>CM030365.1:183362039-184694990 GCA_017893485.1 Hemerocallis citrina
TATCCCTATCTATCCGGCCACATGATAGCCTCAGTCTCCTGCCGGCAACCATCCCCCTCCAAAACGACATTTGTTGCCGTCGTACTTACCCACCTGGCCACCCCACCGTGATGCACTCCTACGATTGCGTCAAATCCAGCCCTCCACATTAGCTCTGATGTTGCCATAGCTGCCGAAGAACACCTGCCGAGGTACTTCCGACCCTAGACGCCAACACCCAAGAGCATTCCCCTCTATGGCAGCCCCAAGGCGTCAATCATCCCCAATGTCGACATTTCCCACTGACAGACTCCATTCTTATTCACGCGCAGCCTCCGCACTCCCGACGGCACCCTCAGCTGCCACCTCTCCTCCACCCACAAACCCTCGCCTCTCCATTTCCACAAACCCTCATCTCTCCATCTTCCGTCATCTTCTCCCACATCCTCTTCTCCCGCTGCCCAACCGGTCCCAAAACCAACGCCTAGCTCCATAATCAAACCCCTAACCGGCATAGCTTCTCCTCTACCGGCGGCGCAGCACACGCCGTCGATGACAGCCACCTTGTTGTACAATGCATCAATTTATAATTGGTTTATTTCATTTCCTATGTTTTTCCCTTTTTTTGGTTTTTTAAGCTCTAGCATTGCAAATTTTCTTTTTTTGAGAATGGTGGGGGAATTTAAATTGCAATTGAAGTTTTAGAGTCCACAAAGATTACAAGTAAAGCCTTTTGATGGGTTACAGATTATTTAGCTAATTGTCAGTATAAGTAACTGAATTCACTTATTAATTGTTTTGCCTGGTAGGGTGTATTTTGTATGTAGAAGATCAGAATATGGGTAGTAAACCTGTCTTGTGTTGCTTTAACTAGTTCAGCGTATAAATTGAAAATGTCGATAATTGTAATGCATAAAAAGTTCACTAAGATTTGGTGAAATTTTTCTGTGTTAGTATGAGTTTATTTGTTGTCATTGCTCGAAGTGGGGTCCAAAGCCATTTTCATTTCAGAGCCAAGCCATGTATGATACTCAAACTTAGAATGGTTGAAGTTCCAAATGCTATAAGTGAATGCTTCAATATTTTTTGAACTAATAGATGTAATGATATGAACACAATGTTGGAGTAGTTAAGTCAACAAATATGGCATTTGATAGTATTTGTAAAATGTTATAGAAGATCTACGATAGCATTTTGAAAATGTTGTCGTAGCCTACTCTATAGTAAAGTATATATAGCATTTTTGGAAACACTATGTTTTTTATAGCGTTTCGGAAACACTATGGTTCCGATAGCATTTTGTGTAAACACTATGTTTTTATAGCGTTTTGAAAACGCTTTGGTTTTGATAGATTTTTCAAAAACGCTATTGATTTGATAGCATTTGCAAAGCGCTACCAATTGACAGTATTTTGAAAACGCTATGAAAGAGATAGCGTTTTCGACAACGCTGTCTCTTTAACAGCATTTTCAAAACGCAACCTTTTGACAACGTTTTCAAAACGTCATCGTAAAATTCAGTGTTTTGAAAACAGTGTTTTTTGCAGCGTTTTAGGAACACTCTTTATTTTACTTAATAATAATAATAATAATAATAATAATAATAATAATAATAATAATAATAATAATAATAATAATAATACCCAGATGCAAATAAAAATTGATATATAGAATATGTCAATACACGATTGAAACTATAATAATAATAATAATAATAATAATAATAATAATAATAATAATAATAATAATAATAATAATAATAATAATAATAATACCCAGATGCAAATAAAAATTGATATATAGAATATGTCAATACACGATTGAAACTATAAAAGTTTTGCAAATTTGTGTACAAGTATATCAAAACATAGCATCATAGAAAAATTCGTACAATAAACTTCAATCCGTATAATAAACTTATTAAAATGTACATTAAATAAAATTCGAATGGGCAAGGATTTCTGCTTAAAGATATGGGTAACTTCTATGAAATAATAATTCCCAAGTCACAAGAGTAGAGACCACAAGAAACTAGTGCATTGTCATCCTACAATTTCAAAGAATGGATAATTTTCTTCTCACATTCCCCAAAAAGCACGACCACTCGGGAGCTCATTATTGGCTCTTGCAGTCAGTTCATGCAATATTCGTGCAAAGGAATCAGCATAGCTTCCATTTTCTATCAGACATGAGAATCTCTGCAAAAAAAAAATCAACTCATTTTTCCTGTACATGAACATATGATCTACAGTTCCAGAAAAGAGAGTATGAATTTATTACATAAAACATCCTCATACAGGAATAATAAGGAAGTAAAAAAAAAATAAAAACATACACACTTTTTGTTGAAGGAAAAGAAATAGTAACACAGATACAAAACATGTACAAAGGCCAATGAACCATGAACTTGTTTGGAGAAGCTCCTACAACTATGTTCAAAGTCTCTATTCGAGTTCCTCTTCCCATTAATCTAAGTACAACTTGTCTTCAACCAGAAAAGGATGAATCTCTATAACACAAAATAATGACAAGTACATTAGTTCAAATCTGATATTCCTATTACTTTCATGCCAATTTCACCTGCGCATGTTTGGCATGAAAGTATTAGATCATTTTCTTTTCCTTTTCTTTGTGTGTGTGTATGCGTGTCTAGATTTGGGTTACAAACCTGCAATGTATCACATGCTATATAAAAAAACTGTACAAAAACTCAACTGTCTTCCGGGATAAAAAAAAGCAAGACAAATTGTAAACATCAGTGAAATTTTTGTATCAAAATGACTTGAGCTATATACACTTATTGCAGTAGTAACATGTTTTCAGCTTTGCATTTGATCAACAACGTAGAAAATTGCCAACAGGGAAAGGTTATTTACTTTATAGCAATGTACCTCAACAACAGTCACTGAATCCATCGGATTAGTATACATCAGCTGAACTCAATAACACCCTCTATAACAAGTTGAAGGTATGTAAAGTTAGTCTACCTGCACTTGATGGTATCATTTGATTCTCAGCAGACGCCAAAATCTTCATCATCTAAGTAAAATTTAGAGGATTGATTTAACCTCGTCTTCAGATTTGCTTGCATCAGTGAAGTTGTGTATTCAGAACATTGTATATATGAGTTTAAACAGAGATTTATGACATGATTTTCTTAAATTAAGAAAATTTCTATTATTGATCACTTTCAACAGCATTAACACTTAAATGCTATAATAAATCCGTGGTAGAAAGCCCTATATGTTGTAGTGCAGCCATCTCTTCTTTCTTCGCAAAAGATTTTTTACACTCATAAATAAAATTTATCTGCTTTGATTGTTTTGAGTGTTTTAATATATAGAATATACTTCTAGTAGGCACTAAAAGGTCCTGTTCAGGAGGATCAGCCAGTGGATCAATAGTCAGATTGGTAAACTTGTTTGTTAAGGTATTACATTTTCATTTTTTGGATAAAGTTATCAACTTCTAAAATCTAATCCAATCATAATTGAATTTTAGGGCACAAGAAAGATAAGGGTTACTTGAAGGAGCCATTGTGAAAGAAGGTTCGCTGATGGACATAAGTTGATCTTTGCCCTACATTGAAGAATCTCTTGGTGAAAATGATAACTGGAATTTGGGCAGGAAGAACAGACTACTTTAGGGGAAGGAGTACTACTGTAAAAGAATTTTCGGGAAAGGAGAGAACTAAACCTTTGCCTCACAATGGTGATAATGAAAACGATAACATTTCAGGTGTGGAAGAGAATGACAATTTAGGAGTGGCTAAAGTGAAGGAAGGTCCAGAAATAACATGAATGAATATTCGCCTTGCATTGACAATTTGATAAGATACTTTAGGTGAAAATAAAGCTACTTAAAAGGTATTATTCTTTATAACCTCGGTTAAATTCACACAGTATGATTAGATCGTGATAAGTTCCGAATGCACACAATTTGCATGCTTAGGAGATGATTAGACCATCAACTGAAATAATTACAGAACAATCATTCATTTATGGACCGGAGAAGGAAGAAATATTATATAACTGATTTTAATTGTTGAAACAATATTTGAAAGAATTTGGTGAGATAAGGAAATGATCAAAGCTTCAACTGACATAATTCCAGACAACTATTCATTTATGCACGGGAGAAGGAAGAAATATCATATTACTGATTTTAATTGTGTGAAATAAAATTTAACCGAATTTTGTGAGAGAGTTTATGAGACTGATGTATATTTCCAAAACACACACTCCATAAGTCCTTTTACTAGTTACACAGCCTCTTGGAGTAAAAATGCAGTTTAAAGTTGAAAGGAGTTTGCACTGTTTTTGTGCCCCTTGGAGTAATAGCAATTGTTTATCTTAGGATAATGAAGAACTTGATTGCTTTTTTGGGCTTCTAGCTGGTTAAAGATGAAAGGAATTTCACATAGAATCTTTGACACTGCATTTTAAGTATTCGACCACAATGTGAAATTCCTTCTATTTAAATATAAATAAGTAGAATTATTTGTTTCTCATTTTCACAGGCTTTAGTTTTCATCGGTAAGCAAGTATGTTAGCAGTTCAATTAACTATTGCTCCATGCTAATTATGTTACTCTTGACTAAGAAAACAATAAAAGCGCACACTTTAGGATCGTTGATTGAATATTCAGTTCAGCAGAATAGTTAAAAGAGTTGAGGAATAATCAATGAATTCACCTTTATTTATAGAATGAAGAATTATATCTTTCCAAAAAAGCGAAAAGATATTTCAGAAGTAATCGGTGCTGCACAAGTCTCGGTCGACCGCTTTTATGAGCAGTCGACTGTCCACCTCAGCTTGAAGACTGAGAGGTGGTCGATCAGACTGATTCAATTTTGCATTATATTGTGTGGTCGACCACCAATTTGCTAGATCTGATTTTATTCGGTGAACTAATTTTATATTTCTTCCATAACTAATTATTCAATATACGACTCTTTACATAGTATTTCCTCACATAAACAGAAATAAATATACAATATTTGCTGGTTTCTTGGGGAATTAAAAAAACACATATTTCTTGTGTGAAATCCTTTTGATATTTGCGATCTTCTTTGATACTTTCCTCTTTAGTTTAATTTCAAATCTCTTTTAACTCTTTGTTTGAATTTTGAATTCTTGTAAAACATGTATATTTAAAGTGAAAAATATTAGTCTCAATAGTACGTTTTGTACACACCAAACTTAGGGTCAACAATCTCGCCCCTTTTGGTGTGGGCAAAACATACATTAGAATTTAAAATCAAATGCTCCCCCGTAATTCGATACTCCCCCTTTATTCATGCTCATAAGAATTAACTAAGTGTGTGATCATGATGCAACTTATATGCATAAAACATAACATGCACACACACATATATTAGTAAAAAAATCGTTATCAAATGATGGAGATATATTAATAATAAACGGAAATACAAGTAGCACACCATTACAAGCCCAGTTCTACAAGAGAGATCTTCTTACAAGATACTGTTGATAACGACTCTTTAATGTACAGTGAGAGCTCTTCATAATATCATAGAGTGAGATATCTTAATACAAGAAACTATTATAGAATTTGAAAGAAAACTTAAACTAAAACTTAAACTAAAATTCCAAGCCCTAATGTTTCTCCTCCTTTTTGGAACACACCAAGAGGGAGACTATTCATCATCTTCACCATCGTCGCCATCATT
Organism: Hemerocallis citrina; assembly: GCA_017893485.1. Taxonomy (NCBI): domain Eukaryota; kingdom Viridiplantae; phylum Streptophyta; class Magnoliopsida; order Asparagales; family Asphodelaceae; genus Hemerocallis; species Hemerocallis citrina. The sequence continues at coordinate 183,367,711 of CM030365.1, forward strand.
GTCGTCGTCGTAGTCATCTTCGGTAGGAGCAGAGTGAGGGAACGGAGGAAGAAGAGGCTCCCAATTGTCCGAATTTTGAATAAGTTCTGTCGTGCTGAGATAGTATGCATAGACATTCATCTGATGCATCTCGAATTGGGCACTGGTCTTGGGACCGGAAGGAGTTTCACGGTGCTGAGAAGAGGAAGAGGAAGCGGCTTGTTTTGCTTGTTTCCGACAGGCACATTAAGTAAACATGATATCAATGCCCATTTGAGAGGGAATAATAGACATGCGAGGTTTACTAAGAAGAAAGTTCCCAACCGTGATACCGGAATCGATTGCAAGATTATGGGTCTCTCTTGCTCGGTGTGCTCGTTACTCGGAGCACGATTACGGGAGGAGGCGAAGTTCATAATACGGATAATGAAAGAGGTGAGATCAAATTTATATTCACCGAGAATAAGAAAAATAATGAACGATTGTTCCACACAGATCTCGGTTTTATCGTTGCCTTTCGACTAAATATTTACATTAACAATTTTGTTAAGAACACGAATGACATCCGTGAAATTGGTGGGTTTGGGTCATGCAATGGATCTAGACTCGAGGTTGATAATCATAGATTTTACGGTGTTTTTATCATGACCAAGTTTATATTGTAGAGGTAAAATCTAGAGAGTATGCCTCAAAATCACCCTTGGAAATATTGTATCGAGATCGGAGATAGTCTAGTGTAATTTTGATAGGTTTGCCGAGAACAATGGAAGAGAGGGTGAGGTAGTCATCCTTAAGGCCGTCAAGATTGGCATAGAATTGTAGTGGGTAGTGGGTGTGGTTAGATATTCTTCCCAACCAAATTCTCGGAGAATTCTAACTAGGTCACGAAATTGGCATCAAAGGGAACCTAGATTGATTTCTCGGCTGGGCACAACAACAATATTGATAAGGGTACGTATCAAAATACATATATTATTTCTAAAGACAATGCCCTCCCTAGAAATAATATTGGAAGTAGAGGTGACATATTTCTTAACCTTGGATTTGTTGTAGGAAGAGGGACCCCTAGAAGCCATTGGTGATCAAGATTGAGGAAGAACCCAACAAAGATTTAGAGAGAAGATTAGGAAAATCCAAAAAAAATTGATGGATTTGAGAGAGGAGGCTAGGGTTTTGGTGGAGAAGAAGAGAAGAGGGAAACAAGTGTATAAATACTAAAATTGTGGGTCCCATTCGTCATAGAAACAAAGTGGAAAAATGGGTTGTGGGCAGGCCAAGCATCGGTCGACATCGGTTGACTGTGCAGTCGATCAACCCTCATGCGGGTAGGTGAGAGTCTATTTGATAAATAGAGAGTATGTGAGACGGTCGACTGTGCAGTCGATCGTACCTCCTTCGGGTGAGTGAGATCTTGTTAGATAGATAGGCAGTATGTGAGACGGTCGATTGTGCAGTCGACCGTACTTCCTTCGGGTGTGTGAGTTGCATTGGCTAGTTAGAGAATAAAAGGTAACGGTAGACTGTGAGTCGACTGTACACCTCTCTGGTATATGCTAAGCAATTTTGTGTAAAGAAGATGCACAAGCTCATATGTAAAGATGTTTAGCCAAAAGAATCAGGCAAAAATATCAAAAACATCTAATTCTCCTTTTAAAAATAAAACCAATTTTCATCTAATAGTTTTGTGAAAATATCAGCCAATTGTAAATCCGTTGAAACATAGTCAAGTACACTATCTCCTTGTTTAAAGTGATCTTTAATGAAATGATAGCGAATTTCTATATGCTTTGTGCGACTGTGTTTATCAGATTTTTTTTTGTCATGTGAACAGTGTTAGTATTATCTCATTTAATAGGGATATGATCGAGAAATACCTTATAGTCTTCTAGTGTATGTTTCATCTATAATACATGTGCACAACAAGACCCGACAATTAGATATTCAGCTTCGACAGTGGACAAAGTGACTGAATTTTGCTTCTTTGATGCCCACGAGACGAAGCAATTTCTCAAGAATTGACATGTACCACTTGTACTTTTTCTATCAGTGAGGTTGCCGACATGGTCAGTTTCTGAATATCCTATAAGAGAAAAGTTTATATTTTTCGGGTACCAAAGATCCACATTTGGATTATCTTTAAGATATCGAATGATACGCTTAACAACAACCAAATGTGATTCTTTTAGACATGATTGAAAACGAGCACATAAACAAACACTGAACATTATATCGAGATGAGATGCAGTAATATAAAGTAAACTACGTATCATACCATAATAGGTAGGGATATCGACGTTTTTACCAGATTCATTTTTGGAGAGTTTAGTAGTGGCTGCCATGGGCGTTTTGTATGCATTGGCGTTATCTAGTCCAAACTTTTTGACAAGTTCTTTGGCCTACTTAGATTGATAAATGAAGATACCATCATTTCGTTGTTGTACTTGGAGACCAAGAAAGTAATTTAATTCTCCCATCATACTCTTTTCAAATTCGTTATGCATTTGCTTAGAAAATTTATTGCAAAGATTTTCATTAGTAGAACCAAAAATAATATCATCAACATAAATCTGAATAATCAAAATATCTTTGGAGTGATGTTTGATAAATAGTGTAGTTTCTACTTTTCCTTTGGAGATTTTTGAATCGTTGTTTAAAATATTCATTTTTCTCTATCAATAAATCATGATCATTTCTAAATGACTCAAAATTATCAGTAATCAATAAGCTTGCATCTGTCAACTTTTTATTTTTAGTAATACAAGAGTCATGTGATTCATTAATTATTCGTTTATATTGTTTCTGCTCAAGACTAAGTTTGTTTGCATAATATTTTAAGTCATTATAGATATCTACTAATTCATCATAAGTGGGTTCTTCGATTACCTCTTCTTGGAGTGGTGATTGCCCCTCACCATTTTCAAGAGCCATAAATCCGAAGTCGTTGAGTGCTTGCTCATCATCGCTTGAGTCTGAATTGAGCCATGTTGTCTTTAGTGCCTTCTTTCTGTATCCTGGATTGGGACTGTAAGCTTTGTTTCTATCTTAAGAGAGAGGACAGTTTTTACGGATGTGTCATGACTTCTTGCTTTTGTAACATATATCCTCCTTGTCTTTATCTCTTCCCCCATGAAACTTTCCATATTTTAATGTCTAAGGTACTTACTGAATTGTTTGGTCAGCAGCGCGATTTCTTCGTCAGATTCTTCGTGATCTGATTCTAATTTTGTTTGTTGTAAGGTTGCTACTTTCAAGGCTATATTCTTCTCTTCTGTTTTAGGAATGATGCCAATATTCTACCGGTACGTTTTTGTTTCTGCCATTTCCATCTCATACGTTTCCAATTTGCTCTGAAATGTATAGTAATCGAATCCTTTCTCTTCGAGTGCCTCCCTCATTGCAGCAGCTTTGATATCCCATTCAGGTGTGAGACATCTTATGAGTTTTTCGACCATTCAGTCATCATCTAACCACCTACCTAAGCTCTCAGGTTCATGGGCAATAATATCAAAGCGAGCTAACATCTGGTCTACGTTTTCTCTTGGAATCATATGAAAAAGGTCAAACTTATAAAAGTATAAAATAACTTTAGCGTTTACCTCAGATGTGGTTTCTTCATGATGATTTAACATATTGTTCCAGATTTCGTAAGTTATTTTGTCGTTGCGCCCACATCGCATAAAGTGCTGTCATGACTTTGGAGTTTGCAGTCTTCAGTGATAGTTCAGCTGTTGTGAAAGTTTTCTTTCCATCACTAACATGAATATCTATTTTGTTTATGCAAACGTTCCGTACTTCTTCTCCAAGCATCTGCAAAAAAAAGGAGATATATGATCTTTCCAAACATCATAGCATTTTTCATTAAATATGGTGAACGTGTGACACTTGGTCCATTGGAGTTAGATGACTCTGATGTGTATAAGTTTTCGAGAGGACGGATTTCGGCCATTGGACCTTTTGCTCTTATCTTTTAAGCTATTGATGAGCACCTCACTCTAATATCACTGCAAATCGTAAAGTAGGAGATAAAGTTAGAGAAAGCAAACAGTGTAAGCACACAGGACACAACGATATAATGTGGTTCGACCCCAGGTCTACATCCATACCTTCTACTTGTAGGAATTCTCCACCACAAGCGTTCCACTATACTGAAAACCTTGTACAGTGAGTTCTCGGTATTCAGGCCGAGAGTCCTATTACACCCACAGAACTTCTATGAATAAGCCCTGTAAAACTGCCGAAGCGAAAAGAAGGAAAACAAGCAAGATCTATGTTGATCTTGACTAAGAAAACAATAAGTGCACACTCTCGGATCATTGATTGAATATTAAGTTCAGAAGAATAATAGTTAAAAGAGATGAAGAATACTTAGTGAATTCACCTTTATTTATATATAGGGTGAAGAATTATATCTTTTCAAAAAAAATGAAAATAGGTTTTGCACAAGTATCGGTCGACCGCTTTTATGAGCAGTCGACCATTCACCTCAGCCTGAAGACTGAGAGGTGGTCGGTCGACTGACTCAATTTTGCACTATATTGTAAGGTCAACCGCTAATTTGCCTGATTCGGTTTTATTTAGGTGAATTCACTTTATATTCATTTCATAACTAATTATTCAATCAACAATTCTTTACATGGTATTTCCTCATATAAACAGAAATAAATATACAATATTTACTGCCTTTCTTGAGGAATTAAAGAACATGTTTCTTGAGTCAAATCCTTTTGATATTTGCAATCTTCTTTGATACTTTTCTCTTTAGTTTAATTTCAAATCTCTTTTGGCTTTTTATTTGAATTTCGAATTACTGTAAAACCTGTATATCTAACATGTATATCTAAACTGAAAAATATTAGTCTCAATAGTATGTTTTGTACACACCAAACTTAGGGTCAACACATACCTTCTGAAAGAGCAGATACGAATCTACTTAACAATCCTATTGTCATCTCTAATGAAATTAAAGTTCAGGTTATTGTATTGAGATAAGGGCAAAGGCAAATCAAAATTTCTTCTCTTTCTCCATTTTGTTGCTGTGCGTGGTTGCTTACATTTGCATTGATAAAGGTCAAAGTGTCTGATAGATTATTTGTTGAATATCTCAAAATATTTACTTGACATTTTAAAATAGATTGACGATCTTTTACTTAAGAAGTACTTGTAGGCTTGTAGCACTACTCATTGTTATTGATAAGAGTATATACTGGGTATTCCTTCCTTTTCTCCAATAGATGGTAAAATGAAATTCCTGTAATAGCATAGTTCATTTAAAAGAATTTAACTAGAAATACCCCAAAATGGCTAGGATTTTTTTTATAGGAAAAATTGGCTAAATTTTGACAGTTTTTTTTCTTTCTTTTCCTGATTCAAAGGAAACTTGAAAGGTTGTTATGTTCAAATATTCTTTCAAGAGAAAATTCTACTGTCAGATTTGTGTTCACCTGTGTGCTGCAGTTTATTTATTTATGGAGCAATTCTTATCATTTATCAAGATATAGTAATGGACATGGCTTGAATTAGTTCTTGATTGAGGTTCTAAAGGGTGAAAGTAACATATTTGGGCCAGCCATATTTAGGGCAGTAAATTGGACTGGACGGGACCAGCAATATGTTCAAGCTCGGACCAAAATTATATTTGGACGGGCTTATGTCCGGCTCGGACCAAGTCGGACAAATTTTTTATAGTCCAGGCTCGGTTCAATAAAGCATCCGACTGCAATAATACTTGGACGGACTTATGTCCGGCTCGAACTCGATAAAACATCGGACCTAATAATTTGTTCAAGTTCGGTTCGTATAACAGTTCGGACAGTCCACGGTTAGACCATTTTTCGGACGGTTAGACCATTTTTCGAGTCGGACTCTCACGGACGACAGACCGTAACCATTTTTCGGACCGTCCTGTTCATTTTACACCCATAGCCATAATTTAGTGTGCTCAACGATCCTCTTACAAATTTGAAAATGGCAAAAAGAAAAAAAGGAACAATCTGTGACCGCAAGCATTACATATAACTGGGTATCTCTACATGTAAAGATTGTAAAGATGCCGACACCTGAAATATTGAATTAATGCCCGTTGGAACCGGCATATTGGAACCTACGAGAATCTATAACCCAAATTAATTTTCCTGGTGGGAACCAGCTATGTGAACCAGCTATGTGAATCTATGTGCTGAGGCTATTAAAACATGGTAGTCCAGGGACGAAGTCAGAAACTTTTTTTGGAGGGGAGGTTGACAACAAATTCATAAATTGTTCAACTGGTATATATATATATATATATATATATATATATATATATATATATATATATACTTTGAGTAGAGAGACTCAGTTCATGCAATTCCGATATCACCCAATATTATAACACTTGAATTGTGAAAGAGCAATCTGAAATGGAAAATAATAATTAAAATGATTTACTATTATTTCCTTGTAAAAATTAATCAGGCTTTTCAAACTTTTTCAGCCTTCTATTACTTTTAGGTTACTAGTAACAAGCTGAGCCATCGCATTAATTGTTTAGTGACTCAAAGCTTATAATAAAACAAATATATCTTTTTTGTAATGAGGAACTATTTTTTCTCACAAATATCACATTTCCTAAATGTCACCTGTAAATTGTTATGTAAAACAAGCTAAAACGCCCATCTGTTATTCAACTATGAATTTTCAGTTATTGCTTTAGTTATGCTTCATAGTTCTTATATAGGATCTGCACACAGATCGTACAGTTCAATCACTTTTTCGGCATAATATTTTTTCTGTAGAAATTAATTTTCACCAATGTCTTCTGAACAGCAAAATCAGTTACATGTGTTAGTTGTAGTAAAATAAAACTAGTTCTAAATGATTCACATTCTATGTTATTGTGAAATATGCATGAGTATTTGCTTGTATATCTATTATTACTTTGTACTTTTCCTTCAATCTCTTCAATCATAAATCGTTCATTTATTTATTTATTTGGTGCTAGAATTTTAGCACATGCCAATGCATTTTTCTCTATTTATAATGTTTAACTATTTGGAGACTCATTTATTCCCCCATTGTATAATGATACATGTAAATGAACACGTTAATACAAGTTTTAGGACTCTGAATAGAGATGCCGTGTAAACACACCAGTCTCCAATTATATTGTAGTATAGATTAGCCATTTTGTTTATGTTCTGTTTCTGCATTATACAATATAAGGCTTCTTAAGGTAAATCTGTACCTGTAAGGCTGTCTGTGATGTGGAAACTAGTGCTTTGGATCTTCCCTTGATTGGTTCCTTAGTATTATTCCTCTTACATTCGTCTATTACAAAAACACTCTCGTTATGTTATATTCTTGGCCCTAATATTCTTTCAGTGCTGTTTCTTTTTTCATTATCCTTTGTATGTTTTGTGCTATTTTTTGGTGGAGATATGTGCACTATTTTCTACTTAAAAATTATTATATTGTTTGTATTGTTTGATTTCCTAAGGCTTGACAAAGATCCGTCCAACTGTAGTTGCTTGAAGATTCAATTGAAAAATGTTTAGAGAGAACATTTTCAGACTCTGAAAAGGGCGAAGGGGAGAATAAAGAGGCTGACCTAGAGGAGAACAAGGTTAGTATGGTGTTGAAGATGTAGCGTTGCAATTAAAAAAAATTGTTCAGTTATTGTTTTAATTATGTCACACAGGACCGGCATTCCAGAATTGTGGTTAGATGAAGCTTCCACACATTGGCTTGGAGTTGAGAAACTTACAATGCCATGAGATATCTAAGTACAAGAAATAGGATTTGACAAGTAGGGCATTAAATCTGATGTACTTGAATCAGCTTACTTTGCTCTCTTAATGTATTAACCATATACTTCTTTTTTTTTTTTTTTTTTTTTTTTCATAGGCATTATTCTTCTTTTTCATGCATATATACAATTTAATGGCACCACATATGCCATAGGCTTTTCTCAGTATGTAGATTTTTTTTCAACAACTGCCTATATGTACTCTGATTTGCTCGGGCAGTTTAGCCCGTTCGGCCACTTTCCGCTATTCAATTCTACTTTTATATTTTTGTTATTTTTTATTTGATCATTTTTTTGTGTGAATTAACATCAGCCTATATTATGTTGTGTTTAATTATATTTTGCCAGTGTTAGCTTCACATGATCGTACTGCTAGGCTGTGGTCAATGGAAAGAATTCAGCCACTACGAATAATGGCTGGCCATCTATCTGATGTTAATGTCAGTCCAGTTTTCCTTAATTATCTGGGATGCTATGTCTAAATTGAATTTTATGACAGCACTGGGTGGATACTTATATTTAATTGACTGATTTTTTTTTTCCCCTTTTAATGACTTGCGTGTAAAATAAGAGCTTGACAAGTGTTGTTCTTATACAGAAACTGCTGGCCTTCCATTCTTGTTTATTTTAGAGAGAATTTCTCATTGTTTTATTTGTTTCCTAGATATAGAAAGGCATTGCAAACATATGATAACCTGATTGATCTCTTTATCACATGATCACATCCTTTTCTACGTCTGGTAGAGATGGCATATATACTTTGGTCCCAACATTTCTTTCCTTGTTTCCCTTTGGAAGTTAGAAGGGTTTAAATATTTGAATAGCTGAGATGTTATTTGGTCGTATAATTATGTTCATTCTAATTTTATTTTAATTTAGAAATAATTAAGTTATTCCCAGTTTGTGCTGATATTTTGTGCATGTACATAAATATACTAAGTTTTATTCGTTTTAGTATAATAAGGTTTTTATTAGTAGCTAGAACATGTCAATACAAATTGCCAAGGCTCTAGCGGCGTTTATCCATAGCTATCCCGGCACTTTTTTGCGGCGCTATTGGAAACGCCGCCAAAAGCACCGTTGTAGCGAACGTCGGGACAACTAAATAAGCTTTCCCAGCATTTTTTGGAGCCGCCGCTATAGGTGAGAGATCTTTCGGGCCGGCGTTTCATAACTGCCGGCATTGGAGGATTTTAGTTTTGGTTTTTTGAAAAATAATGAGTTATCCCGACGTTTACGAAATGCCGCGATATGTTAAATTAATTTTTTTAGCTTTTTGGAATTTAAATAAATATCCTATAGCGGCACTTAGGAAACACCTCTATAGGTTAAAGTAATGTTTTTAAATTATTTTGTGGCGATTTAGGATGGATATCTATGACGGCGTTTTCGTTAAAATGCCAGGATAGACCTCTTCAATTTTTTCCATTTTATTTCAAAATTTCAAATTTAAAAAACGTGTAATTAATTGCATATTACAGATACCTGTAGTCACATCAAATTTAAATGCTTAAATCTTAAAATCAATCATAACAGCATAATAAACAACCAAAATTCACATCTATATAATAAATTACAAAGAAAGCTATCGAGTGGCTCTCATTCAACCTCTCCTAAAACCAATGGCCTAGATTGATTCTCACAAAACATATTTTCCCGCCCAAAATTTCAAACCCCAAAATTAAATCCCCCCCCCCCCCCCCCCCCACCCCAAATAAAAAAACTAAAAAACTCATTATTTTATTACTATCTCTCTTCTCTCTTTACTTTTTCATATTTCTCTCTTTCTTTCTCTCTCCCTCTCTCTCCCATTCTTTCTTAGCTTAGAAATTTAGATTTTAAGATTTCAGATTTGTATAATTTTCAGAATTTTTATGTTTTTTTTATTGCACATGTTATATTGAAAATAGCAAATATTTTTTCAACAGTTAAATTTCATTATTTTTCACCCTTAAAATTCTAAGAAGTTAGATTTTACACCCTCATTTATAATTATTTTTCAACATATACTAATAGAAACATGGACTTTTATTTACAACTAATTATTGTCATACTATTCAAACTTGAACTACATAATTGTTGTTTTACTGTTCACGGGGCTTTTCGTGTGTTGTATCGTTTCGAAGACGTGCCGTAGGCACGTGTCCACGGGCAAATCTAGTATCACAATAAATAAAAACTCTATAGAAAACAAAATATCTAACACATATAAACTACCATACAAATAGTTACAAATGTATAAGTTGTACACAACATAGATATAATTCCGACAAAACACAAAATTTAAAAAAAGTCCAAACCAACAAACTAGGGCGGGGGAGTCTCATGGCGTGGCCCGATGTTGCTTCCAATCTCATCGGTATTTCACCCTGATGTATGTACGTGACTGAAAACCGATGGAATCCACTGACCCTGCAGAAAAAACATAGATGTTTCATCTTTAATTTGTCAAACAAAAGAAGAAAATACATTGAATTCACGACCAAAACATAGAAAAGAAAATCATTGAAGTCTATCAACCATGATCAAACCATAATCACAGGCTCTAGCAAAAAAAGATAATGTTTAAAAGAGATTAATTATATGATTTCTCTTCAACTTCATCTAATTTTCATACTCCAAATTCATCCCTTATCATATGAGCTAGAGCTAAGAGCAACTGAAAGAATATTAGGACACTTATGACTCATCTCCAGTACAATATATATAGTTGTTTCACACACACATATATATATATATATACACTTCTTCCATAATTTGTATGGTGTTAGATGATAGATTAGTTTAGTCCCACATTGAATAATGTATTGGTTTAGTATTCTCTTCTCTCCTACATATAGGAGATATATTGTACTCAGTTTAATCAATCAATAATAAATAATATTTTCCTATCCCTAATTTTAATATGGTATCAAAGCCTATCATCCTATAAGGCCTATACTAATTTTATCATCGTCGTCGAGGTGGAGTGGTTCTCGTCTTCATCGGAATCACTCCACCTCCTGACATTTTTTTTTCCTCTCCTAATTTTTGATCAAAACCCTAAATCTCCAAAACCAAAGCCGTCATCAACTATCTCCCCCAAAACCCTAAATCTCCAAAACCTTAGCCGTCATCAAACAACAAGATCCTCTTTCTCTCTCCTCCAACTTTCTCTCTCCCCATTCAATTTTGAACACAGGTTACTGTAGCTTCATCTTCCCCAACCCCAAATCCCGACCATCCCCTACTGTTCTTCTCCGGCGACCCCCGGCGCTCACCCTAGTCTCCGAGCGCCGCCCTTCGTCGTCCCTCCTCCCATCGACCACCCAGCAACCCTTCACAACCCTCACTATCTTCTCCAATATCTCATCCAACCACCCATTGAACCTAAATCTGAAATCCCTTTTTTCACCCATACGATCTACTACCTCTCTTTCCCAGGCAAGCATCATGGCCTATTCTGAATTCTCTCAACAGTGTTGTCGATTTGCTCCCTAATTTCGTGGGCACTGCTAATTCGTCCCCGAATTCATCTCTCGAGTGGAAAGGCATCTGCTTTTTCAACAACCAGGCTTGGATGGAGTTCCGTAATAAGAGCAAGTCCAAGTTTGGCGGGGGTACTCTTCATCTCAAGGTAAGCAGCGCTCATAATTGGACTTGTACAGATCTATGTCTTTGCAACTCCAAACCGAGTTACGTGGGATTACTACTTTGTTTCTCGAGAACATACACTCGAGTTTGACGAATGGGAGGATGAAGCAGAATATGAATATGTGAAGCATAAGGGAGTCGATTTATGCAATCAGGGTCTTGTTTGTTTCCGGGTTTAAGTTCATAAACGGTGTTTTTTGTGTGTGGAGAATTTGGATGTCACGCCCCGCTTCCCAAAAGAGAATACGGAATACTGATACGTGATAAAAATCCAGCGAATGATTTTTATCATCTATAAGCTGTTCAAGAATCTTTACAGCATTTCACAAGAATAATCAGATTCGGAAGTAAAAGAATCAACCAATCATGTATATATGAACCAAAATACCAACAAGAATACTTGAAACCAAATATATTAATCTCAAATAATCATGATCTGAATAAGTCAAATATTGTGGGTCACATTGCCCAAATACAAAATAAATCCAAGTATCAAAAATACAATATTGTTCAAGCAAGCTACAAGAAATAATAATAACAAGATTCAGCACTAATACTTCATGTCACCAATACCATCTGGAACCTGTTCTCCAAAATCTGCAATTTAATAATTGCAGGGAAGAGGAAAAGAGAAAATAAGGTACCCGTCAATACAAGTTACGGGCTGCTTGTAATGCAGGATCACATACATGGGGAAAACTAACTAATAACATGGAATAAGCATGATGATAATATATAACAACTAGCATGGTAAGGTGAATAAGTACAAGAAGCATGTAACAAGTGTCAAGTAAACAAAAATCATGTAAACAAACATCAAGTATCGAGTATCATGTATCAAGTGTCATGCATCAAGTCTCATGTAAACAAGTCTCATGTATCATGTAGTCAAGTATCAAGTGAGCATGTATCATGTTCAAGTATCTTATATCAAGTCTTGTAGTGATTACTATCTAGGTAGCACTTCATGCATCCTGATTTTTACTACATGGTTGCTACAACAAATAGTTTCGCTTTAGATTTCATAGTGGACCATAGAGGGTAGTGTACTCAGGGACATGTATCAAGTAATCAAGCTCCAAGCTCCAAGTATCATGTATCATGTATCATATAATTACGTGTAAAGTTGTGCAAATGGCAAGTAACGTGTCTTACGTGCAAGTATCAAGTAATCACGTGTCAAGTATCATATATCAAGTAATCACGTAGGATCAGTGGATCCCCTTCCGAGTACACGTTTCTGAATTATCCACAATTAGATCTTTCCCTTAAATCCCGGCTTGATTATTTATTATTAATGTCAAACAAGCATGTATGTGTGCAAAACATATCACGAATAATATGGCATGATCATGTAACAAGTTCAAGTTGCAAGATAAACATGTACGGGTACATGATAACTCATAAAAGAATAAAATAACCAACTTTCTATTTCAGGACAACAAGACCACATTGCAGTAAAACAGTGATTTCCGGTATTACAAACATGCAAATCTAAATCCGTCGAAAGGTATAGAAAATAAACTCCCAACCGAATCCAGCGAATATAAATAAGTCATATAGTATTTCACAAAAACATAACTCAAAACTGATTTGAATCCAGAAAATAGGTTCAGCTAGAAATTAGAAAATCGAATTCACAGTCAGGAAAACAGCATCAAAACATCTCAAATAAATCTAGAAAAAGTCTGGGGTATTCCCCAATATGTCTAGTATCAGAATATATAGTTTCATAATTTTCCAGTAAGATTAGTTTAGCCAACAAAAATCAGAAAACATCAAGCAACAATAGTTTGGCAAATTTGAAATTCCCAACTTGCTGTACGAAAACTGTAATATCTCGCAAACCGTAAAACAAAATCCAAATCCGCCAAAGGGAGATGAGAATAGACAGAATGAGCTAACTTTCATATTTTATAATTATTTTTTCATTCAGAAAAAGGAATTAGGGTGAAAATACAAATCTTTACAGAACAACGAGCAAAATTCAGCAAGTATAGTTTTTATAAACAAGCATGAAACAACATATAAAACTCATCAATAAAATCCACCAAAATTCTGGGTAATCCCTAATTAGGTGTAGAAATACTGACCAAAATTTCGGATCAAGATAGTTTGTTTAGCACTAGTATCAAAATATTTTAGTCATCAAAATCATCAAGAAACGAAATCTGGAATTGAAATACACCTCTGTAGTAAAACCACCATATCTCACACATACGAAAACGAAATCGATCAAGGTCAGAGGGATTGGAAAGAAGACAGATTTCTCTAAAAATCATGTTTAATACTGAAGTTAATATTCTGAACTTAATATGGTCTAAATTACTGATCAAGACAGATTATCGGCAAAATACAGAATTCCCTTTAGGAACAAAACCAACATGAATCACACGAAACTTGATCAAAACATAACTAAACATGAATTAGAGTCTACTAAGTATCCAAACAACATGGAATAGGGTATACGACATGTCCACAACAATTGTATCACATGGATCCAACAAACACCCGATTTCTCATACTTATTTCACATATATAATCACATCAAGAATGGTCAAAACCTAAATTGTTTTATATCAAATTTTTGTTGTGAGGCAACTATGGTCAATAACACTATAGAGACAATACTCATCAACATACATCACACACGAGTTATCTCTAGAACCCTTCTACACTACAAGCGGAATTTATGACTTGTGTCATATAAAGGAAATGAGTACAAGTTACTTGCCTTAACCGATGACGAAATGACTCCAAGCAAGAATAACGGGAATGGATTTTCGGGGCAACGAACTCAACGAATATCGAAGAACGAACCCACGAACAAAAACCCACGAACAACGGGAACCGTGAGCCAATGACCACGAACCAACGATCACACATGCAACTCCGAGCACACGCAACCCAAGATAGAGAGAAAACAGGAGTGGCATGACAGATAACGACCGCGACTACCGCAGTCAGCGAGGGGAACAACGGCGGCGGCGGCGCTGGCTTCGGCTGGCATCGCTGCTCCAGTTGCTGGGCGCGCCAAAAATAGAGCAGGGAGACAGAGCGGACAGAAGACGAACGGCGAGAGGCACGGGTGCAAATGAAGCGGGTGCCCAAAGTGGTCGGGGTGAAGCTAGGGGGGATGAGGCCGATCGGGAGTAGAGCACAAGGTGAGGGAGAGAGAACGGGAGAGGGGTATAGGGCGGCTGCATGGGTAGGGAAGCATGTATATATAAGTAAGGGTTGAAGTATATTAGGGTTAGAGGAAGGTGGAGGCGGCATAGTAAAGCAACCGGGTCGGGTATGCTGGGGTAGTTGGGTTTCGGTGTTAACAACAGGGTATGGGTTTAAGTGTGCATGGTTAAAAGGTGGGTTGGGTAGGTTTTTGAATAGGAGTAGGTTCAGGGTAGAACTAGTATAGGATTAAGTAAAGGTTAATGGGTATTAATAAAAATAGAAGTTGTATAGGCTAAGAATAGGATTTAATCAAAATCCACAAAAAATGAAATAAAATAGGGTGATCAAGAAATGAGACGGCCACAGAAAAAAAAACAATGAGAAGATAAAATAGGCACGAGTCCATAAAATAAAGAGAACCAAAAAAAATAATAGGTCGATCAAAATAGAGACAAAAAGAATGAGATCAATTAAGAGACAAAAATCAAGTGAATGAATATATTGAAAATAAATATCCAATGTACGGTCCAAAAGAGATACAACGGGAACAAATACAAGGAAAAGAAAAAATACACCCAAAAATACACAAAATGAAAAACCGGGGTTACAATCCTACCCACCTAACAAGAAGAATTTCGTCTTCGAAATTCAGCAAGAAGATACATAGGGTAACCCCCCCCCCTCCCCCCCCCCCCCCAAAAAAAAAAAACCAACAAAAAAGAACAAAACAAAAACTACTCAAACAAATGAGGAAACTTCTGCTGAATCTCCTCCTCCAGCTCCCAAGTCGACTCACCGGGCGAGTGAGGATTCCAAGCAACATGAACCAACTTGATGACCTTGTTCTTAAGCACTTTCTCTTGCCGATCCACTATAGCAACTGGCAGAATCTCACAAGTCAAATCCGGCCGAACTGTCAACTCAGAATAGTCGATCACGTGACTCTCATTTCTGATATATCTCCTAAGTTGTGAGACATGGATAACATCGTGCACTTCTGATAACGCTGGCGGCAATGCAAGAGGATAGGCCACCATGCCTACTCCCTCCAAAATTTCAAACGGTCCAATAAACCTTGGGCTAAGCTTGCCCCCACCACCGAACCTAATGACACTGCGCCACGGTGATACCTTGTCGAAAACATGGTCACCAACACCAAACTCCAAAGCTCTCCGATGGACATCGGCCCATCGCTTCTGCCTATCCTGAGCTGTCTGCAAATACTTCCTGATCTGAACCACAACATCAACTGTCCTGGTGATCAACTCTGGTCCCAACAACTTCCTCTCACCAATGTCATCCCAGCACACTGGTGATCTGCACTTCCGCCCATAGAGTGCCTTGAACGGAGCAGCTTTAATACTGGCTTGGAAGCTGTTATTGTACGAGAACTCTACGAGATGCAAATGGTCTTCCCATGATCCACCAAACTGAAGCTTACAGGACCTCAACATGTCCTCAAGAATCTGAATAGTCCTCTCTAACTGTCCATTAGTCTGGGGATGAAAAGCTGTGCTGTACTTTAATTTACTCCCCAAACTTTTCTAAAGACTCTCCCAGAACTGAGATCTGAATCTCGTATTCCTGTCGGATACAATACTGACTGGAACCCCGTGAAGTCTAACAATCTCTTGCATGTACCTCTCAGCAAGGGTCTCACTAGACTGACCGACATGAAAGGGAATGAATTTAGCACTTTTCATCAAACGGTCGACAATCACCCAAATGACATTATGACCCTTAGGACTCCTCGGCAAAGCGATCATAAAATCCATAGTGATATGTTCCAACTTCCACTCTGGGATAGGAAGTGGTTGAAGAAGTCCAGCAGTTCTTTGATGCTCTGCCTTAACCTGCAGGCAGATCAAACACTGAGCAACAAACTGAACTACAACTCCCTTCATACCATGCCACTAGAAATGAAGCTTCAAATTCCGGTACATCTTAGTACTGCTGGGATGGATAGAATAGGATGAATGATGGGCTTCCTCAAGCAACCTCTGACGGACTTCACCTTTCGGACACATAATATGGACCCAAAACGAAGCGATCCATCAGCATGAATAACCATGTCCGTCCTGGATCCAGACCCAACCTCAACTCGAAAACCCCGCAACTGTGCATCACCAGCTTGCGCCTCTTTAATTTGGTCAACAAGAGACGATTGCAGCTGGAGCACAAAACAACTCCGATCAGAACTCGGCAATAAGACCTCCAACTCCAACCTCCTCATCTGCTCAATCAGATCCCTCTGCTGAGTTAAGAAGATAACTTCCGGTCTCTTGCTCAAAGCATCAGGCACCTAATTTACTTTACCAGGATGGTATTGCAAACTGATGTCATAATCGGCCATAAGTTCCAACCAACGCCTTTGCCTCATGTTTCACTCCTTCTGGGTGAAGATGTACTTGAGACTTTTGTGGTTTGTAAAGATCTCCACTCGGTCCCCAAGTAAATAATGTCTCCACAGCTTCAAAGCATAAATCACTGCCGCTAACTCCAAGTTATGAGTCGGATAGTTCTTCTCATACGGTCTCAACTGCCTCGATGCATACGCAATGACTCGACCCTTCTGCATCAAAACTGCTCCAAGACCCTTACCAGAAGCATCACAGCGAATTACAAATCTGCTTGAACCATAAGGAATAGTCAACACAGGCGTTGACGTCAATCTGTTCTTCAACTCAACAAAAGCCACACCACACTCATCAGACCAACAGAACTTTTGATCCTTCCCAGTCAACTTAGTCAACGGTCCTACTATCTTCAAAAAATCTTGAACGAATTTCTGATAATAGCCAGCTAAACCAAGAAAACTCTTGACTTCAGAAACTGACTTGGGAACAGGACAATCCTTCACAGTCTCAACCTTGGCAGGATCCATAGAAATACCATCGCTTGAGATAATGTGCCCCAAGAATGAAACCTTGTCGAGCCAAAACTCGCACTTGCTGAGTGTCTCATAGAGCTGATTCTCTTTCAAAGTCTGTAGAACCACTCTAAGATGCTCAACATGATCTTCCCGATTCCGAGAGTACACCAAAATATCATCAATGAAGACCACAAAAAATCTATCCAAGAACTGAGAGAAGACCCGATTCATAAGACTCATAAATACAGCCGGCGCATTCGTAACTCCGAACGGCATCACAAGATACTCATAGTGACCATATCTGATCCTGAAAGTAGTTTTCTTCACATCAATCGCCTTCACTTTGACTTGATGATACCCAGAACGAAGATCCAACTTTAAGAAAATAGAAGTCCTACTCAACTAGTCAAACTAATCATTGATCATGGGCAATGGATACCGATTCTTCACAGTAACACTGTTCAATTTCCGATAATCCACACACAGTCGACGACTACCATCCTTCTTGCTGACAAAAAGGAATGGAGCACCCCAAGGCGAAACATTGGGTCTGATGAAACCCAAATCAAGCAACTCCTGAATCTGCACCTTAAGCTCTGCTAACTCAACCGATGCCATCCTGTAGGGACTCTTCGATATAGGCACCATATCCGGCTGAACTTCAACACCAAACTCCACATCCCTATCAGGGGGTAAGCCAGGCAACTCCTCTGTAAAAACAACCAGAAAATCTCGAACTATTAGAGGCGCAACCTCACAGCCTGAATGCAACTCCATTGCCTGTCACAATGTTCCAAGCCTCTGATATGCTGCTGCACTCCTACTGATGGCGAGCGACAAATCGAGAGGAGACAAAAGAATGGGTTGCCTCTGAATAAAAAAGAACATGAGCAGGAAAAGAGTAAACAAGGACAACACCTAAGACATAAACAAAAGCGGCAAAGAAAGAATGGTCGAACAGGGGTGAGGGAAAACAAAATGCAGAAAGAACAAACAGAAAGAAATAAGGCAAAGAAAAATGAAGAAACAAAAGAGAACAATCAACAACAAAAACAAAATATACCTACAACCTCACCCTCAGCTGACTCAGCATCTACAGCAGTCAGGTCGAAAGCCTGATCTCTCCTGGGAGCAGCGGTCCTCTGACCGATAATCTGGCGCTGCGGAGGAAGCGGTTGTTTAACCGGACCACAAGCTGCGGAAACTTACTGAACTGGACCCCTGACTGGAGGAGCCAACTGCGGGCAATCCCACACTGCGGCAACTGGCTGAACTGGACCCCTGGCTGGAGGAGCCAAATGCGGGCAATCCTGCACTGAATGGTCAGCAGCACCACATTCAAAATAGCCATGATTAGCACATCGGCAATCCTTGCGCTTATGCCCTGGAAGACGACAAAAGTAGCAGAACGTAACTCTCGGAGGACCCGCAGAAGGGTAAGGAGCTGCCCTGACCGGAGGGGCTGGAACAGGTCTCCGAACAGACCCACCAGAAGGCCTAGCAACTGAGTGCGGAACAATCCGCTGAGAAGGAGCCAATCCACCACGAGCCTGCTCCTGAGCTCTAGTTGCCTCAAGAACCTCAGCATAAGTATGCAAGCAAAGAGAGACAAGCTGCACCTTGATGTCTCGCTCAAGCCCCAAAATGAACCTACGAGCCCTATCCTCTTCGTTCGCCACAAGAACGATTACGAAGCGACTAAGCCTCGTAAATTCAGCTCCGTACCTGTCCACTGACCTGGAGCCCTATTTCAGGAAGTCTTATGTTACAACATTGTATGAACAATATGTAACAAAATTTTATTATGGCTAGGAATTGCTGCTCCATCACAACTTTGGTGTTGTTAGGAAAGAACTTCTCCAAGATGCTCCTAGTGAAAGTGGCCCAAGTGATTGGTCATTCGATCCTTTCGGACTCAGACCTCCACCAGATATGAGCCAAGTCCACCAACAGGATGGCCACCACATCCACACGATCTGCATCTGCAAATCTAGCTGCCAAAAGAAGTTGCTCTGTCCTAATCAACCACTATTCAGCATCCAAAGGCGTCTTAGTTCCTGAAAACCTGTCAGGATGCAGCCTCATAAAGTCTGTGACTGTTCCCAGACGGGGAGGAAGAGCTGCCTGCATAGGTACAACGGGCAGAGGAACTCGAGCGGCTTCCAAAGCAGCCATCACCAAATCACTATGGTTCTGCTGCGTATTGATCAAGCGCTCAAGTACAGCGGTGACAACCTCAAGCTCAGGCTGATCACCCGGGACACGAGAAGAACCTCCACGAACTACTGCACCAAACCAAAAAAGTTAGCATCCAGATCAAGGTTGAAAATAATTCATTTATGCATGCATGGTTGGTAAAATATTGAGCCGATCCCAGTTCGAGCCAAGCTTGTCTAATATATTAGGCAACTAATACATTAGCCAAACTTGGTGCTCTGATACCACTAAAAACCTTATCACGCCTGCTTCCCAAAAGAGAATACAAAATGCGGATACGCGATAAAAGCCCAGCGAATGATTTTCATCATCTATAAGCTGTTCAAGAATCTTTACAATATTTCACAAGAATAATCAGAAAGAATCAACCAATCATGTACATATGAACCAAAATATTAACAAGAATACTTGAAACCAAATATATTAATCTCAAATAATCATGATCTGAATAAGTCAAATATCCTGAGTCACATTACCCAAATACAAAATAAATCCAAGTATCAAAAATACAATATTGTTCAAGCAAGATACAAGAAATAATAATAACAAGATCCAGCACTAATACTTCATGTCACCAATACCATCTAGAACATGTTCTCCAAAATATGCAATTTAATAATTGCAGGAAAGAGGAAAAGAGAAAACAAGGTACCCGTCAATGCAAGTTACGGACCGCTTGTAATGCAGGATACAAGTACATGGGAAAAACTAACTAATAACATGGAATAAGCATGATGATAATGTATAACAACTAGCATGGTAGGTGAACAAGTACAAGAAGCATGTAACAAGTGTCAAGTAAACAAGGATCATATAAACAAGCATCAAGTATCGAGTATCAAGTATCAAGTGTCTTGCATCAAGTTTCATGTAAACAAGTCTCATGTATCATGTAGTCAAGTATCAAGTAAGTATGTATCATGTTCAAGTATCTTATATCAAGTCTTGTAGTGATTACTATCTAGGTAGTACTTCATGCATCCCGATTTTTACTACATGATTGCTACAACAAATAGTTTCGGTTTAGATTTCATAGTAGACCATAGAGGGCAGTGTACATAGGGACATGTATCAAGTAATCAAGCTCCAAGCTCCAAGCTCCAAGTATCATGTATCATGTATCATATAATCACGTGTCAAGTTGTGCAAGTGGCGAGTAACGTGTCTTGCGTGCAAGTATCAAGTAATTACGTGTCAAGTATCATGTATCAAGTAATCCGTAGGATCAGTGGATCCCCTTCCGAGTACACGTTTCTGAATTATCCACTATTAGATCTTTTCCTTAAACCCCGGCTTGATTATTTATTATTAATGTCAAACAAGCATGTATGTGTGCAAAATATATCAAGAATAACATGGCATGATCATGTAACAAGTTCAAGTTGCAAGATAAATATGTACGGATGCAAGATAACTCATAAAAGAATAAAGTAACCAATTTTCTAGTTCAGGACAGCAAGACCACACTGCAGTAAAACAGTGATTCCCGGTGTTACAAGCATAAAAATCTGAAACCATTGAAAGGTCTAGAAAATAGAATCCCAATTGAATCCAGCAAATATAAATAAGTCATATAGTATTTTACAAAAACATAACTCAAAACTGATTTGAATCCAGAAAATAGGTTCAGCCAGAAATCAGAAAATCGAATTCACAGTCAGGAAAACAGCATCAAAACATCTCAAATAAATCCAAGAAAAATCTGGGGTATTCCCATATATGTTTAGTATCAGAATATAAAGTTTTATAATTTTTCAGTAAGATTAGTTTAGCCAAAAAAAATCAGAAAACATCAAGAAATGATAGTTTGGCAAATCTGGAATTCCCAACATTGCTGTACGAAATCTGTAATATCTCGCAAACCGTGAAACGAAATCCATATCCGCCAAAGGGAGATGAGAATAGACAAAATGAGCCAACTTTCTTATTTTACAAATATTTTTCATACAGAAAAAGGAATTATGGTGAAAATACAAATCTTTACAGAACAGCGAGCAAAATCCAGCAAGTATAGTTTTTATAAACAAGCATGAAACGGCATATAAAATTCATCAATAAAATCTACCAAAATTCTAGGTAATCCCTAATTAGGTGTAGAAATACTGTCCAAAATTTCAGATCAAGATAGTATGTTTAGCACTAGTATCAAAATAGTTTAGTCATCAAAATCATCAAGAAACAAAATCTGAAAATGAAATACACCGCTGTAGTAAAACCACCATATCTCACACATACAAAAACGAAATCGATCAAGGTCAGAGGGGTTGGAAAGAAGACGGATTTCTCTAAAAATCATGTTAAATACTGAAGTTAATATTCTGACCTTAATGTGGTCTAAATTACTGATCAAGACAGATTATCGGCAAAATACAGAATTCCCTTTAGGAACAAAACCAACACGAATCACACGAAACTTGATCGAAATATAACTAAACATGAATTAGAGTCTACTAAGTGTCCAAACAATATGAAATAGGGTATACAATATGTCCACAACTAGTATATCACATGGATCCAACAAACACACGATTTCTCATACTTATATCACATATATAATCACATCAAGAATGGTCAAATCCTAAGTTGTTTCATGTCAAATTTGTGTCGTGAGGCAAGTATGGTCAATAGCACTATAGAGAAAATACTCATCAACATACATCACACACGAGTTGTCTCTAGAACCCTTCTACACTACAAGTGGAATTTATGACTTATATCATACAAAGGTATTGAGTACATGTTACTTGCCTTAACCGATGACGAAACGTCTCCAAGCAAGAATAACAGGTACGGATTTCCGAGGCAACAAACTCAACGAATACCAATGAACGAACCCACGAACAAAAACCCACGAACAACGAGAACCGTGAGCCAATGACCACGAACCAACGATCACACGTGCAACTCCGAGCACACGCAACCCAGGATAGAGAGAAAATGGGAGTGGCACGCGGACAACGACCGCGGCTACCGCAGTCGGCGAAGGGAACAACGGTAGTGGCGGCGTTTGCTTTGGCTGGCGCCGCTATTGCTGTTGCTGGGCCCGCCGAAAACAGAGCAGGGAGATAGAGCTGACGGGAGACGGGCGGCGAGAGGCGCGGGTGCAAGTGAAGCGGGTTGTATAGGCTAAGAATAGGATTTAATCAAAATCCACAAAAAATGAAATAAAATAGGATGATCAAGAAATGAGACGGCCACAGAAAAAAAAAGAGCAGATAAAATAGGCATGAGTCCATAAAATAAAGAGAACAAAAAAAAAAATTAAACGAATGAGACAATCGAAACAAGGAGATCAATTAAGAGACAAAAATCAAGTGAATGAATATATTGAAAATAAATATTCAATATACGGTCCAAAAGAGATACAACGGGAACAAATACAAGAAAAAGGAAAAATACACCCAAAAATATACAAAATGAAAAACAGGGGTTACATTGGAGGTAAAAATGACAGTGGTGGAAAGGAATGGATCCAGGGATCAGTTTCCAGTTGGGATGCGCGTTCTTGCTGTTTGGTGTTCGAGAGAAGAGGGGATTTGTGTTTTTTGTTGTGTGGAGTTGATCTCTTTTCGCTATTTGCTGTTCCTGTTGGGTGAAATTGTTATGTGTTGTTTTGGCTTGGATCGCTGATTGCTTTGTTGTTGCTGTTTTTCTCTCTAAAAAAATTCTTACAGGTTCTTGTGCTTCTACATCCAGATCGTCAACTTACTCCGGTTGATCGTTCGTGATCGTCAACTCGCTCCGGTTGATCGATCGTAAGTTTGAGAGGGGGTGTTATCAGCATCCGGTTCTTATTCACGGATGATATTTCATCATCGATTATGTCTCAAGTCAGGGGTGAGATCCCATTAGTCTATTTCTCAATTCAGGGGTGAGATCCCATCATCGACTATGTCTCAAGTTAGGGATGAGATCCCATCATCGACTATGTCTCAAGTCAGCGGTGAGATCCCATCATAAATCGGGATATGGAGATCCCGCCACTGTTCGGGGTGAGATCTCAACAGTGCGCCACCACTACTTCCTTCCGCAACACTCTACTTCTCAGTTTTCGTCACAGGCGACATTAAGCACCATTTCTGCATCACAGTTTGCCGTTCCTTCCATATCAATATCGTCAGTATTCCAAACTCTTGTTGCTTGAACCAACTTGAGTTTGAGCAGGGGTGTTAGATGATAGATTAGTTTAGTCCCTCATTGAACAATGTATTGGTTTAGTATTCTCTTCTCTCCTATATATATGAGACATATTGTACTCAGTTTAATCAATCAATAATAAAGAATATTTTTCTATCCCTAATTTTAACATATGGAAATGTCTTACATGTTCAAGCCATCTCTTGGAAACATAGAAGGAAAGAAAATATATATATCTCCCCTGGAAGCAGGCAGTGGTGAGAGTTCTCATCTTTACTCATAAAAGAGAGGCTATTTTTTTTTGAGGTAAAAGGTGGAATAAAGCCACCCTGTTTCATTAATCAGAAATTAATAAAACATCCCCGGTGAACCGGGAGACATACAAAAGTACAGTGCATAATAATAAAAGGAAAAGAGAAAGTATGGTGCAGGAAATAAAACATAAACCCTCAACAAGACCCTGAGGGGTAGGCGTAATCCTCCATGCCTGAACCAACCCAACGTACAGATGTCCAAAAAACAAACTAGAAGAGACTGCAACTATCGAGACACTGATGAGCATAGGTGGCACCTAACTGTCAGTCCAGCGTCGGCCCAAACTCAACCTCCTCATCGTCGAACTCCTCCACCTGGAATACTCAAGCAATCCTTCCTCTCGCTCCTGTGGCGGCAACTGTGGCCCAAAAAGAGATAAGATGCATGATATGAGTAAGGTTACCAGAAATACTACTACAAGAAGCATGAAAATAAAAATTGTTTCTATCTAGCCATAACACCCATGTAGTTGCCGCAATGGCAATGAACCACGCATCCTTCATTTCGTTGCGATTCGAGGCGAATTTAGGGCCAATCCACAACTCCTCATATTTGCCGGGGTAGTCACTTGTTCCTAGGGCTTTTAAAACCTCTACCAAGGTCTCCTTACTCCTCGGACAATGAATAAACAGGTGATTCAAAGTCTCTGTATGCTCGTTGCAAAATCCACATTCAGTCACAACCTGTGGCTGCCTTTTGGCCAGATTCTCTCTTGTAAGGATTGCGTCATTGAGCACTAGCCAGAGGAATACTCTGACTTTCAATAGTGTTTTCGCCTTCCATAACACCTGTGCCCAGCTAGGTCTGCATCCCCGGAAGTGAATCCGATTGTACAGGGATCTGACCGTAAAAGCTCCCTTGGTCTCTAGTCCCTATCGTATCTGGTCTGGGCCTTGGGTGCACATCGTCCCGGACCTTGTGATGTGAGTTTGCAAGTCAAGCAGTTGCTGGTGTAATCCTGGTGTCAGCTTTCTTCGGAACGGTGGCTTCCAATTTTCCCTCTTCCAAGTCTCTGCCACAGAGATATTGGGCCGACTAGTCTTGGCATACAGGTATGGGAACGTTTCCCTCAGTGCATGAGCCCCACACCACTTATCCCACCAAAATCTGGTGGACCGTCCATTACCAATAGTTGACGTAACTGCCGAGTTGAAAGGTGCACTTGCTTTGGTGATCCCTTTCCAGAATCGTGAGACCTTAGCCCCTACTCGAAAGCCTAGATTTCTCGTCCCTTTCCCCCGAAGGTACGGTTGAACGAAATCTTGCCACCCTTCTCCGCCGTGGTGAAAGACCTTCCACCACCATTTCCCCAGGAGAGCAAGGTTCATGTCTCTAAGGTCTATGATACCCAGCCCTCCATGCTTCTTCTTTATGCAAGCAATATTCCATTTGATTAGATGGTAACCTCCCCTATTGGGGTCTGCCCCTTTCCAAAGAAATCTTCTCCGGATCCGGTCAATCCTTTGGATAACCCACTTTGGAAGTTCAAAAAAAGACATGTAGTAAATGAGGAGATTAGACAATACTGAGTTAATGAGGACCACCCTTCCTCCAAGTGACAGCGACTTTCCTTTCCAGCCCGACAGTCTGTCCTCCACTCTGTCAATAATCGGTAGCCAGTCCGACTTAGCTAGTTTTCCTGGTCTGAGTGGGAGCCTAAGTACTTGATTGGAAAGAGAGGCCCGAAAGAGAGGCTATTTTTACAGATGCAAATATGTTTTTTTGTACAGTTATTCTTGGTAAACATATGAATAACGGTTACAACTATCTACCTAACCAAACTAGTTAGTGTTATAGGATTACTCAAGCTACTTTCAAAGTCAAATTGAAGCTAAAATAGAGATGACGATAACAACAACCAAGGAAAACACAGAAAATAATAGCTAGTTCAAAATAGGGATGACGATGTAAATATATGCACATTTCAAAGTGTCTAGTTTATCTTTACCATTCTAACCAAATAATTCGATTACGGTTGTACATATCAAGAATAATTTTGTAGCTAGTTTCGATACATTTATAGTACACGCTTCCCATTTTAATTGGTCCTACAACTTAGGAAAGGAAACAAAATCAAAAGATCTATTCGGTTAAACTCAAGGAGTTTCAAACTGCGTGTAATTCATGTATCTAAAGAATAAGGTTAAAAGAAATAGAGTTATACTCCCATGGTTTTAAACTTGGTCAAAAATCCCAATCTTAAAGCCACTAAGTGAGAGCTATCTGACAAACCAATATGATTCTCTATCCACTTGATGTTTAGAAGAGAGAGCTTCAGAGCCATTTAACTACGGTAAAGAATCACCTAAACAAAACTCGAAGAAATATACATACATTATCTCTACTACTATTATAATGGGAGAAGGTCTTAGTGTAATTTGTCCATATTCCAACCCGTGCAACACACGTGCTGGTAGATTTTTTTTTGCCATTTTCGTTCTCCCCCCCTCCCCCCCAAAAAAAAATTTCCCCACGTGCACAGCACGTGTATAATACTAGTACATATAAAGTATTATCTCTACTACTATAATATGGGAGAAGGCCTTAGTGTAATTTGTCCGTATCCCAATCCATGCAATGCACGTTTAATTAAACTCTACAATATAAACTAATGAAATACGTACAGTACACGTTCAAATTTATTACCCTCTCCCTATCTCTCAAAAAAATCAAAAACCCTACCCTCTTCATCTCCCTCTCTCTCTGCACCTGCCCCGTGAGAGAAGGATCATGAATAATGAATGTCAGTTTATTATTTTACGTGTTCCGCACGTGCTTCTCCCATTATAATATAGATAAATAGAATATATAAAAATTTTGTTCGGACGTGCATTGCACGTGTATTTACTAGTATGTATAATGGATTTATCACATTTACTAGTAATATACACGTGTGATGCACGTATTATTTAAAAAAAAAAATAAAGTAAGAACTCTGATTTACACGTGTGATGCATGTCTTAATAAATATGACTATATATTTTTAAAAGTAAATGTGAAGACTATAATGGGAGAGTTGGAGCACATTTAATATATTTTAAAAAAATTAAAGTAAAAAAATTTGACGTAGTGGGGACTCGAATGTGAGACCTCCTTCATATAAGTTATGCACGTGCAATGTACGCGTTGATAAATTTACAAATTTACAAATGACACTAAGGCCTTCTCCCATTATAATATTAGGGATTAGAGATAAAGGCTATTTCATAGCAGGTATTGGATCTAATTTAATTGGTCCTACAACTTAGGAAAAATAACAAATGCTTCAAACATATCCTAATCCAATCAATACTAACCAGTGGTTGAGTTGGAATTCCGAGTGACTATTGCGAATGAATCCTGATTGAACTACTAGACACCAAAAGTTTTGCTACATTGGTTTTAATTATACCAGTCAATTTATTTACATACAACACTATTGTAAACTGAATAACTATAATTTTGAAAATGTTCGAAAGTAAGTTTACAAACATCAATGGATGAAAATTAGGCATTGTTCAGTAATTTATCAAATTAGGCATTGTTCAATAATTTTCAGAAATTGGATACCTCCTGATTAAGTGGGGTATTGCATGTATGAAGAAGAAATATGGAGGGCTAAACATCATTGACTTGAGAGACATGAACCTTGCCCTACTGAGAAAATGGTGGTGGAAGGTCTTCCACCACAGCGGGGAAGGATGACAGGAATTCATTCAACCATACCTTAGGGGGAAAGGTACGAGAAGTTTAGGCTTCCGGGTAGGGTCTAGAGTTTCTCACTTCTGGAAAGGGATTGCCAAAGCAAGCGGGCCTTTCAACTCAGCGGTTATATCCACTATTGGTAATGGACGGTCCACCAGATTTTGGTGAGACAAATAGTGTGGTGCCCATACCGTTAAAGAGTCTTTTCCAGATTTGTATGAGAAAACAACTTACCCGAATGTATCGGTGGCCAAGACATGGAAGAGGGGCAATTGGAAACCGCCTTTCCGAGGACCTCTTAGCCCAGGGTTACAGCAGCGCCTGAATGAACTGCAAACACACATTACACGGAATGGAGCAATGTGCGCTCAAGGCCCAGACCAGATGTGCTGGGGCCTAGAGACCAAAGAAGCTTTCACTGTTAGGTCTCTATATCATCGCATTCACTATCGAGGATGTAGATCCAGTTGGGCACAGGTGTTATGGAAAGCCAAAAAGCCCATTAAAGTTAGGGTCTTCCTCTGGCTAGTGCTCAATAATGCAATTCTCACCAGAGAGAATCTTGCCAAAAGACAACCCCAGACCGCGACCAACTGTGAATTCTGTAACATACATACGAAGAATCTGAACCACCTTTTCTTTCATTGCCAAAGGAGTAAGGCAACTATGGTAGAAGTATTACGGGCCTTAGGGACGTGTGACTACCCCAGCGAATACGAGGAATTGTGGGTTGGCCCCAAATTTGCCTCTGTTCGCCACAAAATAAAGGATGCCTGGTACATAGCCATTGCGACAACTACTTGGGTGTTATGGCTAGACAGAAATAATTTTTATTTTCGTGCTTCATGTAATAGTATTTCTGGTAATCTTACTCATATAATGCATCTTATTTTCTTTTGGGCCATAGCTGCTGCTACAGGAGCAAGAGGGAGGATTGCTAGAGTCTTCCAGGTGGAGGAATTTGATGATGAAAAGGTCGAGTTTGGACCGACACTGGACTGAGGGGTAGGCCCCCCTTAATACTCACAGGGAACATGATACGATTGGGAAGCCCACAGTCTACAGCTAGCTCTATTTTGTATTTTGTTTAGGTCTATTGTACCTTGGGTTGTACTTTTGTACTTTTGGTTAGACCCACCTCCCAGGGTATTGTTGGGGGATTATATTTTATTTCTGCACTGTTACTTTTTGTATTTTCTCCCGGTTCGCCGGGGTTGTTTTATTAATTTCTTATTAATGAAACAGGGTGGCGTTATTCCACCTTTATCCTAAAAAACAAAAAAATTCAGAAATTAATCCATCAAATTAGGCGTTGTTCAATAACTTATCAAAACTATAAGAGGTGGACTAAAGAGACAGTACTTTAAACTAGAAAAGTGTATATATATATATATATATATATATTATTCTCTTGGATTTGCTTGTGATTTGGGAAACGTGAGTCAGCTTAATTAAGAACAAGATATGGAATAAACAGAATTAAGCTCATAGACATAAATATGGCGGGGCAGATGCTAAATTGAACTTTTTGTTTCTCTTTTGTGTAGCTTGTACAAAATTTAGCTATCAATAGTATATATGCCAGCAAGACTCAACTCAACTCAACTACCATAAATTTCTCAAACCACTAGTAACTCGACAATGCTACTCCTCATTGCAAACAAAAGAAGATCTTAACATAAATCCTTATATGAATCATATATTGTTGCTGCTTATTTTGGTGGGGAGCAAACATATAGTGAATTCTTATTTAATGGAACATACTAAAAGTCTGACCTTCTTTGTCGAGAAATGCGGTTAGAGCTCCTCAGATTGAATCTAGATCGTTGACTGACCACTGTGATCTGAATCCAATGGTTGCTGACGCGGCCGATGGACCTGCAAAAAGCCTGGAACATCGGGGGTTGGCCCCGACGACAGACCCTCCGACGCTCAAGTGAGAACCAGAACGAGAAAAAAAGTTTGAGAGAAAAACTGGCGATTTGTTGATTACATTCTGATTGTGGAGGAGGGAGGGTATTTATAGGCCTGAGAAACATATCAAGAGATCGATCTAGATCCGTTGGATCGGTATGAATTCCTTATCTCCTTTATGTTTCTCCCCCTCAAGAGATAAGTGCTCTTATTAAGGGATAAGAGATTTGACTCATAGCCTTCATGGGCTGGGTGTCTCTCCTAATGGGCCCAGTCTGTCACTTTTTATGGGCTTGAGAGAAACCCATGTCTTGTAGAGGAGACTGGAGAATGCCCGAACCTGTTAAAGAAGCTCGTTATGGTTAATCTGCCTGTAGAAGCTTTAAGATATGTGCCAGAATCATATGACCCTGATTTGCTGCAATTTTTACTATCATCATAAGTCCCCCACTCCCGGAAGGCAATTTTCATGGCTTTCGGGGAGTAGTACGCCTCACTTTTGGACTCTGGAGTATAATCTTAGCCGTCAGGGTGTTTGAAGATACTTGGAACTGATCAATGGCTTCTGAAAGTAGTGCACATTTTCCTAGATTTTTCTGGAAATTTCCATATTTTTTCGGATTTTTCCATTTTTTCTGGAATTTTCTAGAGTTTTTCCCAATTTTGAAATCACCATTTTGAATTTTATAATTAATAAATCCAATTTTGAATTATTTCAAAAATTTTAATTAATTTTCTGAATTACATAATTATTTTTTGATTTTTAAATTAAAATTTGAATTTAAAATGAATTTATGTGATTTTTATTGAATAATCAGACCTGGGCGCGATTTTTGGTGCAATCGACAGCATTGATCAGCTTCGACTCGTGCACTGAGTTGAATCAGAGGCCGAGATCTAGTCGCTGTGATGAGGGTCTATGTGGCACCATCAGAAACGTCCATCAGCGCTCGGCTCACCCGCTGAGTGAGATCAAGTGGCGGAGAGGTGAGCAGAACGATGGGGATAGTGTGATTCTATCTAAAGCGTCGATCGCTCTGGGGTGCGATTTCTTGGATAATCTGATGGTTTGCGAGTGCTTTTAGAGCCCCCTAGCTCGGCCGACAATTTGGCCGAGCTATGGCTATTTCAACTGGGCCGAACTATGGGATAGCTTCGTTGCCGAGCTATAGGCACTTTTCTCGGTGAGCTGTGAAGATTGTTGTCAAGCTATGAAAGAGCTTCGATCAAACTATGAGCTCCGATCTTGGTTGAGCTATGAGGGAGCTGGCGAGCTTCGGCGCGGTCGTGGTCGACATTTTGTTGAGCCACGATCATCTTTTCGTGCCGCGGGCTATGAGCTCATGATTTTCTTGACCTCTTCGCATAGCTATTGTGATTCTTTAGTGCTGCTGAGATATAGCTCTGTTTTTGATGTATTTTGGTCGCGTGCTCTGTTTTTGAAGCTTCGGTCGAGTGATGGGAGTTCTTCGTCAAGCTGGTGTCGTTGAACTTCGTGGTCGAGCTATGGGCTTCGCCGACCTCGTTAAGCTATGGTGTTTGGATATTGCCGAGCTATGAAGTTTCCGAGCTATGGGGGTCGGTGCTTCGCTAACCTATGGTACTTCGAACTCGTCGCCAAGCTATGGAGCCTCTGCCGAGCTATGGGAAAGTGAAGCTTCGCCAAGCTATTGAGTCAACTATTGAAAGTGATGAGTTCGTGTCCTTTGAAGCTTTGTTGTCGAGTTGTACTAAGCTTTGGCGACATCGTCGAGCTACATTCTCATCCATTCGAGCTATGGATCTTCGAGTACGGTCAAACTATGGAGTTTACCTAGCTCGGTTTTTGCTGAGCTCTCGAGGTTGGTGCTTGGCGGAGTGGAGTTGCGATCGAGATACGATGGTGGTTTGGTCGGGCGACGTGGTTTGGGTTTTTGGAGTTCGCTGCTTTTGAAGAGGAGGAAGAAGAAGAAGGAGAGGGTTTAAGGAGTTCGGGTTTGGTTAGGGGGTTCGAAACCCATACCTGTTTACTCTATTTTTCTTTTGGATCTTCTTTGTGGTTCGGTTTGGAAACCCGACCCGATCTGAAGCCACTCTCTTCTTTTCTTCCTATTTTGGATCTTATTTGTGGATCTTTTGGAGCTTTGGAGACTTTTGAAGCTTCGATCTTGCAAAGGGCTGGCCTTGTTTGAAGTTGTGTTGCCTTCTGCAGAGTTCTTCTTATATCAAGGTAGAAGCACTAGTGTGATTGGGTTTGATCATCTCTTTTAGAGTTTGAGTTGTCTTTTGAGCTTGATCTTGATTGGGGGTGAGATTTGAATGATTTTGGTGGTGATTGGGAAATACAGTGGGGCTAGTAGCACTACAAGGAATTTGACATATAGTGACAGCAAAAATCCGTGGGTAAAAGACGAAAAACCGTAGGAATAGCCCTTAAAACCTATACCAACGGACATATTTTTCCGTCGTTTTTAATTAGCTATACCCACGGCAAAATGCCGTCACTATAGCCTATAGCGACGGTTTTTTCACCCGTTGGACAAAACCTCGGTGTTATACCCACGGTTTCGTATCCGTTGGTATAGGTTTTAAAGACACATTTTGCTTTCCTATACCCACGGTTAAAACTCCATTGCTATAGGTTTTAGCGATGGTTTTCGCATCCAATTATTTGAATATGTACTCATCGCTCTATACACATTTTTTTCTTATTAATTACGCTTATAATAATTTAATATTTTCTTTTATAATATTAATCCAATTATAAACTAAATACACAATAAAATAGATAAATGTGATTATGAAACAAAATTAAAAAAAAAGTAAACTTCAATCATATTAAAAATTAATGAAGTATTACAAGCATGTCAAATTACAAAATAGTTAATAACCAAATACACAATTGAATTCATGTGTGCAGTAATCTTCTTTTAGCATCCTGCAAATCTTCTTTACAACCTTCTTCACTTCATCGTTGGCAAACACAAACTCGGCTGCATTTTGAGCGAGTTCAATCATTTCTCGCTTGTTGGGAGCCCTTCACAAACAAAACAAAGCAAAAAGATCCAACTTTGGTCATCAACAAATAGTCAAAAAGAGAACAGTGTACTCTAGATCTGATTGATAGGAACCAGTCTACTAGTACGTAGCAAAAGGATGCACTGTGAAACAAAAAACTTCAAGTAAAATGATCGACAATTAATACACACTGCGCTATATTGATAAATGATCTATAGATCTAGAGAACAGTGTACTCTAGATCTTCAATTCAATTTTACACAACAGTGTATTAACCAGCGCAAAATAGATATTTATCAACCAGCGCAAAAGCCTCGATACTAATTATTAGTTCTAATGGAAGAGGGGTTGCACAAATGAACACATTCATACCTCTCCATCCAAACTGGTCATAGGTTGCTTCATGACATTGGTCTTCATAGTGGAACACCACCAGCCGTGACAAATTCATCTTTGAATTGTCCCTACAAAATAAGTAAGAACAACTTCTGAGTTTAGTGAATGGATTAAGCACGAAAGAAGCTTTCAATATGGAAAAGAAAAGGAATAGAACTGCAGTATACCTTTCCTACGACCTTAAAAGGGCATTGCTTCAATAGAAGAGCTATAGAATTTATACGGTTATTTGGTACCGAAGCCCATTGTGTATCCCCATCTAAACTCTGAGAAGAGAGAAGAGATGAATCATATTAATACAGAAGCAGTACATACTGAAGATAAATGTATATTCTAATAAACAGTATATATGACCTCACGGTTCAGTAGATATCTCCAGAATCTTTTCACCAATCCAAACTCAGATGGAAACAAATTGTTTACCTTCTGTTTCTACTAAAATTTTGCACACAAATTAATTTGCTACAATATGTCACCCACATTACATAGTTTACTGCATTTGAAAAAAAGAGCTATTAAATGACTATCATTCAATTGAAATAAAATCAATGCCACACATTCACCCTTCCAAAAGACATTCACATAACTTCACTATACTTATGTTGTTGTACACCACTGAAAACTCTTACCTCTTTCTAAGAATGTACTGAAGAAAAAAGAGAGGTAATTTCTCTCTAATATAAATTAGTAACTCTTACCTCTTTCTAAGCATGGATTATACAGGTGGTTGAATTTTCATTCAAATGGAGCACACCATCACCTTGCTTCTTGTTGACAATTGCCATAGCCAGATAGCGGGTACCCATACCAATGGGTGTCTAATCGTTGGGTCCTTCCCAAAATGGAGCTTCCCCATCTCCGACAAGTCACCAGTAATCCTGTCCTCAATGACTGCTTGCTCTTCATTACAGTTTTGTAGTAGGGCTTCCACGCGGAAGTTTATACCAAGTAATCCCAAGAACTGGGATTGAGTCATTGGACCATGAACAGCTATATATGTTCTGCAAATACGTTTAAAGAATAATAATATTGATTTTATATATAAAGCAGAGATAGCAGATTGAGATATGTTAGATTTAGACCAATTAACGAGTATACCATACCAATTATAGTTTCCTAACATATTAATTTCACCATTACTTTTGAGCCCACATCAAATTCATAACAGCACAAGAAAGTAATGATCTAATGGAATCTATATCAGGTGATGTTGACAATGTAGTTCATTCACCCCCCTTCTCCATTTCTCTATTATGAATAGTCCAGATAGTTTTGCATATGAGGACAATTCAAATTTTTTTAAATGGAAGGTTTAGATTATCTGAAATATCCTAAATTAAGAAATAATAATTATAGTAAACAAGATAGAAATTGTATCACCATATTAGTGAACATTATTATTATAGGAAGATAGTCACTACCACATTAGACCACATTACATTATTAGGTATCAAGTTCTAACCTTTGATTCTATGCTATCCTAATTGTCTATCTGGTTAAGTTACAATCAGGTTATTTGGTATCACCTCTGTCGAAATTATTAATGAAGAAGTAAACAAAGATCAAATTGTTGAATGGGCACCTGAAGCCTCTTCTGCAGAATGCCTGATGGAAACAAAATCAACATAAGCACTAAGATCAGCTGAATCAGGGTTGTCTAATATGTCAACAAATTTATGCTTCCAAATTGCCTGTATGATAAACGGTCAACATCAGATAAACATCAGAGAGATTTACCTTCCAACTGTTATATATATGTTTGATAGCAAACAGTTCAGATATTGTATCGGCCTCATTTCTTATTTACCAGAAAAATATAGGGATCATCAGCAATCATATAAATAAAGAAAAATCCATAATAAATTAACATCGACATACTAGGGATCCTAATTTTTGACAAACACTACCCAGATAAGAAATTTATTCAGGTTGTTCCTAAAGTGGGCATGTACAGGCGTACAGCTGAAAACCATAAAAAGCCGTAACAAACAAATTTTATCTAAATCCAAAAGATATATCTATTCCTTCAGGCTTCTTTTTTTATATATAATAAACAGAAGAGGGTTCAAAGACCCCAACCAAAAAAGCAAATATGTATTGCTGATAATCTGCGATAGAATATTTTATTTTTATTTTTATTTTATTTTATTTTAGGCTTCTCAATTTAGAAAAGTATCATGTATGACCTTGTTGATTATCTCTCAACATTGAAATTCAAACTTCAGCAATTATACCAACACCTCTAATTCAAACTTCAGCAACATGGAAAGTTCTGATGGAATTCATGATATAGATGACACCAAATTAGAGTATAACAGTGACCAAATTATGATGTTTTCACGCATGTGCCAGGATCAAATGACAACAAAACAACAATTATTCTCAAAATGCAAAATAACCATAAGCATATTTTACAGTAGACTAAGATAAATGAATATCAAGCACCATAAGCTTCGCAAGCTTCCACTTTACAAATGACAAAGAAGAGAGAAACCTAACTTGTAAACTACCTGAAATGATCTCATTCTAGTCGATTATAAGAGCTTCACAATCTGCCTTGAATATTGTTTAATGTAGTCATTCTTCCCTACATCAACTGTTGAGTCACCAAATGCTATGATAGCTGGAACGAGGGCAGTGGAACTCTGCGATTTC
Organism: Hemerocallis citrina; assembly: GCA_017893485.1. Lineage (NCBI taxonomy): Eukaryota > Viridiplantae > Streptophyta > Magnoliopsida > Asparagales > Asphodelaceae > Hemerocallis > Hemerocallis citrina. The sequence goes on from CM030365.1 coordinate 183,403,464, forward strand.
ACGCCAATTTCACTGTGTTTAGGAACGAGGGCAGGGAAGAGGGGGGCGACGGCAGCGGGAAGAGGATGATTTAGAGATTGGGATTGGGGAGAGAGGGATTTAGGAGTTTTAGAGGGATAAAATGAAATATTTTGGGGAAGAGAGAGGGAAAATGAAAAATTTTGGGAGAAGAGAGAGGGAAAATGAAAAATTTTGGGGAAAAATAAATTATGGACTATACCCACAGTGTTTTATCTCATTTGTAGGTATATGATACCTATACCCACAGTTTTAGAAATCCGTCACTATAGGTGTCCGTTGGTATATGGCAAATTCCTTGTAGTGTAGACTTGATCACGCTGAAGCTTGGTTGGTGATGGGTTTCCTTTTGTTGGTGGTGACAATTGCGCCCACCAAGTGTTTGTCAAATTCTCCACCCCATCGTACCTACCAAGTATTTGTGAAATTGTTTGCCCCATCAGAATACTTCTTTCATCAACCAAGCATTGTGCCGCTCGCTCATTTTACCGGTCGACTGTCCTGTTGCTAAGATACTATTCTTATTGGACCTGGTATAGTGTGATCTGACTATTGGATCTTGTGGAGGGTTCAGATCCCACCACGTCGCGATTTGATCTGCGGGGTTCTACAAATAGGAGTTGATTTCACCTCCTACTCCTTCATTTAACACTTTCACTTTCTCTCTGTAGAAAATTTTGAGAGCTTCTCTTTCTAGAAGTTGTGGCATTTCACCGGGCAGGGCTGGTGGTTCATCTGGTGTTCGATGGTGGTGCTAGTTTCTAGCTGTAGATTCGTCGTTACCATTACTCTGACTTGGTAACATTCTCACGATTGTCGTTCATTATGTCTAGCATTTCGTCACCCTGCGCTTCTCCAAGATCGGTTAGTCTAGATGTAGACGATGGTATTGTGTTCAGCCCCATTGCTGGAGGGGAGAGTGAGTGTGTTGTAGCTAGTCGTTCCACTGTTGTGGAAACGATCGTCGAGCTTGAGAGAGATAGGGGATGCGCACTTAAGACCCCATTGTTCTTAGTCCCCGAACTGATTAGGGAGTATCCTGTAGATGACCGAGAGTTTCTTAGGAGTGGCATGGAATATGACGAGCCAGAGCCCGTCTACACTACTGAGGCTGATTATGCCAACACCATCCTTACACGGGAGGATCTCACCGTGACTAGAACGGGCTTTGGGATTCCTTGTGAGTATACCTTACTCTTGCCAGGTCCTGGAGTTAGGGCCTGCTACACCATGTATGAGGAATACTGTTTCTTTCAGTGCGTTGCCTTCTTCACGGGGCTTTGCTTGCCCCTTCACCCTTTTTTAAAGAGGTGCTCAACTGGTATCGGCTGTGTCTGGTGCAGCTGGTGCCGAACACATGGAGGCACGTTGTCAGATTTGTCTTACAGTGTCGCCGGCTCGGAGCTGAGCCGAGTCTTGTGGTGTTTAGATGTCATTTCAAACTCATCCAACATAGAAAAGTGGAGGAGCATTGGTACCTTAGCCCTCGTAAGAATCGGGGGTTAGTCGATGCTCCCCGCTCAATTAGATGTTGGAAGGGAAAATTTCTTGTTGTTCGCAGCGCTGATTCGTAGGGAATTCCCACTACATGGAGGAGAACAATTCTCTTGGCGGTGAGAGCGGAGCTGGTGATGACCTTGGAAGAGAGGAGAGTTAGTGATGTCCTTCTTGGACTGAAGGTGTTGGCGTGGAAAGACATCACTGACGAAGTACTCTTCGAAGGTGGTCTTGGCCCGGCTATTTCTAGTACGATTTTACAGTTGTTGCTTTCTTGTTATTTTATCCATTCCTTTGTTGCTTTCATTTGGTTTTACAAGTTTTAACTCCTTCATGTTTCACCTTACAAGAAGAAGATGCATGGATTACGAAGACATTCTGGAGGACTTGGATGTGTTACGTAACAAGAGGGATGATGAGCCGAAGCAGCGGAAGAGGTCGGCTATGCATCCTTCTCCTTCCCAGGACTTGCCACCCCTGGCCCCTGCCATGCGGACTGAGCCCCCTTCAGAGGTGCCATCTGCTGCTGTGCAGGTTCTTCCTTGGCTGCGATTGTGGCGAGTGCTGTGTCAGCTCCTCTGACTGCTACGGATTCCGTGATACTTTTTGACTGGGGGACATGGTCTATACTCCTGACTATAACATGAAATCCCAGGAGAGATTTTTTGGGAACTCTACCGCTTTCCTCGACGCCAGCCACCACATTCTTACTCTAGCTGATAGAGAGAGGCTGAAGATGGAGCCCCCCGAGAGATTGCAGATTCCGAGGGCACACATGATGGTATGGTTTGGTTTCCTTTGTTCCTTAGCTTGTGCTTTTCTCCCTTGCATCATTACATTTTAACTGTTATCTCCTTGTTTCAGGCGATATGTCACGTCGGGCATCTGGTTGACTTCTATGCTACTGAGGAGAAGAACCCGTGGGCCCGTATCTCTCGCATCGAGAAGGACAAAAAAAGTCGTCAAGTAGTCAAAGGCAGAGTTGGAGGAGTTGAGGAAGAAGGAAAAGGAGGCGTGCCTTGAGTTGGAGGCATTGGCGGTGAGTAAGGAGGAGATGCGCCTTGAGCTAGAGGCGTCAAAGGAGAGAGAGAGAGAAGGCATTGGAGAAGAGGAACGCCGACCTTCTACTAGAGTTGGAGAAGGCTCGCGTTGATGCGGCTTCGGAGCTGAAGGTCGAGGTGGCCAAGGTTCATGCTGAGTGTAAGTCCAAACTGCAGGGGGTGATGCTCAAGTCTTATGCCGCAGCGATTTCACACGTGGCGGAGCATATTCTCAGTTTCGATGGGAAAGACTACCATGTGAATATTCGACCTGGTGAGCCCCTTGATATGGGCAGGAAGGATGATGGAGGAATCGGCACTCCTGCGGGCAATGCGAGGAGTGGCTCTGGAAAAATGAACAAGGTGAACGAAGCAGCTGTGTAACACTCCGCAAAATTGAAAATGACAATTTTGCCCTCGTGTGTTATGCACGTGTATTTTGTAACGTGTTTTTCACTACGTAACTTGATATCCGACTCTTTATGCATTTTCCGTATCGATTTTATCCTATTTGAGTCAACTAAAATATTATATTTTAATTTCTGTATTTTTACGTGCTTCTTACATGTTTTTGATGCACGTATCGATTATGTGTTTCCATCGCTACGTGCAATATTTTCTATGTGTTTAAATTATTTATTTTATGTATTCAGATCCGTTTTTATTAAACGGAAATTCATTTTTCCCGCATTTTAATCTAAACACTTTTGTACGTATAACGCATGTGTTTTCTACGTACGTAGTAATTACGTCATGGAATATATAAAATTAATAAATATATTCTCCTTATGTTGTTTTCGATTGTATTTTAATAATTTTCTGTTAATAAAGTCGATTTTGCATTTTTGACATTTTACGTGTGATACAAGTGTTTTTGGTAAACGTATTTGGGCATATTCGTTTTCAAAATAAATTTTAAAGTGTGTGTAACACCCGTGATTTTCAAATAATATAAATAGTATTATATAGATATTAACAAGTGCATACATCTATAACTACTATAATGGGAGAGATGGGGTTGGTAAACAAATAAACAATTTTTTATTTTTTTGTGTATGTGTGTCAACACGTGCAGCGCACGTGTTGGTAGTTTTTTTTCTTCTTTTTCATTCTCCCTCCACGTGCATCGCACGTGCATGATACTAGTATATATATAAGTCAATGTGTGTTTGTATGTTAATATGTTGTTGAAAATGGAATTGTATGTGGTGTCACTACAAAAGAAACTCGATTTCCCGGCGTTTTTTTACGTCTTTCCCGGCGTTTTTTACGCCGGTAAAACTTTCACCGGCGTTTATAATAGCGCCGGTCCAAATGCCGCCGAATCGAGCGTCGCTGAAAGGAAGGGGTCTACACCGGCGGTTTTACTGGGCGCCGGTAAATGTAACACCTACACCGGCGGCCTAAAAACGCCGGTGTACTGGGTCCTCTGAGTGCCGTCTTTTACCCCCAATATACATTCACCAGCGGCTATAAACCGCCGGTGTTCATCAATTTACCGGCATTTATAGAAACGCCGGTGTAGAATGAACGTTCACCGGCGGTCTGTGACCGCCGGTGTATGTGCGTTTATGACTGCCCGCTTTTCCCTACCCACAAGCACCGGCGTGATCAAAAACGCCGGTAAACCCAACTACACCGGCGTTTTATCAAACGCCGGTGTTCCTTTTTGCCGTTACATCTGACGGTATTCACCGGCGTCTAGCGGCATACACCGGCGTTTTTGTGACCGCCGGTCTATCGCACACTGCAACTAATTCAATAGATAGACCGGCGTTTTATAAAAATCCGGTCTAGCTATGCCCGTTTGTATTCCTTTCTCCGTTTTCCGTTCGATTTCAATTCACAGTTTCTTTTACAAAACCTGTAAACTAATTCATAACTACTGATTCAACCAATTTCATTTCATATTAATGCGCAAATGACAACCAAACACAAGAAATATAATAAAGTTTAACACGTGTCATATCCAAATATCTCAACAAACTAATTAACAGTGTCATAATCACAACCAAATTCACCGCAAAATTAACAGTCATAATCACAACCAAATTAATAGACCGACGAACATCCCAAATATCTCAACATCCCAAATATCTCAAGTCTGACAAATATCCCAACTAAACCGTCTGACATAACTCTCATCCAAAAAAAACAGTCTGACATAACAGCAAGGAGGACATAAGAACAATCATACAGCAAGGACACAAGAACAGCAAGGAAGACCACGGATTCATACCCTCGAGGAGCTTCAGTTCTGATCATCAGAATTTTCTTCATCTGGGCGACCGCTCTGTGAACAAAAAAAAACAATAGTTTAGTTCAACAGTATACCACAATACAGAATATACATATTTTTTGAACTTGCAAAAAAATCTAACTGTATCTTAAATTATAAGATCAAAGTACCAATTGCAAATGGAATTGTTGATGATATATAGAGAGGTAAAATAATTACATTGCAATGCTAAAAATCCGGTACTTAATTTTGTTTTTTAAATATATCTAAAATAACAAAACAAATGAAAATTCAGTATCTAACTTGAAAACTCTATATTATCTCCCTTGATTGGGAATATCCACTACCTAAAACAGTAAAACAAATAAAAATTCAGTATCTAAGCATCTCTTTCATGGATTGTTCAGACAATCCATGAAACTGTCATCGTGGACGGAAACCAAATATAAGAAAAATAAGAAAAATAAGATAGGGCTCATATCAAGTGTAATTTTAGGGAACTGTCATCGTGGAAGGAAACCAAATATATATAGAAGCCAGAAATGGAAACAGAAAGAAGAAAGGTAGAGACTTTGGATACACCAGGCTAACATAGCGGCATTTTCCTCGTCTCTCTCTCATCCCTTGTTTCCCTTCAGCACATGAACACAAAGAGACATCAGCAACAACAGCAAGAGCGACAAGAACGACAATAATAATAAATTATTATGAACAAGATGTCTCTATATGGGTTTCCAGATCTCCACTCGAGCCCACTCTTTCTAATCACAGCCCAATTAAGAACATAGACAACATCCACTAAACAATCCAATCATAGCCCAGTCAAAATTTGCCATCCTAGATCCAATCATTGCCCAGTTAAAAAAACCATGCCGAAGATTGCAATCAGGTTACATTAACAGTATCTGAAAATGAAAATTTCTCCATTTTCTGAGCTTATATGTTGCTCTCCAACTATATCGCAAAACCCAAGTGTTGTGCATATCCGGCCGGAGGATTTTGGCATACGTACCTATATACCATCCTCAGTTCACAGTGAACCCATTTTTGGTATAAAAACAAACATGCCAAGAAGACAATCAGGTGCATGAAATCAGCTTCACTAACAGTTAAGTGAAAATAGGACCAAAAAATAGCCTTAGAAGACCATCAGGTTTGTGAAATAAGCTTCACTAACAAAATCCTAGAAACTGGGGATGCTATGCAGCATACTTAGTTTAGAAGTGAACCCATTTTGTGTTAAAAAACCATTTTTGGCATACGTACCTATATACCATCCTCAGTTCACAGTGAACCCATTTTTGGTCAAATTCAAATGCCAAGATGACAATCAGATGCATGAAAATAAACTTCACTAACAATAAAACAAAATGGGTTCACTTCAACAACAGCAACAACAGCAAGAGGGAACCAAATATAGAACAAATGGGTTTTGAATGGAGATTGTAGTCATAGATCAATTCTTCATAGAAGAAAGATACGAATAGGGCTCATAGCAAGTGTAGTTTTAACTGGAATTGTCATCGTGGAAGGAAACCAAATATAGAAGCCAGAAAGAGGAATGGTAGAGAATGAGGATACACCAGGCTAACATAGCGGCATTTTCCTCATCTCTCTCTCATCCCTTCTTTCCCTTCAACACACGAACACAAAGAGACATCAGCAACAACAACAAGAGCGACAAGAACAACAATAATAATAAATCATTATGAAAAAGATGTCTCTATATGGGTTTCCAGATCTCCACTCGAGTCCTCTCGTTCTAATCACAGCCCAACTAAGAACATAGACAACAGCCACTGAACAATCCAATCACAGCCCAATCAAAATTGGCCATCCTGGATCTTAATGAAATAAGCTTCAGTAGTAGTAAAAGAAGATGGGGATGCTAGCAGCAAACTCTGTTTGGAAGTGAAGCCTTTTTTGGTTGAAAAATCATGCCAAAGATGGCAAACAGGTTACTTTAACAGTATCTTGAAATGAAAATTTCCAAAGATGCCTCAGTTCACAGTAAACCCATTTATTATCAAAAAAACATGCCAAGAAGACAAGCAGATGCACGAAATGAGCTTCATTAACAGTGAAAGAGGATGGGGATGTTAGCAGCATACTCAGTCTGGTGGTGAACCCATTATTTGATCAAAAAATCATGCAAAAGAGGGCAATCTGCAGGATACCTTAACAGTACCTTAAAGTGAAAAATTCCATTAACTGAGCTTAATTATATGTTGCTCCACTAATTGTTGTGCCCAACTAAATCTAAAACCAACTTGTTGTGCAAATCACAGACCATTTTGGCGTACGTAGCTATAGCATCCTCAGCTCACAGTAAACCCATTTATTATCAAAAAAAATGCCAAGAAGACAAGCAGATGCATGAAATGAGCTTCATTAACAGTGAAAGAGGATGGGGATGCTAGCAGCATACTCAGTCTGGTGGTGAACCCATTATTTGATAAAAAAATCAGGCTAAAGAGTGCAATCTGCAGGATACCTTAACAGTACCTTAAAATGAAAAATTCCATTAACTGAGCTTAATTATATGTTGCTCCACTAATTGTTGTGCCCAACTAAATCTAAAACCAACTTGTTGTGCAAATCACAGACCATTTTGGCGTACGTAGCTATAGCATCCTCAGCTCACAGTAAACCCATTTATTATCAAAAAAACATGCCAAGAAGACAAGCAGATGCATGAAATGAGCTTCATTAACAGTGAAAGAGGATGGGGATGCTAGCAGCATACTCAGTCTGGTGGTGAACCCATTATTTGATCAAAAAATCATGCAAAAGAGGGCAATCTGCAGGATACCTTAACAGTACCTTAAAGTGAAAAATTCCATTAACTGAGCTTAATTATATGTTGCTCCACTAATTGTTGTGCCCAACTAAATCTAAAACCAACTTGTTGTGCAAATCACAGACCATTTTGGCGTACGTAGCTATAGCATCCTCAGCTCACAGTAAACCCATTTATTATCAAAAAAACATGCCAAGAAGACAAGCAGATGTATGAAATGAGCTTCATTAATAGTGAAAGAGGATGGGGATGCTAGCAGCATACTCAGTCTGGTGGTGAACCCATTATTTGATCAAAAAATCATGCAAAAGAGTGCAATCTGCAGGATACCTTAACAGTACCTTAAAATGAAAAATTCCATTAACTGAGCTTAATTATATGTTGCTCCACTAATTGTTGTGCCCAACTAAATCTAAAACCAACTTGTTGTGCAAATCACAGACCATTTTGGCGTACGTAGCTATAGCATCCTCAGCTCACAGTAAACCCATTTATTATAAAAAAAACATGCCAAGAAGACAAGCAGATGCATGAAATGAGCTTCATTAACAGTGAAAGAGGATGGGGATGCTAGCAGCATACTCAGTCTGGTGGTGAACCCATTATTTGATCAAAAAATCATGCAAAAGAGGGCAATCTGCAGGATACCTTAACAGTACCTTAAAGTGAAAAATTCCATTAACTGAGCTTAATTATATGTTGCTCCACTAATTGTTGTGCCCAACTAAATCTAAAACCAACTTGTTGTGCAAATCACAGACCATTTTGGCGTACGTAGCTATAGCATCCTCAGTTCACACTAAACCCATTTAGTATAAAAAAAGAATGCCAAGAAGACAAGCAGATGCATGAAATGAGCTTCATTAACAGTGAAAGACCATGAAAATTTCCAGTATCTAAGCATTTATTTTTCTATTAATTCTTCATCCCAACTAAACCATTCAAGTTAAGGAAATCAAGATGCATCTATCTGAAAAATATGCTAAGTTTGGAAAATAAGGAAAATCAAGAAATGATACCGAAGAGAGCGAGAGAGAGAGCGGAGGAGGGAAATCGAAAATGACGAATAGGGCTCATAGCAAGTGTAGTTTTAACTGGAATTGTCATCGTGGAAGGAAACCAAATATAGAAGCCAGAAAGAGGAATGGTAGAGAATGAGGATACACCAGGCTAACATAGCGGCATTTTCCTCATCCCTCTCTCATCCCTTCTTTCCCTTCAACACACGGACACATAGAGACATCAGCAACAACAACAAGAATGACAAGAACAACAATAATAATGAATTATTATGAACGAGATGTCTCTATATGGGTTTCCAGATCTCCACTCCAACTCGTCTCTTTCTAATCACAGCCCAATTAAGAACAATTGGTCACAGTCACTTTTAAAGAAACATATATGCTCAGATAATGGAAATTTTCATTTTAAGATACTTTTAAAGTAACCTGATTACCATCTTTGGCATGATTGCCATCCTCATCTTCTTTTACTGTTAATGAAACTTATCTCATGCATCTGATTGTCATCTTGGCATGTTTTTTATAACAAAATGGGTTCACTGTGAACTGAGGATGCTATAGGTACGTATGCCAAAATCCTCCGGATATGCACAACAATTGGGTATTAGATTTAGTGCAGCGATGAACAGGGCTCATATCAAGTATAATATTACGGACTGTCATCGTGGGAGGAAACTCATTTAATATATAACAAGAGGGGATGGTAGAGAATGAGGATACACCAGGCTAACATAGCGGCATTTTCCTCATCTCTCTCTCATCCCTTCTTTCCCTTCAACACACGGACACGTAGAGACATCAGCAACAACAACAAGAGGGGATTGGTCCAACAAAAAGTATAGATTATAATAAACGAGATGTCTCTATTTGGGTTTCCAGATCTCCACTCCAGCCCTTTCTTTCTAATCACAGCCCACTTAAGAAAATTAGATTTAGTTGGGCTCAAGAATTAGTAGAGCAACATATAAGCTCAGGTACTGTTAAAGTAACCTGCAGATTGCCATCTTTGGCATGATTTTGTAACAAAAAATGGGTTCACTGTGAAACTAAGTATGCTGCTAGCATACCAAAATCCTCCAAATCAGTACAACAACGCGGCTGAACAAACCTTATCAGCAGGTCATACAATGTCATCTAAGCATGTTATGTGCCAAAGTGGGATTGGTAATACAATGCATGAACGACACGTATTAGTTGTTTGTGAGTATGCAATAGGGTGCAGCTATGAACAGGGCTCATATCAAGTGTAGTATTATGGACTGTCATCGTGGAAGGAAACCCATTTAATATATAAGCCATATATGGAGCCAAAAAGAAGGATGGTAGAGACTTTGGATACACCAGGCTAACATAGCGGCATTTTCCTCATCTCTCCCCTCATCCCTTCTTTCCCTTCAACACACGGACACATAGAGACATCAGCAACAACAACAAGAGGGGATTGGTCCAACAAAAAGTATAGATTATAATAAACGAGATGTCTCTATTTGGGTTTCCAGATCTCCACTCCAGCCCTTTCTTTCTAATCACAGCCCACTTAAGAAACATAGACGAAATACTTATAGACGACAGCCACAATGCACACTCACAAACACTAGTACGTGTCTTTCATGCATTCATGACCATAATCTCTTTAAAAAAACCAATTTAAATACTTACCCTGGGTGGGACTTGGGACTGCTGCCCTATTAAATTGGCCATTTGTTCTTGGAGGAGTGCAACTTGTGCCTTTAAGGCAGTCATCTCCTTCGTCCTGATTGCCATTTGTTCTTGGAAGAGCGTGCTACCCTCACCCTCTTCTGTTTGACTGCCACTATTATGTAGTGGCTGCTCATCCCCATGGCTCTCGTTGCCATCATTTATATTTAACCTCTTTCCACGCCTCGGCATGTTGTACCTGTCAAGGATTCAAATACACACATGCCAAGAAGACAATCAGATGCATGAAATCAGCTTCATTAACAGTGAAAGAAGATGAGGCCTATGCTTGCAGCATACTTAGTTTGGAAGTGAACCCATTATTTGGTTAAAAAATCATGCCAAAGAGGGCAATCAGGTTACTTTAACAGTATCTTAAAATGAAAATTTCCATTATCCGAGCTTATATGTTGCTCTACTAATTCTTGAGCCCAACTAAATCTAAAACCCAATTGTTGTGCATATCTGGAGGATTTTGGCATACAGCTATAGCATCCTCAGTTCACAGTGAACCCATTTAATATCAAAAAAACATGCCAAGAAGGCAATCAGATGCATGAAATAAGCTTCATTAACAGTAAAAGAAGATGAAAATTCTAGCAGCATACTTAGTTAGGAAGTGAACCCATTTTTTGTTAAAAAATCATGCCAAAGATGGCAAACAGGTTACTTTAACAGTATCTTGAAATGAACATTTTCATTATCTGAGCATATATGTTGCTCTACTAATTCTTTAGCCTAACTAAATCTAAAACCCAATTGTTCAGCATATCCGGAGGATTTTGGCATACGTAGCTATAACATCCTCAGTTCACAGTGAACTCATTTTGGTTAAAAAAACATGCCAAGATGACTATCAGATGCATGGAATAAGCTTCTTTAACAATAAAAGAAGATGAAATTTCTAGCAGCATACTTAGTTTGGAAGTGAACCCATTTTTGGTTAAAAAATCATGCCAAAGAGGGCAATCTGCAGGTAACTTTAACAGTTTTTTGAAATGAAAATTTACATTATCTGAGCATATATGTTGCTCCACTAATGGTTGTGCCCAACCCAATCTAAAACCCAATTGTTGTGCATCGTCAGTTCACAGTGAACCCATTTTATATCAAAAAAACATGCCAAGAAGACAATCAGATGCATGAAATCAGCTTCATTAACAGTATAAGAACATGAAAATTTCAACATGCATCTATCAGAAAAAAAATGCTAAGTTTCAAAAATTAGGGGAATCAACAGATGATACCGAAGAGAGAGAGAGAGCGGGGCGACGAGCGCGGGGGGGGGAGGGGGGGAGATAGAGAGAGAGCGGGGCGACACGGTCGTTTCCGTTCGCCGATTCACCTCCAAATCGGGATAGGGAGGAGGGAAATCGAAAATGGCGAAGGGAATAAGGGACGATGACGAATGTTCGAAGGCCGTCGAAGAGGACGAAGCGGCGGAGGCAAACGTGCGGGAAGTAGAGCGAGGAAGGAGGGAAAACGAAGCGCCTTTTGTTTTTTATTTTTTTGGGGTTTAGGGAAATGGCAAGCGAAAGGTTAGGGTAGATGGGATTTATCGCAGCTTTTCACCGGCGTTTTAATTAGACACGCCGGTGAATCATAAACTTCACCGGCGTTTTTAAATAAAACGCCGGTGAATACGCGGATTCACCGGTGTTTTAATTCGGCCGCCGGTATATAACCATCGCATCTGGTGGCCCCATTCCTAATCGCTACCTACCCCGGTGCTACTAGTAAAACGCCGGGGAATATTCGCCGGTAAATCTGGTTTCTTTTGCAGTGTGTGTGGGGGCCCACGGGGAAATTGAAGAACAACATTGTGCTGTTGGGAAATTAAATGGTGAATATGTGTAGTAGAATGGTGTATAATGGATTGATGTGTGTAATAAAAGTGAGATATGGTATTGGATGGGGGCCCACGTGCATATGTAAACAGCACACATGTGCTGTTTGAATTTGGTTGTAATGTGCACTTGGAGTTGGCCGGGTTGTAACCTAAGGGGTATTTGAGAGTTAGGGTTAGGAGAGTGGGGTGATAAAAAGTTGGGAGTTTGGGAGTTAAGATATTGGAGGGTTTGAGGGAGAGGTTAAGAAAATGAAAAGATGAAGATTTAATTTGGAGAGTTATTAGGGTGAAAATTATGCAATTTGAACCCTAATCTAGACCTATAAATACAACTCATTTCTTCTCATTCCACACACCAAACGAAAACAAAACAAGAGAAAGAAAAAAAAAGAAAGAGAGTAGTGTTATTGTGCTTGGAGACTATTGCTAGGAGAGGAAGAACTGGGAGTCCTAGGAGCTAGAAGCGGTATTCTCATTCTTTCAATTGTTCAAGCGTCACTAAGGTGGGTGATTTCTTACTTTCTAATTGTAGAGATGTCTTGCTAGCAATTATGAATTGGTAGTATAAGATAATGTTGATATGTAGGTAATTTTCATGCTAGTATAACATGCTATGAATGGGAATAATATGGGTGTGATTAAGCAAATAATAGAAGATTTTGATGTAAGAGTTGATACCATGAATCACGTTAGAATACTTATAAAATTTTATGTTTGGTAAATGTATATTTTTGAATGGAAATTTTGATGTAAAAAAGTGGAACAATTTATACTATTGTATAAGATGAAAATTAGTAGTAAATCATTGTAAATGGGTAATGAGAAAAAGTAAGGGTTGATTATTTTGCCATGTATGAACAAAAGAAAATAATAGATTGTATGAAAAAGGTTGGGAATACTTCTCTTGAGAGCAAATATAATTTTTTTGAGTTATTTGGATACCAATGAACTCATTTTTTTGGTTATAAAAGATACAATAGGTTCCATTAATCAAAATGAATAGATGCGACTTTATGTTTACCAATAAGAAGAAATGTTGAAAGATCAATCGTCCAAAATATGGATTAAAAACATATGAGTTACTGTTTGAGAGTAATCTCAATTTATATAATTTTATTTCAGTCAAATAAAGTGATTTAATCAAATTGCAGAATCGAGTTAAAAAAAAAAGAAAGAAAGATGGAGTAACAGAGAGTGGAATAAAAACCTATGAATCAGCTTTAGATCGTTTAGTGCACTTGGCCTCATGGTCGGATGTTGCGCTGCCTTTTCAATAAGCCTAGGTTCGAAACCCGTTAGGCTCAAATCTTTTCGTTAATGATTTTTATTCATCCAAGACCCAAGATTTAGTATAAAAGGGATTTTAAATGGGCTTTAGAACATCAAGTCCATATGGACTTCTTGGTTGGCACCGTGAGTGTTGGGCGCTGCCTGGGGCTTCACGGGTTCGAAGCCCGGGGCAGGCTTTTTATTTATTTTTGGGTTTTAAGGAGATTTGAATGAATTCTAAGGCTTTTAAAAATTTGGGAAAAAATCCTAGTACTCATAAAATATGATGGAGAATTTATAGAAAATAGTTTAAAAGATTTTTCTTGTTTATTGAAAAGCAAAAAAATAGACATTTGAGAGACATTATTTTGTACTAAAAATGAGACATTGATTTGTGCTAAGAAGGAGCAAAATGAGAAATGAAAAATTAGCTTTGACATTTATTAATGAGATTTATTGGTAGAATGAGAATAAATTATCAATGTGAATAAATTTCTCTTGATGTGATGATTCACTTATACGAAGTTAGAGTACTTGGTATATGTTGAAATGTGAATTGGTTATTTGCACTTAAGTTATTAAAGAGGTCGATGTTGGATGAAAATTTGCTCATGAAAAAGAATTATTGTTATTAAGGAATTATGATTAGTGTTAAGATAAGATTTGAGACAATTGTGAATAGGTTGAAGATAAGAATAACCTAAGTTTAAGACATGCTTATTAAAGGGTATGTGTAACCATGTTTTTTGTAAATGAAAGTTTATGATTAAGAATTAGTAAGACCTCTATTACCGGCAATATTGAAAGAAAGATTTTGAAATATTGCCATGGGGCGATCTCGTATTTTTGTGAACAAGTCCGGTAAGAGGTAAAACTGATTCTAGGAATGATAACACATTCATGTCTTGAACTGAAATAACTAGGCACATAAGTGAAGATATAGTAAACTTGGGCAAACGCAAGTGGGTTTCCTCTATATAGTCGGCAGTGGATCTCCATGGCTATAGACTCAGTCGGCGGACTGAGGTTGCTCTGTGGGAGACGGTTTTTTTTTTATATTTAAATCCAAGACTTGGCAAAGTCGGACAGATAGTTTGCCATCTTCAATGTATATACGTATACCGGGGCTAGGGGGCACTTGCGGGATGATTCGCACGATGAGGGAACCGTTATAATAGCTGTCGAGCTGGGATCCATATTCTTGGAATGATCTAAATCTTGTTTTATTACCGGGTAGTTATCATGGCGAGGGATCGAGCCCTTTATTCTGGAGTACGTAGGTGCTTGCCCTCGGACCTATGTAATATGGGATGCATAGAAACCAAACAAGTGTGCATTAGTGTCATCCTAGTATAAAAATGTGTGCATTAGGCATTAAGGCATGACATACACTTACATGTTTAGCGTAGTCACAATTTCTACACTTTATTTCATTCAAGTTTGTGTTTTGTTAAAGTATGGAGATCGTTATACTATTCCCGGCATAGAGAGGATAGCCGTGTATAACATTTCGTCGGTTGTAATCAACGGACGTGCCCACAATCTTACATGCAGGTAATGGAAGTTCATGAAGCTATAAAGTGGATATACCGATGTTGTTTTGTTTAAAGATGTTGTAATTGTTTCATTGTAATTTATTTTGTCTTCCGCTGTATAACAAATTGTAACAAACTCTGATGTATTATTGAGTAAAGTTTTAATTTCCTTGTAAAATTGTACGAAGTGAAGTAAAGATCTTGTGAAACCTCGAATTCGGTCTTATTTGGAATTCGGGGCATTACAGATGGTATCAGAGCCAGGTTTCACAAGTAGTAAAAATTTATAAGGAACGACACCTTAGAGTGGACATTAGAGTGTGAGTTTTAGCTTATAGAGATTTAAATGTAAGTGATTTACATTTATGTTGCTCTATACACTGATGTTTTCTTTTCTCTTTCCCTATTGGATGGCTGGAGTCATGAATGCAAGTTCAATAACGACTTACATTCATGATATTCTCCTCGTATACAATGATGTGAGATTGTATGCGAGCATATTTTTCCTGGGTATCAGAGTGGCACAGTGGAAGCGTGGTTGGTTGACCCTACATTCATGATACATTACACATAGACATACTTCCCTTTCAAATTATTTTTTTCGTGGATTTTCATCCTAGTATTTTTCAACATTCAATATTTCGCAAATGAATATTTTCTTATACTATTAATCACTTGAATATCTATTATTTTGTTTATTTTCCCCAGTTTTGATCTTTTGAATTTGTTTTATCTGTCTTCCAATTTTAAAGGTTTGTCCTTCGTGTTTTTGTGTTACTCTATGTTTATCCATTTACATTTGTTATTACTTTTCGTATTATTTCAATTATTATTTTCTTCATTAATTATTTCTATTATATTTTGAATTTTGCTTATGAATTTCGCTTATGTGCATTCATTTTATATGATTTGATTTCTGTGATACTATATTATCTTATCCTATATGTTTTTGACCTACCATTTTGTTTTATTATCTACATTCAATACTATTGTTATTGCATATTATCTACTAGTTTGTTTTGTTATATTCACTTTTATTATTAATCGCTACTTATTAATTTTGTGATTTTACGCTTCTTCAATATAGTACATACACTACAAAATTAGGCGCTTTCAAACTTGTAGCTACTTTCTGTGATGCCTAATTGCGGACCGGCCACCGCATTCCTGTACCTTCGTTTTTGTTATTGAAAAACTATCTTCCAGATTTGTTACCGATTATCGTATTGCGTTGATGTGCTTTGAAGTGATGCTGGACCGTGACATCTAGTATTTTATCTTTTTTCTTGACCATGGTTTTGGAATTGTTGATAGATGATCATGGGAACAGGTGAGAAATCCCATAGTGATGAGGTTGAGTGCCTTCGTAAGTGACTGTGCATAACGGAATTGGCTGTTGACCATTTGCGTGTTCAGTCAGAGGATGAATGGTTGGAGTCTATTCACTTTAAGTCGGTGCTTATCGAGAGGGATTGCAAGTTAGCACTCCTGCGTGCCGATCGTTTTGCCAACTTGCCTCTGCCTCCTAAAGTGACCAAAGATAGTATTGAAGAGTGTGATGTACTCAGGGAAGTAGTTGTCAAGAAAGACTTGGAATTCTATCGTCTTCAAGCGAGATTTGGTTGGTTACGAACGACAAGCATCTCGCACGTCATCTGTGCAAAAAAGGGAACAATGGTTGAAGTGAAGAAGCGCACCACGACTAATGCGAAAGGGAGTGCAACGGTTGGAGGAGTTGTATCGATCATCGAGGAAGTGGCCTCGATAGCGCATGTGCTCCCTTGACATCCTGGCGAAGCCTAGAGTGGCGTGTCTGCTTCGTTGAGTTTGGCTTTGGTTGGAGGACAGTCATGCACCTTGTGTGCCGGCCAACAATCTCAATCCAGGGGGTCAACATTTTCTATTAAAGTGTTGGCGGTCAAGAAAAAGCGATGGCCGTCAGGCAACCCACAAGGAGGCTCATATCTCTTAGGAACAATGTCCCTCGTCCACGGAATCGAAGGGACAGCTTGTAGATCGAATTGTATGATTCATAACTTTGTACTTGTAAATATCTGTAGCACTACTGGATCTGAACATATAGGTTTGTGATAGTTCTCTGTTTCTTTATGAGATCTCTTTGCGTGCTTGATCCTTGTGGTGCACCTTGTTGTCGATATTGATAAACCATCAATTGAATCCATTGTGGCTAAATAACAGGGCTTCAAGTCTGTTATGTATGGCTAACGAACTGTCGACGGTGCGAAACAGAGTTAAACGTAGACATAGCTGTTTGACCCGTCATGTTTGGGGAGTCATCTCTGAGTCCGGCGTTAGGGATTAAAACTTTTGCATGAAGTTATGGGGTTGTTGGTAGGATTTGGCCTGAGTGAAAAGCGGTGAGAGAGACGTTGAAGTCATTGTTTTGAGCCAACGAGTCGCTGATGGAGCTTGAGTGGTGATTTGAGCATTGAACTCGTTGTTTGGAGCCAACGAGTTATTTATTGGAGTTGAACGGAGAGCATCGTTGTTTGGAGCTGTAACTCCCATTTTCATCTTTTTTTTGGATTCATTGTAATTCTTTTCTTTGTAATTCGAATTATATTCTATTTTTCATTTATCGTCTCGAATAATTTTGGTCCTATTATTGTTCATGAACTATCATTGATCTCCATTTAATTATTCGAATCTTATTTCTCCCAATTCGAATTTAAATTTAATGAATTTTCCTTTCTCCTTGTTGGACTATTTTTCATGATAATCTTATTCTTGTAGGATTGCTAATTATCTCATTATTTGACCCATACTTGTCTCTAAGCCCAATAGTATTGATCCATATTTAACCCATTAATAAACCCTAATTATCTAAACCTAATCCCCATACCCAATAGCCCATTACCCTAATTCTAACTCTATATATATTAATCTTAATTAACCCTAATCCCTACCCTAATTACCCTAATCACAGTAGCCACCTAAACCTACAACCGTCCTGTTCACCCATCATCTTCCATCATCGTCTTCAACCCTGAGCCCTTCCCCATCACCGACCTCCTCTTCCTCCTAGGTCGTGCAGCCGAACCCGATCCCTTACCGACTACTCATCCCCTATCGTCTTCAACCTCGTGTCCACCAAAGCCTCCACCCCCGCTTCCACAGAAGCCTCCCCGACCATCCTCATCGCCGACCGCAATAACCCCTCTTCGTCTCCACCACCATTCCCCAACGAAGCACCACCCCCCCCCCCCGACTTGCTGTCCTGCCAATGTCGATCGCCACCATCGCAGACCCCCCTACTGCCGTCGACTGTCGTCCACCGCAATCCAGTCCTCGACTCCGCAACCTTGCTGTCGAAGCCCTCGCTTGCTGTTGGCTGTTGATTTGTTGTTGCTGTGTTGGAGTCTTCGCTGGTTGCTGTTGTGGCTGCTGTCTGCTATCTTGGGCACATAGTGTGCATGTGTTTCCGTGTTCCCACTGCTTTTTGTTCGTTCGCTTATAACTAATCCAGTCAAGGCAAGTCACTTCCCTCTTGAATTGCATATTGTGTCAAATTCAAGATTTTTATTGAAACTCCGCAAGTAGATCATGAGTTGTTTATCGTATTGTTATATCTCTTATCTTCCATCGAGTATATTGAGCGTTTACACGAGCTAACCCAAGATATTCTTAACTTCATGCCATTGTTGACTCTAAAATATCGTATCTTTCATGCATTCATGTAGTATTGATAATAGATGTTATTCATACATGACACCGTATAAATAAAACTATTGTAGAAATGATTATTAGGTTGTTGTGCTTGAATGATTGATTGATGCCTTGCTTGAAGTTAAACTAGTGTATGGATGTATTCTTCATTGTGCTTACCATGCTATTGTGTTTACCGTGCTGAATATAAGATTTGTTAACTATTGAGTTGAAGTTCATCATGTTTAGAACGCTTTAATTCATGAAATATGTTGAACACTAATTTTCACTGTCTGCCTGAAACTTGTGAGACCTTTTTGACCCAGTAGTTGACATAAAAAATTATATATTTCTAAACGAAAATTGTAGCCCTATGTTTCTAGTTTCCAGAACATCTAACATATTTGAATTCCAGTTTTATTGCAAAAGTTATGGTGTTTTTACTGCGTTGCCTTTTTACTTCCAGAAATCCTGATTCATGTATTTCTTCATATTTAAACTATTAAAAAGCTAAGTTAATGTTAGAATATTGCCCTGATAATTTCTAGATTGTTAGTTAACATGATTAGGAACTTAATGAATATTTTTGATGAATTTAAAATTGGGTTTTTACTGATTTTACAAATACAACAACTTGATCTTGATTTTCGGTCAGAACGTGTAATCTGTAAAGAACAATGTAATTAACCTATCTATTTTTATCGTATTTTGTACTTTAAATATGCGTTGGAACCAGGCATGAGTCTACTTTCTAGAACTTCTGACGGATTCAGTTTTGGATTTTCGTAGCAGCGGGAAACTTGATTTTGGTACGTAACCTATTGCTGTCCAGAATTGTGTTTCCAAATTTTCTTAATATAATTGTATATATATCGTTATACTGAATGAATTGAAGTGTATAAATTGTATTGCATGATCTTAATATATTATTGCCACCATTCTAATTATCCCATTCTAATTGATCGTCCTATAGTTAATTCTATTGATACCATCGTTTATCGAATTTCTCTAAATCACATGATGTAATGATTGCATCCATAAAATGCTTAAAAAGCCAGAGTTTAAGGGTTGACTTTAGTAGTGGACAATATAGAGACTGTACTCGGAGGAGGGGCCCGTGTTTTCCTATTTATCGGTCATATCGGTCATATCGGTCATCGATTGATTACGGATTACTGATTACAGTATCTCGATTGAATCCTGCATCAGTCATCGGTCATTAAATCATTGGTCATTATTGTTCATCGTTGCCAAGTACATGATCTATAGAGTACACCACTAGAGTCTAAACGATATTGATTGTGTGCATCGAACCTGTGGTATGGGACGCAACAGTACATGCACTAGTTAGGCTAAAAACTAATAGACTTAAGAATTGACACAATATTGACACTGCATATTGAACATCGTTATTGCTATTGATATTGAATATTGTTATTGATATTGACATCGGCCATTGAGTATTGACATCGAATATTGAAATATAGTTTATTGTTATACCTATCGTATTGTTACCATTGATATTGATTATTGCTATCGTCCATTGTTATTGATTCCTATCATTTTATTGAATTCATTGTTATACTGTACTTCCATCGTTCATTGCTTTCTCTACTTGCTGTTCATGACTTGCTCTAAGGATAATTTTTCTTCTTTTTTTAGATGAGGAATTCACCAGTGATCAAGGAGAGTTACCTGCAGGACTTGGAGAACAGTCATTTTGAGGATTTATTGCTTTCTAGATTGATCGTCATTTTAGTGGACTTCTTGTATTGAGTTTTATTAAACATTGTATTATGGGATTTTGACCGAGAGATTGTTATTTCATTACCAGACGTTGGATTATCGTATTTGGTTATTTCATGTTTTATTCCAAGTATCGTTATTCATGTGATTGTTCTTTTATGCATGCATGGTAGTATTTATCTTATTATATTGTTGAGTTGAATAATAACAGCTTATTGATGACGCAAGTCGTTCGCTGGGCCAATATCACGCGCTTGTGTTCTGAATTTTAGGAAGCGGGGCATGACAGGAGCCAACAAGCTATTTGGTGGAGCTTGAGCGAAGACCAAGACGTTAAACTGGTTGTTCGGGACCAACGAGTTGTTGATTGAGCTCAAGCGGTGAGTGGAGCATTGAACTCATTGTTTGGGACCAATGAATTGTTTGGCTGAGCTTGTAGATTCTGGTAGTGACGCTGAATCTAAATGCATAAATTTGCAATAGTTCTGTGATTTGAAGAATTCTTTTCATATGCTTGATCCGTGCTATCAAGGTTAATGCGCCATCGACTGGGTTCTTTGTAGCTAAATAACAGAGCCTCGAGTCTATTGCGTATAGCTAATGAACCTTCGACGGTGTGTGACGGAGTTTAGAACCTTTCCGCCTTGAACTCAGCTAGTTGTAGGAGCAACTCTAAGGGAGAGTCATTTTCCAATGTTGCTGTATGGGTCCTCTGACAAATTGTGAGTGTCACATCGAGTGGAGAGTTGAACTCTAAGTGTTGCTTTTACAAGTGATACTAAAGTAATTATGATCCACGATTTTAGACCTAATCTGTCTTCAAAGAATTTTAGCTAGTTTCAGGAACAGATCGA
The DNA here is from genome assembly GCA_017893485.1 of Hemerocallis citrina. Taxonomy (NCBI): domain Eukaryota; kingdom Viridiplantae; phylum Streptophyta; class Magnoliopsida; order Asparagales; family Asphodelaceae; genus Hemerocallis; species Hemerocallis citrina. The sequence continues at coordinate 183,424,697 of CM030365.1, forward strand.
ATGGCGAGTTGAACTCTGAACGTGCTTAATTGCCAGTTGCTAAAGTAACTCCGAGCCATGGGTATGGATTCCGAACTTGTTAGTTTAAGTATTAACAGGTTGCAAGAGCAGATTGAATGGCGAAGCACACTCTGAACTTGCTTCTTTGCAAATTGCTAGAGTATCTTTGAGCCATGGATATGGAATCCCGAACTGATCGTGGAGGTGCTAACAGATTGTAGGAGAAGATCGAATGGTGAAGCGAACTCCGAACCTGCTTTATTGTAAATTGCTTGAGTAACTTCGAATTATGGGTATGGACTCCAAATCCGTCTTATGGAAATCTTGTAATGAGATTTTAGCGCCGCTCTAGGTGTAAGTTGGGCATTTAGCTGTTGTTTGCTTTAATGAAATTGAACAAGATGTTTAAGGATAGGCTAGCTAATTTTATTGAAAAATAAACTAAGGGGCTGCTCTAATAGCTAGCCCTTATTACATGCATGACCATTAGTGAAAGCGGTCTTTATTGGAAGGAAAAATAAATGGCTGCTCTAGTGGCTGACCTTTATTACAAGTTTTTAATTTTTTTTTTTAAAAAATTCTACTATTAGAGAAGTCGTTTTAGATGCTCTTGTCGTACACCATGAGGTGTTGCTCATTCCGAGTCTCTGCTATCATATCTTTGCCCCCCGGGTTTTTAAGTTGGTGAGCCGAAAGGTGAACAACTTGGTAGACCTTGCCTGGAGTCGTTTGTTTTGAAGTGAGCCTCCCTTGGATGTGTGGGGAGAAGGGGAGGCCTTCTGGTGCAGTAATGAGCACTAGCAGGATTGTTTCTTCTTGTAGGCTTAGCGGAGTGGTTGCGGGTGGCAGATTTAGGATTATTGTTGCATTCTAATGAGGACGCACTGGAAACTCGGAGGAGATAATCTGACAAATTTGAAAATTCTCGATTTGAATGACCAGTGCAGTAGTTTCGACCCCATCTACAGGCTCGATGTTACTGTGATTGTTTTCTGGTAGTAACTCTGCGGCATGGAGGGGGAGAACCGAGCCCTCCATGGTAGCAGTGTAGCATGCCCGCACTACCTGTTGGCTTCCCACAATCTGGCCTATGCCTGCTAGAGTTGGAAATTTTATTTTCATGTGAAACACCGAGGCGACCGCATGGAAAGCTGCTAGGCCTGGGAGGCCAAATACGGCATTTTACGCGGATTTCACGTCGACTACCAGGGGCTTTTCCTGCCGTCACGTCAAGTGTGACAATTCCCTCGACTTGGATAGGTGCACCTGAAAAGCTGTGAAGTGTATAACTGAATGGCTTAAGTCGATCTCACGAGAGCTTTAGAGCATCAAATGCGGCCATGAAGTGGATGTTTACTAAGTTGTCGTTGTCTACGAGGATACGTCACACCTCATGATTTTCCATGCCTAGATTGATAACTAGTGCATCGCAATGAGGCATTTGGATGCCCTTAAGAACTTTATCAGTGAAGGACACAGAGAGGCCCGAACCCTTTGGGGGTGGAGTGTTATATACTGAATTAACTTTCCTTACGAAGGCTTTGCAGGAGGAGTTAGAATCTCCCCCCATAGGTCTTCCATGAATGGTGTGTAGGATGGACATGTGCTCGGAGTCTCGTGATTCAGACGGCCTTTCTGGACGCTTATTAACCCCCCGTAGCGGAGGGGTTTTGGTGTTATTGTATCGTTAGACAAATTGAGAGAGATAAACTCGCCTAATCAGATCTTTAATTTCTTCTTTGAGGGCTCGACAATTGTCAGTAGTGTGTCCATGGCCTCTGTGAAATGCGCACCACAGCCCCTTGTCTCTTCCCTTGCAGGCCGTTGTCATTTTTGGAGGATGATGAGCTATCCCATCTTTTTCAACTGCCACAAGGATGGCAGACACTCATGTTTAAGGGAGTAAACTTGTCGAAGCAGGGTGTTGGAGGAGGACGGCGTTGGCTAGTGTTTCCTCTCTTGCGTTCTTCTGTTTGTTCCCGGAAGGTGACTCTTTCTTGAGTTTTGGATGGAGAGCTTCCTCGACCCTGATGTATTTTTTGCTTCTTTCCAAGAGCACAGTGAAATCTCGAGGAGGCCTCTTGGCGAGGGAGGCCTTCAGTTCTTTATGTATGACGTTGTGACGGAAAGCTGCAGCCGCCACTAATGATTCCAACGAGGAAATTGACCTTGCTTCTTATGTAAAGCGTTTGACGAAGTCTTTCAGCAATTCTCCATCTCTTTGTTTCAGTTCTAACAGGGTGTAACCCCTGTTCTCGTTAATACGTATTTTTTTCGTGTATTTTTTCGTATTTCAAATTCTAGGTATATTGTAATTAATTAAATGATTATCGATTTTCAACTTGAATTGTATTTCATTCTATGATTTTTTTTGGAATCTTATCTCATCCTATGAACAGCTTCCTTATTTTTTATTGTGTTCACTGATTATTTAAATGATATGATACCCAAATGATGAATCGTTTATTTTTGATTAATTATTTAAACCAATTTATTTATTCGATTACTTGTTACATTCTATAATTATATATATCATTTTCATTTAATTATTGCTGGAAGCCTTGGCCCAGTCTAATATTAATATTATTATTCAAACTATTTTACCCAATATACAATTTTTCAATTGTTTAAATATTTAATTTGAAGCCCAACCCAAGCCCATCTCCTATTGAATTCTAACCCGAACCCAAACCCATATCTTGTTGGATCCTAAATCCAAATCTTAGCCTACCCTAAACCCATTAACCCAAAGTCAAACCATCAGTTAAAATTACCCCAGATCTCTCCCATTGAATCTCACATTCTCCCACCCCCTATTGTAAAGACAATAACTCCACATCCCCACAAATCTCTCCGTAACTACCCCACTAGTATATTATAATATTATTATATATTAAACCCCTACTGTACTTTCTCTCCCCCGTTACTCTTTCCCTTCTCTGTTTTCCCAACAGAAACAGAGCAACCCATCCCGCTCCCCTCAGCCGTCCTCCACCTCGTCCCCTACTCCCGAACCTATTCCTCCATTGCCCGATCCTGACCTTGCCACTATCCCTCTCTCTTGCGACCCATCATCCCCTCCTTCCCTTGCCGCTGCCCTTGTCCACCGCCAGTCGAACCCCCTACCTCCATCGTCCACCATTCCCTACCGTCTCATCCCCGAGCGCTTCAACCTCGGACGCTGCCTCCCCTGTGCTCCGTCATCGACAACCCTGCCTAAACTTCTCCTCGCTGCTCCCCTGTTTTGTCGAGCCACCCTCGACTCGAGCTCCAACCCGCAGTCGACCACCTCCTGCCACCATTAACCACTACACCATCCTGTCGAGCCCCCACAGTCCACTTCCGTCGAGCCCTGCCTCCTTGCCGCCCTTGATCACAGCTCAACCGCAACTGCCTGCACCCCCGAGCTCCTCTGCCATTGCGAGTGCACCATCGCCATCCACCATGACCATCTCTCTTCGCCATTCCAGTGATGCCTCGCTGTTGCTGTCGCTCCCCGCTGCTGCCGTCGACCACCACCGGAGCCCCGTCCCACTACCGGCCACCGATCACCCATGCTCTCCCCTATTTCTCACAACAGTGCCTCCTTCAATCACCAACCATCTGATCATCTTGATCATCATCAAAGTTGATCGCCGTTTGTTGTTTGATCACTATTGCCACTATTTTCGGTGTGGGGGTAATCAGATGAATTTGTGGGTTCGTGAGGAATCGAATGGGTCAAACCTGACCACTTCCACTATTGTTTGGCTGGCTTCCCGCTGCTCCCATTGACCTGCAAAATGTTCAAAACACCGGGGCTGATCCCAGCGACGAACCCTCCAATGCTCTAGTCAGTACTCAGAAAAGAATATCAAAGAGCTTTAGGTTGGCAAAGAGAGATCGCCCTGTAACGGTAGGAGGTAGGCAGGTTTTTATAGTCGCCGTGGGGATATGCTTCGAGACAAGAATGAATCTCTACTCCCCGGTGTGGATAGAAGTGGTTAGAACCACCTCTTGAGGATGAGGACGAATCAGGATCTCTCCATGTCCTTCAGAACTGACTCTTAACGGGTTGGAACCCGTACCTAGTTGAACAGACCCATTCGTGGGTTATTGGGCCCTAGAGAACAGACCCAGTTCCCATTTCGGACCCGTCTGTAGGTGAGATTACTGTTTTGCCCCTGTGAACTTTAAGATTCGTGCCCAATTTGAACAGTTCTGATTTAATCCCATTTTTAGCTATATCACGAGCTCCCCACTCCTAAAGACTGTTCGCTATAGCCTTTGGGGAGTAGTTTTGCTGTTTCAATGGCGTACGGGACTTTATCGGTGTTCTTAAAAGGGGTTTGAATCTTGTTCGTAGAGTAACGGTGTTTCTCTGATCTGGTAACATGCCCAAGATTGTTCTCAGGCTCTTCTGGATTTTTGGTGATTTTTCTCGATTTTTAAATTATTTTTTGAATCATTTATTCAATTTTGCAATTCGATGATTTATTTTTCGAGAGCACTAATTAATTATTCTAACCAATAATTATTTACCCAGGGGGTCAAAAATATTTCCCCGAATTTATAATTATTTTTTAGAATTTTAATTAATTTTTTTGAATTTTTAATCATTTTTTTGCAATTTGTAAATATATGATTCGAATTAATAAATAAAAAATAGATTTAATCAGGGTATTATCGACATGGATGAATCTGGGACGTCCATCACTCGCTGGCATGAATATCTGAACAATCAGAGGGCGGGTCATCGTGTAGTTGTCGTGGCTCGATCTGGAGCCATGATCAAACTGTGACGCGAATTTTGAGGTGATCTGATGGCGTGCGTGGGCTTCCAGTTCCCCCCATTTTCATTCGGGAGCATGTTTGTTCGACGAGTGGTGGCGAACGCTTCGAACGAGACGTCGAACGTGGCAAACAACATGCGAGTGACACGTGTCACAGGGGCCATTGATTGGTCAACGTCTTTCGCTCACAATACATTCGGGAACACGTCTGTTCGATGACCAGCGGTGAACATGTCGAATGAGGTGAATGACTGGAGAGCGACACGTGGCACTGGCAGTGTTGACTGGTCAACGCATTTTTCTCATTTTACGTTTGGAATCACGTCTATTCGTCGACCAGCGGCGAACGTGTTGAACGAGTCGTCGAACGTGGCGAACGACACGTGGCACTAGCATCGTTGATTGGTCAATGCATTTTGCTTATTTCACGTTCGGAATCACATCTGTTCTACGACTAGCGACGAACATGTCGAACGAGTCGTCGAACGATTGGGAACGACACGTGGCACTGGCGGCATTGACTGGTCAACACATTGTGCTCATTTCACATTCGGAATCATGCCTGTTCAACGACCAGCGGCGAACGTGTCGAACGAGTCGTCGAACGTGGCGCATTTTTCTCCTTTTACGTTTGGAATCACGTCTGTTCGATGACCAGTGGCGAACGTGTCGAACAACTGGAAAGCGGCACATGGCACTGGCAGCATTGAATGGTTAATGCATTTTGCTCCTTTTCCATTCGGAATCACATTTATTTGACGACCAGCGGTGAATGTGTCGAACGAGTCGTCGAACGTGGCGAATGACTGGAGAGCGACACATGGCACCGACAGTGTTAACTGGTCAACGCATTTTTCTCTTTTTACATTCGGAATCACATCTGTTCGATGAACAGCGGCGAAAGTGTTGAACAAGTCGTCGAACGTGGTGAACGACTGGAGAGCAACACGTGGCATTGGCAGCGTTAACTGGTCAACGCATTTTGCTCTTTTTACGTTTGGAATCATGCCCGTTCGACGACCAGTGGCGAACATGTCAAACGAGTTATCGAATGTGGCGAACAACCGGGGATCGACACGTGGCACTGGCAGCGTTGACTGGTCAACGTGTTTTGCTCATCTTTCGTTCAGAATTGCATGTGTTCAACAACCAGCAGCGAACGTGTCGAACGAGCCGTCGAACGTGGAGAACGACTGGAGAGCGTTTGAATGGCAGGTGTTTGAAGAGCCTGCGACCGTATGAATTCATGGGCGGTTGGACTTCTAGGCGGTTGGGCTTCTTGGTGATTTGACCGTCGCCGCTCGGTATTCGTAGCTGTTTAGGACTTCACGCTTTTTGTGATTCCCAAAGGCCTCTTGGGCTTCCGGCCCAGGCCCACTAAGCGCATCTATAAATCCTCCCCCCTCTCATTTTCACTCCACTCTTTCACTTTCACCATCTGAAAAAAATTCACCCCCCTCTAGAGCAAGATTCCGGTGTGCTTTTTTGAACTTCAGCGATCTTTCCGACCGTGCACGTCACATCCGAGGTAATTTATTTTTGTTTTAAAGAGATGTTTAGGGTTTTGTCTGGCGAAGAGACCTTTCCCTCAGATCATGTCGAAGCGACTCCTCCGACAGCAACTCCTAGGGTGGACAAGGGGAAAGGTTTGTTGGTCGAGCCCTCGCTCGTGGTAGAGACAATCGTGGAGAGAGAGAGAGAAGGATGGGCGAGTTTGGGAGACACTCAATAGCCGTATCGTGCTTGGGGAGGACTTGGCAGTACAGCATCTAAGAGCTGGCTTGCGTTGAGCATGGCATGGCACGACACTATGAAGAGAACGAGCTGCGAGATCGTACCGAGGCGAACGACATTGTCTCCGTGCTTACCGATGAGGACCTTCGTGCTATTAGAAGATGTTTCATGATTCCTAAAGAGTTCGAAATACTCCTTCCTATTCCTGCCATGAGGTCTTGTTCTTCTTCCCCCCCTCCCCCCTCCCCCCGACATATGTGTGTTTCCCTTTGAGGCCTTGAATGTGGGTCTCCGACTTCCCTTACACCCGTTCGTGAGGAAAGTGTTGCGGTGGTATGGCGTGGGCCCGATCCAATTAATGTCAAATATGTGGAGACACATAACGGGGTTCGTACTTCACCACCAGGCCTCTAGAATCGAGCCTCGCCTCAACGTGCTCCGTAGGTTGTACAAGATTCATCAGAAGATGAGGACGGAGTACCGGTTCTATCTCAACGCTTGTAAGGGCATCACGCTAGTCGACAACCCTGACTCCATGAAATCTTGGAGGTACAAATACTTTTTGATTCGGAGTAGAGTGCCGTGGGATATCCCGACCATTTGGTGGGAAGATGTGCTGAGGAGGGCGAAGGCAGAACCATCTCTTAGCCCTGGAGGAAGATAGGATGGTAGGGATTCTCTTAGATCGGCCCACGATGAGTTGGAAAGAGATCTCAGAGGAGAGTCTCTTTCGCGGGGGGGGGGGGGGGTCTAAGATTGATGAACCCTAGTACGTGTTTCTTTGTGTTTATCTCTATCTCTTAGCCTGTAAGAGTTAAGATTTCAACATTTTTATATATATATTTTTTGGCAGGGGATCCCAGGATGGACTTTGATGCTATTATGAACAAGCGTTCGTTGCTGAGTGCCAAGCGGGTCGATGAGAAGAAGAGGAAGCGTACGGTTGTTCGGCCGTTGCCGTTTAAGGCCACCAGAAGCAAGAGTATCGCCACATCCGTTGTGGACTTAGAGTCCAGGCCTTCAATGCCTACGGCTCCCTTGGCTAGCGGTCTCCACCTCTCTGCAACACTTGCACTCGAGCCTCCTTCTCTCACAGTGGCGGCCGAGTCGATCTTGACTGACGAGCTGAAGAGAATTTTCATTCCTGAGTGGTGAATTCGGAGGCATGACGACTTCTTGGGGGGATTCGACGAGCTGTGGAGGCTGTTCGTCATTTGGCCACCCCCAAAGATAAGGCGGCCATGGAAAATGGGACTGTGGGTGACTCCGCTTTAGAGATCACAAAGGCGCAGATGATGGTAAGTGAATTTATTTTTGTTTTTTGCGAGATTGTCGACTTTCTTGTTCTCAACCTTGAATCCTTTCTTGCAGGCAATCTGCCACTTCAGCCACCTGCTGAGGCAAGTGGCGGCGTAAGAGAAGGAATTGAAGGCAGCCCTCGACAGGGATAAGGTCGAGCAGTCACGGTCGAAGAGAGAGTCCGAAGCGGCTGCTTTGCTGGCCAAATCTTAAGCTGCCTAGATTACCCTGTTAGAGGCGACATTGGCAAAGGCGAAGGAAAGTGCTGCTTTGGAGAAGGCTGAGGCCGCTCGGGAGAGGGCAACAGAGATGGAGAAGGCAGAATTTGAGCGAGACATGGCTATGTACGAGGCTGTTTGAGAGGCTGAGGCAGCAGCAGAAAATAAGGCCATTGGCTTTTTGGAGAAGAATATGCTGAGGGCCTACGACACGGCCTTGAAAGATTTTGGCGAGCGAGTTCCAGGGTTTGATTGTACGGGCTACTATTTGTTTCCTGATGAGGCGAGAGGAAATGTAGAGGTCGCAGAGGGAGAAGAGGTTGATGAGGAGGGAGGCGATGAAGAGGAACTCATTGTGGGGGACCCCGCAAAGGCTTTAGTGATCTTGCCAGAAGAGGCCGAGCGGAGTGGCCGCGAGCTTGGACCCCCTGAGGTGGATCCTTGATTTCCTTAGTAGCTTTTCTTTTGTTTCTAGTTGTAGGTTTGATTGTAGTGATGCCTAATAGCGGACTAACCACCGCTCTCGCATCTCTACTAAGTAATGAAAGTCGCTTTGATGTTTTAACATTTGTGTCCTTTACTTAGCATAAAACTATCTTGTAGCTTTAGGTATAGTCTGGTTCTAAGAGATTTATATCTCTTTTGTTCCTCTCTCCAGGATAGCGAGGTGTCCAGTCTCTGCTCTGAGCTAGGCGTCTATAAGGTGGAATTTGCTCGAAATCGGGAGAGGCTTTATAAATCTGAGTTGGATTTGAACCATCTAAAGCTAATCTTAGTCCGCCGTGATAGAGAAATGAAGCGGTTAGAAGAAAGAATCGATGAAGCGGCACCGGAAGGCGAGGAGGCGTGTCTGTCGATGGCTGTCAGCCAAGGTTTGAGGCTTAAATTCCTTCGCCACTCCCTGTTCGAAGCGAAGTCTGCGAGGGAAGAACTCAAGAACGTGGTTCTTGAGAAAAGCATCGAGGCGGCTCATCTTCGGAGAACAATTTCTGATGTCTCGTGCGGAGCTAGTTCAGCTCGACTGCCTCGGTTGAAGATAAGAGTCACCGATGATGTGCTCAAAAAGCGAGTTGTAGAGCTGGAGGCGGAGAACGCTCATTTGCGATGGTTGTCTGAAGGAAGCAACGTTAGGAGAACCTCTTGCCCTCGGGGTGAGTAGCTCAGGGCAGAGCATTCCATGAGCTAGCACTTCGCTCGCCCCCTGTGTTGCAAAATCCCGGAGATGCACAAAGTAGTGTAGCCGGTTCATCAGCGGAGCATCTATTGGGGCCACTGTTAGAGTAGGTGCCGACGATGCCACTCGACTCGTTGGCATGGGGACGTCTGTGGAGAGGGGTCGCCAGCAGCATGGTGCTCATCGTCCCCATGTATTGCTCAATAGGAGCATCCCGCTCCCTAGGAGGGGTTAGGGCAAAATTTTGTAATCTTGTAGTATGGCTTGTTGTGAATTTTGGTCAAGTGTGACTTGTATCTTCAATTGGATTTGTACCTTTAACTTTAATGAAAATAAAGTAAAGCAATTTTTGACAAGTTTCTCTTGCACTTGAGCATGAATTTTGGGAGAGTTCTCATTTTTATGTTCGGATCCGGGTCTATTCGGTGCGTGCTGGCGATTGTGTCGAACGTGGCGAACGATAGGCGAGCGACACGTGGCACTTAAGTCGTTGACTAGTCAACAGTGTTTTGCCCATTTTTCGTTCGGAAACACGTCTGTTTGGCGCGTGCTGGCGATTGTGGCGAACGTGGCGAACGATAGGCGAGCGACACATGGCTCTTAAGCCGTTGATTGGTCAACAACATTTTTCCCATTTTTCGTTCGGAAACACGTCTGTTCGGCGCGTGCTGGCGAGCATGGCAAACTTGGCGAATGGTAGGCATTGTCTGATGAACGGTTGAGTTGAGCTTTGTATGACTCTTGGGAAGATCCATTCTTGGAGGCAGGTTTGAGGAGCAACTTTAGGGGAGAGTTGAGCTCCAAACCCCTTGAGAAGAAGGCCTTTCGAGAGGCGAGCGGAGTGAAGAGCCTCACCAGGCTCTAGGAAAGAGCCGTCTAGGAGACAAGTTTGAGGAGCGAATCTAGGGAAGAGTTGTGCTTTCGAACTTGCTGTTTAAGATAGTTTCAACAGTTGTGGGAGCAATTCCGAATGGTGAGCTGCCCTGCACCTTCTTGTTTGCAAGCAGCTAAAGCAATGTTGAACCAAGTGTTGAACTCCGAACTTATCGTTAATAGAGTATCAACAGTTGAGGGAGCAATTTTGAATGGTGAAACGCTTCGTACTCGCTTATAAGTGAGTAGTTAAAAGGGAATTGAACTAAGTGTTGGACTCCAAACCGTCGTTTAAAGAGTTTCAACAGTTGTGGGAGCAATTTTGAATGGCGAAACGCTTCGTACTCGCTTATAAGCGACTAGTTAAAGCGGAATCGAACCAAGTGTTGGACTCCGAACTGTCGTTTAGAAAGTTTTGTACACCCCAAAGCAACCAACTAAATTATTTTAGACAAAGAAATTCAAGGAAGTAACTCGCCTTTATTGAAGATGACTTAAGTGGCTGCTTCTGAGTTGCAAGCGACTCTTACATTTTGAAAAGAAAAAATAAAAAGGTAGATAAAACATCAAATAGAAACTGCTCGATTCAGAAGTTGCTTGAAGTTACTTGGAGCGGTGTTAAAACATCCTCTTAGTACTTCATCAAGTGGTCAGCATTCCAAGTCCTCGGTATTCTCCTGCCCCCCGGGTCTTCGAGTTGGTACGCGCCCGGTCGAATAACTCTGGAGTCCCTATATGGACCCTCCCAGTTGGGCACTAGCTTGCCCTTCTTGCTTGGAAGAGAGATTGACAGCTTTCGAAACACTAGGTCTCCCTCTTTAAGATTGGCGGGGCGGACCTTCTTGTTGTAGGACTGTATTATCCCACATCGGTAAGTCTCTTGTCTGATGGAAGCCCTTTCGTCGATCTTGTCGATGAGGTCCAAACTATTGCGAAGCTGGTTTGCATTCTGTTCTTCATTGTAGGCGATCAATCGGGGCGAAGGTAGGCCTACCTCTAGGGGGATGATGGCTTTGGATCCATATGTGAGATTGTAGGGGGACTCTCTTGTCGGAGTTCTCTTGGTGGAGCCATATGTGCCATACATTGGGAAGTTGTTCGACCCACAACCCTTTGGTAGATTTATCAAGCCTCTTCTTCAGGCCGAAGAGTATTTGTCGATTAGAGTTCTCTGCTTGGCAGTTGAATTGAGGGTGAGATATCGAGGAGAACTGCTGTTGGATGCCAAGGTCGGTGCAGAAGTTACGAAAAGTTGTGCCTGCAAACTGGGTTCCGTTGTCTGTCACGAGGATGCAAGGTATGTCGAACCGACAAATAATTTTCTTCCAAAAGAACTTCTGCACCTTGTTCTCCGTGATCGTTGCAAGGGGTTCAGCCTCGCAACGACGAGGAACTTCAACTGGCCTGGCATTGAGGGGAACGGTCCAAGCAAGTCCATCCCCCACATTGCAAAAAGTATCGGACTGGCTAGAGAGGAGAGCTAGGCTTGTGGCAGGCGGCGGATCAGGGAAAATATTTGGCAGGAGCCGTATTGGCGGACGTACTGTTCAGAGTCACTAAGGAGTGTGGGCCAGAAGCAGCCGTAATTTAAGAGCTTACGGGCAAGGGATCTCGCTCCCAAGTGCGCGCCACACATCTCGTCATGGGCCTCCTTCAGGGCATAGAGTGCTTCTTCATGGGAGAGACACTTTAGGTAGTGTCTACCGTCGATCTGAGTGTAGGAGCATTTGTACATGACTCCATCAATGAGTGTGTACTACTTGGGTTTGGTCCTGACCTTTCTTGCCTCTCTTGGGTTGGCTGGAAGAATTCCTTCTCTAAGGTACTCAAGTAGGGGCTTCATCCATTTTTTCCCAAGTGTTAGGGGCATGGTCTCCATCGGCTCTAAGTTGTCTTCCTCAATACTAGGTTTAAAGAGGACCTCTATCAATACGGTTCGCTCGAAACCCTGGAGAGAGGAGGAGGTGAGCCTTGAGAGGGCGTTCGCCTGTGCATTTTCCTCTCGAGGGACCCGTTGGATTCGAGCATCGGTTTGTTAACTGGCTCGCAAGGTTTGGGAATGGTGCTCTCCACAATGAATCCTGCTAGGGCCTGTCCTTGATAGCGGTTTGGGGTTGGTAGCTGATGTCGTGCTGGCTCAGCTCTATGGACCATTTCATCTAGCATCCCGATGTCTCGGGCTTATGGAGGACTTGCTTCAGCGGCTGGTCGGTAAGAACAATCACCGAATGGGACTAAAAATACGGGTGGAGTTTTCTTGCTGCCATGACCAACTCGTATGCCATCTTTTCCACCTTCGGGTTGCAAAATTCTGCGTCCCTAAGGATCTTTCTCATGTAGTAGATGGGGCGTTGCGTCTTCTCCTCCTCTCTTACCAGGACGGCACTAAGGGTCTGCTCCGAAGTGGCCAGGTATATGTTTAGGGTTTCTTTAGGCTTCGACTTGCTCAAGAGTGAAGAGTTTACCAGGTAAGCCTTCAGTTGATAGAAGGACTCTTGCTGTTGTTGCCCCACTCAAAGCCTTTCGCTCCCTTCAGAGCTTTGAAGAATGGGAGGCATTTCTCCCCTGACTTGGAGAGAAAATGCCCTATAGCTGCGAGGCGACCTGTAAGCCTCTGCACTTCTTTGACATTGGAGGGAGGGGCCATATTGAGTATGGCTTTGATCTTCTCAGGATTGGCTTCTATGCCCCTCTAGCTCACCATGAATCTGAGGAATTTACTGGACGAGATGCCAAAGGCGCACTTTCTCGGATTCAACCTCATGCTGTGCTTTCTCAACACCCCGAAGGTTTCCTGGAGGTCAAGGACATGCTCTTGCCCGCGGATGCTCTTGACCAACATGTCGTCCACATAGACTTCCATGTTACGGACACTCTGGTCTCGGAAGACCTTGTTGACTAGGCACTGGTATGTAGCTCCCGCGTTCTTCAGCCCGAAGGATATGACCCGGTAGCAGTACAGGCCTTGGTCAGTCACGAACGAGGTCTTCGGAATGTCAGGATGGAACATCCGGATATGGTTATACCCCGAGAAGGCATCCATAAAGCTGAGGAGCTCATAGCCAGAGGTTGCATCGATTAGAGCATCGATGCTCGGAAGGGAGAATGGATCATTCGGGCACGCCTTGTTGAGGTCGGTAAAATCGATGCATATTCTCCAGCTCCCTTTGGCTTTTTTGACCATGACCACATTGGATAGCCATTCGGGGTAGTTCACCTCTTGGATGAATCGAGCGTTCAAGAGCTTCTCGACCTCTTCCTTAATCGCTTGTTGGTGCTCGGGAAGGAATTTACGTTGCTTCTGCTAGACTGGCTTGACTCCCGGGGCAACGCTGAGGTGGTGCATCAAGATATTTTCTGAGATCCCAGGCATATCCGCCGCGGTCCAGGCAAAAAGATCGCGGTTCTCCCTTATGCACTGGGAGATGTCTTCTTTGATGGAGCGGGAAAGGGCCTTACTGATCTGGAAAGTCTTGGTGGCATCTTCTTCTGATAAGGCCACTTCTTCCAGCTCGTCCACCGGCTCAGAGATGGTCTGGCTACTTTCTCGTGGGAGCTCAAGGGCTTCAAGGTAGAGGACTGGGCCTCCAATCGAGGTCATGTAACACTTGCGAGCTGCCTCCTGGCTCCCTCTTACTTCTCCCACTCCTGCGGGGGTGGGGAACTTCATTTTCATATGATAGGCCAATGGGATGGTCTGGAGAGCGGCCAGACCTGGTCGACCCAGGATAACATTATAGGCGGCTTTCACATCTACCACCATGAAGTCCATCGGCTCTGTGCGGTTGATCGAGATTTTGCCAGCGGTCACGTCGAGGGTTATAATTCCTTCGATTGTTACCGGCACCCTGGTGAATCCATGAAGAGTGTAGTCCGCTGGCTTGAGCCGAACTCTTGACAGCTGGAGGCCCTTGAATGCCTCCAAGAAAAGGATGTTGGCTAAACTGCCGTTGTTCACTAGGATTCGGCGCACATCGAAATTGGCCATCCGGAGATTTATAACAAGGGCATCGCAATGGGGCGTCCGGATGCCCTCCAAGTCCCTATCAGAGAACGTAACAGGAACTCCCAGACCCTTGAGGGGGAGGATGGCTCTGCACATCGTTCACTTCCCGAACAAAGGCTTTTTGAGCGGAGTTGGAATCTCCTCTCATTGGGCCTCCGTGTATGAGGTGCAGGACGGCCTCTGCTTCGACATCCAGGGTCTCTGCGCACTGTTCGGTTTGCCTGTTAGCCCCCCTGGGGGGTGGAGGTGGATCGGCTCTATCCCTCCTTACGAACCTAGCAAGCTGCCCTCTCTGAATGAGGGCCTCGATCTCATCCTTCAGGGCCTGACAGTCATCTGTGTCGTGGCCGTGGTCCCTATAAAAGCGGCACCACTTATCCCGGTTTCTCTTCTTTTCGGGAGTGTTCATCTTTGGAGGCGATGGTAGGAGACCCTCATTCCTAATTTCCATCAAGATGGCAGAGACACTCGCATTGAGCGGAGTGAACTTTTCAAAGCGGGGAGGAGGGCGACGTTGACCTCCGTTATCTTTCTGGAGCTTCTTAGCTCCTTCTTCTTCAGTAGTATTCTGTTTGTTCCCAGAAGATGACCCCTCAAGAGTGGGGCAGTTGAGAGCTTCTTTAGCTCGAATGTACTTCTCACTCCTGAGAAGGAGCTCTGATAAGTCCCGAGGAGGCTTCTTGGCCAGGGACGCACTGAGGTCGGGATTAGTGACATTGGACTGAAAAGCCACTGAGGCCATGGACTTATCCAGAGAGGCGATAGATCTGGCCTCCATCGTGAACCGCTTGACATAGTCCCTCAGCCGTTCATCCTTCCTTTGGTTGAGGAAGAGCAAAGAGGTGCTAGTCTTCTCGGAGCGGTGGCCGCTCACAAAGTGGGTAAGGAAGAGACCTTCAAACTGGTCGAAGGAGAAAATGGAGGTCGGAGCAAGTCTAGAATACCATTCCCGAGTGGGCCCCATGAGCATGGCTAGGAAGGTTTTGCAGAGAAGGGCATCAGAGGCATGGTGGATCATCATGAGAGTTTTAAAACTCTCAATGTGATCAGCAGGGTCCGACTCCCCGTTATACGTTTCGAAATGCGGAGGTTTGAAGTTCTCTGGGATGGGGGCCTACTCGGGTGAAGGTTCCTCGCTCGTTGTTCTTCATCTCTATCGAGTTGGCCGAGGCGCCTCTCCATCTCGTAGAGACGGTGGTAGACTGAGTCTTCCCTTCGGTCATGCCTTGCTGAGCCCCGAGACTCATCTTCATGTAGAGGAGGGCCGGGTCTGCGATGGCGATAGCTTTGAGTAGGTCATGGACTGGTAGAATGACGACGATGGCTCGAAGCTGGCCAAGGACTGAGAGAGTAGCGGCGATGGTTAGGAGCTGGACGAGGACTGGGAGCCCATTGATCGTTGTTGGGGGTGACATTGAGTGCTCGTAAGACCGCCTCCTAGAACTGTTGGAACTCCGTCCATGTTACGGGGGCCTCCTGCTCCCGATGGGCTCGGGCTGTAGGACGGGCAGCCGAGGAACGACTTCTTCTCTGGCGATTCTGAGGTGACTCCCTCCGCCTTCTAGGCGATTTGGACCCTCTGCGATCCGTTCAGCAGGGTGAACGGTCCCTCCGATGCTCCCGACGGGGGTTCCCATCACGAGTCCGCCTGTCGTCCAGGCGGATCCGGAGATCTGGCTCGTTCTGCCGGTTTTTGAGAACATCTCGTAGATCCTTCGATGTTGGAGGGCTATGGGAGGCCATAGACTCGGAGGAAGGGTTGTGTATGGGGATATGGACCTGGTGAAGGGGTTGCTTGTGGCGACTTCAATGAGAGGGTTCTCCCACAGCCACCTAAGGCCCTTGAGGCTGCTGAACAGATTGAGGGATCAGTTGTTCGAGCTGCTAGGCCGGTTGGACGGGTGGAGGGAGATCCCCTGGAGGCAGAGGAGGGATGGAAATAGTTCTACGGATGGAGGTCGTGGACTTCCCCTTCTTCTGAGGCATAGCTAGGAGTGGCTTTTGTTGATGAAGTTGGGTCGGAATGCTATTCGATTTTCCACAGACGGCGCCAATTTGTTGCCGCTGTTTTTGGTGTGGGGGTAATCAGATGAATTTGTGGGTTCGTAAGGAATCGAATGGGTCAAACCTGACCACTTCCACTGTTGTTTGGCTTGCTTCTCATTGCTCTCATTGACCTGCAAAACGTTCGAGACACCGGGGTTAACCCCGGC
The DNA here is from genome assembly GCA_017893485.1 of Hemerocallis citrina. Classification (NCBI taxonomy): domain Eukaryota; kingdom Viridiplantae; phylum Streptophyta; class Magnoliopsida; order Asparagales; family Asphodelaceae; genus Hemerocallis; species Hemerocallis citrina. Next base: position 183,440,986 of record CM030365.1, read on the forward strand.
GACGAACCCTCTGACACTCTAGTCAGTACTCAGAAAAGAATATCAAAGAGCTTTAGGTTGGCAAAGATAGATCACCTTGTAATGGTAGGAGGTAGTGGGGTTTTTATAGTCGCCATAGGGATAGAAGTGGTTAGAACTAGTGACGTGGTTGGAACCACTTCTTGAGGATGAGGATGAATCAAGATCTCTCCATATCCTTTGAAACTGAATCTTAACGGGTTGGGACCCGTACCCAGTTGAACAGACCTGTTCATGGGTTATTGGGCCCTAGAGAAGAGACTCAGTTCCCATTTCGAACCCGTCTGTAGGTGAGATTACTGTTTTTCCCCTGTGAACTTTAAGATTCGTGCTCAATTTGAACGGTTCCGATTTAATCCCATTTTTAGCCGTATCAGTCACACTTGCTGTTTGCTGCTATGTTGGCTCTTGTTGTGTTGCTGTCTCTTTGTGCACGTGTCTCCGTGCACGTAACTTGCACATGCTTCGCTGCCCCGGAATTCTTATCTCGTTATTCATTATTTTTGCATTCGGAATCGCAATCAGGCAAGTATCATCTTGTACAATTCGTTTGTTCTCGTACAAGCTTCATTTGAAAAATACCGCAAGTAAATTCATTGACAATTCGTTACAAATCCTAATTCGTATTCATCGATCGAATTGAAATCCTTGCTATACATAATCCGTCGATCCGTATTCGTACATGATCACATATACTTTGTTGCCATATGCATTACATGATCACGATTGTATACACACATACACTCATAGTAATAAACAGGATGATGTGCTTGATTTTTTTACCCGTGATAGTAGTTTGAATGCTGTTATGATATCTTTTTATTCTTGATTAAGTTTCGCATTTGCTTTTGATCACAATCAAAAGTTTTATAAACTCTGAAATGTCGCTAACCCGAACTTGTAATAGAAATTCGAACCAGTAAATGACATTAAAACTCAAAACTTTGTAAATAGAAATTTTATCCCTCTGTGTCTAGTTTTCAGAACACTTGACGGATCCGAATTCCGGTCTGTTATGTGGAAGTTATTAAACTTTTAGTGCTGCTAACTTACAAATTTTAGATTATTATTTTTTGAACATCTTAACATATTTAATGGATGAAAAAGTTAAACTAATAGTGTAATTACACCCCAATAATTTTCAGTAAGTTAATCAACATGATTATGGATCATATTACAATTTTTATAGAATTTTTAATTAAATTTTTAATAGACTTCCTAACACAAGAACTTGATCTTAAGATTCTGCCAGAACAGGAACCCTGTAAAGAACCATAGAATTGACATAGCGACTGTTACTGTATTTTGTATTGTAAATATGCTTTGGAATCTTCCAGAAGTCTAGTTTCTATAACTTTTGACGGTTTATGATTTACTTTCCTGTAGCAACGGAAAATTCAGTTTTGGTGCAACAATGTCTTGCTATCCAGAACTGGTGTTGTGTTGTTTTTAATATTTATATGTGTTTTTTTGTATCTCATGAGTTAGAACATGTTCCATGCATAATTCCTTGATATTCTCTGATTATATCTTGATATCGCTTTCGTTGCATCATGATCATGTTTGATTGAAATAAAAGTAACAAACCGGGGTATTAGGAGAAAGATTTAGTAGTGGAGAATATAAAAGAGCATACTCGGACGGGAACTTGTGGTTTCCTAATGCAAGTTGCAAGCTTACAAGTTGCAAGTTTGCAAATTACAGGTTTACATGTTCACATTACAAGTTCACACTCTACATGTTCCATATTGCACGTATCTCGATACAAGATACAGTTTACATGTTTTCCCGAGTACGTGACCTATAGAATCCACCACTAAGTCTAAATGCTCACTTGATTGCATGCATCAAACATGGCGTATGGGATGCATGATTGCTGCACTAGTTAGGTTAATAAAATACTTGAGATTAACATGTGCACTTGCATGATCCAATTACATGTTACATGTTCCTGTTGAATTGTTTACTTGTTTATATGTCACTTGTTTCATGATGTCTTGTTCATGATTCTGTTTACATATTGTATTGTCTCCTATTACCTAAAACTTGATTCCTTTCTCCTTTTCCTGCTTCTTGTTTTATTTGTACTTGTCCTCCTAGCTTGTACACTTGCGGTCCGTGACTTGCATTAACGAACATCTTCTTGTTTCTCCTTTTTGTGATAATGTACTTGCAGGTCTGGAAGGAGAGTTACCTGAAGGTGTTGTTGATCAAGTATTTTAGCCTTGTTTAATTACCATGTTTCCTTAGTTCATGTTTTATTCATGCTACTCTTTATTGTATTCCGGGCATGTTTGACTCGTAATTATGTTTCTTTCCATTTGTTGGTTATGAACTGTTCCTTGGTTTATTATTATCCTGTCTTTGATTATACATGCTTACATGGTTGTTTCTGTATTGTTGTTGACTTATGTATATAGCTTATGAATGATGTGTTTGCATCATTCGCTGGGCCTCGGTTATGTGCCTGTATTTTCGTATAACAAGAAGCGGGGCATGACACAGGGAGGCACTTGTTTTTCCACCTTGCGGCTAGTAACGAAGTATGCAATGATAAGCTCCTTGAGCTGATCGAAAGAGAATATTGATTATGGAGTTAGGTGCAAATATCATTTCCTTGTTGATCCTTTCAGTGTGGAAGGGAATGTTCAACACATGAGTGCATCAGTGGTGTTGTAGACCATCATGAGTATTTTGAAGCTCTTGATATGGTCGGTTGGGTCTGATTCTCCATTGTACGATTTGAATTGAGGGGCCTTGAAGTTCCTTGGGATGGGTGAATCGAGGATGGCTTTGTTGAAAGGAGGTCGACTAGGACGGTAGGCCTTGCTGGAGCGGTTTCCCTCATTCTTCATCTACTCTAGGCGGTCTTCTACTTATTGAATACGGTGAAGGACTTTGTCGTCCTTCCCCTGAGACCCAGTTGAGTCGGTGGATTCTTCATTGGGGGGATGGCCCACATCTTTACTTCCTTGGAAATCTTGGAGAATGTCGAGCTTGCACTTATCCAATTCAGCCCCAGTGACTGGGGCATTTTCCCCTTTGTTCCGCACAAGAAGCTTTTGACTCTCATTAGTCGGGCTTCTTATTGTGGTGCGCTCCCTGTGAGAGGAGGATTGCCTTGATCTCTGTATAGGAAAACAAGTTCTCTGGTTTGCTTGATGTCCCGAGCAGGAGGCCTTAGTTTGGGTGTGCTTCTCATCCAATTGGATTCACAGATCTGTTCCTTGTTGTCTAGTACTAATGATTTGGTGGAGATCTCTCGACCCCCGGGGGCCTCGCGAGGCCATTGAATCAGTTGATGCATTATGGACTGAGACGTGGTCGTACAGAGGATGTTGTTCATGACGGTTTTGTCGGGAGCCCCCCGGTGCCTCTCCATTGGATGGAGCTTGACTAGGATGACGAGACGACTGTTGAGGAGGAATCAGATCTTCCATAGGAGGAGCTGGTTGACGAAGAGAGTTGGTGTGACGGCTTGAGGCTGCCCCTTTGCCTCTTAGTCTTGGTGGCATGGCAACAAATCTGACTTATGTAGATTCACACAGACGGCACCAATCTGTTGTTGCTTATTTTGGTGAGGCAGCAAACAGATAGTGAATTCTTATTTATTGGAAACTACTAAAAGTCTGACCTTTGATCTTTGCTGTGAAATGCAGTTAGAGCTCCTGAGATTGAATCTAGAACATTGATTGACCACCGTGATCTGAATCTGACAGTTGCTAACGCAGCCGATGGACCTGCAAAAATTCTGAAACATCGGGGGTTGGCCCCGGCGACAGACCCTCCGACGCTCAAGTCAGAACCAGAAAGAGAAAGAGAGTTTGAGAGAGAAACTGGCGATTTGTTGATTTCCTTCTGACTGTGGAGGGGGGAGGGTATTAATAGTCCTGAGCAACATATCAAGAGATCGATCTAGATCCATTGGATCGATATGAATTCCTTATCTCCTTTATGTTTCTCCCCCCTCAAGAGATAAGTTCTCTTGTTAGGGGATAAGAGATTGACTCCTAGCCTTCATGGACTGGGTGTCTCTCCTAGTGGGCCTATTCTGTCACTTTTTATGTGCTTGAGAGGAACCCATGTCATGTAGAGGAGCTTGGAGAAGGCCCGGACCTGTTAAAGATGACCGTTATGGTTAATCTGCCTTTAGAAGCTTTGAGATCTGTGCCAGAATCGTACGACCTTGATTTGCTGCGATTTTTACCATCATCATATATATATCTAAAACATACAACCATGTACATACAACAACTACTACAACAACAACACACAAACACGTCCATAACCGTGCTAAACACAAACACAAATTATGAAAAGGAACTCAAAATTAATTTGTACCATTTACCTTTAGCACCCTCGGTTTGCTGGAGAGAGGTGATGTCGGAGCTAGGAGAGAGGTGATGTTTGCAGCAGTGAGATCGAGGTGGAAGGGGGAAGCTGCGTCGGGGGAGCGGGGCGGCTGGATAGAGAGGTGTGGCAGTTGTGAGATCGATTTTGGGAGGCAATTGTAAGATCGAGAGTGGGGTTTTTTACTCCACTGGAGATTGAGGCAATGGTGGTGAGAGGAACGTGGAGAGTCGGCTTTGACGGTGGGGGAAGGTGAATGGAGATTGTGGTGGAGCTAGGGCTTCGATGGTGAAGCTAGGGCATCGGGGGAGAGCTGAAGTGATGAGCGTTGGGTGCTAGTGTGAGAATGAGAGGTGGCAAGGGTGGTGCGGCGCCGATGGAGGTGCGGCGACGATTGGTTGGGGTGAGAGAGTCATTGGCGAGGAGAGATAGCTGCGAGGTTACAGAGGAGAGGAGATAGGTTAAAGTAATTTGGGGGGAAATGAAAATGGGGTGGGGGTTGGGGGCGGGGTTTTTAGAAATATTTACCCTATACCTATACCGGCGTTTCAACTAGAAAATATTGGTATATGTTATAAATACACCAGCATTTTGTACATAAACGTCGGGATATGTGTATTATTATTTTAAAATTCAAACTATCTTTTATCGGTTCAACTCATTAATAAGTCTAAACTTACAATCAAACAAACTATAATATTTTTTTTAAAAAATATTATAGAATTCTATAATCTTTAATTATTCTTCTCAAAACCACATATTCTCAAATTCGAAAATTAACTAATTCTCAAATTCATTTTTATATAGATCAGTTTGAAAGAGATAAGAAGATTATCACCCCTGTGACGACATGGGAACGGTGATGACAACGGGAACGACAACGTGGGAGCAGGATGGTCGGTCTTCGGGCTTGGGTTTGTGAGAAAGAGAGATACGTGCGACTAAGATAGCCGTTTGTGTACTTTTCACTCGTTTCGCTCTCTTTTAGTTAAAAAAATAAAAATTAAACGGCTTGCAAGTGATACATGACTGTATATTGTAAGTAACGAGTCAAAACTCTCTTCTACAAGTTGAATTAGGTTGTGTGTAGTGAATCCTAGCCTAGCGCTGTTTCATAATTTTTGGATATTGATTGTGCATTTTTCAATCGTGTCGCTCTCTTTTAGTTATAATATTTAAAATATCGAGCTGCAAGTGATAAATGACCGTATCTTGTAAACTGCGAGTTCAAAACTCATTCTACAAGTTGTCTTAGCTTATGTTTGGTGAATTCAATCTTATTGCAATATATATCAAGCTTATTTTTTATTTGGTGGCTAATACTAATATAAAGACTACTACGTAGTGTAACTGATTGTAAAAAAGTACACTTACATAATGAGATATGATAAATGTACTTATGATACATTTTATATTAGTAATGGGATATAATATAAAATATTTAATCAAAATGGAAGAAGAGATACTCGATAAATAATATCTTATAGAGTTATATTGTATAGTATAATAATACTATTCTTTAATGTTAATTAATTCATATATAATATCAAAATAGTTATTATTCTTCATCATAATATTCAATAAACAAATTTCGTGCAATCAACATATAAAATATTATTTAAAAAATATATTAAAATATTAAAATATTTATAAAAATAATATTTTACAAACCATATCCCGGCGTTTATAGAATAAACGCCGGATAGACATTTAATTTATTTATATATAAAAATAGCTATCTCGCAATTTAGAAAGGCTATGCCGGCGTGTACGGGAAAAATGCCGTTATAGTGGAACTCTACCACGACGTTCACTTCGAAAAATGCCGGGATAGATATTGAATTTATTTTTTAAAAAAATTAAAATTGCTCTCTCACAAAATAGAAGGTCTATGCCGGCGTTATTCGTACAATGCCGTTATAGGCGACACTTGTAGCGGCGTATATTGCAAACACCGCTATAGATATATGATTTTAAAAAAAAATAAATCCCCCCTCAACTATTCCAGCGTTTCTACCAAACGCCGGGATAGCCATCGTGGTTTGTAGTGTGTATTATTGACCTTGTATTTGAAAATCTCATTCATATACTTTGATAATTGCAGTTATTATATACCCAGGTACATGAAGTTAGAATGGTTGTAATTGCTTCGAAACTGAGGAGGGTAAAGAAAAAGAGAGATTGTAAATAACTTGATTTCTTTGTTATTAGAATGTGGTAGTATATATATACAACTTACCAGATCTGATATTGGAGTAAATCAAGCTAACAAATTCCTACTGATTCTCCACTAATCAAGCTATCAACAGACTTACCAAAAACTGAATATATTCCTACTAATTCTCCACTAATCAAGCTATCAACAGATTTACCAAAACTGAATATATTCCTACTGATTCTCCACTAATCAAGCTGTCAATCTGATTCTCCACTAATCAAGCTGTCAATCTAATTATTATTGTTGATATCCTCCCGCAAGTTGTATAATCTGGAAGAGAGATGCAACTTGGACAGTAAGGACTCGAACCGAGGACGAAGCAGTGGTTTTGTTAGAATATCAGCAAGCTGATCATCAGTAGACACAAAAGACACTCTAAACCTGCCATGTTGGACATTTTCTCGAACAAAGTGATAGGCTAAGGCTATGTGTTTCATCCGAGAGTGGAAAACAGGATTAGCACTTAGATTTGTGGCACCGAGATTGTCGCAATATATAACTAGATTGGTAGTGGGTGTGTGACCAAGTTCTGTAAACAAGGAAAGGACCCATAGTAGCTCACTAGCCGTGTCAGCTAAGGCTTTGTACTCTGCTTCTGTTGATGATCGAGCAACAGATCGTTGTTTTCGGGAGCTCCAAGAGATGGGAGTGCTGCCGAGATACAACAAATAACCAGTTGTTGAAATATAATCATCCTTGTCGCCCGCCCAATCCGCATCCGAGTAGGCATAAAAATTCAGCGGAGCAGTTGCCGAAATGAATACTCCTTTGTCACAAGAGCCCGCCAAATATCGGAGCACTCTTTTGAGTGCAGACCAATGCGTCGTTCGTGGGTTCTGCATGAACTGTGCAAGTTTGTTGGTGCTGAAAGCAATATCTGGGCGAGTAAGACTCAAATATTGGAGACTTCCAACGAGTGCTCGGTACTCAGTTGGGGAAGGCAGGAGGTAACCTGAATCCTTGAGTAATGGAACACTAGCAGACAAGGGAGTGGATGCCGGTTTCGTATCTGCCATGCCAGATTTATGTAGCAGATCAGTGATATATTTTCTTTGTGAAAGAAACATACCTGCAGCGGAAGAAATTACTTCAACACCCAAGAAATAGCTAAGACAACCAAGGTCTTTTAATGAAAAACGAGCAGCGAGTGTGGCAATGAGTTTAGACAACTCGGCAGAGGAGCTCCCAGTGACAATTATATCGTCAACATACACTAATAAGTACAGTGTAACACTCAGTTTTTGGTAGATGAAGAGAGAAGCATCTGCAGTTGAATTTACGAAGCCAAGAGAGAGCAGAAATACTCGGAGCTCCGTGTACCAGGCGCGGGGTGCCTGCTTTAGTCCATAGAGTGCCTTTTTGAGGCGACAGACATGATCCGGGAAGTCTTTGTTGACGAAACCAGGTGGTTGTATCATGAAGACTTCCTCCTTGAGTGTCCCCTGAAGGAACGCATTGTTGATATCAAGCTGACGTATGGACCAACCCTGGCGAACTGCAAGTGTTAGGACGACTCGAATGGTTACCGGTTTAACAACTGGGCTGAATGTTTCCGTATAGTCCCAACCAGGGCATTGGTGAAAACCTTTGGCAACTAACCGAGCCTTGTAACGATCAATCGATCCATCTGGATTCCGTTTGATTCTGAATACCCATTTACAGCCAACCAAATTCTGTGCAGAGGACCGACTAACAAGATCCCAAGTGTTGTTGCGGTGTAAGGCATCAAATTCATCTTGCATGGCTGAGCGCCAATCAGGGTCGCGAAGAGCCTGGGTGATGGTGCTGGGTTCGATGGGAGAGGAGGGTCGGACATGGAGGTTGAGCTTGTTGATGGGTTTGACGATGTTGTTTTGAGACCGGGTGATGATCCCACCGCCATTGGGTTTCTGTCTCTTGACAACGGGTTGGGTTGGTGGGGCAGGAAGTTGTGGAAATGGTTGGGAGATTGAACTGGAGGATTGAGTGGTGTGGGTGGGTTCGTTTGAGGGTGATGATTGAGGCGGATTTGGTGGGTGGGTGATGGAGGGAGAGGGAGTGGTAGCGGATAAGTCTTCAGGTGTGTTTAGAGTGGTACTCAACGTGGGTTGGTCTATGGGCTGTAAAATGGAGAGTTGGAGTGGGCCTATTTGTTGCTCTACACTTGAATTGGATTGAGCCACTAGAGAGCTGAACGGGAATTCAGATTCGACGAACTTCACATGGCGAGAAGTGTAAATCCTTCCTGTTTTGGGGTCGAGACAAAAATACGCATGTTGATCAGCCGAGTAACCTACAAAAACACACATAGCAGACTTTGGTGCAAGTTTATGATCAGCATATGGTTTAATCCAGGGAAAACACAAACATCCAAAACATTTTAACTTATGATAATCCGGGCTAATGTTGAGCAATTTGGAATAGGGTGATTCATACCCAAGAATTGGAGTTGGGAGGCGATTTATGAGGTAGGCTGCGGTGCTCATGGCGTGAGGCCAATAGGTTAGGGGCAATCCCGAGTGATGGAGGAGAGAGAGACCGGTTTCGGCGATGTGACGATTCCGTCGTTCTGAAATTCCGTTGTGCTCGGGTGTATGAGGTGGGGTGGTGTGATGACTTATACCATGGTTGCTTAAAAAGGGACGAAGACCAATATATTCGCCACCATTATCTGTGTATAAGATTTTTATTTTGTGGTGGTAGAAATTTTCAATAAGTGATTTAAATTTTGGGAATATGGTTTGCACATCAGATTTGTGTTTCATTGGATAGAGCCAGATATAGCGAGTAAAATGATCAACAAACATGCAATAGTAACGAAGACCATCAATGGATAAAATGGGAGAAGTCCATACATCCGAAAAAATTATTTCCAATGGATAAGAAGTTTTTAGAGTGGATTCATGAAAAGGAAGCTTGTGACATTTGGTAATTTGGCATGAGTTGCAATCTGATTGCTGGAATTTATTTGAGCCCAAAGAAAAATGCTGTTGAATGAATTTGAAGATTGAAGATGAAGGATGCCCAAGCCTATGGTGCCATGATGCAGAGGATTCCGTGTGGACGGTGTGGACGGACGGTGAGGTAGCGGGCCAGAGATAAAGTCCATCCACACATGGGCCTTTATGGGTTGTTTGGTCCGTCTGCAAGTTCTTTACATAAAAAGAGTTTGGCAGGAAAACAACAGCAGAGTTAGTTTGTTTGGAAAGTTTAGAGACAGAGATGATATTTTGTTTCATGGAAGGAACGCACAAGGCATTAGACAAGGATAAATCATTAAGTAAAAGTGTTCCAGAATGAGAGATGTTTGAACCAGAACCGTTACCCATAAACAACGAGTCAGGGCCAGTGTACGGGTGATGAAGCGCCAGGTTTGCAAGATCATTGGTGATGTGATGCGTTGCTCCACTGTCAACCAAAAAACCAGTATGAGATGGGCCAGCAGCTGCAGTATTGGCCCGAGCTTGTCCAGTGTAAGCCGGAGGATCCCGAGGGGGAGGCGGGATACCGGGGTATTGCTGTCTGAAGGTGTGGCACTGAGATAGAACATGCCCTTTGACATTGCACCACTGACATCGGCCTAGAAACGGTTTTGGAGGGTTGCGGTACCCAGTGCGCTGATTAGACTGTGCAGAGAATTGCCCTGACCGAGACCTGTTGTTGGAGTTAGGCCGAGCCTGAGCACTCAAGGCTGTAATTGGAGCAGGATTCTGTCTCTGAGCAGCAACGATGGAGAGTTCCTGGATGAGAAGCTTCTCGAGGAGGTCATCAAAGGTGATTGGGATGTCCCTTGCATTCACACCGTCAATGACGGCTCTGTAGCCGTCGTCGAGACCGCGCAAGACATGGTCAGTCATGTCTTCAACAGAGACAGGAGATCCAAGTGATGCAAGAAGATCTGCTGTTTGCTTCAGGGAATGCATATAGGTTGTGATGGATTGTGTACCTTTGGAAGCAGTATGGAGACGCTCCTTTAGTTGCTTGAGATGACTGCGGGATGCCTTGGCATAGGTGCTTTTGAGAAGGGTCCAAAGATCATGCGACGTCTTTGTCTGAGACACCAGGGAGGCCACTTCATTGGAGAGAGTGGTGAGGAGGGCGCCATAGATGAGGCGGTCCTGTCGACGCCATGTCTGATAGGCAGGATTTGCGGTCGTCACTGGAGGCGATGCAGTGGTGGAGATTGTTTCCGATGGCGCGGGGAAGGATCCATCTGGATATTTGAGGAGATCATGGCCATCAAGGAGAGCTTCAACTTGGAGTTTCCAATTAAGATAATTGGTGAGGAGAAGTTTGGTGACACTGATAAGAGTGATACAGGCAAAGGGTTTGGAAGGTTCATAGGGGTTGGAAATGAAGGAGGTGCTGTCGTTGGCCATTGGAGGCAAGGGTGAGGGTTAGAGTAAGGAGCGGCGTCCTTAATTAGAGAGAAAGAGGGCAGGATCGTTTTTGCTCTGATACCATAAAGAAGAAGAGAGATTGTAAATAACTTGATTTCTTTGTTATTAGAATGTGGTAGTATATATATACAACTTACCTGATCTGATATTGGAGTAAATCAAGCTAACAAATTCCTACTGATTCTCCACTAATCAAGCTATCAACAGACTTACCAAAAACTGAATATATTCCTACTGATTCTCCACTAATCAAGCTATCAACAGATTTACCAAAACTGAATATATTCCTACTGATTCTCCACTAATCAAGCTGTCAATCTGATTCTCCACTAATCAAGCTGTCAATCTAATTATTATTGTTGATAGAGGGGTTCAATAAAGCGTGAGATTAAGCAAAATGGAAATCACGTGGTTTAACACTTGCCTATGACAGAGTTAACATAGAATCGTAACTATCTAACACTCTGTAATGCCTATAAAATGCTCTTATTGTTTCTTTAGTATCATGCCATCTAATTATGTTGTAGAATGTCAATACATTCCCGTGCTATCTCAAGTTATATCTTCTCATATGTATTGGAAACACTAGCAGCTGCCTGTTATACATCGAATAGATTTATCAGCATGTAAATACACACATTTTCCTTTATTTCACTAGCGATTTAAGAGCCTCATGCCCTCAATGCGTAATAAATACACACGTTTGGATCTTGTGTTTTCCATGGAACTGGAAAAGTATCTTACTTAGAAACATGTAGTATTTGCCTATGCTAAAATGGTATATATTAAAAGCAGAAACACCATTTTCTTGAAAGTTCTTTGTTTTCATGGAAGTTCTTTTTTCTTCTAAAAATTCTTTTATGTTGGTTGTTTATTAAGTCATAATTTTGGTGACATGTATCTGCTACATCTCAGGTAGTATTCGCTTTTTGGTCACATATATCAGCTAAATAATCTATATTCCTTAATTGTCAGCGTATAATTAAGCTGCATAGCTAGTCCTAAAGAGGGATGTGTTCCCTCACTTGCCATGTGTTTTGATATGAATGCAATTAAGGCATGATTGGCTTATTGGTATTGAAATAAAGGGAGTTTGTTTCTTGAATAACTTATGAGCTGAAGTATTTTTCTGCCTTGACATGCTTATTGTTGCTGCTTATTTTGGTGTGAGAGCAAACAAATAGTGAGTTAATAATCGATGAAAACTACTAAAAATCTGACCTTTGACCTTGACCGTGAAATTCGGTTAGAGCTCCTGAGATATAATCTGGATCGTTGATTGACCACCGTGATCTGAATCCAACGGTTGCTGATGCGGCTGATGGACTTGCAAAAAGCCTGAAACACCGAGGGGTGGCCTCGGCGACAGACCCTCCGACGCTCAAGTCAGAACCAGAAAGAGAAAGAGAGTATGAGAGAGAAAACTGGCAAATTGTTGATTACCTTCTGATTGTAAAGGGGGAGAGGTATTTATAGGCCTGAGAGACATATCAAGAGATTGATTTGTGTCTGTTGGATTGATTTGAATTTCTTATTTCTTTTATGTCTCTCCCCCTCAAGAGATAAGATCTTCTTGTTAGGGGATCAAAGAGTTGAATCCTAGCGTTCATGGGCTGGGTGTCTCTCCTAGTGGGCATAGTCTGTCACTTTTTATGGGCTTGAAAGAAGCTCATATCTTGGAAAAAGGCCCAGACCTATTAAAGAGGTCTGTTATGATTAATCTGCCTGTAGAAACTTTGAGATTTGTACAGGAATCGTATGGCCCTGATTTGCTGCAATTTTTACCATCATCATAAGCCCCCCACTCCCGGAAGGCAATTTTTTTGGCTTTTGGAAAGTAGTACGCCTTACTTTTGGACTCTGGAGTACAATCTTAGTAGTCAGGGTGTTCGGAGATACCTGGAGCTGATCAGTAACTTCGGAAGGCAGTGAATATTTTCCTAGATTTTCCATATTTTTTCAAACTTTTCTGAAATTTTCTGGAATTTTTTATGATTTTAAAATCACTTTTCGAATTTTATAATTAATAACCTATTTTAATTATTTTTCAGAAAATTTTAATTATTTTTCCAAATTTAAATAATTATTTTTGGATTTTTAATTTATTTTTCATATTTTTTATGATTTTATAAGAATTTTATGAATAATCAGAGCTCGACGCGCTTTTTGACGTGATCAAAGTCGTCGATCAAGGGGTGGCAAGCACGCTGATGCAATCGGACCGTCGTGATTCATCCGCTGTGATGGAGGGCGATGTGGACAAATCAAGAGCGTCCATCAGGGGTCGGCTCGCCCGTTGAGCGAAATTAGTGACTTTCATGGAGAATATTTGTCGAGCGGGTGACGTGGTGGTATCGGGGACGTCCATCATGCCCCAGCTCACCCGCTGAGTGGGATCAGACTGCTGAGGAGAGAGCGGAGCTTTGGGGAAGAAGATGGGACGACGTGGATGCATCTGAGCCGCTCATCACACTTGAGCTCGATTTTTGGAGGGATCCAAGGGTCAGGAATTGCTATGGGGACCCCTTAGCTCGGCCGACCATTTGGCCGAGCTATGGCCAGTTTTTTTGAACTTTGAGGGCTTCGCCGAGCTACGGGGAGCTTGTGTGTTCGTAGAGCTATGGGTTCCTCGTCCTCATCGAGCCATGACAATGTCGAATCGTCTCTTCATCGACTTATCCTCCTTGCCGAGCTATGGGAATGGTCATCTCAGGGAATGGCTCGCTTCTTGGCCGAGCTATGGGACTATCTCGCTTCGGCAGAGCTATGAGCTGCCGAGCTATGGAGATGCTCTGCCACCGAGTTTGGTCGAGTGCCCTGTTCTCGAGTGATTCGACTCTGTCGAACTCTACTTTGGTCGAGCGAAGGGTTGAGATCGTCGACGAGTTATACGCTTCGGCAAGCGATAGAACCTCCGCCAAGCTATGGGAAGGTGAAGCTTCGCTGAGCTATGACGTTCGAGTTTCGACCGAGCTATGGTCTTGAGCCCTATTTTCACCGAGCTTTGGAGGTTGTGGTTTTGACGAGGTGAGAGCTCGAAGTCGGCGATGCACTATGACCAGGAATTCGGCGATGTACTTGACGAGGTGAGAACTCGAAGTCGGAGTTGGAGCGAGGAGGAGAAGGGCTCTCAGTCGAGCACGGATTTTTGGCGAGAGATGCTTCTGTTTTCTTTTTGAAGAAGAAGAAGAAGGAGGAGAGATAGAGGAGTAGAGGTTTCGGGTTATTGGGTTTTGTAGAGGAACCGGGTTTGGGTCCGTACCCGCAACCCCACTTGGCTTAGACTCTTATTTAAGGGTTTGTGAACACGAACCCGACCCGAAGCTTCATCTCTTTCTTTTGAACCCACAAGTATTTTTTGGCAAATTTTTTGAAGTTTTTTGGATATATATATATATATATATATATATATATATATATATATATATATATATATATATATATATATATATATAATTACTTTTTACTTCATAACCTTCGATGGGTGGATCTTGTACATATATAGCTGTCCTAGGAGAGCTGTTGTAGACTTACTGTTTGATCCCAGCAAGTTATTGAGGCAGCTCTGGGACGGAGTTGAACATTTGGACCTACTGTTTGCGCCCAGGAAGTTTATTGAAACAACTCTTTGACTGAGTTGATGTAGAGCTCGCTGTTTGATCCCAGCGAGTTTGTGGAGACACCTCTAAGATATAGTTGATGTAGAAACTACCGTTTGATCCCGGCAAGTTTAAAGGGGCAACTCTTTGACGAAGTCGGATGTCTGAGCTTGTCGTTTGCACCGGGCAAGTTTGGAGAGACAATTCTTTGACTGAGTTGATGTAGAGCTTGCTGTTTGATCCAAACAAATTTGTAGAGAACTCTGTGATGGAGTTGGACATTTGAACCTGCCATTTGCACCCGACGAGTTTGTGAGGGTGACTCCGTGATGAAGTTGTGCAAAGAGCTTGCTGTTTGATCCCAGCAAGTTTGGAGAGACAACTCGTAGTGGAGCTGGTCGTTGAACTTGTTGTTTGTTCCCAACAAGTTTAGAAAGAACTCTATGATGGAGTTGAACATTGAGCTTGCCGTTTGATCCCGACAAGTTTGCAGAGAACTCTATGGTGCAGCTGGATGTTGAACTTGTTATTTGCGCCCAGCAAATTTTTGGAGTGGCAACCTTTTGATTGAGTTGATTTAGAAATTGTTGTTTGTCCCGACGAGTTTGGAGAGGCAACTCGTAGAAGGAGTTGATTCAGAAACCGCCGTTTGACCCTGACGAGTTCAGAGACAACTCTGAGATAGAGTTCATGTAGAGACTGTCGTTTGATCCCGGCGAGTTTGGAGAGGCAACTCGTAGTAGAGATGAGTTGGAACTTGCTGTTTGATCCCAGCAAGTTTATTGAGGTTACTCCTTGATCGAGTTGAGGTAGAGTTTACCGTTTTGGTCGTTGAACTTGATGTTTGCGCCTAACAAGTTTGGAGAGAACTCTGTGGCAGAGTTGGACATTTGAGCTTGCCGTTTGTGCCCGAAAAGTTTTGTAGAGACAAACTCGAAGATGAGGGTTTGTTGGAAGGACTCGATCAAGGAGTGTGATGATGTATGGTTATTTGGAACCAACGAGTTGTTTGATGGAGCTTGAGCGAAGATCAGGATGTTGAACTCGTTGTTTGGGACCCACGAGTTGTTGATGTAGCCTGAGCGAAGGTCAAGGCATTGAACTCGTTGTTTGGAGCCAACGTGTTGTAGACAGAGCTCATGCAGAGAGCAGAGCATCGAGCTTTTTGTTTGGAGCCAACAAGTTACTTAGTAGGGCTTGAGCGAAGACCAAGGCATTGAACTCGTTGTTTGGAACCAACGAGTTGTAGACGGAGCTCATGCGGAGAGCAGAGCATTGAGATTGTTGTTTGGAGCCAACAAGTTATTTAGTGGGGCTTGAGCGAAGACCAAGGCTTTGAACTAGTTGTCTAGAGCCAACAAGTTATTGATGGTGCTCAAGCGGTGAGCAGAAAATTGAACTCGTTGTTTGGAGTCAACGAGTTGTTGATGGAGCACGTGTGGAGAGAGGGGTGTTGGACTCGTTGTTTGGTATCAATGAGTTATAGACAGAGCTCATGTAGAGAGCAGAGTGTTGAACTCGTTGTTTGGAGCCAACAAGTTGTTGACGGAGCTCAAGCGGTGAGCAGAACATTGAACCCATTATTTGGAGCCAACGAGTTATTGATGGAGCTCGAGCGAAGACCAAGGTGCCAAACTCGTTGTTTGGGGCCAACGAGTTGTTGATGGAGCTTGAGCGAAGACCAAGGTGTCGAACTTGTTGTTTAGAGCCAACAAGTTATTGATGGGGCTCAACCGGTGAGCAGCGCATTGAACCCGTTGTTTGGAGCCGACGAGTTGTTAGGTGAAGCTTGAGCGAAGACCAAGGCGCTGAACTCGTTGTTCGGAGCCAACGAGTTGTTGATGCAGTCTGAGTGGAGAGTAGAGCGTTGAACTCGTTGTTTGGGGCCAACGAGTTGTCGATGGAGCTCAAGCGGTGAGCAGAGTGTTGAACTCGTTGTTTGGAGCCGACGAATTATTCATGGAGCCTGAGCAAAGATTAGGGCGTTGGACCCGTTGCTCGATGTTGATGAGTAGTTGGCCGGAGGAACTCAAGTGGCGTGCGTAGCACCGAACTCATTTTTAGAGCGAATGAGTTGTGGGTATTCTGAATCTTCTTAATATTGAAGTGAAGTCACTTGTGTTTGTTTAGTGTTGAGGTGATTCCATTCTTCTCTTTGCTGACAAGTAGCTGCGTACACCGAACAAGATCCTTGGGACATAGAGCTTGCTCTCCTTCGTGATACACTGTGTTTAACAGAGTTGGGACTCTCCCGTTTGCACAGCACTTTAAGCGAGACAAAGTTTGAGCTTTCTCAAATGAAGGTGGTCGGATAAACCTGGAGCTACCTGCCTAAGGAAGACTTGTCATGAATTTCATCATCAAGTGTTGAGGCGGCCCTATGGAGCTGTTAGCTAGTAGGTGGCCGGTGAAGAGGTTTTTTTCTCTTAGGTAGAGCATTTCTCCAGTGTGTAGCTGGAAGAACAACTTACATGACAGTTTATTGTACAGTGTTCGCAGGAATTTTGGTAGCGATTTCGAGACGTGAAACGTAGACTCATTGTAATTCTGCTGTTGTAATGAGACTTGTAGTTTGTGGAATAAGAAGTCTTCTACGTGCTGGTGTCTTGTCCTGTGATTCATCATCTTGGGGGTTGGCTACTCGTATTAGCTGCTTTTGGGGAGAGTTAACTTTGGACTAGCCATTTTGTATTTGTAGATGTTTGTAGTGCTAGTGGATCTAAACATATGGGTTTGCGATAGTTCTGTGAATTAAAGAATTCCGTTCATATACTTGATCCTTGCTATCATGGTTGATGTGCCATCGACTGGGCTCTTTGTAGCTAAATAACAGGGCCTCAAGTCTGTTGTGTATAGCTAACAAACCGTTGACGGTGTGTGATGGAATTTAGAACTTCTCCGCCTTGAACTCAGCTAGTTGTAGGAGCAACTCTGAGGGAGAGTCATTTTCCAAACTTGCTGTATGGGTCCTCTGACAAATTATGATAGTCACATCGAGTGGAGAGTTGAACTCTAAGTGTTGCTTTTACAAGTGATACTGGAGTAACTGCGATCCACGATTTTGGACCTCTTAATCTGTCTTCAAGGAATTTTAACTAGTTTCAGGAACAGATCGAATGGCAAGTTGAACTCTGAACGTGTGTAATCGCAGGTTGCTAGAGTAACTCCGAGCCATGGGTATGGATTCCGAATTTGTTAGTTTGAGTATTAACAGGTTGCAGGAGTAGATCAAATGGCGAAGCTCACTCTGAACTTGCTTCATTGCAAATTGTTGGAGTCTCTTTCGAGCCATGGGTATGGACACCGAACTGGTCATGGAGGCGCTAACGGATTGCAGGAGCAGATCGAATGGCGAAGCACACTCTGAACTTGCTTCTTTGCAAATTTCTAGAGTATCTTCGAGCCATGAGTATGAACTCCAAATCCGTCTTATGCAAAGCTTGTAACGAGTGTTTAGCACCGCTCTAGGTGTAAGTTGGGCGTTTAGCTCGTTGTTTGCTTTAATGAATTAACAGGTTGCAGGAGCAGATCGAATGGCGAAGTGCACTTTGAACTTGTTTCATTGCAAATTGCTAGAGTAACTTCGAACCATGGATATGAACTCCGAACCCATCTTGTAGGAACCTTTTAACGAGTTTTTGGTGCCATTATTGTGTATAAGTTTGGCACTCATCTCATTGTATGCATCCATTGAGTTGTACAAGAATTTTGCAAAAATTCATACTACATTTTATTGGAAAATAAAACTAAGCGGCTGCTCTAATGGCTGGCCGTTATTAAAAATTGAGAAAATTTGCTGGAAAATAAAACTAAGTGGTTGCTCTAGTGGCTAACCGTTATTACAAATTGAGAAAATTTGCTACTACTATTAAGAGAGGACGTTTCAGACGCCCTTGTCCACCTTCACAAGGTGTTCTACCTTCCATATTCTGCTGATATCTCCTTGCCCCTCGGGTGTTCAAGTTGGTGAGTCGTTATGCGAACAACTCGGTAGACCTTGCTTGGACTTGCCTGTTTTGGAGGGACCCCCCCATTGTTTTACATAAAGAAGGAGAAATCTTCTGATGCACCAATGCATTTAGGCAAGATTATTTGTTTCTGTTGAATGAGTGGAGTGGCTTCGGGCATGGGATTCAGGTTTATTACTGTGATATGATGAGAACTAGTTTGGACCTGGTGAGAGATGATGTGACAGGTTTGAAAGTTCTTGGTAGAGTTGTTTAAGGTAGTGGCTTCAAGCTCATTTACAATTTTGAATTATCGTGACTGCTTTCTGGCGGTAGCTCTATGGCGTTGAGGGGGAGAACCGAGCCCCCGTTGTAGCGGTGTAGCATGCTCGTGCTGCCTGTTGGCTCCCTACAACTTGGCCTATGCCAGCTACTGTGGGAAACTTCATTTTCATGTGGAAGGCAGAGGCAACTGCATGGATGGCCGCTACACTGGGACGGCTGAATATAGCATTGTATGCGGCTTTGACATCGACTACCATAAAGTCCAGTGCTTCCGTTCGAATGGCGGGGGATTTCCTTACTGTCACATCCAGTGTGACGACTCCTTCTACTTGAACGGGTACACCAGAGAATCTATGGAGTGTGTAACCGGCTGTCTTGAGTCGGTCTCGGGAGAGCTTGAGAGCCTCGAATGTGGCCATGAAGAGGATGTTTACTGAGCTGTCATTGTCTACCAGGACGCAGTGTACCTCATGATTCACCATGCAAAATTTTATGACCAATGCGTCACAATGTGGTATTCAGACGCCTTCTAAGTCATTGTCGGAGAAAGATATCATTTGCAAACGAAATGTTATCTATAAAGTTGACTTCCCTAACGAAAGCTTTGCAGAAGCAGTTAGAAACTCCCTCCATCGGGCCTCCATGAATGGAGTGGAGTACGGCCATGTGTTCAGAGTCTTGTGATTCATATGGCCTCTCTTGATGCTTATTAGTCCCCCGGGGAGGAGGATTTTCAACGTCGCGTCCTTCTGAACGAAGTTGGAGAGATAGACCCTGCGAATTAGGGCTTCCAGTTCTTCTTTAAGGGCTTGACAGTTGTCAATAGTGTGTCCATGATCTCTGTGAAATGCGCACCACTTATTTTTGTCTCTTCTCCTGCTAGACGTTGACATCTTGGGGGGAGAGCAGATTATTCCATCCTTCTCAACTTCCATGAGGATGGCTGATACACTTGCATTGAGATGAGTGAACTTGTCCAAGCGTGGTGCTAAAGGTGGATAGCGTTGACCTGTGTCGCTTTTCTAAAACTTCCTGGGTTCTTCCTCACTTGTATTCTTCCGTTTGTTCCCGGAAGATGAATCATTCTTGCCTTGAGGATAGAGAGCTTCCTCGACCCTGATATACTTGTCACTCCTTTCTAGGAGCTCAGTGCAACTTTTGGGTGACTTTTTTGCAAGGGAGGCTTTCAGGTATTTGTTAGTGACATTGTGGTGAAAAACTGCGGCTGGAACTGAAGTGTTCAAGGAGCAAATTGACCTTGCTTTTGTTGTAAAACATTTAACAAAGTCTTTCATCAGTTCTCCATCTCTTTGCTTCAGTTCTAACAGGGAGGCACTTGTTTTTTCAGCCTTGCGGCTAGTAACAAAGTGCGAAATGAAAAGTTCAATGAGCTAATCGAAAGATAATATTGATTCTGGAGTCAGGCGTGAATATCATTCCCTTGCTGATCCTTTCAGTGTTGCGGGAAATGTTCGACACATGAGCGCATTAGTGGCGTTATAGACAATCATGAATGTTTTGAAGCTCTCGATATGGTCGGTCGGGTCTGATTTTCCATTGTAGGATTCGAGTTGAAAAGCTTTGAAGTCCCTTGGGATGGGTGCATCGAGGATGGCTTTGCTGAAGGGAGGTTGACTAGGGCGGTAGGCCCTACTAGAGCGGTTTCTCTCATTCTTGATATGTTCTAGACGATCTTCTACTTCTTGGATACGGCGAAGGACTTGGTCGTTCTTCCCGTGGCACCCAGTTGAGTCGGCAGATTCTTCATTGGGGGGGGGGGGGGGGGGTGGCCCAGATCTTGACTTTCTTGGATACCTTGGAGGATGTCAAGATTGAACTTATCCAATTAGCCTCTAGTGACTGGGGCGTTTTTTCCTCTGTTCTGCACAAGGAGCTTTCGGCTTTCATGAGTCGGGCTTTTTATTGTGGTGTGTCCCCTGTGAGAGGAGGATTGCCTTGATCTTAGTCTAGAAGATAGGTTCTCTGGTTTGCTTGATGTCCCGAGCGGGAGGCCTCCGATCGGGTACGCCTCTCATCCAATTGGATTTGTAGATCGGTTCCTTGTTGCCTGATACTGATGATCTGGTAGAGATCTCTAGACCCTCGAGGGCCTTGCGAGTCTATTGAATCAGTTGAAGCATTATGGACTGAGATGCGGTCGTGCTAAGGATGTTGTTCATGTTGGTTTTGTCGGGAGCCCCCCGGTGCCTCTCCGTTGGAAGGAGCGTGACTAGGCTGTCGGGGTGACTATTGGGGAGGAATTGGATCTTCCATAGGAGGAGGTGGTTGACGAAGAGAATTGGTGCGACGGCTTGAGGCTGCACCTCTGCCTCTTAGTCTTAGTGGCATGACTGCAAGTCTGAATTGTGTAGTTTCCCACAGACAGCGCCAATCTTTTGCTGCTTATTTTGGTGTGGGAGCAAACAGATAGTGAGTTAATAATTGATGGAGAACTTGACCTTGGTCGTGAAATGCGGTTAAAGCTCTTGAGATTGAATCTAGATCATTGATTGACCACCGTGATATGAACCCGACGGTTGTTGATGCGGCTGATTGACCTGCAAAAAGCCTGAAATACCGGGGGATGGCCCTGGAGACAGACCCTCCGATGCTCAAGTAAGAACCAGAAAGAGAAAGAGAGTATGAGAGAGAAAATTGACGAATTATTGATTACCTTCTGACTGTAGAGGGTGAGGGGTACTTATAGGCCTGAGAGACATATCAAGAGATTGATTTGTGTCTGTTGGATCGATTTGAATTTCTTATCTCTTTTATGTCTCTCCCACTCAAGAGATAAGATCTTCTTGTTAGGGGATAAGAGAGTTGACTCCTAGCCTTAATGGGCTGGGTGTCTAACCTAGTGGGCCTAGTCTGTCACTTTTTAAGGGCTTAAAAGAAGCCCATGTCTTGGAGGCCCAGACCTGTTAAAGATGCATGTTATAATTAATCTGCCTGTGACGCTTTGAGATCTGTGCAGAAATCATATGGCCCTGATTTGCTGCGATTTTTACCATCATCACTTCTTAGTATAGATTGAAAGTTTGAAAGATTTTAATCATTTATAATGCAGTGGTATGTATGTGCAAACTGTTGTTTTGTATGCAGGTATTCAGATTCTTACTGTATTCTTCTTTGTCTTCTCTGGATAATCCAGCTGGACAATCATTTCTTTCATATATTTATGCGAAGGTGAATAGTGATTAGTTGTGCCTTCGTATAGTCACTTAAGCAGTTTTTGGGTGATTAGTGACTGACATTGTTTGCTTGGCATGCTTGTTTCAAGATTCTTGACAGGATCCAAGTTTCAGTAAGAAATGTTCATATCATATATATACATCGATTCTCATAATTATCAGGTACTCTTTTCAATTCCTCCAACGTGCTCTTTCATCATGTTACACTTTTCACTTGTATTATGATATTCAAGAAAAGTTCATCTTACCTTTCCCAAACATGAATTGAATTGATTTCAGTCAAACTCCCTTATGATTTAAAGAGTTCCAAGCATATATAACCAGATACCAAGCAATAATAGAAAGAAAAGCAACTTAACCAATTAAAGCGAATAAGATATCTTGAATGTATGACAAACTTAATCTAAATAGAAATGGTTGAAGTCTTAATCCAATCATGAGAATATATTGAAGGCTAGCCTGAAAGAGGAGGGCCCTTTTAAATGCATTACTCTACAACTTTTTGCTTATATCACTAATCTCAATCTTATAAAATTCACTTCTACATATTTCATAGGTATTCATCAGCTTTGTGTTAGATAGTATCAGTCTACATAATGGTAAGTTATACATGTAGGTATTAATTGGGTGCAGGTCGGGGTCTACTGTAGGGTTGTAGAGGGAATTGGTTCAAACCAATTAGGCTGTAACCTAAAATCAATACCAGGTAACACCACTGTAATATCATTTACTTGTTACACGAAAGATCAAGGTGAGCATGTGCTGAGGCTATTAAAACATGGTAGTCCAAGGACGAAGTCAGAAACTTTTTTTGGAGGGGAGGTTGACAACAAATTGATAAATTGTTCAACTGGTAAATATATATATATATATATATATATATATTAGAAGTCATTTTCCATTAATCTACTATTTACAAGATTGTTACAAGACTAACAATCTTTATCGTCTAATATATATATATATATATATATATATATATATATATATATATAGGGTAAAAGGGATATGAGCAACTTGCTCATTTAGTAAATGAGCAATTGATTATGTGGTATGCATGTGATACATTGGACAACTAACCCTTTTGAGAATTTTCCAATTACATGTATGCCACATCATCAATTGCTTATTTACTAAATGAGCAAGTTGCTCATACCCCTTTTCCCCATATATATATATATATATATATATATATATATATATATATATTAGACGTCATTTTCCATTAATCTACTATTTACAAGACTAACAATCTTTATCAGCATTTTTTTGCACATTTACCGGCGTTTTTAAACCCCGCTGTAGATACCACCCGCGTTTTATAAATCGCCGGTGCAAGTGTCGCTGAATCGTGTGTCGCTATAGCTTAGGGACATTCTCTGGCGTTTTCTACGAATGCCGGTATAGGTAAAAACTACACCGGCGGTTAAAAAAAAGCCACCGAAAGGGTGGTTTCATTTGGAATTACTGTTTTTGGCCATCACCTACAGTGGTGTTTTTAAAACGCCAGTATAGACTGTCATTTTTTGCTGAAAGCTACACCGGCGCTTGTAAAAACGCCGGTGTAGATATATTTAAAAAAAAAAATTAAAAATTAATTTATATATATATATATATATATATATATATATATATATACATAAACCCTTCGGCACTCTAACATTGAGAGAGAGCGTGAGCGGGTACGTTTTCCTTATCCGCAATCTACAACGGCGTTTCAACGAAAAAACGCCGGTGTATACCCATATTTGCCGGTGTTTTTCACATACGCCGGTGTAGAGTCGGATTTTTTTGTTCTTTACACTAACTTGTTTCTATAGCGGCGTTTCTACCAAAACGCCGGAGTAGAAACGCCGGTATAAAACTATTTTTTTGTAGTGGTTGGGGTTTATAACAAACAAACCCTAATTTTGTAACTATATAAACAAGTATAATACGCATCTAAACTATATCCAAGAAATATTAATCCAAGAAATATTAATGGGAGAGTTGGGGTTTGTAACAAACAAATCTTAATTTTGTAACTATATAAACACGTATAATACACATCTAAACTATATCCAAGAAATATAAATGTGCACTGCACGTGTAGCCCAAATCAAAACATTCAAATATAAAATATTTTTTTTCTTATTCAATATATATTCATTTAATTTGATGACTTTACTTTTTTAGACGTACAAATATAAACTATTTTTTTTTCTTATTCAATATATATTCATTTAATTTGATGACTTAAATTTTTTAGACGTGCATTGCACGTACATTATACTAGTCATCCATAAATTAAAGGTGTGAGTGTGACTAAGTAATAAATTGTAGATTTGGAAGGAGGTGGATGTTTTTTTTTTCCTAATGAGTTGGTTTAATTAAATATAAACCGACTCATTTTTTACTTACTTTCGAAATGGCTCAACGGTTGCATGATGATTTATCACATATCGATGTGCTTGTTCCCATGTTAAGTTATCTAACTCAAATGCATTAACTTTACCAATAGTATTTCTAGCAGTCTAGAACAGATAATGTGCCTCATCAAGGTTTGACCCGACTGGGCTTCTCCTTGGTCTAGTAAAACATGTCTCGACATCCATGAAGGTATCATCAAAAAAAATTGGAGCATTCCTATGAGAGATAACCTTCTGCTGTTGAGCCTTCTAGATGTGCTCTATTTTTAATATATCCTTTAAGCCAATATAGGTACCTATAAATGTAAATAGTTAGATAAGAAAAGGTATGCGAATATTCAAATGAGAGGTAGATAATTAACAAATATGAATAAGTACATCTCAATTAGATACATCCACCGATAATGTACCGGTCCCCCAAGTATTGCTTCTCCAGCTAGATGGTACCAAGCGAATCATTATAGTGAAGAAAGAGGGGGGAAATATTCTCTCCATTTGACAAAGAACAACTGCAGCACGTTGCTCCAATAGGTCAATGTCTTCAATACATAGAACCCTTGAACAAAGTCCTTTATCAATGCTACAGAGATCCTTGATGATGGCAGTTACTTGTTCGCACATTAAAAACCTTAAAGCCATGGGGACGAGATCCTGCATCAAGATATGGTAGCCATATGACTTGGGACCCTGAAGCCTCTTCTCCTTATCGTTGACGCACCTTGCTATGTTAGATGAATAGCCATAAAGAACTTTAAGCTCATTTAGCACTTTGCAAAATAATTCCAACTCCTTTTTGGACATGCAGTACATTGCAGGAGGAAGGAACTCTGCCATTCTGTAAATATTCAGGGTGCAACTCACGTCGTATGCCCAATTCAGCTAAATCAAGACGACACTTCAAATTGTCTTTTGTCTTCCGATCATCTTCCATAACTGTCCCTATAAAATTTTCACCAATATTCTTTTCGATGTGCATCACATCTAGATTATGGCGCAATAAGTTGAATTCCCAATACGGCAGTGTAAAGAAAATGCTCTTCTTCTTCTTCCAGGAACCTAAATCAACAATGTCATCACATTCATCTGCACCGTTGTCCTCATCCCTTGCCATTTTCTTGCCATTTTTTATGGCCTCTGGTTCCTTACCATGATTGAAATTATGACCATATAATCGCCTAAACACATCAGATCCAGACAAAGTTACAGCAGCTTGTTCTCGTTCCTCCTCCCCATCAAATGTAGCAGTTTCTGCCCTGAAACTGTGTGTGTCTGGCAACCATCTCTGATGACCAATGTAGCAAAACTTTCTCCCATTATATAACCACCATGAATTAGTTTGATCAGCACAACAAGGACATGCATTACGCCCTTTGGTGCTATAACCGGATAAATTTGCATATGCAGAAAAATCATTGATTGTCCAAGCAAATGCAACTCGGAGACAGAATGATTTCTTAGTTGTCACATAATATGTTGGAACACCCTCCCACAACTGTTGGATCTCATCTATTAAAGGTTAAAGATAAATATCTATATCATTTCCCGAGCTTTTTGGTCCAGGAACTATTGTTGATAAAAGAAATGATGACGGCTTCATGCACTTCCAAGGGGGTAGATTATACGGGATCAACACTACGGGCCATATGCTATACGTACTGCTCGTTTGCCTAAATGGATTAAAACCATCACTTGCCAATCCAAGTCGCACGTTGCGAGGATTCTCCGCAAAATCAGGGTATCTTTCATCAATTTTTTTCCATGAGGCTGAATCCGCTGGATGTCTGAGGATCCCATCATTCTTCTGACAATCAGCATGCCATCTCATATTAGATGAAGTTTTGGTCGACATAAACAATCTTTGCAGCCTCGGAATCAAAGGAAAGTAGCGCATCTGTTTTGCCGGCTTCTTTTTCCGCCTTGATTTAACTGGCCCACTTATATCTTGGTCTTCATTTGGTTTTTCCTTTCCATTTCGATGTACCACAGATTTCACAATTCTCAAGACTCTCCTTATCTCTCCTGAATAACATACAATCATATCGGCATGTTACTATCTTCTCATACCCCAGATCGAAAAAATTAAGGAACTGTTTTATTCCATAAGCTGAATTTGGAAGACATATTTCCGGAAAAGCTTCATTCAACAATTTAAGTAGCATGGTGAATGACTTGGTAGACCAACTGTTCAAACATTTGATCTGAAATAACCTCACGATGAATGAGAACTTCGAAAATTTTATACAATCACGATACAAGGGTGTATTAGCATCTTCCAACAACTTAGTAAATACTTCCAATTCTTTGTTAACTTCAGGGTCTTCCACCCTGCACTTCACCAGCAGTGTGGTGTTTCAGTAAGTTCATCATGGATTTGGGTTGTTGGACTATTTGTGTGCATTAGATTGTTATGAATTCCAAAAGCAACCCACACTAAATTTTGCATCTCATCGGCAACACTATCATCGTCAACTTCTAAGGATTCGCCTTCATCTTCTAAAACAGCCGGATCAACCAGAATGGATGGGACACGCTCTCCATGGCACAACCAATGTGTGTAACCTTGTAGGAAACTATTAATCATCAAATGTGTTTGTACTTCGTTGCATGGAAGTAACTCACAGTTTACGGACCGGCAACATGGACACAAGATGAAGTTGGGATCACGTGAATGTTGCTTGGCGAAAATAATGAAATCTTTGACATCATCCCGATACTCCTTGGATAATCGTGACTTACTCATCCAACTTTTATCCATTTCAATAATATCGCTCAATATGGAAATAAAATTTCACTCATTAAATTTTTATTTTCTTTTCTCAACAAAGTGTGTACCTCAATGGATAAGTCAACTGAAAAAAACTTCATCATGAAATAGTTAGAAATTAAATTTTTAAGAACTTAAACCAGAATTTTGATTCAATCTAGATAAATCTTAAACTAGATAAATAACTCTTCCTTGAGGCTTGCCAAGTGCTTCATATTCAGAACTATTACATGCTAACTTAAGCCATTCTTCCTTGTGTTAGCCATTTTCTATAAAACCAGTCATTTTAAATATACATGTTACTTATATCATTTCAATCTGTACATTTATCCATCGATGAATATCTGCAAAGATATAAGTTTAATAATTTCAGAACGGCCAAAACCAATATTCCTCAAGATTAGGAATACAAGAGCTAATATCTGTGCCAATTGGTAGATTTAAGAAAGCCGAAGTATTACCTAAGCAAGCACAAAGATGAAAGAAAATGCCCAAAGGAAAAGTTGAATAATTGGATTGGGATAGTTTACAGAAGTATGTTTTAGCTAACCAAGCAATGTGCAAATTTAATGTTATCAATCAGTGGATAAATGAACCCAAAAAGATCATAACTAATGAATCTGAATAGACCTTGATGAACTCGATGAAAAAACTGAGTATATAAACAAGTAAACAATTATGATCATCAAAACAGAAAATGACATAACATTTCTAAACTCCCACAAAAGAAATATTATTGAGAAAGATAAAGATATATAATAAACCTCACTGATCCTATATATTGATTAGCAAGTAGTATATCTAAAATATGCTTAAATGGTGGCAAGAAAGATGAAGGTGCACTAGTGTGCAAAGATTGACAATCTACATGCACGGCTTTGATAGTGATATCTAGTAGTTAGGAATAACCATGCTAGCCTAATGTATGACTATATAAAAGAGTGAACACAATAGCTAATAAAATATATCAGTGGTATCCATATAAGGGCTTAGTGCCGACAGAAAGCACGATTGAGCATGAGAAAGAGGCTTGTAACCCTAAAAACTTTTAATATATGCTCATGGATACAATACTGGAAAATGGTATGGGAATTCTTTTATTATTAAAGCATATTTTATGATTGAACCATTTAATTTTCATTGGTACTGCACAAATTTAAAAGCATTGAAGTTGATTAAATGTACAATTTACTTTGCAATAAAGGAAGGCAAAGTATTCCAACATTGGGAATAGATGCCTTTTAAAATGACATTCGATTTTGTTTAAACCAATCTTCTTGTCGATGCAATGCATTCCATAAGAACTGAATTATAGAACATCATAAAAAAAGACTTGAGTTAAATCAGCATTTGTTAAACGTGTAATGATATATACTTTATTTATGGTATATGAAACCTTCCTGTTTTCCACCGATTGTGTACTACGCGTCTTCCATAATCCGTGTCGTAGTCCTCCTTCCTTTACGTGTTTATTAAAAGTAGTGGATATCCATTGCTCAATACCTTGCCTAATAGACTGATACCCAAGGTATGTTATATAGGCAGACGAGGCCCTCCAGGCGCTAAGGTAAGCACATAGATGTTCAGTTTAGAAGCTGAAAGGAACTACCCATGATAGAAGACCCTATAAACTTGAGGCATTCTTATTTAATCCTCTATTTTTAGTTTACTTTTGATATGTTTTTACAAAATTAAGCATAGTAATACATATACTTGGGATTCTAATTATGAACCTGAAATATTTTGGAAGTTTTCCTCCTCATTCACTATTTCTAACTAACTGAACCAAAACCTCACTTCTTCAAATCATATTGTATTCATAAGACTTTTGGTTTCTGGCAATCCTCAATGATCTGTAACAACTCCAGCCACCTTTAACAACCATTAGAGATGGTAATGTAAAATCTAAGTTTTGAAATCTTTTACCGTCCATGTTCAATTTTGGAATCATGTATCGCTGACTAAAAACCCTCTCTATCGCTAATGGCACTCATTAAGTCTAAATAAATTATCACTTGATTTGATTAGTGATTACATTTCTAATGGTTTCATTAGTTTAAGAACTTCATGAAAATTTAAGAACTAGATAAATAACTCTTCCTTAAGAAATTAAATTGAGAAATTTAAGAACTTCATGAAAATTTACCTGATTTTCTAATACCATTATATATTGTTGTGGTTGGTCGTACAAGATTGGGGACCAAAACAAGACATTTGATTCAATCTATATAGCACACTATTCACACCTCTATTTCTTAATTCCAATTAGGGTTTAGACAAAAAATGAAATATAAAAGCGAACTGCAAGTTAATAACCATTAAACCCTAGATCAAAAACTCCAACTATACGCAAGATCAGAATGTCTGACAAACAAGCAACTCCGATTATCCATTCATCTTTGGTTTATATTAATAAAGAGGGTTTATAGAATAATTACCTAGGGTTTATGAAGAGAGAGATTGAGGATGATGATGATAGGGCGATGACGGAAAAGCAAAGTAAACGACAGTGCCAAGCCCGATTGCTAACTGCAACGGCGAGCACGGGGCAAAACTTCGGTGAGTGGGAGATTGAATGGGTGTGAAATCGAAGATGAAATTGGGTTTCGGAGAGATTGATGGCGACGAGGGAAAGAGGGATCAAATTAGCGGAAGAGAGAAAGAGGGAAGTAGGGTTTTGGGGGGATTTGGCGCGAAGGGCGAAAAAGGGAAGTAGGGTTTGGGGGGATTCGGTGTGAAGAGCGAAAGAGAGAGAGGGACAAGAGGAAATTGGGGCCTGGCACAAAAAAGGGCAACAAACCTCGGCGTCTTTAAAAAAACATCGGGGAATGCTTCTAACCCGCTGGCGCTATTCTCAAACGCTGGGGTATATACGCCCTTAATTCCCATATCTTTAGTAGTGCTTTCACGTGAAAGTTATATGCATAACTTAGCCATCTGGTGTTATCTAAATTCATATAACGTTTTCTTTTAATGGTGAAGTTATAATGAACATTGATAAAGTTAAAAGAGAGATTGGGAAAAGATTATAGGATTCATTATAACTGAGTACAATGTCTCCTATATATATAGGAGGTAACCAAATACTAAACTTATATATAACCCGATATGGGACTAAATATATAATACAATATCTAACACCCCCTCTCAAACTCACGGTGGATCGAATAGTGTGAGTTTGCCCACTAAGTAACGAAACCTCTGAACAATGTGGGATTTGGTGAAGAAATCTACTGTCTGCTGTGAAGAGGTAACAAAATGAAGTGAAATGGTCTCTGCTTGAAAATGCTCACGAACATAGTGATAATCTATCTCTATGTGTTTCGTTCGCTCATGGAAGACTGGGTTTCTTGCAATGTGCAACGCACTCCGGTTATCACAATGAAGAGAAGTAGCTCCTGTGAGAGTCACACTTATATCTGATAACAACCAACGAACATGAATAATCTATCTAGTAGTAGCGGTCATTGCTCTGTACTTAGCTTCTGTGGAAGAACATGCAACAACTGCCTGTTTCTTGCTTCACCAAGAGATCAGAGAGTTACCAAGAAATAGACAGAAACCTGTGGTGGAACGTCTATTAGTAGGATCACCCATCCAATCTGAATCAGAATATGCACTGAGTTCTAGTTTGGATGTAGAATACATGAATAATGAGCGAGTGATAGTGCCTCAAAGATATCTGAGGATTTGAATAAGAGCACCGTAGTGAACTGATGTAGGAGCGAAAAAAACTGACTAACAACACTGAATGCATGAGCAATATCGGGACGGTCATGCATAAGTAGACAAGGTGTCCAATAATCTGCCTGTATCTAGTGGGATTGGGAAGAAGCTCACCATCTGTGGGACGAAGCTTCACATGAAGCTCTAAGGGAGTATTGGCAGATAGACTGTCAGAGAGACATGCAGCGCAGATAATATCTGATGTATATTTTTGTTGAGAAATGAGTATCTCCTGAGATCCATGGGAAATCTCTAGACCCAGAAAGTAGCGTAGTCTACCATGATCGTTCATATAGAACTGCTGGTGAAGGTATTTCTGGGTGGATGCAATACCTGCTGAGTCATCCCCGGTAATAATCATATCATCAACATATAATAGTAGAAGTACCCTCACCTGCGGTGATGACTGCATAAACATAGAGTGGTCCTGTAATTCTAACTGAAACTAGCCTGGAGGGGCCTGTTTCAGACCATATATAGCTCGATGCAGACGGCAAATATGACAAGGAGGAGTGGTAAGGCCAGGAGGATGATGCATGTAAACAACCAAAGATAAGGTACCATGAAGAAAGACATTCTTCACGTCCATCTGGTATAACGACCACTGATGAACGACGGCAACGACAAGGAAAGTGCGAACTGTAGTCATCTGTGCAACTTGGGCAATAGTCTCATTATAATCAATGTCATGCTCCTGAGTAAATCCTCGGGTAACTAAACGAGCCTTATGTTGCTCAATGGAGCCATCAAGTTGATATTTGACCTTGAAAATCCACTTGCAGCTAACAGGCTGGACGCCCAAAGGCAGTGGAACAACATCCCAAGTGCCAGTCTGATCAGATGCACAACACTCCTCTGTAATAGCTTTCTGCCACTTGGGATATTGAATAGCTTCTTGATAGGCTCTGGGCTCACGTATGGAGTGTATAGCAGTGAGATATGCATGAAACTGTGGTGAGTAAGAGGCTAAGGTGGAAAAGCCAAACTAGTCAGAAGAACCAGTGACATCGGGTGTCTAACGTGCCGGTGGGATGCCCGAGGTAGTACGTGTAGACTAACGAACCGGTAGTGGATGGGCAGTGTGTGGAGGTGAGGTAGGTGGAGTGGGTGCATGTTGCTGTGGGGATGCAGGTGGTGAGGGTGCAGGATGCTGTGGGGATGCAGGTGGTGTCTCCGTATGAGCAACAATAGGTGGAACATCAGTATGAAATGGCAAAGGAGCCAAAGGAGTGGGATCATATGGAGCGTAAAGGAATGTCTAGAGAGAGGCCCAACAAATGGGAAATTGAGAAAATGAGTATCCTCAGGAGAGATCAAGTAGTAGGGAGCGTCTTCCACAAAGGAGACATGTCGGGAAATATGAACATGACCTGCCACAGGATCAAAACAACATATCCTTTATGCTCTGGACTGAGACTTAGATGAACACACTTAGTAGCTCAGGTGGTGAGCTTCGTGCGCTCAGTGGGATGGAGAAGGACATAACAGGTGCACCAAAAGTACGGAGCATACTATAGTCCAGTGATGAGTGGCGTAGAGGCTCATAAGGTGTTGTGCCAGATATGGTAGACGAGGGGGTGACATTAATGAGACTTACAGATGTCATGACAGCTTCAACCCAGAAAAAACGAAGGAAAGAAGATGAGAGTGGAAGAGCGTGAGCCGGCTCTCAAGAATGTGAGGATGTTTGCATTCAGCTATATTATTCTGCTCATGTGTGTGAGGACATGACTGCTGAAAAAGGGTGTCGTGACACTGAAAGATTGATCTCATAGTTGTGGAAGTGTACTCACGAGCACCTTCGGAGCGAAAATTGTTGATGTGCACATCGAACTGAGTGTGAATCATGTTCGTGAAAACTAGTAAATATGATGAATCTTAGATTGTTGGCGCATAAAAAAATCATGTATATCGAGTGAAGTCATCGATGAAGACAACATAATAGAGATAGCCTTTGCATGAAGGCACATGTGAGGGTCCCCATATGTCAGAATGAACAAGTTGAAAATGATGAGTGGTTTGAGGAGTGTTTTTTTATTAAGAGGAAGCGGTATGTCTTTAGCCAAATGAAAACCCTGACAATCAGACAAATTTGCAAAAGAAAGTGGACCAAGGACACCGCTACGGGCCAAAGTCTTAAGTCGAAACTCACTAACATGACCTAAACCTTTGTGCCACATATTAGCATCAGAGGACACAATACCAGAAAAATTAGGATGAGATATATGTGCATATAGAAAATCTAGATGATATAGACGACCCTGTCGCCTAGCACACCCAAATTCCTGACTAGTGTGAGAATCGATAATAGAACAATCTAAAGAATCAAATGTAACGACAAGACCACTATCGCACGGTGCACTAATGGAAATAAGGTTCATAGATAAATGGGTAGAATAAAGAACATAAGGTAATGTGAAAGTGGGAGAGCTAATAGACCCATAGTGTGTAGTGAGAAGTTGTGAGCCATCGGCTATGCGAATCGATGAAGAGTGAGAGGGAAGTGCAGTGCTAGGGGTGAGCAATGTATAATTACTAGTAAGATGATGTGATGCATCAGAATCTAAAATGTAGGAAGAATTCATATCGGAAGTAACAAAGAATACAAGAGCAGAGAGGCCAACACTGACAAACTGACTCAAGAACTGGAGTTCCAGCTAAGCAAGGCGATGCTGAAGATTGGCTCAATCAGCAGGAGATGGCAAGGCTGGAGTAATGGTCATGGCCGCGGTTTTAAGGGAAGAAGTACTACAAGGAGGAATGAGACTGGTGTTGATGTGGTAGGGATCGGAATGAGGACGGAGATGCTGCTAGTGTCAGGTTTGGGATAAGGAGCTAGATAGTGTTATCGGTGTCAGAAGATGGGGTGGTGCAGGATTAGAGATGATGCTGAGAGAAGGGAGAGGGCGACGTTGTTGCTACTGTTTGAATCTGGATAGGGATCAGGATGACGGGGAGAGTAAAGAGAAAGTTGTAGCACTGGGAAAATCGGTGTAAATGGAAAGATACTGGTGAAACTGAGGTTTCATTAGAGAAGTACTAGTACCTAAAATTTATTTGTTTGTTTTTTATTTTTCGTATTTTTTATTATTATTTATTTTTTGATTTTTTTTACAAATGAAACGATGATTGGCGGCGATAATGGTCAGCAACGACAGCAGCTAACAAGTGAGAGTAGAGAGTAGAAGGGTTAGGGTTAGGGTTGGGAATAGGTGTTCGGGTTTGGGTGTGATTTGGATTGGGTAGGGTTAGGGTTTGGGTAGGGTTCGGGTGTGGGTTTGATTTGGATTGGGTAGGATTAGGGTTTGGAAGAGGATATTCGGGTGTGGGTTTTGTTTTGTTTTTTTTTGTGTTGTTTTTCTTTTTTAAAACAAGACTTTGGGTATTTGGGTCGGGTTCGGGTTTGATTGTGGGATGTGGATTTTTGGTTTTAGATGAAAGATTACAGAATAGAATTTTGGGTTAGGATTGAAGGGGAGTGGTAGCTGGAGTGTAACGTCCCGAATACCAAAATACGGTAATTCGTAGCACAACAGGATCTTTTACTTCATTTTGTACAATTTTACAAGGAATTTAAAACTATTATTCATACAACACTGTTCATTTTACATCAAAGCAGCGGACAAATAAAGATTACAAAGCATGTACAATTTAATTAACAACATATAAAACAATATTCAGCTTCACATTCATCTTCTAGTCTTAGCAAATCCAAGCCCTGCATTGAATACTGTGGGCATGTCAGTTACATTTAATTCACGCAATACTATACACGGTCATCCTCGTTATGCCATAATATAGCGACTCACTTATTTTAACAATCACAAACTTGAATGTAAACAAAGTGTGAAAAGTGACTATCCTAAACATGTCAGTGTATGCGATGCCTTAATGCCTAATGTAGATGTTTACGCTAAGATGACACTGATGCATACTTGTTCGGATTCTATGCATCCCATACTACATAGGTCTGAGGCCAAGCACCTACGTACTCCAGATAAAAGGGTTTAATCCCTCGCCATGAAAACTACCCGGTAATAAAAACAAGTTTTAGATGTCAAACGAGTACGGATTCCAGCCCTGGAGTCCACCGTCAAGCTTATACGGAAATCATCGCCGTGCGAACTTCTCGCAAGTGTCCCTCTAGCTCCGGTATACGCATATACACTAGAGCACGGCCTCCCATCCGTCCAACTATTCATGATCCTGGAGTCCACCGTCAAACCAATCATAGTCCCGAATTTAATTAAGTCTCCCCCCCATCGCAAGCAACTACAGTCCCGGAGTCCATCATCAAACTGGGTCTATAGTTCTGGAGTCCACCGTCAGACTATATAGAGGCAACCCACTTACGTTTGCCCAAGTTTACTACATCTTCCACTTAGTGCCTAATCCTTATACTTAAAACATGAATAAATTACACTACCTACCTAGAGTTAGATTCCCCTCTTATCGGACTTAAACAAAAATACCGAGATAGCGCATACAGCCAATTCTCAAATCAATTAATTCTTTCAAAATTTGCCGGTACCCGGGTCTCACTAAACCTCTAGAATCACATATTTTCATGTTCCATAATCATGGGTACTCGTACCCTTCAATATTCATGTTTTAAATTTGCATTATTCACATCTTTTTCAATTCTTTCATCTTTAATTTATCAACATGGAGAACAATATCAAATTATTCATTTCCACAAAACACTTTTCAAGTTTATTTTCCCAATACATAGTTTCTAATAATTAAACACCAACTCTTTGAGACTCTTCACTAGAACTTCATTATCTAAATTTCATTACTTTCCTTTTTATCATTATTCAACTTTTATAATTCATACTTCTTAAATACCAATCTCATTTATCACTATAAATAGCTCTTAAATCTCTAAAATGTATTTAAAAACAGTGAAAAATATTATCATTTGTTCCCACAATATTTAAAAATATTTATACGATTTTTTTTTGGAATTTAAAAATCTCCAGAAGAATATGAAAGAAAAAAAAGAGCCCAGGGCTCGAACCCGAGACCACAGACCCAACGAGCGACACGTGGAGGCGTGTGAGCGCAGCGCGCTTCCGCTAGCCAATGAGCCTTAACTGATATATTAAGGGGCTAAAATTCTTAAGTATATAAATTCCCCCTATCTGACTTTTAAAAAATATATATATATATGTTTTTTCCCATAATAGCAGACCCACGACTTGAACCAGCGCCAACAGAGAGGCGACCGAACGCCTACCCACTGAGCCAAGCTCAGATTCATAGCATCTATAGTTTTAAATTCAATAAGTATTTAATCTTCGACAAATCTTATTTTCTACATTTTCAACTATTTCGACTTTCATTTTTCTTCTCAAAATTGATATTATAAAAGTAGAGTTCTAAACTTCAGAATCATTCTTTTACTGATTTTAATTGTTATTTGAGAGATTTGTACTCACTTCATATACATAAATATTTTTTGAACATATAAACATATATCTTGATTTCTTTTGCAAAAAGAAACTCCTTTCTTCAAAAATATTATTATTTTACATCAATAGAACTCAAAAATTGTTATCCTACTAATTTTATTCATATAAATGAAGATTTACTTCAACTCTCCCAAATTAATCTTTTTCTTCTCGTATATGAATTATAAGTCGATGTTCAACTAATCAATCTTTTCCAACTCATTTAAATTCGACCTTTTCTTTGTTCTACCATGACTATTCCTTCCCCAAAAATGTGTTTCTAATTTTCCTTTGTTTTTGTCTACATTCCATACACAAATTTTAACCAATTTTTAAGAGACAAAATGCGTGCAACAATAAATTTGAGCCTAACAAATCTACACATGCTTCTAATTAAATTTCCTTCTTTCTAACTATTCAATCATTTCATATGCATCACAATGACATACAATGAATTTCATGATTTTCTAAAACTTGCAATTTTGTCACCACAACATGCATCAAATTTTACTAGAAAGAGCCATTAAGCTAATAAAGAATTCAACATATCGCCTAGGCATGATTTCTATATTAATAATAAAATAAGAAGAGACACCCACCTCGAATTGATGAAAAAGCAAATAAAACTCCTAGAATGAAAGCTCCTAGCTCCAATAAAAAGCTCATCTTCATCTCTAACTAGTCTCCAAGCACATACACACCAAGGAAAACCGGTCACTTTTTTACACTCTTTCTTTTTCTCTCTTGATTTTGATTAATAATATGTGCAACTGTGAATGAAGAGTTGTAGGTATTTATAGGACATTTTTCGGGTGGACAATGATCCCACTACTCAAAAACCACTCCTCTAACACACTCCTCCACTCTCTCCATTTCCCTCCAAGGTCGGCCTAGCTCTTCTACATGCACAAAACACGTGCACGTGTTTCATACGTGCACACTTCTTATTTTAATAATTAATTGTTTTTAGTTATACCCTAGGTGTTTGTTACAAGACAAGTGTAGAAAAAGTGTACAAAAACAAATGTAGGATTTATTTGTGGGCTTCTCATTGGGCTTTGTTATTTTTATTTATTTTATTTATTTCTAATGGGCTTAAATTCATCTTTTACACCTATGGGCTTTAATTAAGAAAGAAAAATAAAATGCGACAAAACAAATAAATGGAAAAATTAATGCATAACTTAGGAAAAATTTTACAACAAAAATGAGATAAAAATTGCACGTGCGTTGCACATGTAAAAATGGAAAAAAATATTTTATTCTAAATTTACTACGGGATGTTACAACTCTCCCTCCTTAGAATAGTTCCGTCCTCGGAACTACACTTAAAGAGTGAGAAAGCAAAAGAAAGAAATTTTTTACAGATTTTGTTAAAAAATTCAGGGTGATCTGTCAACCTCCTCTCCTCTGATTCCCAAGTGGCCTCCTCAACTAGTTGATTTCTCTAAACAACTTTGACCATAGGTATAGTATTATTCCTCAAGATTTTCTCCCGTCGATCCACAATCTCAACTGGACGCTCAATGTAGCTCAAATCCAACTGCAGACCTTCTGGCACTTCGGATAAATGATGACTCGGATCCGGAATATAGCCTCGTAACATAGACACATGGAAGTCATTGTGTAGTTGGGCTAACTATACCGGTAGTTCTAAACGATAAGCCTTCTTCCCAATTCTCTTCAATATCTTATAAGGACCTATGTATCTCGGGGCTAATTTCCCTCGTCTTCCAAATGAACCACTCCCTTGGTTGGAGACACTTTCAAGAAAACAAATTCACCTTCCTCGAATTCCAGATCTCTGCTCCGGTTGTCAGCATAACTTTTCTGCCTGCTCTGTGCGTCAACTAACCTCTTCCTGATCAACTTGATCTTTTCTGAGGTCTGTTGCACAATCTCCGGCCCATATATCTTTCGTTCCCCCACTTCATACCAACACATCGATGTTCCGCACTTCCTTTCATATAGAGCTTCATACAGTGCCATACCGATACTTGCCTGGAAACTGTTGTAGTAGGCAAATTCCACTAGAGCCAAATGCCTCTCCCAACTACCACCAAAGTCCAACACACAACACCTTAGCATATCTTTCAGTACCCAGTTGACCCTCTTAGTCTGCCCATTAGTTTGTGGATGGAAGGCAGTACTGAAATCGGTCTTCGTCCCCAAGGCTTCCTGAAGACTTTTCCAGAGATGCGAGGTGAAACGTGCATCTCGGTCAGATACAATAGATAAGGGGACTCCATGAAGCCTCACGATCTCTCCAACATACAGCTCAGCCAGCTTCTCTATAGACCAAGTGAGCTTCATCGCCAAAAAGTGAGCCGATTTGGTGAGTCGGTCCCCTATCACCCAAATTGCATTGTTTCCTTTGGAACTCCTGGGTAATCCAGTAATGAAGTCCATACTGATATTTGATGGAACTGCGATGATTCCCAGGACAACGGATTGGTGTGCGTATCGATCATGAAAGCTTAAAAGATTTAATACGTGATCTAACTCTTTATAGCGAAATCTAGGGTTCACGAATTATACCTGCGATGAGAAGAAGACGATAGTTTCTAGCAACCTCAAGCCGTCAGCGACCCCAAGATCTTCTGCACGTATTCCTTCCTCGGGTTGGACGTCGTGTGGGCGACGGTCTACCAACCTTTCTTCTCCTTGGCTGACCTCTCTTTCTCTCCTTACGTGAATCACGAATTTAGAGAAAACTTCTTATCTCTGATAATGATATGACGGCCAGAGAATAAAGGATATATATATGGCTACGGCAGGGACCATGAGGAGAAATTAGGGTTAGGTCTCCTAACGAATCTGGGTATCCCGTGTTCAGCCCGAACACACAACCCAGGCCATTAATAATAGCTCGGTCCACTAAAGAGCTATTGTTGCACTACCTTCCTAATCCTAAATTATATTTATGGACTCCTTTTATTATATGCTCGTTCAGCTCCCCATGTTAAGATATCGAATGTCCGTGATCAAATTAAGTTACTGACAACTATATTGATCAACATCTTTTATCCTTAAGTAGTACCACTCAACTTTATTTGTCATGTCGGATGTAATCCACCTGCAGGGTTTACATGACAATCCTTATGAGCTCCATAAGGAGACATCATCAATCCGACATATCGGGACACGGATTCCTTTTACAATCAACAGCCCATCATACATACAATGCTATTACCCAATTCATAGAGGTTGTTGATCCATAATGAATCTCACTCTTTTATGAGTCAAAGTAATGCACACTGCATATACATGTCTGTTATTATATCTGGATTAAGAGCATAAGCATCCATAATAACAGAGATGTTTGTTCTCTTTTGTAGTCAGTACAAAGAGAACAACCTCAAGTGGTCCTGTTCAATACACACAAAGTGTACTAGTGTAAACCTATAGTCAAGATAGACTAATACCAGATTACACTACAACCTTTCCAATGGATTGTCCAAGTCCGTCTAGGTTGTGAACTATTTATATATTCCATAGGGAACTGATAATATGATCTTCTGTGTGTCTCCTCATACCATATTATCAACCTTATAGAATATCAGATACTTGCATTAATATTATAATAAACACAATATGCAAACATATGCCCATATGATTCTCATTCAAAAAAAAAAGAAAATAAAGTTAATACAAAAGTGATGCTTTCAGTATATAACCCTAACAATATTATCCCTATTCCACTCCGGAATGAGACAAAACAAATAAAAGGAAAAATTAATGCATAACTTAGGAAAAATTTTACAACAAAATGAGATAAAAATTGCACGTGCGTTGAATGTGTAAAAATGGGGAAAAATTATATTTTATTCTAAATTTACTACGGGATGTTACAACTCTCCCTCCTTAGAATAGTTCCGTCCTCGGAACTACACTGAAAGAGTAAGAAAGCAAAAGAAAGAAATTTTTTACAGATTTTGTCAAAAATTTTAGGGTCATCTCTCAATTTCCTCTCCTATGATTCCCAAGTGGCCTCCTCAACTAGTTGATTTCTCCAAACAACTTTGACCATAGGTATAGTCTTATTCCTCAAGATTTTCTCCCGTCGATCCACAATCTCAACTGGACGCTCAGTGTAGCTCAAATCCAACTACAGACCTTCTGGCACTTCAGGCAAATGATGACTCAGATCCGGAATATAGCCTCGTAACATAGACACATGGAAGACATTGTGTACTTGGTCTAACTATACCGATAAGCTTTCTTCCAATTCTCTTCAATATCTTATAAGGACCTATGTATCTCGGGGCTAATTTCCCTCGTCTTCCAAATCGAACCACTCCCTTGGTTGAAGAAACCTTCAAGAAAACAAATTCACATTCCTCGAATTCCAGATCTCTGCTCCGGTTGTCAGCATAACTTTTCTGCCTGCTCTGTGCGTCAACTAACCTCTTCCTGATGTATGTTGCACAATCTCCGGCCCATACATCTGCCGTTCCCCTACTTTATACCAACACATCGATGTTCTGCACTTCCTTCCATATAGAGCGTCATACAGTGCCATACCGATACTTGCCTAGAAGCTGTTGTAGTAGGCGAATTCCACTAGAGCCAAATGCCTCTCCCAATTGCCACCAAAGTCCAACACACAACACCTTAGCATATCTTTCAGTACCCAGTTGACCCTCTCAGTCTGCTCATCAGTTTGTGGATGGACAGTAGTACTGAAATCGGTCTTCGTCCCCAAGGCTTCCTGAAGACTTTTCCAAAAATGCGAGGTGAAATGCGCATCTCGGTCGGATACAATAGATAAGGGGACTCCATGAAGCCTCACGATCTCTCCAACATACAACTCAGCTAGCTTCTCCATAGACCAAGTGAGATTCATCGCCAAAAAGTGAGCCGATTTGGTGAGTCGGTCCCCTATCACCCAAATTGCATCGTTTCCTTTGGAACTCCCGGATAATCCAGTAATGAAGTCCATGTTGATATTATCCCACTTGCACTCCGGAATGGGTAATGGCTGCAACAAACCTCCAGAATTCTGATTTTCGACTTTGGTCTGCTGACAGATTGCACATCTAGCGACAAACTCAGCCACATCCCGCTTCATCCCTGACCCCCAGAAACACTGCTTGATGTCCGTGTACATCTTGGTACTCTCCGGATGTACGGATAATAAAGTGGCATGTGCTTCCTGTAGAATACTCTCCTTTAGTTTTACTTGATTTGGCACACACAACCGCTTTCCAAACCACAATACTTCATCTTTCACCTGGAATTCTGTTAACTTATAGGCTCCAACTTGCTCTTTTATCCCTTGGATCTCCGGATAGGTCTTCTGACTGTCGATAATCCATTCCCTCAATGTGGGTTGAAGTCGTAACTGGGCTAAGAACGCCCCCAATCATTGCAGCACCACCTCAATTTCAACTCGATTGAGCTCCTCTGCCAACTTCTCCTTACTTGTAATCAATAGAGACAAACTGCTCTTCCAGATGAGTACATTAGCCACCACATTGGCCTTGCCTGGATGGTACTTTATTTTAGGACGGATATCTTCCAATACCTCCAACCATCTCCGCTGCCTCAGATTAGGATCCTTCTGTTGGTAGATGTACTTCAGACTTTTGTGATCCATGTACATACTAACTTTTTTCCCGTACACGTAGTGCCTCCACTATTTTAGTGCAAAGATGATTGCCGCCAACTCCAGATCGTGGATTGGGTAATTCTTTTCATGCGGTCTCAGCTGTCTAGACCCATAAGATATTACCTTCCCTCCCTGCATCAGCACGCAGCCTAGTCCGCAATGAGAAGCATCACTGTAGACATCATAGTGGACATCTGCTCTTGGCAAAGCCAGAATGACAGCACTAGTCAACCTTTCCTTCAACTCCTGGAAGCTAGCCTCGCACAGTTCTGACCATTTAAAATTCACGTTTTTCCTTGTAAGCCTCGTGAATGGCACAGCTATTTGGGCGTAGCCCTGAATGAATCTTCTATAGTAGCCTATTAGCCCCCAAAAGCTTCTGATTTCTTTCGTTGTAGTCGGTTTCGGCCAATCTTTCACTGCCTCATTCTTTTGTGGATCAGTGGCCACTCCCTCCTTAGAAAGGATGTGACCCAGGAAGGTGACTTCAATTTTTCAGAAGTCACACTTAGACAACTTTGCATATAACTTCTGCTCCTATAACTTCTTCAGTACCTATGCTAGGTGCCCAGTATGTACTTC
Source organism: Hemerocallis citrina (assembly GCA_017893485.1). Lineage (NCBI taxonomy): Eukaryota > Viridiplantae > Streptophyta > Magnoliopsida > Asparagales > Asphodelaceae > Hemerocallis > Hemerocallis citrina. Next base: position 183,483,520 of record CM030365.1, read on the forward strand.
TTCTATCTTGAAGTAGACCAAAATATCGTCGATGAACACAACGACGAAAGAATCGATGAATCGTCACAGGACACTATTCATCATGTCCATGAAGATAGCAGGTGCGTTAGTTACTCTGAACGGCATGAATAAGAACGTGTAGTGACCATGTTGAGTTCTAAACGCCGTCTTGTGCACATCTTCTTCCCTCACTCGGACATGGTAATAACCCGACCATAGATCTATCTTAGAGAAAACAGATGCTTTTTGTAGACGGTCGAATAGATCTTAGATTCGGGGAATTAGATATTTTTTCTACACTGTCACCTTGTTCAATTCTTTGCAATCGATGCACATTCTCATCGATCCATCGTTCTTCTTTACCAAAAGAACTGGTGCTCCCCAAGGTGACGCACTCGTCCTGATGAATCCTTTGCCCAACAACTCCTCAATTTGCTTCTTGATCTTGTCTTGTTCCACTCGTGCCATTCTGTACAATGCTTTAGAAATTGGTGCACTCCCTGACTTAATGAAGATGCTGAACTCTACATCCCGATAAGGTGGAAGTCCGGGTAGATCCTCTAAAAACACCGTTGGAAAATTTCAGACTACTGGAATCTGTTGGACCGCTTCAGGAACCTTCTACTTAGTCAGAGCTGATAACAACTGTTTGAACTTCCTCTTTCCTTGAAATGCAACTGCTGGTCCTCCCGGCGCCTTTACCGTAACCTCATTACTCTTACACTCGACAGTGGTATAGTAGATTGACATCCAGTCTATGCCAATGATGATGTCGACCCCCAAAACTGCCAACTCAATGAGGTCGATGCCAAAGATTCTGCCTTCGATTTCAAGGTCACACCTTCCATAATATCAGTCGGTAGTCAACGTTTCTCTTGACGGGGTAGCTACAGCTAAAACTTTACTAGGAAATTTTTTTGGTTCGACTCCCAATCGTTTTGCAAATCAAAGTGACACAAATGTATGAGATGATCTAGTATCAAATAAAACTGTTGCTTTCCATTAATAACAAGTTCTCCTATTACATATGAATGCTCTCATTACATAACACTTCTCAATTACAAACTAGAAATAAAAGTAGACTTTATTCATTTGCTTCCATACCGGTGATGGTGTTATTTGCATCACCTGCATCGGCTTTAGTCAGAGTGAATACTCGCCCCTGCCGGTATGGCTTCTGCCCTGGATCGGCTTGCTTCTGACTCGGCCCTCCCTACTGGAACTGAGGGCATTCTGGCTTGATGTGGCCCTCCTTACCACAATGGAAACAAGTCTTGGCCCTCTGCCGCTTTGGGCACCCGGTAGCAATGTGGCCCGTCTCTCCACATCTATAACAAGTGCTTAGTCGTCCAGTTACTGCAACAACATTGGCTCCGGTGGGTTTGAACCTCTGTGCCTGTAGCACCCCAAATTTTTAATATGATATCTCAGAAATGTGGCACAATTCCTAGCATCAATGTCACGCTCCACTTCCCAAAAATACGAAATGCAAGCACGTGACACGGCCCAGCGAATGACTTGTGTCATCCATAGGCTGTTATTGATCCAACTCAACAATATAAACAAGAAGTAATACAACCACGCATGCAATGAAAAAGTAATCACATAAATAACAATATTGGAATTTTAAGCATAAAAATAACCAACATAAAAATAATCCAATATCTGGAATAACAAACAATATTCGGGTCAAAACCCACAATACAAAGAAAACAACATTGTCCAATTTACTAAAGTTCTCAAATAAAGCAACATTTATTTAAGCGGTGCAGCAAAATATTTCCTTCACTATTGTTGCTCCCCTAGTCCGTCAGGTAAATCTCCTTGATTACCTGTAAGTTGTTCATCTAAAGAGAGAAAAAATATCCTTAGAGCAAGTCGCGGACAGCAAGTAGAGAAACAGAGACCAATGACAATAACGGTGTAACGACGAAATCAATAGTGTTGAATAGTGACAAAGCGATAACAGTACAATGTGTAATAACGATGATTTATAAAGATAATGATAAACAATAACAATAATGGTAACAATAACGATAACACTGTTCAATGAAGGTGACAATATGCAGTGACAATGTGATGAAAAATCTTAAGTCTATTATTCATTTTTAATCCTAACTAATGCACGTACTACTGCATCCCATACTACAGGTTCCATGCATACAATCAATTTCATTTAGACTAAGGTAGTAGATTCTATAGTTCATGTACTCAGCACAATATAATATTTCAATAATGACACAACCATATAATGGATTCTAAAGGTGGCCTCCGTCAATCCTTGACGTAGCACTTAGTTCTACGTGTCACTTAGTTCCAAGTAATGGGTTCTAGAGGTGGCCCCCGTAGGTTCTAGAGGTGGCCCCTTTCAATCCTTAACGTAGCACTTAGTTCTACGTGGCACTTAGTTCCATTTAACGTTAAAACATGGAAAGCACGGGCCCCACACTCCCGAGTATAGTCACTATGTCATCAACTACCCTAGTCAACCCTTAACCCCGACTTGATTAGCATTCTTTATTCAATTAACATACAATAATGTGACTAATAAGGGACACTAGAAAAGACGGTAACACAACCCTAAGATCATGCAATGTACTCTATACAATTAAATGCACCAAATATAACATTATAGATTCAATTGTATGTTATTAAATATAGGAACTCAATTCTGTACAGCAGTAGGTTGCTGTACCAAAATTAGAATTCTCCTTGCTAAAGGATAGAAAATTTGGTTTCGTCAGAAGGTATAGAAACTAGACTCCTTTCCGGTTCCAATGCATATAATTAAGGTACATAAAAGTTGTGGTAATACGTGTCAAAACAGCAAACAATACAAGATTTGTGTTCAGCCAGAATTTGTAAAATTGTGTTTATACATATGGAACAGGACTGAAACAGTATTAAATAATTCCAGAAAAATTAGGGAATGTTCTCTATTGTGTCTAGTATCAGCATGCAAAATTTTAAGTCATTATCTTATAGGTAGCATGGTTAAATTAATTGTGAATCATAGTATGATAGCAGTTTTTTAGGATCTAGAATTGTACGATACAACAACAGTAAAACTGCGATATCTCACAAACAGTAACTCGGAATTCAATTTCGCCAAAAAGGAAAGTAAACTAGACATCTGGGGCTACATTTCATATTCAGGAAGTTATTGATTTTGGTGACATTATCTAGGTCGAAACAGTAAGGTAATGTTCAGGTTGGCGTTAATTTTCAGGGTGTCAACATATTCTTTTCAAATAAAACGATTAAAAAGTTAGGGACGATTAATTGGGGATTAACAATCATAAACTACAGTGAGCCATACCTATGTGAACATGGTCACTACAAAAGATACTTGTTTTACCGGCGAATATTCCCCGGCGTTTCACTAGTAGCGCAGGGATAGGGAGCGAATAGGAATGAGGCACCAGATGGGAAGATTATACACCGGTGATCGCTTTAAACCGCCGGGTAATCTTCGTATTCACCGGCGTTTTATTTAAAAACGCCGGTGAAGTGTATTATTCACCGGCGTTTTGATAATAAACGCCGGTGAATATACCGACACATTCACCGGCGTGTCTAATGGAAACGCCGGTGAATAAGCTGCGATAAAACCCGCCAACCCTAATCTTTCGCTCGCCATTTTCCCAAACCCCCCCCCCCCCCAAAAAAAAAGGGGCGCTTCGTTTTCCCTCCTTCCTCGCTCTACTTCCCGCGCATTTGCCTCCGCCGCTTCGTCCTCTTCGACGGCCTTCGACCTTTCGTCATCGTCCCTTCTTCTCTTCGTCATTTTCGATTTCCCTCTTCCCTCTCACTATTTGGAGGTGAATCGGCGATCGGAAACCACCGTGTCACCCCGCTCTCTCTCTCTCTCCTACGCCCCCGCGCTCGTCGCCCCGCTCTCTCTCTCTCTCTTCGGTATCATCTCTTGATTTCCCTTATTTTTCAAAAAAAGCATGTTTTTTCAGATTATGCATCTTGATTTCCTTAACATGAATGGTTTAGTTGGGATGAAGAATGAATAGAAAAATATATGCTTAGATACTGGAAATTTTCATCTTCTTTTACTGTTAATGAAGCTTATTTCATGCATTTGATTGTCATCTTGGCATGTTTTTTTGACCAAAATGGGTTCACTGTGAACAGAGGATGCTATAGGTACGTATGCCAAAATCCTCCGGCCGGATATGCACAACAATTGGATTTTAGATTTAGTTGGGCACAGTGAATTAGTAGAGCAACATATAAGCTCAGATAATGGAAATTTTCATTTTAAGATACTGTTAAAGTAACCTATTTGCCCTCGTTGGCATGATTTTTTAACAAAAAATGGGTTCACTTCCAAACTAAGTATGCTGCTAGCATACCCATTTTCTTTCACTGTTAATGAAGCTGATTTCATGCATCTGATTGTCATCTTGGCATTTTTTTTAACCAGAATGGGTTCACTGTGAACTGAGGATGCTATAGGTACGTATGCCAAAATCCTCTTGATATGCACAACAATTGGGTTTTAGATTTAGTTGGGCTAAAGAATTAGTAGAGCAACATATAAGCTCAGATAATGGAAATTTTCATTTTAAGATACTGTTAAAGTAACCTGATCGCCATCTTTGGCATGACATTTTAACCAAAAATGGGTTCACTTCCAAACTAAGTATGCTGCTAGCATCCCCATTTTCTTTTACTGTTAATGAAGCAGATTTCATTAAGATCCGATTGTCATCTTGGCATGTTTTTTTGACCAAAATGGGTTCACTGTGAACTGAGGATGCTATAGGTACGTATGCCAAAATCCTCCGGATATGCACAACAATTGGGTTTTAGATTTAGTTGGGCTAAAGAAGTAGTAGAGCGACATATAAGATCAGATAATGGAAATTTTCATTTTCAGATACTGTTAGAGAAGCTGATTGCCATCTTAGGCATGATTTTTTAACATAAAATGGGTATACTTCCAAACTAAGTATGCTGCTAGCATCCTCATCTTCTTTTACTGTTAGTGAAACTTATTTTCATGCATCTGATTGTCATCTTGGCATGTTTTTTTGACCAAAATGGGTTCACTGTGAACTGAGGATGGTATAGGTACGTATGCCAAAATCATCCGGATATGCACAACAATTGGGTTTTAGATTTAGTTGGGCACAGTGAATTAGTAGAGCAACATATACGCTCAGATAATGGGTATTTTCATTTTCAGATACTGTTAGATAACCTGATTGCCATCTTAGGCATGATTTTTTAACATAAAATGGGTTCACTTCCAAACTAAGTATGCTGCTAGCATCCTCATCTTCTTTTACTGTTAGTGAAGCTTATTTTCATGCATCTGATTGTCTTCTTGGCATGTTTTTTTACCAAAATGGGTTCACTGTGAACTGAGGATGGTATAGGTACGTATGCCAAAATCATCCGGTTATGCACAACAATTGGGTTTTAGATTTAGTTGGGCTAAAGAAGTAGTAGAGCAACATATAAGCTCAGATAATGGAAGTTTTCATTTTAAGATACTGTTAAAGTAACCTGATTGCCTTCTTTGGCATGATTATTTAACAAAAAATGGGTTCACTTCCAAACTAAGTATGCTGCTAGCATCCTCATCTTCTTTTACTGTTAATGAAGCTGATTTCATGCATCTGATTGTCATCTTGGCATGTTTTTTTAACCAGAATGGGTTCACTGTGAACTGAGGATGCTATAGGTACGTATGCCAAAATCCTCTGGATATGCACAACAATTGGGTTTTAGATTTAGTTGGGCTAAAGAATTAGTAGAGCAACATATATGCTCAGATAATGGAAATTTTAATTTTCAGATACTGTTAGAGAAGCTGATAGCCATCTTAGGCATGATTTTTTAACAAAATGGGTTCACTTCCAAACTAAGTATGCTGCTAGCATCCTCATTTTCTTTCACTGTTAATGAAGCTTATCCCATGCACCTGATTGTCATCTTGGCATGTTTTTTTGACCAAAATGGGTTCACTGTGAACTGAGGATGCTATAGCTGTATGCCAAAATCCTCCGGATATGTACAACAATTGGTTCACTCTGAAAAATATATGCTTACATACTGGACATTATCATTTTTCTTTTACTGTTAATGAAGCTGATTTCATGCATCTGATTGGCATCTTGGCATGTTTTTTACCAAAATCCTCCAAATCTGTACAAGAATTGGGCTGAACAAACCTCGTGCAGGTTTCTTTTGGCGCAACAAACATCAATGATTTTGTTGGGATGAAGAATTATTTTAGAAAAACTTATTAGTAGCCATATTAGTTTCTTTTGTTTAGTATTATTATTATTATTATTATTATTATGAGATAAGTAAGTGATTATTAGTAGCCATGAACAGAATAGTTCATGAGTCATCGGATCTTCTTGTTACCGTAGTTACAGCACGACGCGCTCATTATTCGGCCGATTCCTCTTCATCAGCAAAATACCCTTTACCATCATCATCTCCTTGAACGGAAAGCCAAATACAGGGGAGACTATAGTCGAATTTTTTTTACACTCGAACACAGGGTGTGCGATAAAATACCACTAAGGTGGTTGTGATAATTTCCATAAAAGGTAGTTTAGGGTTATGTGAATAGAGTAGATTGTGTTAAGATTTAATTTTTTTTCGTACATTTTTTGGAACCACAATTTCTTTATTTTACAGTTAAAGATTATATCGTTGATTTATTTGCAGCTAGGGATGGTTTTCAAAAAGGTGAAATTTAATATACAAAATACCTTTTACTGTTATTACTATTTAATATATCAAATTTTAATTTCAGATTGTGTGCTATTATTATAATGGATAGAAGTTGGATTAGTAAACCACGATTATCCAAGGAGTACCGTGATGGTATTAAAGATTTTATTATCTTTGCCAAACGACATTCCCGTGATCCCAACCTAATCCTTTGTCCATGCCTCCGGTATACAAATTGTAATTTGAGGACATGTGACGTAGTACATACACATTTGGTTGTCAACGGTTTTCTTCAAGGGTACACAAGGTGGTTTTGTCATGGAGAGGATCATACGTCAGCTCCTGTTCGTCCGGTTGTATTAGAAAATGAAGATGAGCCCTTAGTGAACGAAGACTTAAGCGTTTCCGATGAGATGCATGCTTTGTTGCAAGATGCCATGGGGATTCATAATGTTCCTTTCCACACCAATAACCCAACAACCCAAGTTCACAATGAGTCAACAGAAACAAACCAGATTGGTGGTGGGGTGGACGAGGAAATGTCTGGCCCCACCCCTGAAAATAATAAGCAGCAAGAATCCTTCGCTAAGTTACTTGAAGATGCTAGTACTCCGTTGTACCGCGATTGCACCAAATTTTCTAAATTCTCATTCATTGTTAGACTATTTCAGATTAAATGTTTAAACAGGTGGTCTGCTAAGTCCCACTATGCTACTTAAATTGTTGAATGAAGCATTTCCTGAAATCTGTATTCCAAACTCAGCCTATAAAATCAAAAAATTCCTAAGTTCTTTCGATCTAGGGTATGAGAAGATAGCAGCATGTCCAAATGACTGTATGCTTTTCACGAGTGGCAAGGAAAGTCTGGAGAATTGTGAAGTGTGTGGTTCTTCGAAATGGAAAGAAAGACCAAATCAAGACGAGGGAGCCAGTGGATCTACTAAGCGAAGTAGGAAAAAGAAGCCTGCCAAAATACTGCGTTACTTTCCTCTGATTCCTAGGCTACAAAGGTTGTTTATGTCTACGAAAACTTCTTCTGATATGAAATGGCATGCTGAAGGTCGCACTAATGATGGGATTCTTAGACATCCTGCTGATTCTCAATCTTGGAAAAAATTTGATGAAAGATATCCTGATTTTGTGGAAGATCCTCGAAATGTGAGAATTGGAAGTGAACCCATTTTGGTTAAAAAATCATGCCAAAGATAGCAATCAGATGCATGAAATCAGCTTCTTTAACAGTATCTGAAAATGAAAATTTCCATAATCTGAGCATATATGTTTCTTTTACAGTGACTGTGAACAATTGTTCTTAATTGGGCTGTGATTAGAAAGAGACGAGTTGGAGTGGAGATCTGGAAACCCATATAGAGACATCTTGTTCATAATAATTTATTATTATTGTTGTTCTTGTCGCTCTTGCTGTTGTTGCTGATGTCTCTATGTGTTCGTGTGCTGAAGGGAAAGAAGGGATGAGAGAGAGATGAGGAAAATGCTGCTATGTTAGCCTGGTGTATCCTCATTCTCTATCATTCCTCTTTCTGGCTTCTATATTTGGTTTCCTTCCACGATGACAATTCCTTAAAACTACACTTGATATGAGCCCTATTCGTATTTTTCTTCAATGAAGAATTGATCTATGACTACAATCTCCATTCAAAACCCAATTGTTCTATATTTGGTTCCCTCTTGCTGTTGTTGATGTTGTTGCTGTTGTTGCTGATGTCTCATCTTCTTTTACTGTTAGTGAAGCTTATTTTCATGCATCTGATTGTCATCTTGGCATATTTTTTTGACCAAAATGGGTTCACTGTGTACTGAGGATGCTATAGCTGTATGCCAAAACCCTCCGGATATGCACAACAATTGGGTTTTAGATTTAGTTGGGCTAAAGAAGTAGTAGAGCAACATATAAGCTCAGATAATGGAAATTTTCATTTTAAGATACTGTTAAAGTAACCTGTTTGCCATCTTTGGCATGATTTTTTAACCAAAAATGGGTTCACTTCCAAACTAAGTATGCTGCTAGCATCCCCATCTTCTTTTACTGTTAATGAAGCTTATTTCATGCATCTGATTGTCATCTTGGCATGTTTTTTCGACCAAAATGGGTTCACTGTGAAATAAGCTTTAGATTATGCCAAAATCCTCTGGATATGCACAACAATTGGGTTTTAGATTTAGTTGGGCACAGTGAATTAGTAGAGCAACATATAAGCTCAGATAATGGAAATTTTCATTTTAAGATACTGTTAAAGTAACCTGTTTGCCATCTTTGGCATGATTTTTTAACCAAAAATGGGTTCACTTCCAAACTAAGTATGCTGCTAGCATCCCCATCTTCTTTTACTGTTAATGAAGCTTATTTCATGCATCTGATTGTCATCTTGGCATGTTTTTTGGACCAAAATGGGTTCACTGTGAAATAAGCTTTAGATTATGCCAAAATCCTCCGGATATGCACAACAATTGGGTTTTAGATTTAGTTGGGCACAGTGAATTAGTAGAGCAACATATAAGCTCAGATAATGGAAATGTTCATTTTAAGATACTGTTAAAGTAACCTGTTTGCCATCTTTGGCATGATTTTTTAACCAAAAATGGGTTCACTTCCAAACTAAGTATGCTGCTAGCATCCCCATCTTCTTTTACTGTTAATGAAGCTTATTTCATGCATCTGATTGTCATCTTGGCGTGTTTTTTGGACCAAAATGGGTTCACTGTGAAATAAGCTTTAGATTATGCCAAAATCCTCCGGATATGCACAACAATTGGGTTTTAGATTTAGTTGGGCACAGTGAATTAGTAGAGCAACATATAAGCTCAGATAATGGAAATGTTCATTTTAAGATACTGTTAAAGTAACCTGTTTGCCATCTTTGGCATGATTTTTTAACCAAAAATGGGTTCACTTCCAAACTAAGTATGCTGCTAGCATCCCCATCTTCTTTTACTGTTAATGAAGCTTATTTCATGCATCTGATTGTCATCTTGGCATGTTTTTTGGACAAAATGGGTTCACTGTGAAATAAGCTTTAGATTATGCCAAAATCCTCCGGATATGCACAACAATTGGGTTTTAGATTTAGTTGGGCACAGTGAATTAGTAGAGCAACATATAAGCTCAGATAATGGAAATGTTCATTTTAAGATACTGTTAAAGTAACCTGTTTGCCATCTTTGGCATGATTTTTTAACCAAAAATGGGTTCACTTCCAAACTAAGTATGCTGCTAGCATCCCCATCTTCTTTTACTGTTAATGAAGCTTATTTCATGCATCTGATTGTCATCTTGGCATGTTTTTTGGACCAAAATGGGTTCACTGTGAAATAAGCTTTAGATTATGCCAAAATCCTCCGGATATGCACAACAATTGGGTTTTAGATTTAGTTGGGCACAGTGAATTAGTAGAGCAACATATAAGCTCAGATAATGGAAATTTTCATTTTCAGATACTGTTAAAGTAACCTGATTGCCATCTTTGGCATGATTTTTTAACCAAAAATGGGTACACTTCCAAACTAAGTATGCTGCTAGCATCCTCATCTTCTTTTACTGTTAGTGAAGCTTATTTTCATGCATCTGATTGTCTTCTTGGCATGTTTTTTTGACCAAAATGGGTTCACTGTGAACTGAGGATGGTATAGGTACGTATGCCAGAATCATCCGGATATGCACAACAATTGGGTTTTAGATTTAGTTGGGCTAAAGAAGTAGTAGAGCAACATATAAGCTCAGATAATGGAAGTTTTCATTTTAAGATACTGTTAAAGTAACCTGATTGCCATCTTTGGCATGATTTTTTAACAAAAAAATGGTTCACTTCCAAACTAAGTATGCTGCTAGCATCCTCATCTTCTTTTACTGTTAATGAAGCTGATTTCATGCATCTGATTGTCATCTTGGCATGTTTTTTTGACCAAAATGGGTTCACTGTGAACTGAGGATGCTATAGGTACGTATGCCAAAATCCTCCGGCCGGATATGCACAACAATTGGATTTTAGATTTAGTTGGGTATAGTGAATTAGTAGAGCAACATATAAGCTCAGATAATGGAAATTTTCATTTTAAGATACTGTTAAAGTTACCTGTTTGCCCTCGTTGGCATGATTTTTTAACAAAAAATGGGTTCACTTCCAAACTAAGTATGCTGCTAGCATCCTCATCTTCTTTTACTATTAATGAAGCTGATTTCATGCATCTGATTGTCAGCTTGGCATGTTTTTTTGACCAAAATGGGTTCACTGTGAACTGAGGATGTTATAGTTGTATGCCAAAATCCTCCGGATATGCACAACAATTGGGTTTTAGATTTAGTTGGGCTAAAGAAGTAGTAGAGCGACATATAAGCTCAGATAATGGAAATTTTCATTTTAAGATACTGTTAAAGTAACCTGATTGCCATCTTTGGCATGATTTTTTAACCAAAAATGGGTTCACTTCCAAACTAAGTATGCTGCTAGCATCCCCAGTTTCTCTCACTGTTAATGAAGCTGATTTCATGCATCTGATTGTCTTCTTGGCATGTTTTTTTGACCAAAATGGGTTCACTGTGAACTGAGGATGGTATAGGTACGTATGCCAAAATCCTCCGGATATGCACAACAATTGGGTTTTAGATTTAGTTGGGCTAAAGAAGTAGTAGAGCAACATATAAGCTCAGATAATGGAAATTTTCATTTTCAGATACTGTTAAAGTAACCTGATTGCCATCTTTGGCATGATTTTTTAGCATAAAATGGGTACACTTCCAAACTAGGTATGCTGCTAGCATCCTCATCTTCTTTCACTGTTAATGAAGCTTATTTCATGCATCTGATTGTCATCTTGGCATGTTTTTTTGACCAAAATGGGTTCACTGTGAAATAAGCTTTAGATTATGCCAAAATCCTCCGGATATGCACCACAATTGGGTTTTAGATTTAGTTGGGCACAGTGAATTAGTAGAGCAACATATAAGCTCAGATAATGGAAATTTTCATTTTCAGATACTATTAATGAAGCTGATTGCCATCTTTGGCATGATTTTTTAACAAAAAATGGGTTCACTTCCAAACTAAGTATGCTGCTAGCATCCTCATTTTCTTTCACTGTTAATGAAGCTTATTTCATTTAGATCCCTGCTGCTCCAATTTTGATTGGGCTGTGATTGGATTGTTTAGTGGCTGTTGTCTATGTTCTTACTTGGGCTGTGATTAGAAAGAGAGGGCTCGAGTGGAGATTTGGAAACCCATATAGAGACATCTTGTTCATAATAATTTATTATTATTGTTGTTCTTGTCGCTCTTGCTGTTGTTGCTGATGTCTCTTTGTGTTCGTGTGCTGAAGGGAAACAAGGGATGAGAGAGAGATGAGGAAAATGCCGCTATGTTAGCCTGGTGTATCCAAAGTCTCTACCATTCTTCTTTCTGTTTCCATTTCTGGCTTCTATATTTGGTTTCCTTCCACGATGACAGTTCCCTAAAAATATACTTGATATGAGCCCTATCTTATTTTTCTTATTTTTCTTATATTTGGTTTCCGTCCACGATGACAGTTTCATGGATTGTCTGAACAATCTATGAAAGACATGCTTAGATACTGAATTTTCATTTGTTTTACTGTTTTAGATTGTGAATATTCCCAATCAGAGGAGAATATAAAGGTTTCAAGTTAGATACTGAATTTTTATTTGTTTTGTTATTTTAGATATATTTAAAAACAAAATTAAGTACTAGATTTTTAGCATTGCAATGTAATTATTTTACCTCTGTATATATCATTAACAATTCCATTTGCAATTGGCACTTTGATCTTATAATTTAAGATACAGGTAGATCTTTTTGCAAGTTCAAAAAATATGTATATTCTGTATTGTGGTCTACTGTTGAATTAAACTATTGTTTTTTTTTTTCACAGAGCGGTCGCCCAGATGAGGAAATTCTGATGATCAGAGCTGAAGCTACTCGAGGGGTATGAATCTGCGGTCCTCCTTGCTGTTCTTATGTCCTCCTTGCTGTATGGTTGTTGTTCTTATGTCCTCCTCCTTGCTGTTGTTATGTCAGACTGGTTTTTTTTTTATGAGAGTTATGCAGACTTTTAATTTGGGATATTTTGGATATTTGTCAGACTGGTTTGTTTGGATATTTGGGATGTTAGTCCCTATATTAATTTGTTAATTATGACACTGTTAATTAATCAATGAATTTGGACGTTGATATGACACGTGTAAAACTTGATTATCTTTAATTATTCTTGTGTTTGGTTGTGATTTGCGCAGTAATATGCAACGAAATTGGTTGAATCAGTTGTGAATTAGTTTACAAGTTTTGTAAATGAAACTGTGAATTGAAATCGAACGGAGTACCAAAAATAAACGGGCATAGCTAGACCGGCGTTTTAAAAAACGCCGGTCTATCTAATCAATTTGTTGGAGTGTACGATATACCGGCGTTCCCACACACGCCGGTGAATTTCGTCAGCTGGTCAGCTGTAACGACACCAACGAACACCGGCGTTTTATAAAATGCCGGTGTATATAACTACACCAGCGTTTTTGGTCACGCCGGTGCTTGTAAGTAGGGAAAACCGGGCACTCATAAATGCACATACACCGGCGCTCCATGACCGCCGGTATACTTTCGTTCTACACCGGCGTTTATAGAAACGCCGGTGAATGTATAAATACCGGCGGTTTACGACCGCCGGTGAATGTATATAGGGTGTAAAAGAAAGGCACTCAGAGACCCACATACACCGGCGTTTTCTGACCGCCGGTGTAGTTGTAACATTTACCGGCGTCCATTAAAACCGCCGGTGTATACCCCTTCCTTTCCGCGATGCTCGCTTCGGCGGCATTTGGACCGGCGCTATTATAAATGCCGGTGAAAGTTTCACCGGCGTAAAAAATGCCGGTAAAGACGTAAAAAACCGCCGGGAAATCGAGTTTCTTTTGTAGTGGGTATTAAGATTTGTAATGTCCATAATCTTACTAATCACAAACAACTAATACACTAACATCAATCATATAAGCCATTAATACTAGTATGCAATCTACAATTGTTGTGAGATGTCATGACATGAAATACAATAATAATCTATATTCCTATATTCAATAACTAACTATATGTATGCATGTAAAATTCTCTATACTTTGGAGACAAAGATGGCACGAAGTCAGGACTACTACTTGGATTCACTCGTGTAAATCCGTAGTATTCCAACGATAGATAACAATAACAATACACAATAACAATTAGGGACTTACTCACGGGATTTAATAAAAATCTCGAATATGACACAATAACTATTCGAGAAGAAATGACTTGCCTTTAGATGATGTTAGCTCCGATATAATGAGAATAACGGATTAGGATCCTGGGCAACACGGTGACGAGCAAACGATCACGATCGGGTACGGATCTCGATGATCAAGATGGTGATCAAGATGAAGATCAAGTGAATCCAACGGCCGAGATCGAATATAAAATATATAAGAATTAGAAGAGTACCAAAAGAGTAAATATACTATGATTGACAATTTGATGAATGAGAACAAAAAAAGTGGATCAAATGTTTAACTCACCAAGTAGAAGACGAACAAGACGATCGAGACGATCAAGGGCCGAGATCAAGTGTGATCGGTTGATCGGACGACTGAGATCGAAGATCAAGATCAAGATCATGATGATGATCATGATCGCAATGATCAAAAAGAGATCCGACGATCGAGATCGAGATCTTAATGATGATGGAGACGATGATCACGATCGCGATGATCAACGATCGGACGGCCTAGATCCAATAGCTTGGTGATGATCAAATGGAGGATCGGACGGCTAGGATTCCACTCGATCAGAACTTGATCAAATAGCAATGGATCTTCGGTATGGCACGAGAGAGGAGCAGGAGAGGGGACTCTTGGGGGTGCAGTCTCTGGCTGCGCCGGGAGGAGAAAGGAGAGGAAGATCGGAGGGAGCCAGGGGGGCTAGGGGGACGCTGCTACAGTTGATGAGGTGTAGGTGGGAAATCGAGGACGAAGAACAGAGGGTTGCACTGGATTCGGGCGGCATCAAGGTTGGCGGTGGACGGCAGGATAGCAGGAGGCTGGCAGCGATGGGTTTGCCTGGCTGACTGTTGTCACTGCTGTGCGGCGTTCGGGCGGAGACTCCACGGGGACGATGGGCTGTCGAATGTTAGAGGGGAAGAGAGGTAGAGACGCTGATGGATGATCACAGGGAGGGGATGTACGAAAGTGGATGTAGGTGACAGGGTCGGGATGAATATGGTTAGGGTTTTGAAAGTAAGTAGGTGGCTGAGGGTGTTGTTCTTGAAGATGAACAGGATGCACAGTAGGTTTATATATAAGGAGGGATAGGGTTTTAGTGGGTTGCGGGTTGGTTGAAGATAGGGTAACGGGTTTGGGTAGCTTAAACAGTAGGTTTAATTGGGTTTCGGGTATATATATATGGGTATTAGGGTGTAATAGGGTATTAGTTAACGGGTAGGGTTTTAATTAGGATTAAATGAGTAAATGGGTATGGTTTTGGGTTTAAAATCAAATAGAGAAACAATTCGGATAACCAATAAAACATAATCTATAATAGAATGTACTTTACATTACAATATAGAACTTATTCGAATACAACAAATACAATTAACAATATAAATAGATTTTTACTTTATCAATCAAGGGTAATTATAATAATAACAATAATAACAATAATCATAATAATAATAATAAAATAAGAATAAAAGTAATAATAATAATACTGATAACAATAATTATAATAACAACATAATAGGGTTTGTATTATAATATGAGAATCATAGTGAATAGTTACAAATAAAATTATTGATTAAAAATAAACTTTAATAGGAGGTCCGACAGTACATTTCAAGAAAAGAATTTGAAAGCAGGAAAATAATTTACAAAAATTTAAAACACCAAAAATACACAGAAAATACAGAATTTGGGAAACAAGGGTTACAATCAACCTCAATTGTAATAGTAAATATAGCCAAAACACAGATAAAATTTTTAACCTTTTATTACATTAATTCTTTACAAAGCACAGCGGAAAAACAAACACCTTGAATTACAAATTCTTTCTTTTACAACACATTCTTTTACAATTTACATAGCCATAATATCAATCTAGCACAAGCATCTAAATCCCAAGGTATAAGTACCTATCTATAAAACATGAGGCTAGAGATAACCCTAACTCCCAAAACTATAGGGGTCAACCATAACGGTGTAGTGACAAAGAAATAATAAATGCAACATAAATAAAACACAAGGAATAGAGTCATATACAACATGTTTCAACAGCAAGAATAAATGAAATAGGAAATAACAATAATTAAAACATGAAAACATCAAGTGAAACTAGGCTAAGTGTCAAGTGTAGAAAAATAGGAAACAACATGCATAAAACCAAGTCAAGAAAATACCATAGCTATATGCTGACTTTCTAATACATACTTGTCGGATTCTATGCATCCCACTCTACATAGGTCCGGTGCAAGCCCTTATTGTTCTCCACTTGATAGGGTTTAATCTCCCGTTATGCAACTAATCCTACTACAATGACTACTATGAGATTTAGACATTTTGCAAGTATCAGTTCTTGCCCTTGGAATACCGGAGGCCAATCCCACCTGCAGATCCTTCTATGGCCCTTACGTCCATCGTCCCGAAAACTAGAGATTGCCTCACTCCGTAGGTCATCCTGGAACCTTCATTGCACAAACATCCCATGAGCATCGATCTCATCCTCGGAATACTGGAGATCAATCCCACTCTGCGGATCACTCTGTGGCCCTTACGTCCATCGTCCCAGAATACTGGGGAATATCTCACTCCTTGGATCATCATGGAGTCCATAACTCATGTTTGCACTCATTTTATCATATCACCATCTAGTGTCTGTCCTTATCTTGTTAAGTTAATTAATTAATTACGAATCTTCTAGAGTTGGTGTACCCTACCGGACTTAACTCAACTGATCAACAACACAGCCACAACTGGCCAAACCAATAAACCTTAACTGCCGGTGCCTAGAATCCCACACCCTTTGGAGACTCACAACTCAACCATCACACCAAAACTTTTCAAATAAAATTCACAAATCCATCATCAAAACATTTATAATAAGAAAACCTCTTAAATCAACAAAATTCAAATTTATTTAATGTTCTCATAAAATTCCAGAATTTAAATAAAATATTAAACCCATCAAATAACAGAAAATCATATTTGGAAGTCGTAGAATATCACAAAACATCAACTCTTTTGAAAACACCTATAACTCAATTAATAAGGTCATAAGAATATATTTAAAACTCTATTATAAATAAAATATAACTCTCTGTAAAATACTGTAATCTATAGTAAAAACATCATATAAAACAGTAAAGCAATAATCCATAATATCGAGAAAATAATCATTTAAAAGAAACGAAGAAAAATTCAACCAAAATAGCCCAGAAGCAATTGACGGTCGACTGCTCTGTTGTCGACTGCTCAAACAGAGCAGTCGATTGTCAATTGAGAATTCTCAACATAGGAACATGATGGTCGACTGTGACCTGCTATTCAGCTGGTTAGGGATTTTGGTGCATGTTTCGACTGATAATCGATTATATCTTTGTAAAATCAATATTAAACTTTTTGAGTTGATCAAATATAACTTGTATAACATATAGGAGTTTATAAAACAATCAAAAACACATCAAGACCTCAAAAGAGTGATTTTTCAGGAAAATCTTTCAAAAGAGCAACTTAAGGCATATAGTGTATATATGTGTGTATTAGCATCAGTTTAAGCATCAAAACTCTATCAAATAAGAGTAGTGAAAGGTTTAAACTCATCTCAGAATCAACACACTTGAAATCCAATCAAAACCCCATCAAAATTCACAAAGCCTTCAAAACTGTAGATTATGAATGTGAATGTGTATATATGTGTATTAGTGCATTAGTTAAACATTAAGAATCCATTGTATATATGTAGTATAAAGTTTAAAACCATCTCAGTACTAAAACAACTCGAATCCAATCGAAAACTTCACAAAAGTTCACAAAAATCAAATTCGGCCATATAGCATCAGACCCGAAAGAAGCAAACTCCTCTTTACTTCAAAATTCAATCTTTTGATTCAATAAACCCTTTCAAAACTTGTTATACACAAACCCTACTGATCCCAATAGTTTACTCATGAATATATACAATTATAACATGCAAACAATCAAGTTTTATTCATCAAAACTTATAAACAGTGTATATATATTTATAACCAACAGTAAAGATCTCATCTTTGATCAAATTGTGCATTATACAACATATCATTCATTATACTCAACCAAATCAGTAATAATTTGAAAGAAAGCAACCTACTCATGATTTCTATTAGGTTCTTTAACAATCACAAGTCATCAAATTAGGATTTTAGTCATCAATAGTATAGTTTCATGAAAAGATTCAATTTTTCATTCATCTATTCATCAAAATTTGTTATATCTTCATACCATCGTCTAACATTCTTTCTTATAAATAAATCATCACATACAACATGCTTAGAACAATAAGAAAATAAACATATGTCACTCACCTTATTGAAGAATCAACTGAAGATAAGAAATAAGAAAATCCATGATTTCGCAAGAAAACCAAGATCCTCGCTTTGAAATTCCAAGAAAATAATAATAGAGAAATCCTTTTGCATTTTACATCAAAGAGACGGCTGTGCCCCACCTTTAATAGGCCAAAATTTGGGTATCTAGGGTTTTTGAATAGATTTGCAAAATATTTCTTTTGAATATACATTTACATATATAAATCCTTATACTTGAAAATTAAATAAAATCATCTTAATTGAGATTTAAAAGCAAGAACACCCACCCTATTGTTGGCCGGCACTGTTTTGAAAACCCGGAAAAACGAAATTGCACTTGTGCCCTCGAAGTGGCAATTTTGTAAAAAGACCCTTCTTTATCGAAACTTGTAAAATAAACCAAATTTATTAAATCAAAAAGTAAAATCTTTACCTCTGAGTTGACTAGGCATCATGCCCAGCCCAAGAATCCGATAATCTGGAGTTTTTACTCCAAGTGGTAATTTTGGACAAAAGTCCCTTTTTTGTAATATTTGCAAATAGGTCAAATAATTTTCAGAAAAACCCAGAAAATTCACAAATAATATCTAATAATAAATAATGGGTTTCCCCAAAATAATTTTTGACTTTGAACTTCTGATTAAAATATTTGCACGTGTTTTGCACGTGTAAAATGGTAAATTTTAGAAAAATATTTATTAAATCACCAAAAATTATTTTAATTCATTTATTAATATAAAAAGCATTATTTAAAAAATCTGGGGTATTACATCTGTGCTGAGGGCTGTTCCCTGAAATTTCTTGGTGTTGCAGGCCTCTTACCAGTGTTCCAGGTGGTCTTCCTGTTCTGTGTCGCATGGTACTGCTCCATGTCGACCTCAATAGTTGCGGCTCTCCGGACCAGCTTATCAAACTTTCAGATATTGAGGGGTATCATCCGAGACCTCAGGCTTGGCCTCAAACCCTACTCGAACTTTCGCGCCTTCTTGGCTTTGTCAATAACCATCTCTGGCGCCTACCTGAAGAGTTGATTGAACTTCATCTCATACTCTTGTACTGACAGGCTTCCCCGAGTTCAAGTCAAAACAGAAAGTACTGGCTCGCCGGTGATCATACCATTTCATAGGTTTCCCATGACCGTAGTCCTAAGAACTCCATGGCCTTCTTTTCCTGTACGTCCATACGGAAGTAATGGCTTCGGAATTCTCCCAAAATTCCTCCCAAGTGATCTGTACATTTCCTAGGATCCTCTTCATTGATTGCCACCAGTCCCCTGCATATTTTTCCATCTGGATGGTGGAGAGTTTCACTTTACTTGCCTCGGGAGTCTCCAGAACTTCAATGACCGTTTCAATTTGCCTGACCCATTCATCTGCTGCATCTGGATTGGCCTGGCCCTCGAATACCGGTGGCTTCATTCATTTGAACGACTCCACCAATCTGATCTCTTGTGGAACTTGTACTGCTGGTCCTGCCCTGGTTTCCCAGAAATATTTGCGGCGAAGGCATTAAAGGTTTGGTATACTCGAGCCAGTTTTGTTTCTAAGTATAGTCTGTTGTTCTCACCGTTGGGTCCTTCGCCATTGCGGGTCCTTCGTCCAACCATTCTGGGTCATAAAACTTTTCATTAATCACCATAAATAGCACAACTTACATTCTTCTTTGAACAAAACTTTATTCATTTCCAAAGTTAAACTTTTTATTCAGAAAATAAACTTGCTCATACATCCATTACATAACTTCAACATAAAGACAGTCTAGATCCTACGGTTCTTTTTGGCTTCTCTGAGCTCACCCCGTAGTTCATTGATCTCTTTTTTCATCTCATCGTACTTCTGATGACGTTCCTGCTTGTCCCAACGAGTTATGTTGTCCAGTTAGGTGAAGTGTCGGGCATTCCTATGCCGGAGGATCTCAAGTTCCTATACTCGGTAACTTAGTGATTGGATGCGCTCCCTGTCTTCCGCCCGTTGTGTTTCCAAGTAGTTTACTCTCCACTTCTGGGTATCCAATTCCCTCCGAAGAGAAGTAACAACGCAGCCTTGGTCATCTCGAATGGGTTCTTCGTCTGAGAAATTTTCTGGGGAATCGAGTGGAGGTGAAGTAATCTCCCTGGATTCGGGTAGTTCTTCCTCTATTTTTGATGGGTCTTCTTCCTCTATGGGTTCTTCTTCGTCGGGAAAGAACCATTCTACCTCATCCTCTGAATGATGATGATTAGCCATCATATAGGGAAAAGGAGGTGGAACATCAGCACATAGAGCAACACAAATGCAAACTACATACATTTGTAATGCCCCGAATTCCAAAATATGGTAATTCGTAGCACAACAGGATATTTTACTTTATTTCGTACAATTTTACAAGGAATTTAAAACTTTTATTCATACAACACTGTTCATTTTACATCAAAGCAGTGAAAAAATAAATATTACAAAGCATGTACAATTTAATCAACAACATATAAAATTATCTTTAGCTTCAAATTCATCTTCCAGTCTTAGCTAATCCAAGCCCTGCATTGATTACTGTGGGCATGTCAGTTACATTCAACTGACACAATACTATACACGGCCATCATCGCGATGCCATAATATAGTGACTCACTTATTTTAATAATCACAAACTTCAATGAAAACAAAGTGTGAAAAGTGACTATCCTAAACATGTCGGTGTATGCATTGTCTTAATGCCTAATGCAGATGTTTACGCTAAGATGACACTAATGCATACTTGTTCGGATTCTATGAATCTCATACTACATAGATCCGAGGGCAAGCACCTACGTACTCCACATAAAAAGGTTTAATCCCTCCCCATGAAAACTACCAGGTAATAAAACAAGTTTTAGATGTCCCACGAGTACGAATTCCAGTTCTGGAGTCCACTGTCAAGCTTATACGGAAATCCTCGCCGTGCGAACTTCCCGCAAGTGTCCCTCTAGCCCCGGTATACGCATATACACTGGAGCATGGCCTCCCATCCGTCTGACCATTCATGATCCTGGATTCCACCGTCAAACCAATCATAGTCCCGAATTTAATTAAGGCTCGTCTCCATTGCAAGCAACCACAGTCCCGGAGTCCACCGTCAAACTGGGTCTATAGTCCCGGAGTCCACCGTCAGACTATATAGATGCAATCCACTTATGTTTGCCCAAGTTTACTACATCTTCCACTTAGTGCCTAATCCTTATACTTAAAACATGAATAAATTACATTACCTAGAGTTAGCTTCCCCTCTTAACGGACTTAAACAAAAATACTGAGATATCCCATATAGCCAATTCTAAAATCAATTAATTCTTTCAACAATTGCCGGTACTCGGGTCTCACTAAACCTCTAGAATCATATTTTTTCATGTTCCATAATCATGGGTACCCGTACCCTTCAATATTCATGTTCTAAATTTGCTTTATTCACATCTTATTCAATTCGTTCATCTTGTATTTATCAACATGGAGAACAATCTCAAATTATTCATTTCCACAAAACACTTTTGAAGTTTATTTTCCCAATACATAGTTTCTAAGAATTAAACATCAACTATTTGAGACTCTTCACTAGAACTTCATTATCTAAATTTCATTACTTTCCCTTTTATCACTATTCAACTTTTATAATTCATACTTCTTCTTAAATACCAATCTCATTTATCAGTAGAAATAGCTCTTAAATCTCTAAAATGTAGTTTAAAATAGTGAGAAATATTTTCATTTTTTCCCACAATATTTAAAAATATTTATATGATTTTTTTCTGGATTTTAAAAATCTCCAAAAGAATATGAAAGAATCCCAAAAGAAATAAAAGAGCCCAATAGAACTTCATTATCTAAATTTCATTACTTTCCCTTTTATCACTATTCAACTTTTATAATTCATACTTCTTCTTAAATACCAATCTCATTTATCACTAGAAATAGCTCTTAAATCTCTAAAATGTAGTTTAAAATAGTGAGAAATATTTTCATTTTTTCCCACAATATTTAAAAATATTTATATGATTTTTTTCTGGATTTTAAAAATCTCCAAAAGAATATGAAAGAATCCCAAAAGAAATAAAAGAGCCCAAGGCTCGAACCCGAGATCTCAGACCCAACGAGCGACACATGGCGGCGTGTGAGTGCAACGCGCCTCCGCTAGCCACTAAGGACAAAGCCTTAACTAATATATTAAGGGGCTAAAATTCTTAAGTATATAAATTCCCCCTATCTGACTTTTTAAAAAAATATATATATATGTTTTTCCCCATAATAGCATACCCACGACTTGAACCAGCGCCAACAGAGAGGCGACCGAACGCCTACCCACTGAGCCAAGCTCAGATTCATAGCATCTATAGTTTTAAATTCAATAAGTATTTAATCTTCGACAAATTAATCTTATTTTCTACATTTTCAACTATTTCGACTTTCATTTTTCTTCTCAAAATTGATATTATAAAAGTAGAGTTCTAAACTTCAGAATCATTCTTTTACTGATTTTAATTGTTATTTAAGAGATTTGTACTCACTTCATATACATAAATATTTTTTGAACATATAAACATATATCTTGATTTCTTTTGCAAAAAGAAACTCCTTTCTTCAAAAATACTATTATTTTACATCAATAGAACTCCAAAATTGTTATCCTACTAATTTTATTCATATAAATGAAGATTTACTTCAACTCTCCCAAATTAATCTTTTTCTTCTCGTATATGAATTATAAGTCGATGTTCAACTAATCAATCTTTTCCAACTCATTTAAATTCGACCTTTTCTATGTTCTACCATGACTATTCCTTCCCCAAAAATGTGTTTCTAATTTTTCCTTTGTTTTTGTCTACATTCCATACACAAATTTTAACCAATTTTTAAGAGACAAAATGCGTGCAACAATAAATTGGAGCCTAACAAATCTACACATGCTTCTAATTAAATTTCCTTCTTTCTAACTATTCAATCATTTCATATGCATCACAATGACATACAATGAATTTCATGATTTTCTACAACTAGCAATTTTGTCACCACAACATGCATCAAAATTTACTAGAAAGAGTCATTAAACTAACACAAAGTTCAACCATATCACCTAGGCATGATTTCTATATTAATTAGAAAATAAGAAGAGACACCCACCCCGAATTGATGAAAAAGCAAATAAAACTCCTAAAACGAAAGCTCCTAGCTCCAACAAAAAGCTCATCTTCTTCTCCAACTAGCTTCCAAGCACACACACACCAAGGAAAACCGGCCACTCTTCTACACTCTTTCTTTTTCTCTCTTGATTTTGATTAATAATATTTGCAAATGTGAATGAAGAGTTGTAGGTATTTATAGGACATTTGTGTGGTGGACAATGATCCCACTACTCAAATAACCACCCCACTAACTCACACACTCCTCCACTCTCTCCATTTCCCTCCAAGGCCGGCCTAGCTCTTTCACATGCACAAAATACGTGCACACTTATCATTTTAATAATTAATTGTTTTTAGTTATACCCTAGGTGTTTGTTACAATATAAGTGTAGAAAAAGTGTACAAAAGTAAATGTATGATTTATTTGAGGGTTTCTCATTGAGCTTTGTTATTATTTTTTTTTTTTTTATTTCTAATGCGCTTAAATTCTTTTGCTTTAATTAAGAAAGAAAATAAAATGAGTCTAAACAAATAAAAGGAAAATTTTATGCATAACTTAGGATAATTTTTAAAACAAAAATGAGATAAAAATTGCACATGTGTTGCACGTGTAAAAATTGAAAAGAAATATATTATTCTAAATTTACTATAGGATGTTACATGGAGGTTCGGCTAGGGTTGTGAGGGTGACAGCTAGGGTTTCGGCGAGGAGGAGCATCGGGGTGTAGCAGCGGGGTGTTGAGGGGTGTTGCAGCGGCGAGGAGGAGATGGGTGTTGAGTTTTAGATTCGGAATTGTGATGGGTTGGGATTCGGGAATTTTGTTGGTTATGGGTTTCAGTCTACAGAGAAGAGAAGCTGGTTGTTGTCATTGGTTAGGTAGCAGGAGATGGTCACAAAGAGATGTCGTTGGTTGATGTTCATGGGTTTCTGTTGGTTGTCGTTGGTTGATGTTGATACCATGTTATTATTGGTTGATGTTGCTGGAGAAGAGAAGTCGGGGAGATTGATGGGTTTTGGTTGATGACTTGATGTTTTTTTTTTTTGATAAAAGATGACCCACTCATCGTTTCATTAATGCAATATTAAAGAAACACAGTAGTACTACTTACATATACCCAAAATACAACGTCTATCTAGTAGACTAGACAAAAGAAAGTAACAACAACGAACTACATCCTAGAAGAGTACGATACAAGCTGCTCGCAGGCTAGCACAACAATAATATAACAGAAAGAAATGACGGTGCACTGCTCCAGTCATTATCCAAAATGACGTCGTCGCTATGCCAAAATGTCCACCATCGGCTCCTACTCCTCCTCTTCCATCCGCAGACGTTTCATAGCTCTCCTGTTACCTGTCCATTCATGGGTTATAGTCAGAATTTTGTGCATAAGACCCAAATAAGTGCGTTTGATATTACGAAAGCATAAATCATTTCGGCTCAACCATATGCTCCACATGGTTGCTGAAGCTACGATACCCCACTCCTCTCTCTCTTTCTTACTAGCTAGTTCTACCCAACAGCGGCCCCAGACCTCTGCACTGGACCTAGGACTATGTATACTCTCAAATCGAAGACATATATTCTCCCACGCTAGTTTAGCCTTAGTACAATCGAAAAGATGGTGTTTAATATCTTCGTCATCGCACTCACAATCCCCGCAAATCACGTTGATTTGCATCTTCCTTTTGTGCAGATAAATCTTCATTAAGATCGCGTCGTGCATAACTAGCCATGCAAAAATTTTAACCCTCAGCAGAATGGACAGCTTCCAAATTATCTTTGTGTCCTTACAACGCAACCCTTCATCGTTAATGCGCTTATACATCGAGGATACCGTAAAATCCCCCGAACTCCCCAATATCCACTCTCTGCTGTCTTCAGCCTTGCTGATATCTCCTCCTTCATCTGAGATGAACTTATTCAGGTTAGTAAACTCTAGTAGTTCACTCTGCGAAACTTTCCCCTTAATGTCCAGCTTCAGTCTTTTGTTGCCCCACACATCTGATAGTACCGTGTCGATATTAATCGTGGGCTCTGCTGCTCCGGGGAATAGGTTTATCAGGCTTATATCCCCGCACCACCTGCCCCTCCAAAATCTCGTGTCCTTTCCATTTCCAATCCTGCATCTAGTATGTGCATGGTACAACAACCCTACCTTAGCTACTCCTTTCCATAGCGCTGAATATTTCCCGAAAGCGGACTTTCCTCCGAAGCGGTACATTTTCCTCCCTCTATACTGTGCAAAGGATTTGCACCACCAACGATTGCGTCTCCTCCTCATCTTCCACCACCACTTGCAGAGCAGTGCCTTGTTCATATTCCTCAAATTGAGAATCCCTAGGCCACCGAATTCTTTTCTTTTGCATACTCTACCCCATTTAACCAGTGGCATTCCTTTGTTCGATTCGTCTGCTCATTTCCATAAAAACCTTCTTCTACTTTTATCTATCCTCTGGATCACCCATTGCGGTATCTCATAGATCTACATTAGGTACGTCGGTAGGCTTCTAAGCACCGAGTTTAACAACGTAATTTGACCACCTAATGTGAGAAAACGTCCCTTCCACCCGGCTAACTTCTTATCTATCTTTTCAATCAATGGTAAACAATCTTCTCTTTGGAGTGCCCCTGGTCTAATGGGTATCCCAAGATATACCAGGGGAAAATTATCAATTTCGCACCCGAAGTAACTCTTGATAGATTCGACCGGGATGGAGAGTTGGTCGCTAACAGGGAGTACAGAAGTCTTTGATAGGTTCACTTTCAGCCCCGACCACGCACCGAAGCACTGCAAAGCAAATTTAATCGCCCCCATCTCCTCCTCTTTGGCTGCTCCAAACAACAGCATGTCGTCCGCATATTGAAGGATAGATATTGATTGGGGGACTCCCTTGACCTTGATCCCCTGTATAATCCCTCGCTCCTTGCCCCTATTGATCATTTCTGCCAGGCCATCTGCTACTATTGCAAATAGTAGCGAAGACAATGAGTCTCCCTGCCTGAGTCCCCTCTTGCATCTAATTTCTTTGCTCATTTGTCGATTTACTTGAATGAAAGACTTCCCCCCATGGACACATTTCGTAATCCACGTTATCCACTTGGGCCGAAACCCTTTAAGTTTCAGCGCTTCCTCCACACAGTCCCATTCTAGCGAGTCGTATGCCTTTTCGAAGTCTATTTTTAGTAGAAAACCGTTTGCCTTATCCTTGTTCCCTCTGAACACTACTTCATGCACGGATGTCACACTATCCATGATGTCTCTCCCTTTGATAAATCCGCTTTGCGATTCTCCAACCACGTCACACATATGTGGTGACAATCTGAGAGCTAATACTTTCGTGATAATCTTGAAAGAGCCATTAAGCAAACTAATGGGCCTAAAATCATCTACCTTGCAAGCCTTTTTCTTTTTCGGGATCAAAATTACGTTAGCATAATTAATCCTGTCTAGCTCCAGATTCCCGTTGTGAAACTCATTGAAGATGTTCATCAAATCGTCTTTAATGATTTTCCAATATAAATTGTAGAAGAAGATTGGAAAACCATCTGGTCTCGGTGTTTTTTCCTGTCCTAAAGCTCTCACCGCGTGCAACACCTCCTCTTCTGAGAAGAGACCCTCTAGACCCTCACTTCCCACTAATCTTGACGTACCCCACATGTCCTGAACTAGGTTACACCTTCCTGCCTTGCTAATCCCGAACAAATTCTTGAATCTTTAGTCGAATTCATGCCTACTAAGTCCTTCATTCTCTGTCCAGGAACCGTCAATCAATAGGCCCGTGATACGGTTCTGTCTCCTCCTTCCGTTAGCGACTTTATGAAAAAATTTGTATTCGCATCTCTCTCTCTCTGAGCCATTGCACCCTCGCTCTTTGTTTCCAATATTTCTCCTCCATCTATCCAATCAACTTAATCTACACTCTATAATTGAGAAGTTCCTCGAACTTCGCTTCCAGTAAGACCCTCTCCTCTTGTCTAATTTCAAGTTCTGACACCTTTACTCCCAACTCCTGTAATCTATCTTTGTTACCTCCAAATTCGCTCTGATCTGCTTTTGCAGTCTCCTCGTCTTTTCAATCCAGATCCCTACAGCGGATACCTCCCTTGTATTGGCCTCCCATGATTCTTGAATAATCTGGCAAGTATTTGGTGACAGAGTCCATGCTTTGTCAAATCTAAAGGAGGGCCTACTCTTTAAGTACCCCACCCCACTGTTCAGAAGTAAAGGCAGATGACCTGAGGTGAATCTAATAATTGTCCTCACTCTTGCTAACGGGAAAATGTCTTCCCACTCTGTGGATACCAGAATCCTATCTAGCTTGGCTAAGATTGGGTTGGCTTGCATGTTAGACCAAGTGTACCTTCTATCTATCTGGTCCATCTCCATTAATTCTAACTCATCTATGATGGAATTGAAGCATTCTTGATCAGCTCTGTTTGGACCCCTACCTCCGTGCTCGTGACTATATCTGGTAATGTTAAATTCTCACCCCAGTACCCACGGGTCTGTCCAATCTTTCTTTATATCTCTGATCTCATTCCAGAATCGAATTCTCCACCTTGAGTCATAAGGACCATATACCGTTGTGACCACATGGATCCAATCATCGCTTCTCCTTCTAACTCTAATAGTCACTAAAAAATTCCCTATTTTATGATCCAAAATTTTGAAGGCCTTTAAGTCCACACCTAACGCAATACCCCCCGAATATCCAATCGCAGGTTTGAACCTCCAATCGAAATCCTTCGCCTACGAAAGTTGCTGAAATTCTTCCTTGGTAGGTTTCTCAATCCTAGTCTCTTGAAAACCACAGAAGCATGGTCTGACTCTACCCACGGTATTGCTAATAAGATTCTTTTTACCCTTTTGTCGCATTCCCCTCACATTCCAAAATATGTATGACACAAAAATACTATAATGCTCCTATCCAACCATCTCAGAATAGCTACCCGTCTCCTAAGGCTTAACCCCTATAATGTCCTCTCTAATCCTAACAGCGTATTGAGCCTGGTCTACTCTGCTCACACCCATGTCTAAACCATACAGACTAGAAAAGTAGATAAGAGAGAAGTCATTAAGTAAATTTAAAACTGAGTATTTGTTCGCAAGATTACCTCCACACGCTGAAGCTGGTTCTTTTCCCTTTGCCGCCACTCTGATCAGATCCTCCTCACTAGGACCCTGTAATCCCCATTTATCTAGTTGCCTCTTGCTTTTCCTCTGGTACTCTATTATCTTTTTGCCAGTGCTGCCCAGCTCAACTACGACCCCTTCTTTTTCCCCTCCTCTGCCTCGGTGACTGAAATTACATTATCTTCTCTAATCCCATCTAATGCAGCAATCATCACATCCTCTTCTTGTATTTCAACTATCGGAACCCTGCTCGTTAGGAAATCTTCCACCTATGACGTGTTCTCTCCTTCCTCTGATTGTTGATGCTGAGACTCGCCTACACCTCTGTCTAACCACGCGAGCTGTGTCGACCTGTCCACCTATGACGTGTTCTCTCCTACCTCTAGATCGTCTCTAGGGTCGCCGACTTCATCTTCCTCCCGCCACTGTTCGCCTCTAAAAGCGATGCATTTTTAAATCTCCGTTATGACTTTAACCTCGAATCTTTCGTCCTTGAAGTCGATGCTGATGATTGATGGGATGTCATGCTTATTAACGACTCCGACTCTAATACGTGCGAATTGAATGTTAGAGTGAGCTAACGTTCCTCTGTCGACATCGAGAACCATCCCAAAACTTCTCACAGCATCTTGAAATCCCGTCCGAACCCAACATTGAAGCGGCAGATTGAAAAGTCAAATCCAGACGGAGCAGAGTGACTGTACTTTCAACTACTATGCGCGACCATCGCCTGAAGGTAACATAAAACTCCATTCCGTCGCTTCCCCTCCCCTCCATACCTTTCATTAACAGGAGCTCCGCCATGCTCTCTTCATCTTTACAGTGAATCAGATAGTTATTCTCCGACGTCTAGTTTGCAACCCATTTCCACTCTGGACCCGTCATGGTAATAGCTGTGAGCAGCTCTTCGATGTCAGTACACGTTAGGTGACCAGTGTGCGCCTTTACCAACATGCTCTTGTTGTATCTTCTTTCAATCCCTGCCATAATCGGAGTTGGCGTAATCTTCGCCATCACCATTTTTCTTCTCCCCGCAGCGCTCTCCTCTGTTTTGCTATTAAAAAACTTCAATGGCGTCGCCACAGTTGGAGCTACTTTGTCGGAGTGGCTAGTGCTCTTGCCGTGTGGACACGCCGTCGAGATATGTCCCGATTGCTTGCAACTGAAACAGAACCATTCGTTCCTACACTGGTTGATGGTGTGCCCTCTTTGGGCACACTTGTGACAGAGCTGCCTTCCGGCGAGATCGTAACCCCCAGAGGAGTTCCCACTTCTACTGCTCACTACTCCAACCTCTCTTCCCCTACCCTTCTTAGCTTTAACAAGAACCCATTCCCCTTCATCATCCTCCTTCTTCCTAGGCTGTTTCTTCTCCGGCGAGAGCAATTGTCTCGGTGCTCTATGCACGTCGTCCCTTCGCCCCTCTCCCTAGTAACCTCGGTGTAAGATCTTACCTTCCCTTCTTCTGAGTGTCGATTGATGTGTCTTATAGTGTGGCCTCTCCCCTGTTCTCTCGATCGATCTCGATGATCGGTTCGCAGAGATCTTGCTCTTGGAGCAAATCTTTCCCTCTCCCTGTCAGCATCGTCTACGTGATGAGATCGGCGCTTGTCAGCTCTCTCCTCCCTCGACTCCTCCCTACCCCTCTTTGGCATCTCCGTAGTGTGATGTGGAAGACGAGGGACTGCTTGAGCGCGAGGCTTGAAGCTGCATGGAGAAGATGCCCTTAGAGGTGCTCTGCGATAGACTTTGTGTGAAGTCATCTCTTATGACTTGATGTTGTCGGGAGCTTGTTCGTGAAGGCAGCAAGAAGAAAAAAAAGAGAGGAATTGTGTGTAATTAAGATTAGAGATTAGTGAGAGAGAAAGAAATTTAAAATTATTGCTCTGATACCGTGATAAAATTAACTGAGAGATTGAAAAAAGATTATTGGATTCATTATAACTGAGTACAATGTCTTCTATATATAGAGGAGGGAACCAAATACTAAACTGATAGATAATCTGATATGAGACTAAATATATAATACAATATCTAACAAACATATTTATATAAAATTTTGACAGTTTCAGTTGTGTTAGAATCACAGTGGTGTTTAGAGGTATATGATGAACTTAGGAACACCTTATTTCTTCTTAAGAAAGTGGTTAGTGAAAGGTACTCGAAGGTTGTATGGTATGTTTTTACTAGAAACAAATAACATTCCCATATGAATCAAATATTTGATCTTGCCTAATGTTTACTGAAATTTGTGAATTTCCCTAACTAAAATTCTGAAATTGGTATTCTGGATGAAGATTAGGTCATCTCCAACCCATAACACTAAAATTGTACAACTTTTACAAAAAAATGATGTAACTGTAACATCAAACAACAACTTTATCTCAAACTCATAACACAATTTCTAACACAAAAAATAATATTCTTTGCAATTTTTTTAAATCTATTTTTTATATAACATTTTTTTAATTCCCCATTATTTATTTATTTCACCAATGGCCGCACACAATTTTTTTTAACATGTTGATCCAATTGTTTGATTATTTAACAAAATTGTAGAAACCATCATAATAATAAATTAGATTTATTAATTATAAGGACCGGTCTACAATTAAAATATTAACTAAGAATAAATTTTTGCGCTAACAATAATAATTGTGAACCAAAACATTACATTTAATAATTAAACTTTCTGTGGGGTTTTTAAAAGATGTGAATTAAAAAAAAAGTGTCGATGGATGAATAGTAGTAAGCCATATAGTACGCCATATTTGACGTGGTACTATTCACCTCCGTCATTCATGCCAAAATGGCCTGAAAATTTGCGTGGTGTTGTACTGGACTCCATTTCCAACACCAAATCACCTTTTCCATGCCATTTTGGCGTGGATTTGAGATGGCCTTAATTCAAGGGGCTAACTTGAAATGAGTCTGACAAAGTCCAAATGAATGATCTAAATTACAAAATATGGGGATGTACATGGAAAATGTTATTTGTGGAGGCAGTAATGTGCATAGTACTTAGGAGACCAATAGACAAGATGACGTCCGATTGAGTTGTGTTGTCGGTGATAATGCAATTATTGATATATAAGAGCATTTGTAGTTTGTTGGCTGTTTCGCCAAAATTTTCAAAATTTGGAAAAAATTGCATTTGTAATCGTTAACTATTTATCCAAAATTTGAGTTTCAAATGAACAGTTGCTGACCATATTTGAGAGACGAAATGACAATTATCAAAATATAGCTAACGATAGATGATTTATCGCCTGATTGATCAGACGATAAATTATCTTTCGTCGGAGAACTCGAACGGAAAATAATATATCGTCCCTACACTTTGTTGCTGGACACATCGAGGGACGGGAAATAATACATCGTCTGTACACTTTTTTTTAAAAAAAATTTAAAAACGGTCGGACGGGAGATGAATCCCCGTCCGTTCCATTTATAAAAAAAAATCAGAAATGAAGTGGGACGGGAGATGAAGCCCCGTCCCATACATTTCTTTCTTTAAAATTTCTATATAATGACCCTATGATGATTTCTATGGGTTAAACTTAGGTTTAAAAGTTAATTAATTAATAATTAAGAAATAATTAGGATTAATTTAACATTTATTAAGGAATTAATTAAGATTTAAATTTTTTAAATTTTTTTTAAAATAAAACGGATGGAAAATCATTCCTTGTCCGTTCGAATTTTTTCTTTTTTTTGCATGGTACGAAAAATAATCTTCGGTCTGAGATTTTAAATAGTGAAAAAATTCAAATTTTGGCTTTTGACGACTGCAGCGCAAAGTTATTTTTTCCATTTCTATTTGTCAAATATCCAAAATTTGGCTCTCGGCCAGTTGGAGATGCTCTAAGAGCATCCACAGTCATTTGCTATATTTGCCAATTTCCCATTTTTAGCAAACGAGACATTGCAGTCGTTTGCTATTTTGCCATATTTTGGCAAAGTGGCTACAGTGCGTTCTCATTTTTGAGAAACGAATTTACTATTCTCAAATTATAAGAGACGGGACAACATGTATCGTCCCATATTTTTTTGACTTTTTTAATAGGAATCGGACGAGACAACTTGTTTCTTCTGTATTTTTATTTATTTATTTTATCGGACGGTCTGATTTGTCTGGAGAAAAAGAAAAAAAAATCAAAAAACCGCTCGGACGAGACATGTTGTCTCGTCTCAAGCAAAATAGCTTGGGACGGGACAACATGTCCCGTCCATGAAATCTGGGCTATTAGATTAGGTTACTAACTTAGTTTAGGTAGTTCGTTATTAGGTCTAGGTTATATTTTATTATATAATTTATTTAATTAAACTATTTTAATCTCAAATCACTAATTAATTAACCGTAAAAAAAAAAAAAAAATAATCGACGAAACAACATGTCTCGTCCGTCTCAAATTTTAGCAAAAAAAAAAGCAAACAACGATTGCTAACGATTTTGCTAAATGCTATTATTATAACTGTCATTTTGGCAAATTTAAGAAACACCATTGTGGATGCTCTAAGATCACATTTATCTTAATCCATTCTCCATTTTGCAAGGAGCTGGTCTAATCCACAATGCTTTTTGTTGGTCCTTTTTCTTGTTGCCTGAACTAATCATTTTGTCCATTCTTATTGCTTTCTGTCCTTTGGGGGATTGCTCACATGGCAAGGACTATTCCCCTTCTTACTCCATGCTTTCTGGGTCAAGATTCTCTCCACTAGTTTCCTAGAATGTTTTTTCCAAAATGACCCTCTTTTTGAATGTTTTTTCTAAATTGGCCTACTTTTTAAAAAAAATTACAAACCTGACATACTCAATGTCTCAAAAAGTGAGTTTGAAAAAAATCTCATCGCTTTTTGAGATAGCAATTGTGATGCTTGGGTTTTTCGATTTCTCCCTAGCCAAGACTCGCTATCTCAAAAAGCGATGGGGTTTTCTCCAAACTCGCTTTTTGAGACATCGAATGTCATTTGGGATTTTTTATACCCCAGACTCAAATTTCGACCTCACTCTCTTTTTCAACTCTCTATCTTCCTCTTTCTCTTCTAACCCCGAAACCCAAAATCCTAGCCTCCCAAAATCGACCTCCTACCCACAAATCTCCTATAAATCTAAATTTATTCACTTAATCTTTCCCAACACTCTCACCTTCTACTCTCAAAATCCTAAACCCATCTTCCGAAAGATCCATAACTTGGAATTTTGATAAACTTCAAGAGGATAACAACTTCAACTATTCTACCCATATATCTATGGCTATATCCTTCCGAATATTGTTGTGAATGTATTATTTATATCACCTATTGTTTTGTACATTTTTGTAGGTTTTGTTTGTGGCTAGATAATAACTCGTACTTTTGTATAAATATACATAGGTATGGAGTACGATATTCCTATTTGGTTATGCCTTGGTGGTGAAATAATTCGTGATCCAAAGATAGTTTGTTGTTATAGTGTCATTGATCCTGAAATAGTTTGGGCACCTCATACCATTACATTGGCAGAAATAGTTGAGAAAATTTACGAAGTTACTAATTGGGATAGGGATCAATGGATGTGAAAATTTTAGCTCGGTACGCAGCAAGAAAAGAAGATAATCAGTATTTGATGACAGTGCTCGTATCTATTGATAATGCTATGAAGTCAATGATTGCTAGGATACTTGATCCCAATTATACTTGGTCTGTATTGGAGTTATATATTCAACAAATCCAAATTATGAATGCTTAGCCACATAATAATCTTATTCAAGCTTCGTACGAGAACTACCGACACAGCAGATGAGGTCTAATCCTGTTCAAACTTCTCAAGCAATCCCACTGTCTCCACAAGAAGACACGTTCACAAATACAAAAATCCAGGATTCTACAGATGTTGAGTTGCCACGTCAACCTAGTCTGATTCATGACTATGTTCGAAATGACACTTTATTTGAAAATACTACCATTAACAACGACCTATTAGACGATGATGAAGAAGAGGAAGAAACGGACGATGAAGTTGATGAGAGTGTAGAAAATGATGATGGGGACGAAGATGATGAATATGCAAATGTAAACAAAATGAGAGCATGGCTAATGAAGTGAGAGCTACTGATAGCTATGCCAATGTTAATGCTCATGTTACCGAGGAGATGACACAAGGTGTTAGAATACATCAAGTTCCACAAGAGTCGTCCGGTTCATCCAATGTAGATGAATTGTACATTGGACAGGAGTTTATAAGTAAAGAGTCGATTCAGCAGGATGTGAAGCTGTATTCTATCAAGAAATATCGTAAATTCGTCACATTGAAATCTACACTGACACTATATACCGTTAAATGTAAATTGGCTCCTAGGAAACGTACAATTAAGGAGATGGTGCAAATTCTCCCAGTAGTAAGTGAGGGTGGTTGCCCTTGGAGATTACGAGCAATGGTTCCAAAAGGCTGGACAAATTTTATGGTGAAGAATATAGTTGGCCCTCATACTTGTATGAATCCCACATTGAATCAGGACCACTGTAAAGTTGATTCTAACCTTGTTTGCAATTTGATGGTGAGTGTGGTGAAGTCTGAGATAGGTTTAACACCGCGGGCCATTATTGAGATAGTGAAACTACAATATAATTATCAGATTTCATATAAGAATGCTTGGATTGCAAAATAAAAAGCAATTAAGAGGTTGTTCGGTACCTTCGAAGAAGCATATATGAAGTTGCATTTTCTTTAATCAGCAATACAAGCAGCAAATTCAGGAACTGTTATCCAATGGGATAAATATCAGTCTAGTCCTAGCGAGGAAATATTCAAGGTGGGCATTTGGTGCTTCGATTAAATGTTTCCAGTCTTGCAGACATGTTATCAGTGTTGACGAAACTCACTTGTACGGTAAGTATAAGGGTTGTTTGTTAATTGTTGTTTTCCCGAATGCGAATGATAGCTTATTTCCCTTTGCATTTGCATTAGTTGATGGAGAGAGTATAAATACTTGGACATGGTTCATGAGTTGCATTCGGTATTTTGTCACCGATTGTACTGAGTTGTGTGTTATCTTTGATTGTCATGCTGGTATTTTTTCTGCTATGAAATTGAAAAATGGAGCTTGGAACGAACCTAATGCATATCATCGTTATTGTATGCGTTATTTCGCTACAAATTTCTTCAGTAAATTTGGTAGCAAGGCAATGAGAAAAAAAGCAAAAATTATAGCCTGTTAAAACCAACCCAAAAAGTTCAGTACCAAACTCGCTGAACTTGAAACAATCAATGTCGAGGCGGCTAATTAGTTGAAAGAGAAACTGGTTGAGAAATGGGCAGTTTATGGAGATGAAAGTTGATGATACAGCATAATGACTACGAACCTATCAGAAGTCTTCAATTCAGTCTTCAAAGGTGTATGTAGTTTACTGGTAACTGCGAATGTGGAGATGATATTTTATCGTCTAAATTCTTACTTTACTACTCATCGACAGGAAGCTAATAAGCTTTTATCTGAATGGAAGATTTTTGCTCAAAGAGTACAGGAATTGATCGATATTCGACGTGAGAGAGAAAACTGACATGAGGTTATAATGTTTCATCATCAACCCGGAGTTTTTCCGTCAAAATGGGTCTACGTATGGTAGGTGGAGAAAGTAAGGGTGGAAACTTGCACACTGTTAACTTGGGTACTAAAACATGCACATGTATAAAATTTCAACTATATCATATTCCATGTTCTCATGTATTAGCAGCTTGTGCATATCGTGCAATCGATTACAAGCCTTTTGTTGATAAATTTTACTTAGTTACTGCATTAGCACAAACATGGGCTTTCCTCTTTCATCCAACTTTAGATCTAGCATATTGGCCTACTTTTGATAGACCACGACTCATAGCTGATGCAAGTCTGCGATGTTCAAGAAAAGGTTGGTCGAGATCTACGAGAATTCGCAACGACATGAGTGAGAGAGATAGGTCTAGCAGGGGTACGGGAATGAAATGTTCGAAATGTGGGTTGCATGGACACAATAAGCGACGATATAGTAATAGAGGATCTCGAAACATTTAAACCATGTCAAATTCCAATATTTTTGTGTTTGTTTTGTCAACTTTGTAATAGTTTGTAATTGTTGTATTATGTGATGTGGACTTTCTACTAATTTGTATTCGTTTAATTTTGAACTATGATAATTCCCATTTGTTTAAAAATCATTGGAAGTTTAGAGATTGTGAATGAATTTGGATTCATAGATTTTGGAGTAGATATGAATGTACAGGGCATAAGCAGCTTGAATTGGAAACTTTTTTACCCAAACACGCTTTCTCAGAAAACGAGTCTGGGCAAAACCCCATCGCTTTTTGAGAAAGAGAGTTTAGAGTTGAGAGATTTCCAGAGGCTAAGTGGGCTCTGAAAATTTCTCAACTCAATAGTCACTTTCTCATAAAGCGATTGAATTATGCCTACAGTCGCTTTCTCAGAAAGCGAGTTTAGGCAGAACCATGTCGCTTTCTGAGAGAGCGACTGTGGAGTTGAGAAATTTCCAGAGTCCACTTAGCCTCTGGAAATCACTCAACTCAATAGTCGCTCTCTCAAAAAGCGAGGAGGTTTCACCTAAACTCGCTTTCTGAGAAAGCGACTGTTGAGTTGAGACATTTCCAGAGACTAGATAGTCTCTGGAAATTTCTCAACTCAACCGTCGCTTTCTCAGAAAGCGATTTTTTTTGCCTACGCTCGCTTTTTCAGAAAGCGAGTTTTGGCAAAAGCCAATCGCTTTCTGAGAAAGCGACTGTTGGGTTGAGAAATTTTATAACCCCTATTTTTCTATTTTGAATTTTTATTGTATTTTATTTTTATTTTTTTTATTATTGTATCTGAATTCTTCTATAATTAATTTTTTGCCTTTCTTGGGTCCGTTTATTTTCTTTTGATCATTCATTTCTCTTCTCTTCCATTTTTTGGCTCATTGTAAATTTTGCTCTTCATGTTTTGAGTTTGAAATGTTCCGCTATATGTTCATCCCATTGATTTATGCTTGTTCATCTCTTTTAGAGCCTAAACCGGTACCCTAAACCCACAAACTCGCAACCATAAACCCTATATCTCTAATTCCTTATAAATAACCCTCTAAACCCTTATAATTAATTAACCTAATTAATTATCTCTCTCCCTAACTAATCCCGCCGCTATTCCATCCCTCTCCTCTGTTTTCATCGATCTTTCAAACCCCAAACCGTTGCTCTCCCATCCTCTCCGATTGCCACCCCATTCACCTAGCCCCTCGTCCGTCCTTCTCACCATCACCCTCATCATCACCTCTGGTCCTCGCCTATCCCCGTCGTCTCCATGAACCCATTGACCGCATGCACCCATCTCCCCGCCGCTACCCCCTTCGACCTCGTCAACCACCGTGACTCTTCCCCGCAACCACCGAAGATCCCCTTCGCCCTAGTTGTCGTCTTCATACAAGCCCCTAGCTCCTTCGTCTCGTCCTCCCCTGTTTCGCCGAGAAACAGAGCATCCACTGTGGTCGTCATCCCTTGGTCGCTGTCGTCGCTTCTCGATCGTAGCGCCGCCGTCACGAGTTGTTGCCGCCCTCGTTGTGACTGATGTCGCCGTTGCCAGTCATCGCCATTTCCCTCTGCCGTCATCTCTCTCTCTCTCTCTCTCTCTCTCTCTCTCTCTGTCGCGATTAAGAAGAAGAAGCATAGTGGGTTTTTCTGTGGTGTTTGCTGTTCGTGAGTGTAGGGGATCCTATTTCGCTGTTTGCTGTTAGGAGAGAGGAGGGATCCGCTGTGTGTTGCTATTTTTTTGAGTGTGTGCTGGTTTTACTGTTCGTTGTTTTGCATGTAGCTTGCACGTGTTCGTGGTTCATCGCCCGGGATTCTTATCCCGTTATTCTAAATATTCGAATCTACTAATTAAAAGGCAAGTATCTTCTTGAACTAGTTATTTGTTTTGTTCAAGATTTCTTTGATCTCTGCATGTAGACCTAGTCTTTTTTATTGTACTGCTATTTGAAATTCCGTTAAGTTTGTTGAGGGATTACACGAGCTAACCCGATATATTCTTAACATCGTGCCTATATCTTTGATCTAAAACCTAGTCCCCCCTTGTACATTGCATATGCACAATTACATGAAAAATAACTAGATCCATGTTATTGAATTGTTTGATGAACTAAATATGTTAGATTGAATTTGACATGATGAATTAATTACCATGCTTGTGAAATTGCATCTTAAAACTGAAATTATGCATGTTAAACATCTAGCATCACATTGGTTGTTAATTAGCATGAATTATATGGTGGTATGATTAGGTTGTTGCCTATTAATATTGAGCTATTTTCTGGACTGCTGGTTGCTTCGTTTTGTATCAGATTTTCAACCATATTGCTGTTATATTTTGAAATAACTTTCTGAACATGAATTATATCCCCATGAATCCATTTTCCAGAACTTTTAACAGATCTAAATTTCGAGTTATAATCTGTTAGATATCAGTATTTCAGTACAGCTGTGTCAGAATTTCCAGATTTACAAATTCATGTGTATCTTTCTGTTTCTTAATTTAATTGAACATGTTAACAGTAAAATAAAAATATAGAATAAATTTGGCTAAGACTAGATATGTGTAGTAACCACCCTGAATTTTTGTAGATTTAATTGATGAGTTTTCTGATC
Source organism: Hemerocallis citrina (assembly GCA_017893485.1). NCBI lineage: Eukaryota > Viridiplantae > Streptophyta > Magnoliopsida > Asparagales > Asphodelaceae > Hemerocallis > Hemerocallis citrina. Next base: position 183,522,741 of record CM030365.1, read on the forward strand.
TGTTTCACATGTGTTTATACAATTTATAACTTGCTGGCTGAACATAAAATATGAAAAGAATAAAGTTTTCACCCTATTTTCTGTAACTTTTATATGCCATATATATATATATTTGCTGGAACCGGTAGAGAGTCTATTTTATGTAATTTCTTGTAGATCCAGATTTACTTTTCCGTAGTAGCGGCAATCTGTGTTTTTGTACAGCAACGTCATGCTGTCCAAATTGTGTAATTTGTGTGTAATTGATATGGTCGCTTATTGATTTGGCTGTAACAAGTAGAATTAGTCACACCTAGCATCATAAAACATTGAAATCTTCTTGTATGCTCACATAGGATGAAAATAAACTATTAACAAGTAGGGGTATTATGGGTTGACTTGGTAGTGAACGATCTGAAAATGTACTCGGTAAAGGCCTTCTTGCTTGCCTGATTTATTACTTGAAAGGTGGAGAATTGCTAGTCATTGTGTGATCACATTGTCATGATATCTTGTCATCTCGTTACCGAGTACACGATCCGTGAATTCACCATTAGTCTAAAACGTTCACTGTGTGCTTGCACTGAAACTGTGGTATGGAACATATGGGACGCAGTAGTACGTGCACTAGATAGGTTAATAAAATGATTAATAATCTGCATTTGACATTCCATGCTTGACCCTGTATATCGTCATCAAGATAGAATTTGAATTGACATCATTCATTACATGCTTGATTAAATATAGACCGTTGATATTATTTCCTATCTTTGATTTTGTTATTGGCTTTGATCCCGTCCCTTTTCTTTGAAATGCATGCTTCCGATTATTTTTTGTTTCCCTCTACTTGCTGTCCAAGACTTGCTTTAAGGACATTATTTTCTTTCTTTTTAGATCAAGAATTTAAAGTTACTGGAGGATCTATACCAGAAGGAATTGGTGAGCAACGATTCTAGATGATGGAACTAAAGATTGAGTTGTTTAGTTTGTTTTGCTGCTAGTTTTATTCTTTGAACATTGTTTGGATATAATACTTTGTTTTGGGCTTATGTTTAGATTGAGGAGGTTAATACCAGACTCGCTTTCTGAAAAAGCGAGTTTAGGCCAAAAAGTTTCCAATCGAAACTAAACTCCAGCTCACCAATTCAACAATTCAACAATTCACCAATTCAACAATTCACCAATTCACCAATTCAACAATTTCCCAACTGCATTTCACGGAAAAATCATCAAAACCAACCCAAACAATCACACTCACACACCCCATACTCAATAAAATTGCTTTATATATTCAGAAATTTAAAATGTTCACAACTCCACTTACTTATAAAGTTCAAAAAACAACATGAATATATATATACACGACAACCTTCTTCACCTTTACTTAGAAAGACATACACTCACAAAACAAAGACAAATACGCTTCCCTCACCTTCACTTGCAAAGTAATTACATTCAAAAACTTTGAAACAGTGAAGAATAATGGCTACCATCACGGATCGGGTGTAAAAAAAGTAGGGGGTCTCCTTTGCCTTTTAGCACGTGTTGGAGTGGTCGGGGTGACACCGGATGAGAAAATTTGCTCCTCTTCATGTTGTTGTGTCCCTTCAACATTTTCTTCAATCTCATCAGCTTCAGCTTCTTTTTCGGAGTCGTTTCTCGAATGATATTGAAGTCTATGGACCACTTTCTTCCGACGAACACCACGCTGACTGGTTCGATGCGCGGGAGTAGTTAGTATAGCATCTAAAGTATCTCCTTCACCCATAACATCAGCTTGTGCACGACACGACGTAATCATCTCGCGTGCGAAGTCCTTCATCGGTTCCGCAACATTACTTCTCAACACAGTAGCACATTTTTTCGCCTGAATCCAAGTCTGGGCCATCTACACAACATGAAAAGTTGAAATATTAAGTGAAGTTCATATATATATATAAACCAAAATAAGACAACAAAACATTAAAATAAGACAACAAAACTTAATAACTTACGATTTTACAAAGAACCGATGCCTTCAGTGGGAACATAGACAATTTTATTGAATGGTCATCTGCTGGTTCGGCAGCTGGTCGACGAATCGGGACTTCCAGACCAGCAGGAGTCTGTACTATGGGCGAGATTGAACTTCTAGTCATCCTCTCATACTAAGTCATGTAAGTCGCATGCACCGATGCATCCAACGGAGGAATGTCATCAATGATTTCGTCGAACCGGTGCGCATTCCATTTCTCAACATATGAAGCAAAGCATGCGGCCCAATTGTGACCGGGTTGTCGAACCATTCTAATAATAGAATGCATATCGGTACTGAACGGTTCAACAAAAGGAATACTTTGAAGCAGACCAAACTTACGTAGCACTCTATTAGCAAAGTAGAATTCGACTATGCCAAAGTTGATTAGAGGTGCCTTTGTCAGCCACAGCTCGCGCCTATACAAGCAAATAGGCGTTAGTTGACCCAAACATGCCTCCGTGTAGGGCTGCTACACGTCGCAATCATCTGCCAATCTATCCAATTCATCTCGAAAGTACGTCAAACATCTGTTGGGGTTGGTCTTCCATGTGAGAGCCGGACCAGTAAACAGCTAGTTGAGGTAACATGTGTTGGTCCTCGGGGACATGCATCCAATTGGGTGATTGCCTATGCACTACGGGCCGACCAACATAAATACACTCCCAATCCAAACTTGAAGCAAGATCATTGGTCCGTTCATCTGCACCGAAACCAAGATTGTAGTTGCACAAACTTCTGTACAGAGATGCCAACGCAGCACTACCCCAACTGTCGCAGATCAGCAATCATTGGCAGGTACATCAACGACACCGAATGACCAGTCGAATTCGGGAACATCACACCGCCAAATAATGTCAAGATGTACGCCCTACAATAACACTCAACCTCCACCTCAGTGGAATCTTCATTCAACCTATTCTTGAAAGTCTCCTTCAACCACTTTAAGCGAATGAACTTTCTATTTACTACCCATGTTTCGACTTCAACACCAAGGTATTGTTCCACAAGATACACCAGCTCGAAGTCCATTGTACCGGCCATTATCTGCCCATCGACTGGAAGACCTATGAGTACAGAGATGTCTTGTAGTGTTACGGTCATCTTCCCGACTAACAGGTTGAAGGTATGGTTTTCATGCCGCAATCTCTTAAGAAGTGCGGTAAGAAAAGGCCGATCACATTTAATTGAGCTCATCAGTCCAATACCATATAAGCCGCGGTCCCGTAGAATCTCGTGAATCCGTGGGTGCTTAGGAAGTGGATGCCCCCCTTAAATGTACACTCCTTAGATTTGCCTTCCCACACGGCCTTCGAACGGTGTTGCGATTGGAGAGTAAGCAGTGTAGGGTCGAGGGGACCTGGACCACCAGGAGGAACATAAGCTGATGAAGAAGGGCCGCCTCATTTGGTGAAGTGGTAGGATTAGTCGAGACCTACACATCAATAAAATTTAAATCAGTACACCGTATTACATTATATTTTATGATAATCAAACTAATCGAATGCAAACAATTATTCACTTACATTAGTATGCTCAGTACTACCACGACCACGGCCATGTCTGTTGCGCCCCGAATTTCCAATATAATATCTCAAAAATTCGTGGCACAATTCTCCGCATCTACCTCAATGTAATAGTAAACATAGCCAAAACACAATAATTTTTCAACTTTTATTACATCAATTCTTTACAAAACACAGCGGAAAATTAATTACCTTGAATTATAGTTCTTTCTTTTACAACACATTCTTTTACAATTTACATAAGCCACACATATATCCAAATCCCATACTATAGGTACCTACCTGTAAAACATGAGGCTAGAGATAACCCTAACCCCCAAAACTGCAAGGGTCAGCATAACGGTGTGAGTGACATCGAAAGAAGTACAATATAAATAAAACTGAAAGAATAAAGTCATAAACAACACATACCAACGGTAGTAACAAATGAAATATGAAATAACAATAAATAAAACATGAAAATATACAGTGAAACTAGACTAAGTGTCAAGTGTAGGAAAATAGACTACATACATGCATAAACCAAGTCAAGAAAACAAATATGCAATATGATGACTCTCTAATGCATACTTGTCGGATTCTATGCATTCCATACTATATAAGTCCGGTGCAAGCCCTTATAGTTCTCCACTTTAAAGGGTTAAGTCCCTCGTTATGCAACTAATCCTACTACGGTGATAGAAACAAGATTCAAAATATTTCGCGAATAGGCATCACAACCTTCGGCGCGCAAGCATCATGTAAGAATAGCTCTGACCCTCAGGAAGAATCACCTCCATGACGTGTACCCTAAGAATAGGTTTGCGAAACCCTCAACGTGCAGATACACTAGTACATCCCGTGAATAGGCCCGCCGACCCTTGACACGTGAATGCACTTGTATGCTTCGTGAATAGGCCTGCAGACCCTCAATACGTGAACATACCAAATGTTCTCTCGAGACAGAACAACACACAGTCCTGAAACGCATCCGTCATACTAGACACCTAGAGCATATACTTATATTTTCCAAGTTTTATCACATCTCCATTAGTGCATGTACTTAAGTTGATTATTATTAAAACACAAATTTCCTTTCTTTAGAGTTAGTGTATCCTGCCGGACTTAATTCCACAACAATAACCCCAAGATCCAACTGGTCAAAATCTACAAAATCTTATTTGCTGGTTCACAGGAATCCCACTCAACTCCTAGAGACTCACAAATTGAATATCAATACCAAAACTTTCAATAAAACTCTTAATTCCAAATCTCAAAATATTTATATCAATGAAAACTTCTTCAATCAACAAAACCAAATTCATTCAGTGTACTCACAAATTCCAGAATTGAAATAAAGTATTAAATTCATTAAATAACTGAGAATCATATTTTTAAGTGGTAGAAAGTCATAAAACATCAATTTCTTCAAAAACCATATATATATTTCACTTTATAAAGTTATAGAAATACAAATTAAATTCTATTAAAATCAAAATATAACTTTCTGTAAAATACTGTAATCTGTAGCAAAACATCATCTAAAATAGTAGGTCAATAATCCATAATATCGTAGAAATAATCGTTCAAGAAATCAACAGAAAACTCAACAAAACAACACAGACGGCAGGTGTCGGTCGATTGTCAAAACAGTTCAAAATAACGACGGTCGACTGCACAATCCCAGAAAATCCAATTTTTCAAATGAAAGTCGACCGCACATTTTAGTTCAAAATGGAACCGGTCGACTAACATGTCAAGAAAACACAGCTTTGAATTTCGTGCACATTTTAACTGATACTTCGTATCAAAACTTCATCAAATTCATAAAAGAGCAATTTTCGACAAATTCTTCAAAACGGGACATATATATATATATATATATATATATATATATATATATATATATATATATATATATATATATATATATATATAAGTGTATATATGTGTGTTTACATCAGTTAAAGCTTCAAGAAAACATCGTATATAGGTAGTATATTATCCTAATCAATTTTAGGATCAAGACAACTCAAGATCCATTCAAAAACTTCATAAAACTCAAAAATCAAACTTTCAGCCATACATTATGAGACCCGAATTAAAACAACAACTCCACCTGTCAAAACTTGATCTCTTTTAATCCAAAACCCCTCTTGTAATTGATTAAACTCATACACCACTACTCACATCAGTATACCCATAAATATGCACAATTATAACATGTGAATAATCAAGTTTTACTCATCAAAATTCCCAAACAGACCACATCTATAACATACACAGTGAAAATTGGGTTTTTATTCACTTTGCAATAACTAACATATAACTCAGTAAACTCAATCAAACCAGCAAGCATATGAAAGAAAACAACCTACTCATGGTTTCTATTAGGTTCTTAACAATCTCAAGCCATCTATGTAGAATTTTAATCATCAATAGCATCGTTTTCATGAAAGATTCAATTTTTTATTCATCCACTCATCAAAATTCATTATATCATCATACAATTCCTTAACATGATTTCTAATAAAAAGATCATCACATACAACATGCTTAGAACAATAAGAAATTAAACATATGTCACTCACCTTATTAAAGAATCAAACGAAATAATAAGGAGAATAATAAAAGTCCTTTCTTTCGCAAGAAAACCAAGATCCTCGCTTCGAAACTCCATGAAATCAATAATAATGAAAACACTTTGTATAGTACATTAAAGAGATGGCTGCATTCTCTTTTAAATAGGCTAGAAATTAGGGTAATTAGGGTTTTGAATAGGTTTTGCAAAAATATCCCTTTTGAATATATCTTTACATATATAAATCCTTATACTTGGAAATTAGAGAAACCAATTCTCTTTAAATTTAAAAACAAAAATAACCACCCTAATACTAGACGGCACTAGGTTTAAATCCAGAAAAATAAATTTGTAATTTTTGCCTCTAAGTGGTAATTTTGCAAAAAGACCATTCTTTAAGAAATTTGCTAAATTAACCAAATCTATTATAAAAAAAGTAAACTTTTTACCTATGAGTTGGTTAGCCATCATACTCAGCCCAAAAATCTAAAAATCTGGAGTTTTCACTTCAAGTGGTTATTTTGCACAAAAGCCCATCTTTTTGTAATATTTGCAAATGTGCCAAATAAATATCATAAAAATTTCAGAAAATTCATAAATAATACCTACTAATAAATAATACATTTTCCCAAAATAATTTCTGAATTTGAACTGCCCAAGAAAATATTTGCACGTGTTTTGCATGTGTAAAAGAAAATTTTCAGAAAAATATTAATTAATCACCAAAATTATTTTAATTCATTTATACACCTCAAAAAATTATTTTAAAAAATCTAGGGTGTTAAAACGTCCACCGCGAGGAGGTGGGCCAAAAGAAGTACGTGGTCCGTCGCCTCGAGTATTTGGAGGTCTGTTACTTGTTCCTTCCTCCACATTACCCATCATGTGTGCCATTTATAATAAACAAGAGTACACGACTACTTAAACAAATTTTTATTAACTATACAAAAATATATAACTACATAAAAACTATATACAAACTATGTAGCAAAAGTTCTCAACATTTCTCAAATAATTTTACACTATATACCGACATATAATATCAAAATTCCTATTCAACATTTGTCAAAAAAATTACCCTATATACCTACATATATAACCAATCATCCAATATTTTCAAATTAACAATCATCCAATATTTTCAAATGATAGAACTATTCTAATATTGTTTGATTATTCCTATTGAAAATTCCTATTGCAAATTTCTCAACATTATCAAATAGAACTATTCTAATAGAACTGTTCCCAACATTATCAAAATTTCTATCCTAATTTTCTCATCATTTCTATTCAAATTCGCTAACAATTTCTAAACATACCGTTAATAATTTTTCAACATATCTCAAAATTAACCCGAAATTAAAAATGCAAAAGTATGGAAAATATACCGTTAAAGTTGGGTGATTGAAGAGGTAGATAGTGAGTAGGAGGTCGAAGAAGCTCCTTCAACCGCACTCTTTTCCCCCAAATTCCCGATTGAACGATCTTTTGGATATTGGGGTTTAGGGTTTTCAAAGCATGGAAAGAGGGAGTTGAGAGTGTGAGGAGAGATCGTAGATGAGAGATGTGGAAGATCGAAACGGCTAAGGCTAGAATTTTTGGGTTAATCGACGAGATGATTTCGACGAAATGGATTCGGGTTTCGGGGTTAGAAGAGGAAGAGGAAGATAGAGAGTTGAAAGAGAGAATGAGGTCGAAATTCGAGCCTGGAGTATAAAAAACCCCCAAACGACACTCGTTGTCTCAAAAAGCGAGTTTGGGAAGAACCCCATCGCTTTTTGAGACAACGAGTCTTGGCTAGGGAGAAATAAAAAAACCCATGCCTCACACTCGTTGTCTCAAAAAGCGATGGAGTTTTTTCAAAATTCGCTTTTTGAGACAGCAGGTATGTCGGTGTGGGAATTTTTTTAAAAAGTAGGTCACTTTGGGAAAAACTTTCAAAAGAGGATCATTTTGGGAAAAAAATTCAGTTTCCTACTAGTATGATTTAATCATCAATTGCTGTTTTCGAGGTTCATCAATCCCTGTTTTCAGGTATGTGTAAGATTCATGAATGCTTTGATGTATATTTAGATCATATATATTGTATCGGCCAGTTAAACTTGTTTGAAATCAATGCCCAAATTTATCCTCCGTCAACGATAAATCATATATAGCTGCATATATTGGACAACCATTCTAAAAGGACCCTCTAACCACCCCCCCCTATGCAACGGCTCTAAGATGCGAGTTTCATGGAGATCGTCTTGGGAGCACTCATCTCAAAGCAACTGCCTCCATAGGATCCAAGATTCGGATATTATTTGTTATGCCATAGGTCTTCTAATGGCATAACTAATCCGTAGGACAACAAAACATCAAACATTTGTTTTGTACCATTTTGAGAATTCTTTTGTTGCACTCAAATTAAAATCAATGAATTTAGTAGTACCATTCCACTAGTATTGAGGCATTGTTCATGGATGGGGACCACGCGTAATTAACCCTAGTGGTAGTGAACAATCATCATTCATTAATCAGGAAAAAATCTCTCTCTATATATGGTTCAGTTGGTACTAGATATATATGAACATAATGAGTGTCATTAGCCCAAAAATGAGTACAGGCATTAAGTTTGGTACAAAAAAAATGATTAATTAGTTAAACTTAATTAATCATTCATTTCATGGTACACATCATTTGTACCTGGTGTTTCTTTTATTAGATTAGAATCATAGCAATGTGAGTTTGAAGTTAAAGATACCTGTATATAAATGTAGACTCTTGACATTCCCTAAATTAAAGACCTTTCTTATTCTATATTCCCAACATTTTCAATACCTAACAACTAAATCTTCATATTCTTGGCTCTTCCGATTCTAACTCTTAATCTTCCTATTCTAAACTGTATTAGAACTAGATTAAAGACATTTCACCTTCCTGTAATGCCTATATATTCCAACTTGATTCAGTTGAATAAATGTGCCACAAATTTTCTTTCTATTATTCTCCTTATGATATATCAAATATATATAATTTGTATAATCCTATTATCGTCAATATGGTATCAGAGTCTAGATCCTAGATCATATTGTCGAGCCATATAAAAAAATTTAAAAATTAAAAAAGAAAAAACCAAAATCTGTCATCGTCGGCCGACGCCACCACCATCGCCCTCCGCTGTCTTCCGTCGGCCTCCGCCCACTGTTGTCTTCCAACAACCAGTCTACTCTCACCCCATCTGTCCAAATCTCCAAATCTCCTCTCTCTTATTTTATTTCGGGTCTCTTTTCTCTCTTTCATCTCAACGTCCAGAGAAGGGGAGAGAGAATTAGAGTGAAATGTATGTTTTAGAGTGTTTGTTGGTTGTTTGTTTGTTTGTTTGTAAGTGCTACAGGGTTAGGTATTTCTAGGGTTTGGGTGTGTGTGTTTTAGACTGTTGTTTGTTTGTTTGCTAGTCTTTATTGGGTTTGGATGTGTGTTTTAGAGTGTTGTTTGTTAATTGGGTTGGGTCGTCGGCCAATAATGATCCCCACTACACATATCTTCCTATTCTAAACACTATAATGAGCCCAAAAAAACTGTGTGTATTATAAGTTAGAAGAGAGAAAGAATGAGTAGTATAAAAAATGCAGGTTTTTATGTTTCTATAGTTGTCGTCTCGATTCCAAGAGATTTCGACGTCCATCCCATCTGCCTAAGGCCATCCCATCACCACTTGTACTTCTTCCTGCCGAAGAGCAATACTTCAAAGATCCAAGAGCCAGATCTTTTCTACGCCATCAAGCGTAGCCCTCATGCGCCGTCACTGAGCACCACTACTTCTACTACTTCCTGCCGAAGAGCACTACTTCAAAGATCCAAGAGCTAGATATTCCCTGCGCCATCGAGCGTAGTTCCATGCGTCATCACTGAGCATCACTACTTCAAAGATCTAAGAGCTGGGTCTTCCCGGTGCTATCATGTGTCATCCCTTGTGCCATTATGCGCCGTTTCCTGCACCTTCAAGCATCGTCTCCGTGCCATTGAGTGTCATCTCCGTGCCATCAAGCGCCGTCATTGTGTCATCAGCGTCGTCTCCTGCGCCATTGTGTGCCGTCCTTTACGCTATTGAGTGTCATTTTCTGCGTCATCGAGCATCATCCATAGCCATAGTTCACCGTTTCTTACGCCATCGAGCGTCTTCCCTACATCACCGTTCTTGCCTCCAACAATTAGCGTACAAGATTGGAATAAGCTCACTGTGCTTCATCTTGCGGGGGTATGATAAAGATGTGTACATAAATATAGACTCTTGACCTTCCCTAGATTAGAGACCTTTCCTATATTCCCAACCTTTCCAATACTCAACAAATGATTATTGATTCTTCCTATTCTAACTCGTAATCTTCCTATTCTAAACTATATTAATTTCTCTTTCTATTATTCTTTTTATGACATCAAATATATAGAATTTGTATAATCCTATTATTGTCAATAGTTAGTACTAATGTATGAATTATCTCGCGGTTCGGAATTGTCCAATTTGGGGATACGTTCCCTACATTTAGGCATGATCGGAGAGATTCTTTGTCCCGATAATGGAGTAGTTCTTCCGGATGCAGTTCTTTGACCCGGCTATGTTAATGTGATAATTTTTTTTATTTTAAATTATGAATTATATCTATATAATAAATTACAAAGAAAGCTATCAAGTGGCTCTCATTCAATCTCCCCTAAAATCAATGGCTTAGATTGATTCTCATAAAACATATTTTTCCGCCAAAAATTTCAAACCCCAAAATTAAAAAATCCCCCCCAAAACTAAGAAACTCATTACTTTATTACTATCTCTCTCTTCTCTCTTCACTTTTAATATTTCTCTCTTTCTCTCTCTCTCCCTCTCTCTCTCCCATTCTTTCTTCATTACTTAGAATTTTTTAGATTTTAAGATTTCAGGTTTGTAAAATTTTTAGAATTTTTATACTTTTTTTTATTGCACATGTTATATTGAAAATAGCAAATATCTCTTTAACAGTTAAATTTCATCATTTGCCACACTTAAAGTTCTAAGAAGTTGGATTTTATACCCTCGTTTATAATTATTGTTCAACATATACAAGTAGAAACATGGATTTTTATTTACAACTAATTACTATCATACTATTCAAACCTGAACTACATAATTGTTGTTTTACTGTTTAGAGGGCTTTTCGTGCGTTGTATCGTTCCGAAGACGTGCCCACGGGCAAATCTAGTATATATATATATATATATATATATATATATATATATATATATAGGTGGCCCTTCGGTTGAGAACTAATTTGGTGAGAACTCTGTGAGAACTCAAGGAGTACACCCCCCATGAAAAATCCAAACCGGCCATTTCGTTCTACACGCCTTAGATAGCATAACATAAAGAAATCACGTAATTTGAAGTTCATTTTTCCATGATTTACATCATTGCAAAATTGTATGGCTTAAAATTCTACTCTATTTGATGGATGAGCAAATGAACTTCAAATTATTTGAATTCTTTATGTTATGCTATCTAAAGTATGTAGAACGAGATGGTCGGTTCGGATTTTTCATGGGGGGTCTACTTCGTGAGTTCTCACGGAGTTCTCACCAAAATTAGTTCTCAACCGAAGGGCTCCCTATATATATATATATATATATATATATGGGAAAAAGGGTATGAGCCATTTGCTCATTTAGTAAATGAGCAAGTGATGAGGTGGAATGCTTGTGATTGGAAAATCCTAAAAGTGGTTGGATACTTAATGTATCGCATGCATGTCATCTCATCAATTGCTCATTTATTAAATGAGCAAGTTGCTCATATTCCTTTTACTCTATATATTATAGTAATATACACGTTCGATGCACATACTGATTTACACGTGTGATGCATATCTTAATAAATATGATTATATATTTTTAAAAGTAAATGTGAAGACTATAATGAGAGAGTTGGAGTTGCACATAAGTAGGTTGGTTTACAACTCCAACTCTTCCATTAAAATAGTAGATTATATATTATATTATAGATAGATAGATAGATAGATAGTAATTTACACGTGTGATGCACATTTAATATATTTAAAAAATTAAATTAAAAACTATGACGTAGTGAGGACTCGAACCTAAGACCTCCTTCATATTAGTTATGCACGTGCAATGCACGGGTTGGTTGATTGACAAATAACACTAAGATCTTCTCCCATTATAAAATTTATCTTCTCCCATTATAAAATTTTGTATATATATATATATATATATAGGGTAAAAGGGATATGAGCAACTTGCTCATTTAGTAAATGAGCAATTGATTGTGTGGCATGCATGTGATACATTGGACAACTAATCCTTTTAAGAATATTCCAATTACATGTATGCCACATCATCAATTGCTTATTTACTAAATGAGCAAGTTGCTCATATCCCTTTTACCCATATATATATATATATATATATATATATATATATATATATATACACACACACACACACACACCACACTGTGTGATGCCTATCTGTATATATAAGAAAGACATATATACACACACACCACACCGTGTGATGCCTATCTGTATATATAAGAAAGACATGCATTAATTGGCTTTTTGTGTGGATTATTTGATCAATGTGGAACAATAATTAATAGTGTTGGTGAAATGTTCGAGTGTATGTACATATCTTATTTATAGAGTAACATGTGGTTTATATTACAAGCATCACTGCAAGATAAACATGTTTCCTCGGCGTATTTTAATCGACGCTTACTTGCAATGCCGGGATAGATCCATATGAAAACCAAACAGATCTATCCCAGCATTTTTGAATGGCGTCAGTGAAAACGCCGGCATCTATCTCGGCGTTTGTATGAAAACCGCCCGGATAAAATGCCCCCCATAAATATCCAAATTCCCAATCCTGCACCTCCATTGATCTCAATTCCCAAATCCCCAACCCTAGCTCTCGACCCAAAAATCCCAAATCCAAACCAACGCCAACACTTGCTCTGCCGTTGTCGCCTCGCCGTCGCCATCTATTGCCCGATGCCAACACTCGTTTTCGATTCCTGAGCCCCGACGTCCACAACCCCCGTATTCTCTCCTCTCCACTCCTTTCCATTCAAATCCTCCCTCTCAACTTGCCATCCCCAAACCCCAAACCCTAACCATAACCATTTTCGGCCTCCTCCTCCTCCTCCATCTCAAATGCAGCTGCGGTGCAAACAACAATGGTGGCAACACCCGACGCAAGTCGACAGCTCCCCATCACCCTTCAGTAAGCTGTCTCTTCCTCCATTTTTCTTAACCGGTTAAAACTAGTAAGTGAAACCCTAATTCTTCCCCAATTTCTTTCAATTTTAGTGTTTTATATCTAAACCAATTTGTTGAAAAACCAGTTAGACTTACTGTATGGAAACCATCTCCTCGAACTCTTGCCATCACTGGACAAGTGCTGAACCGGAAGGGTATTTGATGTTTGCTGAGGTAAGCTTAGGACCCTCAATCCATTTATCCTTTTCAATTATAGTATGGCATCCAAATTTAGTTCGTTTACATGGTTTAAGATTGAATGATGTTCAACTTTATGAGTTGGTTTAAATGAAATTTTATCATTCATTTGGTAGTAGATAAAATTTCAAAGTTAATGTAGTTTAGGAAATCATGTTAATTATCTAATCATCCCTTGTAACTATTATTTGATTTGTTAATTATGTTCAATCTACATGCAGTTAATCAATCTGAGTTCAGTTTCTTATTATTTTTCTGAGAAAATAGTGAGTGAACAATAGAGCACTGGAATCTACTTCTAATTTTTCACTAATTCTTTTCTGTTTGTAATGTTCGTATTAGGTATGCTTGTCAAAAGATTTGGGTGCTCCAGTAGGTTCTGTCATTGTTGGATCAGAAGACTTATCAGCAAGGTATCATTAGATAGGTGGAACTTCATAATCAGTTTTTCCAATCTGTTCTATTCAGTTCAAGTCACCTTGGCACTTTATTTTATTTTTATTTTAAAGTTCTACCCATTGGCCTGAATTCAAATTGGGTTTTATTTCTGAAGAATTGTGATATTTAAAGCTCTCTTAATTATAGAACGAGAGTCTAATTATTGTGCATTGTCGTGTCATATTGGATCATATGTTGTATAACCCCATAGTACTTTCTTCTCTGACCACACTATCATTTGACCTTATTGTATCATATAATAATGTTTTCATTACGCTAAAAAATAATTACAAGCCAGAGCTAAAAGTGATAGTTGTATGTTTTATTTTAGCAAAGTACTCTATTGATGAGCGGTAGGGAGAGGTTTTCATTGTTTTGTTGCACACCAGGTTGATTATTTTATTTTATTTTATTTTATTTATTTATTTATTTATTTATTTATTTATTTATTTACTTTGACTCAAAACAGGTTGATGGATATGCGAAAATATTTTCCGGGGTAGAGCATGGATGGACGGTAAGATATGCTGTAAATGATGAAGCTGCTGTGAAGGATGCTGAAGATGCTGACAATGACATGATTGAGTTGTTCGTGAAGTACCTTACGCAGTAGACTTGCCTTATATACTAGGTATGCCCGTGACACATGCCTACGGCACGTATTCGAAACTGCATATAAATTTATTTGGAGTTATTTGGTTGTGTGAACTACATATAAATTTATTCATTATATATGCTAAGATGAAAAGTCATTCACTATACCTCTTCAACAATTATTCATTAAAGGGTTTCAGTTTTTTAGTTATTTCATCTTTATTGTCCTTAAATTTTTCAATATTGACTTATCCAATTCTCCAAAAACATAGCTATTTTTCAAGCAATGTAAGCACATCCATTATAAATATGCACCATGACAATAAAAAAATCTGAGTGTAAATAAATACAATCACCTTTCTAATACAATCTTCTTCTCTATGCAACCCTCCTTTGAAATTTTATTGTTTCCTAATTGTTTTCTAATACAATCACCTTGTTTAGTAAAAATTTCGACAGTCTCATCTAAAATTTTACAGGCAGTTAATATTAACTTTGATGTAATAGATATCGTTTGATATTAGCGAAGATAGTAGCCAAAATATAAAATAGTCTCCTCTAAAATAGTATCTCTAAAATTTTCATATTAACCAAGATACAAAATAAAAACCAATATTTCGTTTGAAAACGTAATATATTTTTAGGAATTGTAGTAAAAAATTCGACAAAATCTCCCCTTAAATATTAGCCCTTTTAGAGCAATTCCTTACGAAATTCTGCTCACAATTAAAAAATTAATGTCACATGCAGTCAATATGAATTCTCCCCAGGCCAATCCAAACAACATCACACACGCATCATATATATAAGGCTCTAGGGAAAAAATCTTCATATGACTAAAGATACAAAATAAATACCAAGATATCGTTTGAAAACATAATAGTTTTTAGCAAATTTAGTAAAAATTTCAACAAAATCTCCCATAAAATATTAGCCCTTTTACACAATTCCTTACGGAATTCTGCTAACAATTAAAAATATAACATCACAGGCAATAAATATCAATCCTCCCCAGGCAAAACCAAGCAACATCACACAGACATTATATATATAAGGCTCTGGGGGAAAAAATCATAATATAATGCAAGATACAAAATAAAAACCAAAATTTCGTTTGAAAACGTAATGAATTTTTAGAAAAACCTTTCAAAAACCAAACACAGAACCCAATACTCCATAACTTTGCGGGTATGGGTATTAACATAACTATATTATATCATCATTATATACAGATACTTACATCATCTCCCAAAATGCTAAATATTACAACTATTACAAATATTACAACTATTACAACTATTACAACTATTACATTCTCCATAATATATACCAACCAACCGAATGACCAAAAAAAAAAATTACAGGGCTGAAATAATGCTTCAAGTCTTCAAGTCTTCAAAAATGGGACCAAACAGTGAGCCTAAAAAAACAGTAAGAGTTTACAATAATCAATTAAAACAATGAGTTTTAAAACAATAGTAAGAATTTTGAAACCATTACCTTTCAAACAGGGCAACGCCTAAAAGGACTATATCCGTCCATCTTGAACCAAACATGCATGTTGCTTCTAACTGCATGTTGCTTTGTTTGCTCAAGTATTAAAAACATAATCCTGAAGTTGAAACTCTGCTTGTTATCAGATGCAACACCTAGGCCATTTCATCCCAAGCTTCATGTATGTTCATGGTTTGCTTGTTCTCAGTTGCTCCACCACATCTCTGATCCCAAGGTTCACTCAAAAAACCAAAAACTCGAAATACTCTCAAAGACATATACAATTAAAAGAGGTTATTAGGGGACTAATTCAAATTTAGATCATATCAAACAAAAAAACATGTAAATTTAAGCATTGAAATTGCTCAGAACACATGTTTTTCCATCATCATAAGGGCTAAAAGAACACCATAATTATAAACACAATTATGAGTACAATTATATGGCTCAGGATCATACTAATTCTCTTCACTATCTGGCTCAGAACTATATGAGGATCACATTTCATGAAGTAAGAAAATTCAGAACCGTGTATCATAAAGTAGGCTGAATCAGTGCAGTCAAAACCAATAAAAGCATGCTAGATTGCTTTGCATAATAAATGCAATAAAGTAGTTTGGCACAACGAATGCATCATCACCAAAATAGAATAACAGGCAATAACTCCTTCAGTCCACGCATTGAAGGAGTGAGCCTCATAAACACATTTCATATTCAGAGAAGCAGCAAATCGAAAATCTCAAGTCAGAACCAAGTGCAAAACCAAAAAAGACTCAAATTAAGTTCATCACTGCTCAGATTTTAAAATAGATGCTTCAATACCTAAAATCTGTATGAATCATAATGTGTAATCTCATCACAGCTATAATAAACATGGTGATTAATAGCATAATCAATATAAGAAGCAGTTCCATTATTCCAACCAAAGCAAAGTATCTGCAAGCATCTAAACAATAACCACCATCCTCAATCTCAACAATAGCCATTATCTCAACAATAGTTCATCATAGCCCATATTTAAAAAAAATAGTGCTTCAATTACTTATGTGCAGAATGAAGCATCTAAGAGCAGAGTCATTTAACTCCCATCTTCAATTTCCACCACTCCCAAGAAATATCGAAGTTTTTAAGAAGTAACAAAGGAGTTCAACATCTTTAAATATTATAAGCAAAAGGTTAACATATGGCATGGCAAAAGAAAATGTGAACCTTCAATGTGATTAGTAATTTATTGCAAGCTCCAGCATAGACTCATCCAAAGACTCATCTAAAGGTTGAATAAAAATCATATGGTCACCCTGCAGGCTATCCACTTGCATATCCATATCACCAATTTTAGACACCCAAGTGGTATGTTATATTTCATCTAGTAGCCAATTAATTCATGATGCGGTTTGTTTCTGGGAGACGTGTGGATGCACCAGGTGTGAGTTCTTACTCGATTTGTATTTGAAGGAGAAAGCTACTAATCGGACGACCCTTGGCTGGCCGAGCGGTACCTGCGACGGGCTTGGAGTGAGGTGGATGTCTGGGCTCGGATCAGAGGGCTCGGATCCGAGGTCTTGTGTACCTACAGACGGTCTCGAAACACCGGGGTTGGTTCCGGTGGCAGACCCTCCGACGATCTAGTCAGTCACTAGGATAAAGCAACAGTAACTAGGGTTTTGTGGAGAAAAGATTGATTACCCTTGAAGAAAGGAGAGGGCCTGATATTTATAGGAGATTCCAATCGGGTCCAGACCCGTTTGGGGCTGGGCCGGACCCGGTTACCCGATTGGCTGAAGCGGTGGAAAGTCGGGCGGTATAGGGCTGACGTGGCAGGTGCCGGAGTGGTTTCCGGGCTGACGTGGCAGAGCTCCGGGCGGTTTTCCGGTGCTGACGTGGCAGATCTGAAGGATCAGAAAGAACGCGTATCCTGAGGGGATCCAGTGGCTTAGGGTGAGCCACGTTTTATTCCTGACCCATATCACAAGCCCCACACTCCCGCAGGGTTGGGTGCTCCAGCAGTGCGGGGGTGACTCCTGGTCCTCGGGGGAAGGGCAGATGTCAGGGTAAGAGGTGGGATCTGTTGTTTCCCGAAGATGGCCAGGGGCAGGAGGAATGGACCCCTCGTTGGATGTGCGGGAGGTGAAGTTTTTAGGAGGGAGGAGTTGGTAATGCGCATGCCGAGCTCACTAGGTCGGTGGCCGAGCTAGAGGGGTCGGCGGACGAACCATACGGGTTGGCGGACGACCGACTCGCTAGTTGGAAGAGCGAGGGGTCATCCAGGCCATCCGATGAGCGTTGGGGATTGGCGTCCGAGGTCGTGAGGTCGGCCTGACGAGCGTCTGGTTAGTTAGGAGAGGGAGGAGGTGAGACTCGAGCTCTGATCCGAGCGCCGAGTCCCTATTGGGAAAGGAGGAGTGGCTCGAGCTTCGATCCGAGCTCCGAGTGTTTACTGAGAAGGGAGGAGGGGCTTGGTTCGAATTTCGATCCGAGCGTCGAGTTCCATACTGAGAAAGGGGAAGTAGTCTGGCTCGAGCTTCGATCCGAGCGTCGAGCCTCCACTGAGTAAGAGGGAGTAGTCTGGCCCGAACTCAGGGGGGTCGGTGGGCGACTGCCTCGCTAGTTGGAAGAGCGAGGGGTCGCTAGTTGGAAGAGCCTGGTCAGGAGATCGGCATGACGAGCACCTCGTTAGTTTAGACGAGTGAGGGGAAGGTGAGACTCGAGCTCCGATCCGAGCGCCGAGTCCATACTGGGAAAGGGGAAGTCACTTGGCTCGCTTTTTGATCCGAGCGTCGAGCCCCTACTGACGGGTGCATGGTTGTTCTAGACCGCCACTTCGAAAGTTCTTCTTCTAGGATCCACTTTGATTCCGAAAAGCCTGTTTGGATCGCTTTTTTGGAAGACATTGGTAATGGGTTGAACAGAAGTAAGTGGGAGATGATGAACAGATCTAGACTCTTCAGTGAGTCCAAGAGAAGTGGCCGTGTGTCTTGCGTTCTTATCCGAGCGTCGAGCTCCCACTAAGCAAGGAGAAGTTGCTTGGTTCGAGTTTCGAGCTCCACCAGTGAAATGAGAAGGCGATCTGGCTCGCGGTTCTATCCGAGCACCGAGCCCGATCTGAGAAAAGAGGAGGCGGTCTGGCTCGCGGTTCTATCCGAGCGCCGAGCCCCCTCTGAGAAAAGAGAAGGCGGTCTGGCTCGCGGTTTTAATCCGAGCGCCGAGCCCCATCTGAGAAAAGAGAAGGTGGTCTGGTTCGAATTTCCATCCGGGCGTCGAGTCCCACCTGTTGAAGGGCGAAGGTGGTATGGCTCGAATTTCCATCCGAGCGTCGAGCCCCATCTGTGAAAGGAGAAGGTGGGGTGGCTTGAGGCTCCATCCGAGGGTCGAGCCCCACCTGTTGAAGGAGGTGGTATGGCTCGAATGTTCATCCGAGCGTCGAGCCCCATCTGTGAAAGGAGAAGGTGGTCTGGCTCGAGGCTCCATCCGAGGGTCGAGCCCCACCTGTTGAAGGAGAAGGTGGTATGGCTCGAATTTCCATCCGAGCGTCGAGCCCCATCTGTGAAAGGAGAAGGTGGTGTGGCTCGAGGCTCCATCCGAGGGTCGAGCCCCATCTGTTGAAGGAGGTGGTATGGCTCGAATTTCCATCCGAGAGCCCCATCTGTGAAAGGAGAAGGTGGTGTGGCTCGAGGCTCCATCCGAGGGTCGAGCCCCACCTGTTGAAGGAGAAGGTGGTATGGCTCGAATTTCCATCCGAGCGTCGAGCCCCATCTGTGAAAGGAGAAGGTGGTGTGGCTCGAGGCTCCATCCGAGGGTCAAGCCCCACCTGTTGAAGGAGAAGGTGGTATGGCTCGAATTTCCATCTGAGCGTCGAGCCCCATCTGTGAAAGGAGAAGGTGGTGTGGCTCGAGGCTCCATCCGAGGGTCGAGCCCCATCTGTTGAAGGAGGTGGTATGGCTCGAATTTCCATCCGAGCGTCGAGCCTCATCTGTGAAAGGAGAAGGTGGTGTGGCTCGAGGCTCCATCCGAGGGTCGAGCCCCACCTGTTGAAGGAGAAGGTGGTATGGCTCGAATTTCCATCCGAGCGTCGAGCCCCATCTGTGAAAGGAGAAGGTGGTGTGGCTCGAGGCTCCATCCGAGGGTCGAGCCCCACCTGTTGAAGGAGAAGGTGGTATGGCTCGAATTTCCATCCGAGCACCGAGCCCCACCTGTGAAAGGAGAATGTTGTATGGCTCGAATTTCCATCCGAACGTCGAGTCCCACCTGTTGAAAGGTTATTTGTCTTCGAGCTTCGACCCGAGCTCCCTGACTTGGCGCAATTTCGCACTTGTTGCTAGGGGGTGATTTCTGTCTGGCAAACAGGAAGGGGTAGTATTGGAATTTTATCCTTTCTGCTGACGTCATGGCGCAAAGATCAACGTTTGCTTAGCCGTTGGATCTTGTTAGATAAGATCTAACGGCTAGATACTTATTTGCAAAAATCGAGGAGTCGTTGTCTACTTTAAAAACCCCCACCCCCCTCATTTTTCCTTTCACCTTATCACTTATAATTCCCAACTTTCCAACTTTAGCGCAGGCATTTCGATCGCTGTCGGCGGATTCTTCGCAGAGAAGCGTAACTTTCAAAGCATCAGGTTAGTAATTCACTTTTTTGAAATGTCGCGTACTCAGTCTGGTTCCGAGGCTACTTCGTCTGGTCACTCGGAGATGGAGTCAGATTTGGAAACGTCATCGTCTCTGGGCAAGTACCAGGTCAAAGAGGAGGTTTTCTCCGAACCTGGCTCCGAGGGCGACAGTGACGTAGCTTTAATCGTGCAACCGCTGAGTTCTCGGAGGCTAGGGAAGGAGCCGATGGAAGAGGGCGGTGCAGACGAGGATAGTGATGATGAGGACGAGGAGTCGGATCAGGGTGCTGGTGATGATGAAGAGGGTGAGGAAGGAGAGCAGGGCGACACGGGGAGTGAGGGAGGAGAGGGTATTGGTGCGCCGGAGGCCGGTCACGGAGAAGATCTGCCTCCGTTGCCCCCCTTGTCGACGCCATCCCCCGAGCGCAAGCCTCGGCCACGTCGGAAGAAGAGAGTCCTCACCATCCCTCAAAGCCCTTCTTCGCCTGACGAGGATGCGCCGAGGACGGGCCTTGATGTTCCACCTGTTACCTTTCGGAATCCCGTGTCGATACGAATGTATCCCGACGATGTGAAGGATATTCAACCGATCCCTCCCGTGCCTGGAGAAAACACAAGGACGAAAATTCGTGCGGACAATACTCCCAGCATCCTGAGACCGGAGTACCTGAATATCATCAGGGCTGCTTACTACATTCCGAGGGAGTACGAGCTCCTACAACCGAGCCCGGGTATTCGTCCCACGACAGTGTTGGCTCCGGGCTATTGCATATTTCCAGAGCACGCCTTCATCTCGGGGTTAAGGCTCCCCCTGCACCCTTTCGTAAAGACGGTTTTGAACTGGGCGGAGTTGTCTCCCATGCAGTACGGTCCCAACTCGTGGAAGCACCTCATCTGCTTCGTCCTGAAGTGCCAAGAGAAAGGGGTGAGGCCGAGGCTTTCCTACTTCCGTGCCATTTTTAGTATTGGTTCGCTCGGAGATATTGAGGGCGTATTCTTCTTCACGCCGAGACCGAACAAAAGGGTGGTGCACGGCCACCCGGATTCGATTAAGAATTGGAGGGATAAGTATTTTGTCGTGAAGACCGAAAGGTCATGGGACATCCCGACTCAGTGGAATTTTGTGAAGCCGAAGCGCAAGCCCCCGAAGAGGAGTGAGTTAACTGCCAAGGAGTGGGGGAGGGTCGAACATATACTCAGGGGAGACAGCATCGCATGGCGCCGGGTGACCGAGGTTCACCTAGCGAGGGCCGGACTGAGTCCCGCCGACCCTAGTATGTTTCTTTCCTTATTTTTTCATCTTTCTGCCTTCGTGTTAACGTTTAGCCTTCCTTTCCTGTCTTGTTGTAGGGATGTCGACACAACAGGCACAAGCCAAGCAGATTCTGCTCGCCGCTGCCGAGAAGACGAGGCAGGAGAAGAAGAAGAAAGAAGAGCAGGATCGCCTCGCTGCCGAGAAGCGGAAGCTTTCTGCTCAGCTTTCGCAAGCCGGAGGGCCCTCTAACGTGCCTCCCCCAGCGCCCGAGGAACAGCCTTTGGCGAAGAAGCAGAAGAAGCATCACCATTCGTCGCGGTCGGCTCGAGACCCAGCGGGGGGATCGGGGAAAACGGTTGAAGCCCCGTTACAACAGCTTCCCCCCGTACGTCCGAGCACGGCGGAGTTGGTGGGAAGGATGGCGCCGATGCCCTTCGTCCCCGATTGGTCGATCCTGAAGGGTGACACAATTCTCGACGGACCCGTATCGATGGAGTTCGTCTCGAAGGCCATCACCGATCGGGATGGAATGGCCTTGGCGGCGCAGACGGCCGATCAGGCCTACATGCGCTGGGCCCAAGCCACCCTCTCGGTAAGTTGTCCGAGGCCCATCTGGTGAGTGGACTTGTAATTATTGCTAACTTTGATTTTTCTTGACAGTCGATGCTCCACGGTCAGCACTTCCACAAGTGTCTGGAGAAGGAGGTCACATACGAGCGGAAGCAGAAGGAAAAGTTCCTTCGGGAACTGACCAAGGCGACGGACGACTTCAAGGAGGCCCGGGACATGGTGACCGTTCACGAGGCCCAGATAGAGTCCTTGGACAGGATCCATAAGCAGGACCGAGAGGATCTGTTGAAAAAGATTGCGGCCGAGGCGACGGAGAAGGAAAAGGCGCAGAAGGCCGTGGCGGACTTGGAGGCGGTCTTGGGGGAGACATTGGTGACGGCGCAAGACGAGGCTTATGAGCAGGCCAAGTCTCACTTCAAATATATTTATCCGGAGTGCAACGTCGACCACCTCAGCTTCGGGTGGAAGCCGGACCTGCCTCCGACCCCTGGTGGTGATGGTGACGACGGGGGCCACCACGAAGAAGAGGTGCACCCCGACCCTCAAGACTAGATGTTTTTGTTTTTATTCTTTTTGTTGTAAATGCCTTCGGCGGACTGGCCACCGCAAATTTTGTATCGGAACTTTTGAAATGGAATGAAATATGAAATTTTTGGGCCGACCCTAGAGCACTTGCATTTTGTGATACTGGTATTTTTCTTTTGATAGAGGCTGGCTCGCCAACGAAAGTTGGCTCGGGACCGAGAGGCTGCCAAGAATTACTTTTTGAACAAGTCGAGAGAGCTCGGTCTAGAGGTGGCTCGTTTGAGAAAAATTGTAGCCGACCGGGACTGGTGGGTCATTGAGAAGGACTGGGCGGTCTCGGATACCTCTAGTGGGCGATCGGCCTCCGAATCTTCTCTTCGCGAGGCCGTCATAGAGAAAGAATTGGAGGTTCGCCAGCTGAAGCTCATACTGGGTGCCGGTCTTGTTGAAGAGGCGAGTAGCTCTACTCCGGGGCGGTTGCTGCCGCCCTCGCCGGTTGAGACACAGCCGGATGATGCGGAGAGCTCGGTGGCGGGCACGTCTTCCTTGGTCGGAATAGCCGAGCGTCACAGGAGCCCCGAATTCGAGTTCCCGGCCGAGTGAGTGAGTTGAGAGCCTTCATTGTATTCGCATTTTCGTTCATTGAGTTGTAAGCAATGAGTAATGAATAAGATCATTTGTTCTCCGGAGCCTTGATTGCCTCGGATGCCGAGGGTATTTGGTGCGAAATCTACGAAGAGTCGTAATTGACGCGATTGCGCCAATGATTGCGACGTTTCGCATTCCTAGGAACATTAATGGCGACGCTTCGCCTTCCGCTGTTTCATATTCCCAGGCGTAATAAATGAG
Source organism: Hemerocallis citrina (assembly GCA_017893485.1). Lineage (NCBI taxonomy): Eukaryota > Viridiplantae > Streptophyta > Magnoliopsida > Asparagales > Asphodelaceae > Hemerocallis > Hemerocallis citrina. The sequence goes on from CM030365.1 coordinate 183,546,639, forward strand.
GCCTCAGGGGGCTATATAATCGCCACTCCCCATCTGTTTTTGACCAGTGAGTCATTCGGCATGGATGCCTGCCTATGGCGGGCGTCCAAAAAATATAATTTTTTCGAGCATCTCGGATCGGAGGCACACCGATCACCCTCGAACTATTCGGGGTACCGGCCGTCACGGCCATGGGACCCCGGGTTGTTCGTTGGTGACCGGTGGGCCGACCGATCGTTTGGGGTGTTCGGAGAAGTCCGAAGCTCGGCGAGCTGTTTGTAACTGTGGTTCTGAAGGGCGTTATGGGCAAGTTGTTTGCAACAGTGAAGGCTCGGTTGCAAGGGCAGGCCGAACCTTTGTAGTTTCAATCAGCTGGCTCGGAATGGTGCGCTTCGAGAGAGAGAGAGAGAGCCGCCAGTCTTTGGCCCCCCTGCCATCCTCGAACAGTTTGGGGTTTGGGTCTTGCAAAAAGTCGCAAACCCCGAGCTGTTCGCGGGTGAGAGGGTGGCCAGTAATCCGACTCAAGGCTCGGGGTGTCTGCGGAAGGCGGACGCCTCAAAACTAAAAAATAAAAAAAATTTCCAACACTTGGTGAGGGAACAGATGGTAGGCAGCGTCGAGCGTCTCTGCCGAGTGTCAAGGTCGCGGTGCCCTCGGAGAGGGCACCCGCCTTGCTTGGGATCGACGCCGAGCTCCTGCACTTGTTCTCGTGGAGAGACGGTGCGGGAGTGGCTGGCAGATGTCGCCTCGCGTATCGGTTGATGGCCTCCGAGGGGGCCAAACCGAGCGGGGGACGGATGCCGAGCCCCCACAACGGTGAGAAAGGCAACTGCAGGCGTAGCGTAGCGCCGCCGCCGAGCGTTCAGGTCGCGGTGCCCTCGGAGGGGGCACCTGCCTTGCTCGGGGTCGACACCGAGCCCCTGCACTTGTTCTCGTGGAGAGACGGTGCGGGAGTGGCTGGCGGATGTTGCCTCGCGTATCGGTTGATGGCCTCCGAGGGGGCCAAACCGAGCGAGGGACGGATGCCGAGCCCCCACAACGGTGAGAAAGGCAACTGCAGGCGTAGCGTAGCACCGCCACCGAGCGTTCAGGTCGCGGTGCCCTCGGAGGGATCACCTGCCTTGCTTGGGGTCGACGCCAAGCCCCTGCACTTGTTCTCGTGGAGAGACGGTGCGGGAGTGGCTGGCGGATGTCGCCTCGCGTATCGGTTGATGGCCTCCGAGGGGGCCAAACCGAGCGAGGGACGGATGCCGAGCCCCCACAACGGTGAGAAAGGCAACTGCAGGCGTAGCGTAGCGCCGCCGCCGAGCATTCAGGTCGCGGTGCCCTCGGAGGGGGCACCGGCCTTGCTCGGGATCGACGCCGAGCCCCTGCACTTGTTCTCGTGGAGAGACGGTGCGGGAGTGGCTGGCGGATGTCGCCTCGCGTATTGGTTGATGGCCTCTGAGGGGGCCAAACCGAGCGAGGGACGGATGCCGAGCCCCCACAACGGTGAGAAAGGCAACTGCAGGCATAGCGTAGCGCCGCCGCCGAGCGTTCAGGTCACGGTGCCCTCGGAGGGGGCACCTGCCTTGCTCGGGATCGACGCCGAGCCCCTGCACTTGTTCTCGTGGAGAGACGGTGCGGGAGTGGCTGGCGGATGTGGCCTCGCGTATCGGTTGATGGCCTCCGAGGGGGCCAAACCGAGCGAGGGACGGATGCCGAGCCCCCACAACGGTGAGAAAGGCAACTGCAGGCGTAGCGAAGCGCTGCCGCCGAGCGTTCAGGTCGCGGTGCCCTCGGAGGGGGCACCTGCCTTGCTCGGGATCGACGCCGAGCCCCTGCACTTGTTCTCATGGAGAGACGGTGCGAGCCGAGTCCTATGCTTGTAAGAGAAGCATGTTTGGGCTCGGGGTCCCATCCGAGTGCCGAGTCCTATGCTTGTAAGAGAAGCATGTTTTGGCTCGGGATTCCATCCGGGTGCCGAGTCCTATGCTTGTAAGAGAAGCATGTTTGGGCTCGGGGTCCCATCCGAGTGCCGAGTCCTATGCTTGTAAGAGAAGCATGTTTGGGCTTGTGATTCCATCCGGGTGCCGAGTCCTATGCTTGTAAGAGAAGCATGTTTTGGCTCGGGATTCCATCCGGGTGCCGAGTCCTATGCTTGTAAGATAAGCATGTTTTGGCTCGGGATTCCATCCGGGTGCCGAGTCCTATGCTTGTAAGATAAGCATGTTTTGGCTCGGGATTCCATCCGGGTGCCGAGTCCTATGCTTGTTAGAGAAGCATGTTTGGGCTCGTGATTTCATCCGGGTGCCGAGTTGTATGCTTGTAAGAGAAGCATGTTTTGGCTCGGGATTCCATCCGGGTGCCGAGTCCTATGCTTGTTAGAGAAGCATGTTTTGGCTCGGGATTCCATCCGGGTGCTGAGTCCTATGCTTGTAAGAGAAGCATGTTTTGGCTCGGGATTCCATCCGGGTGCCGAGTCCTATGCTTGTTAGAGAAGCATGTTTTGGCTCGGGATTCCATCCGGGTGCTGAGTCCTATGCTTGTAAGAGAAGCATGTTTTGGCTCGGGATTCCATCCGGGTGCCGAGTCTTGTGCCAAGTCTGTGAGGTAATTTATCTGTTTCCAAGGTTTGGAATCATAAGCTTGTTTTTAAGAAAGCTGACATGTTTACAAAATATGTTTGTTACAAAAAAGTCTAGGCGCGACGTGCCGTTTACAGGACTTTACAAAAGACTAGGCACAACGTGCCGATTACGATCGCTATATTTTACATGGAGGCTACTCTCCTAAGAACTTAATCAAGTGTTCCGCATTCCAGGGCCTCTTGACAGGCTTGCCGTCGGTGTCGGTCAGGCGATAGGTACCCGGTCGTATGACCTCTGAAACCTTATAAGGGCCCTCCCAGTTTGGCGCCAACTTCCTTTTCTGGCCGGGGTTGGATACCGCCAGTTTCCGGAGGACAAGATCTCCGAGTGCAATGTTTGTCGGGCGCACCTTCTTGTTGTAGAACCTCTCGATTCTTTGCTGGTAGATGTTCCTTCTGATGGCCGACTTCTCCCTGACCTCGTCAATGAGGTCCAGGTCCGCTCGTAGTTGCATGGAGTTGCTTGCTTCGTCAAAAGCCATAATTCGGGGAGAGGGGATACCTATTTCCAGGGGAATGACGGCCTCAGCGTCGTACGTTAAGTTGAAAGGTGACTCCCCTGTCGGGATCCTTTTTGTTTTTCGGTGGGCCCAGAGAACGCTTGCCAGTTCGTCGACCCACAACCCTTTTGAGGAATTTTCGAGTCGCTTCTTGAGTCCGTCGAGGATCTGGCGATTCGCGTTCTCTGCCTGTCCGTTGGATTGGGGATGGCATACTGAAGAGAAGCGCTGCTGGATACCGAGGTCTTCGCAGAACTTGCGGAAATGCTTGCCAGCAAACTGGGTCCCGTTATCCGTGACGAGAACTTGGGGGATCCCGAACCGACAGATAATGTGCTTCCAGAAGAATTGTTGGGTCTGCTGCTCGGTGATCGTAACTAATGGCTCCGCCTCGATCCATTTTGTGAAGTAGTCGATCGCTACTATGAGAAACTTTCGTTGCCCTGTCGCCTTTGGAAAGGGGCCTACAAGATCCATCCCCCACATTGCAAAGGGAGTCGGGCTGGCCATGGACCGGAGGTTTGCTTGCGGGACTCTTTTGATGGGCGAGAATCTTTGACAGGGGCCACACTTCTAGACAAGGGTCAAAGCATCCTGCAACATGGTGGGCCAGTAGTACCCGTGGTTCAAATCCTTTCGCGCGAGCGAACGACTTCCCATGTGACACTCGCCAATCCCCTCGTGTAATTCCTTGAGAGCATATTCGGCTTCATCGGGAGTGAGGTAGCGGAGATAAGGCCGTCCATCCGAGGTAGTGTAGGACCTCTTGAAAAGTGTTGAGTCGATCATTGTGAACCTTTCCGCTCGGGCCCTGACCCTTCTTGCTTCGCCTCGGTCTTCTGGGAGTTCTCCCTTGACGAGAAATCGCCTAATCAGTGTGGTCCAGTCTTCGGGGGGAGCCCCATCTTCAACGCACAGGATCTCCGGGATGTCGATGCTAGGTTTTAGCATGACCTCGATCAGGACCGTGCGATCGAGACCTTCGAAGGAAGAGGAAGCCAATTTTGACAAAGCGTCAGCCTGGACATTCTGTTCTCGGGGGATCCTCAAAACAGCCGACTCGTCGAAGGACGCTAGTAGGCATTGAACTACAGCTCGGTAACGAACCATGCGATCGTCACGGGCCTCGTACTCCCCGGTGATCTGGTTGACCACGAGCTGGGAGTCGCTGAAAGCCCTGATCTGTCTGGCACCGGCTTGATGAGCTAGGGTGAGCCCAGCGATCATTGCCTCGTATTCGGCCTCGTTGTTAGAGGCCAGGAAGTTGAGGCGGAGGCAGTACTGCAGAAGAAAACCGTCTGGGCCTCGCAGGATGATGCCCGCTCCGCTGCCTGCCTCGCAGGAGGAACCATCGACGTAAACTTCCCACGTCTGGTCGCTTTCCGTGTTTGTAGGGTGCTCGGAGATAGTGCACTCCGTAATGAACTCCGCGAGCGCCTGCCCCTTGATGGCTGTTCTGGGCTGATAGCCAATGTCATACTGGCTGAGCTCAATCGACCATTTCACGAGTCGACCCGAGCTTTCTGGTTTGTAGAGTACGGCCTTCAGTGGTTGGTCTGTCAGCACTTGGACAGAATGGGATTGAAAATATGGACGGAGCTTTCGCGAGGCCATGACCAGGGCGTACGCTACTTTCTCCATCCGAGAGTACCTGGTCTCGGCCTCGAGCAGGACCTTGCTGACGTAGTATACAGGCTTCTGTAATCCCTCTTCCTCCCGAACGAGAACGGCGCTGAGCACCTTCTCCAAGGCTGATAGGTAGAGCCAGAGTGGCTCTCCTGGTTCGGGCTTGCTGAGGAGAGGAGGGTTCGCGAGGTATTCCTTTAGCTGGGCGAAGGCCTCTTGCTGTTGGACCCCCCATTCGAACCCGTCGGTGCCGCGCAGGGCTTTGAAGAAGGGGAGAGACTTCTCTCCGGACTTGGAGAGGAAACGGCCGATGGCCGCCAGTCTCCCCGTCAGCCGTTGGACTTCTTTGATGTTCCTGGGAGGGGCCATGTCTAGGATTGCTTGGATCTTTTCGGGGTTCGCTTCGATTCCCCTTTGGCTGATAATGAACCCAAGAAACTTTCCCGCGGAGACGCCGAAGGCACATTTATTCGGATTAAGTCTCATGTTATGGGTCCGAAATACCCCAAAGGCCTCCTCCAGATCGGCTACGTGATCCTCCCCCCGCCTGCTCTTGACGAGCGTGTCATCCACATATACTTCTATATTGCGCCCGATCTGTTCCTTGAAGACCCGGTTGACGAGCCTCTGGTACGTGGCTCCGGCGTTCTTCAGCCCGAAGGGCATGACCCTGTAGCAGTAGAGCCCCTGGTCTGTGACGAAGGACGTCTTGGCGATGTCGGGAGGGAACATGCGGATCTGGTTGTAGCCTGAAAACGCATCCATGAAGGACAGGAGCTCGTGACCCGATGTTGCATCGACGAGAGCATCGATCCTGGGAAGGGGGAATGGGTCCTTCGGGCACGCCTTGTTGAGGTCCGTGAAATCAATGCAGATCCTCCAGCTCCCACTCGCCTTTTTGACCATGACGACGTTTGCCAGCCACTCGGGGTAGCTGACCTCTTGGATGAAGCGCGCGGTAAGGAGTTTGTCGACTTCTGCATTAACTGCCTGTTGTCGCTCTGGTGTGAACTTGCGTCGCTTTTGTACCACTGGTTTCGAGCCGGGGATCACGCTGAGTTTATGCATGATGAGCTCCTCGAAAATACCGGGCATGTCAGATGGCTTCCTAGCGAACAGATCGACATTGCGTCGGATGCAGGTGATGAGATCGGACTTAAGGCGGGGTGCGAGGGAGCGACTTACTCGAAATTGTTTCGATGAATCCTCCATCTCGAAGGAGACATCCTCTATCTCGTCTGCCGACTCCGGCTCTGGCTGGGTCCTTTGGGGCTGCATCTCTACGGCGTCGAGGGGAAACACTCCGCTTCCTATTGCTGTCATATAACAAGAACGAGCGGCTTCCTGATTCCCCCGGACCACTCCTACCCCGGTACTGGTAGGGAACTTCATCTTCTGGTGGTAGGCCGAGGGGACAGCCTGGAGAGAGCAGAGGCCCGGTCGACCGAGTATAGCGTTGTAGGCTGCCTTGACGTTGACAACCATGAAGTCCATGGACTCGGTTCTCCGGTTCGGGGCCGTGCCAGCCGTGACATCCAGCGTGACGATCCCCTCGATTGTCACCGGAACTCCAGAGAATCCGTGCAGGGTGTATCCTGCAGGCTTGAGCTTGCTACGGGGCAGCTTTAGGTTCTCGAAAGCATCGAGGAACAGAATGTTGACCGAGCTCCCGTTGTCCACAAGGATCCGCCGAGCATCGAAATTTGCCATGCTGAGATTGATCACGAGAGCGTCGCAATGCGGGAGCCGAACCCCCTCCAGGTCGTCACCCGAGAAGGAGACGGGGAGTGGTTGAATTTGAGGGGGGAGAGGTCCTTAGACGGTGTTAACGTCCCGGATGAACGCCTTGCGGGAGGTGTTAGAATTCCCTCCCATGGGCCCTCCGTGGACGCAGTGCAATATGGCTTGGCCGTCCGGCTCTTCGAGCTCCTGCTCTTGCCCGGGGAGCTGCAGGGGAGCTCGAGGAGGAGGTGGGGTTCTCCTGTTCCTCGTGTCCCTTTGCGCCCGAGCATCATCCCGCTTATACTCCTGGAGGTACCCTCGCTGAATGAGGGCCTCGATTTCATCTTTCAGGGCACGGCAGTGATCTGTGCCGTGCCCGTTGTCTCGGTGGAAGCGGCAGTAGAACCGTTGATCCCTTTTCTTGCTAGTGTTGTTGGACGGTCGAGGGGGATACTGAACGAGGTCCCTGTCCTCGATTGCCAGGAGTATTGAGGACACATTTTGTGTGAGTGGGGTATACCTTTCGAAGCGAGGAACCGGTGGTACCTTCTTCATGGTGCCCCCATCCTTCGGAGCCTTTTTAGGAGGCTCGACTTCCTCGGCCTTCCGCTTCCCTTTTCCGAGTGCTTCTCTGGATTCATCGGGGTTTAGAGCTTCCTCCGCCCTGATGTATTTCTCAACTCGGTTGAGGAGGTCGGGAAAATCGATCGGGGGCTTCTTCGCTAGAGAGGCTTTCAGCTGCCCATGACGGACGTTGTGCCGAAATGCCGCGGAGGCGATGCCCAGATCGAGAGAGGAGACCGACCTCGCCTCTACCGTGAATCTCCGAACAAACGCCCTGAGTGATTCCCCTCCTTCCTGCCTGAGCCCAAGTAAGGAGGCGTTCGTTCTTTCGGCCTTCCGGCTGGTTACAAAATGGGCGAGGAAATTGCCCTCCAGTTGATCAAAGGAGTAAATGGAGCCGGGGGTGAGTTTAGAGAACCACTCACGAGCCGGACCCCGAAGGGTGGCAGGAAATGCTCTGCACAACAGAGGATCCGATGCGCTGTGAATCATCATGAGGGTTTTGAAACCCTCCATGTGATCAGCAGGATCCCCTTCGCCGTTATAGGTCTCGAATTGTGGGGGTCGGAAGTTCCGTGGTATTTCCGCTTGGATAATGAGGGCGGAAAAGGGGGGTCGGACAGGTCTGTACCCCTGACCGGCTCTGACACCTCCGTCGCCCATCTGATCGATTCGGTTCTCCATTTCTTGGAGGCGCCTTAGGAGTACGCCATCGGCCTCGGGCTGGATTGTTGAGGAGCGGGAGACGCTGGCCTCAGCGTCCAACCTGGTTTGGGAATGGCGTGCTTCCTCCCTGGGGGCCCGTTGGAGAGCCCCAAGAATTTCCCTTCGGAAATCCTGGAACTCCTATTGAGTGACAGGGGCTCCCTCAGCTCGGGCCGGTTAGACCGGAGGTTGCCTCCCGATTCGGCTGAGTGCTGGCCTTCGTTCTTCCGGCGGTGGCCTAGGGTGGTTCGGGGCCGAGTTGGAAGCGGCCCTTTCCCTACTGCGACCAGCCTACCGACTGGAGATTACCCTTCGAAGGTCGGGTTGGATTGGAGGGGTGGCGGTCCGCTGGGACCCCTGACGGGAAGCCCTATGCTTTGATGTGCGCGGTCCGGCGTTGGTATTTGGTGGGGGTGTGTCCCGTCGGTTGACGGAGGACGCAGCCCCCTTGCCTTTGGAGGCCATGGGAGTTCGGCGATCGAGGTACCTCGGCGGTAGGACTCGGGTCGGCTTCCGAAGTAGCGTTCCCACAGACGGCGCCAACCTGATGCGGTTTGTTTCTGGGAGACGTGTGGATGCACCAGGTGTGAGTTCTTACTCGATTTGTATTTGAAGGAGAAAGCTACTAATCGGACGACCCTTGGCTGGCCGAGCGGTACCTGCGACGGGCTTGGAGTGAGGTGGATGTCTGGGCTCGGATCAGAGGGCTCGGATCCGAGGTCTTGTGTACCTGCAGACGGTCTCGAAACACCGGGGTTGGTTCCGGTGGCAGACCCTCCGATGATCTAGTCAGTCACTAGGATAAAGCAACAGTAACTAGGGTTTTGTGGAGAAAAGATTGATTACCCTTGAAGAAAGGAGAGGGCCTGGTATTTATAGGAGATTCCAATCGGGTCCAGACCCGTTTGGGGCTGGGCCGGACCCGGTTACCCGATTGGCTGAAGCGGTGGAAAGTCGGGCGGTATAGGGCTGACGTGGCAGGTGCCGGAGTGGTTTCCGGGCTGACGTGGCAGAGCTCCGGGCGGTTTTTCGGTGCTGACGTGGCAGATCTGAAGGATCAGAAAGGACGCGTATCCTGAGGGGATCCAGTGGCTTAGGGTGAGCCACGTTTTATTCCTGACCCATATCAATTCAGAAGAACAGTATTTGTGTCATGAAAAAGGGACAGTATTTGTGTTCATGAAAGAATTTGTGTCAAAGCGTGACTTTATTAATTCAAAATGCTCATAAACTTTCCTGCACTTGCTTGTGAAGAATCAAAGCATTTGAAGTTTCTGTTTTGTAAAAAGTTTAATTTAGTGAAATTGCAGGAAATTGCTAAGTGCACATCGTCTTTTGAAGTTACAATAAGAAAGATTTATTTGTTTGAAGTGATTATATATCGTTGAACAAAGGGAAATAACTTGTAGTATACTGCTGAATTAATAAAGCCTACACTATCTCCTATCAGACTCAAGCCCTTGAAAGCTGCCACACAATAAGAAAATCAAAGGTAGCTACCAATTCAAAGAAAGAAAATTCACACACACACACACAAAAAAAAGGTTTTGTCACAATATGTCATGTACATTGTCGGGTAAGTTATGATTGCTAGAAATTTGATATGTATCGCATATGTGACTCGTAGATGACGATAATCAGTATGGTACAGGTTGTGTATAGCATGTATCGGCATGTACCACATGTTAATTTTTTTCATAAAAGAAGAGATAAGGTTTTATAACCTTATCTTATCTCACATCTCATAGGGGTTTTCAAAGCCATCTGTTGCGTTGTCTCTTGTTCCTTCAGATTGCATCATCACTTTGGTCTGAGTTTCTTTTCTCCGACCATAGTGACTCAAATCGCATTAGGTATTCACCATCGTTATTCTCTTATTATTTTCCTTTGTTTTTTGTCTACTTCTTTTATTTTCATCTTCATTCCTCAACATAATATATTGAAAAACTTCTTCTCTGTTTTGTTTGGGATTCTTTTGTAAACTAAGGGGATTATAAGTTAAAAGGAAGTAGAAGAAGACATGGATTTTGCAGGGGATACTGAAATGGAGCACATTACAACAAATATTGACTGCTGCAATAGAAGCTAGTGGACACTGTCGTAAGAAGAATGACACGGTAGTAAGAAGAATGTGGGCACAAACCACTTCCCAATTCCCAAAACTACCACCCACATGTTCACATCTTCAAAGCATGCACCTATGTTCTGTCTTTATATATTCTATCCAATCAATTGGTTAAGCATTAGATTATTGGTGGTTTATTAGCCAATCTTTAACTATCAAGCAATTACTTAAATATGATAAACACTCAGACTTTGCTTTTCTCTTTTAGCATCATGCAGCTAATTATAAATGCCTTGCTATTATTATCACACCAGATTCTACCATTCAAAATCTATATTCATTGATTGGGCCACAATCAGAAGCTCAAGAGAAATACATCTCTTAAGCATTACAGATTGAGAGATCCAGTATATACATTGACCCAAACATAAGATAGACGTAGACCTGTTGTGGAGGTTGTGAAGGAATTTTTTATTTGTGTCAGAAATTGTGGTGTTTGGTCAAAAGTAAATATAGCCTAAATTTCATTAATATGATTGATGGAAGGGAAGGGACATACCTCAATCTGCGTTCGGAAGTGAAGATAATGCTTATATATTACCTAATTGATTCCTGAAAAAAGTGGGGTGATTTGTTAGAAATTAAAATAATCATGAAAGAAATTTATAGTTGAACCAGACACGACTCTAAAATGAAAAGTATGTTGTCCAATAAATCCTGAATGTAGTACTGGATATGATCTAACAGATTGTGCAAATACCTGTCCATATTGAAGACTCAAAGCATCACAGTAGAATTTTGGATCAACTTCTTTAGCTTTAGTATATGCATCCATGTCACATTCCATGTTCTTTGTGTGTTTCTTGTAAGCATTGCACAATGTTTTCTGATCGAAAACTGGTCACAGTAGTTGATATTTTAGTCAGGTATTAATATTGAACATCTATAACAAAAAAATGCCCACTAACTGAAATTTCTCGAGTATAGCTGCTGGCGAGTAGAATTGGCACAACCAAAATAAGAAAACATAATCATTAATTAATCAAAGAAACATATCTATAATTTGAAAAGGAAAACTATAATCAAAACATCTATGCTATTAAACTCCAAGAAAAGTATGCATGTCAAGCTATTTAGCATCATCTACAGAATTATAATCCAAGGGCCAAATTAAAATCTACAGAATGCTCAAATTTATATGTGTGTGTTGGTGGGGGAACTTACATAAGAAAGAGTTTCTGGTTTGTTACATGCTGAAATCTACAGAATACTTCGATTTCGGGAGAAAATGACTTCTAAAAATTACTTCTCAATCTCACACCAAACAAATAGATCTAAAAAAATTAAATTAAAGAAACGGGATAAAAAAATTTATGATATCTACAATCTACATTCCAAAATCGTTCAATTCCATCATCAAACAAAACTAAACCAATAACTTTAACCACTTCCACATCTAATTCAGTAACAAACCAAAAGTGGAATGTTCATTACTAACAGGATCAAGCGCAACCTACACCTCCCCCATAAAGGCTTTGGTCGAGTTCTAAAGATTCCTCTTCATTAGATAATCATAAATGTAAACATCCAGCCTACAAACATCACTAAAAATTTCATCTTAATAAACAATAAAAAAATAATTATAAAAAAAATTACATTGTATCGGCTTCCCAATTACTCTGCGCCATAACTGTCTTGATCTGATATTCTCCACAATCAGTATAAGCTAGTATAAGCTAGTATTTCCTATGATGTCAAATTCTTAGCAAAGTTTAAAGAAGAAGAAAGCTTTTCCCGAAGTAACTTAATTTATCAGTCATGGAGCAGAAAGCTACATCAAAAAGTGTGCTATACAAAAATGTTTGTCCCTGGTGTCTTCCAAGTTTGCGTAATTTCTGTCATAACCCATCTGTTGTTAAATTACGTATTCAGTGATTATTATGGTTTCTACTTGAATACGGTAAAACACAATGCATGTTTGCTTAAAAGAGAAAGTGTTAGTGGATTGACAAAACTATGTAGGTACCAATAATCAAAGACAGTACCTTCGGCCTCGTATTTCGATTCCAATTTGAATTGAATGCTATTTGCACTTGCTGGTCCATCCCCATTGAGTTCGACCCTTCTTCATCCATAGCTTCAATACTACTTCTCTTCGAACTCAAGCTACAACATTATCACAAACATCAACAATCAACACACAGAACAAATAGTTCTTGTCCTCATCGTCTCCAAACATCAATCACTAACTTGACTTACCAACAAAATTTAGCTCATTCTCGTAGATTTTAGGATCGAAGTTGGTCACAACATCCCTACCATTCTACTTAATTGCTGCTCTATCATAAGCCCTGATAAATCTCAAATATATATAAGATTCATTGACACAATAATTGAATATTGAATATTGAATATCATAAAACCGACAAAAAAAAAAACCGCTACCTTGCAGCTTCCTCTTCTGTGTCGAAAAGGCCCAAATAGACATATCTGTTGAGTTGAATACGACCGCTCCATCAAACAAAATACCTAAAAAACACGTATCAAAAGAGTGGAAAAGAGTGATAACAGGCCATACTTTTTGCCTAAGAACCGCCCCATTATAGCCTCCCATCTTCCGCATTTATGCAATGTAACCCCTCGATACTTGGAGCTCCCCCTCGGAAACCCTGTGCTCTGCCTTCTCAGCACATGAACAAACTCCTCCTTTGTCAGATTACTCATCTGCCACCATTAAAAATTCAACTCTTAAATACCAAATTTTTTTTAAAAATTTAAATATTCAAATCTTTACCTGTTTCAAATCCTCTTCGTAGTCACTCAAAATGAAGTTTATATCAGCTTCCACTCCCCGAAAGGTGACGCAGCTCGATCATAAGCCCTAATTCAACAAAATTCAGCACAATTTGTTCTCTCAACTCAAGCGGGTTATTAAAAAAACCACAAAACAATCGTCAAACTCACCTAGCAACAGCATGAGCAGTGTCAAAACCCCCTGCAAATTTTCAAAAACATAAATAAGAATAAAACCAATTATCCCACTCGAAAACTGATTCAGCAACTTACAACAACAACAACAACAACAAAAATAAAAATAAAAATCCATACCCAAATACACCTGCTTCCCACAATCCATGCAAAAGTAACAAAAACCCAAATAAAATTAGTTAAAATAACTGAACAAAAAAAAAGAAAAATAAGCAAAATGGAAAGTAAGTGAGTAATTACCAAATATGGGGTAATATTTGGAGTAATTAACAAAATGCGCAAGATTGGATTTTTACCTTTCGATTTTATCTGCGTGACGGTGAAATTCTTCGGGGGTGGGAGCTTCCGTCCAATCTTCTGCTTTATTTTCTTCAAAATCAGAAAACAAAATTAAGAACATTGAAGAAGGATAAGAGTGAAGGCAGAGAGAGAGTTACTTTGAAATCGACGCCGCATTTCTGTTTGTTGGTGGGCCCGGGCTTGGATCGCACCATTGTTATGGTTTTGAGAGGTACTGTGAATTTTGGGGATTTAGGATTTTGAGGAAGAAGAAGACGAAGTGGAGCGATGGTTTGAGGGGTTTTTCCCGCATGATTTCGGAAGAGAGAGAGAGAGAGAGATAGAGAGAGGCGTCGATCGATGAGAGCGGCGTCGGGGTTGGTGAGAGCGGAAGGGGGGACAGGAGGGGGAGGTGTCTATCGATGAGAGCGGCGTTGGGGTTGGTGAGAGCGGAAGGGGGGACAGGAGGGGGAGGGGGAGGGGGAGGTGTCGATCGATGAGAGAGAGAGAGAGAGCGGGGAGAGAGAGGGAGACAGTGAGAGAGAGAGTGAGCGGGAAAGAGAGACAGTGAGGAAAGAGAGAGAGGGGGGGTATTTTGGGAAAGAGAGAGTGTGTGTGGGTTTTGAAATTGCAGGGTTTAAAATTTTGGGCGGAAAAATATGTTTTGTGAAAATCAATCTGGACCATTGATTTTGAGGAAGATTGAATGTGAGCCACTTGATAGCTTTCTTTGTAATTTATTATATAGATTATTTTAAGGATTAGTTGGTCATGTTTACCACACTCCGACACAAATTTCATTTTCATATTATGGTAAGGATTAGTTGATATGAGTTTCGGTTGTCTTCGTGCTCATTGCATATTGTAGCCTTAAATTGATTAAATTGGTTGATTAAATATTAATGTTGATTAAATTGGCTGTATTGAATAGGATTGAGGAGTTCTATGTTGTTTTATACCATATATATGAAATTTTATTTCATGTAGGGTAATTTTTTATTAAAAAATGTTTTAAAAAAAAATAATAAAAAATAACCATCTATCTCGGCGTTTTTAGACAAAAACGGCGGGATAGGGTGATTTTTCAAAAAAAATAAAAATAATCTATCCCGGCGTTTTTTGGTCACAAACGCCGGGATAAATTACATTTTCCTTTTTCCTAACATAAGCTCTATACCGGCATTTTTTCAATTAAATGTCGGGATAGATATAGGCTATAACGGCGTTTCTTAAAAACGGCAGAATAAACCCTATATCTGTTCCGATGCTCGCTATAACGGCGTTTCTGACAGCGTTTTCAGAAACACTGCTACGGTCTTTTTCGGCATTTGTAAACGTCGAGATACTCCAAAAAAATTGATTTGGACTACATGAGATAAACATCAAAGTTCGGAGAAGCTAATGGCCACAAAATTGATATACATTATGGCCGCTACTCAATTTCATTTTTCTCATGTGGTGTTTTCTAGCTAAAGACATTCACTTAATTATCTTTACTATTTGGTTGGTACAGTTTCTGGATGTGTTGTCATCCTATTGGCTGAAATTTATCAGATTCAATATTTTACATCAAAGAGTGATGGATGTAAGTAATTCGGTCAAACTCAGATGAGCATTTCCTTGTGTCAGATGTAATAGAAGAGATTATTACATTATATTGCAGATAATTTAGGTCCCAACAGAGCAGGACTCCAGAACCAGGGGTTATTAAACCAAAAATCCAAAATTTTGATAGGGGTTGAAATTAGTTTAATATTTATATTCTAATACTCCTTCAGGTTAAATGCTAAGCTAGGATTTGAACAATACGTAGCGCGGTATTTATATTTTAAAATTCGACTTGTGATATGGATTAAGGGTGTAATAATTATATTGTAATAGCTTCAACTTTTCTATTAAAAGACTTCAAAGAATAGTGTTGGTCTTAATTTTTATGCTAGACTTATACTAGATATGATAAGGGTAAAATCAGAGCAGTACGGTCTCAACACGCATCTCAAAGTTTCTCAGGAGCAGTACATTAATTTTTCAGCAACAACAGGCCAGTAGAAAAAAATGAGTCGTCTTCAGGTCCGTCAACCCAACCAGGTCCACAATTAAGGCTTGCTTACATTCTAAGAAAGTGAGATTTCCAGTTAATTACAACTGTCAGTCAAATCACTCCAAATCAGTAATTAAATAACTAAATTTATCTCTTAACCAGGAGAATCGTCAATCAAATCTTTAAGATACATTTACAGGTCTATCTTCCATAACTAATTCCTAGCCTATAAAAACTCTCCCCTCTCATTTAGTAAAGGGCAATCACTATTTTTCCACTATAAACTCTCATCTCCATTCCGAGTTACCGACTTGAGCGTCGGAGGGTCTTTTGCCGGAGCAACATTCGGTGTTAAAAATTTTGTTCAGGTTCACCAGATTTCTCAGTCATTCAGATTCAGATCAAGGAGCTTTCAGCCATCCAGATTTAGATCAAAATCGAAGGTTCAGATCTAAGCTTTCTCCTCAAAATACGAATTCATGATCTGATTGCTCCCATACCAGAAAAAACTATAACAATATATAAGGTACATATTTTTTCATTGGAATGGAGTAACAATGTTTTTTCATTGTTGCTTACACAGTTAGTGCGACACATAGGAATAAAAGGCACCAGCAATATTCATATTAGAGCCAAAGAGAGCCAACTAAATACACCTTTTCACAATTAGAAAGTACATTTTAAATGTTTGCCTTCTATTTATTAAGACAAGTAGAGGGGTAGAAGTAGATGCTAATAATTTCATAAATGATCCGGTAGGAAAAATATAATCAAATACATTCTAAAATCATAAAATATGTCATTTGAATCACAATTTGGTAGTTCATGAGCAATTTCCGACCTTGTCTGGAAGTCAGAAAGAAACAGAAAAGAGTGGACACAAGATTCAAACAGAAACGATCAAGGACATGCCAATAGCACCAACAGAATACTATTATTTTTAACAGGCCAGGTCCAGCATAAGTTGGCCAATTATTTGTAGAGTTCTAACTGTGGAATAATTAATCAACGAGATGCAAAACAATAGAATAAAAAATAAGAGAACAAAAGCAATCAAAAGAAATCACACAATAACACACGAGATTTTTTCGAGATTCACCCAATGCAATGGCTACATCCCCACGCATAGGCACTTCTGCGATTTTCACTAAAAATATGAAGAATAAGTTTACAAATCTCTCAAAAACTCACCCCCAAGGTGTAGGGTTTCTCTCAATCCACCTCTCTCTTTGACGGCTGATAGATCTCTCATCTCTTTTCACTTTAACCTAAAATCGTACACAATAAAATATATAAGTTTTCACAACCTCTAATCCCAGCTGTTCATCAATCAGCGCCGCCACGGTTGACTGCAACTCTTGGACGGTTGACCGGTTCATGTCTTCGACTGTACATTATCTAACAGAGAGTGGGTTGGTCAACTACGTGGTTGACCGGTCATTCCTTCAAATGTACAAGGTTGCAATAGAGAGCGAGACAGTCGACTACGCGGTCGACCGTGCACTACTTGTACATAGCCGGTCGGGGGTGCGGTCGACAGCAACTCTGCCTGAAGCTTCAGACTACTCTTGACCTGTTTGCTCCCACTTCGACTCTCCTTCTCGTCTGTCTTCTTCAACCCATTATCATGTATTTGGATCTACAAACCCCAACAATCTCCCACTTGGAGACATATGCACGAAGTTTTTAACTTGTTCTTCAATCTTCCATTGGCCTAGTCTAGGTCTGTGACTCCGCGAGTCTCTTCATCTATTAACCTGGAGACAATCTAATAAAGATATAGCAGAATTGATACTTCCTGCTATCCACTGCCTTTGTGAGCATGTCCACCGAATTCTTAGTGGTAAGAATCTAAGATAACTTCAATCATTTCTTCTCAAAAGCCATTCTAATAAAATGATACCTCGTTTGAATGTGTCGAGTCCTAGAGTGATATGCTGAGTTTTTCGGCAAGAAAACTACACTTTGACTATCACACCATAGCTCACATATGGGTTGCTTTCTACCCAACTGTTTCATAAGCTCAGAAATTCACAAGTCTTTTGTCACCTCTGTAAGTGCCATATAGACTCCGTGGTTGACTGTGCTACAACCTTTTGTAACTGCGAAGCCCAACTAACAGTTGTACCTCCAACTGTAAATACATACCTTGTAGTGCTTCTGCAACTATCACGATCGGCCAAAAAATCTGCATCTCCATAACCATGTATATGCAAAGAATCTCCCACAAAATAAAGAGAATAATCTGAAGTACCTGCTAAATATCTAAGAATCCACTTTACTGCATCCCAATATTGTTTACTTGGATTCTTCATGTAACGACTGCCAACTCTCACTGCTTGTGCGATGTATGATCTTGTAGACACCATCACATACATCAAACTCCCAACAGCTGAGGCATAAGGAATAGCAGTCATTTCCTCCGTCTCTACCTCTGCTTTAGGACACAAGTCCATTGATAACTTGAAGTGGGCAACTAAGGGATGAGTGACTGGCCTCGCACCATCCATATTGAATCTCTTCAACACATTCTTCATGTAGTCCGCTTGTGATAACCAAGGCTTCTTGCTTTTTTGATTTTTTTGTTTTTGCATCACGTTGGTGAGTTATTCCGTAGTTAGAACTCAACAAGAGCGCGTTTCCCTGTAGGTAACTTTGTCAACTCCCAAGTTTTGTTATGTTCCAAAGAGTTCATATCGTCCCTCATGGCTAACTCCCACTGAATTTGAACCTCATCTTTCAAAGCCTCCTCATGGGTCTCTGGCTCTCTTAAATTCGTGTACAGAACATGCTCATAAACAATACTAACTGATGGGTCAAATATTTTGGTTGACCTTATCTTTCGTGTCGATCTCCTCAATGTGGGTACCGATTCATCGACCGATTCAGGTTTTCTGAACTGCTCTGTCTGTACCTGTTCGTCTTGGATAACCTACTCATTCCCAATAGGCTCAACATGAGTCTCATGTGCTGTCTGTGGTACATGTACCTGTTGCTGTACTGTCAAATCCTACCACTAGGGTCGCCTTCAGAATCAGAATCTAAATCTGAGTCTGAACCACAATCTGACTCTGAACTAGTTGTACCGTCTTGACCCGTATGTTTGTCATTGTACAAGATCTATTCATTGAACACTATATTTCTGCTGCGAATGCCTTTTTTATCCATAAAATCCCAAAGTCTGTAGCCATACTGATCACCACCGTAGATAATAAATACATACCTTCTGGACTCAGTTTCTTTCTTTCTTCCTTATTAATTAGTGAATATGCAATACAACCAAAAACTTTCAAATGCAAATAATTGACAGTTTTACTTGACCATAGTTCTTGCGGAATGGCCCCATCAAGGGCATTAAACGGGTAACTGTTAATCAAGTACATTACTGTATCCACTGTAGCGGCCCAAAGATGGACTAGAAGACCCACATGAAGTCTCAGGCATCTCGCCCTTTTGAGTATCGTGCGGTTCATTCTTTCTGCTACACCATTCTTCTGTGAAGTCTTAGGAACTGTTCTGATTCTTTTGATATCTTCCTTTGCCAGATAGTTAACAAACTCTTTACCTGTGTACTCACCACCATTGTCTGACTTTAATGCTTTCACTTTGCAACCCGTCTCATTCTCAACTCTGGCTTTTCAAGCTTTGAATGCCTCAAATACTTCTGATTTGTCGCGAATTGCATAAACCCAAACTTTCCTTATAGCATTGTCGATGAATGTGACGAAATATCTCTTACCACCATAAGAGAATTTCTGAGCCGGACCCCACACATCTGTATGTACCAACTCTAGCTTCCCAAACTTCTTTTCACGCCTATTCTACTTAAAGCTAAATGTCTTCTGTTTGCCCATCACACAATTCTCACAGAAATCCATCTCAACCTTCTTAATTCCCGATAAAGATCACTAGAATAAAGCTGTTTGATACCCTTTTCACTAAGATGCCCCAACCTGACATGCCAAAGAATTGAAGAACAACTACCTGCTGATGTTGTAGCAATGATATCATCTGAATCACCTCCTCTTAGTAAGTACAATATGTCACCATACTTTTCTTTTACCACCAACCTAGCACCTGTAGTAACCTTTCATTCTTCATGTCCAAAAGTTGTTGTGAATCATTCTTTGTCTAGTTTGCTAATCGAAATTAGGTTTTTTCTCAAGCTTGGAATATGTCTTGTGTCATTCAAAACTAATTTTCCACCATTGCGAGTCTTCACCCTCACTGTGCCTCTACCTACAACTGGACATATTTGCCCATTATCAACTGAAACTGCACCAAAATCACTTGTCCTGAAATCCTAAAAAACATCCATCATGGAGGTACAATGATAAGAAGCACTTGAGTTTATACACCAATCATCTTGCATAATATTAAATCCAGCAGATAAACACAATTCATATAGATGGGGTTCAATACTTACCATTTTGGCTACCTGTGATCCTGCATGTGCTTTCTTATACTCCTCGTACTGGTCTCTCCTGTGTCCCGGCTTTTTGTAGTACCAACACTCACCTTTGCTGTCACGCCCTGTTTCCCAAAAATACGGATACGAGCACGTAATATTGGCCCAGCGAATGATTTTTATCATCCATAAGTTGTTCAAGAATCTTTTCAACATTTCAAAAGAATAATCAGAGTCGGAAGCAAAAGTATCAACCAATATGCACATATGAACCAAAATACCAATAAGAATACTTGAAACCAAATACATTAATTTGAAATAGTCATGATTTGAATAAGTCAAAATCCTGGATCACATTGCCTAAATACAAATATAAATTCAAGTATCAAAATACAATATTGTTCAAGCAAGCTACACGAAATAATAATAATAAAGAAATAATAATAATAAAATCCAGCACTAATACTTCAAGTCACCAATACCGTCTAGAACCTGTTCTCCAAAATCTGTAATTCAACAATTGCAGGGAAGATAAAAAGAGAAAACAAGTACCTGTCAATTGTAGGTTACGGGCCGCTTCTAATGCAGGATACAAGTATATGGGGAAAACTAACTAACAACATGGAATAAGCACGATATCAAAATAAACAATTAACATGGTAAAGTGAACAAGTGTAAATAGCATGAATTAAGTGTCAAGTAATCAAGTATCATGTAAACATGCATCAAGTGTCAAGTATCATGTAATCATGTAGTCAATTATTAAGTATCATGTAGTCAAGTATCAAGCAAGCATGTATCATGTATTAAGTCTTGTGGTGATTACTATCTAGGTAGAACTTCATGCAGCCCACCTTACATAGTTGCTACAATAAACAGTTTCGCTTTAGATTTCATAGTGGACCATAGAGGACAGTGTACTCAGGAACAAGTTAAGAAACAAGTATCAAGCACGAGTCACGTAATCGTGAATAAGTGGCAGAAAGTATCAAGCACAAGTCATGTAGTCATGATCACGTGGGAACAAGTAGTAACAAGCATGAATCGTCACGAATCATGACAACATATAATCATATAGTAATAACGAGCATGAATCATGTAATCACGAAACCTGGCAACAAGTAATATCAAGCATGAATAATGTAATCATGAGACATGGCAACAAGTAATGGGAAACACGGGCCCCCTTCCGAGTACACGTTTCTGTATTATCCACTACTAGATCTTTCTCTTAAACCCCGGCTTGGTTATTTATTATTAGTGTCACACAAGCATGTATGTATCACGAACAAGTCTATCATGCTAAGATCAAGTAACAAGTTTAAGTTGCAAGATAAACATGTACGAGTGTAAGATAATACATGAAAGAATAAAATAGCCAAATCTCAAGTTCAGGACAGCAAGATCACACTGCAGTAAAACAATGATTTTCAGTGTTACAAATATGCAAATCTAAATCCGTCAAAACTTCTAGAAAATCGACTCCCAAACGAATCCAGTGAGTATAAATAAGTTATATAATAATTCACAAAAACTTAGTTCAAAACTGATTTGAATGCAGAAAACACGTTCAGCTAGAAATCAGGAAATCGAGTTCAAAAGCAGGAAAACAGCATGAAAACACTTTAAATAAATCCACGAAAAATCTGTAGTATTCCCCTATATGTCTAGCATTAGAATATAAAGTTTTAGAATTTTCCAGTCAAATTAGATCAATCATCAAAAATCATAAAACATCAATAAACGATAGTTTGGCAAATCTGGAATTCCCAACACTGCTGTACGAAAACTATAATATCTCGCAACCAGTGAAACGAAATCCAAATCCGCTAAAAGGAAATGAAAATAGACAAAATGTATTAACTTTCATATTTCACAAATATTTTTCTTACAGTAAAAGGAATCAGGGTGAAAATACAATTCTTTACAGAACAGTCAGTAAAATACAACAGTTATAGTTTTCATAAACGAGCATGAAATGGCATATAAAATTCATCAATAAAATCTGCCAAAATTCTGGGTAATTCCTAGATAAGTATAGAAAAACTGACCAAAGTTCTAGATCAAAATAATATGTGTAGCACAAGTATCAAAATAATTTAGTCATCAAAAACATCAAAAAATAAAATCTGGAATTGATCGACATCTCTATAGTAAAACAGTCATATCTCACACATACGAAAACTAAATTGAGCAAGGTCAGAGGGGTTGGAAAGCAGACGAATTTCTCTACAAATCATATTTTATACGGAAATTAAGATTTTGACCTTAATATGGTCTAAATTACTGATTAAGACAAATCATTGGCAAAATACAGAATTTTCTCAAAAACCAAAATCAACATAGATCCAACGAAACTTAATCCAAACACAACCAAACATAAAATCGAGTCTACCAAGTGTTCAAGCATCATAAAATAGGGTAATTAACATATCTAAAATAAGTCTATCACATCGATCTCAACAAATACCTAAATTCTCACAAAATCCCACATACATGATCAAATCAAGAACAGGCAAAACCTAGGTTGTTTCATGTCAATTTTGTGTCGTGAGTCAACTATGGTCAAATAGCACTATAGAGACAAACTCATCAATCATACATCACACACGAGTTGTCTCTAGAACCCAACTACACTACAAGCGGTATTTTTGACAAGTAACTTACCTTAATCGAAGACGAAACGAACACCAAGAATAACAGGAACGGATTCCCGGCAACAAACTCAATAGATCACAAATGAAAACCATGGACAAAAACCAACGATGGAACCCCACGAACCAATGATCGGACGGTGAATCCCACGAACCAATTAATGAGTCTGCGAACAAAATGACGAGCACACCACACCCGATCAACAACGAGCAACCAACACCCGTTCACACGAGGGAGACGAGGAACAGCATCGGCAGAGAGCACGGTGGTGCTACCGCGACGTCACTGTGGTCGAGAGGGGGGGAGATAGCACCCGCTGTTGTCCGCTGTTGTGGAGCGCGCCGAACGGAGACAGAAAGAGGTGGTGACGGTGAAGGAGATGGGGTGCAATGAAGTAGCCGAAGAAGCAAGGGGGTCGGGAGATAGGGGAGGTGCAGGTGCAAGGGAGAGAGAGACAGGATGGGAGAGGGAGAGGGTTTAGCAGCGCAGGGAGAAAATTTGGTGCATGGGTTAATATATAGTGGGTTAAAGTTAGGGTTGAGAAGTAGGGCATAGCAGCCGGCGGAACAGGGTAGGGGAGTAGTCGGGTCGGGTTTGCAGCTACGGGTTGAATAGGGAAATGTTGAATAGATGGTTAGTTGGTTTGATAATAGGGTGATAGTGTACAAAGTGTGAATAAGATTTATAAATGATAGTTAACAGGTATGTGGTGAATGTGTATGAGTAAAACTGGATATATGGTTTGGGTGGGTATATGGCTGAAGGGTGATAATGGGTATTGTTAAGCTTAATGGGTTTGGGTTTAATTAAACAATGGATTTTTAGAAAAAGTTCATTAAGAAAATTATAGGTTTTTAGAATAAAATAACAATTAAAATATACAATTTAGGATTTTATATAAATACCAATAATAATAATAAAACAATAACAACAACAATAATAATAATAGAGGGACAATAATAATAATAATAAGAAAAGTGATAAAAACAATAATAGTACTAATAATAACAGTATTAGAAAGAAAAGAAAAAACAATAATGAGAATTGTCTTAAAATACAAAAATCATAGAAAAATAGTTACAACTACAATTATTGATCACAAGTAGATTTTAATAGAAGACACAATAATACATTTTAACAAGAATAGTTCGAAAGTGGAAAACTAATTTACAAAAATTTGAAATACCGAAAATACACAGAAAATACATTTTTGGAAAAACAGGGGTTACATTTGTGATGTCCTGTTCTTTACTTGGACCTGTGATTCCTGCTTTGCGACTTCCCTCTGTTGGTATTTCTTCCACGATTATCAACTGACAACGCGACATTGTTAGGATATCACACCGAAGTCTTTCCATGTATTTTTCTTCTTGGATCCTCATGCATAATGCTGCTTATAACATCCTTTAGAGTTGTCATATCAATCTTGGTACTTATAATTGTCTGTTCTACTGTGCCGTAACTATCAGGAAGACTGGATAGCAACAACAATGATTGTGCCATTTTCTCAAACTCTAAATCAAATGCTTTCATCTTATTGTAAACCATACAAAAATTATTGATGTGCTCTACAACCGAACCCTTTTTTGACAACTTCAAGCTGACCAACTTCTTTAGGTGAAGGATCTGGTTCGCTGCATTCGGTTTCACAAACATATCTGTCAAGATCTCAAATGCCTCCATCGCGGTCCTTGCCTCTTAGTGTGGAGTAGCAACTTCCTACTCAGTGACAACTGAATCTGTCCAAGTGCTTTCTGATCCAATCTATTCCAAGCCTTCAATGCAACTGGATCGACCTCCGCCCATTCTGGCTTCAAACCAAATAATGGATCATCTAAATCTTTTTGTCGGAGTCACGCAATCATTTGGATCTTCCACATTGTAAAATTTGTTCCATCGAACTTTTTGACCCTACTCTTGTCTCTCATCTCAATCAACACTACCAACCTGGTACTTCGATACCACTTTCTTCGGTTTTAACTGCGAAATAACTCACCAACGAGATGCAAAATAATAGAATCAAAAGCAAGAGAACAAAAGTAATCAAAAGCAATCACACAAGAACACACGAAATTTTTTCGAGGTTCACCCTATACAATGATTACTTCCCCGAGCAGAGGCATTCCTGTGATTTCCACTAGAAATATGAAGAACAAGTTTTAAAATCTCTCAAGAACTCACTCCCAAGGTGTAGGGTTTCTCTCTTTCTCCCTCTCTCTCTCTCTGACGGCTGACAGATCTCTCCTCTCTTTTCACTTTACCTTAAAATCGTATACAATACAATATATATAGGTTTTCACAACTTCTAATCTCAGCCACTCATCAACAGCACTGTGACGGTCGACTGCAACTCTTAGACGGTCGACCAGTTCATGCCTTCGACTGCACAGAATCTAACAAAGAGTGGGTTGGTCAACTGTGCAGTCGACCGGGCATTCCTTCAAGTGTACAGGGTTGCAACAGAGAGCGAGACGGTCGACTGCGTGGTAAACTGTGCACTGCCTGTACATAGCTGGTCAGGGGTCGATCGACCGCAACTCTGCCTGTAGCTTCAGACTGCTCTTGACATATTTGCTTCCACTTTGACTCTCCTTTTCGTCTATCTTCTTCAACCCATTATCGTGTATTTGGATCCATAAATATTTTCAGATGCAAATGCATTATTTATAATTTAAAAAATGAGTTTCTGTGTGTGTGTCTCAGGATGTTTAATGTAAAGCATGTCAGAAATTTTTTTTACTATAAAACATTTACATAAAATAGATATTGCAGATTATTCTCATTCTTGATTTGCATTGGAATCTATACGGGGTTTATTATATCTCTACTACTATAATTCTAGAATTGGAAATGTGCAATTTATAGATCAAGTTAACTTGAATAATCTAATTTCAGCCACACAAATTTAAATGAGTTTTATTAACCATCCATTTCTAATTAATTAACCAATCATAATATTTCTAAACTTTAAATATATTTATGACATAATTATTTACGAAAGTATCATTCATATAAAATGATGATGGTAAAAATCACAATAGGTCAGAGCCGTACGATTCCTGCACAAATCTCAAAACATCCACAGGCAGATTAGCCATCACAGACCTCTTTTACAGGTCTGGGCCCACTCCAAGACATGGGCTTCTCCCAAACCCATAAAAAGTTAAAGACTAGGCCCACTAGGAGAGATACCCAGTCCATGCAGGTTAGGAGTCAAATTTCTTATCCCCTAACAAGGATATCTTATCTCTTGAAGGGGAGAGACAAGAAAGAGATAAGATAGTTAAATCGATCCAACAGACACAAATCAATCTCTTGAAATGTCTCTCAGGCCTATAAATATCCCTCTCCCTCTTCAGTCAGAAGGTAATCAATAATTTGCCAGTTTTCACTCTCTTACTCTCTCTCTCTTTCTGGTTCTGACTTGAGCATTGGAGGGTCTGTCGCGGGGGCCACCCCCGGTGTTTCAGGCTTTTTGCAGATTCATTAGCCGCATCAACGACCATTGAATTCAGATGACAGTGGTCAATCAACGATCCAGATTCAATCTCAGGAGCTCTAACCGTCTTTAACGGCCAAGGTCACAGATCAGACTTTTAGTAGTTTTCTTCAATTATTAACTCACTATCTTTTTGCTCCCACACCCAAATAAGCAACAACAGATTGGCATCGTCTGTGGGAAGAACTACATAAATCAGGCTTGTCTCCATGCCACCAAGACTAAGAGGTAAAGGGGCGGCCTCCAGCCGTTGCACTACCTCTCTTCGTCAACCAGCGCCTCCTATGGAAGATCAGATTCCTCCTCAACAGTCACCCCGACAGCCTAATCATACCTTCCAACGGAGAGGCACCGAGGGGCTCCCAACATGAACAACATTCTCAGCACGACCGCATCTCAGTCCATGACCCTTCAACTGATTTGTTGGCCTCACGAGGCCCATGGGAGGTCTAGAGATCTCCGCCAGATCACCAGTAACAGGCAACAAGAAATCGACCTACGAATTAGGTGGGACAGGAGGTGCACCCGATCTGAGGCCTCCCGTTCGGGACATCAAGCGAACCAGAGAACCCATCTTTTAAAACAAATATCAGGGCAATTCTCCTCTCATAGGGGGCGTCCAACAATGAGGAGCCCAACTCATGAGAGTCAAAGGCTTCCTGTGCAGAACAGAGGGCAAAACGCCCCAGTCACTACGGCTGAATTGGATAAGTTCAAGATCGACATCCTTCATACTATCCAAGGAAGTCAAGATCTGGGTCAGCCCCTAACGAAGAATCCACCGACTTAACTGGGTACTAAGGGAAGGATGAACAAGTCCTCCGCCGTAACCAAGAAATTGAAGATCGTCTAGAACAAATGAAGAATGAGAGAAACCAGTCCAACAAGGCCTACCCCCTAGTCGACCTCCCTTTAGCAAAACCATCCTCGATGCCCCCGTTCCAAGGGATTTCAAAGCTCCTCAAATTGTATTCTACAACGGAGAATCAGACCCAGCTGACCATATCGAGAACTTCAAAACACTCATGATGGTCTATAATGCCACCGACACACTCATGTGTCGTACATTTTCCGTAACACTGAAAGGATCAGCAAGGGAAAGGTACTCGTGCCTGACTCCAGAATCAATATTCTCCTTCGATCAGCTCAATGAGCTCCTCATTGCGCACTTTGTTACTAGCCGCAATGCTGAAAAAACAAGTGTTTCCCTATTGGAATTGAAACAAAGAGATGGAGAATCACTGAAAGGACTTAATCAAATGCTTTACAACTGAAGTAAGGTCGATTTCCTCCTTGAACACTTCAATAGCGACTGCAGCTTTCCGCCACACCGTCACTAACAAAGACCTGAAAGCGTCCCTCGCAAAAAAGCCACCCAAAAGTTTCACTGAGCTATTAGAAAGGAGTGACAAGTATATCAGGGTCAAGGAAGCTCTCTATCCTTAAGGCAAGAATGATTCATCTTCCGGGAACAAATAGAAGAATACAGGCGAGGAAGAACTCAGGTGGTTTCAGAAAAATGGTGCAAGTCAACGCCGTCCAAATCTAATGCCATTTCACTCCTCTCAATGCAAGCATATCAGCCATTCCAATGGAAGTTGAAAAGGACGGAATAATCCACCCCCCTCCAACGATGTCAATGTCTAGCAGAGAAGAGACAAAAATAAGTGGTGCACATTTCATAGAGATCATGGACACACAGCTGACAATGGTCGAGCCCTTAAAGAAGAACTGGAAGCCCTGATTCGTAGGGGCTATATCTCCAACTTCGTTCAGAAAGACGACGCCGCTGAAAACCCTCTGCTCGGGGGTTAATAAGCGTCAAGAGAGGCCATGAGAACTGCAAGACTCTCAACACATAGCCGTCCTCCACTCCATTCACAGAGGTCCGATAGGGAGAGATTCTAACTCCTCCCGCAAAGCTTTCGTTAGGAAAGTCAACTCCATAGATAACATTCTGCCTGCTAAAAACACCGGGGTCCCGATATGTTTTCTCCGACAAGGACGTAAGTGGCATCCGAACACCTCATTGCGACACAATGGTCATAAACCTTTGCATGGTGAATCATGAGGTATGTCGCATCGTGGTAGACAATGGCAGCTCAGTAAACATTCTCTTCATGGCCACATTCGAGGCTCTCAAGCTCTCTCAAGACCGACTTAAGCTAGTCGGTTATACACTCCACGGATTCTCTGGTGTCCCCATTCAAGTAGAAGGAGTCATCACGCTGGATGCAACAACAAGGAAAGCCCCCGCTATTCGAACGGAAGCATTGAACTTTATGGTAGTCGATGTCAAAGCCACATACAGTGCGATATTTGGCCATCCTGTCCTAGCGGCCTTCCATGTAGTTGCCTCCGCATTTCACTTGAAAATGAAGTTCCCAATAATAGTTGGCGTAGGCCAAGATGTAGGAAGTCAATAGGCAGCACGAACATGCTACACCACTACAATAGGGGCTTGGTTCTCCCCCTCGATGCCATAGAGCTACCGCCAGAAAACAATCACGATAATTCAAAAACTGTAAATGATCTTGAAGCCACTGCCATAAACAACTCTACCAAGAACTTCCAAACCTGCCACATCATCTCTCACCAGGTCCAAACTAGTTCTCATCATGACACAGTAATAAACCTGAATCACTCGCCCAAAGCCACTCCTCTCATTCAACGGAGACAAACAGTCAGGAGACAAACAGTCATTCCTAAACACATTGGTGAATCAGAAAATTTCCCTTTCTCTATGCAAAACAATGGGGGAATCCCTCCAAAACAGGCAAGCCCAGGCAAGGTCTACCAAGTTGTTTGCCTAACGGCTCATCAACTTGAAGACCCGGGGGGTAAGGAGATATCAGTAGGGACTTGGAAAGTAGAACACCTTGCGAAGGTGAACGAGGGCGTCTAAAACGTTCCCTCTTAATAGTAGTAACAAATTTTCTCAATTTGTAATAACGGCCAGCTACTAGAGCAGCCGCTTAGTTCTATTTTCCAGCAAATTTTCCCAATTTGTAATAATGGCCAGCCACTAGAGCAGCAGCATAGTTTTATTTTCCAATAAAATATAGTATGAGTTTTTGCAAAATTCTTGTACAACTCTACGGATGCATACAGTGAGTTGAGTGCCAAACTTGTACACAAAAATGGCACCAAAAACTCGTTAAAAGCTTCCTACAAGACGGGTTTGGAGTCCAAACCCATGGTTCAAAGTTACTCCAGCAATTTGCAATGAAGCAAGTTCAGAGTATGCTGCACCATTCGATCTGTTCCTATAACCTGTTAATTTATCAAAGCAAACTGTTGGATCCTGTATGCAAGGCAAATAACACTAGAGGGGCGGTGAATAGTGTTATGTACAAAATAAAAAATAATTTAAACTTGTGGCAACTGTTGAGTCGACTGGAAAGCAAAACGAGTCACTGAAACGCCAGATAAAAGAGAGTTAATCAACTGAAGAACAGCGAGTCTGTTAAGTTGACTTAATAAAGGAACCAGTCGACTGATCAAACACATGCTTACAATAAAAAGCAGCGAAATTAAAATTGCAAGTTAGAGAAATCAAACCACAGAGAATCAACAATGCCAACACGGCGATATATCCTGGTTCGGTCCTCCCGACCTACGTCAAGTCCCCAAGCAACCCACTTGAGATTTTTCACTATTTTTGAAAAAATACAAGAATACCATACGATCTTTGGCAACAACTATGCCAAACCCGTAGACCTCTCTCACCACTAGAGAGAGCAAGACCCCACTCTACAACCTAGAGTGAACACTAACTCTACACCAAGAGCCCTTCTCTCCAATCGAGAGGACCACTCTCACAGCCGAGAGTGAAACAATAAAAAAATAGAAGATTACAACACCTAAAGCCTTGATTTTTTAGTTTGCTTTTTGTATAGAGGCTATAGGTCAACTTCTAACCGCAGTCTTGAACTTAATCATTGTTATGCAAGACTGAAATTAGAGAACCAAGTCTAAAGAATGAGAGTACTTGAAATTTTTATGTTCCTTTTTCACAAATAAAAGCAAAGACTTGATAAAAGCATTGGGTAACCTTTTCCAAATTCATTCTGAACTTTATTTATAGAGTAAGAACTCCAAGGACGTTGGAAAACGGTTCACCAACTGCCAACAAACGACAGAAAAAATGTGACAATCAATTTTTAACATTCAGAAAACTGTCAAAACAGCTCGAACAGTCGACTGGGTTACCAAGGGAGTCAACTGGTCCGAGCTTGAGTAAGTTCAGTTTGTTTCATACTTAAATAGTCGACTTCTTATCGAAGTAAGTTGACTGGTACTTTGACAGCTGAACTTATACAAGCTAGAATTTGACATTTTGATTTTTAATAATCTTTATTTTAATACTAGGGGATGTGCGAGTGTGTGTATCAAGGCTATTACAAGATTTCTAAGACATAAAAAATACAATAAATTTACAAGACACTCTTTTGAGCTGATCACTTTGAGAATCTTTGAAGCTCTGAATAACCCTTGTCTTGTATCATGATCTTGAGTCTTGAAAAAGCTTCCTTGTCTTGTAGCTGGATCTTAAGCCTTGAAAGCATTAAGTACACACTTCAAGAGATATGTAAAATAGAACATATGTGTATCGTGTTGTAGTCATCAAAATCAAGAATCTACATTCTCACCTTTTTTGATGATGACAACACAATTACTAAACAATATAGAATACATGCTTCTCCTGAACATAACTAAACAATTGTAAATTGCTCCCCCTAAATAAAATAAGATATGCACACAACAATAAAAATAAGATACACAATATCATAAAGCATGTACACAACCAAGCATGATAAAACTTGCATATAAAAACTTGTACATAACCAAGCATGATAAAAATTGTGTACATAACCAAGCATGATAAAAAATTGTACATAATCAAGCATGATAAAACTTCTCCCCTTTTGGCATCAACAAAATTAGAGAGGGAAACCAAATTCATATATAAACAATTGACCATAAAAGACAATCCAAAGAGAGAAACATAAAGGTTTACATACATAGCCAAATAGTGTGCATAATTCAAAAGATAAAATCTTACAAACATAGAAAACATAATGCAAAGGAAAGGAAAAACAACTTCAATCGTCGTCTTTGTCACTGTTGGAGGCAGGATTAGGCTGAGAAAACTATCGAACAAACATTTGAGTGAGGTTAGCAAGACTAGCCTCAAGAGAATCCTATCCACCTTAAATGAGATTCTGACGGTCCATAAGATAGTTTACAGACGTATAGAGGCTCTCAGGATGAGAAAAACTAGCCCTAGGACGAGCACTAGAAGACGAACTAGATGCCGAAGAACGATGGGGAATAGAAGTGGATAAAGGTATAGGTGGAGCATTACGAGGAGGTGAAGTAGGAGGAGTATGAAGTAATTTTATACGGGCAAGACTGGCTCGATCAAAAGATTCAAAACGAGACACAAAACTGGACTCTGAATCTAAATCTACCTTAAAGTGATTACAGACATGAGTGAGAAGAGCACCATAAGGTAGAAAGGAGGAGTGAGCTTTGAGGAGACGACTAAAAATAACATAACTTCAATTGATTTGAATATTCCCAAAAATAGCATACACAGCCGCTTGTAATTCGTACAAAAATTGATTGTAACTTCCCGTTTTAGGGATAATATTATACGACAAAATTTGTGCAACAAGTTTTGCAAGCGGGGTGATGTTCTTATTGGTCATTGGAGGACCACGGCCGGGAAGAAAAGTTTTAGATAAAATAGAGTGATCATCAAGTTCAATCTCACCTAAATCCAACCCATCAAAAGGAATGTTCAAAATTTGTCCTAATGTCTTAACATCCAATTTGATCCTCAAATTTTTAACAAAGGTAGTGATAGTAATCGCATCACCATCATCATTATTAGCAACTTTCATATTAGTAAAAAACAAATAAATAAGTTGCGGGTAGTAATAGGGTTGATTGACTAAAGATAAGAGATCAAACAATCCACATTGTTGAAAAAGTGGAGCAATAGGATATTTATCCAAATCAGGAAAGTTAATAAACCTTCCAAGAAAAATAATTAGTTGGCAAATGATAAAATATTTTTCAACTAGACTAGGATTCCGCAAATACTAAGATAATTTGGATGAGTTTGTTCTTCCTTAACATGAGCAGACCTAGATCTTTTAGATTTCGGCATGAAGAAAATAGACTAATCTAAAAGACCTAAATAGATAAGAGCAAAAAAAACACATAGAACAAATGTACCCAACACAGAAAGAGGACGAAGCTAGTTGAAGACCAAAGTAGAAGGAACTCTAAGCTAAGAAGATCGAGCTGCCAATTCCAATCAACAATCGCGAGAGCAAAAGAAACCCAGAAACAACTTCACAGCACAGCCATCTGGTCTTGAGGTTGAAGAAGAGTAAAAAGTAAAATGGGGAAGGTGAAAGGAGGCTAGAATTTTTACAAATAATTAAGGGTGAAGATTAAAAGAAAGAATGGATTGATGGTGTAGATCGGATAGAGAGTAAAAGTGGAACGGGTCGGGTCTGAGAAGAGCAAAAGAAACCTCAACAAGTGACAATTCAGTTTTAAAAATAAATCTAAACACAGCGGCGACAACCGTCTGGCATTGAGGGAAGTTGACTGAGGAAAGAGCAAAATAAATCCAATAATAATAGTTTATAAAGTATCGTCAGTCGACTAGGAAAGAAAGACAGTCGACTGGTCATTAAGAAAAATTCAAGAAAGAAAAACAAACACATAAACTCGGTATAAGTCGGCCGAAAACCAAAATAAGTCGACTTAGACACCATATTTTTAGGAAATTTCATGAAATGAGAAAATTCCTAGTTCTCGTCTAAATTTGATGAAAATGTCTTTTTTCAA
The DNA here is from genome assembly GCA_017893485.1 of Hemerocallis citrina. Lineage (NCBI taxonomy): Eukaryota > Viridiplantae > Streptophyta > Magnoliopsida > Asparagales > Asphodelaceae > Hemerocallis > Hemerocallis citrina. The sequence goes on from CM030365.1 coordinate 183,579,169, forward strand.
CGGTTAGGTAAAAATATCCGCTTTTTGTTTATTAGTAGAAATAAATTCCAATAAGATATCTCCTCTTAAAATATAATCACGTAGAAAATGATGTCGAATATCAATATGTTTCGTACGTGAATGTTGAATCGGATTTTTAGATAGATTAATGGCACTGGTATTGTCACACATATAGAAGGTTTTGAAAAAGAAATATCATAATAAAAAAGAGTTTGTTTTATCCATAAGATTTGATCACAAGCCAAACTTGCAGCATATATTCAGTCTCTGTGGTAGATAGAGATTAGAAATTTTGTTTTTTACTGCACCAAGATACTAGGGAATGTTCCAAAAAGTGACAGGTTCCACCAGTACTTTTACGGTCAGTTTTACTTCCAGCAAAATCAGCATCACTATAAGACAACAACTAAAAATTATTGGTGCGAGGATAAAATAAACCATATTCAGATGTGCCTTTAATATATCTTAAAATTCGTTTCACTACTTTTAAGTGAGATTATTTTGGATCATACTGAAATCTAGCACACAAACATACGCTAAACATAATATCTGGTCTACTAGCAGTTATTTATAAGAGTGAGCCAATCATACCTAGATAGAGCTTTTGATCGACACTCTTACCTAATTGATCTTTGTCAAGTGTAGTAGTAGTAGCCATAGGTGCGGTATTACTACTAGTGCCATCCATACCAAATCGTTTGAGTAATTCCTTAGCATATTTTCCTTGATTAATAAATATGCCATTTTGGAACTGTTTTATTTGAAGTCCAAGGAAATAATTGAGTTCACCCATGTGACTCATCTCAAACTCATTTTGCATGGTAGTAGCAAACTATTGACATAGATTACTGTTAGTTGATCCAAAAATTATGTCATCAACGTAAATCTGTATAATTAATATGTCTGGTTTTATTTTCCTAATAAACAATGTAGTGTCTACTTTACCAATTTCAAACCCTGTTTCTAAAAGAAAAATTTCTAGACGATCATACCAAGCACGAGGTGCTTGTTTAAGACCATATAAAGCCTTTTTTAATTTAAAAACATGGCTAGAGAATTGTTCATGTTCGAAACCTGGTGGTTTCTTAACATAAACATCATCCTTAATGAAACCGTTTAAGAAAACACTTTTAACATCCATTTGGAAAAGTGTGAAATTCATAAAACATGTAAAAGATAATAAAATTCTAATTAATTCTAGTCTAGCAACAGGAGCATATGTTTCATCAAAATCAATTACTTCTTCTTGGTTATATCGGTGAGCAACTAGTCTAGCCTTGTTCCCAACAACTTGTCCTGATTAATCTAACTTATTTTTAAATACCCATTTGGTACCAATAATAGTATGATCAGGGGGTTGTGGAACTAAATCCCATACATCATTCCTTACAAATTGGTTAAGTTCATCTTGCTTGGTATTCAACCAAAATTCATTCTCACATTCTTCTTGAATATTTTTCGGTTCAAAATTCGATAAGAAAGCAGCGTGAGAAATCATATTAAAATGTGACATTGTTTGAATGCCATGTGAGATGTCACTAATAATTAAGTCATGATGATGATCTCGAACTTCAACAAATAACTTTGGTAAAGTTGGAGTTATCTCAACAAGATCAATCGTGTTAATGAAACCATCAGCCGACTGATTCAACACATCAGTCGACTGATGAAGTCCATCAGTCGACTTATCTAGAGTAATTTGCTCAAGTAATTTAACAATGCTATCTAGTGGTGAAGATACAACTTCTTCATCTTGAATAACACTAGATGAAGGTAAAGATTCATCAAAAGAAACAAGCATAGATTCTTCAATAGTCAAAGATGACTTATTAAAAATTCTATAAGCCTTACTCCTATTTAAATATCCAATAAAGATACATTCATTAGATCTAGCATTAAATTTATCTAGGTTATCTTTTGTGTTCATTATGAAACACTTACAACCAAATACTTTAAAGTAAGAAACTTTAGGAATACGTTCAAAAAATAACTCAAAACATGTCTTCTTAAGCTTTGGCCTAATTAGTATTCTATTTAAAATATAACATGTTGTAGACACAGCTTCAGCCCAGAAGTATTTAGGCAAATTAATTTCAACAAGCATGGTACGTGCACATTCTTGCAAAGTCCTATTCTTTCATTCTACCACTTCATCTTGTGGTGAAGCTCTAGGAAATGCAAAACTATGTGTTATACCATTCTTGTTGCAATATTCTGAAAATGTTTCATTCTCAAATTCTCCACCGTGATCACTTCTAATAGTGACTATGGTTAGAGATTTTTTATTTTGAACACATTTGCGGAAATTTGCAAATTCTTCAAAGGTTGCATTTTTATGTCTTAAAAAGAATACCGAAGTAAATCTTGAATAATCATTGACTAAAACAAATACATATCTACTTTTTATTTAAAATAAATCCATATGGATCAATTCGAGATGCCTACTAGTAGAAATCATTTTCTTTGTTTTAAAAGTAGATTTTACTTGTTTCCCAGTTGACATGCATCACACCTTTTATCTTTCTTTAAAGATAATTTTGGCAGTCCTTTAACTAGGTTATTCTTAGAAAGTTTAGCGATATTTTTCATGTTTACATGTCCAAATCTTTTATGCCAAAGTCAACAATCGTTGTTCGAGGCAACTAAACAAAAATCATCCGAAAACTCATTTGTTTTTAAATAAACTTCATAAATGTTATTTTTTCTAATACCTTGAAAAATCACATTTTTCAAAGACGAATCATAAATCAAGCATGCATCCTTTTCAAACACTGTCTTATAACCCTTATCACATAATTGACTAATACTTAACGGGTTATGCTTTAAACCACTAACCAAAAATACATCTTCAATAATAGAAGTAGTATTCTTACTAACCATGTCTATTCCGATGACTTTTTCTTGTTATTGTCACTAAAAGTAACGGTTCCTCCATCTATATCTTGAATTGAAGAAAGTAAGTTTGTATGGCCAGTCATGTGTTTAGAATATCCACTGTCAAGTATCCATCGTTCTCTTTAGGTACCTACAAAATATTATTTGTGAATATGGTACCCTTTTCATTGGATCCGAGAAAGATTAATGCTTGGAAAACCAAACCCAAAGTGAGTTTGATTTACCACCATATGCATGTTTAAAATTAACAGAATTATAAACATTATTTACAAAGGAATTTATGTAAGAAATCCTTTCATTTAGACACAAATTAACTGGAACCCAAATATTTTTGCACTCTCCAGTCGACTTATTTTTACCCAACAGTCAACTGTATTGTGTACTCAGTCGACTGGGAGGTGAAACTAGTTGACTTACATGAGGCTATTGTCTTTTCGAATAAGACTTTATCCTTCTAGACAGGCAACCTATTTGAGGGGCAGTCGACAGGTCTTTTTTGGAAAACTTTCTATTTTCATGATTAAAAAGAATTTTTGGCATTTCAAAGAAATCATATAACATATTCTTTACACTAAAAGCATAATAAATCTTATTATTACTAGTGTTATTCGAAGAATGACATTTTTTCAAGAATTTTTGAAAACCAAGTCCAAATCTTTTATTAGACTGAACTTGATTATGAAGAACTTCGTTTAAATTCTCTTTTTTCTTTTTGAACTTAGATACATTTTTAGATATCTCAACATAATTCCTTTTTAGAGATATAAGATCCATATCCAAGTTGGAAATACGAGAATTTAAAGACTTGACTTCAACTTGTAAATGAAGATTTTCTTGAGAAAGAGTTTGATTAACTTTCTCTAGATTCTTACCTTTTATTTTCTCTTTTTTTAATTATTGAAAAATTCATTAAATGCTTCTAATGAATCACTAGAATCTATATTATTACTTACATCGCTTTGATTTGTCATGAAGCACACGTTTGCAACTTTGTTAGATTCCTTATTTTTTTCTTCCGAAGATGAATCACTATCATCCCACGTTGCTTGGTAGGCTTTCTTGTTTTTCATGTACTGGTTCTTGGTAAATTTGTCCTTCTTGAAGTTTGAGACTTTTCCTTTAGATTTTGCATTCTCCAACGGACAGTCCTTCTTCATGTGACCTATCTTATTGCATTTGAAACAAGTAGGAGGTTCATTAGTATCATTTAATCAAGAACTAAATTTACCTTCGCGAAGAAATTTTTTAAATTTTCTTGTGAACATAGCCATTTCTTTTTCATCATCTTTGTCATCTTCTGATTCAGACATAGCCTTGAAAAAAAGAGTTTTGTTTTTGGCTTGTTGCGATTCTAAGTCCTTCTTGCGCTCCTCTAATTATACTTCATAAGCCATTAGATTTCCAGCAAGATTTTCAAGCGAAAGTTGTGTTAAATCATTGGCTTCTTCAATTGCGGTAGTCTTCTTTTCCCATTCGGGGGTAAGAGCACGAAGAACCTTTCTCACCATCTCTGCGTGCGTATATGTCTTTCCAAGAGCCACAAAGGAATTTGTGATGTCGGTAAATCTTGTTATCATCTCCGATACATTTTCATTCTCCTTCATTCGGAACATCTCGAACCTGTGAACAAGAACATAAATTTTAGATTCCTTGACCTTATTTGTACCTTCACGTGTTACCTCGAGAGTATGCCATATTTGGAATACCATTGTTGCGTTTGACACATGGTTGAATTCTTCTTTGGTAAGTACACAAAAGAGAGCATTCATTGCCTTTGCATTGTTCATAGTATCACTCTTCATATCGTCATTCCATTGAGTATAGGGAAAAGTACGCACTGCATACCCCGTATCGGTCATGTTCCAAATCTTATAGTTGACGGATTGTAAGTAAATCTTCATTCTACATTTCCAGTAGTTGTAGTTTGTTTCATCAAAGAGAGGCGGCCTTTGTGTAGATTAACCTTCGTGTTATTGATTTGTATTTGAAGTAGATGCCATTGCGATTAACCATGCTCTGATACCACGTGTTGGATCCTTTATGCAAGAAAAATAACACTAGAGGGTGGGGGGGGGTGAATAGTGTTATGTACAAAATTAAAAATAATTTAAACTTATGGCAACTGTTAAGTCGACTAAAAAGAAAAACCAGTCGACTGAAACGCCAATAAAAGAGAGTTAATCAACTAAAGAACAGCGAGTCTGTTAAGTCGACTTAATAAAGGAACCAGTCGGCTGATCAAACACAGACTTATAATAAAGTGCAGCGAAATTAAAATTGCAAGTTAGAGAAATCAAACCACAGAGAATCAACAATGCTAAAACGGCGATATATCCTGGTTGGGTCCTCCCGGCCTACGTCCAGTCCCCAAGCAATCCACTTGAGATTTTCCACTATTCTTGAAAAAATACAAGAATACCCTACGACCTTTGGCAACAACTATGCCAAACCCGTAGACCTCTCTCACCACTAGAGGGAGCAAGACCCCACTCTACAACCTAGAGTGAACACTGAATCTACACTAAAAGTCATTCTCTCCAACCGAGAGGACCACTCTTACAGCCCAAGAGTGAAACAAAAAAGAAATAGAAGATTACAACACCTAAAGCCTTGATTTTTTAGTGTGCTTTTTGTATAGAGGCTATAGGTCAGCTTCTAATCGCAGTCTTGAACTTAATCGTTGTTATGCAAGATTGAAATTAGAGAACCAAGTCTAAAGAATGAGAGTACTTGAAAGTTTTAAGTTTTTCACAAATAAAAGCAAAGACTTGATAAAATCATTGGGTAACATTTTCCATGTTCATTCTGAACTCTATTTATAGAGTAATAACTCTAAGGACGCTGGAAAATGGTTCACCAACTGCTAACAAATGGCAGAAAAAATTTGAGTTTGACAATCAATTTTTAACATTCAGAAAACTGTCAAAACAGCTCGAACAGTCGACTGGGTTGCCAAGGGAGCCGACTGGTCCGAGCTTGAGTAAGTTCAGTTTGTTTCGTACTTGAACAGTCGACTGCTTATCGAAGTAAGTCAACTGGTACTTTGACATCTGAACTTATACAAGCTTGAATTTGACATTTTGATTTTTAATAATCTTTATTTTAATCCTAGGGGATGTGTAAGTGTGTGCATCAATGCTATTACAAGATTTCTAAGACATATCAATAAATACAATAAATTTACAAGACACTCTTTTAAGCTGATCACTTTGAGATTCTTTGAAGCTCTGAATAACCCTTGTCTTGTATCTTGATCTTGAGTCTTGAAAAAGCTTCCTTGTCTTGTAGCTTGATCTTGAGCCTTGAAAGCGTTAAGTACACACACTACAAGACTAACAGTCTTTACAGGTATTTTTTTCCACATTCACCAGCATTTTAAAACCCCTGTAGATACCACTGGTGTTATATAAATTGCCGATGCAAGTGTCGCTGAATCGTGTGTCGCTGTAGCTTAGGGACATTCCTTGGCATTTTTTACGAACGCCGGTATAGGTAAAAACTACACCGGCGGTTAAAAAAACGCCACCGAAAGGGTGGTTTCGTTTGGAATTACTGTTTTCGGCCATCACCTACACTGGCATTTTTAAAACGCCGATATAGACTGCCATTTTTTGCTGAAAGCTACACCGGCGCTTGTAAAAATGACGGTGTAGATATATTAAAAAAAAAAAACCTTGAGCACTCTTGCAATCAAAACCAATTGCAAAACTAAAAGAGCCCCAACAAAATATGAATGAAGCATAATAGTATAATATCATCAAATTGTAATCTCATAAACATAATAATGTGATCTCACCACATTCATGTGTCAAAATATGGAGTTCACAATATTGTGTTGCAAAGAGTGAAAAAAGATTATTTTCGCTGTCAAATTTAGGCAAACAAGATAGTAACTGAGATGAAACTTATACTTTTATAATACTCATGAGATAACTATCAATTGAAACCACAACATAAGTTCAAACAGGATTATTTCATCACTAGTCACTCCTCTTTAAATCATAGTATGCAACTTAAGTTACATAATCCATCTCATCATCACTTAAAATCAATGAGAAAGAACAATCTCATTTTCAAATCCAAGCAACAAGCATGAACATTATCTTAGAAACTGATACTCATCTAGACATCATGATATAATTGTATATAAAGTTTAGATAAAAAAATTTCCATCACTAGTCACTCCTACAAAAATCATAGTGTGCAACTTCAGATACATTATCCATGTCATCTCCAAATTCAGACAAAAAAGCAACTCGTGAAGCTACACTTCTAGACAAACCATTGCTCAGTTCTAGACAAAACAGCCCCAAACAAGTAAGGATCAAATGGTTTCAGTTAAGACTAGAACAAAGGCAGAAGACAGGTTAATCTACATATATGTTTCAAGTAAATGCACAAGAAAGAGTAGTACCTCCATCGCTCGATCAAGAAACTCGATTGCATCCCCAACTTTGTAAAGAGGAACTAGCACATCTTGGCAGACATGATGGTCATGGTAATAGTTGCGTATTGCATCGCCTTGAGTAGCCTTCAACAATATATTACTTAGAAAGCGAGACACCTTTCCAGCATAGAAAAACATACCAGATCTCATACTTCACACTGAACATCTCGACTCTACTCAATTACAGATGATGTATATTTAATATTAAGACTGTAATCTCAAGTAACCATGAAGATAAAATCTAAACAATTTTCACAAAGTAGCCTGCTATATAACTAAACTGACCAACAGAACCAATTCTAGTCTTCGATGGAGTAAGGTTTTTTAATAGCCAGAATACTCATCCCTGATAAGTAAATATACAGTTGCATGGACAACCATCTAAATCAGTCAAAAAGATTTCTGTAACTACATTAGGGGAAAACCATAAAAACTAATTAAACTCCCATAAAAATATAATTAAACATAAGAAAAGGAAAAAAAAAAGATAAAAGGAGGGCAGAGGGAGGGGTACTTTTTAATAGATGCAAAGCTGTCTAGTTTCAATTTGGTTAATAAAAAACTCATACATGTATAAAACAGAAATGCAATATAATATGGGGAAAATGGAGTTCCTCGGTAGCACAATTAACATTAGATGCATCATGCATTACAACACCAAATGCTCAACAAAAAATTCATAAACTATAAAATATAAAGACAAACGAGAAAAACATATTCAACCGACCATTTGGAAATTCATTCAAAGGATAAAAGCTCTGTCGTCCATAGCATACTCCAAAAACTAAGCTTGCATAGCATGTAGCTATAGGAATAATCTGACATGTAAATACTAGGATATAGATAACACAAACAGCAATTCTTGTAAATCATAAGTTCAAACAGGATTATTTCATCACAAACTGTCAATTGAAACCACAACATAAGTTCAAACTGGATTATTTCATCACTAGTCACTCCTCTGTAAATCATAGTATGCAACTTCAGTTACATAATCCATCTCATCATCACTTAAAACCAATGAGAAAGAACAATCTCATTTTCAAACCCAAGCAACAAGCATGAACAATATCTTAGAAACTGATACTCATCTAGACATCATGATATAATTGTATATAAAGTCTAGATAAAAAAATTTCCATCACTAGTCACTCCTATATAAAAAAATCATAGTGTGCAACTTCAGATTTGATGAACACTTCATTTAAGAAAGGAGATAGTGGAGGGTCGATCACCTTTACACTAATACAGTACTCAGTAACTCATAAGACAATTAAATTCAAGCAACTTCAAAACCACAACTAGAAAGCTTTTCAATTTCTGGGTGGACACTAAGTGGAAAAGAGAAGCTTTGAAACAAAATTAGATACCACCACAAGAGTTAATAGCATCAAGTGCTACCCCTTCAGTCATGAAATTACCACCTATAGCTCTTTATATAGAAGAGGGAAATGAGGACATATTAGATTCGTGAATGGAAATAATATCACATTTATGAGAATTGATAAGATTATATATATAGCTTCTTTTTGGTGTAAGCTACCAACACCTTGAATATTCCAGAAAACACTAATCATAAAAATTAACATTCTCCATAGCTCTAGTAACTTCATTGGCTTTAATAGAGTCAGTATGGTTGTTGAAATCAATTTAGCATCAAACCCATACCACTAGCAATAGATCTAAAATCATCATTAGATAACGAATTAAAATGAATTTTGCAAATAGAGCCTAAGGGAGTACCTTGCCTATGATCCTCAAGGATAAGAAGGATGCTAATATTCTTGACTTGTGCTGCAAGAGAAGGCTTAGAAGGAGCTTAATCAGAGCTAGTTTTCTTGGCTTAAATGCGAGCACTAGCTCTGATCTTAGCTGAATTATACTTCAAATTCACATATTAAGAAGACATATAGCATCCCTAATTAGATGGGCATATTATTCCCTAACAAAACGCTAACAAAATGCTAAATTAAACAAAACACATCCATCCCCCACAAATCCAGTCACATATTCATTCCTAATAATGGTGAGACCCAAGCATCGGTAGTCCCTCAAGATCATTATTAAGTTAATAATTTAGTATGATTTCATAATGGATCAGACATTCTAAATCCATCCTGTCATATTCTCTTCCAAAATTGAACAAATCAGAGCTGAAGTTCACAATCGGAACAAATTATCTCGTAAAACTCTAATAATTCGCTCCAAATTTCAAATTTTTGCCAATTTTTCTTGTGAATTTCAACGAACTACTCCAAATCTCAACTAGCTTAACCGTTTACCAATCGGCAAACTTTCAGAAGAGTTCGAGATCGATCAGCACCAGATCATGATCCGACCAAATCTTATTGCAAAATTCCCAATCCAAACAGATTTTCTTTCAAATTTCAACAATTCGTTCCAAATTTCGATTTTTAGCAAAAAATCTTACAAATTTCGACAAAATAAGCCTTTCAGAATCGGGGAAAACTAGGGGGAGTTGTAGATGGCGCACCTGTTGACGAGAGAGGTAGTCAGATTTGATGGAGGCAATGGAGGTGAGGAGCACCGGCAATGGCAGCAACTTCGCCACTTCGCGGACGGCAGCCTCTTTCGCTTCGATTCCGACGTCTTCCATCATTTGATTGATCGAAACCCTAGATTTGAACAAGATGCAGAAGAAGAAGAAGAAGAAGTTTCTTAACGGGTTTGAAGACAGAGAGAGGAATGAGTTGTGGGTTGGATACGGGTCGGTCAAGGGGGGAAGGTGACGGTGATGGGGGAAGGGGGTGACGGCGGGGGAGGGGGCCGAACAGCGATGGCGGAAGGGGTGCCAGCGAGGGGGGGGACATCGATGGGGAAAGTTGAGAATTTTGGGGGAAATTAAAATGAGAGAGAGAGGGGGGGGGGGGGACGGGGGATAACTTATCGATTGGATTTCCTGACGTTTTCTTGCACAAACGCCGGTGTATCCCTACATACACCGGTGTTTATACCAAAATGCCAGAGTAGAAATGCCGGTGTAGGCCTCCTTTCTTGTAGTGACACTGCAAGAGATATGTAAAATAGAGCATATGTGTATCATGTTGTAGTCATCAAAATCAAGAATCTACACAAACAACGAGCTAAACGCCCAACTTATACTTAAAGCAGTGCTAAACACTCGTTATAAGCTTTCCACAACACAAGTTCGGAATCCAAATCCATGACACGGGGTTACTCTCGCAACATGCAATCCTGCACATTTAGAGCACAACTCACCGATCGATTTGTTCCTGAAACTAGTTGAAGTTCCTTGGAGACTTATACAATGAGTTGAGTGCCAAACTTATACATATAAGCGACACCAAAAACTCATTACATGTCTTCCCATAAAATGGATTCAGAGTCCATACCCATGGCTCGAAGAGACTCTAACAATGTGCGATAAAGCAAGTTCACAGTGCACTTCGCCATTCGATCTGCTCCAGCAATCCGTTAGCGCCTCAATGACCGGTTCGGAGTCCATACCCATGGCTCGATAGAGACTCTCACAATTTTCAAAGAAGCAAGTTCAGAGTGTGCTTCGTCATACGACCTACTCCTGCAACCTGTTAATACTCAAACTAACAAGTTCGAAATCCATATCCATGGTTTAGAGTTACTCTCGCAACTTGTAATTACACACGTTCGTAGTTCAACTCGTCATTCGATCTGTTCCTGCAAATAGTTAAATTTTCCAATATATTAAGAGGTCCAAAATCGTGGATCGCAGTTACTCTAGCAACACTTGAAAAAAACAACACTTAAAATTCAAATCTTCACTCGATATTACAATTTGTTAGAGGACCCATACAGCAAGTTTGAAAAATAACTCTCCTTCAGAGTTGTCCCTACAACTAGCTGAGTTCAAGACGGAGCAATGCCAAACTCCGTCATACACCGTCGGCAGTTCGTTAGCTATACGCAACAGACTTGAGGCCCTGTTATTTAGCTACAAAAAACCCAGTCGATGGTAGCCCAGCCATGACAGTAAGGATCAAGCATATGAAAGGAATTCTTCAAATCATAGAACTATCGCGAATTCATATGCTCAGATCCAGAACCACTACAGACATCTACAAATACAAAATGGCTAGTCCAGAGTCTAACTCTCCCCAAAAGCAGCTCACATAACCAGCCGACCCCCAAAACGATGAATCACAGGACAAGAGACAGCCACGTAGAAGACTTCTTATTCCACAAATTACCAGTCTCATTACAACAGCAGAATCACAATGAGTCTATGTTTCACATCTAGGAATCACTACCAAAAGTCCTGTGAACACTGTACGAAAAAATGACATATAAGCTGTTATTCTAGTTATACACTGGAGAGATGCTCTACCTAAGAAAAACAAACCCCTTCACTGGCTTCCTACCAGCTAACAGCTCCATAGGGCCGCCTAAACTCTTGACAATAAAATTTAATACAAGGCTTCCTTAGACAGGCAAGCTCCAGGTTTATCCAACCACCTTCACTTAAGCAAGCTCCAAATATATTTCGCTTAAAGCATCGTGCAAACAAGAGAGTCCCATCTCTATCAAGCACAACGTATCACGAAGTAGAGCAAGCTATATGTCCCAAGGCCCTCGTTCGATGTACACAGCTACTTTCCAGCAAAGAGAAGAATGGAATCACCTTAACGCTGAACATGCACAAGTGGCTTCACTTCAATATTAAGAAGGTTCAGAATACCCATAACTCATTTGCTTTAAAAATGAGTTCGGCGCTACGCACGCCACTTAAGTTCCTCTGGCCAACTACTCGTCATCATCAAGCATCGGGTCCAACGCCCTGATCTTCACTCAGGCTCCATGAATAACTTGTTGGCTCTGAACAACGAGTTCAATGTTCTACTCACCGCTTGAGCTCCATCAATAACTCGTTGGCTCCAAACAACAAGTTCAATGCCATGGTCTTCACTCAAGCTCCAATTGACCCCAAACAACGAGTTCAACATTCTGCTCACTGCACGAGCTCTATCAACAACTCGTTGGTTCCAAAGAACAAGTTCAACGCCTTGGTCTTCGTTCAAGCCCCACTAAATAACTTGTTGGCTCTAAACAACAAGCGCAACGCTCTGCTCCCTGCATGAGCTCCGTCTATAACTGTTGGCTCCAAACAACGAGTTCAACGCTCTACTCCCCGCATGAGCTCCGTCAATAGCTCGTTGTCTCCAAACGACGAGTTCTATGCTCTGATTGCCACTTGAGCACCGTTAACTGTTCGTTGGCTCTATAACGAGTTCGATGCCTTGGTGTTCGACCAAGTTCCCCCAAACAACTCGTTGGCTCCAAACAACGAGTTCAACACCTTACTTTTCACATGAGCTCCATCAACAACTCGTTCACTTCAAACAGCGAGTATAGTGCCCTGCTACTTGCTCGAGTTTTTCTAAACAACCCCTCATCTTCGTGCAATGGGCTTGGCATCCAACACCAGCCTAAAATTATCCTTACAAAATTTGCTAGACACAACAGCAAGTTCCATCTCTGTCTTCAAGTTTGTCTCTACAAAACTCGTTGGGCGCAAACAAAACTCGTTGGGCGAGTTCAATAATCAAACTGGGGAGCTCTACGAAAAACTTCGTCTCATGATCGTCACTATTAACTTGCCGGGTGCAAACGGCAATCTCTACTCACAACTCCGTCACTGAGTTGTCTCTCCAAACTCGCTGGGATCAAATAGCGAGCTCTATGTCAACTCTGTCAAAAAGTTTTCTCCCTAAACTTGTCGAGCGCAAACGACATGCTCAGACATCCGACTTTGTCAGAGAGTTGTCTCGCAAAGCTTTCTGTGCACAAACGGTAAGATCAACACACAACTCTGTCACAGAGTTCTCTCCAAACTCGCCTGGATCAAACGATAGTTTCTGCGTTAACTCTGTCTTAGAGTTATATCTCCAAACTTGTCGGGGGCAAACGACGAGTTTAACGTGATACAAAAGTGTGAGTAGACCAAGTATCGAACAAAATAACAGCTTTCTTTTTATTCAAATAAAGTTCTCCTGTTACATAACACACACTCATTACATAACAGTTCACTAAATAAAGCAGAAAAAGAGAACAACAGAAAACACTTCTAAACATCCTCCCTCGTACAAGTGATGACGTGATTCACTTCATCAGCGTCAGCTTCAGTCAAGGCAATATACTCGCCCCTGCTGGTACGACTTCTTTCCGGTCTGCTGAGCTGGTCCGTTACGGACGACATCCTGTAGCTTTGGGCAATGAGACTTGTAGTGACCTGTCTCTCCACAGTTGAAACAAGTCACGGGAGGTCTCACCCAAGCATTCTCGGGTCTTCCCGCCACTGTGAGTTGGCGACCTTTGAGTCGGCGACTGCCCCTGACATTTCCAGCAACTGTGGGCCTCTTCTCCACATTCCAGTTGTTCCTCCGATTCTGAACAGCATGGAACTGTTCTATATTCACCTTAGTGGCTGCAGCTCGTTTGACCAACTTGTCAAACTACCTGATACCGAGGGGTATCATCCTTGATCTCAGACTTGGCCATAAACCATGCTCGAATTTTCGAGCCTTCTTTGCCTCGTCCATTGCCAGTTCGGGGGCATACCTCGAAAGCTGAGTGAACCTTGTCTCATACTCCCTAACCGACATGTCGCCGTGTTGCAGCGCTAGGAACTCCATGGCCTTCTTCTCCTAGACGTCTGATGAAAAATAATGACTGCGGAACTCATCCAAGAATTCCTCCTAGCCAAGAACAATATCTCCCATCATCCGCTCCATCGACTGCCACCACACAGCCGTATCCTTCTCAAACTGCATTGCAGCCAACTTCACCCTGCTGCCATCTGGAGTCTCCAAGACTTCGAAGATAGTCTCTACCTGTCGAATCCATTTGTCAGCTGCGTCAGGGTCTGACCTCCCCTCAAACAAGGGTGGTTTCATCTGCTTGAATGATTCCACAAGTTTGATTGCTTCGGGTACTGAATTCACAGGCATCCTTCCCTGGTTCTGATTCACGGCAACGGCATTGAGTGTCTGATAGACCCTCGCTAGCTCTATTTTCAAGTCCAGCCCTTCTCCGCTTCTAGCTCTTCTTTCAACCATATTCTGATGCAAAAGATCCATTAAATTCGAAGTAGAAAATATGAATTTAAATCAACTCTTCATTTCGTTGAATTTCAAACTTTATACATTCGAATTTAAAATATTTCTGACATCAAATGAAAGCAGTAAGAAGATGCAACATTCTAGTTCCTATGGTTCCTCTTGGCTTCTCGAAGCTCTTTCCGTAGTTCCGCCACTTCTTCTTTCAGTACATCGTACATGTTTTTCCTCTTCTCAAGTTCCCAAACATGATTACTGAGAGTTGCAATGCTCTCCTCGTACTTTGCACACTGTGCCTGCAGTAGCTCCGCTCTCTCCCTCTGAGTCTCTTCCTGTCTCTGAAGAGACACAATGAGACTACTCGGAACTGGTTCTTCCTCGTTGAAGGAATCATCAGATGAATTCGGAGGTGGAGTGATCTCTTGGGACTCAGGCCATTCCTCTTCGAATTCTTCAGGATCTTCTTCGTCTGAATCAGCCTGTCCGGGGTAGTAATCCTCCTCGACTATGTGCCAGTCATCACCACCAGCTGGGTCGAAGTGGTCCGCTATCTTAGAGAAAGGAGAAGAAGAAGCATAAATCATAGAGCAACACAAATATAAGTAACTTACATTTAAATCTCTAGACTCAACACACGCCCTAATGTCCACTCTAGGGTGTCATTCCTTAAATTTGTACTACTTGGAAGCCTGGCTCTGATACCACTCTGTAATGCCCCGAATTTCAAATAAGACCGAATTCGAAGTTCCACAGGATCTTTACACTTCTCTTTGTACAATTTTACAAGGAATTTAAAATTTTTTTTGCATCAGAGTTACACTTACATTACACTTACACAGCGGAAGCAATTTACAACAATTACATGAATAAAAATATACAACTCTTGAAATTATTCTTTAAGCAGCATGCATACTTTAATCTTGCTGATCACTTTATCATGCATAGAAACTGTGGGCACGTCAGTTCATTCAACTGATGCTAGGATATAATACATCAACTTTCTCTTACTTGGAAAATACAAACTTGTCACAAACTGAACTACGGGGACTATCCTATTGATGTCGTGTTGTGAATATGCATTTAGTCCTTAATGCAGTTGTTTATATTATATGACACTAATGCGCACTTGTTCAGAGTCTATGCACCCCATACTACATAGGTCCGAGGGCAAACCCTTAACCGTTCTTCATCTTATAGGGTTCAATCCCTCGACATGACTTAATCTACTATGGTAACTATGGTAAGTGTCCTAGGTGTTCTATGAGTTACGAGCCCACGTCTAGGCATCCTGGAGAGAACCCCATGCACTGACACATGACTCATCATGCAGGCATCCTGTGGTCAATTCACCTCCTACCATAGACATGGCACCACCAGTAGTCATTAGACCACCCCATAAGCATCACCACCGGGACGGTACTCTGGAGTAGTTCCACGCCCTATTCATGACGCATCATGGGACATCCTGTGAATACTCTCACGCTGCCAATCCAATGGACCTCATATTCATGTTTTGCTCTTACTTTCATGATATCTCCACTATGTATCCAGTCCTTAATTTATTTGAATCATGAATAAAATCAATCCCCTAGAGTTAACACTCCCACTATACCGGTCTTAACCATTTAAATAACACGACCCAATCTTGGTCTTTTCATTTCAAAACTCATTACAACAAATTTCTTTCAATGCCAGTATGAGGCTTAGCTACACTCTAGTTCTCAATTTCACTTCATAATCAAAAAATTGAGTTTTCATACTCATAAGTTCTTTTTCCATAGTTCAACATGATTTCCATTTCTTTTTTTTTTATGAATCAATTTCTTACATAAAGTTCAATTTCAATTTATATCTTTTACATTCAAGATAAGTCTCAATAATTCCATTTAATTTTCACATTATTGTTTCTTTCCTTTCTTTGATTTAAAAAATCACAATCGTATTTTTCATTTATCTTTCGAATGCATACATTACCCAATTTAGTGAATAAAATCCATAAATAAACACACTTTAATTTTTCTTCATACAAAAATTTATTTTATAACCTATATGGAATTCTCTCATAGAATTAATCACATCTTTATTCACACAAATATTAACTCTATGGAGTTCTTTGAAGACTCTACTCAATTTTGCCTCTAAATCTCATTTTATTTGACCAAAATAATGTAGACATATTTTTTCATGAGTCTAGATATTTTTATAATAATTATAGTATTTTTCTTAATTAAAAAAAAATTTGAAAACTATTCTTAATGAGATTGAAATATTTCCTCTGTGGAGACAGTGATAGTCGACTGTTGAGATAGGCCAGTCGACTGTCCTGCGAGGATTTAAGACTTGAAAATCAATAATCAAGATAGTGACAATCGACTATTGAACATAGTAAGTCGGCTATCCTGTGAAGATTTAAAACTCAAAAAGCCAACAGTCAAGACAGCGACAGTCGACTATTGTAACATAGTTGGTCGACTGCCCTGCAAGGATTTAAAACTCGAAAAGCCAACAGTCAAGCCAGTGACAGTCGACTGCCCTGCGAAGATTTAAAACTCGAAATTCAGTACCTAATAGTCAACTGTCGACTCTAGTTCGGTCGACTGTCAATTGTATCAGGTTGCAGTTAAAGTGGATTATGAATATATTTTCGACATCGAAAAACAGCGAAACTTCTTCATAATATGGCACTACAATTATCCATAAATCTCCTTTTCTTATTTCCGTGAGTGTGCAAGCATTTCTACAACAAAATTTCTCTTTTTCCATACTATTATTAGGTCAATTTAGGCAATTCAGATTTCCATGATTCTCATTCAATTAACTAGTCACACAAGCACAATTTTCTTAATCTAGCACATATCAAAACATAAAATTCATGGTAGCATGGTAATTTCTAAGATAATAATCATAATTTGTATCAATTAACATCTATTTTAACAAGAATTCACACCATTTGCAATTTGTCTCATTTTCACAACATATGGCTAAATTAATTAGAGTTTTAATCTCAATCTTATCAAACAATTCCCTAGCATGATATCTAGCTAGAAGTTTGAGAAAATTACCCACCTTTAATAGAGAGAAAACAACAAGAACTCCTAAAAGACCTCCTAGAATGAAAAAGAGAAGTCTTCTCCTCCTAGATTGAGCCACCAATTTGACTTCTCCTCCTAGCTTGATGGTACTTGAACTCCTTCTTCTTGCTCCAATGGTAGGCTGGCCTAGCTTGGGAAGGGAACACACACAACTAGCACTCAATTTTTTAACTCACAACACTCCTAATCTTTTACTCACAATTTTGTCTTTCTTTTCAATTCTTTTTCAAGTGCAAAAATGAATGGGTGAAGGGGGGGGGGGGGGGGAGTATTTATACTAATTTGGAGTGCAAATGGAAGGCTAGGATTAGTCCAAATGGTTAAGGATCAAAGGCCAAGATGAATTAGGGAGTTGTAGCAATGGAGAAACCACCTCCCCACTTCACCCGTGCTCCCTCTCTCTTTGGTGAAATCCAGCCTACTTCTAGGTGCATTTGCACGTGCTGGTGCAATGTACATGCAAACCAGTTCCCCCACTTATAAGTTGTTCATGTAATATTATTAGTTTTCTACTAAATTAGTCTACACTACAAGTTAGTTTATTTAAAAGGGAAAATTAGATTAATGGGCTCACTAATGGGCCAATTAATCATGGACTCTTAATAAAATAATTAATTAATTAATTATAGTGGGTTAGGAAGAGATAATTAGGCCTAGGATTTAATTAGGCTTTTAAAAAATAGGCTTTTTATAAATAAAGAGAATAATTACTTGTTCATGCTATAAAGAAATATTTTGCTAGAAAAAATACATATGAAATTATGCGTGCAAAACACGTAAAATCACAAACTCCTCATAAATAAAAATTTAGGGCATTACAACTCCGACCTCAGAGCTCTCACCTCCTCTAAAACACTCTGACGCCAAGCTCCGCCATTCCAAGGCCACAAGCTCCCACTTCGTCAGAGACACCACCACAAATAGAGCTCGAACCCAAAAAAAGTTTCCTCCCATCATCGAAGCTTCTCAATGCCTAGGGCTCCCTCTTCCTTCGCAGCGCAACCAATTGCACTTCGTCCTCAACCACAGCATCGTCGAGCTCAAAGACCACGCCTTTAACTCGAACCATTATCACCGAAGGCAGTGAGCTTCGAAAGATGAAGTCCCTAGCTCGGCGACAAGGGAACTCTCACATCTAGAAGGGGAAGTCATTCACAGCTTGCCAAAGTGTAATACCCTGATTTTTCAAATACATGAAAGATTATTTATTTTTACATATGGTATGCTTGTGTAGCATGTTGACTATTATTTCTCAACATGATGAATAAAGTCTATTGTTTTCTATAAAACATTTTCTTAAAGCCCAATGTTAATTTACTTATCTTCTTTTAAAAAATATTTATTTTGGCCCAATTAATTTTAGCCCATGAATTTAAACCTCTTGTATTATTTTCTACAACTTGTAATATGTAGCATCTTTTCTTCTATTTTTCCGGGTACTTAATGTTGGTGGTGCAGTTTGTGTGTGCACGTGCACTCAACGTACACGTGCACAAGCACACTAACTTGGCCGGATGGGTTGAGTAAGTGGGGGTGAGTTGTGGGCGGTTATGCAAGGTGTGGGTAGTTTTCACAACTCCCTAGTGAATCCTAGCCCTTGATCTTCCAACTCCCTAGTGCATCTTAACCCTCCATTCCACCTATAATCTAGTATAAATACCCCCTCTTATTCTCTATTTCTTTTACACTAGATTTATTTTTATAAGAGAGATATTGTGAGAGTTGTGTGTGGGAGCTTTTTGTGAAGACCGAGGAGTACATCTGAAGGTTCGGTGTGGAGCAAAGGAGCAAGGTGCAAGGAGCAAGGAGGCGTTCACTATATTGAGGAGCTTTTGCGGGATTTCGATTATTTCTTCATATAAGGTGGGTGTTTCTCAGGACTTCTAATGTAGGAATTATACCATGATTATTATGATTGCTACCATGTTATAAAAAGTAAATTGAATGTATTGGAAATTGCTTGAACATGCTGTTGATAATAAGAACGAAAGTGTCGGTGCAGTCGACTGTCGCATGAACCAGTCGACTGGTACGAGACAATTATTTTTCATGATGCGGAATAAACATATGTGCAAATAGACGTAATCGTGTGATCATTAATCTTTACATTTTCCCTATGACACATATGATGGAGGGAAGGTAAATGAATAAAAAGAACTAGCGATGATTGACAAACTAAGAACTGTCGGTGCAGTCGACTGGCAAGGTGTTCAGCCGACTGGTGCCTTGATTTAAGCATGACTATTTGGAAATTCCATGAAATAAGATATTCCATTATGTTTGACCTAGTATAATGACTTGAGATTTATATCTTCATCTTCGTAAGAAAGTTATGAATAGTGTGAGTGCATGTTTAAAGTGTTTTCCTTAAAGAAAAGAACATATTAGTAAATTGAAATTCCATGCTACCATGTTACTGAACCAGTAAGAAGTGTGGTGTCTATAAAATATGAATGTATGTATGCTGTGATGAAAGTGCATATGAGAATGGTTGGAAACATAATCTCTGTTTTGGAATTAAGAAACTGACCAGTCGACTTAGTGCGTGTAGCCAGTCGACTGAGCTGAACATGAAAATGTACTATTAAAGAATCCCAGAACAGACGACTGATAGATGAACAGTCGACTGTCATGTGGATGACATTGTGAACATGAAAGGTTGCGGGACAGCCGACTGACTGGGTGCAGCAGTCGACTATCCCGAGTAATTATGATGAACCTGTATTGACTGTATGAGTCGACTGGTGTCCTTCCAAGTCGACTGTACAGAGTGAACTTTGGTGTGTATGAGATTTCATTTTATTTATTGTTGTTGGAAGTTGTGGACTTTATGATCGAATTCTATGAACTCTTTTTATGACTGTGTGGATTTATGTAAAATGAATCATAAATGGGAATTGAGAATAGAATGAACATTAAAGGCTAAAATCATGATGAGAAAGTCTGTGAGACTCTAAATGAATGATGAGCTGAAAGTGCTCAATTGGAAGTTGTGAATTGTAAATTGAAACCAAGAGTAGCTAAGTCTACCCCGGCAGTGAAATGAATGAAATGAAATGAGAATTGAAAGACCAAGGTTGGTCATGTATTGAAATGAAATGATAAGTCCGGTTTAGTGGAGAGGCTAACTCTAGAGCTTTGATTTGTATTCATGATTCTAATATTTAGTACATAGTGAAGAGGTGATGAAAGTGAGAGAAAAACATAAGTATGAGAACTAGGGTTTACGGTGCGGGTGTGTGAGCTGCAGAATGCATGCTTGATGAGTCAAGACATGGCGCGGGCACAACTCAGAATGATCGGACCTTAGTCACGCTCATGGAATGTTTTGGTGACTGCAAGAGGATTGTGTTCAGGGAGGAGGCTGAATTGCCGCAGAATGCATGCTTGATGAGTCAAGACATGGCGCGGAATTCTACTCCAGGGGCCAGGATACATGCTTGTACTCATAGAATCATCTAGGATACTCACTGTAATTACAGAAGTAGAGTAAGTCATGGCGAGGGATCGAACCCTACAAAAATGAAGAACGGTTAAAGGCTTGCCCTCGGACCTATGTAGTATGGGATGCATAGAATCCGAACAAGTGCGCATTAGTGTCATGTAAATTAAATAATTGCATTAAGGATTAAGTGCACAATCACGACACGACATCTTTAAGAGTTCCCTTTGATTTATATGCTTATATTGAACAAGTTGTGATTGTTAAGAAATGAGATTCGTTATACTGTTTCTGGCATAGAGAGGATGACCATGTATAACTATCGTCAGTTGAATAAGCTGACGTACCCACAGTTTGTATGCAGGTAATTGCATGAGTAAAGAGGAATGGATGCATAAAGATTGTACCATGTTGTTGTACATTTATTTAATTGTTGTATTTTACTTCCGCTGTGCAAAAGAAAAATGTAATATTGATGTAACTCTGATGTATCAAGAATAATTTGAATTTTCTTGTAAAATTGTACTAAAGAAAGTGAAAAGATCCTGTAGAACATCTCGAATTCAGTGATTTGGGATTCGGGGCGTTACAGAGTGGTATCAGAGCCAGGTTTTCTACGCTTTCACACTTGTACAAATTTATAAGGAACGACACCCTAGATGTGGACATTAGAGTGTGTGTTTGAGTCTAGAGATTTAAATGTAAGTGACTTACATTTGTGTTGCTCTATGATTTATGTTTCTTCCTCTCTATTTCTAAGATGGCTGATCACTTCGACCCTGCTGGAGGCGACGACTGGCATATTATTGAGGAAGAGTACCATCCTAGACAGGCTGATTCTGAGGACGAGTATCACCCTGGTCAAGCGGATTCTGATGATGAGGAGTGGCCTGAATCTCGAGAGATTACCCCACCTCCAGATTCATCTGACGATTCTTCTTCCGATGAAGAAGAGGGACCAGCTCTGAGTGGCACTGTGGCTTCTCTTCAGAGGCAAGTGGAGACCCTGAAGGAGAGAGTTGGAGTTTTGGAAGCTCAGCTGGCAAAGCGAAAGGACGATTTCTCTGTTCTCAGTCACCGGGTGTGGAACTTGAGAAGAGAAAGAACCTGACGGATGTGCTGAAAGATGAAGTGGATGAACTGCGGGAAGAACTTCGAGCAGCGAAGAGGACCCGTAGGAGTTAGATTGTTGTAGCTCCCTTTTTCTTTTATTTCTGATGTCAAGAATGTTTTTAATTCGAATGTATAAACTTTGGAATTCAATGAAATGCAAGTTGGTTTAAATTCTTGTCTTATACTTCGAATTTAATGAATCTTTTACATCAGAATATGTCGAGAAGAGGAGCTAGGAATGGTGAGGGGTTGGATCTGGAGACTGAACTTGCAAGGGTCTACCAGACGCTGAATGCAGTGGCCATGAACCAAGGAAGGGGGCCGGTGAATCCAGTGCCCGAGGCGATTAAGCTAGTGGAATCGTTCAAGAGAATGAAACCACCTGTATTCGAGGGAAAGTCAGACCCAGATGCGGCTGACAACTGGATCCGTCAAGTGGAAACGATCTTTGAGGTGTTGGAGACCCCTGAGGGTGGCAAGGTCAAGTTGGCGACTTTGCAGCTGGAGAAGGATGCGGCAGTCTGGTGGCAATCCATGAAGAGGACCATGGGAGGTATAGTGCTTGGCTGGGAGGGATTTCTGGAAGAATTCCGCAGCCACTATTTCCCCTCCGACGTCCAGGAGAAGAAGGCGATGGAGTTCCTATCGCTACAGCAAGGTAGCATGTCCGTGAGGGAGTATGAGACTAAGTTTACTCAGCTCTCTAGGTATGCGCCTGAACTGGTAGTGGATGAGGCAAAGAAGGCTCGCAAGTTCGAGCATGGGTTGAGGCCAAGCTTGAGATCCCGGATGATACCTCTTAGTATCAGGCGATTTGACAAGCTGGTGAAGAGGGCGGCAACGACGGAGGCGGATATGGAGCAGTTCCATGTTGCTCAGTACCAGAGGAACAACTGGCAGTCCGGGAAGAGGCCTGCACAATCGGGGAGTTTCAATGGACAACCATCTGCACAGAGGTTCAAACCGACAGGGGCGAACGCTGTCAGTGTAGCTGGAGGATCTGGAAACAATGTGGGGAGACCTTCTGCAGTCACCTATTATAACTGTGGGGAAGTGGGACATTACCAATCTCTATGTCTCAAACCACGGGCTGGCAATCACAATGTGCCAATACAGCAGACTGGGAAAAGGCCGTACCAGTCAGGGCGAGTATTTGCTTTGACGGAAGCTGATGCTGAGGAAGCGGATCAGGTCATCTCTGGTACGATGGCTGATGTTTAGTGTGGTTTTGTCATTTCTTCTTCCCGTTTATATTGTGAAACTGTTATGTAATGGTATGTATTATGTAACAGGAGAACTCTATCTTAATGGAAAGAAAGCTGTTGTATTATTCGATACTGGATCCTCTCATACTTCTGTGTCTCCTAGATTTGCTAAAGTGTTGGGAGTTGAACCGAAGACTTTTCCAGGCAAGATCTTAGCAGTAGCTACTCCATCAGGGGAAACTTTAACTACTGATCGGTATTACGCTGATTGCGAGATTGTGATTGGAGATCGAATCTTTGGCATTGATCTGATCGAGCTGACTATCTTGGGAGTCGATGTTATCATTGGTATTGATTGAATGTCAGTGTACAGTGCAAGCATCGAGTGTAAGACCAAGACCGTAACAGTGAAGGCTCCAGGTGGACCTGAAGTCACTTTCCAAGGAAAGCAAAAATGTTCTAAGCTGGTGGCAACTATCCGCAAGGAAGAGACTCCTGTGGAAGTGCAAGGGATTCCTATGGTTCGGGACTATCCGACTGTGTTCTTGGAAGATTTTCCTGGGTTACCTCCACATCGTGATGTAGAGTTCAGCATCACTGTTCAACCGGGAAGTGCACCCATTTCTAAGGCACCGTATAGGATGGCTCCAGTGGAACAGGATGAGGTGAAAAGGCAGATTGAGGAACTGTTGGAGAAAGACTTTATTCAATCTAGTGCGTCACCTTGGGGAGCACCAGTGCTCTTGGTAAAGAAGAAGGATGGATCGATGAGAATGTGTATCGATTACCGGGAGCTGAATAAGGTCACTGTTCAAAATAAGTATCCGATTCCTCGAATTGATGACTTGTTCGATCGTCTACAAGGGGCAGCTGTTTTCTCCAAAATAGATCTTCGATCAAGATATCACCAAGTGCGAGTGAAAGCTGAAGATGTGCACAAAACTGCATTTAGAACTCGGCATGGGCATTACGAATTCTTAGTTATGCCATTCGGAGTGACGAATGCACCCGCAATCTTCATGGATCTGATGAACAGAGTTCTGAGACCGTTTATTGATTCTTTCGTCATGGTGTTTATCGACGATATTCTCGTGTACTCCAAGTCTGAGGAGGAGCACACCGAGCATCTGGCAGCAGTTTTGCAGAAGTTGGAAGAGCAGAAGTTGTATGCCAAGTTATCCAAGTGTGATTTCTGGAAATCTGAAGTGGCATTCCTAGGTCACATCCTTTCTAAGGAGGGAGTGGCAACTGACCCTCAGAAGATAGAGGCAGTGAGAGATTGGGCTAGGCCTACTACAGTGAAGGAAGTCAGAAGTTTTCTTGGGATGACTGGATATTACAGGAGATTCATTCAAGGTTACGCTCAGATAGCCGTACCGCTTACTGGACTGACCAAGAAGAATGTGAGCTTCAAGTGGACTGAGCAATGTGAGGCGAGCTTTCAGGAGTTGAAAGATAGACTGACTACTGCACCTATCCTGGCTTTGCCTAGAGCAGGTGTTGAGTATGATGTTTATAGCGATGCTTCACATCGGGGGCTTGGTTGTGTCTTAATGCAAGAAGGAAGAGTAATCGCTTATGGGTCTAGGCAACTACGACCGCATGAGAAGAATTACCCGACTCATGATCTGGAGTTGGCTGCGATTATCTTTGCCCTGAAGCAATGGAGGCACTATGTGTACGGTGAGAAGTTGAACATGTACACGGACCACAAGAGCTTGAAGTATATATATCAGTAGAGGGATCTCAATCTGAGGCAACGGAGATGGTTGGAAGTGCTCGAGGATATGCGACCTGAGATCAAGTATCATCCTGGAAAGGCTAATGTTGTTGCTGATGCACTTAGTCGCAAGAGCAGTTTGGCCAGTCTGATTACAACTCAGAGGCATTTGATTGAGGAGTGGGATCGAGTAGGTATTGAGGTTGTCTTGCAAGGATTGGGAGCGTCTTTGTCTCAGTTGAAGCTTCAGCCTGCTCTGAATGCAAAGATCATTGCAAGTCAGGAAGTTGATGCTGATATTTTGGAGATGAAGGAGCAGGTTGGTGCTGGCAGGTTGCCCGGATTTCAAATCAGGGATGGAGTGCTGTGGTTCGGAGATAGGCTGTGTGTTCCAAATCAGGCGGACCTGAAAGAGAGTATTCTTCAGGAGGCGCATGCTACTCTTTTGTCAGTACATCCTGGGAGTACTAAGATGTACAAAGACATCAAACAGCATTTCTGGTGGTCAGGTTTGAAGCGGGATGTGGCTGAATTTGTTGCGAAGTATAAGGTTTGTCAGCAAGTCAAAGCCGAAAATCAGAGACCCGGAGGTCTATTACAGCCGTTATCTATTCCGGAATGGAAGTGGGATAACATCAGTATGGATTTCATCACGGGATTGCCTAAGAGTTCTAAAGGCAATGATGCGATTTGGGTTATAGTCGATCGACTCACCAATTCCACTCACTTTTTGGCGATGAAACTCACTGCTTCGATGGACAAGTTAGCTGAGATGTATGTTGGTGAGATTGTCCGACTTCATGGCGTTCCGTCAACTATTGTGTCTGATCGAGATGCGCGGTTTGCTTCGCATTTCTGGAGGAGTCTTCAGGCAGCTTTGGGTACCAAGACAGATTTCAGCACTGCTTTTCATCCGCAAACCGACGGGCAGACCGAGAGAGTCAACCGTATTCTTGAGGATATGCTTCGGTGTTGTATACTAGACTTTGGAGGCAGTTGGAAAAGGCATTTACCTTTGGTGGAGTTTGCCTACAATAACAGTTTTCAGGCTAGTATTGGGATGGCGCCGTACGAAGCTTTGTATGGCAGGAAGTGCAGAACACCTGTTTGTTGGTATGAAGTTGGGGAGCGGCAGTTGTTTGGTCCTGAGCTTGTGCAGCTAACTTCTGAGAAGATTGATCTGATCAGGAAAAGGTTGGTGGAAGCTCAGAGCAGGCAGAAAAGCTATGCAGACAACCGGAGAAGGGACCTTAAGTTCGAGGTTGGTGACTTCGTCTTCCTGAAGGTATCACCCAGTAAAGGTGTGGTTCGTTTTGGCAAAGGCGGGAGTTAGCCCCGAGGTTTATAGGCCCGTATAAGATATTGAAAAGGATCGGGAAAACTGCTTACCGGTTTGAATTACCGGAAGAGTTGTCTCAGGTGCACAATGTCTTCCATGTGTCTATGCTGCGAGGTTATATTTCAGATCCGAGTCATCATTTGCCAGAAGTACCGGAAGGTTTGCAGTTAGACCTGAATTACATCGAGTCTCCTGTCGAGATTGTTGACCATAGGGAGAAAGTCTTGAGGAATAAGACGATACCGATGGTCAAAGTAGTCTGGAGAAACCACTTGGTTGAAGAGGCTACTTGGGAATCTGAGGAGAGGATGTTGAAGGACTATCCTGAGCTTTTTGCTTGATTGTATCTTTGTATCTTTGTATCTTTTGTTTTGTTGTTGCGTTGTATTTTTCTGTTGTCTCGCTCTTGACTGTAGTTCCGGGGACGGAACTATTCTAAGGAGGGAGTGATGTAATACCCTGATTTTTCAAATACATGAAAGATTATTTATTTTTACATATGGTATGCTTGTGTAGCATGTTGACTATTATTTCTCAACATGATGAATAAAGTCTATTGTTTTCTATAAAACATTTTCTTAAAGCCCAATGTTAATTTACTTATCTTCTTTTAAAAAATATTTATTTTGGCCCAATTAATTTTAGCCCATGAATTTAAACCTCTTGTATTATTTTCTACAACTTGTAATATGTAGCATCTTTTCTTCTATTTTTCCGGGTACTTAATATTGGTGGTGCGGTTTGTGTGTGCACGTGCACTCAACGTACACGTGCACAAGCACACTAACTTGGCCGGATGGGTTGAGTAAGTGGGGGTGAGTTGTGGGCGGTTATGCAAGGTGTGGGTAGTTTTCACAACTCCCTAGTGAATCCTAACCCTTGATCTTCCAACTCCCTAGTGCATCTTAACCCTCAATTCCACCTATAATCTAGTATAAATACCCCCTCTTATTCTCTATTTCTTTTACACTAGATTTATTTTTATAAGAGAGATATTGTGAGAGTTGTGTGTGGGAGCTTTTTGTGAAGACCGAGGAGTACATCTGAAGGTTCGGTGTGGAGCAAAGGAGCAAGGTGCAAGGAGCAAGGAGGCGTTCACTATATTGAGGAGCTTTTGCGGGATTTCGATTATTTCTTCATATAAGGTGGGTGTTTCTCAGGACTTCTAATGTAGGAATTATACCATGATTATTATGATTGCTACCATGTTATAAAAAGTAAATTGAATGTATTGGAAATTGCTTGAACATGCTGTTGATAATAAGAACGAAAGTGTCGGTGCAGTCGACTGTCGCATGAACCAGTCGACTGGTACGAGACAATTATTTTTCATGATGCGGAATAAACATATGTGCAAATAGACGTAATCGTGTGATCATTAATCTTTACATTTTTCCTATGACACATATGATGGAGGGAAGGTAAATGAATAAAAAGAACTAGCGATGATTGACAAACTAAGAACTGTCGGTGCAGTCGACTGGCAAGGTGTTCAGCCGACTGGTGCCTTGATTTAAGCATGACTATTTGGAAATTCCATGAAATAAGATATTCCATTATGTTTGACCTAGTATAATGACTTGAGATTTATATCTTCATCTTCGTAAGAAAGTTATGAATAGTGTGAGTGCATGTTTAAAGTGTTTTCCTTAAAGAAAAGAACATATTAGTAAATTGAAATTCCATGCTACCATGTTACTGAACCAGTAAGAAGTGTGGTGTCTATAAAATATGAATGTATGTATGCTGTGATGAAAGTGCATATGAGAATGGTTGGAAACATAATCTCTGTTTTGGAATTAAGAAACTGACCAGTCGACTTAGTGCGTGTAGCCAGTCGACTGAGCTGAACATGAAAATGTAATATTAAAGAATCCCAGAACAGACGACTGATAGATGAACAGTCGACTGTCATGTGGATGACACTGTGAACATGAAAGGTTGCGGGACAGCCGACTGACTGGGTGCAGCAGTCGACTATCCCGAGTAATTATGATGAACCTGTATTGACTGTATGAGTCGACTGGTGTCCTTCCAAGTCGACTGTACAGAGTGAACTTTGGTGTGTATGAGATTTCATTTTATTTATTGTTGTTGGAAGTTGTGGACTTTATGATCGAATTCTATGAACTCTTTTTATGACTGTGTGGATTTATGTAAAATGAATCATAAATGGGAATTGAGAATAGAATGAACATTAAAGGCTAAAATCATGATGAGAAAGTCTGTGAGACTCTAAATGAATGATGAGCTGAAAGTGCTCAATTGGAAGTTGTGAATTGTAAATTGAAACCAAGAGTAGCTAAGTCTCCCCCGGCAGTGAAATGAATGAAATGAAATGAGAATTGAAAGACCAAGGTTGGTCATGTATTGAAATGAAATGATAAGTCCGGTTTAGTGGAGAGGCTAACTCTAGAGCTTTGATTTGTATTCATGATTCTAATATTTAGTACATAGTGAAGAGGTGATGAAAGTGAGAGAAAAACATAAGTATGAGAACTAGGGTTTACGGTGCGGGTGTGTGAGCCGCAGAATGCATGCTTGATGAGTCAAGACATGGCGCGGGCACAACTCAGAATGATCGGACCTTAGTCACGCTCATGGAATGTTTTGGTGACTGCAAGAGGATTGTGTTCAGGGAGGAGGCTGAATTGCCGCAGAATGCATGCTTGATGAGTCAAGACATGGCGCGGAATTCTACTCCAGGGGCCAGGATACATGCTTGTACTCATAGAATCATCTAGGATACTCACTGTAATTACAGAAGTAGAGTAAGTCATGGCGAGGGATCGAACCCTACAAAAATGAAGAACGGTTAAGAGGCTTGCCCTCGGACCTATGTAGTATGGGATGCATAGAATCCGAACAAGTGCGCATTAGTGTCATGTAAATTAAATAATTGCATTAAGGATTAAGTGCACAATCACGACACGACATCTTTAAGAGTTCCCTTTGATTTATATGCTTATATTGAACAAGTTGTGATTGTTAAGAAATGAGATTCGTTATACTGTTTCTGGCATAGAGAGGATGACCATGTATAACTATCGTCAGTTGAATAAGCTGACGTACCCACAGTTTGTATGCAGGTAATTGCATGAGTAAAGAGGAATGGATGCATAAAGATTGTACCATGTTGTTGTACATTTATTTAATTGTTGTATTTTACTTCCGCTGTGCAAAAGAAAAATGTAATATTGATGTAACTCTGATGTATCAAGAAAAATTTGAATTTTCTTGTAAAATTGTACTAAAGAAAGTGAAAAGATCCTGTAGAACATCTCGAATTCAGTGATTTGGGATTTGGGGCGTTACACAAAGAGTCTCCATAGCTCGGCCATAGCGAGCTATTGCCTTAGCTCGGCCAGTGGTGGAGCTTCAAAGCTTGGAGATGAAACTTGTGCTTGATAGTTTGACGGAGCTCCAAATCCCCATAGCTCGACCAAGGAGAGCTAGCTCAACACTCCTAGAGGTCGACAAGGGCATGGAAGGAAACGCAGCTCAACCCCTATAGCTCGAGCGAAATGCAGAGCCTCGACGAATAAGAAGACAGGGGTTTCGAATGGCTCGATGATGCAATCCCCTTAACGAAGCTCAAATGTCGTGTCAACGAGCTCCAAGCAACCCTCGTGATCAATATCACTGAAGCTCCATGGCCACTTCTTCGAGATGTGAAACTCACCGAGCTCCGATGCTTCTCGTCGTCTCCAAGAGCCTCGTCAAACTCATAGTTGAATCCCTCGCTGCTGAACTCGTCGTCGCAACCTCGCCGAGCTCCGATGCCCACTCGCTGAGATCAAGAGCGAGCAAGGAAAGAGCAAGGTCGACAAACTGGTTGGGCGAGCTAGGGGAAGGTGACGATTGGCGGTGGTCGTTGGATCAAGCGATGGGCCGTGATCAGCACTCAGGATAGCGCTATGGGATTTTTGACCCATGATCTCGCTTCTCCGTCATTGGATATCCCTTAGTGTATGAGCTGGGCCCGATCGACGCCACAGATCACTTTAAAAAGTGAGCCGAGCTTTGATTAACGGTAAAAATTAATTTAAATCAATTAAAAATCATTTAAAATTCGGAAAAAGTAATTAAAAAATTCATAAATAATTATTTTAATTCAAAAAATTAATTAAAATTTTCCAAAAAATAATTTAAAATGGATTTATTATTATAAAATTTTTAAAATGGTTTTAAAATTCCAAAAAAATTTACGAAAATTCGGAAAAATCCGAAGAAATTTGGAAAAAAATCCATAAAATTTGAAAAAATTCGAAGAACTATGGAAAAATCCAGAAAAATATTCACTGCCTCCAGAAGCCACATATCATTTCTAGGTATCTCCAAACACTCTGACGGCAGAAATTATACGCCAGATTCCAAAAATAAGACGTACTACTCCCCGAAAGCCAATAAAATTGCCTTCCGGAAGTGGGGGCCTTATAATGATGGTAAAAATCACACCAGGTCAGAGTCGTACGATTTCTGCACAGATCTCAAAGCATCCACATGCAGATTAGACATCACAGACCTCTTTTACAAGTTTGGACCCACTCCAAGACATGGACTTCTCTTAAGCCCAAAAAAAGTGACAGACTAGGCCCACTAGGAAAGACACCTAGCCCATGCAGGCTATGAGTCAAATCACTTATTCCCTAACAAGGATATCTTATCTCTTGAGGGGGAGAGACATGAAAGAGATAAGGTAGTTAAATCGATCCATCGAATACAAATCAATCTTTTGAAATGTCTCTCAGGTCTATAAATACCTTCCCCTTCTTCAGTCAAAAGGTAATCAACAATTTGTCAGTTCTTACTCTCTCACTCTCGCTCTCTCTTTCTGGTTCTGACTTGAGCGTCGGAGGGTCTGTCGTCGGGACCACCCCTCGGTATTTCAGGCTTTTTGCAGGTTCATCAGCCGCATCAACAACCGTTGAATTCAGATCACGGTGGTCAATCAACGATCCAGATTCAATTTCAGGAGCTCTAACCGTCTTTAACGGCCAATGTTACAGGTCAGACTTTTAGTAGTTTTCTTCAATTATTAACTCACTATCTGTTTACTCCCACACCGAAATAAGTAGCAATATAAAATAAATATTAATACTCTTGAACATAATTTGTAAAGAGTGTGAGCTTACTAGCAAAGGATACGCTGTACGTATAAAGTATAAATTACCAGTATTTTAAAATACAGAGTACTTACGTTACCTACTACCAAAGCGTGAAAACGAATATCAAAAAATCACTATGAATAGAACGATATAGATATTTAGGGGAAAAACATGAGCTCCTACCAACTACACTTCCCTGAGACTTTTCCAACTACATCCCCAGCCGTTTTTTCCGACCATTAACGCCTCCGTCTTCGATCGCCATGCCCTCCCCTGTCCCTCTCCTCTTCCCCACCTTCTTCTGCTTCACCCCAACCTAAAGTTCTTCAACAGCTACCTCATCGCAGTCCCCTACCCCCACCCTCTCCCCCCCTCCTGCTTCCCCTTTTCGATTGCTTGATCTCCAACATTGACCTACCTATCTGCGCAGCACTAATGGCTCGCATTACTGTCGACCTCTCCGAGATGGAGTTGAGCGGTTGTGGGCCCTGTTGCTGCTAAATTTGGTGTGGGGGCACACAGATAGAACTTGTGGATTCTTGGGGAAACTGAATAGAAAGACCTGAGTACCTGTCCCGTCGGGCGTCGATCGTCGCTCCGCCGTGCACCTGCAAAAAGTGCGAGACACCGGGGTTGTTCCCGGCGATGCACCCTCCGACGCTCAAGTCAGTAATCTGGCAATCTGTGAAAGAGCGCAAAAACTGGTGAAAGATTGATTACCTCTTAATGGAGATGGGCGGGGGGTATTTATAGGCGCCTTAGGGAACGGATTAGGAATGTAATCCTTGTGATCTGATATGGAATATTCTTCCTGTGAACAGATTGGGAATGTAATCTGATAAGGTATATTCCCTGTATTCAGATAAAGAATTTAATCCCAAATCCCGGTGAAAGGATGGGCACGAATCAGGGCCGTTGATTAATATGAATCAGGAACCCTAATTCTATCCCTTCTGAGCTGGGTTTGCTGCGGGTTGGAACCCGTACCCGATTAAGGTGGATCCGTTCGCAGGTAAGTGGATTCTCGGAGAAGATAACCAGTACCCGCTTCAGACCCGTCAGAAGGTGAAATTACCGCCCTACCCCTGTGCCTCAAGATTCGTGATCCATCTGGACGGTTCCGATTTAACCCCATTTTTAGCCATATCACGAGCCCCCCACTCCTGAAGACTGAGTTCGATCAGCCTTTGAGGAGTAGTTTAACTGTTTTAATGGCTAGCGGAGCTGTATCGGAGTCCAAATGGAGGGTTTCGAATCTTGAAGGGGGTAGTAATGTGTTTTTGAAGTTGCAATCTGTTTCTAAGCATCTCTGAGTGTCCAACGGTCTTTTTCTACTTTTTCGGATTATTTATTTAATTTTGCGACGTGTTAACCAGTCGTCCGGGGGCCCTCACGATACGTTCTAGGCAATAATTGTTTGTTCAGGGGTTCGAAAATATTACCCCGAATTTATAATTATTTCCTAGATTTTCCAGTGAATTTTCCCGAATTTTTGGTGATTTTTTCGCAATTTTTAAATAAATAAAACGATTAAAATAAATTAAAACTGATTTTAAATACCCATTTATGACGTGGCGTCATCAGAACCCTTGATCAGGGCGCAGCGTGATTTTCGGAGAGATCGGGTGGTCCTTGTTCTTCGGCTCGCTTTTTCGCCGTATGTGAGGTTCGGTACCCCGGCACTCCGGCTCGGCGCCTCGGCACCTCGGTTCGGATGGTTCGGTGCTTCGGCTCGGCGGTTCCGAAGTACGTGGCATCATCTGAGCCGTCTATCTAAGCGCGGATCCCCGTAAAGCGCTATCTTGTCGTTTAGTGGGCGTGGCCAAATCTGGACCGTTCATCATGACGAGCGCGCTTTTTGGCAAGATCCAACGGCTGATATGGGTCGGAGCGATTTTTTGCCATATACGAGGGTCGGTACCCCGGTACCCCGGCTCGGCGCCTCGGCACCTCGGTTCGGATGGCTCGGTGCTTCGGCTCGGCGGTTCCGAAGTACGTGGCATCATCTGAGCCGTCCATCATGACGAGCGCGCTTTTTGGCAAGATCCAACGGCTGATATGGGTCGGAGCGATTTTTTGCCATATACGAGGGTCGGTACCCCGGTACTCCGGCTCGGCGTCTCGGCACCCCGGTTCGTTGGGTCGGTGTTTCGGCTCGGATGGCTCGGTGCTCCAGCTCGACGGTCCCGAGGTACGTGGCATCATCTGAGCCGTCCATCTCAGCGTGGATCCCCAAAAAACGTTATCTTGTCGTTTAGTGGACGTGGCCAAATCTGGACCGTCCATCATGACGAGCGCGCTTTTTGGCAAGATCCAATGGCTGATGTGCCTCGGAGCGATTTTTTGCCATATACGAGGGTCGGTACCCCGGTACCCCGGCTCGGCGCATCGAAGTTGACTGGCCGAGGCACAAAGTTGTGTATTTTGGAGGAGGTGCTTCCTGAGGGGTCACCTCCTCGGCACTTAGTGGCTCGGTGGCTCGGCTAAGCTGTTCGGTAGCTCGGCTGGGCAAACTGATGGCAGGCAGCAAGGAGGGACGCGTGGCCGGATCTGGACGGTCCATCTTGACGCGCATCTCGAGGATGGGGTTCAGATCACGAGAAAACGCTATCTTGTCGTTTTGTGGGCGTGGCACGATCTGAACCGTCCATCAGATTTTGTCGCGAGTTTTAAGGAGATCCGTCAGTGACTTCGCCTCGGAGTGATTTTTTGCCATATACGAGGGTCGGTACCCCGGTACCCCGGCTCGGCGCATCGAAGTTGACTGGCCGAGGTGCAAAGTTGTGTGTTTTGGAGGAGGTGCTTCCTGAGGGGTCACCTCCTCGGCACTTAGTGGCTCGGTGGCTCGGCTGAGCTGTTCGGTAGCTCGGCTGGGCGAACTGATGGCAGGCAGCAAGGAGGGACGTGTGGCCGGATCTGGACGGTCCATCTTGACGCGCATCTCGAGGATGGGGTTCAGATCACGAGAAAATGCTATCTTGTCGTTTTGTGGGCGTGGCACGATCTGAACCGTCCATCAGATTTTGTCGCGAGTTTTAAGGAGATCCGACGGTGACTTCGCCTCGGAGCGATTTTTTGCCATATACGAGGGTCGGTACCCCGGTACCCCAGCTCGGCGCATCGAAGTTGACTGGCCGAGGCGCAAAGTTGTGTGTTTTGGAGGAGGTGCTTCCTGAGGGGTCACCTCCTCGGCACTTAGTGGCTCGGTGGCTCGGCTGAGCTGTTCGGTAGCTCGGCTGGGCGAACCGATGGCAGGCAGCAAGGAGGGACGCGTGGCCGGATCTGGACGGTCCATCTTGACGCGCATCTCGAGGATGGGGTTCAGATCACGAGAAAACGCTATCTTGTCGTTTTGTGGGCGTGGCACGATCTGAACCGTCCATCAGATTTTGTCGCGAGTTTTAAGGAGATCCGACGGTGACTTCGCCTCGGAGCGATTTTTTGCCATATACGAGGGTCGGTACCCCGGTATCCCGGCTCGGCGCATCGAAGTTGACTGGCCGAGGCACAAAGTTGTGTGTTTTGGAGGAGGTGCTTCCTGAGGGGTCACCTCCTCGGCACTTAGTGGCTCGGTGGCTCGGCTGAGCTGTTCGGTAGCTCGGCTGGGCGAACCGATGGCAGGCAGCAAGGAGGGACGCGTGGCCGGATCTGGATGGTCCATCTTGACGCGCATCTCGAGGATAGGGTTCAGATCACGAGAAAATGCTATCTTATCGTTTTGTGGGCGTGGCACGATCTGAACCGTCCATAAGATTTTGTCGCGAGTTTTAAGGAGATCCGACGGTGACTTCGCCTCGGAGCGATTTTTTGCCATATACGAGGGTCGGTACCCCGGTATCCCGGCTCGGCGCATCGAAGTTGACTGGCCGAGGCACAAAGTTGTGTGTTTTGGAGGAGGTGCTTCCTGAGGGGTCACCTCCTCGGCACTTAGTGGCTCGGTGGCTCGGCTGAGCTGTTCGGTAGCTCGGCTGGGCGAACCGATGGCAGGCAGCAAGGAGGGACGCGTGGCCGGATCTGGACGGTCCATCTTGACGAGCATCTCGAGGATGGGGTTCAGATCACGAGAAAACGCTATCTTGTCGTTTTGTGGGCGTGGCACGATCTGAACCGTCCATCAGATTTTGTCGCGAGTTTTAAGGAGATCCGACGGTGACTTCGCCTCGGAGCGATTTTTTGCCATATACGAGGGTCGGTACCCCGGTATCCCGGCTCGGCGCATCGAAGTTGACTGGCCGAGGCGCAAAGTTGTGTGTTTTGGAGGAGGTGCTTCCTGAGGGGGTCACCTCCTCGGCACTTAGTGGCTCGGTGGCTCGGCTGGGCGAACCGATGGCAGGCAGCAAGGAGGGACGTGTGGCCGGATCTGGACGGTCCATCTTGACGCGCATCTCAAGGATGGGGTTCAGATCACGAGAAAATGCTATCTTGTCGTTTTGTGGGCGTGGCACGATCTGAACCGTCCATCAGATTTTGTCGCGAGTTTTAAGGAGATCCGTCGGTGACTTCGCCTCGGAGCGATTTTTTGCCATATACGAGGGTCGGTACCCCGGTATCTCGGCTCGGCGCATCGAAGTTGACTGGCCGAGGCACAAAGTTATGTAGCCGGGGCGTCCTATGGCTTTCTAGTAGGTGGCCGAGACGCTGACTTGGTATTTTTAAGGGTCTCTTGCTCTGAGTAGGCTCCGTATTTTTTCCGCTTCTGCCTGTCGCTTTGGCTCCCCGTTGGGCTTTTTGCGTTTCCCAAGGAGGCCCAACTTGGAGGGGTTAAAAGCGCTCACTCTTACTCTCAAAGCTCACTTCTCACTTTCACCTCAAGTTTTTTACTTTAGTTCTCTAAGTGCTCTGCTAGCGGCGATTTCCTCCCCAAGGCATTTCCGTTAGCTGTCGTGTAGGCCAGGCAATTTCCGACAAGAGTACTCCGACCGTAGACGTCACTTCAAAAGGTCAGTTTACTTAGTCTGAATAATTTTCCTAGAGATGTCTCGAGTAGATTCGGGGAGTGGGGCTTCGTCTTCGGGCGACGAGAGTGCCGAGGAGAGGAGGAGGTCGGAGATTAGGAGGAAGGGTAAGCAAGCCGCTGAACCTTCTGTAGTCGAGACGAAGAAAGGGAAGAAGAAGAGGAGGGTAGAGACCCAATCCCCCATTGTGGAGGTGATTGTGGAAAATCCGAAGCAGGCAGGCGAGATAGGACGGTATCCTTCCGTCCTGTCCGGTCACTCGGGGGTCAGGCAGTATCAGGGGGACTTGCTAGAGAAGGCGATCTATGGGAAGTCCAAGATCGTCGAAGAGCCCAATCCAGAACTTGCCACCGAAGCGGATGAGCTCATCACTTTGGTATCCGAGGAGGACCTGCTCCGGGTTAGAAGGGCTTTCGCTATCCCTCCGGAGTACAAACTGATTCTTCCGGGTCCTGGGATACGAGCGAATTCTAAGTTGCCGTCTTCGGACATGTGCATGTTCGACGTTGACTCCTTTCATGCCGGACTGCGTTTCCCTCTGCACCCATTCATCCTCGAGATCCTCGGCTGGTATTGCCTCGCGCCAACCCAGTTCATGCCGAACACATGGCGCCATGTGAACGTCTTTATGCTTCAGTGCTACTGAGCCGAGGTGCAGCCGGATCTCACGGTCTTCCGAGGGATGTATCGAGTAAACCGTCAGCACAAGACGGAGTACCGATACTACTTGGGGCCGAGGAAGGGTGTTAAGATTGTAGAAAACCCTGACTCGATTAAGGGTTGGAAGGAAAAGTTTTTTATAGTGAGGGGTGAGGCGATCCGGCCCATCCCGACCCGTTGGAAGGTGGAGGTGCCGAATTTCGCACGCGCCGACCCTGTTTTGTCTGATGCCGAGGAAGAGGTGGTGAGGAGGATAATGGCCCTTCCGATACTGAGTTGGAGGGATTTGACGGAGGAGGTGTTGTTCGGGTGCGGCCTAAGCCCCATCAACCCGAGTATGCTCCTGACATCTCGTTTTTTTTTTATTTTTCTTCTAAGTTTTTGGTTCGGCCTGCTAACTTGTCCCCCCCCCTCTTTTTTTTTTTTTTGACTCGTTGCAGAAGGAATGAAGATCGACTTCAACTCCATGATGGCGGACAGATCTAAGCTGGCCGGGGGGAAGAAGAGGAAGAGGGCGGCTGCGACTGTCTCGTCGACCCCAGCACCTGCCGTCGCCTCGACCATCTCTCCGCCTCCCCCTGCTGTGGAGGTGCCCTCGGAAGTTATCGTCGCTGAGGAGCCCCCGTCTTCTTCGGTCCCTGGCGTTATCGAGGGGATCTTCGATGTGAACGCGGCGCTGTCGATCGAGGCACCACCGCTGACCCAGGCCGCCGAAGAGATTCTGACAGAGCAGCACAAGCAACTGTTTGTGCCGAATTGGCGAGTGAAGAACCATGACGGGTTCCTCGGCAATTCGCAGATGTCAGTGCAGGTCGTCAAACACTTGGCGACCCCGAAGGACAGGGCCGCGCTGAGGGCGGGGACGGTCGGTGATGATACCTATGAAGTCGCCCGGTCGCTCGTTTCGGTAAGTGTATTGCAAATTTCTCTAAGTCTGCAACTCGGCATGTATTAGTGACTGTTGTCTCTGTAGGCCACTTGCCACTTTGGCCACCTCCTCGAGACATTTGCCGCGCAGGAGAACGAGCTGAGGTCCGCCAGCGACAAGGACAGGTTGGCGAAGGTTAGGGCGGTCAAAGAGCTTGAGGCCGAGCAGAGGAGGGCTGAGGCCTTGGAAGTCCGGGTCGCGGATCTCGGGTCGGATTTGGAGAAGGCCAAGGAGCGGCTCGACGCGGAGTCTGCCAAGGCCGCCAAGGCTGCCGAGGACTTAGCTGCGGCGCTGAAGTCCTTGGCCGAGGAGAGAGCGGAGAAGGAGGCCCTGGCGACGAGGATCCGGGCCGAGGTGGAGAAGGAGGTCGAGGAAGAGGCGAAGAAGCACATGGCCGAAAATATGGAGAGGTCCTATCAGATGGCCCTCGACCACGTTCAGGAGCGAGTCCCTGGCTTCGAGCGGGTCGGCTATCAATTGTTTCCAACGCCGACCTCGGACGATGAAGGGGAGGAAGGCGAAGAGGACGAGGCTGAAGGCGAAGGCGAGGGAGGACAGGATGGAGAGACCGTGGCAGATGGCCAGGTCAAGGGACCCTCCGTCGATGCACCTGTGGCTGACGCGGCGACGAAGGTGGACCCTTGATCCCCTCGGTTTTTGTAGTTCCTCTTTTTTTTTTGTTTCGATCGTTGTAATGCCTTTTGCGGACTGGCCACCGCCTTTCAATGAATGAAAAGTATTTTGACTCCGGAATTTGTCAAAGTGTTTGGCTCGGTAATGAATGAAAAGTATCCAATGCTATGTTTTTCTTATTTCAGATTGCCGAGCCGGCTTGTAACACTTCGGCCGAACAGCGCCGAGCCGAGCTGTTTAAGCGATCTCGGGAGGATCGTCTCGAGGGTGAGGTTCACTTGACGAGGAAAATACTTTATAACTTGGAGATAAGGCATAGCGATGCTTTAGTTGAGCTGCACCACCTGCGAATAGTCGAGGCCGAGCTATCTGCTAGGGAAGAGGAACTGGCTCGGATTTCAGCCGAACGGGATGGCTTGGTGAAGAAGGTGGAAGAGTTGCAGCGGGTGACTGTCGACAAGAGCATCGAAGTGACCCACTTGCGTCGCGTTATCTCTGACAGCGCCGAATACCCCGGTTCGGCGAAACTCCCTCGGTTTAAGGTGATAGTAAAGGATGACACTTTGAAAGATCGCATCGTCGAGCTGGAGGAAGAAGTCGCTCGGCTCAAGCCTCAGCCGGTGAGGGCCAACGTCCGGAGCACCTCGTGCACCCGCGAGGAGATCGAGCGAGGGATCACGTTCTATCAAGCGGCGAGCCGGACTCCCCTCGTAGGCAGGTCAGCCGCCGATGCCCAAAGCGGTGTGGCGGTGTCCTCAAGCGGTGCTTCGGTAGGAGCGACCGTCAGAGTTAGTGGTGAGGAGGCGTCCCGGTTCGTCGGCCTAGATTCGAGCTCGGAGGTCAAGAAGCGTCGACCCAAAGTGTCTCTAAAACGGAGTATTCCCCTTCCTCGGAAGTAACGGGCTGGTCGTGTCCCTGTGTTGTAATCCTACTTGCAAGTTTTTGCTGTTGTAATCCGCTTTGTAACTTTTATCCAACTTATTAATGGAATTGGAGTTGTTTTATCCGAATTGTCCTTGGCTGTCTTCTTATCTGTGCTATGGTTGTGTCAGCTAGAGTAGGCTTAAGACGAACCACGAGGCTGGTGTTCGCTTCGCCGAACTCCTTGGCCTCGAATTTTCCTTTTTCGCTGCGTTTATGAGCCATAGGCTTGATTTGGCTGTTGAGGCGTAGTTGCTTCTCGACTGCGCCCACGTGGCTTGATCAGGAACGTCTGATATTTGCACGGATCTCGAGGCGGGTCCAGTTTCCAAGAAAACACTATCTTGTCGTTTTGTGGACACGTGGCTGAATGAGATCCGCCCATCATGCCCTAGCGCACTTTCTGAGGCGATCTGACAGTGGCTTCGCCTCGGAATAATTTTTTGCCATATACGAGGGTCGGTAACCCGGTACCTCGGCTCGGCGTGCGAGGGCTGTGATTTGTACCTAATCCTGGCCCGACCGAGGGTGAGTCGGAAAGATTGGGTCAAGTCGTCGGAGAGATCCGATCGTTGGATTAGTTTAGTTTGGGGGATGCGGGAGCAGTTTCGAATGGCGAGCTACTTCTATTCCGCTTAGGAGCGAACTTGCGAAGCTAAGCCGAGCCAAATGTTGGACTCCGATCCATTCAACGGCTGCAGGAGCAATTTCGAACGGCGATCTACCCCCGGCTCGTCTATAGACGTGCCGAGGAGGAAGAGTCGAGCCGAGTGCTGGACTCCGAACCATCGTGTGGTTAGTTTAAGGGATGCAGGAGCAGTTTCGAATGGCGAGCTGCTTCTAGTCCGCTTAGAAGCGAACTTGCGAAGCAAAGTCGAGCCAAGTGTTGGACTCCGATCCATTCAACGGCTGCAGGAGCAATTTCGAACGGTGATCTACCCCCGACTCGTCTATAGACGTGCCGAGGAGGAAGAGTCGAGCTGAGTGCTGGACTCCGAACCATCGTGTGGTTAGTTTAAGGGATGCAGGAGCAGTTTCGAATGGCGAGCTGCTTCTAGTCCGCTTAGGAGTGAACTTGCGAAGCAAAGTCGAGCCAAGTGTTGGACTCCGATCCATTCAACGGCTGCAGGAGCAATTTCGAACGGCGATCTACCCCCGGCTCGTCTATAGACGTGCCGAGGAGGAAGAGTCGAGCCGAGTGCTGGACTCCGAACCATCGTGTGGTTAGTTTAAGGCTGAGGTATGCGATAGTATCAAAAATATGAAAAACTTTATTTATTAATATCTAATGGTCGGCTGCTTCTAAAGTTGCTAGCCGTTATTACAATGAAAAAAGAACAAAGGAAAAATTACTAGCAGCAGGAGAGGAGTGGTCCGACATCTCGAGTTACTTAGATAGGCGTGGCTGCCTTCTCTTGGTATTTCAAAAGATGGTCGGCGTTCCAAGTCCTGGGAATTTCTCTGCCCTCAAGATCTTCTAGCTTGTATGCACCGGGGCGGATCACTTTGGAGACTTTGTATGGTCCCTCCCAATTTGGGGCCAGTTTGCTTTTCTGTCCGGGGAACGAGATGGCCAATTTTCGGAGGACCAGATCCCCTTCTTTCAGGTCGGTTGGGCGGACCCGTTTGTTGTAGGCGAGTTCGATTCTTCTCCGGTAACTTTGTTGCCGTATGGCTGCTCTTTCCCGGATTTCGTCTATCAAGTCTAGGCTCGTTCTGAGCTCCCTGACATTCTGTTCTTCTTCAAAAGCTATCAAACGAGGAGAGGGTATCCCAACTTCTAGTGGGATGAGGGCCTCGGACCCATAGGTGAGATTGAACGGACTCTCGCCTGTCGGGGTCCGCTTCGTGGTTCGGTAATTCCACAACACATTGGGCAGCTGATCGACCCACAATCCCTTGGAGCACTTGTCGAGTCTCTTCTTGATGCCGGAGAGGATCTGTCGGTTGGCATTTTCGGCTTGGCTATTTGACTGGGGATGAAAGACGGAGGAGAAGCGGTGTTGTATGGCTAGGTCTTCACATAAGGCTCGGAAGGCAGCTCCAGCGAACTGCGTACCGTTATCTGTAATTACGACCCGAGGAACACCTAATCGGCAGATTACATTTTTCCAAAAGAATTGAACAACTCTATGTTCGGTAATTGTAGCCAGGGGCTCAGCCTCTATCCATTTCGAGAAGTAGTCGACTGCCACGACTAGGAACTTCAATTGTCCGGGGGCCGGTGGAAATGGCCCCAGTAAATCCATCCCCCACATTGCGAAGGGGATCGGACTTGATAGGGAGGAGAGTGGTGCTTGTGGAAGGCGTCGGATGTCGGAATACTTCTGGCAGGAGGTGCATTGCCGAACGTGTTGTTCGGCGTCCCGTAGGAGAGTGGGCCAGTAATACCCGTAGTTTAACACTTTGCGTGCCAAGGCTCTGGAGCCGGAGTGGGCTCCGCCGATGCCCTCATGGAGCTCTTGAAGGGCGTAGTCGGCTTGTCCGGGGGAGAGGCACCTTAGGTAGGGTCGACCATCCACCTGGGTGAAGGAGCGCTTATACAGAATGCCTTCGACCAATATGTAACGCTCGGCTCGGGTCCTTACCTTTCGGGCTTCCTTCGGATCCCTTGGGAGGAGTCCGTCTCTTAAAAACTCGACGAGGGGCTTCATCCAATTGTCTTCGAGGGGGAGTGGCAGTGTTTCGACGGAGTTGAAAGCCTCGTCCTCTATGCTTGGCTTGAGGAGGACTTCTATCAGAACAGTTTGTTCGAGGCCTTGCAGGGATGAGGAAGCTAATTTGGACAGGGCGTCGGCCTGGGCATTTTCTTCTTTGGGGATTCTTCGGATTAGGGCCTCCTTAAAGAGCGCCATGAGGCTCTTTACTTTAGCCAAGTACTTTACCATCCTGTCATCGCGGGCTTCATATTCGCCGAGGACCTGGTTGACGACCAGCTGAGAGTCGCTGAAGATCTGCAGGCGTCGCGCCCCTGCGTTTCGGGCCATCCCAAGGCCGGCTATGAGTGCCTCGTATTCGGCTTCGTTATTCGAGGCTTTGAAGTTTATCCGGAGGGAGTATTGGAGGACAAAGTCGTCTGGGCCCGCGAGGATGACTCCTGCCCCGCTCCCCTCGTTGCAAGAGGATCCATCCACATATACCGACCAGACAGGCGGTCCCTTCATTGTTTGTTCGGTGTCGGGGATAGTTGTTTCAACTATGAATTCGGCCAGCGCCTGCGCCTTGATTGCGGTCCGAGGTTGATAAGTAATATCATGTTGGCTCAGCTCGATCGACCACTTCATGAGGCGGCCGGAAGTCTCTGGCTTGTGAAGGATCTGTTTCAGCGGCTGGTCGGTAAGAACGACCATCGAATGGGACTGGAAGTATGGCCGAAGCTTTCTCGCAGCCATTATCAGGGTGTAGGCTATTTTCTCAATTTTCGGGTACCGGAGCTCGGCGTCTCGGAGCACTTTGCTGACGTAGTAAATGGGCTTCTGAGTTCTTTCTTCTTCTCTGACTAAGACCGCACTAAGCGTCTGTTCGGAGGCTGCCAAATAGAGGTAGAGTGGTTCGCCCGGTATGGGTTTGCTGAGAAGGGGAGGATTGACGAGGTAAGCCTTAAGCTGGTCGAAGGAGTCTTGTTGTTGCTGCCCCCACTCGAATCCCTTAGCCCCCCTGAGGGCTTTGAAGAACGGGAGGCACTTCTCCCCAGACTTCGACAAAAAGCGCCCAATGGCGGCTAATCGACCAGTCAATCTCTGAACTTCTTTGACGTTTCTAGGCGGGGCCATGTCCAGTACGGCCTTGATCTTCTCCGGATTTGCCTCTATTCCTCGTTGGCTAACCATGAAGCCGAGGAACTTGCCTGACGAGACGCCGAACGCACACTTGTTCGGGTTGAGTCTCATATTGTGCTTTCTCAAAACATCAAACGCTTCTTGGAGGTCGGCCACGTGATCCATGCCTCGGATGCTTTTCACAAGCATGTCATCCACGTACACTTCCATGTTTCGACCAATCTGGGCCTGGAATACCTTGTTGACGAGGCGCTGGTAAGTTGCCCCTGCATTCTTTAGGCCGAACGGCATGACTCTGTAGCAGTAGAGTCCTTGGTCGGTCACAAAAGATGTCTTCGGAATATCCGGGGGGAACATCCTTATCTGATTGTAACCCGAGAAAGCGTCCATGAAGCTGAGGAGCTCATGTCCCGAGGTTGCGTCAATCAGAGTGTCGATGCTCGGCAGAGGAAAGGGGTCTTTAGGGCAGGCCTTGTTTAGGTCAGTGAAATCAATACAGATTCTCCATGTTCCGTTGGACTTTTTCACCATTACTACGTTTGACAACCACTCAGGATAAT
Source organism: Hemerocallis citrina (assembly GCA_017893485.1). Classification (NCBI taxonomy): domain Eukaryota; kingdom Viridiplantae; phylum Streptophyta; class Magnoliopsida; order Asparagales; family Asphodelaceae; genus Hemerocallis; species Hemerocallis citrina. The sequence goes on from CM030365.1 coordinate 183,623,039, forward strand.
TCACTTCCTGTATGAACCGGGCCTTCAACAATTTGTCCACCTCCTCTTTGATAGCGAGCTGACGTTCGGGAGCGAACTTGCGCCTCTTCTGCTGGACCGGTTTGGACCTCAGGTCAACACTGAGGCGGTGGACCAAGAGTTCTTCGGAGATACCGGGCATGTCTGCAGCTGACCATGCGAAGAGGTCTTGGTTGGCTCGGATGCATTCTACAATATCCGCGTATAGTGCGGATGGGAGGGTCTTGCTGACAAAGAACCTGCGGGTCGGCTCCTGCTCCGAGAAGAGTACCTCCTCCAACTCGTCTACCGGCTCGGAGGTTGGCCGAGCAGCATCTTGGGGGATCTCGAGTGTTTCTAAGGAGAGGACGGGTCCGAGGGTAGAGGTCATATAACACTTGCGGGCCTGCTCCTGATTGCCCCTTACTTCTCCTACTCCAGCCCGAGTGGGGAATTTCATTTTGAGATGATAGGCAGAAGGGACGGCTTCAAGGGCGACTAGGCCGGGCCGACCCAAAATGACGTTGTAGGCCGCTGGGACATCTACGACCATGAAATCCATCGACTCCGTGCGGGTAGTAGGAGTTTTGCCGGCCGTGACATCGAGGGTGATTACCCCTTCAATCGTTACCGGCACCCCCGTGAACCCATGGAGCGTGTAGCCGGCGGGCTTGAGTCTGTCTCGGGAGAGCTTCAGCCCCTTGAAAGCGTCGAGGAAGAGGATGTTGACGGAGCTACCGTTATCCACTAAGATTCTCTCGACTTTGAAATTGGCCATGTGAAGACTGATGACAAGTGCGTCACAATGAGGGGTGCGGACACCCTCGAGATCTTCGTCAGAAAAGGTGACGGGCACTCCGAGGCCTTTGGGAGGAGGGGTGGCTCGGACAGAGTTCACTTCTCTAATAAAAGCTTTCCGAGAAGAGTTCGAGGAGCCCCCCATTGGACCCCCATGGATGAGGTGGAGGACTCGTTCTTCCTCAAACTCTGGCGTCTCTTCTCGTTCCGGACGTTTGTTAGCCCCCCGAGGCTGGGGAGGAAGCTCGGCTTGGTCCTTTCTCACGAATTTCGCCAACTGCCCCCTCTGGATAAGGGCCTCAATCTCGTTTCTTAGCGCACGGCAATCGTTGGTGTCGTGCCCATGGTCCCGGTGATAGCGGCACCATTTTTCTCTATCTCTTCTCTTAGCAGGGGTGTTCATCTTCGGAGCAGGGGGTAAGACCCCTTCTTTTTCGACTTCCATGAAAATGGCGGAGATGTTTGTGGTGAGGGGAGTAAACTTTTCAAATCTAGGGGGAGGTCGGTGCTGGCCAGCATTATCCTTCTGGAACTTCTTTGGTCCCTCTTCTTCCGTTCCCTTCCTCTTAGACCCGGAGGCGGTTCCTTCCCAGTTGGGCTGTTCCTCGGCCTCCTCAGCTCAGATGTATTTTTCAGTGCGGAGGAGGAGGTCAGAAAAGTCGTGCGGCAGTTTCTTGGCGAGGGAGGAGCGGAGGTTGGAATTGAGGATATTGGATTGGAACGCCGCGGTAGCGACGGATTGATCGAGGGATGCGATGGTTCTGGCTTCAGCTGTGAACCTCTTCACGTAGTCCCTCAATTTCTCCCCCTTCTGTTGACGGAGGTGCAATAGGAAGATGCTGGTCTTCTCGGCCCTTCGGCTGCTGACGAAATGGGTGATGAACAGGGTTTCGAACTGTTCGAAGGAAAATATCGACGCCGGGGCAAGGCGAGAGTACCATTCTCGAGCTGGGCCTTTCAGTGTTGCAGGGAATGTTTTGCAGAGGAGGGCATCGGAAGCTTGATGGAGGAGCATCAAAGTCTTAAAGCTTTCGATGTGGTCAACTGGATCGGTCTCCCCAGTGTAGTTCTCGAACTGGGGAGGTTTGAAACCGAACGGAACAGGAGCATCTATTATGGTCCGGGAGAACGGGGGTCGGCTAGAACGTAGGGTCCTCCCCCTAAGCTCTTCTTCTCGGTTTATCTGTCCCAAGAGTTTTTCCACCTCGTTTAGACGGCGGTTCATGGTGTCATCTCTCCGACGGTGATCTGCCGAGCCACGGGACTCGTCTTCGTATGAAGGGGAGCGAGGGCTGCGGCGATGGTAACTTCGAGAACGACGAGGACTTGGGGTGCGCCTGGAATTGGTAGGAGCGGGTCGAGGAGAAGGGGACCGTTGGCGAGGGCTCCGGACCGGAGGAGGGGATGGGGCCCTCGGCTCATTGGGGTTCTGACGGAGGTTGAGGGCCTGTTGTACCATTGCTTAGAATTGTTGGAACTCGGCACGGGTGATGGGTGCCTCATTGTTCCTAGGCTGCTGCCGACCTGCTGGAGAGTGCCTCCTTCGGTAGTGATCGGGGGAGTCCTTTCTCCCTCTTCGGACGGGGGACCTCCTGTGCTCTCGGTGTCGGGGGGATTGCTCTTGCTGGCGGGAGGTTTCCCCCCGAGCCCGCTTTTCATCCAGATGGCGACGAAGGTCATCATCTTCCGAGCGTTTGGGAGGGGCATTGTGGCGACCAGAGGCTCGGGGATGATGGGAGGCCATGGAGGCACTGGAGGCGTTGTGGATGGAGATGTTCTCTTGGTGAAGAGGCTGTTTCTGGGGGTTAGGCCCCTTTGGATCAGGAGGTGGAGGGTTCCGTTGGAGCAGCTCTTCCATGGTAGGAGGGAGTTGCCCTTGTTGCTGAGCGGGATCAGGAAGGACTTCTTGCTGGTCAGGATTGGGCGCTCGGTTGGAGCCCCTAGATCTAACTTTGCGAGGCGGCATGGCAGGAGAAAACCTGTTCACCGGGAAGAGGAGAGGTCCCTATTCGTTAGTTTCCCACAGACGGCGCCAATCTGTTGCCGCTAAATTTGGTGTGGGGGCACACAGATAGAACTTGTGGATTCTTGGGGAAACTGAATAGAAAGACCTGAGTACCTGTCCCGTCGGGCGTCGATCGTCGCTCCGCCGTGCACCTGCAAAAAGTGCGAGACACCGGGGTTGTTCCCGGCGATGCACCCTCCGACGCTCAAGTCAGTAATCTGGCAATCTGTGAAAGAGCGCAAAAACTGGTGAAAGATTGATTACCTCTTAATGGAGATGGGCGGGGGGTATTTATAGGCGCCTTAGGGAACGGATTAGGAATGTAATCCTTGTGATCTGATATGGAATATTCTTCCTGTGAACAGATTGGGAATGTAATCTGATAAGGTATATTCCCTGTATTCATATAAAGAATTTAATCCCAAATCCCGGTGAAAGGATGGGCACGAATCAGGGCCGTTGATTAATATGAATCAGGAACCCTAATTCTATCCCTTCTGAGCTGGGTTTGCTGCGGGTTGGAACCCGTACCCGATTAAGGTGGATCCGTTCGTGGGTAAGTGGATTCTCGGGGAAGATAACCAGTACCCACTTCAGACCCGTCAGAAGGTGAAATTACCGCCCTACCCCTGTGCCTCAAGATTCGTGATCCATCTGGACGGTTCCGATTTAACCCCATTTTTAGCCATATCACGCCCTTTGAGAGGGTCCGCTTCGCCAACCATATCCCAACCCTTCCTCCGAGCAACACCCCCCCGAATACCACCACCCCTGCTCTTTCTCCCGTTTCCGTAATCCAACCATAGCTAAAGATTGCAACGCCCAATGTTCCGCCTCAATGCAGCACCCTGCAGCCCCCCCCGGAGGGGGATGACCCTAGGCTCAGGCGAGCTCTTTCCCCGACGAGGGCACACCGTAGTGCACACCACCGCCATGAAGGGAGTAGCAACGCTCATCATAGCCTTCATGAGGTCAATTCGCGGAGGGAGAGGGCCCGTAGAGAGGGTCCCCCTCAACGCTCTGAGGAGCATCGGAAGTCCCCCCCTACCAGCCGACATCGCCCAGCGCGGATGCTGCCCTTCCAGAGGGACAGGGAGGAAAGAGATCCTCATCACCATCACAACTCGGTGGGTGCTCACAGTGAGAGATTTAGGCATCAAGAGCATAAGCACTATACTGGAAGGGACCAACACAACTATCAGCGTTACCGGGGTTCAACCAGTGCCGCAGGCCCACAACTCAAACCACTCAAACAGCCTGCCTCCTCTCACTCTTCACCCCCGACCTCCACACACCTACCTCGACAACCATCCCCTCGACCGAAAGTGACCACCACCAAACACCACAAGTCAATCATCGTTGGGGCCCAACGAGGGGACCCAATGGATGAGGCAATTGGGAGTGTGATCGCTGCACAGGACGTGGAGACGGTGGAAGATTGGCGTGTGGTGACCAGGGGGGGCAAGAGGAAACCTAGCACTTCACCTCCGAAACACCAAAAACCCAACAATTCTAACTGCCTCCCACAACCAACGGAGCAGTTTGTTACCAAAAAAAGAATGAGGAAAGGAAAAAGAAAGCCAATCCTGTGTTTCAACTGTGGGGATTTAGGTCATTACCGTATGGAGTGCACGAAGGAGGTCAGATGTTTGAAGTGCATGAAATGGGGACACATGTCCTACTCCTGTACGAATGTTTCGAACTCCAGTAGTGACGAGAAGAGGCCTGTGGTTAGAGGCATATCCCCAGAGAGCCCAACAGTGATCAAACTAGCCCACAGTCTCGATACGATCAAGAGTGAAGAAGCTTGGCTTCGAAAGTGGTGTGCGGTAGCGAAGGTGAGATCGGGTTCCCCATCCGAAGCTCACCTCCTACAGGCACTTACTGTAAAGTGGCCAATGCGTGCGCATCGAGACTGGGTAGTCAAAAAACTTTGCCACCGTCAATTCCTTGTATCGTTTCTGTCGCCTGAGAAGTTGACAGAGGTCACCGCATTGGGCATTCTCGATTTTGGTTTCTTCAAAATCGAATTCACAGCTTGGTCACCGCACTTCGGCGCGGAAATTCCGAAAGGGGACAAGTATTGGATCTGGATCCACAATGTTCCGTTACATTTTTGGAAAAAGGAGGCGCTCCAAGAGATTATATCGGAGTTTGGAACGGTGGAGGCCATCGACGAGAATACTACTCGCCGTTCAGATTTAATCTCGGCTAGACTTCTCATCAGAAGTGCCGATATTTCACTCATGCCCCGATTCGCGAAAGTCTTCTCGTTTGAAGAAGCCTATCTCATTCGCTTCATCCTCGATCGAAGGGCTGAGCCGGAGCAAAAGCACATCACCTCCCCCAAACCCCCCTCCTCTCCGAGAGATGGCCGTTCGTACAGAGAAGTGGCAGCGGCAGGTTGGGATCTAACCATTGACGGAGCGCATGAGGTGGAACGAGCCCACAGAGAAATGCTCAACGCCGCCAGAGGGAAAGAGGGACGCCGTGGAGCTACGGCGGAGGGATCAGCAGCACAACTCCAGAGAAAGGCAGAGGCTTTTCCAGTTTTGGGAGGGTCTGACGCCATCAAGTCAAGAGGCGACAAAGACCATACCCAAAACAGGAAGAAGACAATGCATGCAGCGGTAAAGGAGACACCTTTGGCTCAGAACGGAGCAGTTGGCCTCAAAAGCACTAATATCAGTTTGGATGGTACTTCTCTGGACACACAGACTGGCAACATACCACTTTCGACTAAGGAGTGGGTAGACAAGAGGTGGTTTGCTGCAGATAAGACAAAGGGCCAGGAGAGGAAGCTTGCAGAGGCCGCCTCAGAGAAAGAGAAGAGTAGGTGCACGTTGGCGACCAGGAGTGATTCAAAAGGAGTTGGTAGAGGGAAGAGTTTTCAGAGCTTGGATGAAAGTGGTAATGGAAACAGCGTAGTGAAGGAGAAAGCAATAGGGGATAGGGACGAAGATGGCAAAAGCTCAGAGACATCTGAACCCAGATCGCTCAAAACCCAATTGGTTTCTCCGCCAATTAATGCGCTCACTGCCCAAACCGATATCCCACCAAATCCCCGTGTGACAGGTGGCAAAGATGACAGGCTGTGTGGGAAGCCAACAGTCGAATATCAACGGACCTCTGAACCAACCGATGTCTCACCCAATCACAGAGCGACACCTGGCTTGGGTGGTATTCTCACCGCCCAACCTCGTGATGCGGAAGGCTGCATTATCGAAGGGAGGGGTAAGTTGAGCCGCGGAGATAACGAAGTGTTATCGGTTGGTGTAGAGGGGGTAGGTGGGCTGAGTGAGATTGGGCTTTTTATAGATCCTCACGGGCCCAAAGAGGGGTCCAAGGGGAATAGCTCTGTAACAACAACCTCCAACAGTCAGATTCTCTGTAACACCAGTAGCGGGCCCACCGAGGGGTACGCTTCGGGACATAACAACACTGCTACAGCTGTGTCATCAGGACGTGGGCTGAGTGAGAAGTCCGCTCTGAGAGACACTATTTTGGCAACAGTTTGTCAACAATCAGATAGTGAGGAGGACCGAGAAGGGCGACTAAATTTGGACGAGGACTTTTCCTTCACAGATGAAGAGTCTGACGACCTAGAGTTTATTGCCAACACCCAAAGAGAGATCTCTCCTGAGATGGTTCTTTCCACGCTTCCAGAATCTGCACCTACAAGTGGTTCTGGATCACTGCAGAGGGCGGTTGGGTTCAAAGTTCACCGATCACCAAAAAGGGCTCATGCGGAGTCCTTGGATGACTATCTTGAGGTTGCGGCGGCGGCCAAAGCGGCCAAGTTCGACAAGGGAGGTACAACTGCTTTTTTAGCTTCTATTTTGAATTTCATGTCTGATTCTGAGGTTTTTGCCCTAGCTAGAACTTGTGGGTTAGAGGTTTGTGACACGGACCGCAATGCTTTACTTCTCAACAGAATTAGGGGTTGGGAAACCGAGAGGGTTAAGGTCCACAAGACCACTCTCGGTTGTTGTGATGGGACAACGGACATCCTCGAGGATGGAGCCGGCCCCACACCCACACCAACGTTCTCCCCCGACATAGTTCCCAAATGAATACACTTTTTTTGAATGTTAGGGGTTTGGAGGATAGGGGAAAGAGGGGTATGGTACGGGATGTCATTAGCAACTCAAAGGCGGATATAGTAGGGCTGCAGGAGACCAAACTCCAGCACGGGATCAAACTCAAAAGAGTTGGTGGTAACAGAATCAAAGAGTGGTTGCTACGCCCCTCTGCCGATGCCTCAGGGGGGATTGCTTTAGGGTTTAACTCGGATCTTCTGTCCTGCGAGGAGGAGCATCGTGGTGCGTTCTCCTTAATCGCCCGACTTAAGCGACGCTCAGATGATTGGATGCAGACGGTGACTGTTGTCTACGGGCCGAACGTGGCCTCAGACAGAGAGGCCTTCTGGCTAGAACTGGCCGGCATCCGACAGCGCTGGTCGGGACCTTGGATTGTGGGTGGGGATTTCAACATTACTAGATTTGCTTTTGAACACAAGGGAAGAGGCGCTAGCGACAGGCAACGAGAGGAATTCAATAGAGTTATCACAGAACTTGAACTGATTGATATCCCAGTCAATGACAGGCTTTTTACTTGGTCTAATTTGCAAGCGGACCCGGTTATGGCCAAATTGGACAGGGTTCTGGTCTCTTTGGATTGGGAAGCTTTATTCCCTCTCGCTACGGCCAGATCGGTCGCTAGACCAACTTCTGATCACACACCGATCCTCCTTGATGTGGGGAATCGGGGACCCCGCAAGCCTAGGAAATTCAGATTTGAAAAGGCATGGCTGGAAATTCAGGGATTCCACCATATGGTTATGGAGAACTGGGCACTCCCAATGGCCGGTAGGGACGCGGCATCTCGGTGGTGTGGAAAAATTCGAAGACTGAGAAAGAGGCTCTGTAGATGGAATCAATCTAGATTTTCGAACATCTGGCGTGATAAAGAGTCCTATCTGGAAGGTATTGATGAGCTTGAGAGGGTGGAAGAAACCAGAGTCCTTTCGCAGGAAGAGCGAACCAGGCTCTTAGAACTCCGTGATAACATTGCCAACCTGTATAGACTAGAAGAGATCAAATGGCAACAGAGGTCCAGGATTTCGTGGCTCAAAGAGCGAGACGCGAATACAGCCTACTTTCATCGGGTAGCTAGTGCTAGAAGGAGATCCAATCTTATTCTTTCAATTCAGACAGCTACAGGTACATCTCAGGAGGAAAAGGTGATATCCACTACCTTTCAGTCATTCTATAAGGGTCTTTTCGGAAAGAAAAATGACTTTAGGATTCCAATGGGGGCAGACTTCTGGCAAGACTATCAGATTGCTCCAGGTCAAAACTCCTCCTTGGAGGAACCTTTCACGGAGTCAGAGGTCAAAACGGCCATTGAGCAAATGGGAGCTGACAAGTCGCCAGGGCCAGATGGCTTTCCGATGTTGTTCTTCTAAGTGTTCTGGGAAGAAATTAAAGGAGAATTTATGGATGTAATGATGGAATTTTTTCACAATAACCTGAGGCTGGGAATGTTCAACTTTGCAGAAGTTGTGTTGATCCCCAAACGGGAAGATTCTAAGTGCGTAGGGGATTTTAGACCAATTAGCCTGATTAACTGCTCGGCTAAGATCATCACTAAGGTCCTAGCCATCCGATTGGGAAGCATCATGGACAGTCTTATCAGTAGGATACAGACGGGATTCATTAAGGGCAGATGTATCCTAGACTGCGTGGCTACTGCTGAACAAGTCATCCACCACTACCACAAGAACAATTCCAAGAACTTCCTCCTCAAACTGGATTTTGAGAAAGCATACGACTCGGTGGACTGGGAATGTTTGCTAGAGGCTTTCAGGGGGAGAGGTTTTGGGGACAAATGGATAAGATGGATAAAACAGTGTTTACACTCTAGCAAAACGGCAATTTTAGTGAATGGGAGGACCGGTCCCTCGTTCCCGTGCAAGAAGGGGCTCCATCAGGGGGACCCTCTGTCCCCACTCCTATTCACTATTGTAGCGGATGTGCTCAGAGGAATGCTAGATAATTGTCAAAGAAAAGGATGGACAACACCTGTGGCCAGCAGCAATGCTAATCAGGGATGCACGATCCTTCAATATGCTGACGACACCCTTATATTTGGTAATGGGATTAGAACGGAAACAATTTGCTTTAAAGGGGTCCTTTACTGCTTTGAAGCCTGGTCAGGCCTGAGCATTAACTTCCACAAGAGTGCGCTTGTACCTATCTCTCTCTCTCAGAAACTGAACTTTGGGAGCATGCCACCATTCTCAACTGCGCGATAGAAGAATTCCCAATCAAATACCTAGGGCTCCCGCTCCGACCAGGGAGGCTTACTAAGGCTGACTGGTTGCCTATTATTGACAGGGTGGAGGATAGACTGTCCGGATGGAAAGGCAAATCGATTTCTCTTGGGGGCAGAGTGGTTCTCATCAACTCTGTGTTATCCAATCTGCCCATTTACTACATGTCCTTCTTTGAACTCCCAAAGTGGGTGATCCAAAGGATCGATCGTATCAGGAAAATATTCCTTTGGAAAGGTGCAGACTCAAATAAGGGAGGCTACCACCTCATTAAATGGAATATCGCATGCATGAAAAAGAGGCACGGAGGGCTAGGCATCATTGACCTCAGAGATATGAATCTGGCACTCCTGGAAAAGTGGTGGTGGAAAGTGTTCCATCATTGCGGAGAAGGATGGCAGGACTTTATCCAACCTTATCTTCGTGGGAAAGGTACTAGAAGTTTAGGCTTCCGAGTTGGATCCAAAGTCTCCCGTTTCTGGAAAGGAGTTGCTAAAGCCAGCGGACCTTTCAACTCAGCAACCTCGTCGCTGATTGGCAATGGTCGAACCACCAGATTTTGGTGGGATAAATGGTGCGGTCCTCATTCTCTTAAGGAAGATTTCCCAGAGCTGTTTGCTAAAACGATTAGACCGAATATCTCGGTGGCGGAAACTTGGAAAAAGGGGACTTGGAGACCGTCATTCCAAGGAACTCTTTCTCCAAGTCTGCTACAGCAACTGAATGAATTACAAACGCGCATAGTCCAGTCTGGGGTGTTGTGTGCCCAAGGCCCAGATCACTTGCGTTGGGGACTCGAGAACAAGGGAGTGTTCTCAGTTAGATCACTCTACCACCGGATTCACTATCGAGGATGCAGGCCCAGCTGGGCAGCGGTACTTTGGAAGACAAAAACACCTCTGAAAATTAGAGTCTTCCTATGGCTGGTGCTCAACAAGGCCATTCTCACTAGAGAGAACCTTGCCAAGAGGCAACCTCACATTGCGACCAATTGCGGGTTCTGCAACGTTCACGTGGAAACTCTGAATCATCTGTTTCTTCACTGCACTAGAAGCAAGGCCGTCCTGATAGAGGTGCTCAGAGCACTAGGAACAAGTGACTACCCAAGAGACTATGAGGAACTGTGGGTGAGTCCCAGATTTGCATCAGCACGTCACGATATGAAAGATGCATGGTTTATTGCCATTGCGGCAACCACATGGGTGTTATGGCTAGATAGGAACAATCTTTATTTCCGTGCTTCATGTAATTCTATTTCTAGTAATCTTACTCATATTATGCATCTAATTTCCTTTTGGGCTACAGCTGCTGCTTCAGGAGCAAGAGGAAGGATTGCAAGGGTGTTCCAGGTGGATGAGTTTGATGACGAGGAGATAGAGATCGGACCAACTCTTGACTGATGAGTGGCCTCTCGCCTCACTATGACTTTTTTTGTGTCAGGCCTCAGTAGGTTGTATTTGTATTTTGGTTGCCTTTAGGCTGGATGTTGTTACCCACCTTCCAGGGCTATGTTGGGGGTTATGTTTTATTTTCTGCACTGCACTTGTATTTTTCCGGGACTCCGGGGTTGTTTATTAATCACTTATTAATAAAACAGGGTGACATTATTCCATCTTTTCTTTAAAAAAAAAAAAAAAAAAAAAATCACTATGAATCTCTACTGTCAGATTGAACTTGGAAATTGTTTTTTTTGTCTGTTCGATCAAAGAGATAGTCTTTGTTTCAAAACGCAGCATGCGGGACCCACATCTTTACCGGGCAGGGTTGAAAAAGTAGCATGGAGACAATACCGGTAGTTAGCATTCATTCATTCATTATGTCTAATCGGTTGTCAGGTACACAAGCATTATTATTTTCAGAGGGAACATAGAAACTCCGTACTATACTCACTGTGGGCCAACAGTGGAAAGGACCAAAGGAAGAACAACGAAAAAAAAATTCTTATACCTCTTCTAATATATGATATCATGTAGGGCAGCAGACTGGTGGCATAGACAGTCGAAATGAGAATCAACATGCTTCAAAAATTCCCGATGATTGTATTGATTATAGTGACCAGTACATGCGATGCACGTTTATAAAAAGTATTATTATCAAATTAGATGAATACATATGGCATAAGAAAAAAAATAATTTATGTTTGAATATTTTGATTTGAGCTACACGTGCAGTGCACGTTTATATTTGGTGGATATAGTTTGGACGTGTATTGTAAGTGTTTGTTTGGTTACAAAGTTAGGATTTATTTGTTACAAACCCGAACTATCCCATTAAAATAGTGTATATATATATATTTAAAAAAAAATCGACGTTGTCTGACATCGAACCTAAGACCTTTTTTATATTAGTTATACATATATTGCACGCATTTGTTTGCTTACAAATAAAGTTTGTTTGGTGACAAACTCTCCCATTAAAATAGTAGAGATATATCATTTCTTTTTCTCAGGCCAATTAAGAAAATACCCATAAGCAGGTTTGGTAGCCAATAGATTGGACCATGCTTTGAAACGCATAACCCTGCATAACCCTTCCTATGCAGGGTTGCTCCAATGTTCAACGCCATAAGCAGGGTTGCTCCAATGTTCAATGCCATATAGAGTTCCTATAGAAAATCGCTTGATGTATTGGGAAGTGTGCCCCATATTAGAGTACAAGACTTTGGCATTTTGGGACAACGTGTTGGGTTTATATCTTGCATACTATATTGAATAAGAAGACGATGAGACAATGGAGGAATCGAGACGATCGGAGACAGAGTGGACGCAAGAAAATAGTCAGCAGCTGTAGTTGCAGGAGTTGCGGTCGACCGGTCACAAGGTGCGGTCAACCGCCCTACTCAGCAAATGTTCCCGAGAGGGGGACGGTCGACCGACCTTGGGGTGCGTTCCGGGTTTATTGGGTCGGGTCTTGGTGATTCGTGAGAAACCCAACTTGCTCTTCAAAGTTAGATCTGACGGTTCTTATCTGTTCAGGAATATCTAATGGTTATTGTATCAAGATATCAAACTAGATTTTCTCTAGATCTCTATATATTATTGTTATTTGCCTCCATTGAGAGCCAAGAGAAAGAGTACTTTATTGAAGGAGAGATTGAGTGATTCTCTAATTGTAAGCAACTAGTACTTGCTGGTGAGACTTGAGAGAGAGTCGTGGTGAGAATTGTAATATTCTTGTATCTTTTCTAGTTGAATAACATTTTGGGTTTCTTCTCCTCCGGATTAAGGTGAAAGCCCCAACCGGAACAAATTTGTGTGCTTTGGTGTGTTTGGTATGATCTCATATGTGCTTGGTGGTTTGTACTGATTGCATCGAATAACTCAACAAGATCCTAGAGAGGGGTTTTCGATAGAAAATCCCTAACAACTGGTATCAGAGCTTCGGGTTCAAGGGTTTGTTTGAGTTTCTTGGAGATGATGGCAGATCAAATCATGAAGATCAAGCGGTTCAAAGGCAAGATCAACTTTGATTTCTTGAAGGTGGATATGCATGAAGCATCGGTTCAACAGGACTTGGATCTGTCTTACAAGGAGATAAATGGAGACTAGTCGGCACAAAGCAGGAGAAATGGAAGAAGATGTGTTCAGAAGCCTTGAGTTTAATCCGGTTGTCATCGATGAACGAAGTCAAGTGTAGGAGAAGTACGGAGAGTCTTTAGACAAGATTCAGAACTGACTACTCGGGATCGTCATCACAAGTTCGGATGTACCAGCGAAGAAAGTTGTAGAATTTCTCAATGAATGAAAGTACCGCTCTTCTAGATCACGAAGTGGAGTTCAATATGAAGTTATCTGAACTAAAGACGTTCAATGCAGATGATCTAAAGATTTCCAACTCAATATATTCACCATCAAATCCATCCAACATAATAATTGTGCTAGGCGAGAAATCTACCAAGGAGAAGTTTTTCATAACAGGTATGATCAAGGAGTTGGAGGAGGATGCACTTAGGAATGAGAGTCAGAAATCGACATCAACTTCTTTGAGTCACTTGGAGGTAGATTGTACTTTGATTGGAAGGAAAAGTGTATATCGGGGTAAGGTCCGTGGCCACCAGTTCAAAGCGATTAAGCATTACATGAGAGATTGTTGTAAGCGATTGAGTCAGAGGGATGCCAAATTCAGTGCCACAAAATCAGGTGAAGGCTTAAACAGTGCTTTTATTTCAAGTTCTTTAGATGTGATTTCCGGTTCTTCTTTTGATTCTGTTAGTTCTTCTCAAGTTTGGTCCGAGAGGAAGATGGTTTCTACTTGCAAATTTGCATCATATTGTTGTGTAGGAACGAAGTTTGATAAGATTTGTGAAGTAATGGTTTCTACTTATAAGTTTGCCTCATATCGTTGTGTGAGAACGAAGATTGACAAGACCTGTGAAGTAAGATGTGAGAAAACAAATGAGTCAAAGATGACAAGCGGAAGGGGACACACATTAGAGGAGGACATGCATATTCCTTTGATGAAGCGGAGTCTTATTTTCATGAGAACTGTAGAAGCTCAGGACCGCAGGTACACAGATCCAGGTGGAGTTCGTTAAGTTTGAAAAAGTTATCGCAAGGTGATAAAGGGTAAGAGGGGGATTGGGCAGGATCAGCACAACCTCTATCAGCTTTGGAGGAACAGAAAAATTTGCACAAGTATTTCGAAACCCATTGTTCCTAAAGCACTATCTATTATGCCGTCACTAGAATCATCCGAGAGAGACTGCGATATTTGAATATCGTCAGAAGGTGGAGAGAGCCTTGAGGTAGGTGGAGTTCGTGTCGAGGGTGGCACCTCCATGATTATATCTACTGTGGTATGCCCTTGAGGAGGGCATACAGCGGAAGAAAAACAGGTGGAGATATATTCAACTAGCAGAGAAAGCTGTTGAAAAGAGTTGTTTGCAGGAAGAGAAGAAAAAGAGTCTAGAGGGTTTCAAATCACACAGGTGTGGATTCATGAGTATGCAATCCAAGGTGGAGATTGTTGAGTTTATGTCTTGCTACTATATTGGATAAGAAGACAATGAGACGATGGAGGAATCGAGACGATCGAAGACGGAGTGGAGACAAGGAAATAGTCAGCGGCTGTAGTTGCAGGAGTTGCGGTCGATCGGTCACAAGGTGCGGTCCACCGTCCTACTCTGCAAATGTTTCCGAGAGGGGGACGGTCGACCGACCTTAGGGTGCGGTCGACCAAATGCGGCGCTGATGGGTTTATTGGGTCGGATCTTGGTGATTCATGAGAAGCCCAATTTGCTCTTCAAAGTTAGATATGACGGCTCTTATCGTAGGGTTATCTCTTCAGGAATATCCAATAATTATTGTATCAAGATATCAAACTAGATTTTCTCTAGATCTCTATATATTGTTGTTATTGGCCTCCATTGAGAGCCAAGAGAGAGAGAGTACTTCATTGAAGGAGAAATTGAGTGATTCTCTAATTGTAAACAACTAGTACTTGCTGGTGAGGGTTGAGAGAGGGTCGTAGTGAGAATTGTAATATTCTTGTATCTTCTCTAGTTGAATAACATCTTGGGTTTCTTCTCCCCTGAATTAAGGTGAAAACCCCAACCGGAACAAATTTGTGTGCTTTGGTGTGTTTGGTATGATCTCATATGTGCTTGGTGGTTTGTGTTGATTGCATCGAATAACTTAACAAGATCCTCGAGAGGGGTTTTTGGTAGAAAATCCCTAACACATCGTGCATATGTCCACATTCAATTAATGTCTTCATCTAATTCCTAACCTTACACTAGTCTATTAATGACAAGGAAACCCGCCCACCATAGATAAGATTTGTCTTCTTACTACCTCTCGGTTAGGGCTGCAATCGAGCCGAGCCGAGCCGAATATCTTCAGGCTCGAGCTCGGCTTTTAAGGAATCGAGTTCAGTTTTGAGCTTCAGCTCGATTTGAGTTGAGCTTTGACCGAATTCGAGCTGAATAGCTCGCGATCGAGCTTAGCTTAAAATTAGAAAAAAACCCAAGCTCGAGCTTGGCTCGTTAAGCTATCGAGCTCGTCTCGAGTCGAGCTTTGACCGAGCTCGATTCGTTTGCAGCCCAGCTCTCGGTCATTTAAAAACTCTTAAAACGAATAAGAATCATATTAAATATAAAAAAAATCTAGCAACCACAAGTGGTGAACGATATCTCTATCTCAAATAGTTGTCGTAACTCTCTCAAGAATAAACATACCGCAAAGTCTTCGAATGACTGTGTGGGGTCCACATTCAGTGGCTCCATTTTTTGAGGCTTGATGATCCTTTCTTTTTTGCCTTTGTTGGAAGGGTTCAAATGCGATTAGAGCATCCACTATCGGCTGCTAAAAATCTAAAATATGAAAAATTTGACCAAAATCCGTTACTATCGTTGGCCAAAAATTTATTTTTTGGCCAAAACGTAAACGGTAGATTGCTATATATAGCATAGCAAAATAGGAAATACAAAATATAAAAGACAGAATATGATCTTTCGTCTGTACAAAATTTGGAATTGTTTTCAATATAAAATTAAGATAGATGAAAGAAGATCTTCCGTCTGAAGAGTGGAACGGTCAAAATTAGAGACTCTCCACAAAAAATTTTTTAAACAGTGATAGACAGAATAAGTTATTCCGTCTGTCTTATTTAATATATTTTTAAAAAAATTAAATGTTGTTTGATTAGCTGTTGTTTGATTAATGAAGCAAAATGTGAACGTGTACTGTATGCGATTTTGATGATCATCAACAACAATATGATTTGAGAAGTAAAAAATGTGAATGTGCAGCTGTAGTGCTGAGTTGTTTTTTTTTTAAAAAAAAAAAAATCTCCCCAGACAGAGGATCATCAACCGTCTGAGTTGATTTGTTTTTTTTTTTTTTAAGTAGCTAGCTGACACAGGATCATCAACCGTCTATCCAATTTTGGGTAATAAAAAAATTCATTTTTTTTTATTAAACGGAGGATGTTATTCCATCTTAGCCGAATTTTAGCTTCAACGATAGTAGCACAACCCATTCATTTTTAAATACCTATTGCCAAATACCTATAATTTAGCACAAACGATAGTGGATGCTCTTATACCAAACTTTCTTTACACTAATCATAGTTGCAATATATATAAAAGAAGAAAAAGAAGAAGAAGAAACACACCCAAGTAAGGCAATCATTCTCCTTGACCTTTCTCTATATTCGCTTTGTATCTGATCTATTTTCCGTTTAAGAAGAAGAAGAGACGGTTGCTGACAGAAGAGAGTGAGCACACAGCGGCAATGGTAGTGTCAAGTTTAACGGAATATATACTCTACTTTCCGTTTCCATTGCGTGCTCACTTATCTTTCTGTCAGCATCCCATGCGCGCGCGGTATTCTCACGGCTGCTCACCTCTTATTCTCTGGCTCGGATTACAGAGCAGGAGCACTCTTCTAATTACTCTTATTAGATTATAAGTTTTGATTACTGTGTTAATTTGTTACTGTGATTTTCGATAGAAATTAGGGAAGACAAAAAGTTAGAAAGGAAAAATAAAAAGGTACACTTTTGAAGTTTTGATACTGTAGTTTAGATTGTGGGGTCGTTTTCGTAATATCTGAAATATACTGTACATAATTCCTTTATTGTTCTCTTTCCTCTCTCCCTTTCTCTCTTACTCTTAGGGTTTGGTGTCATTATTCGACCAAAGGTGGGGTTTTTTTTTTTTCCTTTTCATTTTGTGAATTTGTTGCAAGGAGGAATTTTGGGAATTTAAATTGTGTTTTTTATGAGAATTTTGCAGACCCAGATTGCTCAGATTCTATGAGGAGCATGTTGGTTTCAAAATTTGGCTGTTCAAATTCAAGGGTTGTTTTGAACCAAAGTGGATTTGCATGGATCAATTCAGTGACCCATCAAAGGTAAATCCTCTATATGTACTTAAAACCAAAAAAAATGGGAATTTATTTTAAATGCACAATGTTTGTGTTTCTTTTAGAAAGCTCGAAACTTGAGGTTTGTTCTCAAGTGCATATATATAGATGGATTTGTGTTGATTCATGAGTTATAAGTGAAGGGAGGTTCGGAGATTGAAGAAACATTTATCTTTACAATTTGTGGGGTTTTCTTTTAAACTTATAAGATTTGAGTTTCTGCGAAATAAAGGCTCCAGCCTTGCGCTTGTTTGTTTTTATGGGTCAGTTTTGATTATTAGGAAGACAAATAGAGCTGAAGTGATGAACAGGGGAATAGCTCAGTGAGGGTTTAACTAAAGTACTTCTTACTTATTTAATATATGAACGTTGTGTGTTTATAATTTGGTGGGAGTATGTGCTATATTCCATGTACAATGCATCAATTTATAATTGGTTTATTTCATTTTCTATGTTTTCCCCTTTTCGTTTTTAGGCTCTAGCATTGCAAATTTTATTTTTATGAGAACGGTGGAAATTTACATTGCAAATTGAAGTTTTAGGGTCCACAAAGATTACAAGTAAAGCCCTTTGATGGGTTACAAATTATTTGGCTAATTGTCAGTATAAGTAACTAAATTTAGTTATTAATTGTTTTGCCTGGTAGGGTGTATTTTGTATGTAAAAGTATGGAATATTAGTAGCTAATTGTCAGTATAAGTAACTAGTTCAGCTTATAAATTGACAGTGATGATAATTGTAGTGCATAAAAACTTCAGAAACATTTGATTAATTATTTTCCGTGATAGTATGAGTTTAGTAGTTGTCATTGCTCGAAGTGGGGTCCAAAGCCATTTTCATTTTGGAGATTATAGTGCTTGAAGTTCCAAATACTATTATTGAATGCTTCAATATTTTTTTAACTAATCGGTGTAATGATATGAACACAATGTAGGAGTAGTTAAGCTTAGATACAGAGCTTCCATGCATTTTCTAGACCGTTGATTCCCCGAAAAAGGGCGGATATTGCTCTCACATGTTGTCTGAATAGCTGCTTAAAAGCATTTGGACATACCAGCCGGATTGCAAAAGAAAAGAAGCTTCGAGGGATCAAGTAGGATCTGATGTAAACTAGGGCAGATATTGTTCTTATCTTTGTTGTCAAAGCTAGATCATTTTCGAGTAGCCGCTTAATTGTGTTTTGACAAACTAGTACATCACATAGCGAAAAAGAAAAAGAACAAAAAATAAATCAAAGGATCAAGTAGGATTTTATGTGACTAACTTTTATCCAGCTGAAAATTAATCAGTAAAGTGAGTTATTTAAACCTGAAGTCAATATATACAGATCACTCACCACCTGATGTTATTATTATGTGTCGAAGTGTCAGTTAGGGCTGCAAACGAGCCGAGTCGAGCCGAGTATCTTGAGGCTCGAGCTCGGCTTGTTAAGCAATCAAGCTCAATTTCGAGCTCGAGCTCGGCTCGAGCTCGTTTCGAGCCGAGCTTTGACCGAGCTTTGACCGAGTTCGAGCTGAGTAGCTCGCGAGCTTAGCCTAATAATCACAAAAAGCCCAAGCCCAAGCTCGGTTCGTTTGCAGCCCTACTGTCCGTGAAGACCAAAGTTAGAATTTCTTATACTAGTCCTCAACCCTGTTAACCATCCATTTTGAGTGTATTAGTGCAATAGGCAGTTTTAAAGACAATCCGGTAATTTATTTGAGGCATGAAACTTAATTTGATTAATCCAGCAAATTAAAAACTAGTTTGCAAGGTTTTGGGGAAGCTGGGTCATTTCAACACTGAGATGATCCCATCACTTCAAAAACTTTGAAATTGAGGTAAGGATCGACAGATCTATGTTTATATTTTTAACAAACCTCCATGTTTATATTTTTAACAAACCTCTGTAGGTGAGCTCCTGCTTTGTCGGTCAAAACCTGTAGTGCACAACACTTTCTATTTCAGTATCGTTTTTTGGTATCCTCATGTAATACACGCCTGGTGGAAGTTGAACTTTTGTATTTTTGCTGTCATATATATGAAATGATTCAATTACTACACCAGAACTTTGAAGTTGCGGCATATTCGAAAAATCTCTTGAACATGGTTGCATATAAAGAATACATAATGTACGGTGTACACCTATATGTTTGTGAGTGAGTGTGAAAAAAGATTGGTCACTTGAGCACATAATCCTCAGTTGGTCATACTAGGCAAACCGATCCAATGAACAATCATATAAGTAAATCAAACCAAGTACACAAACCACACAATATTTATCCAAATTTAGTTATGCCTAGGGCTGCAAACGAATTGGGCTATTCGCGAGCTATTCGGCTCGAGCTCGGTCAAAGCTCGGCTCGAACCGAGCTCGTTTCGTAAACGAGCCGAGCTCGAGCTTTATTTTTTTTTTTTAAGGCTAAGCTCGCGAGTTATTCGGCTCGAATATGGTCAAAGCTCGGCTCGAACCGAGCTCGAGCCGGGCTCGAACCGAGCTCGAGCTCAAAATTGAGCTCGTTTCGTAAACGAGCCGAGCTCGAGCCTGAAGGTATTCGGCTCGGCTCGGCTCGATTGCAACCCTAGCTACGCCTAATTCAGTGGAAGAAATAAGAAAAATATTATTCAACTAGAGAAGATACGAGAGATATAACACTCTCACCACGAACCTATATATCACGGATGCCTCACTGGAAAATAATCTATTGTTTACAATGGAGAACTCTCTCTCTCTTTTGCTCTTTACAATGAAGTACTCTCTAAAGGAGGTCAATAAAATAATATATAGAGATCTAGAGAAATCTCAAGTTTAGTCTTGATACAAAAACCATCTGATATATATTCTGAAGAAGAAATTACATGATAGGAACCGTACGATCTAACTTGGTGGAGAAATTGTGCCTAAAATAGATCACCAGACCTAACCCAAATTGCTGCATGCCGCTGCCACCGGTCAATTGCTCAATGTGGCAGTCAAGCGCATTTGGTCAATCCCAAAACCAGAGAGCATGGGCAGCCAACTACCAAGCTAATACAATAATATATAAAGATCTAAAGAAACCCTCAGTTTAGTATCGATACAATAATCATCTTATATATATCCTGAAGAAGAAGTTACACGATAGGAACCATACGATTTGACTTGGAGGAGAAATTGTGCCTAAAACAAATCACCAGACCCGACCCAAATTGCTGTTTGCCGCCGTTGTTGGTCAACAGCCCAAAGTTTCCCAAAGTGACAGTCGGCAAAGAGGAATGCTGATCTTTCACTGTTGTTGGAGAAGACGCACGCTGATGCGGCCTTGAAGTTGGAGAGGGTCAGCGCTGATGCGGTCTTGGAATTGAAGGCCGAGGTGGCCAAGGTTCACGCAAAGCGTAAGTCCAAGCTGTAGGGGATGGTGCTCAAGTCTTACGCTATGGTGATTTCACACATGGCAAAGCGCGTTCCTTGTTTCGTTGGAAAAGGCTACCATGTGACTTTTCGACCTGGTGAGCCCCTTGATACGAGCAGGAAGGATGTTGGCGAGGGCAACACTCCGGCGGGCAACGCAAGAAGTAGTTCTGGGAAGAAGAATAAGGGGAAGGAGGCAACTGGGGGGTCCTTGTCCATGGTGGTGCCAAAGCAGGTAGAGGCTTGTATCACCTTGTTTTGCCCTTTCTCTTTTTGTTTTGAGGCTTTCCATAGTTCCCTTTGTTTCAGATTTTTATTGCTTTTGCTTGGGACTTTCAGTTGCTTTGTGTGATGCCTAATTGCAGACTGGTCACCGTGTTCTTGTACTTTCATTTTAGTAGATAAAAAACTATTTTCTAGCTTTGTCACTACCTATTGTGTTGTGTTGATGCACTTTGAAGTGATGCTTGACTGTAGCGCCTAATAGTTAGACTTTTTCATGACTATGTTCTCGGACTTGTCGACAGATGATCGTGGGGATAGGTGAGAAATCCCGCAATGATGAGGTTGAGCGTCTTCGCAAATGACTGTGCATAACAGAATTAGCTAATGATCATTTGCGTGTTCAGTCAGAAGACGAGTGGTTAGATTCTGTTCGACTTCAGTCGGCGCTTATTGAGAGGGAATGCGAGTTAGCTCTACTGCGTGTTGATCGTCTTGCTAGCTTGCCATTCCCTCCGAATGTGACAAAAGATAGTATCGGAGAGTGTACCATACTTAGGAAAGTAGTTGTTGATAAGAACATTGAGTTGTATCGTCTCCAGGAGAGACTTGGAGGGTTGCGAATAGCTAGCACTTCACACGTTACTGGTGTGAAAAATGGAGCAACGTTTGATGTGAAGAAGGCCATCACGACAAATATGAAAGGGAGTGCAACGACTGGAGGAGCTGGGCCAACCGTTGGGGGAGCGATCAGCAGATGCCCCCTCGTCATCCTGGCGATGCTCTGAGCGGCGTGTTTGCGTTGTCAATTTTAGCTTTGGTTCATGGGGAATCGCGTGCCTTGGGTGCCGGCCCACAAACTCAATCCACGGGATCGACGTTCTTTGCCAAAGATGCTGGCGGTCAAGAAAAAGTGGTGGCCGTCAAGTAACCCACAAGGAGGCTTATATCTCTTAGGAATAACGTTCCTCGCCCACTGAGTCAAAATGACAGTTTCAGTATAGGATTACGATGTCGCTTAGTGTTTCAGCATGCCATTGTATTGATTGTTCCAATTGCAGACTTAATTTAGTTCGATGCTTGTGGTATGGCTCATGATTTTGTACTTATAAATACTTGTAGTTGTATTAGATCTGATCATAAGGATTTGCGATAGTTATGTGATTTGAAGAGTTCTTTTCATATGTTTGATCCTTGTTATGCAACTTGTTGTCAAGATTGATGGGTCATCGACTGGGTTCTTTGCAGCTAAATAACATGGTCTCAAGTCTGTTGTGTATAGCTAACAAACTGTTGATGATGTACGACGAAGTTTAAAATTTATCCGCCTTATATTTAGCTTGATGTAGGAGCAACTCTGAGGAAGAGCTATTTTCCAAACTTACTGTATGGGTCCTCCAACAAATTGTGAGAGTCACATCGAGTGGCGTGTTGAACTCCAAGTGTTGCTTTTGCAAGTGATACTGAAGTAACCGCAATCTACGAATTTGGACTTTTAATCTGTCTTCAAAGAATTTTAGCTAGTTTCAGGAACAGATCGAATGATGAATTAAACTCTAAACATACTTGATTGTAGGTTTCTAAAGTAACTCTGAGCCATGGGTATAGATTTCGAACTTGTTAGTTTAAATATTAACACGTAACAGGAGCAGATCGAATAGCTAGTTGAACTCCAGACCTTCTTTAACGCAAGTTGCTGAGTAACATCGAGCCATGAGTATGGACTCCGAACCTGTTCTCGAAGCGCTAATGGATTGCAAAAACAGATCAAATGACGAAGCAAAATCTGAACTTGCTTTATAGCAAGTTGGTAGAGTAACTTCGAGACATGGGTATGGACTATAAACCCGTCTTATAGGGTGCTTTAACGAGTTCTTGGTGTAAGTTGGTCATTTAACTCATTGTTTGCTCTAATAAAATTGAACAAGATGTTTAGAAATAAACTAGCTAATTTTATTGAAAAATAAACTAAGCGGCTGCTCTAATAGCTGGCCTTTATTAATTATTACATGCGTTGACGGTATTTGTTGAAAGGAAAAATAAAATAAATGGCTGCTCTAGTGGCTGACCTTTATTACAAGTTTTAAAAGTTCTACCAATAAATGATAGCATTTTAGATGCTCTTGTTATACTTCATAAGGTTCTCGGCATTTCAAGTTCTGGGTATCCCCCCCTCTAGGTCTTCAAGTCGATATGACCCTGGGCAAATCACTTTAGAGACTTGTACGACCCTTCTCAGTTGGGAGAGTGCTTTCCTTTTCTTCGTGGGTTCGAGATTTCGAGTTTATGCAAGACGATTTTCCCCTCTTCAAGATTGGTAAGGTGGACTTTCTTGTTATAAAACTTCTCGACCCTTTGCTGATAAATGTTCTTTCGTATGGCCGACCTTTCCCTTATCTCTTCAACGATGTCGAGGTTGGCTCGTAGATTGTTGGAATTTTGCTCTTCATTGAAGGAAAGAACATAGGGAGATGGCAATCCAACTTCCAGGGGATAAGTGCTTTCGAGCCGTAGGTTAGGTTAAAGGGCGACTCCCCCGTTGGTGTCTGCTTCGTGGTTTTGTAAGACCACAATACACTTGACAACACATCAACCCAAAGACTTATCACAGCTTCTCCCTGTCTCTTCTTAAGGCCATCCAGAATATGTCGATTTGCATTTTTCAACTTGGCTGTTAGTTTGGGGATGCGAGACTGAGGCAAAGCGCCGATTGATCCCCAAATTTGTTCAGAACTGGCAAAAAAATTTGCCAG
Organism: Hemerocallis citrina; assembly: GCA_017893485.1. Lineage (NCBI taxonomy): Eukaryota > Viridiplantae > Streptophyta > Magnoliopsida > Asparagales > Asphodelaceae > Hemerocallis > Hemerocallis citrina. Next base: position 183,646,383 of record CM030365.1, read on the forward strand.
TTGTTTGTCTGCCATTATCGGAGACGAGTATTCAGGGGATCCCAAATCTACAGACAATGTTCCTCTAAAAGAACTATTGGATTTTTTGCTCTGTGATGGTGGCTAACGGTTCTGCTTCGACCCACTTTGTAAAGTAGTCAATGGCAACCACTAGGAAAATTTTTTGGCCGATTGCTGGCGGGAATGGTCCAAGCAAGTCTATTCCCCACAGGGGATGGGGCTAGACATAGAGTTGATGATTGCATGAGGTCCATGCTTGATTGCTGAATGCTTTTAACAGGGATCGCACTGGTGAACATATTCTTGCGCGTCACTGAGCACCGTGGGCCAATAGTGCCCATGATTGAGTATCTTTCATGCGAGTGACCCTGCCCCTTGATGGCAGCTGCCAATTCCTTCATGTTGTTCTTTGAGGGCATACTGCGCTTCCTCTAGAGTGAGACATCTTAAATAGGGGCTGCCATCAATTATGGTGTATGAGCATTTGTATGTGAGTCCTTCCACGAGAGTGTATCTCTCTACCTTTGTCCGAATCATCCTTACTTCTTTGCGATCTTTAGGGAGGATTCTCTTGTCGAGAAAATCATCCAGAGGCAATGAGCTCCAACTCTTCCTCCTCGATGCTCGTCTTGAGAAGGACCTCAATGAGGACCGTGCGGTCAAGCGCATCGAGAGATAAGGAAACAAACTTGAAAAGGGCATCTACTTGCCCGTTTTGTTCGTTGGGAATGTGAGTGACATTAGCTTCTCTGAATGTTATCAGGAGTTTCTTCATTTGTGATAAATACTTGGCCATGTGATCGTTCCAGGCTTCATACTCGCCATGGACTTGGTTGACAACTAATTATGAGTCGCTAAACATCTCGATTCTTCGTGCACCTGCTTCTCATGCCAAACAGAGACCGGCAATCAATGCTTCATATTCCGCTTCATTGTTGGATACAAGAAAATTGAGGCGCAATGAGTATTGGAGAGTAAACTTATAGAGCCCAAGCAAAATAGTTCCTGCTCCGCTTCCTTCAAGGCAAGATGACCTGTCTACATACACCTTCCAGAGCGGGAAGTTTTCTTCTTCCTCGGGGGAGTTAGTGATGGTGGTTTCCACAATAAATTCGACCAAGGCATGGGCCTTGATGGCAGTTCTCGGTCGGTAGATGATGTCATATTGACTCTGTTCATAGGACCACTTCATCAATCTTCCAAAACTTTCAGGTTTGAAGAGCACTTGCTTGATCGGCTGATCAGTGAGGACACATATGGAATGTGCTTGGAAATAAGGGCAAAGTTTCCGAGCTACGGTGATCAGTGCGTTGGCCATCTTTTTCATATTCGAGTAACAGAGTTCTGCATTGTGAAGTACCGTGCTCACATAGTAGATTAGTTTATGAACCTTGTCTTCTTCTTTGACTAGGATTACACAAAGAGTCCGGTCGGAGGTGGCTAAGTGGAGGTAAAAGATTTCACCTGACTCGGGTTTGCTCAGGAGAGGAGGGTTGACGATGTATGCTTTGAGTTGTTTGAAGGGGGTTTGTTGTTCTTATTCCCACTAGAAACCTATCGTGCCCCGCAGAACTTTGGAAAATGGCAAACATTTCTCCCTAGATTTAGAGAGGAATTGACCGATGGCGGTCAAGCGGTCGATTAATTTCTGCACTTTCTTGATCGTAGTCGGTGGGGACATATTGCGAATTGCCTGGATTTTCTCAAGATTATCTTTGATTCTCCTTTTGGCTAACCATAAAGCCCAAGAATTTACCAGAGGAAACTCCAAAAGCGCATTTGGTAGGATTCGGACGCATGTTATGCTTGCACAATTCTTCGAAAGCTTCTTCTAGGTCGGTGATGTGGTCTTCCTTTTGAAGGCTTTTGACTAACATATCATCGACGCAGACTTCCATGTTTCCGCCAATTTGTCTCTTGAATACCATATTCACCAAATGTTGATAAGTAGCACCGGCATTTTTCAGGTCAAAAGGCATAACTCGATAGTAGTACAGACCCTGATCTGTAATGAAGGACATCTTCGGAGTGTCAGGTTGGAACATTTGAATATACCCAGAAAATGCATCCATGAAAGTTAGGAGTTCATGATCCGATGTGGCATTGATCAGTGCATCTATGCTGGGGAGAGGGAACAGGTCTTTCAGACAAGCCTTGATAAGATCTGTAAAGTCTGCACATTCTTCAATTATCGTTAGCTTTCGGAACCATCACCAAGTTTGCCAACCACTCTGGGTAGTTAACTTCTTGGATGAAGCGTGCGGCTAGGAGTTTGTAACATCCCGTATTTCTTGGAGGTACAATACTAGTATAATAATATATATAAAAGAGGTGGTCGGTGGCATATAGATGGATTCTATAGGGCTATGATTAATGGAATTAATTAAGAGCCTATAGAAGAGACCTATGGGGCTACGGAAATATATGTGCATTTAATGAAGAATGCATGAAAGAAAGAGTGTTGTGCACTTTGGGCGTGAGTCATAGTCCCACATCGTGGGTAGAGAAAGAGAGAGAATGAGTTATATAATACTGCCTATGATAAAAAATCACCTAATTGGTTAACCACTTTTTGAGAGGCAGCCTATGGTGGACAGTTGTACTATAAATAATATAATTAATAAATAAATTATCTGAGTATTGGGGCAGAGCGTTACAAATGGTATCAGAGCCAACTTTAGACACCGAGTGTGAGAAAAGAGTGGGTGCGAAGTATGCCTGGGAGGGAGCTGAGGTCAGTACGCTGGCAGTTTGGCCAGGGACAGTACACTAGAATTAGCTGAATTAGGGTACTCCATCCACATCGGCGAGATGTATGCCTGAGAGGGAGCTGGGGTCAGTGCACTGGCCCCGAATTAGTTGAATCAGGGTACTCCCACTCCACATCAGCTAGAAAGGAAATCCTGCACTAGGTTGTGCATGCCCTATACTCAGCGAGGACGCTGATTTCTTAAGAGGGGTGTATGTAACATCCCGTATTTCTTGGAAGTATAATACTAGTAAGGACGCTGATTTCTTAAGAGGGGTGTATGTAACATCCCGTATTTCTTGGAAGTATAATACTAGTAATATATATATATATATATATATATATATATATATATATATATATATATATATATATATATATATAAAGGAGGTGGTAGGTGGCCCATAGATGGATTCTATACGGCTATGATTAATGGAATTAATTAAGAGTCCATACAAGATACCTATGGGGCTATGGAAATATATGTGCATTTAATGAAGAATGCATGAAAGAAAGAGTGTTGTGTGCACTTTGGGCGTGGTTATAGTCCCACATCGTGGGTAGAGAAAGAGAGAGAATGAGTTATATAATATTGCCTATGATCAAAAGCCACCTAATTGGTTAACCATCTTTTGAGAGGCAGCCTGTGGTGGGCAGTTGTACTATAAATAATATGATAAATAAATAAATTGTCTAAGTATTGGGACAGGGCGTTACAGAGTATGTCGACTTCTTCTTTGACCGCTCGGAGCCTATCCGAAGCAAATCTGCGGTGTCGTTGCTGAACGGGCTCGACATCCAGATTCACACTAAGATGATGCATGATTAGGTCTCCGAGAATTCCTGGCATGTCGGCTGCAATCCAGGTGAACAAGTCTTGATTTGTCTTACACAGGCGATAGGACGCTTCTTGAGCTGGAGAAGAAGGGTCTTGCTAACATGAAAACTCTTGCTTTGATCCTCTTGGGAAAAAAGGATCTCTTCTAATTCATCAACGAGCTCCTAGTTTTCCTAATTTCTTTTTCAGGGGGGGCTCAATGGTATCAAGTGGAAGAATTGAGTCCCCCATGGTGGCAGTGTAACATGCTCTCGCTGCCTGTTGGTTTCCCAATACCTGGCCTATGCTTGCTATTGTCCAAAACTCCATTTTCATGTGAAAGACGGAGGTAACCGCATTGAAGGCCGCTAAGCCTGGGTGACCAAATATTGCATTATATGCGGCTTTGATGTCGACTACCAAAAGGTCTAGCGCTTTCGTTCGAGTTGCTGGGGCTTTTGCTGCGGTCATGTCGAGTGTAACGATTCCTTCAACTGGGATGGATACACTTGAGAAGCAGTGAAGTGTATAACCGACTGGCTTGAGTTGATCTCACGAGAACCTTAGAGCATCGAATTCAGCCATGAAGAGGATGTTCACGGAGCTGCCATTATCTACAAGGATACGTTGCACCTCATGATTTGCCATGCATAAATTAATTGAAGTAGCAAACATATTATATGAGAAAGCAGTAATCTACTCTTAAGCTCAACCATCGCCTTCTTGATCATTAGCTTAAACTTATTTGGAATGCATAGAGTTCATTAGAAATGCTGCATAGAATTTTTTTTTAACTTCAGCATCACTTTTAGATACTTATAATAGTTATGCAAGGACATTATCATATAGGTTTTATAGAGCTTACTCTAATCCCACAACCACTAAGAGCATGTCTAAATACAATGGTAACGTAAGTGCATGTGTGAAGGTATCCACAATACCGATAATCTAAACATTTGTTTGTGTAAGACTCAGTTTGCAATTGAAATAGCTCTTATTACTATTTCAACCAAAATAAAATACATGAAGTTCTCAAAACTCTAATCCAAGCTAATCATTTCTTTTATCTCCACTTTGTCTCCCTATTGCACCTTTATAAAAAAAAACAAAATAGATAAATAACAAATTTACTTTAGCTGTCTTTCTTAAGTGGAGAGTTTGCACCCCACTGGTAAACTCCAGTCATCCCAATCCTATATAACCAAACATACACTAAAAGTTCTTATATGTTATGTTATCCATGGTTTCTAATAACTAGTGAAGGGAAAACTTCACGATAGTATTTTCTCTTATAGTAAATAAATTAATGTTGCATATTTGCCAAAATTTTAGGTTGCTAGTTAGCTTACCTATCCTGCCATGGTTTGGAAGCCCAAATTGAAGCCACCAAATAATCCATCTCTCACTTGCGTACACCTTAAATCAAAACCAATAAAAAACTCATCAACTAAATCACGAAATTAAAAAATTTTAAACCCAAAAATAAAATAATCACACCTCTCTGAACTTAAACTCATGCACACACAAAATTCGAGTCAGCAAAAACTGAGTAATCCACTGCACACAAAAAATTAAAAGTTAGAATGAGAATTCGGTTAATGAGATGAAATTAGAGTCGTCGCATCGCATATAGAGACTCTCGATTTGGTGGAGAGGAGTCGCCGATACGGAGTTGCTTGATATTCGAACTCGATTTGGTGGAGGGGAGTTACCGATACGGAATTAGCAGCGGATCAGATATCGGCAACGACCTCTTGATTGGGGTTCGACATTGGATTTGGATTTGGATTTGCTTTGAGATTTTCAAATTTTCAAAGTTTCAAATTTTCAAAATTTCAAATTTTCAAAATTTCAAAATTTCAAAATTTCCAAATTTGAAAGTTTTAAATTTTAAAATTTTAAATTTTTTAATTCCAAAATCTTTAAAATTTCTAAAATTTAAAAAAATTTAAAATTTTTCAATTTCTTTTATTTAAATACTTATTAAAAAAAAATTAAAATTTTTTAAACTTTTGTTTTAATTTTTTAATAATTATAAAATAATTTTTTGAATTTTTTTGAATTATTTTTAAAGTTTTAAAGTTTTTAAATTTTTGATTTATTTTTTTTTAAGAATTTTATTTTCTAAATTTTTTTGAATAGAAGAGAGAGAGAGAGAGAGAGAGAGCGAGCTAATTAAATAAATAAAGGTGTTGTTTTGGGTGGGTTTTTTTTTGATTTTTTTGAATTATTTTTAAAAGTTTTGAATTTTAAATTTTTTTTTAATTTTTAAAATTTTAATTTTCTTAATTCTTTTTGAATAGAAGAGAGAGAGAGAGAGAGAGAGAGAGAGAGGGAGAGAGAGAATTAAATAAATAAGGGTGTTGTTTTGGGTGGGAGGATTTGAATTTGAGTTTGGGGGGAAAACTTTTGGGGGAAAATGTGTTTTGTGAGGTTAGATCCGGGCCTTTGATTTTGGGGGGATTGAAGTAGAGCCACTTGATAGCTTTCTTTGTGTGTGTATATATATATATATATATATATAGAGAGAGAGAGAGAGAGAGAGAGAGAGAAATAATAATTAAATAAATAAATGAGTTGTTTTGGGGGGGGGGGATTTGAATTTGAGTTTTGGGGGGAAATGTGTTTTGCGAGATTAGATCCGGGCTTTTAATTTTGTGGGGATTGAAGGAGAGCCACTTATAGCTTTCTTTGTGTTTTATTATATATATTGGGGGGAAAATGTTTCATGATGGCTAATAGCAAGTTGAAAATTGAGAGGTTCAATAGGACTGACTTCGCATTGTGGAAGAATCAGATGGTGGTGTATCTCCATCAGAAATATCTAGATGGTCCATTGTTTGATGAGAAACCAGATGGTGTAGACAAGAATGCAAAGATTTTGGCAGCATGGAATCGTCTGGATTAGAAGGCGCTAGGGAAGATTCAGTTGGCACTGAGTAAGAAGACGTTGTTTCATATCTCGAAGGCAAAAACTGCAAAGGAGGTTATGGAGATTCTCACGGATATGTATGAGAAACCGTCAGCATCTAATCAAATTCTTTACTTGAAGAAATTGGTTAACATGAAGTTGAAAGAAGGGGGTTCTGTAGCGGAATATGTGAACAATTATTTTATGGTTTACAACTAGATGGAAGCTACAATTGTAGTTTTTAGAAAGGGAACAGTTATTGTTACTTATATCTACTCTATCTGATAGTTATGGTACTGTAGAACAGACTATTACAAGGACTTTGATAGAGTCGACGACTCTACAGGAACGAGGAGGTGAGAAGGAAGAGAAACGAAGAGTTTTCATTATTTTCTAGCCATCCTGCACTTTCTGTTGAGTGGCATGGTGGATGTAAGAGAAGTTGAAGAAGAAATGATCATAGTAGTGAGTCCAAGAGTGGGTCTGATGACAGTGATGGGGAACGTGGACCTGAGTATTGGTATTGCCACAAGAGGGGTCACATGATGTGCAGTTGTAAGGCCTTTATGAAGAACAAGCAGGTAAAATCAAAGGAAGTCAATGTGGTGATTAATAAACAGTTTGTAGCAAATTGTGCTTGTTTTCCACGGTAGAGTTGGACACGCGGGATTGTTGCATTGATTCAGGAGCTTATTTTCATTGAACTTCGAGGAGAAAGATGTTTGAGGACTACATAGTGGGTTCTTTCGGAGATGTGATCGTGGATAACGGTCAGCGGTGTCCTGAAAGTGGAGTTGGTATTGTTCGCGTAACAGCCGATGATAATCAGAGTATTTTCTTGCAGGAGACAAGGCATGTCCTTACTTGAAGGAAAATCTTATTCCGATGGGAAGGCTAGATAAAGAGAGTTTTTCAAATAAATTTGGTAGTGGGGAGTAGTGTATAGCAGCAGGTTCATGGGTGATAGCATGAGAGAAGCATAAGGGAATGTTGTACTTGCTTAGAGATGGGTGGTGCATTTTTCCTGTAGTTGACTCTCAGCTGGGATCGAGAAATAGGTTATGTGGGGGTACAACAGAGTTCTATGAGTTGTGGGGTGGTTTTAGAGAATGTTACATATTTAGTGGGAGCTGCAAGCCATCAGAGGGATACTAGAGGGAAAAATGTTGTTGCGGTGTGGGTTCTTTGTGATATGACAGAAACTTCAAGTTGCTCTTGTGAAGTTGAGAGCATTGCTATCGATATGCGGGGTGATGTTGATGAGTGTAACCGTAATGGGGCTGTGAGTGGAGTGCAGTCTGCAGATTCTGTGGAGGTGTCGTCCATGGAGGCTTCTAGTGTAGAATGTGCATTGATAGATTTTGAATCATGTCCGGTGTTAGTGAAGATTCTGCGAAGTAAGGAACATTGTAACACGGAATCTAACACGAGAGAATGTTTCTCTATTGTTCGTGCCCAATGCGATAGATGACAAGGCACATCCTTCTTGGGCCTATGAACGGTGGTTAGTGTCTTGCACGTGGTAGAGGGGCGAAGGTGCTCTTCATGAAAGTGAGGAGTACTTGGGTCTTTCATGAGTTGTGTGAGACTAACAGAGATAATGCGAGATAAAAATACAATAACTTTAAAGCGTTGTGTATTTGGTCCAAGTGAGAGATCGTTAGGCATCGTGGACTCAAATACACTTATGCACGAAGAACTTGGAGTTGGAGAGCAAGAAGAGAAGATACGAAGGCAACAGCGACAACCACAATAATGGACTTGACGGTCGACTGCACAGTTGATTGTCATATGCAGTCGACTGTGCAGCCGATTGTGTGCTCTCTGTATATGAATTGAAGAATTGCAGTGCACCAGGGCGTTGTGTGTTTATTTTGGTTGCGGGTTTGGAACCAATTATGATATATGTGTCTTTATCTTTTAGGGTTTACCTGGGTTCTATATATATGTACATAGATGTGAACTCTGTTGGATCCTGTAGGCAAAGCAAGAAACACTAGAGGAGGGGTGAATAGTATTGTATCAAAAATTAAATGCGGAATTGAAAGTTATCTTCTGTCCAGTCGACTATAGAAGAGATATTAGTCGACTAGGATGTCAGACTAGAAGAGTATTTTAGACTAGTCTGATAAGTCGACTTAAATAATAGAGACAGTCGACTCGCCAGAATAGTTTTTGAGGCGTTTGTTATATCAGTCTGATCAGTCGACTTGGAATGGATATCCAGTCGACTCACCAGAAAGATTTAGAGTAAACTGAAATGCAAGTAATGAAAAAGTTCAAAGAGATACAACCAAAGAGATTCCAATCATATAGAGTACGCACGATGTATCCTAGTTCGGTCCTCCCGACCTACATCCAGTCCCCAAGAAACCCATTTGAGATTTTCCACTATTATTGAAAAAGTATAAGAATACCCTACTACGTTTATACAACAACCTTGTCCAACCTGTAGTCCTCTCTCACAACTAGAGAGAGCAACCCACTCTTCCACCAAGAGTGAAAACCTGACTCTACAACCTAGAGTCCTACTCTCCAACCGAGAGGACCACTCTCACAACCGAGAGTGAAAAGAAAACAATAAAATGTTTACAATCAACCTATAGCCTTGTTGTGAATATGATTCTGTACGTGACTATTTGGTCGACTTCTGAATTCAGTCCAAAACGAATTCAATGTTATGTTGGACTGAAAACAGAGAACCAAGACTTTAGAATGCTTTTAGAATGCTTTTTCTTGTCAAAAACAATAGCTTTAGAACTTAAGAAACAAAATGCTTGAAAAAAAATTGTTAACCTTTGTCAAATGATCTATGTACTCTTTTTATAGAGTTAGAGACGTTTGAACGTTGGAAGGTTGAATCCCAACTGCCATACAACGGCAGTAAAAAGATTTAATTTTGAAAAACAAGTTTAAAAATAGAAAACTGTCGAATTGGCTTGAACAGTCGACTGGGTTGCCGTTATGAGTCGACTGGTCAGAGTTTGAAGAAGTTCAGACAGTTTTGTACAGGTTCAGTCGACTGGTCCTCAACGGTAGTCGACTGGTACTCAACATCTGATCTAGTTTAAATTGTTTCGACCTTTAAATTTTGTAAAACACACAGTTGTAAATTTGTGTGTGTGTGTGTGTGTGTGTGTGTGTGTGTGTATGTGTGTGTGTGACAAGGCTGTACATCAATCTAAGACTCAACAAAGAGAAAAATTACATTTACTTTACAAGACACACAAACTATAAGACATTAAAGCTTTGGTCTTGACTTGAGTCTTGAGTCTTGAGTGAAGCTTTAGCCACTGTCTTTGTGTGAAGCTTTGCTTGATCATTCGTCAGCTTTAGAACCTTGTGGCTTGCTTGATCAATTTGATTTGAGGCCTTTGTGTATCATACATGATAACTTTGATACAACCTGCAATATATGAGAAGTAGCTCAACAACTTTGCATTGTGTTGGAGTCATCAAAATCAAGAATCAACAAACTCTAGGGTTAAGCAATTAAGCGAGAACTTCTAATCATACTAATGTACAATTTCAAGAAAGGATAGTGTCGAGTGTGATAACATTAAAAATCGTAACATATCAGGATCGTACGATTCTAGCACGGTTCCTAAAGTTTCTACATACCGATTAATCATAACATGCCATGTTAACATGTCTGGGCCTTCTTCAGGCTCATCTAACAAGACATGGGACTCTTTCAAGACCATGAAAAGTGACAGATTATGCGCACTAAGAGAGACCCAGCCCATGAAGGTTGTTAGTCAAATCACTTATCCTTAAACAAGAGAACTTATCTCTTGAGGAGTAGATTCAAACAGGAGATAAGGAATTCATATCGATCTAATGAATTCATATCGATCTCCTAAACTATTTCTTAGGCCTATAAATACACTCCCTCCTCATTAGTCAGAAGGTAATTGCCAATTTCTCTCTCAAGTTATCTTTCTCTCTCTGGTTCTTACTTGAACGTCAAAGAGACTATTATTGGGGCCACCCCCGGTACTTCAGGCTTTTTGCAAGTCCATCGTCCGCATCAACAACCGTCGAATTCAGATCACGATGTTCAATCAAAGATCTAGATCCACTCTCAGGAGCTCTAACCACTTCTCATGGCAATGATCAAAGGTCAGATCTTTAGTAGTTTCCTTCAAATATAAACTCTCTATCTGTTTGCTCCCACACCAAAATAAGAGACAACAGATTGACACCGTTTGTGATAAACTATACAGATCTGACTTACCGCCATGCCATAGAGACTAAGAGGAAGAGAGGTGGCATCAACCCGTAGCACCAATTCCTTTCATCAACCAGCTCCTCCTGTGGAAGATCTGATCCCTCCTCAACATCTGCCCCGACAACCTAGTTGAGCTCCTATCAATGAAGAGTCACCGGGGGGCTATCGACAAAGCTGTCATGAACAACATCCTTTGTACGACCGTGTCTCGGTCTATAATGCTTCCACTGATTCAATGGCCTCGTAAGACCCTCGGGGGTCAAGAGGTCTGTGCTAAATCATCAGCGCTAGGCAACAAGGAACAAACCTACAAATCTGTATGGATGACAGGCGCGCCCAGACCGAGCTCTCCTGCTCAAAACATCAAGTAAACCGGACAAACAACTCTCCTCAAAGACGAAGACCAATGCCGAAAGAAGCCTGACTCATGAGAGTCGAAAGCTTCTTAAGCGAAACCAAGAGAAAGAGGCCCCAATCATTATGGCCGAATTGGAAAAGTTCAAGTTTGACATCCTCCGAGCTATTCAAGGTAGTCAAGATCTGGGCCAGCCCTCCAAAGAAGACTCCGACGACTCAATTGGATCCAAGGGGAAGAACAACCAAGTTCTTCGCCATATCTGAGAGGTAGAAGATCGTCTAGAACAGATGAAGAATGAGCGGAACTGCTCCAACAGTAACTACTACCCCAGTTTACTTTCTTTCAGCAAAACCATCCTCGATGCACACATCCCAAAGGACTTCAAAGATCCTCAATTCGATTCATAGATGGGGAATCAGACCCGACTAACCATAAGAATTTCACGACCCTCATGATGGTCTACAACGCCACCAATAGGCTCATGTGATGAACATTTCCTACAACTTTGAAAGGATCTGCAAGAGAATAGTACTCATGCCTCACTCCATAGTCAATATTCTCATTCGACCAGCTCGCGGAGCTCTTCATAGCACACTTCGTTATCAGTCGTAAGGCTGAAAAAACAAGTGCCTCCTTGTTGAAACTGAAGCAAAAGGATAGAGAACTGTTAAAATACTTTGTCAAATGCTTCACAGTTGAAGCAAGGTCGATCTCTTCCTTGGACTCATTTGTGGCGGCTACAGCTTTCCGCCACAACATCACTCATAAAGAACTAAAAGCTTCCCTCGTGAAGAAACCTTCTAAATATTTCACTGAGCTCCTAAAAAGAGTGACAACTACATCAAAGTCGAGGAAGCACTCAATCCAAAAGGCAAGAAAAAGTCACATTCTAGGAACAAACGTAAGAATGCAAGCGAGGAAGCAGCTAAGAAGTTTCAAAAAGACGGCGCAGGTCAATGCCATCCTCCTCTAACACCCTGCTTCGACAAGTTCACTCCCCTGATTGCGCGTGTCTGCCATCATTATGGCAGTTGAAAAGGATTGAATGGTCTGCCCTCCCCCCAAGATGACAATGGCCAGCAAATGAAAAGATAGAAACAAGTGGTGCGCATTTCACACGACAATGGACACACCACCGATGACTGCTGAGTCTTTAATGAGGAACTTGAAGGTCTGATTCGTATGGGGCTATAAAATAGCTGAAACTGCTTTGCCTCGGGGGCTAATAAACTTCCAGATAAGCTTATTGAATCCCAAGACTCATAACACATGGACATTCTCCACACTATTCATGGAGGTCCAATGGGGGGAGATTCCAACTCCTCCCGCAAAGCCTTCGTGAGGAAAGTAAATTCAGTACCCATTGCTCTGCCTGCAAATGGTTTGGGCCTCTTTGTATCATTCTCCAATAAAGACCTTGGGAGCATCAAAACTCCTCATTGCGATCAATGTTTATAAACTTATGCATGGCAAATCAAGAGGTGCAACGTATCCTTGTAGATAACGACTGCTTAGTAAACATCATCTTCAGTAAATCAAGAGGTGTGACGTATCCACATTCAATGCTCTAATGCTCTCACAAGACCGACTCAAGCCAGCTGGTTACACACTCCATGGCTTCTCAGGGACACCCATCCAAGTCGAAGGAATCATCACACTCAACATGACGGTGGGAAAAGCCCTAACAACTTGAACGGAAGCATTAAACTTCATGGTAGTCAACATCAAAGCTGCGTACAATGACATATTTGGCCGCCCAGGCCTAGCGACTTTCCATACAGTTGCCTCTGCATTTCACATGAAAATGAAGTTTCCAACAGTAGAAGGCGTAGGCCAAGTTGTGGAAACCAAGAGGCAACACGAACATGTTACACTGCCACCATGGGGGGCTCAATTCTTCCACTTGATGCCATCGAACTCCCACCAGAAAGAAGTCATGTTAACTCAGAACCCATGGATGAATTGGAAGAGATCATTTTTTTTTCTCAAGAGGATCAGATCAAGAGTTTTCGCGTCAGTAAGACTCTTCCTCTGCAGCTCAAGGAGCATCTCATTGCCTATATAAGAGTAAATCAAGAGTTGTTCACTGGGACCACAGCCGACATGCTGGGGATCTCTAGAGACCTAATCATGTATCACCTTAGCATCAGCCCAGATGTCAAGCCAGTCCAGCAAAGGCACCACAAATTTGCTCTCGATAAGCTATAAGTAGTTAAAGAAGAATGCGACAAACTCCTAGCCACATGCTTCATCCAAGAAGTTAGCTATCCATAATGGCTAGCAAATGTGGTGATGGTTCAGAAAGCTAATGGTAATTGGAGAATGTGCATCGACTTTACAGATCTTAATAAGGCCTGGCCGAAAGATCTATTCCCTCTCCTAGGCACTGATCGATGTCACATCGGGTCATGAACTTCTAACTTTCATGGATGCATTTTTTGGGTATAATCAAATCCAAATGTTTCCACCTGACACCCCGAAGACGTCTTTCATCACCGATCAAAGTCTGTACTTCTATCGAGTTGTGCCGTTTGGCCTAAAAAATGCCAGCGCAACTTATCACGCATGGTAAATAAGGTATTTAAAAGTCAAATCGATAGAAACATGGATGTATACATGGATGATATGTTAGTCAAGAGTCTCGAAAGAATACCATGTCACCGATCTCTGAACAGGCACAAGCATAACATGCGATTGAACCCCTCAAATTTTGCTTTTGGAGTTTCCTCTGGTAAATTCTTGGGATTTATGGTTAGTCAGAGGGGAATCGAAGCCACTCCCAAGAAAATTAAAACAATTCGCAACATGTCTTCCCCGACCACGGTCAAGGAAGTGTAGAAACTCCCTGGCCGCTTGGCCGCCATCATCCGATTCCTCTCTATGTCTGGGGAGATATGTCTGCCATTTTTCAAAGTTCTACGGGGAGCGAAAGGTTTCGAGTGGGGGGAAGAACTACAGATCACCTTCGAACAACTCAAAGCATACATCGTCAACCCTTCGCTCCTGAGCAAGCCCGAGCCAGGTGAAATCCTTTACCTCTACTTAGCCACATCTGACTAGACTCTTAGTGTCATCCTAGTTAGAGAATAAGACAAGGCTCATAAACTGATCTTCTATGTAAAGTAAGGTACTCCATAGTGCAGAACTCTGTTACTCGAAGATGGAAAAAATGGCATATGCACTGGTCATAGCAGCTCAAAAACTCCACCGACATATCCAAGCGCATTCCATATGCGTTCTCACCGATCATCCGCTCAAGCAAGTACTCCTCAAACCTGAAAGTCCTGGAAGATTAATGAAGTGGTCCATTGAATTGAGTCAAAATGACATCAGCTACCGACCGAGAAAGGCTATCAAGGCCAAGGCTTTGGCCAAATTCATTAGGGAAACCACCATCACCGACTCTCTCGAGGAAGAAGAAAGCTTTGGAAGGTATATGTAGATGGGTCCTCTTGCCTCGAAGGAAGTGGAGTAGGAATTATTTTGCTTGGGCCCAATATTTACTCTACAATACCCATTGCGCCTCAATTTTCCTGCATCCAACAATGAAGCTGAATATGAAGCATTGATAGTGGGTATCTGGTTATCACATGAAGCAGGCGCACAAAGAATCAAGAGGTTCAACGACTCCTAGTTAGTCGTAGACCAGGTCCAAGGCGAGTACAAAGCTAGAGATGGCCACATGGCCAAGTATCTTTCACTAGTAAAGAAACTCCTGGCAACATTCAGAGAAGCTAATGTCACTCACATTCCCCGCAAGTAAAACAGGCAAGCAAATGCCATCTCCAAGCTAGCTTCCTCATCTCTCGATGGGTTCGACTGCATGGTCCTCATTGAGGTCCTTCTAAAGCCGAGCATCGAGGAGGAAAAGTTGGAGTGTAACAACCCGCAAAATTGAGTTATGACAATTTTTCCCTCGTGTGTTACACAAGTATACTTTGTACAGTTCCGGGTAATATCTGTAACGTATTGTAATATAAGTATCGTAATTATTTTGTATTTCGACTATTTATGCATTTATCTGTCTTCTCAAAATGCATTCTAATCCTATTTGAGCCAACTCAAATGTTAGTTTTCAATCTTTGTATTTTTACGTGCTTTTCACGTGCTTTTCACGTGTTATCGATGCATGTATCAATTATGTATGCTCTACCGTTACGTATAATATTTTCTATGTGTTTCAATTATTTATTTTATAACTTGTTCAAATTCGTTTTATAAACGGAATTTATTTTGCTCCTATTTTGATTAAAATATTTTTACGTATGGTGCACGTGTTGATTGTATTATGGTATATGTATAATCAAATATATTTTTCGTATGTTGTATTTCAATAATTTATAAACATTTTTCTGTGGATAAAAATCGATTTTTTATTTGAATATTTGTTTTTACGTGCGACGCACGTGTTTGCAGTGCACGCGTTGGTTGTATCCTCTTTTAAAATAAAATATATGAAGTGTGTGTTTATTTTTATTTGTGCGTGAAAACTCTAATTTTTAATTAAATTAAACTAGTTTTTATTAAATATATATTACACATGTTTACATATGTATTTATTTTAAATAAAAAACTATTAGTGATTGGTGTGCACTTAGCACGCACGTGCACGTGCTTGTGCACTTGGGTGAATAGCCGGTCGGCTGTTGGATTGGGGTGACTGGAGGAGAGGAAGAGGTGAGTGGGTAGATTAGTGGGTAATTAATTGTTTTAAGTGGATAATTAATTGTTTTAGTGGATTAATTAATTTAGCTTATATTTAATAAATTAATTTCCCACTACAAAGATATTGGAATACCCGGGGAAACAACCCCGGCGTTTGGGTGTTTCGCCGGGACATTCCCCGGTGCTTTTATAAAAACGCCAGCGAGGTCCAAAGAAACCCCGGCGTTTGTTAATAAACGCCGGGGATATATCCTATCTAATAAACCCCACACCCCTTTATTATTGCCCACTTTCCTCTCTCTCTCTTTCAGGTTTCGCGCCCACACCCCAGGATTTTCTCTTCCGCTCTTCGATTTCGCACCGATCGATCAAGAAGATCCTTCATCGTCTTCGTCGTCGCTCTCGCACACACCATCGTTGTTGCCATCCTCTGCCGTCATCGATCGCCGCCCTGCATCGCCGTGACCCCACGTCACCATCGCCATCTTCCCCAAAATCCTCTACTGACCGATTCAACTGAAATCGATTTTGATCGATCAGAATTCAAGAACCAGGTACGGATCATCTTAGATCTAGGGTTTCCATTGCTATTTTCAAGTCAGTTTTGTTTCAATTACATGAAGGGATGAAATTAGGGCTAATAAGAACATTCATCTTGTTGCTCCCTTTGCAGATCCCAGCGTTTTGCAATTGTGAGATTTGTTTTCCTTATCAATGTTATTGTTGGTTGGTTTCTGCTTTTGTAGAGAGGAGTTTTGTGGAAGATTATATGTTTGACGAAATGTCATGCTTGGAAAGTTGATGTTTTTGAGTGTTTGGAGCTGGGTTTGAGATACCCATTTGATTGGTTTCAAAGAATTATGTGTTGGATACTTGAACATTGATTATGTGTTTTAATTGCAGAATTGGATTAAGATCTAACTTCAGTGCTATATTTGTTGTGTTTTTGGTTTGTTGGTGTAGGTTGTAGCGCGGTTTAATGAAGTTGTGACTGAGTTGCTATTGGAGGGAGCGTTAGAGACTTTTAGGCGATATTCGGTTCGAGAAGAAGACATCACATTATGTATGTGAAGCCTGTTAGTGTTCTTTAATATGTATATTGTTCTGTGTTAAGATTAGTAGAAATTGTTAATGTTAATGTGCAAACTATCTTTCTTTTGTTGCTGCTCGTAAAAATACACTTTGCAGTCTTTGTGTTAATGCTATATGAATTGATGCTTTGTTTGTTAATTTAGCTTGTATTTTCTTCAAACAGTGCATGTCATTTTAAGCATTAACCTAACCTGTGGATTGACTTAGTTGACATCTGACAACAATCTCTGTGACTAATGTCATAACTAGTATAACATGAAGGTATGATATGTATATTAGTACATCATCGAATCATCGAATCATCAATTCTTCACTGAAATCTTGCTACTTTATTGTTCTTTGACCATAAATCTATGCAAAACTTCTCTTTCTTAATTGTTCTTATAGTTGTTGTGCTCTTCTTCTTTATTATTTTAGGCTTAAGTAGTCATTAGAGCTAATTTTCTTCATGGAACATTTCAAAGAGAAGGATAATTTTTGAAAGTAACTGAAATTATCATTTGCTAATCAAAACCAGTTTTTGCCATTTCCTTTAGGTTGTCAAAGTACCTGGTAGCTTTGAGATACCTGTCGTTGCACAGAAGCTTGGGAGGTCTGGGAACTTTCATGTGATAGTATGCATTGGAGCTGTGGTAACTTTGAACTTTTTCAATGAGCAAAATTGGAGTGAGTTTTCAGCTAATTATTTTCAGAGACAATTTACCAGAATTTTGAAACTGTGAAAATTTTGTTATCAAGGAGCTGAATATTTGTGTTTATGAAGTTGATATTAGTCAATGATTTTAAAATATTTGATATTAGTCAACTTGAAAACCAAATATTAATGTTATGTATTATTAACAGTGACCGGTAGTGATGCGCCATTCGAAATTAATGAAATCTACCAAGAATACAAGATATCATTGTTATGGAGTAGTCCAAAATTTGCCATTTAGGTATCAGTTTGATCATCTTGTTAATAGGGTGCTTTAATCGTATGTATGAGCCATAGACCTGAACCTAATTAGTTCACAATCTCGAAGAATACTAACATAATGCTGAAAATAGCGTCCTTATACACTCGTGATACTATTCACATAGAAACTACCAAAATTTACTTCCAGGTGCAAGAATAATGGACCAACAGAGTTACAACTCTAATATACTTCTATAACCCAAATGATTGCA
Source organism: Hemerocallis citrina (assembly GCA_017893485.1). NCBI lineage: Eukaryota > Viridiplantae > Streptophyta > Magnoliopsida > Asparagales > Asphodelaceae > Hemerocallis > Hemerocallis citrina. The sequence goes on from CM030365.1 coordinate 183,664,373, forward strand.
GACTTGTGATAGCTCCAGATATACTATAATTTCATCACAGTCTACATGCAACTACTTCAGTTTCAATATATATCACTAATTTTTTGCTTGTGCAATGTGTATTAAGCAATCATAAACAATCAATCATGTATATAGAGATGTACACTTAACTTAATGAAGAGATCTATTAAGCTACCATTCATCAAGCTATAGTTAATGAAGAGATCTATTAATGAAGAGATCTATTAACTTAATGAAGAGATCTATTTGCATAGTACTGTGCAAATGTATACTGCAGTTTACATTTTTTTCTATGTATGCTTTGCTGAGAATTTTGAATTATAAATAATTAAGTACATTGATATTTTTTGATGTGTTGATTGTATGAGATTGTTTGATGGGTTGATTGTAACATTTTAAGGTCTACTTTGAAAGTTTTAGGCTACAGTACATAAAGCTACTACTTGATGCAATGAGATTGATTGATGGGTTGATTGTAGATTTTAAGGTCTACTTTTAAAGCTACCCGAGTTTAGAGACTATTCTAATTTTGCTTTAATATGCATAACCCGGCTGTGCTATATACTTTGGTGCAATGTTTGTTCAGGTGGAGGTGGGAGCACTGGTGATTCAAGGGCCAAAGCTGGCAACTGTGCTTAGCCAAGTTAAGAAGCTGGAGGCCTCTGTTTTGGTCGTAAGTCAGGGCAAACCCTCCCTGTTTTTTTCTTGGTAAGATTTGACCATTACCCAAATCTCCAATTTAATCACCGACAAGTTTGGAAGTTTGATTGTTTAATCTCTTGTTCAAAAATCTCGCAGTTTGTTTAGGAGTAGCAGTGAAGATTTTGTGGAGCAATGCATCAACAAAGCAGAGTGCTTGACTCTTGCAGTAAGGAAACAGAGTAGGGGAGTTGGTGGCTACTTGGTTAGCACTAGATGGCAGAAGAACTTCTGGCTCTTGGCCTAACTTTAACTAGGAGCATACTCAATTTACTCTTAACAAATAATGTCCTCTATCTATTATATGGTTGTCATTTATGTTGCAAATTACTCTAGTGTGTCTACCAGAAAATCTGAACTCAAGAGCTTGTAATGTTGCTGCACCGAAGATAATTTATATTATTATGCTTGATTATTGGAATGAATTTGTGTTGTGATGTATTTATATATTGTTTATTATATTTGATTAATAGATTTGTAAAAAATATTAAAATGATTTCTAGAAAATGATTTTGATTTGAATTACAGGTATTTGATTTGATAAAATGGACAAAAAACAACCACTACACAATTGTTTTCTTTATATAAAAAAAATCAATACCTACCCGGCATTTGAAAATGCCGGGATAGGTCTTTTAAAGGAAAAAAAATTAAAAAATAAAATCAACATTTCCCGGTGTTTTGGCAATGCCGGTATATACCCCGACGTTTGGAAACGTCGGGGAAAGTGTTCTGCAACCCCGGCGGGGGAAAGCACGGCGCTTGCGGGGGCGTTTTTCGAAGTGCCGGGGGGACCAACCCCGGAGTTTATAAACGCCGAAAATGGGCAAAACAAACGCTGGGGTTTACCCTCTTATTTGTAGTGTCCCCTTTATAAACAGCTTCCCTCACCGTACTCCTAATTAGCAAAAAATGAAACAAAAAGAAAATTATGGTGCTGTTCCTATTGATGCCTAAAGGTAGCTATCCTTTTTCTTCTTTGGAGAACGGACTTCGAGGAAGTTTGGAGCAATTTTCTTTCTAGAAGTTTCTATTTCAATTTGCATCAAAACAAGGTGGGCGTTTCTCCTTTGCTTTCTAAAGTAAAATAGAATGCATGTGTAGGAAATTTTGATGTTTGAAGGTAATCAAAGAAATTTTTATTTTATTTTTTGATCTTTCAAGTTTTAAGAATTGAGAAAAATCAAAGAAATATTCTAAAATGTTATTAGATCACTTGGAAATTATTTATAGTATTTTAAGAGATATTTTTGGGAAATTAAGATCATGTTTATAAGATGAGAAGAATGTATATGATTAAGATTTTAAGGGTTGAGTTGTGATAAAATGAAAGTAAAATGATATTTAAATAATGAACATCTTTAAGAAATTTTGTTTTCAATCTTAAACAACTTTTGAATTGAGAATCATAATTGAAGTATAGATGAATATGAAAAGGAGTTTTAGTAATTGAAAAACCTGTGTGAATTATTAAATGAATTATTTGGTTGGTTAACAAAGAAGTGCTTACTTCATGATGAATAAATAAATGATAATGGATGAAAGAATTGAATAAATGAAATTGAGAATATGAATAATGAGAGTATGAGTACCCTATAATGTTGAACATGAAAATATGTTGATTCTAGAGGCTTAGTGAGACCCAGAGACCGGCAACGTAATGTAATGATTAATTGAGTTTTGAGAAAGGGCCAGTATGGGCTATCGTTCTCGGTGTATGGCTTAAGACCGGTAGGAGGGTAAGCTAGCTCTAGGTAGTATTATTTATTCATGTTTCGAACTTAAGGATAACACACTAAGAGAAGATGTAATAAAACTTGGTTAAACGTAAGTGGGGCACCTCTATATAGTCTGACGATGGACTCCAAGACTATAGACCCAGTTTGACAGTGGACTCCAGGATCATGAATAGTCCAGCAGATGGGAGGTCGTTCTCCAGTGTATATGCGTATACCGGGGCTAGAGGGGCACTTGCGGGATGTTCGCACGACGAGGATTTTCGTATAGCCTGACGGTGGACTCCAGAGCTGGAGTCCGTACTCGTGAAATGTCTAAAACTTGATTTTGTTACCGAGCAGTTTTTCTAGTTTTTCATGGTGAGAGATTAAATCATTTAATGTGGAGTACGTAGGTGCTTGCCCTCGGACCTATGTAGTATGGGATGCATAGCATCCGAACAAGTATGCATTAGTGTCATCGTAGCATAACATCTGCATTAGGCATTAAGTCATATTATACACTGTCATGTTTAGAATAGTCACTCTTTTACACTTTAATATGCATTTAAGTTTGTGGTTGCTTAAGTAAGAGAATCATTATATTTTGGCATAGCGAGGATCGCTGTTTTATAACATTGTGTCGGTTGAAAGCAATTGACGTGCCCACGGTTTTCAGTGCAGGGCTTGGATTGGCAAAAAGACAAAAAGAAGAACTGACGCTAAAGCTTATTCTCATAATTTAAGTTGATGATGTTAAAGTTGTATATGTATCATGTTGTATTCTTTTTAATTTCCGCTGCGTTGATGTAAGAACATTGTTGTATAATAAAAAGTTTTAATTTTCTTATCAAATTGTACGAATTTAAAGTAAAAGATCCTGTTGTGCTATGAATTACATGTAAATAGAATTCGGGGTGTTACATGGAGCTCATAGCCGTCACACCCCAAAAGTCCGAAGATTGTTGGATAAAACCCCTGATCAATTTTCTCGACAAGGGAATCCTCCCTGAAAATTGCAAAGAAGCAAGGAAGATTCTAACAAATGAAGAGAGATACACTCTCGTGAAAGGACTCCTGTACAAACGATCATACACTATAGTTGATGGAAGGCCCTATTTGAGATGTCTCACTCAAGAAGAAGTGCAGTACACCCTCAAAGAACAAGATGAAGTAATCTACAACTACCATCAAGGGACAAGATCCCTCACACAAAAGATACTCAATCATGGGTACTATTGTCCCACACTACTCAGTGACGTGCAAGAGTATGTTTGCCAGTGCGACCTCTATTAGAAGCATTCAGCAATCAAGCATAGACCTCAAGCAATCCTCAGCTCTATGTCTAGCATTATCCCCTTTACCATGTGGGGAATATACTTGCTTCGACCATTTCCGCCAGCAGCCGGCTGAAGAATATTCTTAGTGGTTGCCATCGACTACTTCACAAAGTGGGTCGAAGCAAAACCGCTAATAACTATCACAGAACTGAAAATCCAACAGTTCTTTTGGAAGAACATTATCTGCAAATTTGGGATCCCCCGCATACTCGTTTTCGATAACGACAATTCACCGACAAAATTTTTTGCCAGTTCTGCACGGATTTGGGAATCACTCGGCGCTTCTGTAACCCTTGTTTCCGATTTTTTTCGGATTTTCTTCTGTAACTTTTTTCGTTCTCATTCTTGTAATTTGATCCTTGTTATTATTTTATTATGGATTTTTGTTCATCTGAAACCAATTGTATTCCTTAAATCTATTTTAATTTCTCATGCTGAACCCTGAGATTATTTTTGTGCACTCTACTCTCATTTTATCCGAGTGTCTGGTGTATCCTAATTACCTTATTTTTAAACTTATTTAATTGTCTTTTGGATCCCTAACCCAAACCCCAAACCCATCTTTTATTGAGTCCTAATCCAAACCCAATCCCATCTCTTATTGGATCCTAAAGCCAAATCCCCATACCCCAATCCCCACTAACAACCAATCCCCAGATTTCCTCCGCATGATCCCCAGTATCTTTTAACTACCTGATTAATCCCCCCATTTCTCTTTCTCTCTTCTTCTTAATCCACCGCTCAAACCACAAACCCTTCATCTTCATGTTCAAACCCTAACCCTCTACTGTGCAACCCCATACTCCTTCCTCCCGCCTGCTCACCCCCGACCTCGAACCCCGTGCCCCCTCGCCGCCACCATCAAACCTTTACCATCATCGACCTCCCTACATCCTCGCGACTTCAGCCCACCATCGCCTCCTCCTGCTCGTGACTTCAGCCCACCATCGCCTCCTCCTGCTCGTGACTCCAACCGCGCGACCACCAGTACCGCTTGAACCACCGCATCCCTTACCAACTGCAGCAACCCATCCCAGCATAACCTTCCACTCCCGTCCTGTCGCTCCGACCGTCACAGCAACCACCTCCGCTCTCATCTTCTCCCTTCATCCTCAACCCTCTGTCGGTAGCAACCACCGAACCCCGAAGTTGCTCTCATCTTCACCATCGACCTCCGCAACCCAGCACCATCAACACCCTATCTCGCACCGCCTTGCCGTTCACCCACCACGATCGTAGCTGCTCCACCTCATCACCATCATCTCGCCGCTCATCCCCAGTCTCCTCGCCTTTCAACCAAACCAGTTGTGACCCCCTTTGACTACCTCCTCTCCGCCGCTCGACAGCCCCTCAGCCACTGTTGTTCTTGCCCTTGCCGTTGCCGTCGCACTTGTTGTGTTGTTTTCCTTGATATTGTTGTTTTTGACTCTTGCACGTGTTTCGCACATGTCGCCACTATTTCGTTATTTGCACATGCATTGTTTCCGTCGAGATTCTCATCCAGTTATTCTCTCATTCGGATAAATCTTCGTAAGGCAAGTCTTCTTGAACCCCTTTATTATTCATGTTCAAGAATTTCATTGATCCCTGCAAGTAGTTCATAATCCAATCATCGTACAGATCTTTGCCTGAAATTTGTTCAAGAGGTTATTACGGATTCATCGGCGAAACCAAGTGATAACTCTCTTTTCATGCCATTCTCTTGACTCAAACCCAAATTTGATCACCCATAGTCATATGCATACTTCATGAATACAATTAGAACCATATTAATTATAGGGTAGATTGGTGAATTAAATGTTTTGATTGAATGAAATTTTATTTGTGAATTGAATTCCATGATTATAGAAATCTTGCCTTGTTAATGTTATAATGTCATCCTGATAAATAAGTTAAATTTTCTATTGATTTATTGCCATGAAATTACATGCTTGCGTGTTTGAATTATTGCCAATTCATATCAATTAACTTGCTTGTCCGCTGTCTACTCAATATTGCATTAAACTTTTGAACTAGTTGCTGTAAGAATTTAATAGAACCTTGTATATAACAATTGTAGCCATGTGAATCTACTTTTCAGAATATTTGACGGATCTAAATTCAGATGTATAACCTGCAAGTTATTAGTCTTTTACTGCTGCTAAGTCTAGACTTCAAGATTTGCTGTTTACATGCGTATCGTTGTGAATTAGTAATTGAAATGAAATGTTAACAAAAGAATTAAAATTTGAAATTTATCTGGCTGCAACTAGACATGATTAGGAGTCACCCTCAATTTTTGTGAAATTATTTTATGAATATGCAGACCCGATATGTACATGTAAAGATGACTCTAAGTTCCCGACTGAACATAAAAGCAGAATTAGATTTTACACCCAGTTTCTGTAGTTCTCATATGTCGTGTGAATATGTGTCGGAACCGGCAGCGAGTCTAGTTTCTTGAACTCCTGACAGGATCCTGATTTTCTTACCTATAGCAACGGGAATCTCTGTTTTGGTACAACAACGTCTTGTTGTCCAGAATATATGTCTTTGTATTGATTTAGTATAAACATGTTGAGCTTACACTTAATGAGTAGAAATTAGTCCACCAAGAATAACACAACCTTGATATATTCCTGATCTTGCTTCGACACTACTACACCCATTGCATGCTCACATTAGAATGTAATAAAATATTAACAAGCCGGGGTATTAAGGGTCGACTTGGTAGTGAACATTCGAAAACTGTACTCGGTAAGGAGCCTTCTTGTTTATATGGATTATTGTTATGGAAGGTGGAGTAACGCTTGTTATCTTGTTATTTTGTTATCTGAGTATACGATCTGTTGAGTTCACCATCACAGTCTAAACGATCACTGTTTGCATGCACCGAACCTGTGGTATGGGACACAATATTACGTGCATTAGATAGGTTCATAAAAGACTAAAAAACCTAGACTGTCACTTGCATGCTTGATCTTGAATATTGTCATCGATCTTGATCATTGATTGTAACCATTGATTCTTGCATGATTAATTATAGACCCTTGATCACATTATCGACCTTTGTTATTGTTTCTTGACTTGATCTAGTTCATTATTCTTGATATACCATGTTTTGCTTGCTCTCTACTTTCACTACTTGCAGTTCAGAGCTTGCTCTAACGGACAATATTTTTCTACTTTAGATCACGAGTTCGTATGTACTCAAGGAATAATACCTGAAGGACTTGGTGAGAAACACTTTTAGAGATTCAAGCTCAAGGAATAGACTGCATTGATTATCTATTTATGCTATTTTATTTTGAACATTGCTATTATTATTGTACTTTGTTTTCTTGCCTTGTTGACTCGAAGTTTGTTTTTATCCCAGATGTTGGATATTATGTTATGGATTATTTCGTTGATTATTGATGTCATTCTTTGTTTATGTGATTATTTACTCTCATGTGGTTGTGATTATATTCATATTATTGAGTTAGACCGGTACAGTTTATGGTTGATGCTTACATCATTCACTGGGCCTTTGTTATGTGCTCATATTCCTGTATTTTGGGAAGTGGGACGTGGCAGCTTCACCTCAGTCTCGCATCCCCAAACCAAAGTCCAAGTTGAAAATTCAAACCAACAGATTCTAGATGGCCTTAAAAAGAGACTAGGAGAAGCCGCGAGAGGATTGTGGGTTGAAGAGCTGCCAAGGGTGTTGTGGTCTTATAGAACCACAAAGCGACACCTACCGAGGAGTCGCCATTCAACCTCGCCAATGGCACGGAAGCACTTATCCCCTTGGAAGTTGGATTACCATCTCCCAGTCTTTTTTCCTTCAACGAAAAGCAAAATTCCAACAATCTTCGAGCCAATCTCGACATTGTTGGAAAGGTCCGAGAAAAGTTGGCCACCCGGATGAACATTTATCAGCAAAAGGTCAAGAAGTTTTATAACAAGAGAGTCCACCTCACTAAGCTGAAAGAGGGGGAACTCATCTTGCGCAAACTCAAAATCTCGGACCCACAAAGAAGAGGAAAGCTCGCTCCCAACTGAGAGGGGTCGTACAAGGTCTCTCAAGTGATTCATCCGGGTTCATATCGACTTGAAGACCTGGGGGGGGGAGGGAGGAGAAGATACCCAGAGCTTGGAATGCCGAGCACCTCATGAAGTACCACGAGAGCATCTGAAACACCCTCTTTTAACAATAGAACTTTTAAAACATGTAATAAATGTCAGCCACAAGAGCAACTATTTAGTTTATTTTTCCTCTCAATAAAAACCGCTTACACTACCGGTCAATGCATGTAATAAAGGTCAGCCATTAGAGCAGATACTTAGTTTTTTACAACTCCATTGAAGCAAACAATGCGTTAAATGCAAACTTATACACAAAATGGTACAAAAAACTTGTTAAAAACTCCATATAGACTAGTTCGGACTACATACCCACTGCTCATTTACTCTAGCAATTTGCACTAAAGCAATTTCATAGTTCACTTCGCCATTTGATATGCTCCTACAATCCGTTAACACCTCGACACCAGGTTCGGAGTCCATACCTATGGCTCGAAGTTACTTTAGCAACTTGCCACAAAAAAAGTTCAGAGTTCATTTTGATATTCGATATGCTCCTGATGTGTCGGATTTATATATATATATTTGTACTCATTTACCTATTAAAATGGCTTGTTTTCGCTGATATTGTCTATAATTCATCTTATTTCTATATGATTTCATTTAATTAATTATTTTTGAAGAAATAATATTTTTGATGCAAAAAGTAAAGAATTGTGGAAAAAATCAACAAACAAAGTAAAATAATTGATTTATCATTTTTTTATTGTTTTGTTGAATTAAAATTGCGACAAATAAATTTTAAAATGATTTTTTATACGCTAATATGATTTATAGTTAGTTTAATTTATTTTAAACTAATTAATTTTATTTTATTTAAAAATCCTAATTTCTGGTATTATTTTGTGTATGCAGAAGCACGTGGTGAGCAGAAAAGGCAGAAAAGAAGGAAAGAGAAACAAATAAAATTCTGCATTATAAAAGGAAGGAAATAAAGGAAGAATGTGGACTTTTCTGCAAAAGTGCAAACCCTAAAGCTTCTCTCCGTTTCCCTATAAATACAAACCAAAGAGAGGGTACAAACTCAAGAGGTGACGGCTACAAATACAAAACATATTAAACAAAGAAAAGTCAGAGAGAGAGAGAACTACTTCTTCCTGTTGTGCACGGCATCCAAGGGGAACAAGGAGAATACTGTGCGGGCAGTAGCAATCCTCTTCAATTGGGGTTTTCGAAGTGCACCCGACAGTGGACTGGACCCTGTGCTGGCGTGTGGGTTAACGAAGTAAACAAAGAGAGAGAGCGCAGTAGGAGCGGTTCCCAAGACGAAGACAGCAGGCACAGCTGCTGACCTGGCTCTGATCCGGACGTGACAGGCAGCTCAGAGACAGCGACTGCTGCTATTGTGCGCGCGGTTCCCGAGGCGACGCTTGCTCTGGCTCCCGTGTGCTGACGCTGACGACGACTGGGTTGCTTTGGCTTTTGAGAAGAAAAGGGGTTTGCATTAATTGTTTTTTTTTATTACTTTTTGTATCCTCTCTTCTTCTCTAAATATTTGTAGATGCAAACCAAACATTTAATTAATTGCAATCCCAAACAAATATGAACTGAATTTATTGTTCTAGAGGCTAAGGTGTAGCCAAGTTTTGTAGAACACAAATTTTAATTCCTTATTATTACTCTATTTTTCCTGGTTGTGTTTTAATTTTTATTATTTATGCGTACAACATGGTGGATAGACATTTGTATGATTTGTCAAAGCATAAAGAGACCGAACAGGTAATTTGTGATTAATAAAAATTAAGACCGTATATTGGAGGACGTGACCGTTAAGAAATCCAATTTTTCAATTAATAATTTGGTGGATAGACGAATGATTAATTGAGAATAATTTTTAGACTACGTTGATAGAGTGGTTAATATCTTTAGGATTTTGGTCGACAATTGGGAAAGATAATATCTTTAATTTATAAGGAATAATAAATTGTGTGTGTGATAAACGAGGTGAACCAAGAGCCCTAGAACAAATTTTATCTTTAAACAAAGTACAAGAGCTTCATAGTTTAACAGCCCTCTCCCTCTTCACCAATTTAATTAGTTTTAATTAGATTAGAATAATTTAGTTGTTTTATTATTCATAAAATTCGATCTTCCAAATAGTGATTCATCTAGTGATATCGGTACTCAGTAAAATATCTAGTCCCTGTGGGTTCGACACTCTACTCATCTATCTATATTACTTGTGCGATTTTGTACACTTGCAAATATCAACATCAGCTCCTGTAACCTGTTAATACTTAAACTAACAAGTTCGGAATCCATACCCATGGTTCAGTGTTACTTTATCAACCTGTAATTAAGCACGTTCAGAGTTCAAATCGCTATTCGATCTGTTCCTGAAACTAATTAAAATTTCTTAAGGACAGATTACAAGTCCAAATTTTTGGATTGCAGTTACTCCAATAAAAATTGCAAAACCAACACTTGGAGCCAACTCGCCACTCGATGTAACTCTTATAGTTTGTTGGAGGACCTATATACCAAGTTTGGGAAAACAACTCTTACTCAGAGTTGCTCATGCATCTAGCTAAACACCCATACAGCAAGCTTGGAAGACAACTCTCCCAAAGAGTTGCTCATATAATTAGCTGGGTACAAAATGGATAGATTCTAAACTCCGTCAAACATTATGCAAGCACACCATCGATAGTTAGTTAGCTATACACAACAAATTTGAAGCATTTTTATTTAGCTACAAAGAATTCAGTCGACAGTTCATCAATCTCAACAACAAGTTGCACAATAAGGATCAAGCATATGAAAAGATTTCTTCACATCACAGAACTATCGCAAACCTATATGTTCAGATCCAGTACAACTATAAATATTTACAAGTACAAAACTATGAGCCATACAACAAGAATAGAATTACAATGAGTCTGCAAGTGAAAGAATCGTTACAGAGGCATGCTGAAATGTTAAGCAGCATAGTAACTCTACAATATGGCATACAAACTGTCCTTCTGGCTCTGCATGCGGGAAATGTTATTCCGAAAAGATGCAAGCCTCCTCGTGGATTTGTTGACGGGCATCACCACCTTCCGGCCACTTACGTCTGTGACAGAAGGAGCAGACCCACAGAAGGAGCACACGTTCCTCCACGGGGGGAAGCAATCGACAAAGCAGTCCCTTAGCTCTAAACATCGCAATAAGGATGAGGGGGTACATGCACAGTTGAGCCCATTCCCCAAATGCTCGACGTAGCTCTACAAGCTATTGTGCTTTTTTTCACCTTAGCCATTGTGCATTCCTTCACATCAACCGTTGCTCCCTTTTTTACACCAAAAATGCGTGAAGTGCTTTCTGTTCGCAACCCATCAAGTCTCGCTTGGAAATAATACAACTCCAAGTCTTTCTTAACAACCACTTCCCTAAGTATAGCACACTCTCTAATACCGTCTTTTGTTACCTTCAGAGGCAGAGGCATGCTAGCAAGATGATCAACGCGTAAGAGGGCTAACTCGCAATCCCTCTCGATAAGTGCCTACTTGAGGCGAACAGTTTCCAACCACACATTTTCCGACTGAACACGCAAACAGTCGACAGCTAGTTCCCTTATGCACACTCACCTACGAAGATGCTCAACTTCATCACTACGAGGTTTCTCCCCCATCTCCACAATCATCTGTCAACCAGTCGAAGAACATCGTCAAGCAAGAGAACTATGTGCCACAGTTAAAAGTCATCACAAAACACAGTCGACACAATACAAAGGCAATGATAACGCATGAAAATAGTCTTTCATCCACTAAAATGAAGATGCAGGAGTGCGGTGACCAGTCCACAATTATGCACCATACAAAGACTAAATCAAATGCAACTAAAGTCTAAATCAAATGCAACTAAAGAAAGTGTGAATATTGAAGGGTGAATTAAGCATACACTATCTTGGCGGAACCAAGGAGCACCCGGTCGCCTCCTTTCCTTTACCTTTCTTCCCAGACCTACTCCTCACTCCACTCGTGGGAGTGTCTCCCAGCCACCGTCCTCCTTGCCTGTATCGAGGGCCTCCCCGGTGCGAAGCAGTATGTGGTAATCTTTTCCACCAAAACCAAGAGCGCACTCCACCACACGCGAAATTGTCGCCACGTAAGATTTAACCATCCACCCCTACAAATTAGACTTGATCTCAGCCTCAACCTTGGCCACCATGGCCTTCACCTCTAAGGCTGCATCAGCACGGACCTTCTCCAACTCCAACTAGAGCTCGACTATCATCTTTGCCGACTCCTCCCACTTCTTCGATGCCTCCAGCTCGAGGCGCATCTCCTCCGCCATCTTCGTCGATTCCTCCAACTTAAGGCATGCTTCCCCTTCCTTCTTCTTTAATGATTCCAACTCCTCCCTCAGTTCCTTGATGGAATTCTTCTTGTCTCTCTCAGTGCGAGAGATCTGGGCCCAAAAGTTTATCTCCTTAGCCGTATAAAAGTTGACCAGGTGCTCAAAGTGACATTGCCTGAGATAAGGAGAAAACAATTCAAACATCATATTGCAAACGGGAATAACGCAAGCCAAAAATCATGGAAGACTAGATCGTACCATCATATGTGTGTTTGTGCGATCTCCAAGACCGACCTCTTGGGGGCTCCATTTTCAGCCTCTCTCGGTCAGCAGGAGTAGGAAGGTGGCGGCTAGCATCGAAGCAGGCGGTAAAATTCCTCAAGAAGCTCTCTCGTGGCTTCACATTCTAGTCGGAGGTGTAAACTGTCCCCCTTCCCCCCCCCCAATCGTCGAGAATCGCTGCAGCCTCGGTGATCAGTGGAACAGGCATGGCACTCGCACGATCGCAGCTAAGGAGGAACCCGCGGCAACAATGGGCAATGCCACCGAAGCTGGATCAGTCGGTACAGTAGGGACCGGAGGCAACGGGTCCTGAGAATGAAAAGGACGGCTCCCCGATCTCTTCTGCTTCTTTATCTCGTCAACCCTCTTGTTACGTAGCGCAACCATGTCCACCAACAAGTCTTCGTAGTCCATGCCTCCTTTTTCTACAAGATGAAACACGAAGAAGTTAGAACTCGTGATGCAAAACATAATTAGTGCAAAAACAGCAATGGCATGAATTAAATGATGAGAAAGCAAAAGTTGTAAACCATACTAGAAACAACCAAGCTAAAACCACCATCGAAGAGTACTTCGTCGGTGATATCTTGCAACGCCAACACCTCCAACACAAGAAAAGCATCACTGACACTATTCTCCACAACGGTCACCACCGGCTCTGTCGTCATCACTGATGAAACCGTTCTCCTCCATGTCGTGGGAATCCCCACGGCTTTGCATTTCTCACCACAAGAAACTTCTCCTTCCAATGCTTGATTGAGATGGGAACGTCGGTCACGCCTCGATTTTTACAAGGATTGAGGTACCAACATCGCACCATCTTGCTCTGATGAACAATCTTGATGTGACGTCAGAACACGATAATGCTCGGTTTGGCCCTGAGCCGACAACACTGTAAGACAAAACCTACCACATGACTCCATGCATTGGGCATAAGCTGCCTCAGACACAGCCTATACCAGTTATGCACCTCTTTGACGAAGGAGTCGAGGGGCAAATGAAGCCCCATGAAGAAGGCGTCGCAAGGAAAGAAATAGTATTCCTCCGATATTGTGTAACAAACCCTAATTCCAGGATCCGATAAAATAATCCTTACTCGGGAGAATCCCAAAGCTCGCCCTAATCACGGTGAGCTCCTCCTGCGTAAGGATGGTGATGGCATAATCAGCCTCAATAGTGTAAACAGGGTCCGGTTCGGCATACTCCATGCCACCCCTAAGGAAGTCTCGATCAACTACGGGGTACTCCCTCAGTTCGGGGACAAAGAACAATGGGGACTTAAGCGCACATCCCCTATCTCTCTCAAACTCAACGATCATCTCTGCATTGGTGGAACAACCGAATACATCACTCCATGTCTCCCATCTAGTGAAACGGCTAAGACTCAACACCATCGTCTACATCTAGACTAACCAAGGTGGAAGAAGAACTGGTCGATGAAATGCTATACATAATGAACAATGATCGTGAGGAGGTTACCTAGTCGAAGCAATAGGAACACTGAATCTACAACTACAACTAGGACCATCTGGCAGCATTAGATCAATATGGATCACCAGCGAACACCAGACGAACCACCAGCACCGCCCGGTGAACCACCATTGTTTTTAGAGAGAGAAGCTCTCAAAAAACTTCTAGAGAGAAGTGAATGAGGTAAATGAGGAAGAGAGGGTGAAATCAACCCCTATTTATAGGATCTCTAAGATTAAATTGCCATGTGGCAAAATCTCAGCCATTCACAAGATCCAACAGTTGGATTACACTGCATCCAAATCAGTAAAAATAGTACCCCAGTAGTACAACAGTCGATTGGCAAAGTGGGTGAACGCCACAATTCCTGGTCGATGGGGGAACGATTCAATGAGGGGGGACAAATCAACAGGCATTTGGTGGGCACAACGGGATAGAAAAATCAGCAAACACTTGGTGGTCGCAATGGGGTAGATATTTCATCAAACACTTGGTAGGAAAAATCAACACCGACGAAAGAAGCCCTACATCAACCAACTAAAATTCACTTCGAACTCTGCTTCTCAACACAACAACAAACCCAAAGCTTCAAGTAAAGAGATGAACAAATTGTAACACCCCGAATTTCAAATAAGGATAAATTCGAGATTTCACAGGATCTTTACTTCACTTCGTACAATTTTACAAGAAAATTTAAAACTTTTCATTCATAATACATCAGAGTTCCCTTACAACTTGGTTTTGCACAGCGGAAGAATGAAATTTACAATAAAACATTTACAACATCTTTAAAATAAAACAGCATCAGCATATCCACTTTATAGCTCAATGAATAGTCCTTTACCTGCATATCAATCTGTGGGCACGTCAGTTACTTACAACTGACGAAATGTTATACACGGCTATCCTCTCTATGCCGGGAATAGTATAACGATCTCATACTTTAACAAATCAACAAAAAGATTGAATGAACAAGTAAAGTGTCAAAGGTGATTATTCTAAACATAAGTGTATGTCATGCCTTAATGCCTAATGCACACATTTCTATACTAGGATGACACTAATGCACACTTGTTCGGATTCTATGCATCCCATACTACATAGGTCCGAGGGCAAGCGCCTACGTACTCCACATTGAAGGGTTCGATCCCTCGCCATGAGACTACCCAGTAATAAAACAAGTTTTAGAGTTATTTCACAGATACGGATCTCAGCCTCCCTGGCTAGCCTCCCTGGCTTATATTAACAGATCCCAGCCTCCCTGGCTATTATATCGTGATGATAATCCCGTAAATGCCCTTTTAGCCCCAGTATATACATATTCTTTGGAGTATGGTAAACATCCGTCGACTACCCTAAGTCCCGAATAAAATACAGTCCATCTCCTATGGGGCAACCACAGTCCACCAACTGGGTCTATAGCCACGGAGATCCACCGCCGACTATATAGAAGCACCCATTTACGTTTGCACAAGTTTATCACATCTTCACTTAAGTGCCTAATTATTTTTAGTTCAAGACATGAATATGTTATCACCCTAGAATCAGTTTTACCTCATACCGGATTTATTCACAAAATACGAGATCGCCCGACGGCATTATCTCAAAATCATATCAATTCTTTCTTTCAAAATTACCGGTAACCGAAGTCTTACTAATTCTTAATCATAAATCTTTCATGTCCAAGAAACATGGGTACACATACCCTTTAATAATCATGTCTTAACCTATTATATTCATGTCTCTAACTTATCCATAATCTAATCAATGTCCCATTTTTGCATCACTCATGGTTCATTCGTTCACAATCTTTGAAAACAATAATTCTTTTCATGACATAAATTCATCACTTTAAGTCTCTTCAGCAACTTAGGCACATATAATATATCTCAACCACATTAACCTTTCTTAAACAAAATTTAGAGTATAACATTTTCAAAAGAAAAATCATTTCACACAACGATAAATCTCATACTTTTTAATAATTAAATCTTAAGTCAGAAACTCATTATCCAATTTGAGCATGTATAATAATCAAGTATTCAACTTAAAGAAATAGTCTCTTTCAGACAATTTATTCTCATACCAACACTTTACTTTTCTTCTAAAAATCTAAATTATGCTCTTAATTAACTTTTAAAGACAAATCCCATTCTATCTCAAAATCACTTTTATTTTCTCCAAATATACATGGAAACCTTTAAAACTATTTTATACAAATTCTCCACCAAATTTTTAAAAACCTTAGAATCCCTTCAAATCACCTTAAAACCCCCCAAAAAAATAAAAAGCACCCCCCGAGCTTCGAACCCGTGAAGCCCCCCCCACAAGCAGCGCCTAATACTCACCGTACAACCAAGAAGTCCATATGGACTTGATGTTCTAAAGCCCAACTAAAATCCCTTTATACTGGTTCTCAGGTCTTGGTTAAATAAAAACATATAATAAACAAACAAAAGATCTGAGCCTACACGGTTTCGAACCCCACTACGCAGAGGAGGTCACGCACTAACCGACCACTAGGCCAAGTGCACCAGACGTCAAGTAGTTTATTCTTTTGCTTTTACTCAAAACTTTCTGGTATCTCTTTTATTTCATAGAAACTCAGATTTTTCTTATTTGTTCTAATATTTTGTTAGACTGAATTTGTTTCATACCGTCTAAGTTTACTTTTTCAACAGTAAATTATAATTTATAAATCATATTTTAGACAATAGTTTATTTCTCCCTATTAATAAGCATGAATTTGTATTTACTCAATTTAATCAAAATAGCACATTAGATCTTTTATGAACAATCAAATGAGTCCCATAGTATCAAATTTCACTTTACCAAAAATGTATTTTCTTATTAAAAAGGAAAGCTCAACAATTATCAAAATCTCTAGATTCATGTATACTAGTGCATGGCAATAATAAATTCTTTTCTCATTTATCAACTAACAAGTTGTAATTTAATCTATTAATCATAACATGATTCACTACTATTCACCACATCCAATAGTATAAATTGTTCTACTTTATCATAATCAAAATTTCTATACTACTCATCTATAATTACTAGCATGCATAGTTCTAAAAAAATTTAGAAAGTAAGAGACACCCACCTTTTGAAGCTTGAATAATGAAAGAAAATGAACACCTCTTCTAGCTCCAAAGTGACCTCCTAGATTTTTCCCTTCTAGCAAGAGCCTCCAAGCACAAAAAAAAACTCTCTTCTATCATTCTTTTTTTTCTTCTCTTTTCTTTCTCTTATTTTTCTCTCTTTCTTTCTTCTATTTTCTATTGCTTGATTTGCTTTTTGGTGTCAAGAATGAGAAGAGAAATGGTGGCTATTTATAGGATTATGCTAGGGACTATATTGCAAAATCTCCCACCTAATAACTTCTCATTTTAATTCTCTTTTTAATTCTCACCTCTTCACTTTCTTAACCTCCCTAACTCCCAACTCTTCATATTTTATAACCCTCAAAACTCCTAAACTCTTCACATCCCCACTTTCTCACACTAACTCTCTCTTCTCTTCTCCACTACAAGAACCGGCCCACTTTTCCACGTCACCTTATTTTTCAAACAGCACAAATGTGTGCTGTTCAAATGGTCGTGGGCCCCCACCATAGCTCACTCTAATTTATTTTTACCAAAATAAATACTAATCTATTTATACTTCATAGTGAACAGCGAGCCCCTCACGGCCCACACCTGAACATGGGCTGCCACTTTACATATATAATACTATACATTCTATACTACTATAAACTATATAAACTATACATTCTATACTACTATTCCTTTATTATTTTCACCATACTAACATACAGTCATTCTACTTTATATATATTTTATACTCTTTGAATAATTACGGGGTGTTACACACTCCAAAATTTATTTTGACAATAAACACACTCAAATATGTTCGCTTAAAACACATGCGTTACACGTAAAATATTAAAATGCGAAAATTGACTTCATCGATGAAAAATTATTAAATATAATCGAAAATAATATAAGAAAAATATATTTACTAATTTTTATGTATTTCATGATGAAATCACTGCACTTAGAAAGCACGTGCATTATACGTGCAGAAAGTCGAAAAATGTATTTTAATCAAAACAAGGGGAAAATAAATTTTCGTTTTATAAAATAGATTTAAATACATAAAATTAAATAATTTAAACCTATAGGAAATATTATACGTAGTGGTGGAAACACGTGCATCAAAACACGTAAAAAGCACGTAAATTCCAGGGATTGAAATATTATATTTTAGTTGACTGAAAATAGGGAAAAATCAATACGGAAAATGTATAAATAGTACGAATCCAAAATATGTAGTGAAATTCATTACAAAATATACGTGCGTAACACCCAGGGGCAAAATTGTAATTTCAAATTTTGCGGGGTGTTACACAAATTCATGCTACTTAGCACACTTAAGATGGTTTATCTCCTACCTTGACCACCCCAAGCTCTTCACAAATTCGAACTCAATCACACCTAAACTCCAATGGCAAAGAGTCCCACCTTCAAGCTCCAAGATTTGTAAAAACTCCAACAGTGTTAGTTGGGTTTTCAGTTTCAGAAGAAGAGAAGAGGGCTTAGGTTGCATTAAGGTCTGAGATCGGGTCAGGTCTCCATACCAAACCCATAAGCAAAATGCAAAACCCTAAGTGTTAAAGCTAAACGGATCCGCAGGTACGAACTCCAAACCCAAAAATCCTAACTCGCCATCTTCAAAACCTCTTCTTCTTCAAAGTTGCTATTTCTAAAAACCCTCTTCTAAAAAACTCCATCGCTCGAACCACCACCAAGGTCAAAGCCTTGGTGGTGGTTCACGCATAAGTCCCCGTTGTTCTTCGTCGAGCATTGATCGAGCTATGGTCTGTTGGATCCTGTAGGCGAGACAACAAACACCAGTCCAGAGCGAATTCGTTGTTATACTGGACTGAGTGTAGAGAACCAAAGGATTTGAACTTGAAAGCTTTTTCTCAAATTTTTCACTTAGAATTTTCTCAAAGAGTGCTCGGTATCTCAAAAATTTTTGTAAAATGTTGTTAGATCTTTTCAGTGAGATCTGAACTCTTTTTTATAGAGTTAGATCTCCTGAACGTTGGGGGACAGTTATTCCAACTGTCAACCAACGGATCTAAGAGCTGTTGCTTTTGAAAAATCAATTTTGAAAACAGAAAACGGTCAAAAGCACTCGAACAGTCGACTGGGTTGCCATATAAGTCGACTGGTCAGAGTTTGAATAAATTTAAAATAGTTTTGTACTATCAGTCGACTGCCAGAGGTATCAGTCGACTGGTACTCAACAGTTAAATTACTTCAAACTGTTTTGACTCTTTTGGGGTTTTTGAAAAACACACATTATGAATTTTGTGAGTGTATGTGTGTGTGACAAGGCTTTACAATCAGACTAAGGCACAACAAAAGTAAAATACAATGTTTTGCAAGACATAATAACTTGACACATTTGAGCTTGAGGTCTTGAGTCTTGATTTGAGTCTTGAGTCTTGTTTTGAGTCTTGTCTTGAGTGAAGTCTTTGTCTGTAGCCTTTGAGCTTGTTCATTTGTTCAGCTGAAATAATCTTTTGTATGTGCAACCTGCAATGTTAGCTGTATAACATAGACACATGTTGCAGTGTGTTGTGATCATCAAAATCAAGAATCAACATTCTCCCCCTTTTTGATGATGACAACACAATAGCTGATAATAACAGATAATATACAAGCATAGTAAAGATATGCTCCCCCTATTAAAAACACATCATGCATACAGATCATAAAAGCATGTATCAGTCGACTTAAAAGTATATCAGGCGACTGATCAGAAATCACATACAAATAATAATAATCACAGATGCAACAGCAGTCGACTTATATGATGATAGTCAGTCGACTGACCAGAGAAATTGTCAATACACAGAATCAAATACATAGAGGATTTAGAGGATATCTGATATCTCTCCCCCTTTGTCATCAACAAAAAGCACAAAATAAACAGTCTGGAGCAGTACAAAAAACATAGAAATAAACTTAAGGAATGTTCTCATACATAAAAAGTTCATTAAGACAAAATGAAATAGAAAAGTACATAAATAGAGAAAAATAAAAGTCTTCAATTGTCCTCATCTGAATCTTCATCAGCAGCATGAAATTGAGAATGGAAAAGATCAGTGAGGTGATCAAGTTTGGAATCAATGGTGTAAAGCTGGGTATCCACAGTTGCTGAATGTTTCATGAGATAAGAGACACAATCATAGAGAGTGCGTGGGTCATCATAGTTAGCTTGAAGAATAGGTGGATCAGAAGAGGTAGAAGGTCTAGAAGGTCTAGCAGTAGAACCTAAAGGAGCTTGAGAAGGTGGAGGAGAACTAGGAGTTGATCTAGGAGGAGGATCAAGAAGTTTCATACGTGCCAAACTAGCACGATCGAAACAGTCATAGTGAGTAATAACATTGGTCTCGAAATCGAGATCAATATCATAAGCAGTAAAGACTCTAGTGAGAAGACCTCCAAAAGGTAGAAAGTGAATGTGGTTTTGTTCAAGTTTTGAAAAGATGACACGACCCCAATTTACAGCAATTTTACCAAATATTGCATAGACAACTTTTTGTAATTCTAGAGAATACTGGTCATAACTTCCTCTTTTGAGAAGGATGTTATAGGCTAGTATTCTAGCTACAAGCTTAGCAATAGGGGTAATATTTTTGCTAGTCATTGGAGGTCCATGATTGGGTAAAAAGATTTTAGATAAAACAGAGGCATCATCTAAAATAACATCATCAAGATATAATCCTCCGTCATCAATACCCAGTATTTGATTAATTCTCATGGGTGTGAGTGTCATTTTGACATTTTTCACAGATGAACGGATAACTACATCCTCATCGTGTTTTTGGACAACCCTCATATTTGTGGAAAATAAATAAATGAGTTGGGAATAATAGTTGGGTTGATTAGAAAGAAAGAGAAAATCATAAAGACTACTATGTTGAAATAAGGGGACAAGATTAAAACGATCAAGATCATTGAAATTAATAAATCTTCCAGGGAAGATGGTAATGGTACACATAAGGTACCATCATTCAAGGAGATCGGGACTTAAAAGAAATTGAGAGTAATCTTGAGAAGAACTACCCTCATGAGATCTCTTGGATCTTTTAGGAGCCATAAAAAGAGAGAGTTGGAATGATTTTACTAAAGAAAAAGACGAAAGATTAGAATAGAGACGAGCACCAGCAGCAGTTGTGAGTCGACTTCCTTCTTCTTCACAGATTAGGGTTTGGGATTTTGGGTGAAAAAATTGGAGATCGGTAAAGGTGAGAAAGAGGGGCTGGAAAAGGGTTTTAACTGAGAACAGACGGCTGAGATCAAAGAGGGAAGAAATCGACGGTTGAGATAAGAAGTCATGGGTGAAAAGAGAAGTGAATTTTATCTCAAAAGCTGCGATGAATAGTCACTGAAGACAATTGAGCTCGCGACAGTCGACTGGTAGGGTATATCAGTCGACTTAGTCGAGAAGAGACTAAGTTTTATATGTCTACTGAGCAGTCGACTGTCATAAGGACCAGGCGACTGATCAGAGAACAAAAATAGATATGTTTTAAAGTACAGTACAGTCGACTTACTCAAGAACACAGTCGACTTAACAGAAACAATTTTCAACAAATATTAATAAAATCACAAATTCCAAGTTCCCTTCTTAAGTTAATGAAAGTATCTTCTTTAAGGGGTTTGGTAAATATGTCTGCTACTTGTTTATCAGTAGAGATAAAGTCTAAAGATATATCTCCTTTTAAAACATGATCACGTAGAAAATGATGTCGAATATCAATATGTTTCATACGTGAATGTTGAATCGGATTTTTAGATAGATTAATTGCACTGGTATTATCACACATAATTGAGGGTTTCTCAAATGAAATACCATAATCTAATAAAGTTTGTTTCATCCACAAGATTTGTGCACATGCCAAACTTGCAGCGATATACTCAGCTTCTGTGGTTGATAGGGATACGGAATTTTGCTTTTTACTGCACCAAGAGACTAGGGAATGTCCCAAAAAGTGACATGTACCACTAGTACTCTTGCAATCAGTTTTGCTTCCAGCAAAATCAGCATCGCTATATGACAGAAGTTGAAAATTATCGGTGCGTGGATAAAATAAACCATATTCAGATGTGCCCTTAATATATCTTAAAATTCGTTTCACTGCTTTTAAATGAGATTCTTTAGGACTAGATTGATATCTAGCACATAAACATACGCTGAACATAATATCTGGTCTACTTGCAGTAATATATAAGAGTGAACCAATCATACCTCGATAGAGTTTTTGATCAACACTCTTACCTAATATATCTTTGTCAAGAGTAGTAGTAGTAGCCATAGGTGTGGATTTACTACTAGTACTATCCATGTTAAAACGTTTGAGTAATTCCTTTGCATATTTTCCTTGATTGATAAATATGCCACTTGAGGACTGTTTAATTTGAAGTCCAAGGAAATAATTGAGTTCACCCATGTGACTCATCTCAAATTCATTTTTCATGGTATTAGCAAATTCTTGACATAGATTATTATTAGTAGAACCAAAAATTATATCATCAACATATATTTGTATGATTAAGATATCATTCTTAACTCTTTTGATAAACAAAGTAGTGTCTACTTTACCTATTTCAAATCCTGTTTCTAAAAGAAAAGTTTTCAAACGATCATACCAAGCACGAGGTGCTTGCTTAAGACCGTATAAAGCCTTTTTCAATTTATAAACATGATCTGAAAATTGTTCATGTTCAAAACCTGGTGGTTGTTTAACATAAATATTTTCTTTAATAAACCCATTAAGAAAAGCACTTTTAACATCCATTTGATAATGTATAAAATTCATGAAACAAGCAAAAGATAATAGAATACAAATAGATTCTAGTCTAGCAACAGGAGCATATGTTTCATCAAAATCTATACATTCTTCTTGATTATACCCTTGAGCAACTAATCTAGCCTTGTTCCTTACAACTTGTCCTGATTCATCTAACTTATTTTTAAATACCCATTTGGTACTAATAATAGTCTGATCAGGAGGTCGAGGAACTAAATCCCATACATCATTCCTTATAAATTGGTTTAGTTCATCTTGCATGGCATTCATCCAATATTCATTCTCACAAGCTTCTTGTATATTTTTCGGTTCAAAATCCGACAAGAATGCTGTATGAGAAATCATATTAACATGTGAACGTGTCTGAATACCATGGGAGATGTTACCAATTATTAAGTCATGAGGATGATCTTTAACTTCAACAAATGACTTTGGTAAAGTTGAAGATATCACAATGGGATCAGTCGACTGGACAGGTTCTTCAGTCGACTGCTTTACTTCAGTCGACTGGAAATCCTTATCAGTCGACTTATCAGTCAGATTAGTTTGTTCTAAAGATTTAATCACATTATCTAAAGATGATGGATCAATTTCATCATCTTTATTTAAAGTTGATGAAGGCAAAGATTCATCGAATGAAACATTCATTGATTCTTCAATAGTCATTGTAGACTTATTAAAAATTCTATATGCTTTACTCCTATTTGAGTATCCTAAAAAGATACCTTCATTAGATCTAGGATCAAATTTGTCTAAATTATCTTTTGTGTTTAGAATAAAACACTTACAACCAAATGTCTTAAAGTAAGAGACTTTAGGAATTTTGTTAAAAAATAACTCATAACAAGTCTTCTTTAGCTTAGGTCTTATAAGAATCCTATTTAAAACATAACAAGCTGTAGCAACAGCTTCAGCCCAAAAGTGCTTTGGTAAATTGCTTTCAACAAGCATAGTACGTGCGCATTCTTGCAAAGTCCTATTCTTCCGTTCAACCACTCCATTTTGTGGTGAAGCTCTAGGAAATGCAAATGAATGTGTTATACCATTCTTGTTGCAATATTCTGTAAATGTCTCATTCTCAAATTCTCCACCATGATCACTTCTAATAGTGACTATGGTTAGAGATTTTTGATTTTGAATACGTTTACAAAAATGTGCAAATTCGTCAAAAGCATCATTTTTATGTTTTAAAAAGAATGTCCAAGTGAATCTTGAAAAATAATCTACTAAAACAAATACATATCTACTTTTATTTAAAGAAGCAACTCTAGCAGGGCCAAATAAATCCATATGAATTAATTCGAGCGGCCTACTAGTGGAAATTACTTCTTTTGTTTTAAAAGTGGATTTGATTTGTTTTCCTAGTTGACATGCATCACATAACTTATCCTTTTTAAAGGATAGTTTTGGCAGTCCTTTAACTAGGTTATATTTAGATAATTTTGAGAGATTTTTCATGTTCACATGTCCAAATCTTCTATGCCATAGCCAAGATTCATTGTTAGAGGCTATTAAACAAAAATCATTTGAAAATTCAATTGCATTCAAACATAATTCATAAATATTATTTTTACGAAAACCTTGAAAAATAACATTTTGCATAGTGGAATCAAAAATCAAACATGCATCTTTTTCAAAAACTATTTTATACCCTTTATCATATAATTGACTAATGCTTAAAAGATTATGCTTTAAACCACTAACTAATAATACATTTTCTATGGTTGGGTTAGAAATTTTACCGACCATGCCAATTCCTATGACTTTGCCTTTGTTGTTATCTCCAAAGGTGACAGTTCCTCCATCTATGCTTTGAATGGTGGATAGTAGGTTGGCATGTCCTGTCATATGTTTTGAACACCCGCTGTCTAGTATCCAGCGTTCTTTCTTGGGTACCTATAAAAAATTTAAGGTAAATATGGTACCCTTTTTATTGGGTCCAAAACACATTAGTTTGGGGGAAACCAAATCCATGAAGAGTTTGATCTTCCTCCATAAGCAAGAATATAATTAATAGACTTACACACAGTTAAAACATATGAGTTAATATAAGCAATTCTATCATTCTTATTTAAGCTGACTGGAACCCATATAACCTTGTTCTGTCCAGTCGACTTAACAATGTCCTTCAGTCGACTGCTAGTCTGAGTCAGTCGACTTGATGGTACACTAGGTCGACTTATATGAGATTTTGATCTCGTTGAATGAGATTCAATTCCTCTGGACAGACGACTGGTAGATTGGTTCAGTCGACTTAACCGAACAGTAGATTTGCTTTTATCACTAGCATTAACAACCTTAGGCTTTTCAAAAAATTCATATAACTTGTGTGTAACACTAGAAATAGATGCTGATTTATTTCTACTAGTGTTTTTAGTAGGAGATTCTTTTACAGAAGAATTTTTAAAACCAAGTCCATATTTTTTATTAGATTTTACTTGATGGTGAAGGACATCATTTAAATTCTCTTTGCCTTTGTTAAACTTAGATACGTTCTTTGAAATCTCTTCATAATTCTTTTTGAGAGTTTCAAGATCAGTATCTAAACTTGTAATGCGAGAATTTAAAGATTTCACTTCCTTATCAAGGTTAAGATTTTCTTGAGAAATGGTTTGATTAACTTTCTCTAGATTCTTAACTCTAATCTTTTCTTTTTTCAACTCTTGGAATATTTCATTAAAAGCATCAAGAAGATCTTCTGAATCATAGTCATTACTTACATGTTCTTGTGCAGCCATGAAACACATATTTGCCACTTCGTTGTTTTCATCCGTTTCTTCTTCGGAAGACGAATCACTATCATCCCATGTAGCTTGATAGGCCTTCTTGTTCTTGGCAAATTTTTTCTGTGAATATTTGTCCTTCTTGAAGTTGGATGGTTTTCCCTTGTTCTTTGCATTTTCTAAGGGATAATCCTTCTTCATGTGACCTATTTTATTGCACCTGAAACATGTAGAAGGGTCATTAGTATCTCTATTTTTAGAATTAAACTTACCCTTCTTTAAGAATTTCTTGAATCTTCGAGTGAACATTGCTATTTCCTCTTCATCTTCTTCCTCATCTTCTGAGTCTGTCATGGCTTTAAAAGCCAATGATTTCTTCTTTGTTTGCTATAATTCTATATCCTTCTTTCGATCTTCAAGTTGGACCTCGTATGCCATGAGATTGCCCACAAGATTCTCAAGAGAAAGTTGTGATAAGTCATTTGCTTCCTCTATTGCTGTGGTCTTCTTCTCCCATTCTGGAGTGAGTGCACGTAAGACTTTTCTAACCATCTCCGCTTGAGTGTAAATCTTTCCAAGTGCCACAAGAGAGTTTGTGATGTCTGTGAATCTGGTGATCATCTCGGACACACTCTCATTTTCCTTCATTCTGAACATCTCAAACCTGTGAACAAGAACAGAAATTTTAGACTCTTTAACTTTATTCGTTCCTTCATGTGTTACCTCGAGTGTATGCCAAATTTGATGTGCGGTTGTAGCATTGGATACACGGTTGAATTCTTCCTTTGTAAGTGCACAAAATAAGGCATTCATTGCTTTGGCATTGTTCATCGTTTGGTTCTTTTGATCATCATTCCATTGTGCATATGGAATGGTAGGGGCAGTGAATTCAGTCTCTGTCATTTGCCATATCTCGTAGTTGATTGATTGGAGATAGATTCTCATTCGGCACTTCCAATAATTGTAGTTAGTTCCATCGAATAGCGGTGGTCGTTGTGTAGATTGGCCTTCATGGTACTGATTTGTATTTGAAGTAGTTGTCATAGCCTGTAACCTCGCTCTGATACCAAGTGTTGGATCCTGTAGGCGAGACAACAAATACCAGTCCAGAGCGAATTCGTTGCTATACTGGACTGAGTGTAGAGAACCAAAGGATTTGAACTTGAAAGCTTTTTCTCAAATTTTTCACTTAGAATTTTCTCAAAGAGTGCTCGGTATCTCAAAAATTGTTGTAAAATGTTGTTGGATCTTTTCAGTGAGATCTGAACTCTTTTTTATAGAGTTAGATCTCCTGAACGTTAGGGGACAGTTATTCCAACTGTCAACCAATGGATCTAAGAGCTGTTGCTTTTGAAAAATCAATTTTGAAAACAGAAAACGGTCAAAAGCACTCGAACAGTCGACTGGGTTGCCATATAAGTCGACTGGTCAGGGTTTGAATAAATTTAAAACAGTTTTGTACTATCAGTCGACTGCCAGAGGCATCAGTCGACTGGTACTCAACAGTTAAATTACTTCAAACTGTTTTGACTCTTTTGGGGTTTTTGAAAAACACACATTATGAATTTTGTGAGTGTATGTGTGTGTGACAAGGCTTTACAATCAGACTAAGACTCAACAAAAGTAAAATAAAATGTTTTACAAGACATAATAACTTGACACATTTGAGCTTGAGGTCTTGAGTCTTGATTTGAGTCTTGAGTCTTGTTTTGAGTCTTGTCTTGAGTGAAGTCTTTGTCTGTAGCCTTTGAGCTTGTTCATTTGTTCAGCTGAAATAATCTTTTGTATGTGCAACCTGCAATGTTAGCTGTATAACATAGACACATGTTGCAGTGTGTTGTGATCATCAAAATCAAGAATCAACATGGTCCACCTTCGATGACGAAGGAAAGAGCTCCTAGTCGACCATCCCATAGCTCAACCAAATTCAATCAAGTCCCATAGCTTGACCGAATAGCAGAGCTCAATAAATGGCAAGAGCTCATAGCTTAACCATCCCATAGCTTGACCTAATTCGACCAAGACCCATAGCTCGACCACGGAGAGCCATAGCTCGACCGAATAGTAGAGCTCGACGAAGGCAAGAGCTCATAGCTCGACTATCCCATAGCTCGACCAAATTCAAACCAGACCCGTAGCTCAACCACAGAAAGCAGAGCTCGACCATCCCATAACTCGACCAAATTCGATCAAGGCCCATAGCTTGACCACTCAAAGCTTCATAGCTCGACCGTGACTCGAAGCTCCATAGCTTGACTGTGAGTAAACCCATAGCTCAACGAGGATATAGTAACTCGAAGGTGCGACCATAGCTCGACACCGTGGTAGCTCGACGAAGGCAAGAAGCCATAGCTTGACCAAAGCTTTGGTCGAGTTGGGGGCTCCGAAAGCGGTCGCCAGCCGTCGAATCGTCTAGAAAATTGAGCTCCAACAAGACCGACGCACGAGATTGCGCCACACTGTCTCCATCGCTCCTCTCTCCTTCTCCATTGCCAGATCTCACTCAGCGGATGAACACCGCGCTGATAAGCACTCCAGATCACCCTATATCGCCAATAGTCACAACGATCAGATCTCAGCCTCTGATTCATCTCAGCAGGCGTCCACGTCTGATCAACGTTGTAGACCACGTCAAAAAGCGTGCAAGGTTTGATTATTCATTAAAAAATCCCATAAATTCATTTTTAATTTTGAAAAAATAATTTAAAAATCCAAAAATAATGATTTGAATTCGAAAAGTTTAATAAAATATTCTGAAAATTAATTTATAATTGGTTTTATTGAGTAAAAATTCTAAAATGTAATTTTTAAATTGGGGGAAATTATTTTAAAATCCAAAAAAAATCGGAAAAATTTTGAAAATTTTCAAAAAATTCCAGAAAAATATTCGCCGCCTTTAGAAGCCTCTGGTTAGTTCCAGGTATCTCTAATATACCCTAAAAACTAAGATTGTATTCTAAAATTCAAAAATAAGACGAATTACTTCCCGAAAGCCAAGAAAATTATCTCTCAGGGGTGGGGGCTTATGATAATGGTAAAAATTACAGCAAATCAAGGTCTTACATTCCAGCATAGATCATAAAGCTTCTACAGAAAGATTAATCATAATAAGCCCTGCTAACAGGCCTGGGCCGTCTTCTGGCTCATCTAACAAGATATGGACCTCTTTCCAACCCATGAAAAGTGACATATTATGCCCACTAAGAGAGATCCAGCCCATGAAGGTTGTTAGTCAAATTTCTTATCCCCACGTAAAAGAGCTTATCTCTTGAATGGTATATTCAACAGGTGATAAGGAATTTATATCAATCTAATGGATTCATTTCGATCTCCTAGATGGTTTCTCAGGCCTATAAATACCCCCCCCCCCCCCCCCCCCCCCCCCACTCCTCAGTCAGAAGGCAATTGGCAATTCTCTCTCAAACTCTCTCTCTCTCTGATTCTGACTTAAGCGTCGGCGGGTCTGTCGTCGGGGCCATCACCGGTGTTTCAGGTTTTTTGCAGGTCCATCGGCCGCGTTAGCAACCGTCGGATTCAGATCCACTCTCAGAAGCTCTAACCACTTTTCACGACAATGATCAAATGTCAGATCTTTAATAGTTGTCTTCAAATATAAACTCACTATTTGTTTGCTCTCCGCTCCCAGACCAAAATAAGCAGTAACTGAGTGTTTCACCTCTGTTTCAAAGGTGAGAGAGAGATTAAAGTTGATCTCTTTGTATCTTTGTATCTTTGTATTTCTTGAGCAATAAAAAGTACTGGTTATCTGTGTATATTATTGTGTTTTTGTGGTTGTGAGATCTCCCGATTACTGTGGTGTGTTGTTATTGGTGCATCTAGGTGTTCTGATCCTGTTGACTTCCGTAAGGGCACTACAACATACTCAGTATCTACAGTGGTACGTAAACTGCAACTACATTGCAACCGGGATCTAGTGACAAAACAGTCACATTATGGGACAAAACTGGGGAATGTGTTTTTCATCAGCGATAGGAGCAGGGTGTTATCAATGGCAATGTCTCCTGATCGGCGATATTGATGGGCGATATATGGCTTTTAGTGCCGAAGATGGAACAATCATGATGTGGGACCTCTCAAGTGGACAGTGTGTTTCACCATTAACGGGACACAGTTCCTGTGTGTGACATTTGCCTTCAGGTTGGTTAATTATTAGTTTTTTATTCTTATTTCCATATAGGTGAATTATATATTTGTTTTAAGGGATTGCTATTTCATCTAAAAAGCCTTCAACTTGGACGTATAGGACGGCCCGGGCTTATTTCCTATAAGCTCACCTAGAGGGTTTCTTTTTCCGAGTTATTTGGCTTGTTACCCTTCTTTTTGAAAATATTTAGGGAAATACCCTTGTTTTGAAAATAATTAGTGAAATACCCTAGTTCTTAGTTAGATTTCTATAGTATTCTTCCTGTAATAATTTTTATAGGATGTGTGACCTTTCTACAAAAACTAAAAGTTTTTGGGTTTTAGGATAATTCTTATTTTTATTATTAGATTTTAGTTTTTCTGCTTTCTACCTTATAAATTATTAATAAATATACAGAAAATTCTTAAAATTAAATTAAATTTACTTACTTTGTACTGGCTCTGATACCACTTTAGTGGGTGCGTGAAATCTCTTAAGTTGTAGGTGTGAGTAGCGCGTAATCTCCTGGAGACCTGAAAATCAAAAGGAAGAGAGTATCAAAAACTTTTAAAAGTCTAAAAAGTTGAAATAAAGATCAAAGTTTGGTGAAAAATAATATTCGTCGTAATAATGGATATTGTCAATTCTGAAAAAGTAATCAGGAATGATGGGAATATCTTCGTCATCGTCGTCAAGTTCTCTTATATATTCTGATTCTGTCTCATATCCTTCACTATTACTATCATATGGGGGTTCTTCGAGTTCTTCTGTATGTCTATTTTCTCCTCCATTCTGTTCATGTTCTTCTAGAAATTGTCTGTATGCAGTCGTACGACTCCAAACGTAACTACTAAATATACCATTTTCATAAAATAACAAAGATCTTTCGTGATAAGTTAGGTCGTCAATTATTTCAACATTTATATTACTAGTTTCTCCAGGAATTATTTGGTTTATTGTTATAATTATTACTCGTTGAATGCTAAAAAAGAATAATTTGAATTCGTAACAATCATCCATGCTTATTTGTCTATGAGGATAATAAACATCAAAAACTAGCATTCTATCACTTCCTTGGTAATTAACCATTAATTCAAAAATTGGTGAGGCAATACCAGAATTATTATCCATTAGTTCTTTTGAACAAGAAGCAATTATGAAATAAAGAGCAGAGAGAGATTTCTAAGGATACCTAAAAAATCAAAACAAAACGGCCCATCATGCTTCCGACCTAGTTAAACTTTTTTGATCTGTTCTGTACCAGTTACTACCAGTGGATAAAATATCCCTGGTATGCACCCCGATTTTTGTGCTCCTTTTACGTTCTTTCCATCTCAAGATTACTATGTCCTCAATAGAGTTTCATCCAAGAGATACGTCTAGAACAACTAGTAACACTTCGGTACAGACAACCACAAAAGTCTAACTATAGAAGGTTGCAAATGAGTTTTTTTGCAAGATCATTCAGGCAGAGCCTTACAAAACTCTCCCTAAGGGAAAGGAATTTAGTTGTTCATACCTTATTTTCTATAGAAGCTGATAGATGAACTCATAAAAGATATTTTATTTCCTTCAAGCTTGTTACAAACAGACTCTCTAAGATTATGAGGAATTTTTTCTCTCCAAATCGTCTGCCTTTCTCTCTTGTTTTGCTTTCCCTTTTATAGACCAAGGGATCAGCTTACAACAGGTTTTACATACGTCACTGCTTACCTCATAGGTACAATAATTGGATGAATACGTAAGTGCTTACATCAGGTTACAATAAATGCTCTGATTACATTTTGGCCTATTCCAGGAAAAGAGATTCCTCTTGGCCGACATCTTCACATGCTGCACATTTATGTTAGTGCTCCATCTTCATCAGGTTACAGTAATGTACAGCTGTTTCTGCTGTCATTGTCATTGCTCCAGTAGATAGTATCTGGTACCAGCTGTCAAACAGCTCATGTTTATCTTGTGGCTGTTTGATTTTTGCTATACTGTACATTATTATCTTATCTGGATCTGGGCTGTCATAGATCCATTTATTGCTATCTCTTCGTTTTATATCTTTTAATTCACAGTACATGTTCCTAAAGCCCATTGCTCTTCTTTCTGGGATTAATTTCTCAAATTCTTCAGCTTTAAATGGTACAATGTTTGATGCTCCATAGATTATTTGGGTAGTCATCCCTATTTTTATAACATGTTCCGCTGGGAATTCTTACTCATCATTTAGATACTCTGGGATGGTTGAATACATTCTAACATATATTTTTGAGACCTTCGTGAGCCCAAAATAACTTTTAGCTGCCTTGTAAATTTCTCTTGGTAGGTGGATTAGTTCTTCCCATTCTCTGGATGGGTAAATACAATGAATAAGTCCTCTTTCGAACAGTGCCCTGGTTGTTCTCGGATTAGCTCCTGGTAGGATGATGGCCTTGTTCATGTGCTGCTGAGATATGGTTATGATGAATTGGTTTACCTCAGTTACTTGGCATAGCTTTTGAATATATTGTAAAAATAATATTTTCTTTGATACTTTGGTAGGAGTTTTCTCAGTAAGAAGTGTCTCCTTGTATGTGATTTTATTTGAAGATGTAATTGCTTCTTCTTTTACTGACTGAGAAGGCTCACCTATCTCACTCATTTTTTCATCTGCCATATTTTCTGTGGATACATGCTGGCTTATATGCTGATAGAACAGACTCTGGAGTCCACATATTTGTAGTTGTAACTGGTTAAATGCTCCTTTTAATTGCTCCACTGTCTCCTTTAGGTAGACTATATCTTGTTCTATTTGCTGAACTCTGGTTTCCATTCTGCAACAAGTAAAATAGTTAATTTCTTGATAGGAAATCGGCTAAAATATTAAGTTTTCCTTTTATATTTTCTATTAAGAAATCGTAATGTGCTAACTCCATCTGCCATCTAATCAATCTTTTATTTGCTATGGTTGGGTCTATTATTTTATTAATCCAACTCTTTGCTTGGGTATTATCTGTTCTTACCGTAAATTTTGTATGTATTATAAATAGTTCAAACTTTTTTATAGCTTTTAGGATTGCTAGTAGTTCTTTTTCGTTATGTGTTAATTTTGTTGGGTTTGTGTGAAAGATCCACTAGTATATCTAGCTAATTTTTCTTCACTTTCTCCTATTTCAATAAATTTTAATACTGCTCCCCAATTGGTTTCGCATGCATCAGTTTCTATTATCCAAGAACATTCTTTAACAGGTAATCTTAGCTTTTGTAACTCTGAAGTTTGTTGTTTTAATATTTTAAGTTTCTCTTCATCCTCTGGGGTCCATTCCCATTTTTTAAACTTTTTAAGTTTTAGTTACAACCAATTTGTTTTTGCTGATAAATTTGGTATGTAACCTCTTGTTTGATTTAGTAATCCTATTATAGCTTGCACTTCTCTTTTTTCTTTTAAGACATTAGGAAAAGTCTTTATTTTTTCTGCTATATGTGGTTGTAATTCTATTCCTTCATATGATAATTTTGTTCCTAAGAATTCTATCTCAGTTTTGAACAATTCCATTTTCTTTTTTGATAGTATAATGCCTGCATTTTTCACTATTTCTATGAATTTTAGTAGATGTTCTTTATGTTATTCCTCGTTTTCTGATCCTATTAGAATATCATCTACATATACTAATACGAAATTATTGTATTTTTCAAAAAAATTATCCATATATTCTTGAAATATTCCTAGGCTATTTTTATAATCGAATGGTAATACATTCCATTCATAAAATTCTTGAGGTGTGCTAAATGCCGTTAAAGGTTTTGAATCTTTTGTTAGTTTTACATGATAAAATCCTGATTTGCAGTCAAATTTCGAATATATTTTTCTTATTCTTACTGTGTTAAGTAGTATTTGCATGTCTGGTAGTGTGTATCCAAATCTCTTAGTATTTTTATTTAATTTCTTATAATTTACTACCATTTGAGATTTACCTCTTTTTTCTTCTGAATATTTTTTTACTATGAATGCTGGTGATGAATGTGAACTTTGTGATTTCCTTATATACTTATTTTCCACTAATTCTTTTATGTGTATTTTGAATTCTTCTAGGTCTGTTAGAGTATGTCTTATTGGTTTAATTTTAATTATTTTGTTCTTATCTATTAACTCTATATGTGCCGTGGGTTCACTTAAGTTCCATTTTGCCAAGGGGTCTTCTCCGCATAGATCTTCTAATTGTTTTTGTAAAATTTCTTTGGTAGTTGTTACTTGAACTTGTTGTATTCTAGTTTTGTTTGGTAAGTATTGGTATTCACCACGCTGGGTTGAAGAAACTCTGATGTGTGGTAGGTCAGTTCTGGAATACAGTTGGGTTATTCTAATTGCTATTGCTTGGTGTCTGTAAGGTGTTGTAAATACAACTGATTTATTTGATATAGTTATGGGATAGTATTGTTGGAAAAAGTCATTTCCTAAGAGTACGTCATTATTCATATCGTCAAACTGGTATATTATAGGTATTTTTAGTATGTAACTTCCTATTTGTATATTAACATTTTGTTGATATTTGTCTAGTATGATGGTTTGTCCAGTTAATCCAGTTATGGCTTTTTTATTAAAACCATCTTGTTTCCATTTTGGTAGTATATTTTCGCGGCATAAACTAGTACCTGCTCCGGTGTCTATTAGACTGTGATAGTTTCTTGATTTGTATCATTCGTAAACAAATTTTGTTAGGATGTATAATGTGTTTTTTGTTGCCTTTAATGGATTCATTTGTCCAATATCCTATTTATTACCATGCTTTCATTGTTTCCTGTTATTGTGATTTTTTCTTCTTGAATTGAGTAAGGTTGTACTGATGTAAGGAAGTCAGTTTCTAATAACATATCATTAACATGTTGTTCTAGGTCTACATGTAAGTGTAGCAACATTTCCTTTCTACCATTTATCCTTAGTGGTAGTATGATTTTATGTACAATTGGATGTCTATTATTGTAATAATCTAGGTAATAATATGGGTTATCTAATGTTATCAATTCAGTGGTTTTTATATTTGTTTGTTTAATATGTGAATTTGTAGCTCCTGTGTCAACTAAGACTATTTGTTTATTCCATTTTCCATTGTCATAATATTCTATTTCTATTTTAAATTGGTTATTGTTTTGGTGTTCTAATGTATTTATTATTGGTATTAATTCCAATGCTTATTGTTTATTTCTTATTGATAGTGATCTCTTTCCGAACATTATTTGTGGTGCTTTTCCTCTTTCGGTTTCTTTTGCTTTATTAAAGTCAAATTCTATATAATTTGGTATACTCATTTCAGGGTTTTCTCTAGCTGGTTGGTACCTTATGATTTCGCTGAATAGCGGCTCTATTTTAAAATTATCTGTATTTCTATTCTTTACTTCGTGCTTACTAGTGAAAGCATAAATATTTCTAATTTGTATGCTCATAACTTTGCTTTTTTCTATCATTTCTATACCTGATAACCTATGATACATGACTAGACTTTAATCTTTATTTTCTTCTGTCATGCTTATAGAGAAATTAGGTTTTATTGTGAACTTTATCTTTTGGTATATTAGGTTTCCTTGCACTATTCCTATTAAGGAATCTTGTGTACTTGATATTATCCTATCATCCATTAGATATATTTGGAGGGGTATATTTATTCTTTCCTTAAAATAGGCTTTTATTATTATTTGTACAGCTCCTAAATGTATGTGTCTTAATGTTTTTCTGGTCTTTTCGCTTATCTTTTCCATCTCTTGTCTTATTATTCTTTCTGTTATTAATGGGATTATGCTGTTGCCTTGTGCTTGTTCAAAGTCTCTAGGTTGTTCATTATTCCTAGCTATTACTACGGTGCTTTTCTTTCTTTCAAATATTGGTGGTTTAAAGATTTCTTTTGGATTTATATCTAATTTGGTCTCTCTTATTTTATCGTACTTTTGTATGTCAAAGCATATTCTTTCTCTTAATTCTTTATTGTTTTCTTCTCTTTATGAGGGTTCTCCTATTTCTGTTAGATCGGTTAACATGTTTATTTCACATTCTTCTGTTTCACCTTCACTACTTCCACTATCTTCTTCCATTACCATTATTTCTTCATCTTCACTTATTTCTAACCATTCTTCATCATATTCTATGGGTTCGTAATTTATGTTATTCATTTCTTCAATTTCTTCTACGTATTTTACATTTTCTTTTTTCATTCTTTTAGGATAATTTGGTGATATATGTCCTGCCTCTACACATATGTAACAATTACATTTTTTGAATTTTTCGTATACTGCCTATTTTTATTTTTATTCATTTTTCTAAAGTATTTTTAAAAAGGTTTTCTATATCTCTTAAAAGTTTTCCTATATTTTGGTTGATATTTTTGAAACTTGTGATTATTCTTCTTTGTGTATTGATAGTTATTGTATCTATAGTTATTATTGCATCCCCAATGATTTGGTCTTGCATCTTCACAGCAGATTCTTTGTTTATATGTTCTATAATATTTCATTATTGCTCCAGCATCTTGACATACTTTGTCTCTATAATCTTTTACAAATTGCGTTTTATACCCTAAAGTGTCTACTTCTGATTTCATTTTCTCACTTATGTATGCACTATATATATTTATACTCCATGGGTCAGGTAGTTTTAGAAAGAATGAGTCTAAAATTGGACCCCGTTCTTCTTTTGTATAATAACTATCTTGATAATATTCTCGGAATTCACAAGCATAGTTGTCAAAATGGCACATGTCGCATATTTCTAAGTTACTTAGTCTCCATCTTGCTTGATTTTTTTTATATATAGTGTGTTTTTCTCCTTTATCGTATACACTGAATTCGGTTCTTATTGCTTTTTCGTAATTTGTGATTATTTCTTTTAAACCTAAGGTTCGTTGTGCTGTGCTTTCTTCAATTCCTCTATCATCAAGGTCTTTATTTTCTTATAGTATTTCTCACTTCTTCCTCTAGCCCATTCTACCATTTTGCTACTACACCCATAAAGGTAGCTTCTATAAATTTCTCAAATGCATTTCCGTTAAGGTTTTACCTAAATCCTACTATTAGTGACGCTTTTACCCATTCTTCAATTGTCCTGTCTACGTCTTTTACGCAATCTAGATCTAACCATTCTCCATTTCCTGCTATTCCTTTTTCGTAGTGTTCTGTTGGTTCATATTTTGGGATTTCTTTTTCTTTATCTTTTCCTAGTTGCATTCTTCTTTTTGTATTTTGCCATTTCTATGGTAATTGGTATGGTTTTTTGTTAGGTGATGGTCTTAAGATTTCATACATGTTACTTGGAATTTCTGAAGGTTTTTCAATAATCTTGTCTTGGTCCATTTTTATTTCTTCGTTTGCTATATCTAGATCTTTCAAGGCTTCTTGCACTTCTTCTGAATTAGGATTTGCCATTAAATCTTCTATGTCCAAGATATTTATATTAAGTTTTGTTATGGCTTCTAGTTCTTTCATACCTTCTTCTGTTATGCCCAATTCTTCTTCTGGGTAGTATCTTCCTAATTCTTTTATATTTTTATTTATGATTCTTAAATCTTTTCTTATATCACTGAACATTTCAGAACCGTTGTAATCTTCTTCCAAGTCTTGTATGTTTAAATAAATTTTTGGCTCCATGTCCTATTATTTTGTCTGCTAGTAGGTGTTGGTAATACCAACTTGCTTCTTCGTTTCTGTAATCTAATACTTTGTATGTTATTTGTTTTTGTATCTCTTTAGGTAGTTGATTAGTTACTTTTATTGTTAGTAATAGGTATTCTGATATTTCTTTACTGGCAATATGCTTACTTTCCACTAATCTTTTATCAACGTATCTAATCTTAAATTTTGAAAGATTTTTTAATTTAAGTTTATCTATTTTCTCCGAATTATCCAGCTTTTCTAAGGGTAAGGCGTATTATAGTTTATAATTTCTAAAGTAGGGTTGTTTATAAAAATTTGCTTTTTGGTTATTATAATTAAAAGGGGTAGTTGGCTAAATATTTTCTAAAAGTGGGGTATTTGGCTAAATCTTTTAGGAAGTGGGGTATTTGGCTAAATATTTTCCAAAAGTAGGTTAGTTACCCACTATGCTCTCTTTTTCCCTTCAACTCTGTTATAGGCATTATCTGTGTAGCTTATCTGGCAAGGAGCAGGGGCAAAGCTAAGCGCGCGCGAGGAGAGGGGGGGGGGGGGGGGGGGTAATTTAGAAAGAAAAAAAAATATAAAGTAAATATATCATTCTTTTTTTAAAAAAATAAACAGAAAAAGTCAAACTGTCTTAATTTCTTACAAAATCCCCAAAAAGTATATTTGTCACATTCCAATAAATAAAAACATGTGTAGCCTAGAAAAACTGTGATTTGCGTTCTTTCATAGAAGCAAATTCTTTGATAATTATATCTATGCACGAATCTTTAGCTATTTCTCTTTCAATAAAAATCATTAAGTCGTTCGAAAGATAATCATCCTTCATCTTGTTGCAAAAACTATTTTTCACACAACTCATTGCCAAAAATGTCCTCTCGGTAGTTGCTGTAGATATCGGTAATGTAAGCACAAACCTAATCAGTGGATCAACAAGAGAGTAGATAATTGACTTTCTAGATCTCGCTAATGCTTGACATAACTAGGAAAGAAATGACAAATTCTTGAATTCACTACGATGAGGAATATCAAGTATATAATGTTCTAGTTGATACTTTCGATGTGTTTAATCTTTTGACTTGCAAGCTTGCAAATTTTCTCGATATTAAAGGATGTATATGCATCTCTCGAATCCAAACTACCACTTAGCACAAATAAATCAACTATATTTTAACTAAATCTTCTTGCAATTGAGAATCAATTGTGGGAATGAATATGTCAACCCGATAATGATGTTCAACTGTAAGATGACGCTGTGGATATCAAGAAAGAAATTTCCTTGCATATTAAGCAGACATATCCTAAACATCCATCTGATGTTTGTGACAAAATAATTTTATCTGATCAAGTACTGGTCTCCCTAAGATTATTAAAGAAGTTTCTTTGTAGAAAATACAAGATGCATTGCATTTACAATATTTTGAGACCATATTTAGTTCAATCTCCATAAACTTAGGTCTTAGCCGACACTCTTTTGATACTCTTTCGACACTCTAGTCAATCTTTACTATATACTAACGTCTTAGCCTACACTTCTTCAAGACCAATTATTTAAATCTTGTTCAATACTAATGACAGATTTATCAATTTTGTAGGCTTGGAGTAATGGAATATATAAAAGCATCGAACATAGGGAAATCGCAAATAACAAGAAGGCAAGAATGTCTCTAGCAACATTTGTGATACCAGATGACAATGTTGAAATTGGTCCGCTAAATGAAACGGCGGAAGGAATTCACGGGCCAAAAATGTACAGGACAGTCAAATATCTCGATTACATTAAACATACATTAGGAAGGAAAATGGATGGAAAAGCTCACACTCATATCTTAAAACTAGATATTGAGAAGAAAATCTGAATCGTTATATTCAATATAGTAGTTTTCTAAAGCATTGAAGAATTGTACTAATACTACTACTGTTGCTGCTTATTTCGGTGTGAGGGCAAAAAGATAGTGAGTTAATAATTAATAGAAACTACTAAATATCTGACCTTTGACCTTGGCTGTGAAATGCGGTTAGAGCTTCTGAGATTGAATCTGGATCGCTGATTGACCACAGTGATCTGAATTTGACGGTTGCTGATGCGGTCGATGGATCTGCAAAAAGCTTAAAACACCGGGTGGTGGCCCTGAAGACAGACCTTCCGACGCTCAAATCAAAACCATAAAGAGAAAGAGAGTATGAGAGAGAAACTGACAAATTGTTGAATACCTTCTCATTAGAGAGGGGGATGGGTATTTATAGGTGTCACGCCCCGCTTCCCAAAAATACAGAATACGAGCACGTAACATTGGCCCAGCGAATGATTTTCATCATCCATAAGCTGTTCAGGAATTCTTTA
Organism: Hemerocallis citrina; assembly: GCA_017893485.1. Classification (NCBI taxonomy): domain Eukaryota; kingdom Viridiplantae; phylum Streptophyta; class Magnoliopsida; order Asparagales; family Asphodelaceae; genus Hemerocallis; species Hemerocallis citrina. Next base: position 183,703,979 of record CM030365.1, read on the forward strand.
CAACATGTCACAATATAATCAGAGTCGAAAGCCAGAAAAGTCAACCACATGCACATATGAACCAAATACCAACAAGAATACTTGAAATAAAATATATTAATCTCAAATAGTCATGATCTGAATAACACATATAATTCTGGGTCACATTGCCCAAATACAAATAATAACTCCAAATACATGAATACAATTATTGTTCAAGCAACTAAAAGAAATAATAATAATAAGCAGAATCTCCAGCATCTAAAACATCATCTCGCCAATACCTTCAGGAACCTTTCCTCCAAAATCTGCAATACAACGAATGCAGGAAAGAGGAAAAAAAATACAAGTACCCGTCAATTGCAAGTCGCGAGTCACAAATAGAGTAGGATACAAGCACATGGAATAGGGAAAACTAACTAGCACAGGGTATAAGTATGATGTCAACCTAGACAAACTAGCATGGTAAAAGTAACAAGTGTACACGGCATAGCTCAAGTGTCAAGCAAACAAGTATCTTATAATCATGAATCAAGTATCAAGTGTCGTGTAATCATGTATCAGGTATCATGTTTCATGTAATTCAAGTCCCAGGTAATCAAATCTCATGTATCATGTAGTCAAGTATCAGGCAAGCATGTCTCATGGCAAGTATCTTATTCAAGTATCATGTTCAAGTATTAAGTTCAAGTCTTGTGTGATTACTATCTAGGTAGCACGACATGCACCCCACCCTACATGGTTGCTACAACACAACAATTCCGCTTTAGATTTCATAGGGGACCATACAGGACAGTGTACTCAGGTATTCACAGAATCACAGAACTTGGTCGGTATACTTGGTCGGTATACTTAGTCGGCAAACTTGGTCAGTAACTTGGTCGGTATCATGTCATACAGGAAACACAAGTCTCCTTCCGAGTACACGTTTCTGCACTATCCACTACTAGATCTGTCCCATTAATACCCCGGCTTGATTATTTATTATTATTCTCAAACAGGAAGGTATAGGCATGAAACGGTGTCAAACTAACATAGTATAATCAGTATCAGGTCTAGGGTTACACATAAGCATGCATAGGTGCTAGACAGTCACATAAACGAGTCAAACAGTGTATGTTTATATTCAAGACAGCAAGACCAATCGGTACTAAAACAGGGATTCAAAGAACTATAGGCATGCAAATCATGATCCGTCAAAGGATCTGAAAACTAGACATCCACACGTATCCAACGAGTATAATAAAGTCACATACTAGTTCACAACATCTCAGCTTAAAACTGATTTGAATACAGATTTTATGTTCAGCCAGAAAACAAGGGAACAACTTCAAAAGCATAAAAACAGCATGAAAACATAGCAAATAATTCCACGAAAAATCTGGAATAATCCCCAATAGGCATAGACTCAAAATAACAAGTTTCATAATATTCCAGTAAGTATAGATAAGCCATCAAAAATAAGAAGCAACACGAAAACATAGTTTTGACGAATCTGGAATTCTCAACACTGCTGTACGAAAACAGGGATATCTCGCAATCAGTGAATCAAAATCCAATTCCGCCAAAACGATGTGAAAATAGATAGATTTTAATAACTTTCATATCTCACAAATAATTTTCATAAAACATAAGGAACTAGGGTGAAAACTGGGTTCAATACTGAACAGCACGCATATTACAGCACAAGATGAATTTAGAAAAGAACATGGAACACTACATAAAACTCATCTTTAAAATACACCAAAAATCTAGGTAGTCCCTAGCATCATGGGAAAACAATGAACAAAATATTATACTAATATATTATGAATAGCCTAGTTCTTGAAAATAAATTGTTAACAAAATCCATACAAAACAGAATCAGAAAACTATCGACACACCTGTACCAAAACTATCATATCTCAGTCATACGAACTCCAAATCAGGTAAAACCAGTGAGGTTTAAAAAAAGAAACAATTATCTACAATTCACTTTTAATTTTCAAGTTGAGATTCGGACCTTAGCATGGGTGAAAACAGCACACAACACAGAATAGACCGCAAATTCCAGATTTCACATCTCTACTTCAAAACATCATAACATCCACAAATTTGATCCAAACCTAACCAAACTTGAAACAAAGCCTACCAATCATCTAAATATCATATTTTAGGGGTTCTAACATGTCTAAGCCTAATAATTCTTACATGGGCAATCAATCAAACACACAACATGCAATATGTCGCATACACGAACAAAATCAAGTTTGTATGAAACCTAGGGCATTAACCTATCAAACTTCATGTTCTAAGTCCTCTATGGCCAAATTTATCACAATAAAGACAAACCCATCAAGAAAAATACAATTTTTGGTCGTCTCTAGACCCAACTACTCTAGGTGTGAACTTTTTTTACTTGTATCAACCTAATAAAATTTTGTACAAGTTACTTGCCTCTAATGGAGTGAATACGATGCCAACAAGCCGTAGGAACAAAACCCACGAGAGAAAACCTTCCGCGCGCGAATCCAAGCAACCTACGAACACGAAACGCTCACACGATCAACTCTTTCGATGCAACGAACAAAAGAGGAGATACCCACTTCAAAAACACCACAAAGGAGTAGTCTTGCACTGATTTGGATGGGGGTGGTGCTGTTTGGTGATGCCGGCCACAAGTAGGAGAGGAAAAGGTAGGGTTTTGATGTGTGGAGGTGGTATATGGATGGATGGATGGCCGTAGAAGGGTTGTAGGCTGATGGGAAGGCTCGGTTTGGGGAGGGAATGCACAGGCCGGGATGGATTGCATAGGAAGGGAGGGAGGCCGGATTGTATTTTGGAGATGGAGAGAGAAAAAGAGATTAGGGTTAGGGTTAGGGTTAATTAGGATTAGGGTATTTATATATGGATTAAATTGTGGGTTAATGGGTTGTGGGTATGAATATGAATTAATAGGTATACAAATGGGTAATGGGTATTGGGTCAAATTCAAATGGGGATACAATTTATAATGAATTCTATGGCTCCTAAAAATCTCCTTAAAGGTCAAAAATCACAATTTGGGCAAATCCCCATCAAAAATCCATCTCATCACCAAAATAAATAACAATAATGAACGAGACCAAGAAAATGAGAAAATGAACTCAAAATGGCGAAAATGAGCAAAACGATGAACAATCAGCACAAGGAGGTCAAAAATGAAAGAAAAAGATTATATATTGAAAATAATCCAATATACAGTTCCGAAAAAATACAAGAGATATAAAAATACACAAAATAAAAAAATACACTCCAATATACATAAAATGAAAAACAGGGGTTACAATAGGCCTGAGGAACATATCAAGAGATCGATCTAGAACCATTGGACTGTTATGAATTCATCTCTTTTATGTTCCTCCCCATCAAGAGATAAGTTCTTTTGTTAGGGGATAAGATATTTGACTCCTAGCATGCATGGATTGGGCGTCTCTTCTAGTGGGCCTAGTCTGCCACTTTTTACGGGCTTGAAAGAAGCTCATGTCCTGGAGAAAGCCCGGACCTGTTAGAGAGGTCTGTTATGGTTAATCTGCCTGTAGAAGCTTGAAGATCTGTGCAGGAATCGTATGGCCCTCCCTGATTTGCAACGATTTTTACCATCATCATAAGCCCCCCACATCCGGAATGCAATTTTCTTTGCTTTCGGGGAGTAGTACGTCTCATTTTTGGACTCTGGAATATAATTTTAGCTGTCAGGGTGTTCAGAGATACCTGGAACTGATATGTGGCTTCTGAAGGTATTGAATATCTTCCAAGATTTTTTTTTTTTCATTTTTTTCGGTTTTTTCCGAATATGAAATTTTCTGGAATTTTTCCCAATTTTAAAATCACTTTTTCGAATTTTATAATCAATAAATCCAATTTTAATTATTTTTTAGAAATTTTAATTAATTTTCTGAATTTAAATAAGTATTTTTCAGATTTTTTAAAATTAATTTTTTGAATTTTAAATGAATTTATCAAATTTTATTGAATAATCAGATCTCGGCAAGCTTTTTAAAATGGTCAGAGGCATTGATCAGCATCAAACTTGCATGCTAAGTGGATTGAACAGCTATGATTCGGCCGTTGTAATTAGGGGCTGACGTGGACCAATTGGGGTGTGCCAATCATGCCCTAGCTCGCACGCTGAGTGAGATCAGGCGATCGAGATGCGAGGATCTACTGAGGATGAGACGTGGCTCGATCTGGAGCATTGATCACGTCTTGTCTCGAGTGCTGCGTGGGATCAGACGGCGGAATTCTAATAACTGTGATGAGGAGCTGCGTGGCGCCATCAAAAACATCCATCGCGCTCCAGCTCTTCCGCTAAGTGGGATTAGATGGCTGAGGAAGGAGCAGAGCATTCGGGATGAAGGTGGAACGACGTGGCCTAATCTCGTGTATCCATCATGCTTGAGCTCGAATCTTCGAGCAATCGGATGGTTAACGAGCACTGCGAGTGACCCCGTAGATCGACCGACCATTTCGTCGAGCTATTGCCAATTTCTTCGAATTTTCAAGGCTTCGTCGACCTATAGCTTCGTTGTCCTATAAAGATTGGTCGAGCTGTGGGGCTTGAGTTTGGTCAAGCTATGAATCTTTTCTGACGTTGGAAGTGTCTCGTTTCGGTCGACCTATAGCCACTTGGTCGAGCTATAGAGACGTCGAGCTATGAGGGCTCTTTTTCCGTCAAGCTATGAGGCTTGTTCGTCGTTGTCTCGCCGAGCTATAGGCTTGCCGGTCTATGGACTCGAGATCTGTTTTTTGGATGAAGCCCTATTTTTCGTTCGAGCTTCGACTTCATTCTCCGCTGAGCTACCACATCCTTGTCGACCAATGGGAGTGTCGAGCTAGTCCCACTTGGCCGAGCTATGGTGCTCCTTGGTTGAGCTAGGGAGTTTTGAAGCATCATCGAGCTATGGGGATACGATCGAGCTATGAGCCATTTCCTTCTCGTCGAGCTATGGGTAGCTTTACGGTCGAGCTATGAGCTTAGTTTTTTCTTTGGGTTTGTTGGAGCTTGTTGAATATGGCGGTGTTGTTGTCGAGCCGTAGCTCCTCATCGAAGGTGGAGCTATTGGAGGCTTTATAGTCGGCAGGGCTCGAGCGACGGAGATTGGTGGAGCTGTTGAAGCCTCGTAGTCGTCGAGCTACGGAGACGATGTGGAGGAGTTCGGAGAGGAGCTTCTGCTTTTGTTTTCGAAGAAGAAGAAGAAGAAGAAGAGGGAGTTAGAGGAGGTGTGGGTTTCGGTTCTGGGGTCTTGAACCCGACCCGTTTGGGTTTTATTGAAACCTGACCCAAACCTACTTCTTTTCTTTTCTTCTCCTTTTAAATAGTGAGCTCCACTTGTTGGGGTTTTTTGGATCTTTTAGAGAATAGATTGAAGCTTCAATTTGTCAAGGAGCTTGCTTTGTTTGGAGTTGAGTTGCTTTTGATGGAGTTCTCTTTCTTACACCAAGGTAGGAGTGCTAGGGTTTTTTATTTGATCATCTCTTTGAAGTTTGCGTTGATGTTGGTCAAGAGAGGTTGAACGGACTTGGGGACTCTGCGGGGCTAGTAGGCCTTGTCACAAGGAAGATTGATTAGTGATGGGATTTCTATTGGTGGAGAACATGGCACCCACTAAGTGTTTGTGAAATGTTCACCCCATCACGTCCACCAAGTGTTTGTGAAATTGTTCACCCCATCACACTGATTTTTTCATCGGTCGAGCACTGTGATGTTCGCTCATTTTGCCAGTGGACTAACCTGTTGCTAAGTTGCTGTTCTTATTAGACCTGGTGTAGTGTGATCTGACCGTTGAATCTTGTGGAGGGCTCAGATTCTGCCACCTACCATGTGGTAATTTGATTTCTAGGGTTCTATAAATAGGAGTTGGTTCCACCTCCTACTCCTTCATTTAGCACTTTCACTTTCTCTCTCTAGAAAATTTTGAGAGCTTCTCTCTAGAAATTGCGGTGTTTTACCGGGCGGTGCTGGTGTCTTGCTTGGTGTTTGACGGGGGCGCTAGTTTCAGCTGTCGATTCGGAGTTTCCACCACCTTGGCTAGGTAACATTCTTGCGATCGTTGTTCATTATGTCTTCCAGTCTTTCCACTTTTGTGGAAACGATCATCGAACCTGAGAAAGATAGGGGATGTGTGCTTAAGACCTATTCTCAGTTCCTGAACTAATTAGGGAGTATCCCGTAGTCGATCGAGACTTTCTTAGGGACGGCATGTAGTATGACGAGCCAGATCCTGTTTATACTACTGAGGCTGATTATGCCATCACTATTCTCACACGGAAGGATCTTGCCGTGATTAGGATGAGCTTTGGGGTTCCTGACGAGTACAAGTTACTCCTGCCGGGTCCTAGAGTTAGGGCCTAACATACCAAGTCAGAGGAATATTGTTTCTTCCCGTGCGATGCCTTCTTTGCAGGGCTTCATTTGCCCCTTAACCCCTTTGTTAAAGAGGTTCTTAACTGGTATCGGCTGTGTCCGGTGCAGCTGATGACGAATGTGTGGAAACATGTTGTCGCATTTGTCATACAATGTCACAGGCTCGGGCCGAGCCAAGCCTGGCTGTGTTTAGACGAAACTTCAAACTCATCCAACTTAGCAGAGTGGAGAAGCATTGGTACCTTTGCCCTCGTAAGAATCGGGGGTTAGTGAATGCCTCCTCGTCGATTAAATGTTGGAAAGAGAAGTTTCTCGTTGTCCGTAGTGCTGAGTCGTAGGGAATTCCCACCACATGGAGGAGGATAGTCCCTTCGGTGGTGAGAGCGGAGCTAGTGATGACCTTGGAAGAGAGGAGCATTAGTGATGCCCTTCTTGGGTTGAAGGTGTTGGCATGGCAAGACATCACTGACGAAGTACTCTTCGAAGGGGGTTTTGGCCATGCTGTTTCTAGTATGGTTATACCATTGTTGTTTTCTCGTCATCTTATTCATGCCTTTGTTGCTTTCATTTGATTTTACAAGTTTCCCCTAACTCTTTCATGTTTTATCTTGACATGCATGGATTTCGAAGATATTTTGGCTGACCTGGATGTGCTACGGAACAAGAGGAGTGAAGACCCAAAGAAGCGGAAGAGGTTGGCTACGCATCCTTCTCCTTCCCAGGACTTGCCATGTAACGCCCTGATTTTCACACACAGGAAAATCGTAGCACACCCAGAAATCTTTTCCTTCAATTGAGTACATAAACATAATATAATATAGGAAAATGCAGAAATCTTAAAATAAATCCAAACCTCTTGGATTGATAAGATGATGGGCACAGGATGTCACAACTCTATGCTTAAACTCCAGGTACTCTTACCTACACAACACAATCTGTGGGTTCGTCAGCATATGAGGCTAACGGTAAGAATCACAACAGCTTTAACTAACTCCAAAAATAACATAACAACATACAGGGCATAATAGAAATAAAACTAGAATCAATAAATGTAATCCAGAAATAGTCAAATATACGATGTCATATGAGTGTGTGTATAAGCAATTTAGTAAAACATTAAACACATATTTATCATGAAAACATGCACAATTCAAAATGCTCTTTTTAATGCACGCTTGTTTGGAATGATAGGCTGCCCATACAACGTATTTTTCAAATACAAGCTACTAGCGTTCATTACAGGGTTCAATCCCGCGTTATGCAAAACATGCTCATGTATTCCACACTATTTCTGATATTTATCTAGTAACTAGTAGGTTGCATTTATTGGGTCAAATTCCGTTACTGGAGTCGGTAGTGGTCATGCCGGGACCCTGTGGTCTTTCTCCACTCCTGAGCACCCATGATGGTGCCCAGCCCCTGTGGTCTTTCTCCACTCCCCGGCCTTACATATTCCACTCCGCCCAGCCCCTGCAGTCTTTCTCCACTCCCTGGTACTACCATGACCTTGTGCTCTTTCTCCGCTTCCGGACCTCTAACACTAGATCCCAGAAATTAACAGTCGAGACAACGACGCACGTGTCCCCTTGACAGGTGAATACAACTTCCAATAATTATATAAATCCCAATACTTGTGAAAATTTGGTTTCTTAGTCTCATATGAACCCTCAATGAGTTCACTATAACATTATAGTTAAGAACCTTTAGTTTCAACCCAATTAAATCTGTCTAAATCCATTTATAAAATAATAGGTTCAAAATCCAGAAATCGCAGCTGTTGCTACTTTAAAAATCTTAAAAAATAACATACTTCTTGGTAATTGGATTTCTTAGAAAAATAAGTATGATATTCAGCTAGAATTTACAAAATAAGTTCTACTTCATTTCTAAACCAGTAATATATTCTGATTGTATTAAATACCAAACGACATCAAAAAAAATTGTGAAATTTTGAGGAGATATTGTATACACATACATGATAAACAAAAGTTTCAGTCTCATAATCCATGTATTTAAAAAGAAATGATTTTCTGAAACGAGATCAAATTCCAGACAGAATTTTAATAATGTTTCTAAGATAATTATATCATAATCTCAACGATTAATTAACAGCAATTAACACTCATAATCAAACAACATTCATACACAATCTAAGCACGATTACTCAATTTATTATCTAGCATGCATACATCCTATAATATAAACAGAGTTGGTTAAAGTTGTTACCTACTTTTTATTGTTTCTGGATTTGATCGATTCTACGATCAACTTGAAGACGACAGCAACACGAACAACGATACTGGCTCTACTGACAGCAACTACGTCGATGATGACGGTATCACGAACTGCAATTGTTCGCCGAGTTCGGAAAGCGAACTAAAAATTGTATTAATACATACATACATACATACATACATACATACATATATATATATATATATATATATATATATATATATATATATATATATATATATATATATATATATATATATATATATGTGGCCCTTCGGTTGAGAACTAATTTGGTGAGAACTCCGTCAGAACTCACGAAGTAGACCCCCAATGAAAAATCCGAACCGGCCATCTCGTTCTACACGCCATAGATAACATAACATAAAGAAATCACGTAATTTGAAGTTCACTTTTCCATGATTTACATCATCGCAAAATTGTATGGCTGAAAATTCTACTCCATTTGATGGATGAGCAAACGAACTTCAAATTATTTGAATTCTTTATGTTATGCTATCTAAGGCATGAAGAACGAGATGGTTGGTTCAGATTTTTCATGGGAGGTCTACTTCGTGAGTTCTCACGGAGTTCTCACAAAATTAGTTCTCAACCGAAGGGCTCCCTATATATATATATATATATATATATATATATATATATATATATATATATATATATAAAATACATGTACATATATAGAATAATACAATAAGATAGAGTCGGAGAAGGAGAGAGAGAGTGCTAGAGAGAGACAGAGAAATAGAGCTAGAGAGAGAAAAACAGAGAAAGAGAGATAAGGAGAGTGAGAGAGAGAGAACAGAGACATACGGTGGGGAGGGGGGCTGACGATGGCTGCGGTGGTGGCTCAAAGGTGGTCGGCGAGTCATGGTGGTGGTTGGCAATGGCGAGAGGAGCATGGGGTGATGGCAATGGCGATCGATGGCGTGGGTGAGCTATGGTGGAGCTCGAGGTGGACGGTAGCGACGGAGGTGGCGATGTCATTGGTGGAGTTGGTCGTCGGCGAGAGGAGAGGGTGGTCGGGATGGAGGCAGCGAGCGGCGGGAGGTGAGGAGTGGGTTTCGGAGTTGAGTTCGATGGCAGAATGCAGCGGCGAGGTGGTGGCTTGACTGGGAGACGACGACGGGAAGCTCGAGAGCTTGGAAGAGGCAGGCGGCGGTGGAGTTCGAGAGCTCAAAGAGAGCTCAATGGTCGCTTGGCAGTGCTGACGGCAGCAAGGAGGAGATGGCAGCGACGAGGAGAGGAGGAGAAGGTGACAGTGATGGTGTTGGAGTTGGTGGCGACAGCGTCGAAGTGGTTGAGCGGCGGCGATGGAGTTGGGTACGGTGGCGTGGCAGAGTTTCGGAGGTGGAGGAGGCAGCGGGGTGGGTGATGAAGATAGCGTTGGCGACGGAGGGGGGCGGGTGTTGGGTTTCGTCAGAAATGAAGAAGAAGAATGAGGAAGGTGAAAAGAGGGGAGGGGGGAAGTTACTGTATTATACAATATTTATATTATGAGAGAGAAAGAGAGAGAGAGAGAGAGAGAGAGAGAGAGAGAGAGAGAGAGAGATAGGTAGTGTGATTGAGTGAAGCATGTGATGTATTTATAGGGGGTGAAGGAGGGCGCTGCATGCCATGCAATAATTCAGGTGGAGATAAAGTCGTATAGGGAGGGAGAGAAAGTCATTTGGGAGGGAGAAAAAGATAGAAGAAGACGACGGTTGGAGTTTTTTAGGAGGAGGTGGAGGCATAAGGTAGGGGAGGTGGGTATTAATTTCGTAAGAGAAGTTGGGGAAAGCGGTTGGATTAGGATTAGAGAATTTAATTAGGATTAAGGAACAACTTAGATTTAAGATAACTTACAACCTATAAATCGGAATTAGAAACCGCAAAATATTTTGAATTCCAGACTCGATGGGATACGATTTTCATGTATAAAGTTTCTCAATTTCAATAAAGAGAATTAGGACAAATTCTCAGTGCAAGGTTAAAAAATTTAGCAAAGTTGGATATTTAATAATACAATAAACCAACGGTCTTATTTTGAATGAATTAGGAAATTTCGGGATTTGGTTCAAATGAAAGATCAAAGAATAGATTGAGAGAACAAAAACATAAATATTTATTGATAATGTACAAACACATGTTTTAATACACGGGTGGGGAAAAATTGTCTTAATTCAATTTTGCGGGGTGTTACACTCTCCCTCCCTTAGAAAACTTCTGTCCTCAGAACTTATTAGGGTATAAGTTTGCAACCCGATCATTCTACTTTAAACAAAAATTTCGGGATAATCCTTCTTCATTTCATCCTCTGACTCCCAAGTGGCCTCCTCCACTTGGTGATTCCTCCATTGAACTTTGACCATCTGGATCGTTTTAGTCCTCAAAATCTTCTCTTTCCTATCCCCAATCTGTACTGGAGTTTCTTTGTAAGTCAAATTTACTTGAAGGCCCTCTGGGGTTTCTGGCAGTAAGTGTGTTGAGTCTGGTATATATTTCTTCATCATTGATACATGAAAGACATTGTGAACCTGTGCTAGTTCCGTAGGTAATTGTAATTGGTAAGCGGTCTGCCTTATTTTTCTCAGAATCTGATATGGCTCGATATACTTTGGTGCCAACTTTCCTCCTTTCCCGAAATGGGTCACTCGTTTAGTTGGTGAAACCTTCAGAAATACAAAGTCTCCAACTTCGAATTCTAAGTATCTCCTTCTATTGTCCGCATAACTCTTCTGCCGACTCTGAGCTGTTTCCATTCTCTGACGGATCAAGTCAATCATCTCACTCGTCTGTTGGACTATCTCTAGTCCGTAAATTTTTTGCTCCCCTACTTCATACCAACACACTGGCATTCTGCATCTTCTACCGTACAAGGCCTCGTATGGTGCCATCTCGATACTTGCTTGATAACTGTTGTTGTAAGAAAACTCTACTAGAGGTAGATATTTTTCCCATGATCCTCTGAAGTCCAATATACACATTCGAAGCATGTCTTCTAAAGTTCTGTTTACTTTCTGTCTGACCGTCTGTTTGGGGATGGAAAGCCGTGTTGAAATCAATCCTCGTACTCAACGCTATCTGTAGACTCTTCCAAAATCTAGAAGTGAACCTCGCATCGCGGCTTGATATGGTAGATACTGGCACTCCGTGTAACCTGATGATCTCCTCAATATACAACTTTGCCAATCTGTCCATCGACCATGTAATCTTCATCGGTAGAAAATGTGCAGACTTTTTCAATCTGTCAACTATCACCCATATGGTGTCATTCCCTCAGGAGCTCCTCGGCAATCCTGTGATAAAATCCATGCTGATATTCTCCCATTTGCATTCTGGAATAGGCAGTGGTTGCAGCAATCCTTCGGGCTTCTGGTTTTTTGCTTTGACTCTTTGACATGTAAAACATCTGTGATATCTCTCTTGATGCCCGACCACCAGAAATGATGTTTGATGTCTTTATACATTTTGGTACTTCCTAGGTGTATCGATAGTAAAGTGGTGTGTGCTTCTTGTAAAATACTTTCCTTCAAGTTTGTCCCTTCAGGTACACACAACCTCTCTCCTAATCAGAGTACTCCGTCCTTCACATGGAATTCTGATAGCTTTCCTGCAAGAACTTGTGTCCTTATCTTCTATATTTCTGGATCCAACTTTTGACATTTGATGATCTGATCTCTTAAAGTAGGTTGAAGCTTCTATTGCGCAAATATTCCTCCCATATTCTACACTATTACCTCGATTTCTGCTCGGTCCAACTCTTCCACCAGTTCTTTCTGTGTAGTGATTAAACTGGACAAACTACTCTTCCGACTAAGGGCGTCTGCTACCACATTCGCCTTCCCAGGGTGGTACTTGATTTCAGGGTGAATGTCTTCAAGTACCTCTAACCACCATCTTTGCCTTAGATTCAGATCCTTCTGTAGTTAAATGTACTTCAAGCTTTTGTGATCGGTGTACATACTGATTTTCTCTCCATACACATAATGTCTCCACAGCTTCAGAGCAAAAATTACTACAGCTAGTTCCAGATCATGAGTTGGGTAATTTTTCTCATGTGTCTGTAGCTGTCTAAACCCATAAGCTATCATCTTTCCGTCTTGCATTAGAACACAACCCAAACCCTTGAGTGAGGCGTCACTGTAAATATCGTAGTCCTTGCCTGCCTGTGGTAGTACAAGCTCTGGTGCGGTTGTCAGTTTCTCCTTCAACTTCTGGAAACTTTCCTCACATTTGCTAGTCCAAATGAAACTCGCATTCTTCTTAGTCAAACCGGTTAATGGGACTGCTATTTGTGCATACCCTTGGATAAACCGTCGATAGTATCCCGTCAATCCCAAGAAACTCCTGATTTCCTTCACAGTCGTGGGTTGGGACCATTCCTTCACTGCCTCAATATTTTGTGGATCTGTTGCTACTCCCTCTTTAGACAGAACGTGGCCCAAGAATGCCACCTCCTTCTTCCAAAACTCACATTTGGATAGTTGGGCGTACAACTCATGTTCAAGTAGCTTCCCCAACACTTTTGCCAAGTGATCAGCATGTTCCTCTTCTGTCTTGGAGTATACCAGAATGTCGTCTATAAATACCACTACAAATGCATCAATAAATGGTCTCAGCACCCAATTCATCATATCCATGAATATGGCTGGTGCATTCGTCACTCCAAAGGGCAGCACCAAGAATTCATAGTGCCCATGCCTTGTTCTGAAAGCAGTCTTTGGAATATCATCTTCTTTCACCCGGACTTGGTGGCACCCTGAGCGTAAGTCAATCTTCGAAAACACGGCCGCGCCTTGTAGTCGATCAAACAAATCATCAATTCTTGGTTTCGGGTACTTGTTCTGGACTGTTACCTTGTTCAATTCTCTGTAGTCAATGCACAATCTCATTGATCCATATTTCTTCTTCACTAAAAGCACTGGTGCTCCCCATGGTGAGGCACTCGATCTGATGAATTCCTTCAGTAACAATTCTTCAATTTGTTTCTTGATCTCATCTTGTTCCACCGGTACCATTCTATACGGTGCCTTGGATACTGGCGCACTTTTGGGTTGTATGACAATACAGAATTCGACATCCCGATGAGGCGGTATCCCTGGTAAATCTTCTAGGAACACTTGCGGAAAGTCTCTAACCACTGGAATTTTCTTGACTTCCTTTGGCGTCTTTCTTTCAGTTAGGACTGCCATTATTCCTCTGGATTTCTTCTTCCCTTGGAAAACAACTTCAGGTCCTCCTGGTGCCTGTACTACCACCTTCTTGTCCTTGCATTCAATGATTGCATTGTAGGTCGTCATCCAGTCTATCCCAATAATAACATCTACTCCAAGCATATGTAATTCAATAAGTTCTATTCCCAAAAGTCTTCCTTCAATCTCGATGTCACATCCGGCGTAATACCAGTCATTAGTTAGAGTACTCCCAAAGGGTGTAGCCACAGCTAATACCCTATCTAGAAATATCTTTGGTTTGACTTCTAACTTGATTGCAAATTTGGGAGAAACAAAGGTATGAGACGATCCAGTATCAAACAAAACCTTGGCTTTAATTCCATTTATCAAAAGATTTCCTGTTACATCAAAAGATTGCATCGTTTAAATTCAATAGTACATCCTAATTATTACAAAGCCTTATTTATAATATTGAGAATATCACTCATCCGTACCAGTGATGACATTCTCTGAGTCCTCCACATCCTCCTCCACGAGTGCAAAGACATGTCCCTGGTGGTATAGCTTCTTCCCCTGATTGGCAGGCCTCTGGTTCTGCCCTCCATGCTGGAGTTGTATGCAATCGGGCTTGATATGGTCTTCTTTGCCACATTTGAAACAAGTCACTTTCTTCTTCGGGCAGTTGGACTTGAAATGACCGGTTTCTCCGCATAGGAAGCAAGTTCCTGGCTTTCCAGCAATGACCACACTATTTGCTCCCCATCTGTGCTGGAGGCTGGTAGTTAGCTTCACCATCTGTGCTGGAGGCTGTCCCCTGAAGTCATTCGATGTTGTCGGTCTTTTGCCCTTTCTCCTGCTGTTCTTCTTGTTTTTCACCAACTGGTACTGTTCCATGTCTGATTCGGTAGCGGCAGACCTCCGAACCAACTCGTCAAACCTCCTGATTCCAAGGGGTATCATGCGAGACCTCAGCTCTGGCCTCAAACCCATTTCAAACTTCCTAGCCTTCTTCACTTCATCTTCTACCAGTAAGGGTGCATACCTGTGAAGTTGAGTGAATTTAGTCTCATACTCTCTAACTGTCATGCCACCTTGTTGTAGGTTCAGGAATTCCATTGCTTTCTTCTCCTGAATGTCCAATGGGAAGTAATGATCCCTGAACTCTCCTAAGAACGCCTCCCAAGTTAGTGGCGCATCTCCCTGGGTCCATTTCACTGACTACCACCATTCTACGGCATCCTTCTCTAGTTGGATAGCAGCCAGCTTTACCTTGCTAGCTGATAGAATTTCCAGTACGTCGAATACTGTTTCCATTTGCCTAATCCAATCATCTGCAGCAGTAGGATCAGCTTGCCCTTCGAATACCGGCGGTTTCATTCGCTTGAAAGATTCAACTTGTCGAACTGGGTCTTGAGTTAGCATTGTTGGTCCCGTAGTGGGTCCAGCTCTGGTGTTTTGGGTCATACTTGACCTTATGAATACATTCAAGGTCTGATAAACCCAGGCAAGCTCCGTCTCTAGGTTTAGTTCATTTCTACTAGCCTCGTCGTTTTCTTCATCGGCATGATTATTCCTAACTCTACCCCCTGCCATCCTATCGGAAGAGGAAGTGAAAGAAAATTTTTATTTCATGTACAAGGTATCATAAATACTCAGCGAACAAATGATCATAGCATTTATGATCCGAAACTAAAACAAACGTATCTAGTGTCATCCTAAGCCCATTTTCCATATTATGTTTAGTACTATTAATTGAAGTAAGCTCTTATACCACTCTGTAACGCCCCGATTTTCACACACAGAAAAATCGTAGCACAACCAGAAATCTTTTTTCTTCAACTGAGTACATAAACATAATATAATATAGGAAAATACGGAAATCTTAAAATAAATCCAAACCTCTTAGACTGATAAGATGATGGGCACAAGATGTCACAACTCTATGCTTAAACTCCAGGTACTCTTACCTGCACAACACAATCTGTGGGTTCGTCAGCATGTGAGGCTGACGGTAAGAATCACAACAGCTTTAACTAACACTAAAAATAACATAACAACATACAGGGCATAATAGAAATAAAACTGGAATCAATAAATGTAAACTAGAAATAGTGAAATATATGATGTCATATGAGTGTGTGTATAAGCAATTTAGTAAAACATTCAACACATATTTATCATGAAAACATGCACAATTCAAAATGCTCTTTTTAAAGCACGCTTGTTTGGAATGATATGCCGCCCATACAACATATTTTCCAAATACAAGCTACTAGCATTCATTACAAGGTTCAATCCCTCGTTATGCAAAACATGCTCATGTATTCCACACTGTTTCTGACATTTATCTACTGACTAGTAGGTTGCAATTGTTCGGTTAAATTTCGTTACTGCAGTCGGTAGTGGTCATGCCGGGATCCTGTGGTCTTTCTCCACTCCTGAGCACCCATGATGGTGCCCAGCCCCTGTGGTCTTTCTCCACTCCCCGGCCTTACATATTCCACTCCGCCCATCCCCTGCGGTCTTTCTCCACTCCCCGATACTACCGAGACCCTGTGGTCTTTCTCCGCTTCCGGACCTCTAATACTATATCCCAGAAATTAATAGTCGAGACAACGCCGCACGTGTCCCCTTGACAGGTGAATACAACTTCCAATAATTATGTAAATCCCAATACTTGTGAAAATTTGATTTCTTACTCTCATATGAAACCTCAATGAGTTCACTACAACATTGTAGTTAAGAATCTCTAGTTTCAACCCAATTAAATCTGTCTAAAACCATTTATAAAACAGTAGGTTCAAAATCTAGAAATCACAGTTGTTGCTACTTTAAAAATCAAAAAAATTCACATACTTCTTGGTGATTGTATTTCTTAGAAAAATAAGTATGATATTCAACAAGAATTTATGATATAAATTCTATTTCATTTCCAAACCAGTATTGTATTCTGATTGTATTAAAATACCAAACGACATTAAAAAAATTGTGAAATTTTGAGGAAATGTTGTACACACATACATGATAGATAAACAAAAGTTTCAGTCTCATAATCCATGTATTTAAAAAGAAATGATTTTCTGAAACCAGATCAAATTCCAGATAGAATTTTAATAATTTTTCTAAGATAAAACGATTAATTAACAGCAATTAACACTCATAATCAAACAACATTCATACACAATCTAAGTACGATTACTCAATTTATTATCTACCATACATACATCCTATAATTTAAACAGAGTTGGTTAAAGTTGTTACCCACTTTTTATTGTTTCTGGATTTGATCGATTCTACGATCAACTTGAAGACAACAGCAACACGTCGATGATGACGGGATGACAGTATCATGAATTGCAATTGTTCGCCGATTTCGGAACGCGAAGTAAAATTGTATTAACACACTCACACACACACACACAAATATATATATATATATATATATATATATATATATATATATATATATATATATGTATATATATATTCATATACATATATAGAATAATATAATATATACTTAATATATAATAAGAGAGAGTCAGAGAAGGGGAGACAGAGAGACGGAGAGAGAGAAAGAGAGAGAGTGCTAGAGAGAGAGAGTCAAAGAAGGGGAGACAGAGAGACGGAGAGAGAGAAAGAGAGAGAGTGCTAGAGAGAGATAGAGAAACAGAGCTAGAGAAAGAGAAAAACAGACAGAGAGATAACGAGAGTGAAAGAGATATAACAGAGACATACTGTGGGGGGGGGAGCTGATGATGGCTACGGTGGTGGCTCGAAGGAGGTCGGCGATCTATGGCGTGGGTGAGCTACGGTGGAGCTCGAGGTGGACGGTAGCGACGGAGGTGGCGATGGCAATGGTGGAGTTGGTCGTCGACGAGAGGAGAGGGTGGTCGGGATGGAGGCAGTGAGCAGCGGGAGGCGAGGAGTGGGTTTTGGAGTTGAGTTCGATGGCGAAATGCGGCGGCGAGGTGGTGGCTTGATGGGGAGACAACGACGGGAAGCTCGAGATCTTGGAGGAGGCAGGCGACGGTGGAGTTCGAGAGCTCAAAGGGAGCTCAGTGGTTGCTTGGCGGTGCTGACGGCAGCGAGGAGGAGAGGAGGAGATGGCAGCGACGAGGAGAGGAGGAGAAGGTGACAGTGATGGTGTTGGAGTTGGTGGCGATGACGTCGAAGTGGTTGAGCAGCAACGATGGAGTTGGGTGATGGTGGCATGGCGGAGTTTCGGAGGTGGAGGAGGCAGCGGGGTGGGTGACGAAGATGGCGATGGCGACAGAGGGGGCGGATGTTGGGTTTCGTCAGAAATGAAGAAGAAGAACGAGGAAGGTGAAAAGGGGGGAAGTTACTATATTATCTAATATATATTATGAGAGTGAGAGAGAGAGAGAGAGAGAGAGAGAGAGAGAGAGAGAGAGAATGACTGAGATATAAAGAGAGAGATAGGTAGTGTGATTGAGTGAAGTATGTGATGTATTTATAGGGGGTGAAGGAGGGCGCTCCATGCGCATCCAATAATTCAGGTGGAGATAAAGTCGTATAGGGAGGGAGAGAAAGTTATTTGGGAGGGAGAAAAAGATAGAATAAGATGACGGTTGGACTTTTTTAGAAGGAGGTGGAGGCATAGGGTAGGGGAGGTGGGTATTAATGTCGTAAGAGTAGTTAGGGAGAGCTGTTGGATTAGGATTAGAGAATTTAATTAGTACTAAGGAACAACTTAGATTTAAGATAACTTACAACCTATAAATCGGAATTAGAAACAGCAAGATGCTCTGGATTCCAGACTCGATGGAATACGATTTTCATGTATAAAGTTTCTTAATTTCAATAAAGAGAATTATGTCAAATTCTCAGTGCAAGGTGAAGAAATTTAGCAAAGTTGGAAATTTAATAATACAATAAATCAACGGTCTTATTTTGAATTAATCAGGAAATATCGGGATTGGGTTCAAATGAAAGATCAAAGAATAAATTGAGAGAACAAAAACATAAATATTTATTGATAATGTACAAACACTTGTTTTAATACACGGGTGGGGCAAAATTGTCATAATTCAATTTTTGCGTGGTGTTACATGCCACCCCTGGCTCCCACTGCATGGACTGAGCCCCCTTCAGGGGCACTGCCTGCTGCCGAGGCAGGTTCTTCCTTAACTGCAGTCGTGGCGAGTGCCGAGTAACCCCCACTGACTGCTACGACTTCTATGGTACTCGCTAACCGAGGGGACATGGTCTACACTTTTGACTGGAACGTGAAGCCTCAGGATAATTTTTTGGAGGAACTCCGCCACTTGCCTTGAGACCAACTGCCACATTGCTACTCCAGCTAACAGAGAAAGACTGAAGATGGAGCCCCCCGAGAGATCAGTTCTGGAGATCGCGAAGGTACATATGACGGTATGATTTAGTTCCCTTTGTTCCTTAGCTTGTGCTTTCCTCCGTTGCACTGTTACATTTTAATCGCTTTCTCCTTGTTTCAGGCAATGTGCCACTTCAGGCATTTGGTGGACTTTTATGCGGTCGAGGAGAAGAACATGAGGGCCCATATCTCTCACGCCAAGAAGGACAAGAAAATTTCCATCAAGGAGTCTAGGGTGGAGTTGGAAGGGCTGGAGAAGAAGGAAAAGGAGGCACACCTTGAGTAGAAGGCATTGGCGGCAAGTAATAATGAGATACTCTTCAAGTTTGAGGCATCAAAGAAGAGAGAGAAAGCATTGGAGAAGAGGAACGCCGACCTTCTAATAGAGTTGGAGAAGGCTCGTGCTGATGCAACCTCAGAGCTGAAAGTCGAGGTGGCCAAGGTTCATGCTGAGTGTAAGTCCAAGCTGCAAGGGGTGATGCTAAAGTCTTATGCTGCAGCGTTTTCAAACGTGGTGGAGTGTATTCCCAGTTTCGATGGGAAAGGCTACCATGTGACTCTCCGACCTGGTGAGCCCCTTGATACGGGTAGAAAGTATGATTGCGGGATTGGCACTCCTACGAGTGGCACGAGGAGTGGCTCTGGAAAGAAGGACAAGGGGAAGGAAGCTGCTGGGGGTTCCTTGTCCTTGGTGGCGCCGAAGTAGGTGGATGGTTGGTTCACCTTGTCAGGCCCTTTTTTTCTTTCAGGCTTTCTTTACTCGCCTTTGTTTTGGACTTATAGCTACTTACTATGATGCTTAATTGCGGCCTGGCAACCGCATTCCTGTATCTTTGTTTTATTGGTTGAAAAACTATCTTCCAGATTTGTTCTCATTTGTCATTTTGCGTTGATGTGCTTTGAAGCAATGCTTGCCCGTGACACCCAGTATTTTATCTTTTTGTTTGACCATTCTTTTGGAACTGTTGACAGATTATCGCTGGATCCGGTGAGAACCCCTGTAGTGATGAGGTTGAGCGCCATTGTAAGCGACTGTGCATAACTGAATTGGCAGTCGATCGTTTGCATGTTCAGTCAGAGTATTAATGGTTGGAGTCTGTTCACCTTAAGGCGGTGCTTGTCGAGAGGGATTGCGAGTTAGCACTCTTGTATACTAATCATCTTGCCAACTTGCCCCTACCCCCGAAAGTGACTAAAGAGAATATTGGGGAGTGTGCTCTACTCAGAGAAGTAGTTGTCGAGAAAGACTTGGAGTTGTACCGCCTTCAAGCGAGACTCGGTGGGTTACGAATGGCAAGCTTCTCGCACGTCGTCAGTGAGAAAAAAGAATCGATGGTTGAAGTGAAGGAAGGGACCACAACTAACGTGAAAGCGAGTGCAATGGTTGGAGGAGTCGGATTGAACGTTGGGGGAGCAGTGCCGATAGCACGGGTGCCCCTTCGATACCCTAGTGACGCCCAGAGTGGCGTATCGGCTTTGTTGAGTTTGGCTTTGGTTGGTGGAGAGTCATGCGCCTCGTGTGCCAGCCAGAAATCTCAATCCATGTGATCGACGTTTTCTGTCAAAGATGCTGGCGGTCAAGAAAAAGCGGTGGCCAACAGGAGACCCACAAGGAGGCTCGTACTTCTCAGGAACAACATCCCTCGTCCATGGAGTCACAAGGATGGCCTGTAGATCAAATTGTATGATTCATGATTTTGTACTTGTAATTATCTGTAGCACTACTGGATATGATTTTGTACTTGTGATAATTCTGTGATTTGAAGAACTCTTTGCGTGCTTTACTCTTGAGGTGCACCTTGTTATCAATATTGATGAACCATCGATTGAACTCTTTGTGGCTAAATAATAAGGCTTCAAGTTTCCTATGAATGGTTAACGAACCGTCGACGATGTGCAATAGATTTAAACATAGACCTTGCCATTAGATTCGGCATTTTTAAGGAGCTAGCCCTGGGTCTGAATTGATTATAGAACCTGCCACTTGTACTCGGGAAGTTTTGAGTGTGCCTTAGAGATTAAATCTTCTGCACGAAGTTATGAGGTTATTGGAAAGATTTCCCCGAGGTAAGAGGGGTGAGCGAGACGTTGAAGCTGTTGTTATGAGTCAAACGACAGAGCATTGAACCCGTTGTTTGGGGCCGGTGAAGTGTTTGACTGGGCCGGTAAATATTTGTAGTGATGCTGAATCCAAATGCATAAATTTGCAATAGTTCTGTGATTTTAAGAACTCTTTTCATGGGCTTGATCCTCACTGTCGAGATTGAGGTGCCATCAATCGGGTACTTTGTAGCTAAATAACAGGGCCTTAAGGTCTATTGTGTATAGCTAACGAACTGTCGACGGTGTATAACAAAGTTTAAGACTTCTCCATCTTGAACTCAGCTAGTTGTAGGAGCAACTATGAAGGAGAGTTGTTTTCCAAACTTGCTATATGGGTCCTCTAATAAATTGTGAGAGTCGCATCGAGTGGAGAGTTGAACTCTAAGTGTTGCTTTTTACAAGTATTGCTAGAGTAACTACGATCCACGATCTCTGTAGCGCCCCGAATTTCTAATATGATATCTTAGAAAATACGTGGCACATTCCCAGTGATCCACTTCAACATAATATTAAACATAATCAACACCACTAAAATTTTCAAACTTTCTTATTACAACAAATCATTTACAATGCACAGCGGAATTCAAAACAAACTCAACTCAATACTCTCTTCATTTACAACACAAATTTATCTCAAGAGTACTATTACAAATTTACACAAATCTCTCATATATCAATTACATCTCAAAACCCAACTTAAGCATCCCATCTCCAACTCTAAGCAACTACCTGCAACATGTGAGGCTAGAGATGATCCCTAACCCCCAAACTAAAGGGGTCAGCCATAAATGGTGTGAGAAATATATATATAAAAAAAATAATCAAACAAACATCATAAGGATCATACCTCATAAATTCTTCAACAACAAGTACTAAATAAGAACATGGAAAGTACTGAATGACAGGTAACATAAAACATCAAGTGATACTAAGCTAAGTGTCATGTGTAGAAAACGAGAAAACCACATGCATAAGAACCAAGTCAAGAAAACACATATTCTATATGCAGACTCTCTAATGCGTACTTGTCGAAGTCTATGCATCCCATTCTACATAGGTTCAGTGCAAGCTCTTAACGTCTTCACTTCATAGGGTTCAATCCCCACGTTATGAACTAATCTTAACACGATGACTACTACGAGATAAAGATAAACTATGGATAGTATCTCATGCCCGATAATTTCGGAGATCAATCCCACACCACGAGTAGTTACCGTGATAATTCCGGAGATTGTCCCACACCACAAGACTGTGATAATTCCGGACACATATCCCACACCACTAGTAATCTACTGTGATAATTCCGGAGATTAAATCCCACACCGAAATATTGACACGTCCCCACACGATTACCACATGTGCTTCACCTCGACTCCGATAATTCCGGAGATCAATCCCACACCACAAGTAGTTACCGTGATAATTTCGGAGATTGTCCCACACCACAAGACTGTGATAATTCCGGAGACATATCCCACACCACTAATAATCTACTGTGATAATTCCGGAGATTAAATCCCACACCGAAAGCCATACTGAGGTTCTTGACTCATGTTCCCGTTCATCATATCACCACTAGTGCCTGTCCTTATCATTTTGGGTTAATTAATTACTTAACGAATCTCCTAGAGTGATGTACCCTACCGGCCTAAATTCAAAACTCAATAACTGAAATGCCTCAAAGGGCCTCAACAAATAACTCAACACCGGTATACTAGGGTCACACACCTCTAGAGACTCAAACTCAAAAGTCTAAGCTAAAGTCCCACTAAACAAAGTGGCTCAACTAAATGTCTCATACTTAATACTTAACTGAATATCTCATAGCCAAATGCTTAATCAAATACTGAACTGAATGACAAGTATAGACTGAATTATTTGAAGAACCAATCATTCGAAATAGCACTAAAGTTCACAAAGATCCTTCAGTACCAGTCGACTTATACCTTTGTAAGTCGACTGTCCAGAGGACGAATTACCAAAATTTTACAAAAATAAATTAAGTCAAATAACAGTCGACTTAAAAAAAGGTACCAGTCGACTTACCCGAGGTAAATTCCAATAATCTTCTAAAAAATAATCTAAGTGTATAAGTCGACTTAAAGGGTTATAGGTCGACTGTCCAGAAGGACGAATAATTCCTACAAAAATAATTTCTTCAGTGGACCAGTCGACTGCCTATGAGCTAGGTCGACTGTCCAGAACAACTTTTTCAAAGATTCTAAAATAAAGTGTCAGGCTCGTACCAGTCGACTGCACAGTAGGCCAGTCGACTGTCGGCCTACAGATTTCAAAATTAGGCCTGATTACAAAATCAAATTCTGAAACTTTCTAATGATCAATGTTTATAAAAATAGTTCGTATTCAGGAAAATCATGAATCTCAACGAATCTTCATCAGGTATATGTATATATCACTCAAAGCATCAATATGTCAAGATTTAAGTTCTCATATCCTAAATCACAAATTCTTTCATTAGGGTTTTACAAGATCTCAGTTTCTTTCACAAATCTAAATAAAAATCTGATTTATAAGTCTAAAGTCCAGATGTTCATACTCAAATCTGAAAATGCCTTTAGCAACACAAATTCAATAATGAAGATCTACTATTTCACCCACAATTATTCACATGAATCGTACCACAATACGAGATCTAAATTGTCCACAACATCCAATCATTATATCATGATATTTGCACACATAGATCAATCAACAAGACGAATTATAGTACTCACGAAATCAAACAACAAAACAAAGTCACTCACATGAATCAAACACAAACAATTTCTATATCTCTCACATAAATCAAAACAACACAACAATTTTTTTTTATATATCTCACCTTAGATTTTGAGAAAAGTCCACGAAAATCTCCCCTTTCGCTAGATCCAAAAACTCCTTTCTTCACCAAAGTAAATCTCCCCAAAAACTCTGTATTTTTCTGAAATGACGGCTGGGAGAAAAATCTCTTAAATATGCCGGATTGAATATTAGGGTTTCACCCACACTTTTGCAAAACAATCCTTTCCAAAATACAATTTACATATATAGATCATTCTTTGGAAATTCCATCAAAACTCATTTAAATTTGGATTTAAAAGAAAATATCAACTCTAAATCTCAATCAATGCTGTTCAAAAGTCCAGAAATTGTAATTTGCACTTTAACCCCTAAAAATGTCAATTTTGCAAAAAGGTCCTTCTTTTCTCAAAAATTGCAAATAGTTCCAGTTAATTTCAGAAAAATCTGGAAAAATACTAAATAAATCTCTAATATTAAATAATGATTTTTCATGAATAAAATTTAATTTTCCAACTTCTCAAAAGTATTTGCACGTGTTTTGCACGTGTACAAAAGATAAATTTTTCTGAAAATATTCATTAAATCTCCAAGAATATATTTAAGTTCATTTTCAAATATAAGAATAATATTAGAAAATACGGGGTTCTACAATTTCGGACCCCTTAATCTGTCTTTGAGAAATTTTAACTAGTTTCAGGAACAGATCGAATGGCGAGTTGAACTCTGAACGTATGTAATCGCAGGTTGCGAGAGTAACTCCGAACCATAGGTATGGATTCCGAACTTGTTAGTTTGAGTATTGACAGCTTGAAGGAGCAGATCGAATGACGAAGCGTGCTCTGAACTTGCTTCTTTGCAAGTTTCTAGTGTCTCTTCGAGCCATGGGTATGGACTCTGAACCGGTCATGGAGGCGCTAACGGATTGCAGGAGCAGATCGAATGGTGAAGCGCACTCTAAACTTGCTTCATTACAAATTACTAGTCTCTTTGAGCAATGGGTATGGACTCCGAACCCGTCTTATAGAAAGCTTGTAACGAGTGTTTAGTGCCGCTCTAGGTGTAAGTTGGGTGTTTTTAGCTCATTGTTTGCTTTGATAAATTGAGTGAGATACATAAAAATGAACTAGCTAATTTTATTGAAAAATAAACTACAGGGCTGCTCTAATGGCTGGCCCTTACTGTTGGTGTATGCCCTAAAGGCCAGTTGTGTATTAACATTATTAGTTTACATTGCATTATGACATTTATTTCATATATGAGCCATTTCATTTATTGTGTTGTTTATTGTGATTAAATTAGCATAATAAAGTCCTTCGAATAGTAGGTTCAATACCATGGGATATCAAGTGCATGACTTGATTGTGAGATCCTATTGGTAGTAATCAGAACACTATTCTTAAATGTCCCTAATCAAGTATTATTATGAATTAGGACAATAATAATGAATAGAGACTATTATGTGCGTAAACTGATGACCATATCACACTGGTCATGGATATGATATATCAAGTCTTCACATGGGTACATATTAAAGTAATAATGTACTGGACTGACCCACCATAAGAATACTGCATAGATCGTTACGTGAGTATCATAAGCGGTTCTCACAGTAACCATGGTGTATGTAGCCTTTTGACTTGAAGTAACTACGGTTCCCTACTTGAAAAGTTATATGTTTTAATGTCATCAAACATTATCTTTCATAAGTTGATTATAAAGTTGACTGTTGGATATACTATAAATCATGCAGAGGGATGAAAGTGACTTAGATAGGATTTGTCCCTCTTACATAACAAGAGCAATATCTGCGGGTCACTTGATTGAGTGAGACTGCATAATGCATGGCCGTGCTCAAATGAGTCAATATGAGATATTGAGCTCATTTGTTTTAGTAAGTCTACTAAAAAATAAAGAAACCAAAGATTGAACTATACAAGAGTGACACACTCTATGCCTTGTGGTCAATTAAGATATATGGACAAAGGGACTAGACTACATGGTGTGACTTTGGTCACGGATAGGTTATGTCAAGTCACTAACATTCCCACTACTTGAGTAGTAGTGGTGTATTGCTAGATATCGCTCACCGTTTGTAATACTAGAATATGATTTTAGTATCACTATCAATGTAATAGGAACCTATAGGGTCACACACTTAGAATGGATTAAAATTGGAATTTACATTCATAAGATGAACTTAATTGGGAATCCAAGTAAGACTTGGACTCCTAACATTAGTTGGAAATTTAATTACATTAAATGGACTGGCTAAAGTTCAGAGGCCCACACACAAATCTGATCCAGGCCGGATTATGAGCCCAACAAGCTCGTTACTCTCATAGGATTGATTTACTGCAGCTATATATATGATACATATCTGTGGAAAAGTCACATATGAGAAAATTCTAGCCATCACAGAAATTGTGAGATATAGATCGTGAGGAATAGCCCCATCCCGCAGCTAGCAATGCAGCGTGAGGAAATCTTGGTTTTGATCCGTTCATGTGGATACGGTACAGGCACCGCAACATTGCAGTACTGTGATCGACATATCTTGGAGACAGCAGATCCATCCTTAAGGTATAATCCTAAACACGTTTTATGGTTTTCACATGGATCTATGGCTAGGTTTTAATATTTTGTAATTTTTCTACTGTGTATTCAATCTGTGTTTTTCATTGAAACTTAACACTTATTACATGCATGACGTTAGTGAAAGCGGTCTTTATTGAAAGAAAAAAAAATGGCTGCTCTAGTGGCTGGCCTTTATTACAGCTTTTTAAAAATTCTACTATTAGGAGAGTGTGTTTCAGACGCTGTCGTTGTACTTCATGAGGTGTTGCTGTAATACCCTGAATTTTTAATAAATGTGAAATTGTAGATTTTATGTGTTGTGCACGTGCAAAACTTTGTATAAATATTCTCTTATGAAATGATTTTCTATAACATGAACAAATAATTATTTTCTCTCTTTTCTTCTTTTATTCTTTAAGCCCATTTTCTTTTAAAGAGCATAAAATTTGTTCTGTTCAAAACTAAGCCCAACTTAATAAAATAAGTATTTCTTTTCTAAAATCCCACTATTTTTAAAAGCCCATGAATTAACTACTTTTTAATTAACTTGTCATGTAGATACATATTTTTGTAGACAATTAATTAATTTTTATGTATAACTTTAATTAGGGGGACACTAGTCGGGACACGTGTTTGCACGTGTGTGTGCATTGCACACTTTATCCTAGGCCGGATAGTAGGAGAGAGAGTGGGAGGTGTGGACTAGTGGTGAGGTGGTTTTTGTGTCATGGGTGGTTGCTACAACTTCCCATCTTATCCTAGTCATTCATCTACAACCATCTAGTGTAATCCTAGCCCTCCAATCTATCCTAAAACTTGTATAAATACCCCCTACCTTCATGCATACAACACTAAGAAAAATAATTGAAAGAAAGAAACTATAGGAGAGTAAAAGATTGAGAGAGAGTAAAAGATTGAGTGCATTAGTGTATTGTGTGTGCTCCCTACCATTGGAGATCGGCTACTTCACCCCCACGGCAAGGAGGCAAGCTCGGTTTCACCAAGTGCAAGGAGAGGATCATTGTGGTGGCTCATTCTAGGAGGAGAAGGACCAATCGTGTTTAAGGAGATCGTAGGAGCTTTGTAGAATTTTCTTCAAATAGGTGGGTGGTTTTCTACACTTCTAATATTATATATCATGCTAGAAAATTGTTGATACATATGCATGCCAAAAGAACTAATAAGATAATCACCTATTGACTCGAAAAAGGACTTGCTAAATGAA
Source organism: Hemerocallis citrina (assembly GCA_017893485.1). NCBI lineage: Eukaryota > Viridiplantae > Streptophyta > Magnoliopsida > Asparagales > Asphodelaceae > Hemerocallis > Hemerocallis citrina. The sequence continues at coordinate 183,731,809 of CM030365.1, forward strand.
TGAATATATGGTTGCTGAATTATGTGCTATTGGTTATAAATTGTGATTAATGTAATTAAAATTCACTTTTTCCTTGAAGTTGTAGAATTGGAACCATGTAATTGTAGAAAAAGGTTCATGTGTTGATTAGTGAATGAATTATTGAATTTTTGCGCTTATTGAACTCTTGTATTATTTTTGCTCAAAAATACAAATTGAATTATAAACTTTATGAAGAGAGAGGGAAAAATAGGAATTTACACTCTTAATAAAAACCTAATGCAAGAGATTTTGAGTAGAGAATTTGTTAAAATGATTTCTTTGCAACTTGTAAACATAAAACATAAATTTGAGTGAAAATACTTGTTTTAATGTCAAAAAATTATTTTAAAAACACTGATTTGTTGAATGTATGTAAATCTAGTATTCTGGAAATTTTTAGGAATTTTTGTGAAAAAGAAACTAAGTTACGATCGTTTGAAAATAGAATATTTTCGAATAAACAAAGACTCAACTTAAACTTAATTCGAACCAATCCTATATCAGTTAAATCCTATGGGCATACTGGTTATAGGGGGGCTTTAGTGTGTTACTGTAGCACTGTGTGTGCGTGGGTTCGAGTCTTGGCAAGGGGCTTTTATTTCCAAAAATTCAATTTTTCCCCACTGCCAAGAATTGGACTCAAAACCCACCCACTTCCACTGTATGACAGTTGGGCGCATTGTCTCTTTTGGCTAGCGCATGGGGCCTTTGGGGTCTCGGTGACTGTGCACAGTGTGTGGGTGTGCGCGGTTCGAATCTGGTTGTGGCCAAAAAAAATTTTGGGAAAAAAAATGTTTTTCTTTTTTTATTATTATTTATATTTTACTTTGACTATTGTGATTCTTACCAAACAAAAATATGTAAAATGAATAGGGAGAAAATATTAGAAAATCCTTGAGTTTATAAACTTCAAAAAATATTATTTTGGAATTATGGACCTTTAAAAAGTGAAATACAATCTTTTTTTGTGTGAAGAGTTCACTTTAGTTTTGATCTTTTGAGTTTCTAAATAAAGAAAGTGAAAATTCTTGAGTATGGAAATGATTACAAAAGAAATGAACTGAGACTTTTAGAATCGAATAAAAATCTTCTTTTGAATGTGCAAATTGTGCATAGAAATGAGTTAGAAAGAGAATGTGATGAAATGTGAAATTTTGTGGACATGTTTCAATGAATGTGAAAATGAGTACTTATACTAGAACTTGGCTAAGACTCTACATCGGCAAGAATGAAAAGTAGTGAAAAGAGAATTTATGATATTTTGATCAAGTTTGGGTCATTGATAATAATTGATGTCGAAAAGACGGATGTAGGAGTAGTGCTATATTCTGAAATATTGACCTCTAATTATACATAAGGATGAGATACATAGTGAAGATGTAATGAACGTAAGAGACAAACATGAGTATGAGGGCCATTGGATTGGCGGTGTGAGAGTATCCACAGGATGTCCCATGATGCATCATGATTAGGGCGTGGATACTACTCCAGAGTACCGTCCCGGTGGCGACGCTTATGGGGTGATCTAATGAATGCGGGTGGTGTCACGTTTATGGTAGGAGGTGAATTACCACAGGATGCCTGCATGATGAGTCATGTGTCAGTGTATTGGGATTCTCTCCAGGGCTCCTAGACGTGAGTTCGTAGTTCATAGAATGTCTAAGATACTTACCGTAGTTATAGTAGTAGATTAAGTCATGGCGAGGGATTGAACCCTACAAGATGAAGAACGATTAAGGGCTTGCCCTCAGACCTATGTAGTATGGGCTGCATAGACTCTGAACAAGTACGCATTAGTGTCATATAATGTAAACAACTGCATTAAGGATAAAGTGCACATCACAACACGATATCAATAGGATAGTCCCTTGTAGTTTTACTTGTGATCAAGTTTGTGGTTGTTTAAGTATGGAAAATCGTTATACTATTTCCGACATAGAGACGATGGCCGTGTATAATATTTCGTCAGTGAATGAACTAACGCGCCCACAGTTTCATATGCAGGAAAAGAGGTTAACAGATTGAAGTATACATGCTGTGCCAAGATTGATGTAAATGTGTATATTTTCATGTAATTACTGTAAATTGCTTCCGCTGTATAAATATAAATGTGTAATGTAACTCTGATGTAATAGATGTTATTATTTCCTTATAAAATTGTACGAAAGTAGTGTATAGATCCTGTGGAACTTTGAATTTAGTTGTATTTTGGAATTCGAGGTGTTACAGTTGCTCATCCCGAATCCATGTTACCATATCCTTGCCCCCCGAGTCTTCAAGTTGGAGAGCCATTAGGCGAACAACTTGGTAAACCTTGCCTGAAGTCATTTGTTTCGAAGTGAGCCTCCCCTGAATGTGTGGGGAGAAGGGGAGGCCTTCTAATGCAGTGATGAGCATTGGCAAGACTGTTTCTTCTCATAGGCCTAGCTAAGTGGCTGCGGGTGAGGGATTTAGGTGTATTGTTGGGTTCTGATGAGGACGTACTCAGAACTGGGTAGAGATCACATGAAAATTTTGAAAATTCTCGATTTGACTGACCAGTGCAGCTGGTTCAACCTCGTCTGTAGGCTCGGTGATACTGTAATTATATTCTTGTAGTAGCTCTTCGGCATGTAGGGGGAGAACCGAGCCCCCCATGGTAGCAGTATAGCATGCTCGTGCTTCCTGTTGGCTTCCCACACCTGGTCTATGCCTTTTGTTGTTGGAAATTTTATTTTCATGTGAAACGCAAAGTCGACTGGATGGAAAGCGACTAGTCCGGGGCGACAAAATATGGCATTGTATGAGAATTTGACTTCAACTACCAGGAAGTCTAACGCCTTCGTCCGAGTTGCTGGGGCATTTCCTACCGTCACATCGAGTGCGACAATTTCCTCGACTTGTACAGGTGCACCTGAGAAGCCGTGAAGTGTATAGCTGACTGGCTTGAGTCAATTTCGTGAGAGCTTTAGAGCATTGAATCGGTCATGAAGAGAATGTTTACTAAGCTGTCGTTGTCTACGAGGATACATCGCACCTCATGATTTTTCATGTCTAGATTGATAACCAGTGCATCGCACTGAGGCATTTTAACGCCCTCTAGATCTTTATCAGAGAAGTACACAGAGAGGCCCGATGAGTGTTATGTACTGAATTAACTTCTCTTATAAAGGCTTTGCTGAAGGAGTTAGAATCTCCCTCCATAGGTCCTCCATGAATGGTGTGTAGGATGGCCATGTGCTCGGAGTCTCGTGATTCAGAAGGCCTTTCTTGATGCTTATTAGTCTCTATGGCGGAGGGTTTTCGGCGTTATTGTTTTGTTGGACAAACAGAGGGAGATAGCCCCGCCGAATTAGGACCTCAATTTCTTCTTTGAGGGCTTTGCAATTTTCGGTAGCGTGTCCATGGCCTCCGTGAAATGCACACCACGGGCCTTTGTCTCTTCTCTTGCTAGCCATTGTCATTTTATAAGGAGGACGAACTATCCCATCTTTTTCAACCGCCATGAGGATGGCAGACACACTTGTGTTCAAATGAGTAAACTTGTCAAAGCGGGGTGTTGGAGGAGGATGGCGTTGGCTTGCACCATTTTTCAGGAACTTCTTGGGTATTCCTTGCTTGTGTTCTTCCGTTTGTTGCCGAAAAGTGACTCGTTCTTGACTTGTAGGTTGAGAACTTCCTCAATTCTGATGTACTTTTTCACTCCTTTCCAGAAGCTAAGTAAAATCTCAAGGTGATCTCTTGGTGAGGGATGCTTTTAGTTCTTTATGAGAAAGAGAGTATGAGAGAGAAACTGGAGAATTGTTGATTACCTTCTGACTGTAAAGGGGGAGGGGTATTTATAGGCCTGAGGAACATATCAAGAAATCAATCTGGAATCGTTGGATCGATATGAATTCCTTATCTCTTTTATGTTCCTCCCCCTCAAGTGATAAGTTCTCTTGTTAGGGGATAAGAGATTTGACTCCTAGCCTGCATGGGCTGGGTGTCTCTCCTAGTGGGCATAGTCTGTCACTTTTTACGGGCTTGAAAGAAGTCCATATCTTGGAGAAGGCCCAGACCTGTTAGAGAGGCTCGGACCTGTTAGAGAGGTCCGTTATGGTTAATCGGCCGGTAAAAGCTTTAAGATCTGTGCAGAAATCGTATGGCCCTGATTTGCTACGATTTTTCCCTCATCAACTACAATGCACTTCCCTAGAATCCAATCCACTGTCGTTACTGTGAATGTAAAAGTTCAGAGTCATTTATAAAGCATATTCTGATTTGCTAGCTTAAACTTTTTACATTATATGTTGGCCAATATCTCTAAGCAGAATTAATCATCACTTAGAAGAGTAAGAAAAGAACGACACAAATAGTTATTACATTAAAATTCATTTGTTATTAACTCCAAACTCACATTTTAACATCGAAGTTGTGTTATAGGATCATGGATATATTTTTTTTTTTTGAAGTTAAAGGTGGAGTAATGTCACCCTGTTTCATTAATAAAAAATTAATAAAACAACCCCGGTGTACCAGGAGAAATACAAAAGTACAGTGCAGGAAATAAAACATAATCTCCCAACAAAACTCTGGGGGGTGGGTCTAAACATCCATACATCATACAACCAAAAGAACAGTAGGTCGATACAAAATACAAAGTAGCGGAGACTGCGGCTAAAGAAAATCCGATGAGTAAGGAAGGAGCCTACCCCTCAGTCCAGTGTCGGCCCAAACTCTACCTCCTCATCATCAAAGTCCTCCACCTGGAAGACTCTGGCAATCCTACCTCTCGCTCCTGTGGCAGCAGCTGTAACCCAAAAAGAAATAAGATGCATGATATAAGTAAGGTTACCAAAAATAGTATTACATGAAGCACGGAAATAGAAATTATTTCTGTCTAGCCATAACACCCAAGTGGTTGCCGCAATGGCAATGTACCACGCATCCTTCATTTCGTGGCAAATCGATGCAAATTTGGGGCCAATCCACAATTCCTTATATTTGCTGGGGTAGTCACTTGTTCCTAAAGCTCGTAATACTTCTACCATAGTTGCCTTACTCCTTGGGCACTGAATAAAGAGGTGGTTCAAATTCGCTGCATGCATGTTGCAGAATCCACAGTTGGTCGCTATCTGGGGCTGTCTTTTGGCAAGGTTCTCTCTGGTGAGGATTGCATTATTAAGCACTAGCCAGAGGAAGACCCTAACTTTAAAGGGAGTTTTCGCCTTCCATAACACCTGTGCCCAGCTGGATTTGCATCCTCGATAGTGAATTCGGTGATACAGAGATCTAACTGTGAAAGCTCCCTGGTCTCGAGTCCCCAGCACAACTAATCTGGGCCTTGAGCACACATTGCACTGTTCCGTGTGATGTGTGCTTGCTATTTAAGTAGTTGCTGGTGTAATTCTGGGATAAGAGTTCCCCAGAACGACGGCCTCCAATTGCCCCTTTTCCAAGTCTCGGCCACAGATCTATTTGGTCGAGTCATTTTTTCATACCGGTCTAGGAAAGTTTCCTTAAGGGTATGGGCACCACACCATCTGTCCCACCAGAATCTGGTGGATCGTCCATTACCAATAGCCAAAGTAACTACTGAGTTGAACGGTTTGCTAGCTTTGGTAATTCTTTTCCAGAATCGAGAAACTCTAGACCCTACTCGGAAGCCTAAACTTCTCGTCCCTTTTCCCCGAAGGTATGGTTGAATGAAATCCTGCCATCCTTCCCCATGTGGTGAAATACCTTCCACCACCATTTTTCCAAAAGGGCAAGGTTCATATCTCTAAGGTCGATGATGCCTAGCCCTCCATGCTTCTTCTTCATGCAAGCAATACTCCATTTGATCATGTGGTATCTTCCCCTATTCGAGTCTGCTCCTTTCCAAAGGAATCTCTTTCGGATTCGGTCAATCCTTTAGATTACCCATTTAGGAAGCTCAAAAAAAACATGTAATAAATGGGTAGATTAGACAACACTGAGTTGATGAGAACCACTCTGCCACCGAGGAAGAGCGATTTTCCTTTCCAACTCGACAACCTGTCCTCCACCCTGTCTATAATAGGTAGCCAGTCTGTCTTAGTAAGTTTCCCTGACTTGAGTGAGAGCCCTAAATATTTGATTGGGAACTCGTCTGTCAAATAGTTTAGAATGGTCGCATGGCCCTGTGCCTCTACATCGAAAAGTGCAATTGGAATCAAAGCACTCTTGTGGAAATTAATCCTGAGACCAAACCAGACTTCAAAACAGTAGAGGGCCCCTATAAAGCAGACTGTCTCTGACCTATCCCCATTACAAAAGAGTAGGGTGTCATCAGTATACTGAAGAATCGTGCACCCTTGGTTAGAGTGACTGCTAGCCACTGGCGTTATCCAGTCCTTTTTCCGACAATTGTCAAGCATGCCCCTCAGTACATCTGCTACGATAGTGAATACCAGAGGAGACAGCGGATCCCCCTGCCGTAGCCCCTTCTTGCAAGGAAATGGTGGACCCGGCTGCCCATTAACCGAAATTGCCGTTTTACTAGTGTATATGCACTGTTTGATCCACCTAATCCATTTAACTCCGAAGCCTCTCCCTCTGAGAGCTTCCAGCAAACATTCCCAGTCGACGGAATCATAAGCTTTCTCAAAGTCTAGTTTTAGGAGGAAATTCTTAGACTGGCTCGTATGGCAGTGGTGGATGACTTGTTCTGCCGTAGCCACACAATCCAGGATGCATCTGCCCTTGATGAAACCAGTCTGTGCTTTGAAAATTAAACTGTCCATTGTGGTTCCCAGGCGGATGACCAGGACCTTTGTGATGATCTTAGTTGAGCAGTTTATAAGGCTGATTGGTCTAAAATCCCCCACCCTCGAAGATTCCGCCCTCTTAGGAATCAGAACTACTTCCTCAAAGTTGAACATGCCCAATCTGATATTGTTGTGGAAGAATTCATCCATCAACGCTATAATGTCCCCTTTCATTTCTTCGCAGAACACCTTGAAGAACAGCATTGGAAATCCGTCTGGTCCAGGCGATTTGTCTGCTCCCATTTGTTTGATGGCATCTTCCACTTCCGTTTCCGAGAAAGGTGCTTCCAAGTTAGAAAGCATTTGCACTGATTCGTTCTGACAGCCCTGCCAGAAGTCTCCCCTGAGCGGGACCCTGAAATTATTCTTATTCCCAAAGAGTCCCTTGTAGGATCATGGATATTTCCACTGTAAGAGACACCCATGGTCAAATCTCAATAGATAACCATTCACTTGTTTAGCACAAGTTTCGGCTCACAAAAGGACCACCCCTACAGCAATGTGAGATGAAAATGTTACATAATATCTCAGTCCTCACAACTCTTGAGGATTTGTTAAAGTGGAGCGGACACTGCATGAGAATATTTAGCTCAGCTGAGAGTTACTTCACAGAATACTACTCTTGTCACAACCTTCAATCAAAACGGAAAGAGTTGAGACCTAATTAATATAGGTTGATAAAAGGGAAAGAGTTAAGACCTAATTAATATTGGTTGATCAATAATCATACCCTTTAGTAGTTACTTTTAGATTTATGATATACATTTAGCATTGGATAGTAGTAAAAAGCTGTTTGGAAATAAATCCATAATCTGATATATCGTGATAGCTAAAGGGCGAAGGTGTGCTTATATAAATTTCTATTCAAATACAATATTCTCTCCTAGTTTTCCACTATGAGGAGGCTGAAATAACAGGAACTGAGGTCATATATAACTGATTCAAGAAAACTACTGATAATAGTGTTAGAAAATGGGTGTTTTATACATTACCATTTACAAACCGATTTTGAGCAATTTTTTGAGTAAGATCCTTAATGAATTATTGAGAGATCTTGATTAATTTGTGTTCTCCTTCGTGAGTAGATCAAAATCATATATTGGTTTGCTAAAAACGGTTCAGGGGTGAATGAGAAATTGTCTCTCAAAATGAGACGTTTTCATTCTTGAAAATGGGTTAAGGGAACTTAGTCCTAAATCGGAAAAAACAAAGGAAATAGAAGATGATATATAGTAACCTCCTTCAAAGCATTAAGGTAGCTAGAAGAGAGGCTCTCTCTCTCGCGCGCAAGGGAGCTGCAAATCTCGGACCGGATTACATGAGCCCGCACGACCTGCGGACACGAATGTCGGACCGACATGACCCCACCCCGTACAGAGCCACTTTTTGCTACAGTTTTGATTTCTACCTACCGTTTCAGTGCTGTGTTGAATGTTTTGTCTACCGTTACAGATTTAACCCTGCCCCCCTCTCATTCCTTCTCTGCAACAGAAACACTTCCTTCTTCCTCCTCTGAGTCCTGTTTGTTTCTCCATTCCTTCTGTTTTGGTAAGTCGGTGATAGGATTCTGATGCTGTTACTCAGTTCGAGAGTGCTACGTGGTGCCTACGTGAACACTCTGATCGTTGCATCCTGGGAGACAGATGCCTTCATTCATTCCAGTAACCGGAAGAGGCAAAATCTGTTTTAAGGACACTGTGTGATACACCGGTCTCGGCTTCTCAACTTATAATCTGATATTGGGTTTTGTATATTATTTATTTATTTATTTATTTATTTATTTATTGGTTTTTTTCTTTCTCTCCTCTTTTCTTCTCTATTTTCCGTGTCTTTCAATCAAATCGAGTTTATTGTAAAAGAATTTTTGTAACAAACTTAAAACAGATTTTTTATTTTCTTGATTTCCAATTTTGAGGCACGACTTTTCTTTTTCTTTTCTTTAATCTGAAAAACTTACACTCGTATTGTGTAATTTTCAGAATCAAAATGACTACTGCATCGGACAATGTTGCTATGTTTGAAACGGTCCACGTGCCGGTTGCTGATACGACGCAAGAACTGAATGCTGTTGCGGCACAAGTGCCAATGCCCACCGTTGTACCTGTCTCAGTCTCCCTTGGGGAGAAACCTGAGAAGTTCAATGGGTAGAACTTCAAAAGGTGGCAACAGAAGATGATGTTCTATCTGACCACACTGAATCTTGCAAGATTCTTGAACGAAGAAGCTCCAAATCTTAAGAAAGATGAGCAAGATAACCAAGTCATTACCGCTGTGGATGCTTGAAAAAATACTAATTACTTGTGTAGGAATTACATAATGAACGGATTAGCCGAATCTTTGTATAATGTATACATTGAAAAAAGAACAGCTAAAGAACTTTGAGAATCACTAGACCATAAGTATAAAACCGAGGAAGCTGGCACCAAGAAATTCATTGTGGGCTGCTTCCTAGACTATAAAATGGTAGATTCTAAGACAGTGATCAGTCAAGTTCAAGAACTACAACTGATCTTGCATGAGATTCATGCTGAAGGTGTGAACTTAAGTGAAAGTTTCTAAGTGGCATGTATAATTGAAAATTTACCACAAGGTTAGAAAGACTTTAAGAATTACTTAAAGCATAAGCGAAAAGAAATGGACATTGAAGATCTCATTGTCAGACTTCGTATTGAAGAAGACAATAGAGGATCGGAAAAGGTTGGACTCGTCAGTCATGCAGCTAAGGCAAATGTAATGGAACATAAACAACGTTCTAACAAGCACAACAACATGGGTCCCAAGTTGGGGCCTAAGGAAGGAATCTCCAAGAAGCCAAAGTTTCAAGGCAAGTGCTTCAATTGTGAAAAAATGGATCACAAGTCTACTGAATGCAGACTTCCCAAGAAGAACATGAACAGAGAAGCAAACTTGATTCAAGGCATTGCTCAAGATGTTTCCGATATTAACCCCTCAGCTGTGATCTCAGAGGTGAATATGTTAGGTTCAAACCCGAAGGAATGGTGGATTGACACTGGAGCTACTCGATATCTGTGCTCCAACAGAAGTATGTTCTCCACTTATGAACCATTAGAGAATGGGAAGAAGATGTTTATGGGGAACTCGGTTACTTCAGAAATCAAGGGCCAAGGCAAGGTGATCTTGAAGATGACTTCTGAAAATGAACTGACTCTGAACAATGTTGCATATGTTCGGATTTCGTTTAGTGTTTGAGTCGAACAAATTTATTTTGTCAAAGAGTGGAATATATGTTGGTAGAGGATACATGAGTGGTGGAATGTTTAAACTCAATGTAATGACCATGGTCAAGAATATCAATAAAGCTAGCTCTTCTACTTATATGCTTGAGTCTTCCAATTTATGGCATGGTAGACTAGGACATGTTAATTATGATACTTTGCGAAGACTAATTAACTTGAATCACATACCAACATTCCAAATTGATTCCAAACACAAGTGTGAAACTTGTGTTGAAGCAAAACTAAAAAGATCATTGTTTAAAAATATTGAAAGAAAGACTGAACCTCTTGATCTAATTCACACTAATATTTGTGATTTGAAAATAATAGAAACAAGAGGTGGTAATAAATATTTTATTACCTTCATTGATGATAGCACGAAATACTGCTATGTATACTTGCTTAAAACAAGGGTACAGCTATAGAGAAATTTGTTCTCTATAAGAATGAAGTTGAGAACCAACTCAATAAGAAAATTAAGGTGCTAAAAAGCGACCGAGGTGGAGAGTGTGAATTACCATTTGCTGACACATGTGCTAAGCATGGGATTATCCATAAAACCATAGCTCCTTATTCTCCTCAGTCCAACGGTGTTGCTGAAAGAAAGAATCGTACATTGAAATAAATGATGAATGCAATATTAATAAGTTCGGTTTGCAACCAAACTTGTAAGGAGAAGCTATTCTTTCAGCTAACTACCTTTTGAATAAGGTGCCCAAAAAGAAAGAAGAGAAAACTCCATATGAATTATGGAAAGGAAGAAAGCCATCCTACAGTTACTTGCGAATGTGGGGATGTCTTGCCAAGGTGGCAGTACCTCCACCTAAGAAAGTAAAAATAGGACAAAAAATGGTTGATTGTATTTTATTGGCTATGCACTTAATAGTGGTGCCTATCGGTTCTTGGTGTACAAATCCGATATCACTGAGATATCAAATAACACGATAATAGAATCTAGAAATGCATCGTTCTTTGAAGATATATTTTCATGTAAGTCAAAGGAGGAACCAAGTTTCTCCAAACGAACACATGAGACTATTAGTGAAGATTGTAAAAACCAAGATGAAGAAGTTAAGGAGGAACCTCGACGCAGTAAAAGAACAAGAATGAAAAAACTTTTTAGTCCAGATTTCTTAACTTTTATGCTTGAAGAAGAACCCCAAACCTTCAAGAAAGCGGTGAACTCTAGTGATGGTTCTCTATGGAAAGAAGCCATCAAGAGTGAAATTGATTCTATCTTGCAAAATCATACTTGGAAACTAGTGGATCTTCCACCAGGTAGTAAACCTTTAGGTTCCAAGTGGATCTTCAAGAGAAAAATGAAACCCGATGGATTAATTGAAAAATACAAGGCAAGACTTGTAATTAAAGGATATAAACAAAATGAAGGTCTTGATGACTTTGATACATATTCTCTTGTGATGAGAATAAATTCCATTAGGATGGTACTTGCAGTAGCAGCTCTGCGCAATCTTGAAGTACATCAAATGGATGTAAAAATAGCTTTTCTTAATAGAGATTTAGATGAAGAAATCTATATGGAACAACCTGAGAATTTTTCGGCTCCAGGACATGAAAAGAAAGTATGTAAACTGGTGAAGTCATTATATGGTTTGAAACAAGATCCAAAGGAATGGCATAGAAATTTGACAATGTCATGATGACCAATGGTTTCAAGATTAATGAATGTGACAAATGTGTATATGTCAAAGACACAAAAAATAGATATGTCATTATATGTTTGTAAGTAGATGACATGCTTATTATTAGAAGCAATGATCAGATGATTAAATCTGTTAAAAACATGTTGAACTTAAGGTTTGGCATGAAAGACATGGGACTAGCTGATGTTATATTGGGAATTAAAATCACAAGAACATCAGACGAGCTTATCTTAAGCCAGTCACATTATGTTGACAATATTCTTGAAAAATTTCATAAAGATAATTCTGGAATTACCAGAACTCCAATAGATCTAACTTTACATTTATCCAAGAATAAAGGTGACAGTATTTTTCAAGTAGAATACTCTAGAATCATAGGCAGTCTAATATACTCAATGAGTTGTACAAGACCAGACATAGCTTATGCAGTAAGTAAACTAAGTAGATACACGAGTAATCCTGGAAGTGAGCATTGGCAAGCAATTACAAGAGTACTGAAGTACTTATATTTTACTCGTAACTATGGGCTGCACTATACGAGATACCCGACTGTACTTGAAGGATATAGTGATGCAAACTGTATATCTAGTGATAATTCAAAATCCACTAGTGGCTATGTGTTTATAGTAGGTGATGCAGCAGTTTCTTGAAAATCCTCAAAATAACTCGTGATCGCTAAATCCACGAAGGAATCTGAATTTATTGCACTGGACAAATGTGGGGAAGAGGCTGAATGGTTATGCCACTTTCTTGAGGATATTCTAAGATGGACTAAGAATGTGCCTCCAATCTGCATACATTCAGATAGTCAATATACAATTTGTAGAGCACGAACAATATTTATAATGGTAAATCTAGACATATTCGTCGAAAACATATTACCATTAGATAACTACTCTCTACTGGGGTTATCTCTGTGGACTATGTAAAGTTAAAGGATAATATTGCGGATCTGCTAACCAAAAGGTTAAACAGAGAGTTAATTGATAAATCATTGAGGGGAATGGGATTAAAGCTCATGAAAGAATAAGTCGATACAATGGATACCCAACCTAGCTGACTGGAGATCCCAAGATCTAGGTTCAAAGGAACAACTAAATTGTAAAGACCAAGTTGGATCACTGTGGGGATTTTCCTATGTCCATTCTCATGATGAAACAGTGATGCCCGTAAGGTAACAGGTTAAGCTAGGCTTTTAATGATTCTTATGCGTCGGATATCCGAGCAGAGTAATGCAGGTTACTCTTAGGTAAGAAATCACCTATGTAAGAGGGAAGAAGGACCGCTTCCAAGGAAATAATATAGGGCAATATTCCTGTTAAACTCTTGTAGAACCAGGCGTATGTTCATGGCCAAAACGAACATAACAGTGAGAACTGAAAATGCGTTAGGAAGATTTCTGTGTGAGATATGTCATCGTTTACACAAATGACAGAACAGTTCAAGGACATCACGTCTACTGTTTAGTTAGTAAAAGAAACATATTTTCATAAGGGAAGTTTCAAAGGGTAACACCTACCTATCCTATGCAGGAATCAACTGTTGAATTCTATCACCAAGTCTGTCGTGTCTGTGATCGTCAATTTTCATTCATGTGGGGAATGTTAGAAAATGGGTGTTTTATACACTTTTTACGAACCAATTTTGAGAAATTTTTTTAGTAAGATCCTTAATGAATTATTTAGAGATCTTGATTGATTTTTGTTCTCCTTCGTGAGTAGATCAAAATTATATATTGGTTTACTAAAAACGGTTAAGGGGTGAATGAGAAATTGTCTCTCAAAATGAGACATTTTCATTCTTGAAAATGGGTTAAGGGAACTTAATCCCACATCGGAAAAATCAAAGGAAATAGAAGATGATATATAGTAACCTCCTTCTAAGCATTGTAAGATAGTTAGAAGAAGGCTCTCTCTCGCGCGCGCAGGGGGGGTGTAAATCCCGGACCGAATTACATGCGACTTGTGTGCGCCCGCACGACCTGCGGACACGAATGCCGGACCGACATGACCCCACCCCGTGCAGAGCAATTTTTTGCTACATTTTATTTTTTCTTGTGTAATGGCTGAAATAAATGCAGAAACGGTTCTGTCTGCCATTTAAGTGCTTTGTTGAATGTTCAATTACGTGTCTGCTGTTACACTGAGGGTATTCAAAGCCTTGTCTGCCATTACACTAAAGACATTCAAAGCTTTGTCTGCCATTACAGATTTAACCCTGCCTCTATAAATAGAGGCCTCCCCTCTAATTCCTTTCCTACAACAGAAACACTTCTTTCTTCCTCCTCTGAGTCCTATTCATTTCTCCACTCCTACTATTTTGGTAAGTCGGTGATAGGATTCTGACACTGCTGCTCAGTTCGAGAGTGCTACGTAGTGCCTACGTGAACACTCTGGTCGTTGCATCCTGGGAGACAGACGCCTTCGTTCATTCCAGCAACCGGAAGAAGCGAAATCTGTTTTGAGGACACTGTGTGATACACAGGCCTCGACTTCTCAACTTGTAATCTGATATTGGGTTTTGTAAGTTGTTTATTTATTTATTTATTTATTTATTTTGGTTTTTTCCTTTCTCTCCTCTTTTCTTCTCTGTTTTCTGTGCCTCTCAATCAAATCGAGTTTATTGTAAAAGAATTTTTGTAACAAATAGAGGGGTTTGCCACAATCCTTAAATAACTATTTGGTCTCCCTTGAAATTTCCTAGACAGTAAATTTCCTAGCAGAAGGTGAACGACAAAAGGAAACTACATTCAACTCTGAGGCACAAACTAATCTAAGAGCCGAGGAGACTGCATTCCCCAATCCCCATGCTTCATTGTGATATTTAAAAGAGGAAATTTTATACATGGTCATTTCTCAATATTATACTGCTTCCATATATAACTGAAATTTATCTGAACACCATTAACATTAGCATACCCTAAATTATTTTCTCAAAGCCCTAAAACTTTTTTCTAATCTATCAATTAGAAGTGAATCGACCTAATTTCAAATAAAAAGTTTTGAAACAAAGAGGAAATCATGAAAATTGAAGAATACAGTACCTTGAAAATCTGAAACCTTAGTACCAAATCTCCTTCACTTCTGAGCAAACCTCATTCAATTTCTGAAACAAACAGAGATAGAGAAATAAGAAACGTCCATCGCCTAAGCCGAAACCCTAGCTTGAGAGAGAGAAAGAGAGAGAGAGGGACCTACTTGAATAGAAGGATGAGTTCGAAGATGATCTCAATTTAGAGGTGGGGACAATTTGCATAAGCCGAGCGACGGCAATTTGGGAAGAGGAGAAAGATCGAAGATGATGTTGGGAAGGAGAACGGATTGCTGATTTCAGATTTGGGGGAAAATAAGCGTCTTGGTCAACAATCAATATATATGTAGGGGGTTTTCTCAAAATTTTCAAGTGGGACCAAACCATAAATTTCAATATGCTAGAGGGATTTTGAGAATATTTGTGCACGGGGAACTCCACTAAGTTCTGCCACTATATGTATTAGTTTAGTCTTTATTTCTCTCCTATATATAGGAATCATTGTACTCAGTTATAATCAATCCAATAATCTTATTTCAATCTCTCTGTTAATTTTATCATGGTATCAGAGCAGTAATCAAAAACCTTAATATCTCTTTCCATCCCTAATCCCTAACCATAATTAGTCTCTCTGCCTCATCTTCCCAATGCAACTATGGCAACAACTCTACCTCATTTTCCCGAAGCAACTCCAGCAACAGCATCCCCACCACTTCCTGACGCAACTCCAACAACAACATCGTCCACATCAACATCCCGACGAGGCATCACAACAACTGCCTCCCGATTCCCGATGAGGCATCACAAACTCCCTCGCCTCCCGACGAGCAGCAACATCAACCCCTTACTCCCGACTACCAAAAACCCCTACCATCTCCTATTGTCTTCAACCCCAAACACCCAAACCCAAACACCCACTCTTCCAAATCCCTTCTCCACATCTTGTTACCCAAACTCCCGATACCTGAAACCTTAGCCGACACCCTTCTCCAGCACCCCTACCCTACACGAAACCCTAGCCACTGACCCTTCCACTCTTCCAAACCCTAGCCATCCTCTTCTTCCAAATCCCCTCAATACTAACCCTACCTGACCATAAATACCCATATTCTTTCAAACCTCTTCAACCCGTATCTACCTTACCCGACCTGTTTTGAAAAAGAAAAAAAAAAACAGACCCAAACCCAATCCAAACACACAAACCAAATCCAAATCCATTCCAAACCCTAATCCTACCCCTACCCCTACCCCTACTTCTCTCTACTCCCACTCCGTCTGTCGCCATCGCTACCGCCCCCGCTGCCGCTGCAGCTGCTGCCGTCTGATGTCAAAAAAAATATAATAATAATAATAATAATAATAATAATAATAATAATAATAATAATAATAATAATAATAATAATAATAATAATAAATTTGCAAGTACTTGTGTTCCTCCATGGAACCTCAATTTTGTCAGTATCTTCCCGTCTCTACTGACTTTCCCCTTTCCTCTGCGAAAGATTGGACAATGCCTCTGTTGATGTCACTATTCTTAGCCATTTTTTATAGGGTCACATTGATGGCTCTACTCCTCTTCCAAAAGATTCTAATGATACCTCTACTGAAGCAGAACATAAAATAATCCACACCTTCCATACCGCATGGGATGATCACGATCTTCAGATCATCACATTCATCTTCTCCTCTGTCGACTGCACTCTTTCAGTTGATCTTCTTCGTGTTAGTCATGTTATGGTTCTTTGGCTTTAGTTGACCACCCAGTATGTTCAGGCTAGTGGAGCCTGTGAATACTAGCTCCTTGTTAAGTCTGTTCTTGATCGCAGGGTGTTCGCAGCATTCAGGATCATTACACAGCCATACGGAATATCTGGCATGAGTTACAACAACTAGAGGATAGTGATGTTCGTGTTACTCGTGAACGTCGCCAGTTTATGTTCTTTATGATGGGCCTTCAGCCATAGTACCAGTCCCTATGCAGTCAGTTGATCCATCGAGACCCAGTTCCTCGCCTTGAGGCTGCAATTGCTGAAATTGTTGCTGAAGAAACCCGGTTGCACGCTCTCCCAATACCTTACTCTACCCCGACATCAAGCAGTGAAAGTATTCTTGTTGTCTCCCCTCATGTCACCTCCTCCCGCAAGCCTCGCACCAGTCTCATGCCTCCTTCTTATGACCGTCTCAGCGTCCCTGATCACCTCAGTCACCTTTGCACTATTTCCAAATAGATTAGCCATTTTGAGCACACATGTCGTCTACTTTTTTGTATCCACTGTCAGCAAAAGGGTCATACTAATAGTGAGTGTTTTATCCAGCGTCCACATCTCCTAGTTCAGGCACAATAGCGTATGAAGCAATAAGGTTTATCTCCTCTCAGTATTTCATGTCATACACCTCGTGCAATGGCCGTTACTCCAGTCTTGCCTTCTCCTACTCCTTATGAAATTCCTTAGCGATCTCTCGCTCAATTGGAACTTCAAAAATTGGGACAATCTATCAATGCTGACTTCCCTACCCCTACTTTCTCTGTTACTCCTGGTATGAATTATTCTGGCTTTTAGATTTTTGTGCATTACATCATCTTGCTAGCAATTATACACTCCTAACCACTAACACAACACTTTCCTCTCACTCTCCGTCACTATGCACTGTTGATGGCTCACTCATGATCTATTAGCACTCCCACTCTCACATTACCTTTCGTGCTTTATGCCCATCACTTATCCATGATGCTTATTTCCATTAGTGTGTTATGCGATAATGGTCTTACCATTACCTTTACTTCTTTTGGATGTTCTATACAGGATCATCAGCTTGGTCAAACGATTAGGCAGGCTAGCCGACGTGGTCATCTATATCATTTAGATTTTCTTCATGCTCATAGTTCTAGTTCTAATTTTGTTGGTGTCGTTTGTTCTGATATCGACTAGTGGGATAGGCTCTTAGGTCATTTTAGTGAGTCTCGTTTAAAGTTTTTTCCATAGTTATGCTCTTGGTCATTTAAATTTTACCCCTTTGTTTGTTTGTCAGGGTTTTATGTTGGCAAAATATTTAACCTTTTCTTTAAATTATAAAAGTGTTTCTCAGTCCACCCATGCATTTCAACTTATTCACTCTGACATATGGGGACCATCTCCTGTACCTTTTAGCAAAGGCTATATATATTATGTTAATTTTATTGATAACTTCACATGCTACACACGGGTGTTCCTTATATGCCACCGATCTGAGATTCCTCCTATTTACCAGGTCGTTACGATCATGATTCATACTTAGTTCGATGTGCGCATCAAGGTCTTTCGCTCCAATGGTGCTCGTGAGTACATTTCCACTACTATGAGATCAATTCTTCAATCTCACGACACACTTTTTTAGCAGTCATGCCTTCACACAAATGAACAGAATGGTGTAGCTGTACGCAAGCATCGTCATATTTTTGGAAAAACTCGCGCTCTTCTACTCTCCTAATTTGTTCCTTGTCTTTCTGGATTGAAGCTGGCATGACTTATATCAGCCTCATTAACATCACTCTCTCGTCTATCCTATCTGGTACAACACCTTATGAGGCTCTTCATCACTCACCACCGGAGTACAGTATACTCCATACTTTTAGGGGCACTTGTTATGTTCTTCTTCCTCCTAATGAGTGCACGAAGCTGACCATCTGAGATGCTAAGTGCATTCACCTAGGTTTCAGAGCACAAAGGATATCGTTGTTTTGGTCCCTTGGCCCATCGTGTCTGTATTTCCCGTCATGTCTTCTTTGTGGAGAACTCTCCTTACTATCTGTCTTCTACAGAGGATACTAGCTTTCTCGATTTTCTGATACCCTCGCCTACATCCACGGACACATCTTCATGCATTCCCTTCGATCCTACTCCTCTAGCTCCTCTTCCATCTCATACAGACATTATAACTTTTGTCCCTCCCACAGAGGCCCCTCCCACACCACCTGCATCACCACAGCCACATGCACCCACACCACCTACACCCCACCCCCCCCCCCCCCCGCCGCGTGCGCCTACCCATCTGCATCCCTGCCGCAACATGCACCAACCCCACCGACCTCACCTACACACCCAGCACATCCACCACCAGTTCGTTAGTCTACACGTTCTAGTTCAGGCATCCCACCAGCACGTTGCACACCTGATGCTACTAGTCCTTCTAACCAGTTTAGCTTTCCCACCCTAGCCTCTTACTCACCATAGTTTCATGCATATCTCACCTCTATACACTACGTACGTGAGTACAGAACCTATTAGAAAGCGATTCAATATGCCGAGTGACGGTGTAACATTCTAGGAAAATAAAATAATTTTTTTTATATTTTTGCACTTTCGTTGCACGTAAAAATTTATGCATTTTAGTCCCTAAATATTTTCTAGAGTATTACACACTTTTCATCTCTTTTATTTGTCACGTTGTATTATTTATTTTCATTTAAAACCAATAGGCCTAAAATCTATTTTAAAGCCCATTAGAAGATTAATTAAAATAGAAGCCCATGTTTAATTATATTTTTTTTAAATGAACATTTTTAAATCCTACACACTTTTCATGTAATAAACACCTACAAATAAATTAATAACAATTAATAAAACGAATGAGAAGAGTGTGTGCACATTGGGTGCACGTGCACGTGCCTTGTGTACTATGCATTGGCCGGCCAAAGAGAGCAGAGGGAGAGTGGGAGAGTGTGTGTGGGGAGAGCGGGTAGTTATTTGGGTAGTGGGAGTCTTCTCAACCACACAATAACCCTATAAATATCCCCTCCTATTGTATGAACAATGCACTAAAATCAAAAGAAAGTCAAAAGAGAGGAAAAGAAAGAGTGAGTCCGGTTTTTGGAGAAAAGATAGCTTCTGTTTTGTGCAAGGAAGAACTTTCAGATTGCTTACTAGGAGGAGGAGAAGGCTAGTTGTGTTTGAGAAATTTTCTAGGAACTCTATTTCAATTTGCACCAAAATAAGGTGGGTATCTCTTTTGCTTTCTAAAGTAGTGGAGTATGCATGTGTAGAAAAATTAAAATTAATAATTGATATGAGCTCTACAATTAGTTTTGTGATGCATATTGTGTTGTTAGCATTTTAGTAGTAAAGAAACATGAGGATTATTGTATGCTAATTGAAAGTTTCATCTTAGAATTGATAGATTGTCAATTAAATTTTCATTTAAAAGCATGCTGGAATGTGGTTAGGTACAAATAATAAGTCATGATTAGATTATATGAATTGTATATATATGTATGCATAAAGTTGTAAATTAGGCACAAGAAATTGTGTAAATATTAGGAGTGAATTACTAGATCAATTGGGAGATGAAAATTGCTAAGAGAAAATAAAAATATTCATGTTAGTTGTTTTAAATAAAAATGAATGTTTATGGAAACTTTAAAAAATTACCATTTGGGATTATTTGTGTAAAAATAAATTCGAATATGGATAAAATCTGTGATCATCATCTCTGGAGGTCTAAGAATTTATTTTATGAAAGATTAAATTGAAAGAAAAATAGAAATCGAAAATAGTTGAAAGTGTTCAAAATGAGATTTATCAAAGAGTTGAGTAATATGAATTTAAACCCCTATATATTCAAATGAGCACTTGGCACTCATGGCTAGCATAGGCGCCAGCGCGCCACGCAATTCTTGGTCGCGGGTTCGAGCCTGGGCTGGCTCTATTCTTATTGTTTTGTTTTGTTTTGTTTTTTTGGAAATAAAATCAAGAGCGGTTTTAACTATAAAAGCAACTCAGTGAGTTTTCTATCAAAAATGCGACTGGGCTCATTGGTTGGGCGGCTGATGGGGCTTCGGAATGGTCTTGGGTTCGAATCCAGATGTCCCTTTTTGGTCTTTTATTATTTTGGATATTTTTTTATGTTTTAAAAAATTGGGAAAATTCATAGAATAATTCTAAAATATTATTAGATCACTTGGGAATTATTTTATAATATTCTAAGAGATATTTTGGTGAATTTAAAGATCATATTCATGTATTAGATGAGACTTGGATTCAACAAAAAGGTATATAATTAAAGATTTTAAAGGTTGGTTTATAATAAGATCAAAGTATAAGTATGAGATTTAAATAAGGAACTTCTAGTGGTTAATCCTAAGAATTTTTGTATTAAGAATTGGTGAATTTTAAATGGGAAGAGCATAAAATATTATTATAGTGAATGATTTTGGTTCGTTAACCAAGGATTTGGCTAAAAGAATTTGATTGGAAAATTTGTTGTTAAATGTTATTATAGAAGTTGTATACTTCATAAAGAAAGTGGATAAAAAGAAATGATGGTTATTGAATAAAATATTTATGTTGAGGCTGGATATAACCTATTTGATCTCTAATGAGATGGTTGTTGGAATCTAGAGGCTAAGCGAGACCCTAGTAACCGGCATTTTGTGAATAATGAAAATTTGAGGAGTAACCAGTGTGGGGTTAACTCTCTTTTTGAGAAGTAGCCAGTGTGGGCTAACTTTTTCTAGTGTTGATATAAGTCCGATAAGGTAAGCTAGCTCTAGGTTGTGATGATTTAAAAACTAAAACGTAAGGACAGACACTAGGGGGAGATGTGATAAATTTTGGGCAAACTTGAGTATGAGGGGCTTGATAGCGCGGTGGGAGGTTATCTCCAGAATTATCTGGATTGCGGCTCGCGGTAAAAGATATTTCCTCAGAATTACCGGGATCGAGGCAACGCTAATAAGGTATTTGTGTGATGAGGTACCGATGATAGTGCGGTGTGGGTTTCGTCTCTAGAATTATCAGGGTGTGAGGCGTGATGGTCGAAAATTACTTGCGGTAGGAAAACGACTCTCAAGAATTATCGGGGTCATAGCTAGCGGTGTGGATATTCGCCTCCAGAATTATCGGTGTTATGACTTGCGGTGGCAGAGTGATACTCAAGAATTATCGGGGTGGTATTAGATACTCACAAGATATCTAAACCTTAAATTAGTCACTGTAGTAGGCTTTTATAGCGGGGGATTAAACCCTATATTAAGGAATACGATAAGAGTTTGCCCTCGAACCTATGTAGAATGAGATGCATAGAATCCGAATAAGTGTGCATTAGTGCATCGTAGTTTAAATCTGCATTAGGCATTTAAGTTCATATGATACACTGACATGTTTAGGATCGTTACTCTTTACACTTTATCGTGCATTCAAGTTTGTGTTTACTAAAGTAAGAAAACCGCTATTTTATAGCATTGCGTCAATTATATGCAACTGACGTGCCCACAGCTTTTCAGTGCAGGGCTTGGATTGGCAAAAAGATATAAAGATGAATTAATGCTAAAGATTATTTTTAGATTTAAGTTTTTGATGTTAAAGTTGTATATATCATGTTGTGTTCATTTAAATTCCACTGCATTAATGTAAAGAACATGGTTGTTTAATGAAAAGTTTTAAGTTCCTTATAAAATTATACGAATTTTAAGTAAAAGATCCAGTTGTGCTATGAATTACCTGTGTATGAAAATCGAGGCGTTACAGGTGGAAAGCTATTACGGAGAAGTTACATGCATTTGATTAGACTAGCACTTGGGATGTTGTTCCACTACCAGCGGGCAATAAGCTTGTTAGCTACAAATGGATCTTCAAGGTTAAATATCGACCTGATGGCTTCATTGAGCGGCACAAAGCTCGTCTAGTTGCCCGAGGATTTACTCTTTTTCTCCAGTTGCAAAGATAACTACAATTCACACTATCCTTATTGTTGTCATCATCCGTCAGTGGCCATTATACCAGTTGGACGTGAAGAATGCCTTTCTTCATAGTACCCTATCAGAGGTTGTTTACATGTAGCCTCCTCTTGGCCTAACCACACATCCTCGTCATATTTGCCTTCTTCACCGAGCTATATATGGTCCGAAATAGGCTCCTCAGGTCTGGTTTGAGTGTTTTTGTCATGTCATCACACAGACCAGTTTTAGTCTGAGTTCACATGACCACTCTATATTTATGCGGCCAACACCGCACAAGATGGTTGTTCTACTATTATATGTTGATGATATGATTATTACTGGGGATGAGTCCGTAGGCATTGCATTCACTCAGAAATACCTTCACCAGTAGTTTTCTATGAAGGATCTTGGTAGACTACACTATTTTCTGAGGCTAGAGATTTTCCACGGATCTTGGGGGATACTCATTTCTCAGCAAAAATACACATCATACGTTATTTACGTTGTATGTCTCTCTGACAGTCGATCAATCATACTCCCTTAGAGCTTCATGTAAAACTTTTTTTCCACATATGGTGAGGTTCTTCCCGATCCCACTAGATATAGGCAGATTGTTGGACAATATGTCTATTTATGCATGTCCATACCAATATTGCTTATACAGTCAGTAATATCAACCAGTTTGTTTCAGCTCCACGATCCAGTGCTCTTCTTCGAATCTTCAGATATCTTCGGGGCACTACCACTCGCTCATTACTCATGCCTTCTAACATCTAAACTGGATCTTAGTCTATATTCTGACAGAGATTGGCCAGGTGATCCTACTACCATATGGTCTACCACAGGTTTCTGTCTATATCTTGGTGATTCCCTGATCTCATAGCAAAGTAAGAAACAAGCAGTTGTTCAATGTTCTTCCACAGAAGCTGAGTACAGAGCGATGACAGATACCACTAGAGAGATTGTTCAAGTTCGGTGGCTATGATCAGATATGAGTATCACTCTTATAGGAGCTACTCCTTTTCGTTGTAAAAACCTGAGTGTCTTGCATATTGCAAACAACTCAATCTTTCATGAGTGGACGATGCACATAAAGACTAATTGTCACTATATATTTATGAGCGTTTTGAGGCACTGATCATTTCACTTCATTCTGTGACCTCTTCACAATAGACAGCAAACATCTTTACCAAACCTCACACTGTCCAGAGATTTGGATACTTGGTGGGCAAACTCACACTGTTCGACCCACCGAGAGTTTGAGAAGAGGTGTTAGATATCATATTGGACGTTATATTACTCTGTTTAGTCCCTCATCGGAATATGTATTAGTTTAGTTTTTGTTTCTCTCCTATATATAGCAGTCATTGTATTCAATTACAATTAATTCAATAATCTTCTTTCAATCTCTCTGTTAACTTTATCAACTTCTTTCGGTCTCTCTGTTAACTTTATTAATCTTCATCTATTCTCCATTCTGCAAGGAGCTGGTCTAATCCACAATGTTTTTTGTTGGTCCTTTTTTTCTTTTTCCTTTTGTTTTTGAATTAAATTATGGCATACGAATTACCAGTTTCATTAAAAAATCAATATTAGCTATGCTGTATTCTCTGATAGTTGTAGTGATCCATGTGTTTAGTAGAACCACTTGTACGATATTCATGTTTGCACACTTGGACCGTTGGACGCATCATCTAATCACAATATAGCTCTCCTTTTTCTTGGTGCCTGAACTTGTCTTTCTGTCCATGCTTATTGCTTTCTGTCCTTTCGGGGATTGCTCACATGGTAACACTTTTGTACACATCATCCAATCACAACATAGCTGTCATTTTCTTGTTACCTGAACCTGTCCTTTTGTCCATGCTTATTGCTTTCTGTCCTTTGGGGGATTGCTCACATGGCCAAGGACTCCTCCCATTCAGTGTCATGTTTCTGTTCCTTCAGGGTTATTCCCTTTCTTACTCCATGCTTTCTGGGTCAAGATTCTCTCCACTAGTTTCATACGCTTTCTGGGTCAAGATTCTCTCCACTAGTTTCATACTAGTATGATTTAATCATCAATTGCTGTTTTCGAGATTCATCAATCTCCGTTTTTAGGTGTCACTACAAACAGGGATGGAATGGCCGGCGTTTTTTTCCAAAATGGCCGGCGTTTTAAAAACGCCGGGAAATGGTTAATGGCGTTTCGCAAAGCGCCGCCGCAAGCGCCGTCCTTGCCGCTGCCGGGGAATCTCATTCGAATCCCCGGCGCAAATGAAGCGCCGACCATGCTTTGAGAAATCCCCGGCGTTTGCAAAACGCCGGGGATTTACTGTCGAATTTTCAAAAAAAACTGAACATACCCCCGGCGTTGGTAAACGCCGGGGAATGTTCTATTCGTGCTTCCTACTCCTCCACAAATAGAATGAAACTCACAAATTATCACAAACTCCACTACTCCACAAATTATCACAAATTATCACAAACTCCACTACTCCACAAATTATGAATCTCACAAATAATCAAACAAACACTCCTTAAAACTTTTATAAAACAAAGATCTTTCATTCATAGTACTATATATACATCACATAATGTTTTTTCAACTTCAAAATATAGATCACATAAAGTTCTTTCATAAACAATAGTGAGAACTACAAAAGTGATTAGAAGTTGATTTTTAATTGAAGAAATATAAAGTTCTTCAATTGAACATTTGTTGATTTCCAAGTTGTTCCATCCACCCTCGATGTTGTATTCCTTGGCAGTCTTGTCATCTGCAAGCTGCTTCCCTACATAAATGAGCTTGCCAAAAAAAATCAAATTGTGCCAATGTCAAAACAGATACATCTTAAATGATACTTCTTTCAAAGCTCGGAGCAAATGTCAAAACAGATACATCCAGAATGATTATACATAGAAATCAAGTCTTCGTATATAATAGTGAAGGAGATGATCGAATGAGCTAGATGATTGTTTGATTGTTGAATTCGATCCATTATTACTATACCGTGAATATATATATAGCTTGTGTGTGTGTGTATATATATATATATATATATATATATATATATATATATATATATATATATATATATATATATATATATATATATGCTAACCTTAACATTGGTGAGATCAATATTCTTTTCCTTGAGAAAAGTCACAAATTCTTGGAAATTTTCCTCCGTTGGACGATAGTGTCCACTGTGAGGCCAAATAGCCTGCCAATAAACATACATTGTGTTTCAGTAATTAAGATGAAAGAAAACATGCAACCGCATGTGTCAATGTTTTCTAGTTCCTTTATTTATAAGTCAATGTTAATTTACACAATATTTCGTTTTTATTTTACCTTGAGTATCCCATTTTGTATTTCTAGTCTTCCAGCAGCAGACGTAGCGCCACCAGCGAGGAAACTAGAATGCTGAAACACACCTTTCTTCTTCTGTAATTGACCATAAATCACTATATATTATTCGACTTCTTTTTCACAACATAAAAATCTTGATACACTTTCTATCTAGGATAGAATATAATAAAATTTTAATTACCTGACCAACATATAAGTTCTTTGATGTACTGAGAACAAAGATCCACTTTGAATCTTTGGGACCTTGAATCGAGTCCAGAACTTGACCACTTTTCTTGTACATCAACTTCCCATCTTCAACAATGACTTCATAATCCTCCCTTTCTTTCTGCACAGAGATTACTATTAAAATCAGACCGAATCAATGTAAATCGTATAAACAGATATAAGTTTCCAATATATATATAGTCTGATATATTGATCGAGAGACATACTGGTCCTAGATACTTAATGCACTGCTGCTGCAGCTTTGATCGAGGACATTTTTCGTCAAAACTAGCCTCTTTCCCTTCTCCAACATCTAGCCTGAGATTTTAGGAATTGCAAGCATTCTTTTTCATCAGTATGAAATTTGACACTGGATGAGAAGATATATATGTAGACTATATATAGTTGATCATATAGTTAGTTAGGGTCGACATACCAGTAGAAGAAAGGTTGCTTGCTTTCACAACGAAGCCAGCGGTCATAGTAAAACTGAAGATTGTGACCATAGCGATGACGAGGGTCAATCTGTTCACCATAATCAAACAATATGAGATTTTTTAACAATCCAATTCCAACTCCTAATATATACCACATACATCCAAAAAGAAAACAAAAGTATAATATACGATGCAAAAGTATAATATAAGAAAACAAAAGTATAATATACTTCCGCAAGGGTAAAATAAAGTCTTCATACCTGCAAGAAACCAGGTCTAATTAATTTGAAACTGATATAATTGAAGTTATACACAGAAATCAAACCAGGTCTAATTTGAAACTGATATAAGTTGGCAATGGAATTCCAAAACATATGAATTACCCAGAACACACACACACACACACACACACACACACACACACACACACACACACACACACACACACACATATATATATCAAGTACCACCTATTATCCTGTATGTATTGTCATAAAGGCACCATTTAAAATAGGCTGGATCAATAACTACAGATAGACCTGAACAACTTGAATTGAGATAATTAAAAAAATATATGTTTGAATGATAATTGAAGATTTGTCCTTTTTACACTAGGCAAGGATAATTGAAGATATACGCTTCACAGAACGTTGTCCTTTTTACACTAGGCAAGGATAATTGAAGATTTGTGATTAACACAAACAAGTGACATACATAATAAGCACAATATAACCCTTCATTGGCATTATGAATTTCTTGAAGCTTATAAAGTGTTGCAGAGTTAAATACAACATCTGAAGTGGTACATGAGCAAATTTATATTCTCAAAGGGAATATATATATATATATATATATATATATATATATATATATATATATATATATATATAAGAAATTACAACAACAACAACAAAATTATACTATCCAGGTTGACAAGAACATACCAACAGTATCAAGGGCCCTCATAACCAGATAAAAAATGCAAACCTACAATAACAAATTAGCAAAGGAATTTTGTCAGTTTGCTAGTAATGAACAATCTTGTAGTTACTTCCACCGTAAAGTAAACACTACGGAAACGAGGCTTTAAAATCCATTTTTCAGCTTGTTCAATCAAATCACTTTAAATACTATCAATAGAAGTCATGAAAGAACCAAATGAAGTGTCAATATATATATATAAAAATTACAGACTAACTGTTACATAAAAATACTATCAGTATATATATATATATGCAAGTTACATAAAAATTTAATCATATGATCAATTGTTTTTCACAGACAAACTGTCCTAGAGATGCAAGTTACATAAAAGAGCATTACCTCGTACCTTGATTCACATATATACCTGTAGATGATGAACATTGAATGATGCTTATGATCAGCACAGCCTGTTATTGTACCTATAATTTCATCAGGAAGTTGCTTGAGTTCAATTAGATGCAACAAATCAGAGTCAACATGACATCAACCTGCAATGATCTCCATAATCTACTTTTTTACATTAAAATGTCTGATGTATAAGAATATACTATGCAATGATCTCCACAATCACTCTTCATTCTTTGTGGCTTCACGTGGTGTGGTTAATTTAACATGATGTATACTTCAATGGTGTTAAGCATGTAAATGAAATAACCATTCATTAATGAGGTTTTCATGATTTGTTGCATGTGTTTAATAAATAAAAGGGAAAGAACTGATTGAGACAGTTAAGAAATTTGAAATATTGGCAGATACATATCCCTCCCTTTCTAATTAACTAGGTCAAAATTCGATATAAATGGTATATATGTATATGCATTTGTATATTTGACCCTAGGTATAAAGAATACCTCTCAAAAAGTGGAAATTTAAAGAGAACATTATATGTTATTATTTTGAAACAAAAACACAATAGTTAACAGAATGCTTTGTCGAACGAACTGTTACTTTACGAATTAGTGTCATTTGCTTTCCTAATGAAAGTTATAATCTGCTTCATAATGCTAAAAAAAGACTTCGTTCCCACTGTTTCCCTCAATCATTTGACATTCATGTAAAATCATAATACAACTTTGAACAGAGATCTTATGAATATTGAATGCTCACCACAAAACATCTTATGAGGAAGCAGGTGAAGCAAATTGCAGTTACTGATCCAACCTGCATAAAAGTATGGAATGTGTTATAAGCAACCCTCTAAATAACCAATAGGTTCTTCGTAAATGACATCAACCAGATGACAATTGCTATAGATGTGAACTATGAGAGAAACATCGTTAGAAAAATATTTTTTGAGTCTTACATCTTATCTAGATTAGGATGAAGAAAAGGGAAGAAAACATTCATGACCCCATTTTCTCTTATGTTCTCTACAGGTTTGTTGCTACTATGGATATCCAGATATAAAAACAAAAACAAAAACAAAAACAAAAACAAAAACAAAAACAAACAAACAAAAAACAAACCCCCCAAAAAAACAACTGGCAGCACAAATGAAACCTCCTATAATCTCTCAACACAATCTCTCTCCCTTCAACCCAAACCTCATATCATTATTGTAGCTAAATCAAACTAATGAGCAAATCCATACCTAGGGTTCCAGAAGGAGAGAGGACGACAGCGGTGGAAGCGAACAACGACGACGGCGGAAGCGAGATTGGGGGTCTGATTAACACTTTCTTGGTAGCTCATTGGCAGCTCATGTTATTCAATAACAAAAGGGATTAATCACTGTCATGTTATTCAATACCATAAAACAACAAAATTCAACCAAAATCAACAAAAATCTACACCGTTAACCAACAAAATTCAAGATCCAAACCAACAAAAAAATCCACACCATATTGGCAGATTGCATAGTAACTAACTCACCATCTTCACCAATCCAACGGCGGCGGCGACGAGATCCAACGGCGGCAAGCGGCAGGCGATGATATCGAGATGGACGAACGGTGACGAAAAATCCAACGACGACGAAATTGAAGAGGAACGAAATCGAAGATTAGGTTTTCGGAAAGATTGGAGATTGGAGAGATAGGGTTTTCGGAGAGATTGGAGATCGGAGAGATCGAAGAAGTCGCGGGAGATTGGAGATTGGAGATAGGGTTTTCGGAGAGATTGAGATTGGAGAGATTGGGTTTTTTTTTATTGGAGAGATTGGAGAGATTGAGATTGGAGAGATTGGGGGTTTTTGGAGATAGGGTTTTCGGAGAGGCGCGAGAGATAGGGAAGAATGGCGCGAAAGATTGGGCGAGTGAAAAAAGAGAGAGGGGAGTGGGGAATTTAGTGCGGGGTGGGGGGGGATTGGCCGGCGTTCCCAACGCCGGGGATTTGTAAAATCCCCGGCGCATTTTAATAAACGCCGTGGAAACCCCCGGCGAAATACCCCAAACGCCAGGGAATTTGCGCCAGTTATTGCTCTTTATTTTGTAGTGTGGGTGTGATATTCATCAATCCTTTCACTACAAGAAAAACCCTTTTTCGCAACGTCAAATGTCGTTGCTAAAACTCGTTTGTCGTTGCCATACCTAATTCCACCCGTACTATGGTATAAAATCAATTGCAACAACCTTTGTCGTTGCCAAACATACTTCATATATTTGGCAACGACTCATGTCGTTGCTAA
Organism: Hemerocallis citrina; assembly: GCA_017893485.1. Lineage (NCBI taxonomy): Eukaryota > Viridiplantae > Streptophyta > Magnoliopsida > Asparagales > Asphodelaceae > Hemerocallis > Hemerocallis citrina. Next base: position 183,761,811 of record CM030365.1, read on the forward strand.
AGATATTTTTTTCACAATGAATTATTGTCGTTGCCAAAACATTTTCTATTTTGGCAATGACTACTGTCGTTGACAAAGCTCGACTGTTTTGCAATTATTTTTATAATTGCTTTGCATTACTTGTATTTTTGTAACAACTATAGTCGTTGCTAAAGCTACCAATTGTCGTTGCGAAAGTTTAATTCTTTTCGAGACAAATTATATATTGTCGTTGCATCAGCCCTATCCAAACTAGCATACACTTCAAAAACATTAAAAACCAACATCATTTCAAAAACTATAATATTAACCTTGTTCAACATATTACATTTATGTCACATATAAGAAGCAATGCCCAAAATATTACAACCATCAACTTCTCAAAAAGATATCTAAGTATCGCATAATCATTTCCATTGTGCATAATAAGCTTAACCATGTTTTCTAATATTCTCTTGACATCTAAATATTGCAACAAAATTGGATGCAAGATTGAAAGAACTGAATCAACTTAGAACAAAAGAATATTTTGGGATGAATATTGTCAGAAAATACAAGTAGCAAAAAATTGGGATTGATGTTGGAAAGTTAATAACCTAAACCAACAGCTAACTCATATAAGATATAACTAAATCATACACTGTCAAAATATGATACAAAAATATATGCATCCGGACCAATGGCTTCATTCCCTAATTCTCCAAATGCAGTTCCTTCTCGTGGTACCTACATATTTGAAATAATGATTAGTCCAGCAGTATACAACGAAACTATGAAAGATTGCCAAAACTATTGGAACCTGTATGCACAAAACAGTACAGCATAATAGTGCCACTAAAATTAATAGTACCTTGATCATTTGAGGAATTTCATGCACCTCTATTTGTAAGTTGTGCCAACAATTCTTGTTTCATTGCATCCATTGCACGCTGCATATCTTCCTTTTGTTGTTCAATTTGTCTTGTTGTTCTTTCTTGAGTTTCTTGCAACTCCTTTATCATTTTCTGCTGCTCTTCAATCTTCTTTTGTTGCTCATTGATCAAGTTTTGTTGCTCAAGTTGCTGTCTTCCTTTACAATAACCTTTTAATGCAGTTCCTTTGCCACGAAAATACCCTGATCTAGGCTTCAAAACATTTAGAAGGATCTCCTCTTGAGTCATTGAATCACCATGTGCAGCAACTGCTACTTTAAGTTGCTCCTAATTAAATAACAATAACAAAAAATAAAATTTACCATGAAACATCTTACAAAAATATCTTACAAAAATATCATCTGCACTTGGTTGTTGTCACCTTCATATTTAAATTAAAGAAACTGATTAAACAAATTAAATATCATCTGCACTTACATGAAGAGATCACAATTCACACTTTATGGCTGAGAAATGCTAAGAAGTAAGAACCATAGGTTTTAAATCATCTATACTGAATGTTAGATTATCCTGAAATGAATTGACATAAGAGGTTATTATGCACATTGGTAACATTAAAGCTATGCTTATTATATCTTAGTAATGCTGCTAAAGTTGTAACTTCAACTATTACCCCACATTGAATGCACTCATAATTTCCGAAGCAAAGATGATTGATCAAATACTCGGCTGAGTTTTAGACTCTGTATGGAGGATGTACTGAGTATAGCTAGTAACAAAAAGTGAGCAAGACGGTGCTAAAGATATGTGGCAAAAGATATACAGCAATAGATACTAGGGGTGAAATGTATGCAGTTCAGTGGTGTTGAGGTTGAGAGCCTCCGTAGACTAGTTACTTGATGGTTCACCACCTGGGTTTTGAGGTTTTAAGGTTCTTACATTTTATTTTTTCTTTCAACCTATTTAGTCTTTAATGTGGCAGCAGCAGGAGACCCTCAGTTGCACGATCAGGTATTGGAGGTGGCAGCAGCAGGAGACCCTCAGTTGCACGATCAGGTATTGGAGGCTCTACAATGGAAGTGAGCATCATCAGCCCTTGTTTACAAAAAATGATCACTTCCACCATTTTTCCTAAGAGACGCATACGACCTATCTTCCTACTAATAATTTTCTGCAATCAGACCTGAACAACTTCAACAACAACTATACCATTAAAAAAAATGTAGAAAACTCATAATGATCCATGTAGAAAACTCATAATGAAAAACGTAAGCTATCTAGTGCCAACATGGAAGAATATAACTCCTCATATTAACTGCAACTTGATGGGTCAGAAAAGCACACTCTATTTTGTTTAATGTTTACAAATTTTATAGAAAAGTTCTTTTATTTATTGTATCTAAGAATTATTTTGTTTATGCAAGAGCCATAGCTGGTTCCTAAGAACACTAAGATTTTTTAAGTCATTTGGACAATGTACAAATCAAGTTGGTTTTAGTGCATAAATTGCTTTAGCGCTACAAACACAAGAAGAAGTCCAGCAAAAACCTCCTTTCTCTGGTTTCAGCTATCAAGAGACCCTCGCCATTCACACAGGGCCCAAAAAGGTTTACATTGCCCCTAGAATCCAACACCTTGATTTTATCCACCATAGGTTAATCATCTAGAAGCGGTAGGGGTTCAACACAATTCTAACCTGATGTCAATCTTTTGTATAACAAAATATCATCAACGCACACTGACTGTTAGAATTCTCTAACCGTGCTTAAACTTCCTATTGCATATATATTCACTACCTAGGTATAATGGTTATCTCATCAGCGACTACGAAGCTTCTCTAAAATGCTGAGAGTTCATTGCCAGATTTTCATTACGCAGATATAAATGATCAGAATTCAAATATGTAAATACAGGAAACTCTAAACCCAAATTTCTCCATAATTTAACCTATACTGAGAGTCTGAGATCACAAGCAAATTATTATAACATAAAGACAACATTTATGCATGAGAAAGAAGAACCTTTACCTGATACTTGAAGAATAGCTCCAGCAATGGATATGTGGAAGATGAATTCAACTTGTTTTCTATATGCAGTGCACGTCAGGCAGTATACGAGTTGCTGTGATAACTGCATTTTCCACAAATAAAAGATATCAACCTTCGAACGCAGTATGCTTATCGATTTATAAGATTTACAAAGGACTTAAAACAAATTGAACCATATCTGCAACACTTTCCATTTTACAGATTTTTGCTTAGTCTGTTCTGTCTATAATCTCTATCTTTACAGAATACAGACTGCTCAGGGGAACCCTCTTACTATGTAATTGATATGTTTCAGAAATTAAACCACTGAATCAAACTTACTGAATTAGACTACAGTAGAATGGCCAATTTTTTGTATTTCCATTCTCATTTAGCATACAAAAACAACGAGATGAGTTTCAAATTAGACTACTACACTGTCATACAAAGCAATAACAGATTTTTTGTAAATTGTCGATCATGTACTATCACAGTACCATGAACTTTTATCAAATTGAAATGATCCCTTGATAAGTCGAAATTGACTGCTGAACACCTTTCCACTTTATCATTGGACGTTTTGGAACAGAGTTATGTAAAGTCACGATATAATTTATTCTCACTAGAATTATTTCCCAACTCCACGAAACTCCACTTATCATATCATAACCCCATTCCCAAACACATCCTAAGACGACAATTCATCCTTGATCATCCATACAGGACAGCAGAATAAACAAGTCACAGAGGAAGAGAGTGCTTACGGAAGAGGGAAAGGATGGACAATGAGATTTGGCGGAGCCAAGGATGGAGGATTGGCGAGAAGGGGAGCAGTTGGAGTGGACTATGGTGATGCCGCCGAGGGAGGCCATGGCGACCGCCATTGAGGTTTCGGAGACGGTGTCCATGGGGGAGGCGACGCAGGGGATGGAGAGGGGGAGGTGCTTCGAGATATGAGTCGAGAGATCGACGGCGTCGGCGGGGAAGTCGATGAAACCGGGGTGGAAGATGACGTCATCGTAGGTGTAGGAGTAGCCTTGGGAGAATAGGCGAGCGGCGGTGAAGCCGTCATCGAGGGCGGAGGAGTCGAGGTGGTTGTTCATGGCTGTGGGTTTCTAGGGTTTTAGGATGGAGTTGGAGAGGGAGAGGCGGCGAATGAGGAGAAGGAACCGATCTGGATTTTTATGTCGAAAGTTTACATTATACAACCTTATCATCTTTCTTAATTATTAAGTTAATTTTTTAATTTTTTTATATTTTTGGCAACAATACTGTCGTTGCAGTAGATATAAGAAAATATACGCAACGACATTTATCGTTTCCAATTTACACACAATCTGGCACAACGACATTTATCGTTTCCAATTTACACACAATCTGGCGGGGATGTGCAAAGGCCCGGAAAAATTTTATTTTATTTTTAGTAACGACTTTCGCGTTGCCGTAACTAATTTTCACAACGACTAACAAGTCGTTGCCAAAACCTCGTTGCAAAAAAGGGTTTTTCTTGTAGTGAATTTGATATATATTTAGATCATATATATTGTATCCGCTGGTTAACTTGTTTGAAATCAATTCCCAAATTTCTCCTCCCTCAACGATAAATCATATATAGCTGCATATATTGGATAACCATTCTAAAAGGACCCTCTAACCACCCCAAACCCCCCCCCCCCCCCCCTATGCAAGGGCTCTAAGATGCGAGTTTCATGGAGATCGGCTTGGGAGCACTCATCTCAAAGCAACCGCCTCCATAAGATCCAAGATTCGGATATTATTTGTTATGCCATAGGTCTTCTAATGGCATAAGAACATCTGTAGTCGTGGGCTAAATACCCAAAATTTGAAAAAAAATGGCAATTAAATCGTTGTAGTCGTCTGCCAAAAATCCAAATTTTGGGTGTACGATGAATAGTGGATTACCAAACATAGAAGACGGTTTGGCAAAAGCCATAATATAGCTGACGATACATTATCCTTCGTCTCTTAAAAGAGACGAAAGATAATCTTACGTCTCGTAGGTTAGACGTACAAAGAATCGATCGGACGATCGATTAAATGTCGTCTCTTTAAAAAAACTCCCAAACACCCGTGATGAACAATTCCACAACAAATCCACGCCGCAATTGACGGACGAGCTATTATACAACGTCCCACGATTTTTTTTTATAAAAATATTAAAAAACCCAGCGACGAGGGATTATACACAGTCCGGGAATTGGGGAAGGAAATTTCAGGCGTCGGACGGGAGATAATCTCCCGTCCTTGCCAAAATTTAAAAAAAAAAAACAATCGACGATGGATAATACACCGTCCAAGACATCAATTTGATTTTTTTAATATTTTTTCAATTCACAGACGATACATTATTTTTCGTCCCGGAGTTTTTTTCGGGTGCAAACTCAACGACGAAAGACAATCTTCTGTCTTAAAAAAATAAACATGCGACAATTCGAATATAGCTTCAACGACTGCAGCGAGATTTTTTTTTTTCTATTTCCAATTGCTATATAACCAAAATTTAACAAGCAACGACTACAGATGCTCTAACTAATTCGTAGGACAGCAAAACATCAAACATGTGTCTTGTACTATTTTGAGAATTCTTTTGTTCCGCCCAAAAACTAATGTATTTAGTATAACTATTCCACTAGTATTGAGGCATGGTTCATGGATGGGACCACGCGTAAGTAACCCTAGTGGTAGTTAACAATCATCACTCATTAATCAGGAGATCAGTTGGTACTATATATGAATATATGGCGAATATCATTAGCCCAAAAATGAGCGCATAAAGTTTGGTACAATAAAAATGATTAGTTAATTAGTAAACGGAATCTTCATTCAAAATTTTAAGATATCTTTGCAGGTCTAGCCTATAAATAATCTCTCTTCTTATTCACTAAAAGATAATCACTATTGTTCACTAAAAATTCTGGTTTTTTTTTTTTTTAGTTACTAACTTTAGTGTTGGAAGGTATTTCGCCATAACAACCTCAGGTGTTAAGACTTTGTACAGGTTCATCAAACGTTCTCAGTTGTCTAGATCCAGATTCAGAAGTTCTCAGCTGTTCAGAATCAGATCAAAGACCTTTCAACCATCTGAATTTAAATCAAAGTTCGAAGGTGCAGATCTAAGCTTTAGCCTTAAAATAAGAGCTCATCATCTGACTGCACGCACGCCAGAAAAAAAAAAAAATCAAAACATATAAGGTAATTTTTTTTCTTCAAAATGGAATCACAATGTTTTTTCATCGTTGCTTGGACAGTTAATGCGACGTATAGAAATAAAAGACACTAGAAGTATTCATAATAGAGCTAAAGAGAGGCAACTAAATGCACCTTTTCACAATTAGAAAGTAGAATTTAAATGTTTGTTTAAGACAAGTAGATGTGTAGAAGTAGATTCTAATAACTTCATAAATGATCAGGTATGAAAAATACAATCAAATACATTCTAAAATAAAAAAAAAATGTCATTTGAAGCAAATTTTTGTAGTTCATGACCAATTTCAGACCTTGTTTGGAAGTCAAAAATAAACATAAAAGAGTGGACACAAGATTCAAACAGAAATGATCAAGGACATATAGCAATAGCAACAACAAAATACTACTCTCTTCAAGAGGTCACTGCAAAACACGTTTATCCCGGCATTTTTTTCGACATATTCCGGCATTTTTAAATGCCGGAATAGGGCGTAACGACGTTTCTAAAAATACAGGCATCTGCCATGAGAATAGATAATAGGTCTATCCCGACATTTTTTAGCAACGCCGCTGTAGAGGGTATCTATCCCGGCGTTTCCAATAAAAACGCTGTGATAGATATGTTATTAAAAAAAATAAAAAAATTACATATCCCTGTGTTTTTGGCCAAAAAAGTCGGCATAAATTATTTATTTATTTATTTTTAAATTGTCTATCTGGTTTTTTTTGTCAAAAATGTCGAGATAGGCTACTTTTCAAAAAATAATTATTTAAAAAATTACTTTTTAAAATTATTAAAAAAATACTCTATTAGTGAAAGGGAGCTAATATCATATATAAACTAAACCAAATTGAATCTGAAACACGCAAAATCCGAAACAAATTACAACTGATATATATTAAAAAGAACACACGGAATCTGAAACTTAATTATACTTCATAAGTAGCACACAAATACTACAATAACTAGTTCGTATCACCTTATTACAAAACAAAGCTAAAAGAATCTTGACTGTATGGTTCAGTCACACTCACAAACAAGGGAAAGCGAGCTGATGAGATCATAGTGTTTCACCATCTCAATCACAATGATCCAATTATTTTATGATGCAAATGCATTATGTGTAAGTATAAAATGAGTTTTTTGTCTCAAAATGTTTAATGTCAAAGCATGTCAAGATAAATTTTTACTATAAAACATTTACATAAAATAGATTTTTAAGATTATTTTATATCTTGACTTGCATTACAATTTATATGGGGATTTAATAATATCTCTACCAAAAGATTGGAGTTGTATAATTTGTAAACTAACTAACTTAATTAATTTAATATTAACCACATATTTTTAACTGAGAGTTATAATAATCATCAATCATCAATTTCTAATTAATTAGTCAATTAGTATAATATTTTTAAATATAAATTTTATTTACGACGTAATTATTTAAGAAAGTGTTATTCGTATAAAATAAATAAATGTTAATGTCCTTGAAAATAGTTTATAAAGAGTGATCTTTAAAAAAACATGCATTATCTCTAATCTTTAATATTATAATGGGAGAAGTCCTTGTGTCATTTGTAAATGTTTTGTCATTCTACCAACCCGTGTAACACACGTGCATAACTATTATAAAGGAGATCCTAAAGTTCAAATGAAGACTATATCTAAATTTTTATTTTAAAAAATTATATTTATTAAAATGTACATCACACGTGTGCAAACTACTAGCATTTATAAGAGCATCTGTAGTTGTTCTTGCCAAATTTTGGGTAAATAGCAATTAGAAAATAGGGAAAAAAGAATGTTGCTGCAGTCGTCGAAAACTAAAATATAGCCGGACGGGAGATTATTACTCGTCCATTAAGAATGACGGAGTATAATCGTCCGTCCCAAATTTTTAAAAAAAAAAAAAATTTTTTTTGAAGCACTAGAAGGCAAAAAAAATTTTAAAAAAAACAAAAAACAAAAGCTGTCTGGGACGGGAGATATTATCCCGTCAATTTCATTTGAAGCACTATTCATCGTTGCTTTTTTTAATTTTTTTGATTTTTTTAATGCACTAAAAGACAAAAAAAAAATAAAAATAAATAAAATTGGCCTGGGACGGGAGATTATCTCCTGTCAATTTCAAATGACGGTGTATAATCTCCCGTCGGCCAATTGGGTCGTTTTTTGATTTTTTTTTTTTTTTTTAAAATTGGTTCGGACGGGATATAATCAACCGTCAATCTCCTTGGACGGTGTATAATAGGCCGTTGGTTGACTTTGTTTATTTATTTTATTTTATTTTTTAAAAAAAACGTTCGGACGGGATATAATCTCCTGTCAATTGGGTCGGACGATGTATAATTGGTCGTTAGCTATATTTTGCATTCGGCCAGATCGTCTGCTATATTTGGCAAGGCACTATTCATCGTATTGCCAAATTTTGGGTATTTGGACGACGAGTGCAGCTCTTTTTTTTCAAATTTTTGCAAAATTTGGATATTTAGTCCACGACTATAGATGCTCTAAATTGCTAGTACTTTTAAGGTACGTAGTCGTTCCTACTCCTACCAGAGCGTTAAAACTCACAGGAATATCCAAAAAATCGCTATTATTAGACTCAACTTTGAAATTGGCTTTTTCTGTTCTATCAAAGCCACATTTTACCGGGACCCACATTGTTTCAAAACGCAGCATGCGGGACCCACATTTTACCGGGCAGGCCGTTGAAAGGACAGCAGCAAAGAGACAATACTGGCAATTCTCATTCATTTATTCATTCATAACAGTACATGTACATATATAATTCGTTAGCAGGTACGCAAGCACTATTACTTTGCGAGGGAACGTAGAAACACCATACCATCGCCTCAGTGTGGGGCCAATAGCGGAAAAGAAGAAAAAGAAAAAGTCATTATCCTCCTACGGATATGCTCCGTCCCTATACACTATACAGTATATTATGTTAAATTATTTTTATCTTAAAAATTTCTCTCTTTTTTTTTCTTTTAAAGCAAATATAGAAGACAATCCCATACTTTTACTTCATCCAAAATTTAATTTGGAATCATATTTCATATTCAAATCTCAAAAACTGTGCAATAATGTATAAATGCAATTAGATAAATTTTTTAAAAACAGTTTTATAATTTTCTCATTTCAAAAAGTTATGTACAATATTGTACATAGTTATACTATCTATACAATATATTATGCTAAGACCACTTTTGATCCAAATGTTTTTTCTCCTTTTTTCTTTTTAAAATTTAAAATAAAACACAAATGTAGGAGACACTAGTAGAAAAAGTCACAATTGCAACAGAAATTTTTCTTGTAGAAGAGTGAAATTTCATGGTGAGTGCACATTCGTAAGGGATTTCTTCTCATTCCCTTGTAGTTGTGCAGTTGCGAAATCTCTCTTGGTTAATGTATACATTTGCAACGGAATTATAACTATCCCTTGCGAATATTAGCTACAATAGAATATATGCAAGAGAAGTTGTTCCTTGTTGTCCCCATCCATAAGAGAATATGTACAACAAATTTTTCTCTTGCAGATGTGTTTTAAAATGGACTTTTCCCGTTGCTGATGAACAATTTCTACAGAAATTCACAAGGTAGTCATTCCCTTGCAAATGTTCCCCTATGAATGCAATTGCACGTGTTTTTTCTATTGATGATTATATTTGGATGGCTTAAACTAGTTAACAAGACTAAGCAATGTATTTTTTCAATTAAGAACATATAATTATTTCACCTGTTGATGCACACAATTATATAAACAAAACATAATGTGTCAAAACACAAAAACACACATATATAAACATAACACCAAAATAAGCTTTAATATTATAGAGTATAGAACATTTTCATTACAAAATTATATGTTTGTTTCGAAGTACCAAAATTCCAACGGTACATTCTAGAAGGAAAGATGAGTTGTCATACTCCAAGAACTACAACAAAAGTTTTCAAAAGTTCTTCTAACTCGCGGCTATTGCTTCCATGTATCCCCAACTTCACTTTATTAGTCATGGAAGGTCTTCTGCATGTTCCTCATTCTCCTCAGCCTTATAGTCATCGCCACTACATAAAGACTACATGAAAAAGAAACAACACAGAATTAGATAAACATACATAGGGACCACAAAGTTTGTTTCCTCCAGACTGGGTAGTAATCGTTCTGTTATATCCAAGCAATAGACAAAATAAAACCAGTCTATCAGAGAAACATGCATCTATATTGAAGACGAAAAAATAGACATACCTCGTTAAGGACATGCATGGAGGTAAGGCCAAACGACACCATGTGAAAATGTCGACAATGCAAAGCCTGTTCGCAGCTTCACATTCTCACTAACCATTGCTACAACTTCTATAATAGTACTATTAATCAAGTAGAAAGTAATTTAGCCTGAGTCTAAAGGTATGTGCAAGATTTGTTTGAGTGTTATTAGGTTTTTTATATATAGAAAGTATGTCTAAGCAACATATAAAGTAATATAGCCTGAGGCTAGAGGTATGTGTTAGAGATTTGTTAGTTATTAGATTTTTTTATATAGAAAGTATGTTGATAAATAAAATGATGTTTCTACCAATTTTGTTAGATCATATATTTAACCAGATTATGCTCTGGTTAGATTCTAACTTTTGGTCAACTCACTGATTGAGTCTAATCCAATTACAGAGCACATCAGCCATGCTATCTGCCATTTAAATGGGGGTGTTTTAAGCAAAAGAAATTCGGGACGGGTCGACGGGTCAATTAGTTAGGCTAGAATTTTGAAAGAAAAAAATCATTCATATAGTACCTAGAAATATTTAGTTGTAATTATTATTCAGAAACAGGTTTGGTCCAATAGTTGGAGAACAATTTCCAGCCCTATCCATAAGACCCATTACAAGTAATAGACAATGCAAAAATGCTGGTATGCTGCACTAACCAAAGAGTCTACTGCTGAATAAAATGCACAATCCATACATAAAAGGATCAAAAGAGAAATTACAGATATGTTGATTAAACTAATCAGTGGCTCCCTATTGACAGAGACAACTCTTGGGGCTTCTCTTATGTACTCTTCCATAGTTGCAAGAAATGATTGTGGAGGCTAGAAAATTAGTAAATAAAAAAAACTGTCAAATAAAATTATCATCAACAACACTAATTAGAATGAAAAATTTTAAATATAACATACAACATATTATTACTGCCTCTCACAAATTGGGAAACTGAAAATTTCTTGCAAGTTCTAGTCCCCGACAAACTTCATAAAAATCAGAAAGGCTTCCATCTTGCAAGATCAGCAACTCAGATTTTCTCAGCTACTAGATGCACAAAGACCAGTATCATCATTTTTCTTAGCACAAAACTTCATGTGTAACTACCCAAAAGCATTGCACAAAGTCGCACTTAATCTGAAGACAAAATAAGTACCTATTGGCATTGCCCAAAATTAGTACCTGTTGCCAATCCAAAATCTGATAGTTTTGCATTGTAATTCTAAAAAACATATAGAAAAAGGAATGGAAAGTAAGTATCTTGTTGTATATAAATGAAAATTGAGGAAAAACTAAACTGTGTTCAACTTCCTGAATCCAAAAGGACATTAGAGGTCTTAAAATCATGGCATATAACTTTTGTTTCAGCACTATGCAGAAAAGCCAGTCCTTTCGCTGCTCCAAGTGCAACCTTCATTCGAAGATTCCAAGAGAGTGGTTGAAAATATGACCCCCCCCCCGTGAAAATCAATAAATTAGAACTGGGCAATGAGTTGAGTATTCACAGTATGTGTATTTGGATCTGTATACAATACAATCCATCTAATACAAATCTGATAATGCCTATATCTGCACCATATCCACTCCATTTACACCACAAAATGGGTATCAGAGAATCATAAACTCAAAATATTACCCACTAAGCAATGCTATGGTAAAAACATACTCCTGAATAGATGATTCTCCAAGTTTCCCCGAGGCATAAACTCATAAACAAGCAAGCGTTGTTCATCCTCCAAGCAATATCCAATCAGCTTAACAAGATTGGGATGGTAAAACTGACCTAAGTAATTGACTTCAGCCTGTGAATTCATAAAGGAACAATAGTGAACAGAAACTCTTATAATGTAACCTTGATTATACCATGAATACGCACATACTACAAAGATAAACATCAAGATAGCTTTAAATTCTAAAGTATGCACTCAATCTTCAAAGGCATATTAGAGGATAAAAATATCACCCTCCATCACTCATTATTAAATTGAGTTTTGGTGTAGAAGCAGGATAAAAATATCACCCTTGATCTGGGGTAAATATTGTGAGTTTAGGAAAACACTAAAAGATGCACCTATTAGAAATTTAACAGTAGCTCCAGCAGGGGATAATTTGTAGTAAGTTATACATACTTGGACTAAGTTAAGAAGGACACGATATGTGCTAACTTAACGAGTCGTAGGCTCAGAACACATTTATATATAAGGATTATTCAAATCAAGTACTTACTAAGACACACACTGTCCTTTCTCAAGTGTTTTAACATTTCGAGAATTCTTGTGTGTGACAGGGATTCTTGAATGATTAACTACAAGAATTTTCCATCAATTTGAAAATTATGGTGATGTAGCCAATGGGTAAAACCTCATCCAGCCTCAAACATGTGAAACTGGGAGAAAAAAATCTCTAAAAAGAATTACTAAATCTATTCCAAGAACTATCTTGAGAACTACACAACCAAACTCTTCCAAACCAACATTACAACATTAATCGCAAAGTTAATAGAAACCATAACAAAAGAAACAACCCAAAAACACAAGAGACCAGTATCTCACCGTCTTTTTGTCGGGGAGGGGTTGTCCTCACTATCTTCCCTTTCCCCGTAACCCGAAACCGCTTCGCAGAAGCCTTCAAAACCAAACCAACATAGAATAACAAGACATGGGTTCTTCTCCCAATGACGCACAGATTACAAAGTAGAGCTCAGAACTGTACCTTGTGTGTCTTCATCTTGTACCCTTTGTGAGCGAAGACAGGGGATACTCTAGCGATTTAGGGGGCCGTCGATTTGGAGGTGTGGGAGGGCGTTGAGCATCGGGGAGTAGCGTCGGTTTGGATTTTGAAGCGACGAGGAGAAGAGAGATGAGCTGGGGTTTTTTGGAGGAATAAGCTAGGGTTTCGATGAGAGGGGAAAGAGAGATCGTGAACGAGCGCCCAAGAAGAAGGAAAAAGAAATGAGATGGTGAGCAGTGAAATCCCCAAAATGCCTTTGATGACTTAGGCAGATCTCTTCATTTGGGCGAAATAGATCTCAGCCATCGGATCGAGATCTAACGACTGAAGATTTTTTAATATTGAAGATTAAAAAATTGCTTTAGTAATGGAATATATTATGTTACAAATGTTCCCTTGCAATTGTTGCAACTGCAAGAAATTAATAAAATCTCTTGCGGATGTAAAAAAACATTCAAAACAAAAGAGTTTGTTGTGATTAACCCGTTGTAGATGGTAGCACTAGCAAAGAAATTTTAGTGCTCGTAAATAATTCGTTGTTATTGTAAGGTTTTCTCCTAGTGAGATAACTAGCACTATCACAAAAGTCTGAAACCCGGAACTGACCAAGACACGGCATTGGACCGGAATCAACCTGGTTTATTGTTGGTAGGGTTTGGGTCATAAAATATGATTCGTTCATATTTTTGGATCGGGTCTGGGTCCGCTACAAATAGACCGGAAAAGTACCCGTACCCGGACTTGGACTATTGCGGGTAGGGTCCGAGTCCTAAAATATGACCCCTTCATATTTTTGAGTCGGGTCAGGTTCAGCTAAAAACAGATCCGACGGACCCGGACAAAAAAACCCTAACCTCCCAATTAAACCAAAAAAAAAAAAACAGGTCCAACCTCCCTTTCCTTCCCAACATCACCAGCTCGTCGCTACCCAGACCTGATGTATACTATTTTTTTAATAGGGCCCAGACCCAGTTTTTCCAGTCGGGTCTGGGTCCAATATTTGTACCAGTTGAGAAGCAGGTCCGGGTTCAGTACTGCAGGACCCGACTTGTCCTCCCTTTCCTTCCACTTACTCTTTATCTTTTAAATTTTAAACTAGAATCAAATCTGTTAAAAAAATGTTAAAATATTGCAATATTTTATACATATTATTATATAAATTGTTCACACAAAAAAAAATTTATTAATATTTTTTTTAAAATTCTGTGCAATATTGCACAGGATATATATATTAGTATATCATATAGGACAGTAGACTAACAGTCGAAATGAGAATCAACATGCATCAAGAATTCCTGATGATTGTATTGATTATAGAGATATCACTTATTTTTCTCAGGCCGATTAAGAAAATACCCACAGGCAGGGTTGGTAACCAATAGATTTGAAGAAAAAGAAAAGACCATGCTTTGAAACACGTAACTCTTTCTCTAACGGCTCCAATATTCCATGCCACAGAGAACTTGTTATATCTAATTTATAAAGGCTAAATTTGGACCCAAAAACAAAACAAAACAGAACAGAACAGAACAAAACAAAAAACAAAAAAAAAAATCTGAAGTATACCTTCTCAGTAGAAAATCACATTAAATTTTTTTTGGCGCAAAAAAACTCTCCTGAAATATGTTTTGCAAAAAACCCACTCCGTTAGGGTTAAGATTTTGAATATTTTTTGTTAAAAAAACAGCATCTAATTTTCTGTATGTATTAGATAACCTCATTCAGTTTTGCAATTCAGTCATTTATAAATAGTGAAAATTTCAACAACTAAATTAATAAAATAAGTAAATGAATGAAAGAGAAATGACATCAGGGTTTAAGAATTTGGCATTTCGAAAGTGAGGCATGTAATCACTGTAGTAAGAAATTGTTGCAGTCCAACGTGCAACACTTTAGTGACAAGACACTCTCTAGTGGTAAAACCTCCCAATCGAACCGTAGTCTCTTGGCACGAACAAGTGGAAGACAAGATAGACCTAATTTAACCTCTTCAAATGCTCAACTTTTGTATGTAAGATACAAAGAATAATAGAGAGAGAAGATAGATGAGAGTTTAAGGATTTGTTATTCATTTTTCTTGGTTGTCATTCATCCCATGATGAACAACCAAATTATAGAGGCTAAATGTGAAAAAAAACGCATTCAAGTATTGTCGATTTTCAAAAAACCACACGCAATTTTTTATATAAAAAACCTCCCTCAACTATGTTATCAAGGCATGGGTGAGTGAGGTTTTTTTTATTTAAAAAAATGTGTTGAAAACATAGTTCGGGAAGGTTTTTCTATAATAAAAAAAAATTGTGTGTGGTTTTTTGAAAATCGGCAATACTTGAGTGAGGTTTTTTCACATTTAATCATATATAGAAGAGTGAACATTACAAACCGCATGGGCTTTAGCAGCATTTTTACGAAGCTGCCCCGACATTTTTTGGTGCCTTTATAGCCCATAGCGGTGTTGTAGCGTGCGTCGGAACAACCATATTGTTAGATATTATTATAGTCCCATATTGGTTGTATAGTTGTTTTGATATTTGTTCTCCTCCTATATATAGGTGGTATTGTACTTGGTTGAACTCAATTCAATATTCAGTATTGTTTTCATCTCTCTGATCTATCTTAATATGGTATCAGAGCCAATAATCACTACAAGACTAACAGTTTTTACCGGCGTTTTTTTTCACATTCACCGGCGTTTTTAAACGCCGCAGTAGATACCACCGGCGTTTTATAAATCGCCGGTGCAAGTGTCGCTGAATCGTGTGTCGCTGTATCTTAGGTACATTCCCCGGCGTTTTTTACGAACACCGGTATAAGTTAAAACTACACCGACGGTTGAAAATCGCCACCGAAAGGGTGGTTTCGTTTGGAACTTCTGTTTTCGGCCATCGCCTACACCGACATTTTTGAAACGCCGGTAAAGGTTACCAGTTTTGCTGAAAAACTACCCCGGCGCTTGTAAAAACGCCAGGGTAGATATATTCAGGGTAGATATATTTTTAATTTTTTTAAAAATTAATTTAAGAAAAAAAAAATTCGGCACTCTAATAATCAAAACCAATTGCAAAACTAAAAGAGACCCATTATAATATATATGAATGAAGCATAATAGTATAATATCATCAAATTGTAATCTCATAAACATAATAATGTGATCTCACCACATTCATAACCAAAATATGGAGTTCAAAATATTGAGTTACAAAGAGTGAAAAAGATTATTTTCACTGTCAAATTCAGGCAAACAAGATACTAAGTGAGATGAAACTTGTACTTTTATAATACTCATGAGATAACTATCAATTGAAACCACAACATAAATTCAAACAAGATTATTTCATCACTAGTCACTCCTCTGTAAATCATAGTATGCAACTTCAGTTACATAATCCATCTCATCATCACTTAAAACCAATAAGAAAGAACAATCTCATTTTCAAACCCAAGCAACAAGTATAAACATTATCTTAGAAACAGATACTCATCTAGACATCATGATATAATTGTATATAAAGTTTAGATAAAAAAATTTCCATCACTAGTCACTCCTATATAAAAAAATCATAGTGTGCAACTTCAGATACATTATCCATCTCATCACCAAATTCAGACAAAAAAGCAACTCGTAAAACCAGCAACCAAAAAGTAAAAGACTCATCTCCAAATTCCTTGTCCTCCTTTTGTTCTCCTCCAAATTTATAAAACAGAAAAACCTTTCTTTTACTTTTTTTTGAATATGTGTCTTTCATATCATTCATCGCAAAAATCCAACCAGATGTTCAGATCTGACACCATAAGTAAATTGAAGTAGTAGGCAAACTCCCCAAGAGAAAGAAACTAAATCATACAATACTGAGAAGTATACGCTTTATTTTCATTTGATAAAACCTTAAAATTTTTCATTTCATACAAATACTATTCTAACAATCCTACTCCCCCCCACCCACCCACCCACCCACCTACCCACATACACAAATACACTTTACACACCACCACCTCTGGTGTACACAGTAGATACTCCTAGAGCACCTGATATAATTTTGGAAAGATTGACTAAGGCATCAATTTGTCAAGTATTTAGTACATGCTACCCAAAGGGTGAGTTTGAAAGGCTGAAGTTAGCTTGCACTTTTATATGTAAATCACTTCAAACGATTTCAGGTGCAAGTAGCATGTTGTAACAAGGGTCAAATTTTTTGCAAATGAGTTGCAAATCAATTAAATTTGCAAGGAACCAAATGACTGCAACTGGGAATTTGAGTTGCAAACTGACCTGGTTGCAACAAGCCATACACATTCAAAGAAAAAAAAATTCCTAACAAATAACCAATGCATTAGATATAAAGACTCTATGTATCAAACTAATTTATCCTCTTACGTTACATGGATCAACTTAGTTGTAATCAATTTTTACAGCCCTAGTGATGCAAGGGTTGCATCACAAACAAGGATTTTTATTTCTTGTGTGAGTTTGTAGTTCTATTGGTTTCTAGATCTTAGAACCATTTATCCATGGATTATTATTCTAAAGTGAGTCTGTTGGTCTCATGATTGTGCGGGAATACCTCATTTCCCTTTCCCTTTAGACATCATCACATTTAGATGAGGATACCAAATCATACTTACATGTCCTGATAAATAATCTGATATCATTCAAAATTTCTTTTATTAATCTACAAGCAAAGTTGCTTTTTCATCAAACTTAGAACGAAAAAAGATCATTTTTTTCAAGAATGACCAATCAGTGCAAAGGCCTCCTCAATTCCAGATTAACTTCTTAACTTTGGTCGTGCCAATTTAATACAATGAGCAACATCCTTCTCAATTTTCCATGAAGCAAAAATGACACTCCTGAGTACTTGATTCTCAAATTAGGAATTATGCACTCATTTATTCTCAAACTCCTACCAAGCAAGTTGTCAAGTGAGCACAAAGCAAAACAATGTAGAACCAATCTCAAGAACATACAAGCAAGCTAAATTAGAGAGTTGGGAAAAAATGTAGAACCAATCTCAAGAACATACCAGCAACATCATAGTTAATGCATAATTTCACATCCTACATATTAAAAAAAATTTAAAGAAAAAACGATTCAGAAATTTCAAGAACAAACCTAAGGTTTGTGTAGAGGAAGGGGCAACGGCGGGGAAGGGGGGCGGCAATGGGGGAAAGGGGCGACGAAGGGGGAGGGGGCGGCGATGGGGGAAGGGCCGACGATAGGGTAGGGGCGGTGGCGATGGGACAGCCATGGGGGAAGGGGCGACGCCGGAGGAGGGGGCGGCGATGGGGGAAGGGCCAATAGCGGGGGGAGGATGCGGCGATGGGGAACGTGGAGACATCGGAGGAGGGGGGCGGGGGAAGGGATGGGGGCGGCGATGGGAGGAGGGAGATGGAGAGATAGAGATAGAGTGAAAAAAATTGGGAACTTGGGGATAAAATGAGAGAGAGAGAGAACATGAGCGGGTACGTTTTCCTTATCCACAATCTACATCGGCGTTTCAACGAAAAAATGCCAGTGTATACTTACATTCGCAGGCATTTTTCACATACGCCGGTGTGGAGTTGGATTTTTTTGTTCTTTACATTAACTTGTTTCTACATCGGCGTTTCTACCAAAACGCCGGAGTAGAAACGCCAGTGTAAAACTATTTTTTTGTAGTGTATTCAAAATTTTCCTTCTTAAATTTTCTTATCAAAAATTCTTTAATTCCAATTCCAAAACAAACAAAAAAAAACATGTTCATCGTCCTCTTCCTCAACCTCGAGACTCCTCATCCTCCGAGACTCCTCATCTTCGTCTTCTTCCAAGGCCAATCCGCTTGTTAGAGCTTCCAAGATCATCAAGATCTGAGATTGAAGCTTTTGCAGATTTTAAAGAATCACACATCTCTTTGTCGGGTCGTCAACGTCAGAACCCACCTCCAACTCCGGCGAATCCCCCCAGTTGTCGACCTCCCGACCCTCTCCCGGTGCTGCCCTAGTCCCCGTCGAGCGCCGCCGCTCGAGCCACCTTTAGCCATAGACGCCCTCGCCAGGTCGTCAATCCATGTTGCTTCCCTCTCTCGATCGACGAGCAACCATACCCCGCTGCTCCTCCCCCGTTGACGCCACCGATCGACGCATAGTTCGCCGTCGACGCCAGTGTGGCCGTCCACCTCAGCCGTCATCGGCCCTCGCTGAAAAAAATCAAAATTTTATTATTATTATTATTATTATTATTATTATTATTATTATTATTATTATATTTATATATATATATATATATATATTATTATTATTATTATTATTATTATTATTATTATTATTATTATTATTATTATTATTTTATATATATATATATATATATATATATATATATATATACAGGTACTACTGCTTGATGGAATCGCAGTCTCTCCCATATTTTTCTGCCTCCACTGACTTTCCCGATGCAACCGCCGCTCGTTCCTCCTCCAGATTCAAACAACAGCAGCGCCACTTTCAGTCTGCCTCCGGCCTCCTACCTTCTTCTAACATCATTCCTCACCCTACCCCACCTCTATTTTCGACACTGGTAGCCCCATCCTGCCCTCTACCCCGATCCATACACCAAAAACATATTCCTCCTCATTGTGCTCTCAGTCACAGCAGCACTAGTCCTACTTCTTCTCGCAGTGCTTCTTCCTTTACATCCTTGGCCATGCCCGTTACTTCAGCCTTGCCGTCTCCTGTTGATTGGGTTATTCTTCAGTAACGCCTCACTCAGCTGGAACTATAGCTCATGAGCCAGTCTATCAATGCTGGATTCTCTGCTCATGCCTTCTCTGCCACTCCTGGTATGAATTCATTCTAAATTTTAGATTCTGGTGTATCACATCATCTCACTAGTAATCAGACACTGTTCACCACCTGCACTGTACTTTCCTCTCACTTTCTATCTCTACACACAGCTGATGGCTCACCACTTCTCGTTACACATTCAGGAGAAATTAGCTCTTCCACTCTCACATTACCATATGTTCTTTATGCTCCTCATTTATCCATAAACCTTATTTCTATTAGTGCGTTGTGCGATAGTGGCCTTGTTGTTACTTTTGACTCTTCCGGTTGTTCTATTACTGATTCATGCATCGGTAAGGAGTTTGGGCATGCTACTCGTCAGGATCGTCTATATCATCTAGATTTTCTTCATGCACATCACTCAACTTCTAGTTTTGCCGGTATTGTTTCTTCTGGTGCTGATCTGTGGCACAGACGATTAGGTCATATTAGTGTGTCTCGTCTCCAAACTTTAGCTCATAGTGGTGCCCTTGGTTCTTTTACTTTTAAACATTTATCTGATTGTCAGGATTGTCACTTGGCCAAACATATCGCACTACCATTTAGTCACAAAAATACTTCTCAAACCACCCATCATTTTCAACTTGTTCATTCTGACATATGGGGATTCTCTCATGTTCCTTCGTGGAAATGCTATCTCTATTATGTTGCGTTCATCGATGACTTCAGTAGACATACATGGATTTTTCTTATGCGTCAGCGATCAGAGATACTTGATATTTATCAGTTCTTTATGGCTGTGGTCCACACTCAGTTCGGTGTGCGCATTAAGAATTTTCGATCGGACAGTGCTTGTGAGTATACTTCCACCACTATGAGATCGATCCTCCAATCTCACGGCACCCATTTCAGCAATCATTTTCTCACACTCATGAGCAGAATGGTGTAGCTGAATGCAAACATCATCACATCCTTGAGACGGCTCGCGCTCTTTTACTCTCCTCTTCTGCCCCTCGTATTTTCTGGGCTGAAGCTGTTATGACCTCTGTCAGTGTCATTAACATTACTCCGTCATCTGTCCTAACCGGTACGATGCCTTATGAGGCTCTTTATCACTTCCCTCCTGACTACAGTATGCTCCGTACCTTTGGGTGCACCTATTATGTCCTTCTTCCTCCTACTGAGTGCACGAAGCTCTCTGCTCGTGTTGCTAAGTGTGTTCACCTATGACTCAGTCCCGAACATAAAGGTTATTATTGTTTTGATCCATCGGTGGGTCGTGTCCGCATTTCTCGATATGTATCCTTTGTGGAAGAATCTCCTTACTACTTGACTCTCCCTGAGGATGCTAGATTTCTCGATTCTCCAGTTGTTGCTAGCTCCCGACCTCCTCTTTCCACATTACTTTTAATCTCACTCCTCTGGCTCCTTTCACATCTCCTATTGTTCTTACCCCTATTGTCCCCCTACCGAAATACCACCTGCATCCCCATAGTTGCTAGCACCCACCCCACCTAATTTCCCACCGACTCATGCACCCACTCCACCGTCCTCACCCTCACACCCTGTCAGTTCACCACCGCTTCATCAATATACACTACCACTTCTGGTATTCCTCTGGCACGTTATACACCTGATGCAACTGGTCCTTCTGATCAGTTTGGTTTTGCCACTCTTGCTTCCTACTCACCACAGTTTCATGCATATCTCACTACTATATACTCTACACGTGAGTCCAGAACCTATCAGGATGCAATTCAATATCCCGAGTGAAGAAAAGCTATTGTAGAGGAATTCAGTGCATTTGATCAGAATGGCACTTGGGATGTCGTTCCTCTGCCAGAGGGTATTCAACCTATTAGCTGCAAGTGGATCTTCAAGATCAAATATCAACCTGATGGATCTATTGAGTGGCACAAGGCTCGTCTAGTAGCCTGATGATTTACTCAGGAGCATGGTATTGATTATGATGAGACATTTGCTCCCGTTGCACAGATGACTACTGTTCGCACTCTTCTTGCTGTTGCAGCCATCCGTCAGTGACCGTTATACTAGATGGACGTGAAGAATTCTTTTCTTCATGGTACCTTATCTGAGGTTTTTTATATGGATCCTCCTTCTGAGTACTCCTCCTCATCATGTTTGCCGGCTGCGTCGAGCTATATATGGTTTGAAGCAGGCCTCTCGTGCCTGGTTTGAGTGTTTTCGCCTTGTCATCACCAAGGCTGGTTTTAATCAGAGTTCTCAAGACCATTCTATGTTTGTGCAGTCATCACCGCAGGGGATGGTACTTCTACTACTTTATGTTGATATGATCATTATTGGGGATGACTCTACAGGCATTACATTCACCAGGAATTTTTATATGAAAGACCTTGGCAGACTACGTTATTTTCTGGGTCTAGAGATTGCTCATGGATCTCGGGGGATACTCATCTCTCAACAGAAATATACATCAGATATTATTTTTAATGCATGTCTTTCTGATAGTCGATCAATCGATACACCCTTGGAGCTTCATGTGAAGCTTTGTCCCACTGATGGTGAGCTCCTTCCTGATCCCACTAGATACAGACAGATTATTGGACAGTTTGTTTACTTATGCATGACCAGACCCGATATTGCTCATGCAGTCAGTGTCGTCAGTCAGTTTGTTTCTTCTCCTACGTCAGTTCACTACGGTGCTATTCTTCGAATCTCAGATATCTTCGGGGTACTATTACTTGTTAATTATTCATGCCTGCTACATCCAAACTAGAGCTGAGTACATATTCTGATTCTGATTGGGCAGGTGATCCTACTACTAGATGGTCTACCACCGGTTTCTATCTATTTCTTGGTGATTCGTTGATCTCATGGCGAAGTAAGAATTAGGCAATTGTTGCATATTCTTCGACCGAAGCTGAGTACAGAGCAATGGCAGCTAGTACTAAAGAGATTGTTCATATTCCCTGGCTCTTACCAGATATGGGTGTCACTCTTTCAGAACCTACTCCTCTTCATTGTGATAACCGAAGTGTACTACACATTGCAAGCAAGCCGGTCTTCCATGAGCGAATGAAGCATATAGAGATTGGTTGCCATTATATTCGTGTGCGCTTTGAGGCAGAAACCATTTCTCTCCATTCTGTTACCTCTTCCCGGCAGACTGCAGACTTCTTTACCAAATCTCATACTGTTCAGAGATTTCGATACTTAGTAGGCAAACTCACACTGTTTGACCCATCGTGAGTTTGAGTGGGGGTGTTAGATATTATTATAGTCCCAAATTGGTTGTATAGTTGTTTTGATATTTGTTCTCATCCTATATATAGGTGGTATTATACTTGGTTGAACTCAATTCAATATTCAGTATTGTTTTCATCTCTCTGATCTATCTTAACATGGGCTATCGTGGCGTTTCCCCTAACTGCCGCTATAGGTGTGGAACCTACACCGGCATGTACGCAACACCGCAATAGGAGGTTTTTTTGTTTGAGTTTTTTTTAAAAATGGAGCTATAACAACGTTTCAGAAACACCGCTATAGGTGTGCAATCTATCTTGGCATCTACGAAACGCTGGTTTTTTAGGAATTTTGTTTTAGTTCCAAAAAGAAAATTTGAGCTCTACTGGCAATTCCAAAATGTAGTGATAGGTGAAATTAATTTTTTAAAATATTTTTTTATGATTTTGGATGAATATCTATTCCAGCGTTTATAGTTAAACGCCGGGATAGATCTCAAAGTTTTTTTTGTGCCCTTTTTTCCCCAAAATTTCAAATTAAAAAACATGTAATTAATTGCATATTACAAATACATGTAGTCACATTAAATTTAAATGCTTAAATCTTAACATCAATAATAACATCATAATAAACAACCAAAATTCATATTTCACAATAAACAACTCAATAGAAAACAAAATATCTTGCACATATCAACTGTCATACAACGAATTACAAATGTATAAGTTGTAGAACACATAGTTATTACAAAACTTAGATATAATTCTGACAAAACATAAAATAAAATAAAATAAAATAAAATAAAAAATTTCAAAATCCAACAAACTAGGGCAGGGGAGTCCTCTTGGTGTGGCTTGGTGTTGCTTCCAATCCCATTGGCATTTTATCTTGGTATATGTGCGTGACTGAAAATCGATGGAATTCGCTGGCCCTATAGAAAAACATAAATATCTCATATCAATAAATTATAGTTATAGGTGAACTTAGCAATAAATGACCAAATGATGTCTGAATGCAACTTTATGAAATATAACTAAAAAAAGCAACTTTAGAAGATATACTAGGTTTGCCCGTTGACACGTGCCTACGGCACGTCTTCGGAACGGTGCACCTTGTTTGATCATAAAAAATAATTTTGGAGGTCCAGCAAATTAATTGAAGTAGCAAACATAGAGCAAAAACACATTATATGTTTTTTTTTGAATTATTTTTAAATTTTTAAATTTTTAAATTTTTAAATTTTTAAATTTTTTTAAAAAATTATTTTCTAAATTTTTAAATATTATATAGAAGAGGGAGGGAGAGAGAGAGAGAAAAAAAAAATTTAAATAAATATAGGAGTTGTTTTGGGTGGGAGATTTGAATTTGAGTTTTGGGGAGAACTTTTGAGGGGAAAATATGTTTTGTAAGGTTAGATCTGGGCCTTTGATTTTTTGGGGATTGAAGGAGAGACACTTGATAGCTTTCTTTGTGTTTTATTATATAGATTTCCGTAAATCAAGTCAAAAAGCTATTTCTAAATGAGAACGTAAAAGCCCTTCATTGCCTTCTTATACAACAATCAACAACTGAGAATTACCATAATTATTTATTTCGTCAGGACATCTTAGGACCTATTTATTACATATTCTTGCTTTATTTATCACCATAATTATTTATTAAGGTACTGATTCTCTGTGTATTCATGGTTCAATCGGTTCATGCATTAACTTTGCAGGCTTGGTCAATGCCCATATACAAGCTACTAGTGTTTAGAAACATATTGCTTGATTAGCAGATAAAACCCATTATTGCACATGGCAATCAACTTTTGTCTAGGCTGTGATTCATGTCCAGGTGTTGATAATGTTGTTCATGATATGCTAAGAATGGTTGAAGTGTCAAGCACAATTATCAAGTCGGCATGTTGTGATTCGTGTCGGTGTTGATAATGCTATTCATGAAATGCTAAGAATTGCTGGAGTGTCAAGCACAATCCTCAAGTCTGCATTCTTCTCACTTTAAATGCATATATTTGCTTGTGCATATAAAAAATATTTTAGTTTATAACTCTGCTCATCCTTTTCTTGTCTCTTTCCGTTGCAGGTGGAAGGACAGGTTCGTATGGTTGGAGAGATTACAAGTGGGTTAAAAATTCTGAAGCGCAAGCGCACAAAGTCTAGTTTTGCATCTAATGTAGAAAACGTTCCTAATGTGTTGGCTAGAAGTGGAGGAGATGCTTAAAAATTTGCAGCATGTGGTGTGAATAACTCGGATACATTTTCTCGTGTTAGCAGTCCTGGGAAAAATGCTATGCTAAAGCGTATTGTTGAAAATTTAACATGTCTAACTTGGATTGGATCGATAAGATTCCAGAATGCCATGTGTTCTCTCCCTCAAAGGAGGAATTTGCAGACCCACTTATTGATCTTCAACAGATTGTCCCAGTAGCCTACAAATATGGTATGAGTTTAACTTCCTTGGCACACAGTATCAAATTGACACATAAATAGACCACTTAATAACCTAAAAATACATTACTCTCATTTGCATTCTTCAAAATAGTGGCAGTGTCATGTAGATTTCCTTCTTACATTTGACTTCCTCGTTAAGAAGCAATTAATGCATTCTTTCCGTTTCTAGAGAGTTGGTTAGTTTTTTAATGTACTTTGGGTGTACCCTGCATTGTGGAACTGTGCCTTTTAAGAAAAAAGATATGTATTATCTGAAAATTTGATATCAATATAGAAGCATTACAAGCTCATCGAACTACCGCAAAGATGAAGCTCCGAGTAATATGCTTCGGTTTTAACATCTTTCGACTTTTTATACCGATGTCAGTCTTCCTCTGTTAATGATTATAATTAGCAACATCTATAAAATATATATATTATCAAAGAAATACTAAAGGCTGGAAGTTGCATTAGTATATACCTTTCCCGTATCACTTATCCAAAAATTGACAAGAAATTGTCAATCTTGTGCTGTCACACCTATAGGAGCCTCCCTCGCATTCTCGGCCTTGGTCCTCTCTGGCATATAGAACTTCCCTTTTAGGAAGCTCTTGTGGTCCCTCCATTTTTTAGAGACCGATTTATCCACACATCCGTTAACAACTTCAGGGTAAAAAAAATTGCTAAAAAATAACATTAATTAAAAATTTATATAGTAACAAATACGGATACAATAGAAAATAAAAATACAAATAATATATGGAATAATATCATGCAATTACTGTTTTGAACTTTTTCCCTTAATAAGACTGGTATAATGTACGTGCGATGTGTTAGGGTTGTATCTTGTATACTCGTTGTTCAGATTAAAAGAAGGTAATATGAAGCACGGAGGTCGAAGCATCGAAGCGAATAGAAGAAGAACAGCAGCTGTAGCAGGTGCAGGCTAGTTGCGGTCGACCGGTCATGGTGACAGTCAACTGCACCCCCTGACCGCACCCCCGACCGCTCGTTGTACTGGAAAGTCAGAGAGTGGTATGGTCGACCGGTCTTGTTGGACGGTCGACTGCCTGCTGCGCTGATTCGTTTTTGCTCTTCGATTTGTTAGGTCAGTTCAGCCCAATCTTCAACTCCAAGTTAGATCGTGCGGCTCCTATTCAGTTACTTCTTTTCCAAGTTTTATCGGACAACTGAGGATCAAGATTAGACTTAGGTTTCTCTCTATTCTTCTCTATATGTTATAAACTCCTCCAATATGAGAGGATGTACTTCATAGATTCTTTTCTCCATTGCAAAGAGAGGCTCGAAGAGATAGTTCTTGGTGGGTGAGTTTAATTCCGTGTGTCAAGTGAATCAGTAACTCCTTGTAATCTCTTCTAGTTGAATAACAGATCTCCCTATATTTTTCTCCGGATTAAGCAAAAGCTAACCGGGATAAGTCATCATTGTAACACCCCGAATTCCAAATAAGGACGAATTCGAGATTCCACAGGATCTTTACTTCACTTCGTAAAATTTTATAAGGAATTTAAAACTTTTCATTCACAATACATCAGAGTTCGATTACAACTTGATTTTTACACAGCGGAAGAATAAAAGATTACAACATTGAAATATAACTTGTATAACTTTAACATCATTTGCAACATCTTTAATTTCTAAACAGCAACAACATATCTACTTTATAACTTCATGAATAGTCCATTACCTGCATGTCAATCTGTGGGTACGTCAGTCGCTTACAACTGACGAATTGTTATGCATGGCTATCCTCTCTATGCCGGAAACAGTATAACGATCTCATTACTTTAACAAATCACAGAAAAATTGGATGAATAAATAAAGTGTAGAACATATCTATGCTAAACATGTAAGTATATGTCATGCCTTAATGCCTAATGCACACAATTTTATACTAGGATGACACCGATACACACTTGTTCGGATTCTATGCATCCCATACTACATAGGTCCGAGGACAAGCACCTACGTACTCCACCATAAAGGGCTCGATCTCTCGCCATGATAACTACCCGGTAATAAAACGAGGTTCAGATCATTTCACGAATTTGAATTCCAGTCTCGGAGTCCACCGCTGACTGTTATAACAGATTCCATATCGTGCGAATCATCCCATATGTGACCCTCTAGTCCGGTATATACATATATATTGGAGACGGTAAACAAAACTACCCGTCCGACTACTCAAGATCCCGGAGTCCACCGCTAACCCGTCCTCATAGTCCCGAATTTAAAATATAACAGCTCGTCTCCCACGGAGCAACCTCAGTCCACCAACTGGGTCTATAGCCTCGGAGTCCACCGCTGACTATATAGAGCACCCCACTTACGTTTTCCCAGGTTTACTACATCTTCACCTAAGTGCCTAATTATCTTAGTTCAAGACATGAGAATTAGTCTTATCTCTTACCGGTCTTAATCACCACTACCGAGATAGATCCACAACCATATCTCAAATTTGTGTCTTAACTCTTTTATTTCAACATTTGCCGGTAACGAGATTTTACTAACTCAAAACTCAACAATTCATGCGTAAGAATCATGGGTACACCTACCCTTTATCATATCTCAAAACTAATCATTCTCACCTTCAAATCACTCACTAATATGATCAAGTCTCATCTTAATCTTTTCATTCTTGAAGTCTCATTTTAGCACTATTCGTGATCAATTTATTCTTGCATTTCCAAACATAGGACAAATAGTCCCATTCTCAAAAGATTCGACAATATAAACTTTTATAAGCAATCTAAACAAATCAACATCTCAACACGAGTGTTAAAAAGGGAGATCTATAATTGTTACCCATTTTTCCTTCAAAGGATTCATAATAATTTTTAGAACTCATTAGACAACTTATAGTTCATTTTTATCTCCTCAAAATCTTTACTTTACTTCTTCATTAGAAAAAAAAATTCAAGTTTCTTAAAAATAGTTAATCTTGAGAACAATTTCATTTCATCTTAAAAGTCTCTTTTTACTACTCGAATATCCTATAATTTATTTTTGATAAATTCTACATTACATTTTATAAGCACTAGGATTTTTCCCAATTTTTAACAGCTTTAGAATTTATCCGGAGACCCTTAAAACCCAAAAAATTAAATACAAGGGGCCCCTTGGGCTTCGAACCCGTGAGTGTCTAGACACAGCCCAAAGCACCCACCGACAACCAATAGTCTAAGTGGACTGTGTGTTTAATTTCCGAAACTAAAGTTCTTTAAGCACTCCTCGGATTTGAAATAGTTTTTTAAAAAAAAACACAACACACCAAAATGTTTGGGAATAACAGGGTACGAACTCAACCCGATCAGGAAGCCAGCGCACGCCAAACCAACAAGCCAAAAGCACCCAATGACATAAACTCACTTCGTGGGTTTTTGTCCCAACTTTCTGTTATCTTATTATTATGAATGATGATTATTCTAATCAGATGCAATGTTCAGACTACAGGGAACACAGATATGCATCAAGTCTTGGAATAATCTAATATTATCTAATATTATAATGGGAGAAGGCCTTAGTGTCATTTGTAAATGTTGTCATTCTACCAACCCGTGTAATGCACGTGCATAACTATTATAAATGAGGTCCTAGATTCAAATCAAGACTATGTCTAAATTTTTATTTTAAAAAACTATATTTATTAAAACGTGCATCGCACGTGTAAACTACTAGTTTATTTAATGGAGAAAGCAAAGTTGATTCCTACCTCCACACACTGTGCAATACAAAACTAATATAGTTATCAATTATGCATAATAAAAACGCTATATGGATTGAATAACGCAGCTTGATTTAAGGGCACTATAATTGTCAATGCCAAAATATAAGTACTTCAAAATTTGCAATCAGTTTACCGAAAATATCTAATAGTCGACTTGAATATGAAACCAACAAAGGTGTTATACCAGTATAATGCATCAGAAACTACAGTGAGACAAATTGACCTTTCTATTTGTAATTGTACTAGATTTGCCCGTGGGCACGTGCCTACGACACGTCTTCAAAACGATACAAAACACGAAAAGCCATGTAAACAATAAAACAATAATTATGTAGCTCAAGTTTGAATAGTATGACAATAATTAGTTATAAATAAAAGTCTATGTTTCCATTAGTATATGTCAAAAAATAATTATAAATGGGGGTATAAAATCTAACTTCTTAGAACTTTAAGTGTGGAAAATAATGATATTTAATTGTTGAAGAGATATTTGCTCTTAAAAATTCTGAAATTTTACAAAACCAAAATCTTAAAATCAAAATTTCTAAGTAAATAAAGAAAGAATGGGGGAGAGGGATATAGAGAGAGAGAAAGAGATAAATATGAAAAAGTAAAGAGAAAAGAGAGAGACAGTAATAAAGTAATGAGTTTTTTAAGGGGGAAAATTTGATTTTGGGGTTTGAAATTTTGGAGGGAAAATGTGTTTTGTGAGGTTTGATATGGACCTTTGATTTTAGGGGGATTGATTGTGAGCCACTTGATAGCTTTCTTTGTATTTTATTATATAGATTTGATCTTCTCACTTGTTGGTTACAAGTTTCTTGGGCTTTCACCAAACTAAAGCACTCGAATTCCACACAATTTAAGCTACTTCAACTTTACTAACTCTAGTTTGTTATCGGATAAATCACTACATAATATTTCTTATGGAAATTCATACAATAACATGCACATACTCATTTCTTTTTATTCTCATGACAATAATTTGTTCCTTAATTAAAAACAAAATTTCTACTATTTGGCATACATGAAATCGTGTATTATCTTCTAATTATCACATCAAATTTATACTACGCATTAAGCATGAAATCCCTACAATTAGAAAGCATAGGATCACCCACTAACACAATGTTAATCTATTTGCCAACATAGCATGATTCACTATTAACCTCACCACATTCATAGTATAGTTATTCTATTTTATCACCTCAAAAGTACTCATTCACTTTCATTATCATGCACATTCTAAAAGTTAGAAAGTATGAGAACATCCACCTTATAGAAGCTTGACAATGAAGGGAAGAGCATCACTTCTAGCTCCAAAACAACACCTAGAACTTCTCCTAGCAAGACTTCTCCAAAGCAAGAACCCCACCACAAAGATGAGAACACTCTACTCTCTTTCTTTTTCTCTCTTTCTCTTTTTTTTTTTTTTTTTTTTTTTTTTTTTTGTGGAATGAGAAGAAAATAATGCTATTTATAGGTCTAGGCTATGGTGTATTTTGCAAAATTCTCCATCCTAATAACTCCCCCCATTTAACACATTAAATCTTTATTCTCATAACCTCCCCTTTAAACCCTCTAAGTCTTAACCCCCTCATTTAAACTCTCTCTCTCTAGCATGAAAACCGGCCTCCCTCCTACCTAGAAAAACTGGCTAGATACATTTGTGCTTGTGCACACATGCACACCAACAGCAGAAGTGCACATTCCGGCTCAAAAATGTGTGTGTGCATGCACGTGGGCCACCATTTCTATCATTTCAACATATAATATTTCTATACCATTTCAACATTTAACTAAATCAAACAGCCAACTTGAACTTCACGTGGGCCCCCATAAACACCATTTAATACCCATTTCAACATTTCAATTCCATTTCAATTTATTCATATGCCAACCATTCATATATTAAACCATACAGCATATTAATTCTTCAACATATATATTATACACTTTGAAAACTACGGGGTGTAACACACACTCCGAAATTTATTTTTGAAAACAAATACGCTTAAGTACATTTACCGAAAACACGTGCGTTGCACGTAAAATGCCGAAATATGAAAACAACCAATTGTATCAACAGAAAATATTAAAACAATAAAATACAATATAAGAAAATTATTTATTAATTTTTTATATAGTCTATGACGTAATCATCACGTATGTGGAAAACACGTGCGTTTCTCGTACGAAATTATCTTAACCAAAAATAGGGGAAATGAATTTCCGTTTTATAAAAAATAGATTTGAAAACGTAATTGAACCCAGAAAATATCACCTGTAGTGGCAGAAAAATACGTAATTAATACGTGCATTGAAAGCACATAAAACCCAGAGATTGAAATATTATATTTTAGTCGACTGAAATCAATACGGAAAATGTATAAATAGTCAGAATTCAAAATATGTAATGAAACACGATACAAAATATACGTGCGTAACACCCAGTGGCAAAATTGTCATTTCCAATTTTGCGGGGTGTTACAATCGTTGTTGTGTTTGTGCTTGCTCAATTTATTCACCTCGTCTACTTCGACTTCCTCATTGCTCTAATTAGTTCCGCTGCGACCAGAAGGCATTTGTTGATGCCCCAATCCCAACACGATGCACGTCTAAAAAAAGTAAAGTCATCAAACTAAATGAATATATATTGAATAAGAAAAAAGAATAGTTTATATTTGAATGTTTTGATTTGAGCTACACATGCGGTGCACATTTATATTTGTTGGATATTGTTTGGACATGTATTATGCGTATTGATATAGTTACAAAGTTAGGGTTTGTTTGTTACAAACCCCAACTCTCCCATTAAACTAGTAGAGATTATATATTATATTATAGATAGAATTGATAGATAGATAGATAATAATTTACATGGGTAGAGCACATTTAATATATTTAAAAAAATAAAGTAAAAAATCTGACGTAGTGAGGACTCGAACCTGAGACCCCCTTCATATTAGTTATGTACGTACAATGCACACGTCGGTAGATTTGCAACCTGAGACCCCCTTCTATTATGTTGCCGCTAGATTCTGGTGTGGGGGTAATAGATGAGATTTGTAGGTTCGTAAGGAACTCGAACAGGCGTAACCTTCTTCTTCCTTGCTAATTTGTTGACTCCATGGTGCTCCCATGAACCTGCACAACCATTCGAGACACCGGGATGGATCCCGATGACGAACCCTCTGACACTCAAGTCAATTCACAGAAATAGTGAAGAGAAAGAGCTCAAGTATGCAAAGAGTGGTCACCTTTAACAGTATAAGGCAGGGCTATTTTTATAGTCGCCATAGAGATCCTTTTCAGGATAAGGGTGAATCCCTAATTTCCAGTGTGGCTGGTTGGGATTGGTTATAACCGTCCCCTTAAGATAGGGATAGGCCAAGATTGGCTCCTATCCTATTAATCTGGTCCCTAACGGGTTGAGACCCTTTCTTTGCCTAACAGATCTGTTTATGGGCTAGCGGGTTCAAGATGAGAGACCCGACGCCCAATTCGGACCCGTATGTGGGTGAAATTACCATCTCGTCCCCGAGATATTAAGATTCATGCCCATTCTGAACGGTTCCGATTTAACCCCATTTTTAGCCATATCACGAACCTCCCACTTCCAAAGACTGTGTGTTACAGCCTTGTGGGAGTAGTTTTGTTGTTTTAATGGCGTATAGGGTTTTATCGGAGCTCTCAACGGGTGTTCGAATCTCGTCTGAGGGGTGACGGTGCTCTTCTAAGCTGGTAACGTGCCCAAGTTTACTCTCTGGTTCCTCTGGATTTTTGGTTTTTTTTTTTCATTTTTTATATCATTCTTTTGGGCCATTTATTCAATTTTGTAACGCGGTGATTTGCTCTCTGGGAGCACTAATTAAATATTCTAACAAATAATTATTTTACCTGGGGGCTCAAAAATATTCTCCCGAATTCATAATTATTTTTCAGAATTTTTAATTAATTTTTCTGAAATTGTTAATCATTTTTTGCAATTTTTAAATGAATAATCTGAATTAATAAAATAATAAATGGAATTTATTGCCTTATTTATGACGTGGAGAAATTTGGGCCATCCATCAGCGGCGGGTGTGATTATTTGAGTGATCTGATGGCTTGAGTAGCTCAGAGGTGTTTTTTTCCCCAATACGGAGGTCGGTACCCCGGTAGATCAGCGCTATAGCTCGGTAGCTCGGCGCTATAGCTTGGGGGCGCCTTTCTCCGAAATGGTCACCTCGGTAGCTCGGAGCCTCGGCAATGATTTTGTCGTTTTGTGGGCATAGACCACGAGAAAACGGGATTTTGTCGTTTTGTGCATGTGGCAAAATCTGAGCCGTCCATCAGCCGTTGCACGAAAATTTAGATGATCTAACGACCCAAGGAGCTTGAAGGTGTTTTTCCCCAAATGCGGAGGTCGGTGCCCCGGTAGCTCGGGATAACAGCTCGGTAGCTCGGCACTATAGCTCGGGGGTGCCGTTCTCCGAATGGTCACCTCGGTAGCTCCGATCCTCGACAGCTCAGTAGCTCGGCAATGATTTTGTCATTTTGTGGGCACAGATCACGAGAAAATGTGATTTTATCGTTTTGTGCACGTGGCGAAATCTGAGCCGTCCATCACCCGTTGCACGAAAATTTAGACGATCTAACAACCCAAGGAGCTTGGAGGTGTTTCTTCCCCAAATGTGGAGGTCGGTGCTCCGGTAGCTCGGGATAACATCTCGTTAGCTCAGCGCTATAGCTCGGGGGTGCCTTCCTCCAAATGGTCACCTAGGTAGCTCAGAGCCTTGGTTGCTCGGTAGCTCGGCAATGATTTTGTCGTTTTGTGAGCACAGATCACGAGAAAACGTGATTTTTTCGTTTTGTGGGCTCAGATCACGAGAAAATATGTTTTTTTCATTTTGTGGATGTGGCGACATCTGAGCCATCCATCAGAGGGCACGAAAGTCTTGATGATCAGATGGTCCAAGGAGCTCGGAGGCGTCTTTTCCCTAAATGCGAAGGTCGGTGCCCCGGTAGCTCGGGGGCATCCTTCTCCGAATGGGCGCCTCGGCAGCTTGGCGACCAGGTAGAGGCGAGCTACGTGGCTAGATCTGAGATGTTCATGAGGCTTGAATCTCGGTGCGAGAGAGAGGCTCAGATCATGAGAAAATGTGATTTGGTCGTCTTGTGAGCTCAGATTACGAGAAAATGTGATTTTTTTGTTTTGTGGACGTGGCGACATCTGAGCCATCCATCAGAGGTGGGCACTGTAACACCCCGAATTCCAAAATACAACTGAATTCGAAGTTTCACAGGATCTTTACACTGCTTTCGTACAATTTTACAAGTAAATAAAAACTTTTCTTACATCAAAGTTAAATTATACTTGTACATTGTCACAGCAGAAGAAATTTTACAATAATTTACATAAAACAATATTTAAATCAATCTTGCGCAGCATGTACACTTCAATTTGTCAAGCATCTTTACCCTGCATATAAAACTGTGGGCGCGTCTGTAATACCCCGATTTTCCTAATATATATGAAGATTATTTATTTATTTTTCTATTATATGGTGTGCATGTGTAACCTTGTTGGCCATTATTTACTTTCATGATGAATAAGAGCATTGTTTTATAAATTACTTTATCCTAAAGCCCAAATATTAATTTACATATTTACTTCTACAAAATATTTATTTTTGGCCCAACTGATTTTAAGCCCATGAATTTAACCCCTTTTATTCTACGACTTGCAATGTGTTACATCCTTTTTATTTATTATTTAATGTACAAATTTTGTAGGGTGTTTTGTGTGTGCACGTGCATTCTATGTACACGTGCACAAGCACACAAGCTTGGCCGGATGGGGTAGAGTAGTGGGAGTGAGTTGTGGGTGGTTATTTAAGGTGTGGGTAGTTCCATAACCCCCCTTATCAATCTTAGCCCTTGATCCTCCAACTCCCTAATGCATCCTAACCCTCCATTCCGCCTATATTCTAGTATAAATACCCCCTCTTATTCTCTATTTCTTTTACACTAGATTAATATTATAAGAGAGGTATTTGTGAGAGTTGTGTGTAGGAGCTTTTCTGTGAAGGCCGAGGAGTACATCTGAAGGATTCGGTGTGGAACAAGGAGCAAGGAGCAAGAAGTGCTGCACCGTATTGAGGACTTTGCTGGATTCGATTACTTCGTCAAATAAGGTGGGTGTTTCTCAGGACTTCTAATGTAGAAAACATGCCGTAATCATAATGTTTGTTACTGTGCTCTTGAGGAGTAAGATAGTACGTGATAGAAATGCTTGAGTATGTTTATGTTGATAATTATGGAGGACTAATAGTGTAGAAATGGCTTGGGTCGGTGCAGTCGACTGTCGTGTAGATAAGTCGACTGGTACGAGACAATTATTTTTATGATGTGGTGATAAACATGTATGCAAATAGACCTAACGGTGTGATTACTAAGTTTGTAATTCCCTGTGACACATATGATGGAGGGAAGGTAAATGGATGAAAAGAACTAGCGATGATTAACAAACTTAAGAACTGTCGGAGCAGTCGACTGACAATGTGTTCAGCCGACTGGTGCTGTAATTAAATTATGATTATTTGGAAATTCCATGTAATGAGATATCCCATCATGTTGATCTAGTGTAATGATTTGAGAATTATATCTTCATCTTCGTAAGGAAGTTATGAATACGTGTGAATGCATTTTTAAAAATATTCCCTCGAAGAAGAGATAACATTTAGTAACTTGGAATTTCATGTTTGCGATGTTACTGAACAATAAGAGACGCTGTGTTTATGAAACATGAATATATATATATTGTGAATTGATATCATGATGCAAGTGCATGTAAGAACTGTAGATAATCCCTTAATTTGAAGTATGGATCTGTCCAGTCGACTGAATGCGCGTAGCAAGTCGACTGAGCTGAACGTAGAAATGAACTGCTAAAAACCCCAGGACAGACGACTGATGAAATAACAGTCGACTGTCAAGAGGATAATACTGTGAACATGGAAAGTTGCGGGACAGCCGACTGGCCAAGTGCAGCAGTCGACTCTCCCGAGTTTTTTTTATGAAGAATTTGATTTGACTGTACAAGTCGACTGGTCTTTTTCCAAGTCGACTGTACAGAGTGGGTTTTGATATGACAGAAGTTTCATTTTGATTACTGTTAAAGAAAAGGTTGTGATTGATGTTGTTAAACTCTATTTTGCTACTGCATGAATGTATTTGAAAGGAATCGTATTTCTGAATTGAGAAACTTACATGAAATAAGTCATACTTGAATGAAGAATTACATGAATATGAAAATTAAGAACATGTTATGCCGAGGCAATGAAAATGAATTCATGAGTTAGACTTGCTCAAACTGGAAATTGTGAATTTGAAATTGAAACGAAAGAGTAGCTAAGTCTCCCCCGGCAATGGAATTGAAATGAAATTGAAAAGAAGACCAGGGTCGGTCATGTGTAAATGAAATGATAAGTCCGATTTAGGGAGAGGCTAACTCTAGAGCTTTGATTCTATTCATGATTCTATTAAAATAAGGACTAGTACATAGTGGAGATGTGATGAAAGTAAGAGACAAACATTGAGTATGAGGGCTATTGGGTAATGGCGAGAGTGTATCCCAGGAATTCCCATGATGAGTCTGGGTGAGGATACTACTCCAGAGTACCGTCCCAGTGGCGACGCTCGTGGGATGTTTGAAGACTACGGGTGGTGTCATGTCTACGGTGAGAGCTGAATTACCACAGGATGTCTGCATGATGAGTCATGTCAGCGATGGGATTCCCTCCAGAGTGCCTAGACATGAGTCCGTAGGTCGGAAAATATCTAAGATACTTACCGTAATTACAGTAGTAGAGTAAGTCATGGCGAGGGATTGAACCCTATAAAAATGAAGAACGATTAAGAGGCTTGCCCTCGGACCTATGTAGTATGGGATGCATAGAATCCGAACAAGTGCGCACTAGTGTCATGTAAAATTAAGTAATTGCATTAAGGATTAAGTGCACAATCACGACACGACATCTTTAAGAGTTTCCTTTTGACTTACATGCTTATATTGAACAAGTTTGTGATTTGTTAAGAAATGAGATTCATTATACTGTTTCTGGCATAGAGAGGATGGCCATGTATAATTATCGTCGGTAGAATAAACTGACGTACCCACAGTTTTGTATGCAGGATAAATTACATGTAAAGAGGAATGGATGCATAAAGATTTTATCATGTTGTTGTGCATTTATGTAAATGTTGTATATTTTGCTTCCGCTGTGCAAATGTAAATGTAACATATGATGTAAACTCTGATGTAAAAAGAAAAGTTTGAATTTCCTTGTAAAATTGTACTCAAAGAAAGTGAAAAGATCCTGTAGAACATCTCGAATTCAGTGATTTGGGATTCGGGGCGTTACAGAGTCAGTTCATTCAACTGACGAAATATTATACACAGCCATCCCCTCTATGCCGGAAACAGCATAACAATTCTCATTACTTAGCAATCCACAAACTTGTTCACAAACAAAGCTAAAGGAACTATCCTATTGATGTCGTGTTGTGAATGCACACTTAGTCCTTAATGCAATTATTTGTATTATATGACACTAATGATCACTTGTTCAGAGTCTATGCAGCTCATACTACATAGGTCCGAGGGCAAGCCCTTAACCGTTCTTCATCTTGTAAGGTTCAATCTCTCGCCATGACTTAATCTACTACTGAAACTACGGTAAGTATCCTAGATGTTTTCTGACCTACGAACTCATGTCTAGGCGCCCTGGAGGGAATCCCAATGCACTGACACATGACTCATCATGCAGGCATCCTGTGGTAATTCAGCTCCTACCATAGACATGACACCACCCACAGTCGTCAAACACTCCACGAGCTTCGCCATCGGGACGGTACTCCGAAGCAGTATCCACGCCCTATCATGACGCATCATGGGATTTCCTGTGAATACTCTCATGCCGTCAATCCAATGGCCCTCATACTCAATGTTTTTCTCTTACTTTCATCACATCTTTACTATGTATCTAATCCTTAGTTTAATTGAATCATGAATAAAATCAACTCTTAGAATGTAGCACTCCCACTATACCGGTCTTATTCATTTAATTCACATGACCCAACCTTAGTCTTCTCATTTCGAATATCATTTTATAATTCTTTTATTGTCGGTATAAGGCTTGGTTATACCCTAATTCTCAATTTCAACTCATAATTACAATATCGAGCTTTTCATACTCATAAGATCTTTTAATGATTAATCACAATTCACATTTCATATTCATAACATTCATGTATTCATATTCATGGTACTCTTCCTAACTTATCATGTCAACTAATTTCAATTTCTCAAGTAAAATATCATGCATAACAATAAAAATGCAACATGCCACAATCGCTAGTTTATAACCCACATAATTCTATTTTAATCCATACTAATTCCATAGTTCACAATTTCACTTATTTCACACTTCACACTTTTCAAATTTCTCATTACCAAAATCTCATTTTAAACTTCTTAAACAATCCATTCGAACTTCAAAAGAAAATAATTTAAGTTAATAATTACAATAAGTTCCTTCTTGTAAAAACGGTCTCACTTATACAAGGCCATAGGTAATAGAGATTTCCTCACAAAATATAGATATTATTTGAAACTTCAGGGCAGTCGACTGTTAATCATGACCAGTCGGCTGTTCTGCGAGGTTCTAAAGCTCGAAAATAAAGTAATCAGAGAAGTTGACTGTCACATATGACCAGTCGGCTGTTCTGCGATGATCTTTAAACTCAAAAATAAAACGATCAGGGAAGTCGGCTGTTACAAAAGTCGGTCGACTATTCTGTAAAAGATTCGAACTATATATTTTTCATTTTCTCAGACCAGTCGACTGTTTCAACGTGATCGGTCGACTATGGTACTGGGTTTTTCAATTTCTCAAAAAAAATGTTTTCTTTCTCACGATGTTTTAGAACACAAAAATCATCATTCTTAATGAATAAAACTCATATTTTTATGCACTAATTTACACATAATGCATTCAATCTTTTGTTTACAAAAATACAATCTTTTCATTTATTCTAATACTCATATGGCACATATAACAATGGAAAATTCTACTAATAATCATCTTTTAGTAAATTATTTCATCAATTCATCTCTAGCATAACATTCTACTTTAATACTTTAATCAACAAACATGGTTCTAATCTTTTTACTAGTTAATCCACATAGTTTGAATTTAAAACATACTTAGCATGCATACTAACATTTAAAACAATGAGAACATTCACTTCTACTCATAATTAATAAATCTAGTAATCAAAATAACACATATTTACTAATTTATCAATTCTCTTCTAATTAGGCAAGCATGCATTTCATTTCAACCAGTGGCTTTATAATGACAATTCAATTTCATTCATAGCATGATTTCTACTTTAGAAGTCATGAGAAACACCCACCTTTTTGAAGAAAAAGCCAACTAAAAGCTCCTAGAGTCCCCTAAAATGCGAGAGAGTGCCTTCTCCTCCAAGATTGCGATGCAAAAACTCCTTCTCCTTGCTTCCTTGCCAAAACCGAGAGCTCCAAGTGTGGGGGAAATGAATGGTCGTCCTCCAATGGTACACACACACACTCACACTCACACTAATATATATCTTCTATATAATTTCTTCTTTCAATAGTTTCTTAGTGTAGAATACAAATAGATATAGGGTATTTATACTAATTCTAGGATAAATTGGAGGGCTCGGATTCATTGGATAGTTATAGGATGGATGGCTAGAATAGGAGGGGAAGTTGTAGCAACCACCCACACTCAAATAAACTAACCATGCACACACACCCACTCTCCCATTCCTCCAAGCACAATACGGCCTCAAAATAGTGTGTATTGCACACTACGTGCATGCACGTGCCCCCTAGTACCCCTATTTGAAGTTTGTACACTCTTAATTAATCAAATTGTTCATATTTTGTGTCTACATGACAAGTGTGACCATTTAAATGATTAATTAAATTTGTGGGCTTCACAAATAGTGGGCTTAGGCTTGTGGGCCAAATAATAAAATAATAAAATAATAGTTTATTAAAGTGGGCTCAAATTAAGAAAATAGTGTTTTAAGCTTTATAAAATAGGCTTTTAGGAAAATAAAAGAAAAAAATAATTGTTCATACTATAAAATGAAACTTTACATATATAAATAAATAAATAAATAAATATACACATGAAAATTGCACGTGCACAATACGTGAAAATCAACATTTCCATTATAATGAAAGTTTAGGGTATTACAGGCGCAAAAGTCTTGACGATCAGACGATCTAAGGAGCTCAGAGGCATTTTTTCCCCAAATGAGGAGGTCGGTGCCCCGGTAGCTCGGGGGCATCCTTCTCCAAATGGGTACCTCGGCAACTCGGTGCCTCGGTAGTTCGGCGCTTCGAGACAGCGCGGTCGTAGGTCATTTCCGCCTTTGCGAATTCTGTCGTTTAGCATTCTTTAATGGGCCTGAGTGGGGCCCAAACCGTTAGAAGCCCAAGAGTCGCTCTTTTTACTATAAGTTCTCACCCCCCCTCCACACTTCTCTCATTCTTTCACTTTTTACTCCAAGAAAAAAGTTTTTGCTCTCGAGTTGCTCCGCTATCGGCGATTTTCGCTCCTGGGTGGTTGTGCTAGCTGTCGCGGCGTGGCAAAGCAATTTTCGGCAAACTTTTCCGACCGAGAACGTCACATCAAGGTAAATATATATATATATATTCACTTAGATATATAATTTTCCCAAGATGTCTAGAGTGTCCTCGGGTAGTGAAGCCTCTTCCTCGGGGAGCGAGAGTGAACAGACGTTAGAGGCTCCGCTCGTCCAACAAAGGGGCAGAAGTAGGAGGGTCGGCAGTGAGTGCGTTGGCTGCTCCGTCAGGCCAGGAGAAGAGGAAGGAGGTAGCAGTTGCTCCGCTCACCCCGAGCAAGGGGAAAGAGGTGGTTCAGTCGGTAATAGTCGAGTCGGTGGTTGAGCCCGTCCGGAGGGGAGGAGAGATGGGTCGGCTACCATCAGATATATCAGGCCATAGGGGAATCAGGCAATATACTGGCGAACTGCTGACGAAGGCCATATACGGGAGGTCGAAGTCATATGCAGAGAACGAGCCGAAGGAGGTTACCGAAGTCGATGACATCTTCTTGGTTTTGACAGAAAGGGACCTGCTCCAGATCCGGAGGAGCTTCATGATACACCAGGAGTACTCTCTAATCCTCCCCGGACCGGGAGTGCGAGCGTGTACGGCAATCTCGGACGATATGAGCGTCTTCGCCTACGACGCACTTAATGCAGGTCTGCGCCTCCCCCTCCACCCCTTCGTGACCGAAGTACTGCGATGGTATGGGCTGAGTCCGATTCAGTTCATGTCGAACATGTGGCAACACGTGCTTGGCTTTTTGCTCCAACATCGGGCGGTGAAGGTGGAGCCTCAACTCGTCCTTCTTCGGAGCATGTATCGGATTAACCGGATGAACAAGATGGACAATCGGTACTACTTGTCGCCGCGAAAAGGCGTTAAGTTGATAGAGAATCCGGACTCTATCAAGTCGTGGAAAGGGAAGTACTTTTTGATTCGAAGCCCCACGGGGTGGGACTTTCCGACCAGGTGGAAAGAGGATGGGGCGAAGTGCGCTAAGGTCGAGCCGGTGTTGACTCCGGCTGAGGCAAAATATGCGTGGAAGCTGATTAACCTTCTGACGCTGAGCTGGAAAGACATGACCGAGGAGGTCCTTCACGTGTTGGGTCTCAGTCCAATCGACCCGAGTACGCTTCGGACATCTTGTTTTTTTTTTGAACTTCTCTTTATACTGCATCATCCTCATCTTAACTTTGTTTTTTCACTTTGGCAGAGGCTCCGAACATGGACTTCAAGGCAATGATGGTGGAGCGAAACGTGAGCGGCACCAAGGGCACCGACGCTAAGAAGAGGAAGAGGACGATCGCGGGACCAGCATCGGGCCAACCTGCCAAAATGCCTTCCGCCACCATCGAAACCGCAGATTTGGCATCCCTCAGAGGTCCACCCCGGCTGCTGCTCTTCCCTAAGCGACCCCGTCTGAGCCTTCAGCTGAAGACTTCTCTATCTCCGCATCGTTGGCACTTGAGGTTCCTCCCCTCACCGTGAAGGCCGAGGCAATCCTGACCAAGGGGCACAAGAAGCTCTTCATCCCCGACTAGCGGGTGATGAATCATGATGGTTTCTTGGGGGACTCTGCCATGTGCATGCAGGCCTTGAAAAATTTGCCGACCCCGAAGGACCGAGCAGCCCTAAAGGTGGGGACCACGGGTGACGACGCTGTTGAGATAGCTCGGACGACGATGTCGGTGAGTTTCCAAATCGATTAGTTGATAATTTCAAAAAAATTCTAAGTCTTTTGCTCGCCTTCTCATTGTTTCTCTTTCTCTTTCATTTAGATTACATACCACTTCAGCCACCTCCTCGAGCAATACTCCGAGCAAGAGAAGGAGTTGAAGCTGTCGTGCGACAGGGACCGAGCCGAAAGGGCGAGGGTCACAAAGCTGTATGAGGCAGAGCAGCACCGCTCGGAGTCCCTAGCAGCTCAGGTCACCTATTTTGAGACAACTCTGGCACAGGCAAATGAGAAGGCAGCTTCGGAGGCGGCTCGGGCGGACGAGGAGAGGGAAAAGGTGAATAAGGCCTTAGAAGACATGGTGAGGGAGAAGGACAAGGCAGTGGCAGCAGCGAGGGCAGCGATAGAGGCCGAGGCGAAGAAACACATGGCGGCGAACATGGAGAAGTCCTACGCCACAGCCCTCGAGCACGTCGAGGCTCACACCCCCGCTTCAACAGGTTGGGATACAGTCTGTGGGGCCCGGCCAGTGGCAAGACTGTTGAAGCTGACCCAGAGGAAGGCGAGGAGGGCAAGGAGGAGGAAGAGGAGGAAGGGGGTG
Organism: Hemerocallis citrina; assembly: GCA_017893485.1. NCBI lineage: Eukaryota > Viridiplantae > Streptophyta > Magnoliopsida > Asparagales > Asphodelaceae > Hemerocallis > Hemerocallis citrina. Next base: position 183,805,004 of record CM030365.1, read on the forward strand.
ACGAGGTCATGGCCGACCCCCAGACAGCGATAGTGGAGGTCGGGGACGCGTCCACCGAGGAGCCCATCACCGAGCTGCCACTCAAGGTGGCACTCTGACTTCAGCTGTCTTATTTTGTCGTCTGTCTTCTTGTATTGCCTTATAGTGAACTGGCCACCGCTCTTTTGTAGTGATCAACTTTTAAATGAATGTACTTTTCTATTTTGAACAAGTGTTGGAGATTTCCTTGGTTGAATTCTTTGATTGTCTTTTGGCAAAAAACGGCTAAGTGTTGTGGATTTCTCGAGCTTAGTGCTGTCGTGTCCTTGTCTTTTCAGGTCGCCGAGCCATATCAAATAGTCGAAGCAGTGCCGATAGAGGAAGCGATGGAGGTGTCTCGTCTTCGGTCTGACCTAGGAGCATCTAGGTTGGCCCTCTCTCGAAGTCGAGAGAGGCTTCTCAAGAGCGAGGCAGAACTAGGTCATCACAAGCTGACGCTGACGCGTCGCACCTCCGAACTGAAGCTACTGAAGGAGCAAACTCGAAAAGCTGAGGAGGGGAGTCCCTCGAAGTCCAGCAAGCTAGGCAAGAAGCTAGAGTCTCTTTGACAGTCTTTGTTCGAGACTAGAGCCGAGAGAGACGGTCTGAAGAACGTGGTGCTTGAAAAGAGTTTGGAGACGGCACAGCTTCGGCAGAGTATCTCTGAAGCTTCTCGTGCAGGAAATATGAGCAGAACGCCTCGGCTACGTGTTGAGGTAATAGACGACTCGCTGAAGGAGCGAATCGTTGAGTTAGAGGCAGAGGTTCACCGGCTGTAGTACCTTTGAGAGGGAAGCAACGTTAGGACCACTTCTTGCTCCTGAAGAGAGTACTCACAGGGACGGTCATTTCACGAGTTGGCGTTACATACGTCTCCCACCTCGGGGCACTCTGAGGACGCACAGAGTGGAGTGGCCGGCTCATCGAGCTGGGCCTCAGTTGGTGCAACTCTGGATGATACAACTCGGCTCGCGGGCTTAGAGACCTCCGTGGGTGTAAGTTCACAGCGGCAAGGTGTTCATCGACCTCGTTTGTCACTTAAGATGAGTATTCCACTTCCTAGGAAGTGTTAGGGCATCTCCTTTGCAATGTTGCAAATTTTTTGTACTAGCTTTGTATCTTGATGTAAACATGAGCAGTTGGCCTTGTAATTGAACTTGTAATCCCAAATTCGAATGAAATAGTATTTGTTTCGTGAGCTTTGTGCTAGCCTCAGTGGTTGTCAACAGTTGTAGGAGCAATTCCGAATGGCGAACCACTTCTTACTCACTTACGAGCGAGTAGTTGAAGCGGAATCGAGCCAAGTGTTGGACTCCGAACTCGTCATTTAAAGAGAGAGTCAACGGTTGTGGAAGCAGTTCCGAATGGAAAACCACTTCTTACTTGCTTACGAGTGAGTAGTTGAAGCGGAATCGAGCCAAGTGTTGGACTCCGAACTCGTCGTTTAAAGAGAGAGTCAACGGTTGTGGGAGTAATTCCGAATGGCGAACCACTTCTTACTCGCTTACGAGCGAGTAGTTGAAGGGAATCAAGCCAAGTGTTGGACTCCAAACTCGTCATTTAAAGAGAGAGTCAACGGTTGTGGAAGAAATTCCGAATGGTGAACTACTCCTTACTCGCTTACGAGCGAGTAGTTGAAGCAGAATCGAGCCAAGTGTTGGACTCCAAACTCGTCGTTTAAAGAGAGAGTCAACAGTTGTGGGAGCAATTCCGAATGGCGAACCACTTCTTACTCGCTTACGAGCAAGTAGTTAAAGCAGAATCGAGCTAAGTGTTGGACTCCGAACTCGGTGTTAAATTTTTTTTTGTAAGTAGAGTTAGACTACCCCAAAAATAGAAAATTTGCTATGTAGAGTTAGGTTACTCAAGAGATAGGGAAGTTGTGAGGAGAGATTTCTCTTTATTAAAAAAAAATGGGCGGTCACTTCTAAGCTGCAGGCTGCCTTTACACTTTGGTTAAAAAGAAGATACAAATAAGGTTTTTGAGACAAGTCTTCTGGAGCGATCCTGGAGAAGTTGCTTGGAGCGGTGTTTAGACACCCTCTTGGTACTTCATCAGGTACTCGACGTTCCATGTCCTTGGCATCTTCCTGCCTCCTGGGTCTTCGAGTTGACACGCGCTCGAGCATATAACTCTGGAGACCTTATACGGTCCTTCCCAGTTGGGTGCCAGCTTGCCTCTCTTGCTTGGATTGGAAATTGACAACTTTCTCAGCACTAAGTCCCCTTCCTTTAGGTTGGTGGGTCGTACCCTTTTGTTGTAGGCTTGAGTGATCCTATGACGGTAGGTCTCTTAGCGGATTGCGGCTCTCTCGTGGATCTCGTCAATAAGGTCTAGGCAGTTGCGAAGCTGGTTCGCGTTATGCACCTCGTTGTAAGCTATAAGTCGAGGTGAAGGTAGACCCACTTCCAAAGGGATCAGAGCTTCGGATCCGTATGTGAGGTTGAAAGGGGACTCTCCCGTTGGGGTTCTTTTGGTGGTGCAATAGCTGCAAAGCACATTGGGGAGTTGTTCTACCTATAGCCCCTTAGTGGACTTATCCAGCCTCTTTTTCAAGCTTGATAGGATTTATCAGTTCGCATTTTCCGCTTGGCCATTGGACTGGGGGTGCGCTACTGAAGAGAACTGCTGCTGAATCCCAAGGTCGGTACAGAAGTCGTAAAAGGCTGCTCCCGTGAATTGGGTCCCGTTGTCGGTTATAAGAACGCGAGGTACCCCGAACCGATAGATGATGCTCTTCCAAAAGAACTTCTGTACCTTGTACTCGGTGATTGCTGAGAGAGGTTCAGCCTCTATCCATTTGGAGAAGTAGTCTATTGCTACCACCAAGAACTTCAGCTAGCTTGGTGCTGGGGGAAAAGGTCCGAGCAAATCCATCCCCCACATTGCGAAAGGGATCGGACTCGCTAGGGAGGCAAGTTGTGCTTGGGGGAGGCGACGGATTGGGGCAAACTTCTGGCAGGAGTCGCACTTGCGGACGTACTCCTTGGAATCACTTAGTAGCATGGGCCAGAAGTACCCGTAGTTCAAGAGCTTCCGGGCAAGGGATCCCGCTCCCAAGTGCGCACCACATTGACCATCATGGGCCTCCTTTAGGGCATAGAGCACTTCCTCTAGGGAGAGGCATCTCAGATAGGGCCGACCATCGACCTGGGTGTCGGAGCATTTGTACCTGACCCCGTCCAGGAGTGTGTACCACTCTGCTCATGTTCTGATCCTCCTTGCCTCTTTCGGATCTTCGGGAAGGACTCCATCTCGGAGGTACTCGAGGAGGGGCTTCATCCAGTTTTTCCCAAGTGTTAGGGGGTAAGCTTCCACTGGCTCTGAGCCATCTTCGTCGATGCTTGGTTTGATAAGGATCTCTATTAAGACAGTCCATTCTAGACCTTGGAGAGACGAGGAGGCGAGCTTAGAGAGGGCATCCGCTTGCACGTTTTCCTCTCAGGGAACTCGCTGGAGTTGAACATCTTTAAATAGAGCTAGAAGCTCCCTCACCTTTGCCAAGTACCTAGCTATGCGGTCGTCTCTCACCTTGTACTCCCCAGACACTTGATTGACCACTAACTGAAAGTCGCTGAAGACCCTTACTTGCTCGGCCCCCGCCTTGCGAGCCAAGCAGAGCCCTACTATGAGGGCTTCATATTCTGCCTCATTATTAGACGCTAGGAAGTTTAGGCGAAGGGAGTACTGGAGGACGAAGGCGTCAGGGCCAGTTAGGATAATGCCGGCCCCGCTTCCATCGGTGCAAGAAGACTCATCCACATAGACGGTCCAGACGAGGGGGGGTCAGCAAGCGGCTCGCATGAGTCGGGGATGGTGTTCTCCACGATGAACTCGGTCAGAGCTTGGCCTTTATGACCGTCCTGGGCTGGTAGCTGATGTCGTGCTGACTCAGCTCGATGGACCATTTCATGAGCCGCCCGAAAGTCTCGGGCTTATGCAGAACTTGTTTCAGCAGTTGGTCGGTAAAGACGACCACCGAATGAGATTGGAAGTAGGGGCGGAGCTTTCGGGCCGCCATGACCAGGGTGAAAGCCATCTTCTCTAGCTTCGGATAACAAAGTTTGGCATCGTGGAGTACCTTACTCACGTAATAGATGGGCTTCTGCGTCTTTTTCTCTTCCCTCACAAGGACCGCACTGAGCGTCTGCTTCGAAGCTGCGAGATAAAGGTAGAGGACTTCCCCAGGTGCTGGCTTACTCAGGAGCGGGGGGTTGGCCAGATACTCTTTGAGCTTGTCAAAGTACTCCTGTTGCTGCGGCTACCACTCAAAGCCTTTAGCCCCCCTGAAGGCTTTGAAGAAGGGGATGCACTTTTCCCCGGACTTGGAGAGGAATCGCCCGATCGTGGTGAGGCGACCCGTGAGCCTCTGCACTTCTTTGACGGTGGAGGAAGGAGCCATTTTGAGAATGGCTTGGATTTTTTCGGGGTTGGCCTCTATGCCCCTCTGGCTAACCATAAACCTCAGAAATTTGCCCGACGAGACACCGAATGCACACTTGTTCGGATTTAGCCTCATATTGTGCCTCCTGAGTACCCTGAAGGCTTCTTGAAGGTTGAGGGTGTGCTCCTGCCCTCGGGTGCTTTTGAACAACATGTCGTCGACGTAGACCTCCATGTTTCGGTCAATCTGGTCTTAGAAGACCTTGTTCACCAGGCGTTGATATGTAGGTCTCGCGTTTTTCAAGCCGAAGGACATAATACGGTAGCAATAGAGGCATTGGTCTGTCATGAACAAGGTCTTCGGGATGTCGGAAGGGAACATCCTGATTTGGTTGTACCCTGAGAAGGCATCCATAAAACTAAGGAGCTCATGCTCAGAGGTCGCATTGATCAGGGCGTCAATGCTGGGAAGAGGAAAAGGGTCCTTCGGACATGTCTTGTTGAGATCGGTGAAGTCAATGCATATTCTCTAATGCCCATTGGCCTTCTTGACCATCACCACATTGGAGAGCCACTCAGGGTAGTTTACTTCCTGAATAAAGCGGGCGTTGAGGAGTTTCTCAACCTTCGCCTTGATCGCGTGCTGCCTCACAGGGGCAAACTTTTGCCTCTTTTGTTAGATAGGCTTGACTCCCGGGGCGACACTCAGACGGTGTATTGAGAGATTCTCTGAGATCCCAGGCATGTCGGCTGCAGTCCAAGTAAGGAGGTCGAGATTCTCCCGTATGCACTGGGAGATGACTTGCTTAATGGAGGGGGAGAGAGCCTTGCTGATGCGGAACATCTTAGTGGTGTCTTCTTCGGAGAAGGCCACCTCCTCCAACTCGTCCACGGACTCGGAATTATTCTGACCGCCTTACTGAGGCAGTTCGAGAGCTTCCAAGGAGAGAACAGGACCCTCCATCGAGGTCATATAGCACTTCTGAGCTGCTTCTTGGCTCCCCCTAACTTCTCCCACTCCTGAGGGCATGGGGAACTACATCTTCATGTGGTAGGCTGAAGGGATAGCCTGAACCGCAGCCAAACTTGGTCTACCCAGGATAACATTATAGGCAGCCTTGACGTCGACCACCATAAAGTCCATTGGCTCCGTGCAAGTTTCCGGGGCCTTTCCAGCTGTTACATCGAGGGTTATAATTCCCTCGATCGTAACCGAGACCCCAGTGAACCTGTGGAGCGTGTAGCCTGCGGGCTTGAGCCGGTCCCTCGACAGCATGAGGCCTTTGAAGGCCTCCCAGAAAAGGATGTTGACGGAGCTACCGTTGTCTACCAAGACCCGACGAACTTTGAATTTCTTCATTCGGAGATTGATGACGAGGGCGTCGTAGTGGGGAGTGTAGACGCCCTCCAGGTCCCTATCGGAGAACGTTACCAGGACTCCGAGGCCCTTTGGGGGAGGATGGCTTTGAACGGAGTTAACCTCCCTTACGAAGGCTTTTCGGGAGGAGTTGGGATCTCCCCCCATTGGGCCTCCGTGAATCAGGTGCAAGATGCCCTCTACTTCGGCCTTCGGAGCCTCCGTGCGCTGCTCATTTTTCCTGTTAGCCCCCTAGGCGGCGGGGGCGGATTGGCTCGGTCCCTCCTTACGAACCGGGTGAGCTGCCCTCTCTCAATGAGAGCCTCAATCTCATCTATGAGGGCACGCTATTCGTCGATGTTGTGCCCGTGGTCCCAATGGAAACGGCACCACTTACTTCGGTCCCTCTTCTTTCCCAGAGTATTCATCTTTGGGGGAGGCGGTAGGAGGCCATCGTTCCCGATCTCCATGAAGATGGCCGATACACTCGCATTAAGCGGAGTGAACTTCTCGAACCAAGGGGGAGGACGCCGCTGAGCCCCATTGTCTTTTTAGAGCTTCTTAGCTCCTTCTTCTTCTGCACCCTTCTGCTTGTTCGCGAAAGATGAGGCCTCGAAGGTGGGGTGGCGGACAGCTTCTTCCGCTTGAATGTACTTCTCACACCAAAGCAGGAGCTCTGAGAAGTCCCGAGGGGGCTTCTTAGCGAAGGATGCCCTGAGGTCGGCATTGAGGACATTGGACTGGAAGGCGATGGTGGCGACCGAGGGTTCCAAAGAAGTAATGGACCTGGCCTCAGCAGTGAAGCCTTGACATAGTCCCTCAGTCGTTCGCTCTTCTTTTGACAGAGGAACAGTAGGGTGTCGCTTGTCTTCTAGGCGCGGCGACTGCTCACAAAATACGTAAGGAAAAGACCCTCAAACTGGTCGAAGGAGAAGATAGATGCTGGTGCAAGACGAGAGTACCATTCCCGAGCCGGCCCCTTAAGTGTAGCCGGGAAGGTCTTGCAAAGGAGGGAGTCGGATGCATGGTGGATCATCATGAGAGTTTTGAAACTCTCAATATGATCTGCAGGGTCCGAATCTCCGGTGTAGGTCTAGAAATGTGGGGGCATAAAGTTGTCAGGAACTGGAGCCTTCATGATGGCGCAGGTGAACGGGGGCCTGCTTGGACGAAGGTCCCTTGCCCGTCGCTTTTCGTCTCGGTCGAGCTGGCCGAGGTGCCTCTCCATCTCGTGGAGACGGCGGTAGACCGAGTCCTCCCTTCGGTCTTTCCTGGCTGAGCCCTGAGACTCATCCTCATGTCGAGGAGGGCTGGGACTGCGCTGATGATGGCTCAGAGTAGGTGGTGGACTGACTGAGCGACGAGGGTGACTCAGAGTAGGACGCAGACTTCAGGAGTGGCGGTGGTGTTCGGGAGAAGGGCGGCAATGGCTCGCAGCAGGCCTAGGGCTTCGGGAGCAGCGAGGATGGTGAGGAGCCAGTCGGGGACTACGGGAACGACGAGGATGGTGAGGAGCTAGCGGAGGACTGGGAGCCCTGCGGCCATTGTTGGGGGCAGCGTTGAGAGCCCAGAGGAATGCCTCCTGGAATTGCTGGAATTCTGCCTATGTGATGGGGGCCTCCTCATGATGGGCTCGAGATGCAGGGCAGCCTGCCGGGGAGAGGCTCCATCTTGAGCAACGTTGGGGCGACTCTCTTCGCCTGCGGGGAGATTTAGACCCTCCTTGGTTGGATCAGCGCGGCGAACAATCCCTGGTATGCTCGCGGCGAGGGTTCTCCTTCTGGGCCTGCATCTCATCCAGATGGGTACGGAGATCGGGTCCGTACTCGGTCTGCCGATTGTTGATCACATTCCACAGATCCTTTGGAGTGGGGGGAGTATAGGAGGCCATGGAATCGGTGTCGGCATTGAAGATGGAGACTCGAACCTGATGGACAGGTTGCTTGTGGCGGCTTCGTTGAGAATGTTCCCCCACTGTGGCCTGGGGTCCCACAGGCTGCTGGATGGACTACGGAGCCAGAGGATCGAGCTGCAGGGCTGGTTGATTGGGAGGAGGGAGATCCCCCTGCACAGGAGGAGGAGGACGAGAAGAGGTCATCCTACGGTTGGAGTTTGCGGGTCTCTCCTTAGGAGGCATTGCTGGATGTGACTTTGGTGGAAGGAGGAAGTTTGGATTGCTTTGTCGAGAGGTTCCCACAGACGGTGCCAATCTGTTGCCGCTGGATTCTGGTGTGGGGGCAATAGATGAGATTTGTAGGTTCGTGAGAAACTCGAACAGGCGGAACCTTCTTCTTCCTTGCTGATTTGTTGACTCCTTGGTGCTCCCTTGAACCTGCACAACCGTTCGAGACACCGGGACGGATTCCGGCGACGAACTCTTCGATGCTCAAGTCAATACATAGAAATAGTGAAGAGAAAGAGCTCAAGTATGCAAAGAGTGATCACCTTTAACAGTAGAAGGTAGGAGGGTTTTATAGTCGCCATGGAGATCCTTTTCAGGATAAGGGTGAATCCCTACTTCCCAGTATGGCTGGTTGGGGTTGGTTATAACCGTCCCCTTAAGATAGGGACAGGCCAGGATCTGCTCCTATCTTGTTGATCTGGTCCCTAACGGGTTGAGACCCGTTCTTTGCCTAACAGATCCGTTTATGGGCTAGCAGATTCAAGATGAGAGACCTGGCGCCCAATTCGGTACCGTTTATAGGTGAAATTACCATCTCGTCCCTGAGACATTAAGATTCGTGCCCATTCTGAACGGTTCCGATTTAACCCTATTTTTAGCCATATCAAGATATATGTCATTTAAACATTATATCCTTACATTCACACAGAGATATGTAAGCTTATGCAAACAATATTACTAGTAGGTTTATATTTGGTTGTCCTTTTTAGCGTTGTTTCTAACATTATTTACATTGAAGCTATGTTGGTTATATTATCTTTATACTTCAGGTCGATATTCTTCTTGTAACATCTACTGTCAATATGTCTCTATTTTATAGCCACTTCGTGTTTAAAGCATCGTTAGGAACACTCAAATCTTCCACAGAAAGAAAGCAGCCAAAAAAATCGTAGCTAAAGGAATTGAAAACTTATGTAAATTGTTTTAATTAGATGATATATATACACGTACTGTTTTTTTTTAGGGGAAAGGTGGAATATGGCCACCCTGTTTCATTAAAAAGAGTTTAACGAAACAAACCCAGAGTACTGGGCTTAAGTACAACCTACTAACAGAAAATAAAATATACATGAAGCAACATGACGTATACAAACAATAACTCCCTCCAACAATCCTGTAAGTATGTCAGTTAGCTTCGTACAGTGCCTCCATGGCACATGCACACCCACCTGAAACACATCTGGCAGGATTTTTCACCCGTTGATCCTTGCCTTCACCTCGCTGGGGGGACCCCATCTTTGGGCCCAAGCCCCGCAAGTCGAAAACTGGCCCCACGACACCTGCACTGCGATCGCACTCACCCATCATCTCCACCACTCATCCTACAAACGTGTCAGTCGCTCCCACAGCCACTACCAGAGAGAAAGCCGTGAAGAGGATACCTTTAACTCTCACACAATTGCGCTTTCTCAGGCGATTTCTCACCAAACAACTATCTTGCTCACCCCACCAAACACCACGCTTCAGGAAAGAGCCATGGAGAGGATACCTTCACCTCTCTCACGCACAAGCTCTTTCCGGCAATTTTTCACCACACAGACTTATCTCGACTCAAACTCCCAAACGGAGGGAAGAAGCGACGCTGTCTCGAGCCAGTGGCCTAAGCTGGAGGAAGCTCAATAGTCTGACAGTAGGCGCTGTGAAGATTATACCGGCGACATCGTAGTACACTCCAGACCAACAGGCGTTCATTGGTCGATTATCAAATTTCCACAGGGGATAAAACCGTAAAATCACCTAAACCGACCATAGTCAGTCAGCTTCCTCAACCCGCTCGGCACCAGCGTCGCCGCCGCCCCTACCGACACGTGTCTCCAATGCTTATTCCCACCAATCTTCCCGCTCAAACTGCCACGTGGATCGCCCACTACCCCCAAATTCAACGGAATCAAACACACTGCAAACCCCGAGACTCCTCGAGATGCGTGCCGCAGCCCCACCGAAGAATTAAACCTACGGATAGGGGTCGGTTCTGGTTGCCGCCATCCGGTAGTGGATGAGGACTCCGTCGAGTAGCCGCTGGAACAAACGGACCGATCATCGTCGAGATCAGGCGACATTCCCCGTTCTTGAACGAACGACGACTGAGACCTCATCGCTGATTCGACAGCTCTATTCCTGTTTCTGAAAATGAGGGTGGAGATCCAAGAAGTGGCGATCGAGGACCTTCTAGATGATCCGGTCATGTGGACGTCGGATCTGGAATAGCCGAAGAGAGCTGAGAAGAGAGAGAGAGAACTTACTCCTCCTCCTCCTCCTCCTCCTCCTTCTTCTCCAACTTTCATTTTCTGTGAAGACAGATGAAGTGTCGGTGGGGCCCACTTGAGGGGTGCTGAAGAAGCGGCAGTGCTGGCCGAAGGATGTACTGTTTTCTTTAAGTAATATATCTTTAGCACATTTAGTGAGGCTAGGTCATTTATAGACAGTATGGCTCTTGGCCTTAGCAAAAATTTTACTATTTTCTTGTTTTGTTTGATTCTATTTTGGGTTGAAATATTTTCTTTTGCTAGTAATGGTAAAAAGTCAGTCAACCTAGTTCTCTTGTACATTATCGATTTGGTTTACTCCACACATAACAAAAATTATTATGTATTTTTATTAATTTATATATTATTTGTATTATACCTTAATAATAGAGAAGGCTTTTCTCTTGATCATTTTTTGAAATTTTTGACCGAGTCTCGTAACTTAGGGAAAGTAGGCGAGGATTTCGTGCCACTACCCCACAGAATTTACAGAGCTTGCTCCTAGCTTCTCCAATTGGCCGATCGACATTGTTGATGCTTACCGATATCTTATCATCAATCTGGAGCTTCCATATCTCCTTCATCTTGGTCGATCCTCTCCTCCTCACGGTGGTGGGCATACTACCCTCACTGACGTCGACTGTAGTGACATCTGTAGCTGCACCTCCACTTTCTCCTGTAGGGTGCTCGGTCGAAGGTCCCATGCTGGGAGGATCTACCAGCTCCACCTGCCTAATCGTGACCACCTTCCTCTTTCTTCTCGCCATCTGTCACATGTTTACAGAAAATTAAGATAAATCATTAAATTAAGACACGTCATTAGAAATAAATTTATAAATTTATAAAATCTTTATATGGAGATAAGTCATTTGGAATAAATTTATAAAAACCACAAATTATCAGAATATACCATTAATTTGACAACGATTGATACTCAATTGAACAATTACAAAAAACAATAAATATTATACGATGCTATATGACAATATCATCAAATACGACGCCCTCTTCTCCATACGTACGGAGCACTACGAGATTAAAAAATGTTTACATCAAATGTGGGAAACTCAGAAGCAATAAAATTGTTCATAACATCAGCGTCATCATCATCTAAATCGTCCCCCAGTTGAAATAAATCTCTTGGCTGCATAGTTAGTGCCATGTATGATTTTGGCACTACTGGGTCTTGAATATATAAAACTTGGAGCACTTGAGATGAAAACACAAATGGTTCATGGCTAATATGTGTCCCAGTGTGAATCAGATGTGCAAAATTTATAATTGTAAAACCCAGCTTATCCACTTTATTGTTATTTAACCCAGCCAAATCTCGACGAAATAATACTACTCGAAAGTGCCCGTAATAATCCAAATTATGATATCTGTAAGCACCCTATAATCATCAACATCTCCGTCTATAGGATTCGTGTCATTTTTAGAGGCATAGCATCTAGTTTTTGAAGTAACTACTATGCCACTATTTTGAGACTTTAAGGTTCTTTCACGATCCTGAGTACAAAATCTAAAGTCGTTGAATGTATATCCATTATATCTTTTAACCATTTTATGTGGACATTTGGCAAGTATCTTTATTTCAGGTGTCACCTCATCATCACCTAACAAAGAAACCTAAAATTACAAAGTAAATTATATTAGCATAAGACTTAAACTTTAAAAAATATTATCATTCAAGCAATGGGATGGTGACTTACGAAAGTTTCAAACCACCTATGGAATTTTTCATTCATTAACTTATGTTGCTCACGTGACATCAAAATTTTTGGTATATTCTTTCTTTTCAATATCCTGGCAAATTCGCTGGAACAAAATAAAACGAATGCATATTAACATTTAGGTTAAATACTTCCTAATTGTGAGAATTAAATTTACACTAATCCATATCATACTTACACCCAATATGGCTCACATGATGCACTGTTGTTATTGGTTTCTAGCTACCTAAATAAATAGACTAACTAGACACAAATTATAAAACCTCGCAAGTGCACGAATCGTTTATAGAATCGTAGTAATAGCAAGGGTCGATCCCACAGAGATTGTAGACTTCAACTTACTAATCAATAAAACCAATAATAAAAATGAATAAAAGTTGTTGTAATATTCTAAAAGAACTAAAAGATTAAAACTAAGATGAGAGGTGTTGAATCACAAATATCTCTTGAATAGTTGGGTTGTTGATCTCCACCAATAGTTAGTAATGCTAAGTTGCCTTCTGAATTTACTTCTAATTACTCATGTTTGTTCACTTCAAGGGCATGGTATCTACTCCTTAAAGTATTGTCTCCCTAAGCCAAGAATTAGGCATGGTATCTACTCTAATTCGTTTCTTCCCCTAAGTATTTTAGCATGGTATCTACTAAGTTATACTTAACAAAAGCATAAGCACAGTGGAAACGAACAAACACTTAAAGTTCTAGAAATTGGTATCAGATCTAGATCCTTTAAGTTGATTGAACCAAGAATCCTAAAGATTCCCTTGTTACAAGTTACGTGCACGAGATACGGATCGTCTCAATATGCTCATATAACAGATTCAGATTTCTAACTCACAAACTTGATAATATCAGATTCTGTATGGCAGTCGACTGGCTCTCACCTTCAGTCGACTGTACTTATAACTCCTGAACAAGTTTGACTGTTATCAATCTATATCAATTCAATTAGATTCAATCAATAAGTAAAATAGAAGGATTCAAAAGAACATAGCACTACATAACTACGGTTTCGATCTACCCAACTATGAAATTAGTTCCACATAATAATACTTTTATTGCTTAACAAGTTCAAATACATGATCAACATAAAAGAATAAAGAGAGAAGAAATAAACTAATGGATTCCGGCAATAAGGTCGACTGGCTGTCACACAGTCGACTGCCTTCTGGTTGCTGGATCTTCTTTCTCCTTCTTCGATGTTGATGGAATGAAGCACTGGTTGCTTGTTCAGGAACTTGGTGATTTTTTTCGCTTCCAAGAGATGTTGGATCCTCCCGAATAATGCTTCTTTTCTGATATTTATAGAACACGGCTGAGAATTAGGGTTTTGCATTTTTTTCAGGAAAGTCCTTCTTTATTTGATTTGATGATTTATATCTTTCTCTTTTCTTCTTTCCTTCCTTATCTGTTCACCACGTGCTCTTGGAAATCCCCAGTCTCTAGATTTGATTCGTTGCCTAAGATCTGGGTTCAAAGAGATTTGAAATTAGATTTGGGTGAATCTTCGAATATCTTATCTGTTTACTCCGCCGCAGACCAGTCGACTTATCTTCGAACCAGTCGACTGAGTCGAGACTCCTGAAGATTTCATAATTGTTCAGACCAGTCGACTGTCTTTTGGGAGTGAGTCGACTGTGTCGAGAGTTGTGGAAAATCAGCTTCTCTTGTCCAGTCGCCTGTGTTGGGGAACCAGTCGACTGATCCTCTGCAGTTTGCTGTGTATTATCCTTGAAGTCCTAAATCTGCTTCGTTTTTCTGTTATAAGCTGTTTCCTATGGAAAAGAGAAAATAGGAGTTAAATACCACATATAGAGCTTTTAAATGTCTAATTATAACAAGATTATTGCTCTAGAAAGTGAATAATATTGTGTTCATCAACTGTGATCCAACACAGCAAGTTGAATTGTTTAATTATAGTATTTCCTTCAATGTTTAGTCCGAATAATAGAGCAGTATTCCTCAAATAAAATGTATTTTAAAAAATACAACAAAGTCAGACCTCTACTTATGTTTAGTATAGTGATGATGGTAAAAATCGCAGTAGATCAGGGCCGTACGATTCCTGCATAGATCTCAAAGCATTTACAGGCAGATTAACCATCACAGGTCTCTTTAACAGGCATGGGCCTTCTTCAAGATATGGGCTTCTTCCAAACCCATAAAAAGTGACATACCAAACCCACTAGGAGAGACACCCAGCCCATGAAGGCTAGGAGTCAAATATCTTATCCCTTAACAAGAATATCTTATCTCTTGAGGGGGAGAGATATGAAAGAGAAAAGGAATTTAAATCGATCCAACTGACACAAATCAATCTCTTGAAATGTCTCTCAGGCCTATAAATATCCTTCCCCCTCTACAGTCAGAAGGAAATCAATAATTTTCCAGTTTTCGCTATCATACTCCCTCTCTCTTTCTGGATCTGACTTGAGCATCGGAGGGTCTGTCACCGGGGCCACCACCCGGTGTTTCAAGCTTTTTGCAGGTCCATCGGCCGCATCAGCAACCGTTGAATTTAGATCACGGTGGTCAATCAATGATCCAGATTCAATCTCAGGAGCTCTAACCGCTTTTAACGGCCAAGGTCAAAGGTCAGACTTTTAGTAGTTTCCATCAACTATTAACTCACTATCTATTTTCTCCCACACCGAAATAAGCAGTAACAGATTGGCGCCGTCTGTGGAAAAACTACACAAGTCAGACTTGTCACCATGCCTCCAAGACTAAGAGGTAAAGGGGCGACCTCAAGCCGTTACATCAACTCTCTTCGTCAACCAGCTCCTTCTATGGAAGATCAGATTCCTTCTCAATAGTTACCCCGACAGCCTAATCACACTCCTTCCAATGGAGAGGCACTAGGGGGCTCCCTACAAAACCAACATGAACAAAATCCTCAGTACGACAACAACTCAGTCTATAATGCTTCAACTGATTCAATGGCCTCGCGAGGCCCTCAGGGGTCTAGAGATCTCTGCCAAATCATCAGTGCCAGGCAACAAGAAATCGATCTACGAATCTATAGCGCCCCGAATTTCCAATAATTAAATTCAAAATACATGGCGCAAATTTGCCGGCATCAACTTCAATTGCAATAATAAACATAGTACAAACACAGGAAAATTTAAAAACTTTTATTACATCAACTCTCTTACAAGTACAACGAAATTTAAACACCTTGAATTACAATTCATTTTACAATACAGTTCCAATTTACACATTTACTTCCAATCTTTTTACAACTTATGCAATACATTAAACATTCTACCACATGCTTCCAACTCCATGCTAAAGCTACCTACCTGTGAAACATGAGACTAAAGATAACCCTAACCCCTAAAATTACAGGGGTCAGTCATAACGGTGTGAGTGATATTCAAGAAAAATACTAACTTAAATGAAACATAAGAATAAAATCATAGTCAACATATTAACATGGTAGTAACAAATGAAATGTGAAATAATAATAAATGAAACATAAATCATCACGTGAACTAGGCTAAGTGTCAAGTGTAAGAAAACAAGAAAGCATGCACAATACAAGTCAAGAAAACACAATGCTTATGATGATTACTAATGCATACTTTTCGAATTCTATGTATCCCACAATACATAGGTCTGGTACAAGCCCTTATCATTCTCCACTTGATAGGGTTCGATTCCACGTTATGCAACTATCCTACTACAATGACTACTATGAGATTTAGATATTTTGCAAGTATCGGTTCTCGCCCTTGGAATACTGGAGACCAATGCCACTCCGTGGATCATCCTGTGGCCAATTACCATCGTCCTGGAATACTGTGGATTATCTCTCCACAGGTTATCCTAGAACCCTCATTGCACAAACATCCCATGAGCGTCGCTATCGTCCTCGGAATACTGGAGACCAATCCCACTCACGTGGATCATTCTGTGGCCTATTTCAGCCATCGACCCGGAGTACTAGGGATTATCTCACTCCTCGGATCATTCTGGAGTCCATAACTCATGTTTGCTCTCATTTCATCATATCACCATTCTAGTGTCTGTCCTTATACTTATTAAGTTCATTTAATTAACCACAGTTTCCCTAGAGTTTGTGTACCCTACCGGACTTAACTCAACTAATCAACATCAAGGCCCCAATTGGCCAACTTCAACAAAATCTCATCTGCCGGCATACTAGGGTCCCACTCACCCTCTAGAGTCTCATGACTCAAAACATTATTAATCATCTTTCTAGGGTCCACATCATAACCCTAAGCCTCAAATCAAAACCTAACTTGGTTTAAATTATACAAATTGCTATTCATTAATGACATTTCTTTTAATTAACCAACATTGGCATGAGAACTCGTTTATATTTATGGAAGCACATTTTATCTAAGAAAACATAGATTTTTACCAAATCTGAAAATTATACGATTTTGTTATTCAAAACAGTACACTCTAAAATCAATATTAAATTCTGAAAAAATTCACTTAAATACAACACATATCAAGGAATCCACCATAAAAATCTGGGCTCAAATAAATTAGTTTAAAGGATTGATATTCAATAAAATCTGAAAACTATATTTCATTCAACAATCTGAAAGTTAACATGATTTCGTTTCCCAAAACAGTACATTCAAAAATCAATTAAATTCTGAAAAAATCAAATTAAGTTCAGTACATAACGAGGACTCCACTATAAAAATCTGGAATCAAATACATTAGTTTAAAAGGTTCATATTCGATAAATTCTGAAAACTAACTGTTATTTTAATAATCTGAAACTACGAAAGTACTATGGTAGAAGTTTCATATCTTAAAATCTATTAGTCGGATTGAGGATCCGTTAGATGTCTGGAAACTAGACACAGTGAGCTATAATTTTTATTTTTAAATTTTTTGATAATTCTATCAGAAACTAGGCCGAAATCTCGTTCCAAGAAACAGACGATAGTCCAGACCATACAATGTCTATAAAATCTCAACAAAACTCAATCAAACCACTCATATATATATATATATATATATATATATATATATATATATATATATATATATATACATACATGGATTTTATATGATGAAATCTACAATATAGTGGGCACAATCTTGGCCAAAACTAACTCAGCTCATATGTCAAATCAAATTCTTTCATAACTTCACAAAATCCACAAAATTTCCGAAACTATAGTTTTTATTAAAGGTTTTGAAGTAACCTTTCATGAAATCACTTGATCTACAATAAATGCAGTCATAATCACTTCTTTTACAAAAAAGTGGATACATATACACAACGAAACTGAGATTCAACAAGAAGTAGACATTTATTAACAATTATTTCAAATCTCCATTCACAAAACTCAATTTCTTCACTTTTCTCACTAGATGCAACCCAAACAATAACTCACCCCCTCATCCCAATCAAATCAGTGAATAAAAGAGGAGAAACAGCAACTAATTGTTCATCTTTCTCCCATATGCATGAAAGAAACCATTATTGAATTTGCACACTAG
Organism: Hemerocallis citrina; assembly: GCA_017893485.1. Lineage (NCBI taxonomy): Eukaryota > Viridiplantae > Streptophyta > Magnoliopsida > Asparagales > Asphodelaceae > Hemerocallis > Hemerocallis citrina. The sequence goes on from CM030365.1 coordinate 183,822,414, forward strand.
TCACACATCTCTACTACTATAATAGGAGAAGGCCTTAGTGTAATTTGTCCATCTATCAATCCGTGCAACGCATGTGCATAGCTATTGTAAATAAGGTTTTAGATCAAATCCAGACTACGTCTGAATTTTTACTTTTAAAATAATCTCTACTACTATAATGGGAGAAGGCCTTAGTGTAATTTGTCCATCTACCAACCCGTGCAACACACGTGCATAACTATTGTAAATGAGGTTTTAAATGAAATCCAGACTACATCTGAATTTTTACTTTTAAAAAACTATATTTATTAAGACATGCATCGCACGTGTAAACTACTAGTAACATTAATTTGACAATTTAGGTCAACCACTTCTCATACAAGTAAAAATTGATCTTTATCAACTAGATGTCAAAATCTACAAGTCTTACACACATCCCACATCGATTCATACATGAATATTCAAGCATGGCATAAATTATGGATTTGTGCAAAAAGATGAATTTTAGCCAACCATAGCAAATGGATCACACATAAATTCCGGGTTTCTTCATGATGATGTTGTTTTTGATTATTGATTCACTTAGATCCATATATTTATAATCCAATAAAAATCTCAACATGCAATCTATTCAATTTATTATCTCATTTTCACATTCATATGATCAACTCATTATATAGACCATCAATTTAAGAATTTTCCGTTACCCATCACAACCATTCATTGCATCAACCATAAAAACACCCTCTAGCATGCATCCTACTAGACAAGTCATTATATTCAATGAATAAAGAGCAAAACATCACTCACCTTTTGAAAGAAGATTGAATTTTGAAGAAAACAAAGCAACAAGAAAGCCTTCTCCTTCTCTCTTTTGCAAAACTTCAAGATCCAACACCAAAAATAAAATGTAAAGTAGGTTTTCGGGATCACACAATAGCGAGGCTGCTGCCATCAATTTTAATAGGCCGGGATTACTCATTTTAGAGTTTTGAGAAGATTTTGTAAATTAAAAAAAAAAACCCCCCTTTTAAAAAAATATCTTTACCTAATTAGACTTATCATGTTTGGTAGTTAGATAAACAAAACAGGGTAAGATTTAAATCCCCCCAAAATCCTCCAATTCTAGCCGGCCATAATTGCAGCCCAAAAAAATCCATTTTTCCAATTTTTCCTCTAAGTGGCACTTTTGCGAAAAGACCCTTCATTTAGCAATATTTGCAAAAATACCCAAAATAAATTATAAAAATCCAGAAAATTAGGATTATTATCGACTAATAAAATTTATATTTTTTTGTAAATAAATTTTTCTGACTTTTTCTTTCCAAAAAAACTATTTGCACAAAGTCCAACTCAAATTCCATATTTGAAAAAATATCATATTTGTTTAAATCTTTACCAAATCAACTCTAAATTATTTTAAAATAAATTTCATCTTTAATACTGATCTTGGCCAGTCCGAAAAGCAGCAAAAAATTGTTTCAGATCCAATCGCTTTTTTACATAAAAGCCCATCTCTTTCAAAGTATTTGCAACTATGGTTTTTCTTCCTCCAAAAATTCTAGAAAATAGAATTATTAATTATAAGTAAAGGAATAATTTTCCAACATGAAATTTCTGAATTTGCACTCCAACGATATGTGCACGTGTTTTGCATGTGCAAAACGGCAAAGTAGCCTAATTAACCATAAAAATTAATTTAAAATTATTTATTAATTCAAGATAATATATCATTAATAGTAAATACTTTTGATTTATTACAGCCGAAAAAATGCAATTCCTTCATTAAAATAAATTATATCAACATAAAGTCCAAGGATGAGTTTCTTTAATCAAATAAATCTGAAAAATAAAATCTACCATACTTAAATGAGGGAAATTAATTATTGCCAACAAACTTTTGAGAACTCAAAATTTTCTAACTTTGCACGTGTGTTGCACGTGCAAAATTGTAATTTCAAGAAAACAATCAAAATAGTCAACTTTACCAATTTAATATTATTTAATAATGCAAAATAAAGTATTTTATTTGCGGGGTGTTACAGAATCCAATTGGACGAGAGGTGCGCCTGATCCGAGGCCTCCCGCTCGGGACATCAAGCAAACCAGAGAACATATTTTCCTAGATAGAGATCAAGGCAATCATCCTCTCACAGGAGGCGAACCACAATAAGGAGCCTGACTCATGACAGTCGAAAGCTTCTTGTGAGGAACAAAGGAAAAAATGCCACATTCTAGAGCAGAATTGGATAAGTTCAAGCTCGACATCCTCCCTGCTGTCCAAGAAAGTCAAGATCTAGGCTAGCCCCCTAACGAAGGATCCGTCGACTCAACTGGGTACCGGGGGAAGGACGATCACGTCCTTCGCCATATCCCAGAAGTAGAGAATCGTTTAGAATAGATGAAGAATGAGAGAAACCGCTCCAGCAGGGCCTACCGCCCTAGTCAACCTCCCTTCAGCAAAACCATCCTCTATGCACCAATTCCAAGGAACTTCAAAGCTCCTGAATTCGAATCCTACAATGGAGAATCAGACCCGACCGACCATATCGAGAGCTTCAAAACACTTATGTGGTCTATAACGCCACCAATGCGATCATGTGTCGAACATTTCCCGCAACAGTGAAAGGATCAGCAAGGGAATGGTATTCGCACCTGACTCCAGAATCAATATTTTCTTTCGATCAGCTCGAGGAACTTTTTATTGCACACTTCGTTACTAGCCGCAAGACTGAAAAAACAAGTGTTTCCCTATTAGAACTGAAATGTAGAGACAGAGAACTGCTGAAAGACTTTGTCAACTACTTTACAACTGAAGCAATGTCAATTTTCTCCTTGAACACTTCAGTGGCAACTGCAACTTTCCGCCACAACGTCACTAACAAAGACCTGAAGGCTTCCCTCGTAAAAAAGTCACCCAAAAGTTTCACTGAGCTACTAAAATGGAGTGACAAGTATATCAGGGTTGAGGAAGCTCTCTATCCTCAAGGCAAGAATGATTCATCTTCTGGGAAAAAAACGGAAGATTACAAGCAAGGAAGAACCCAGGAAGTTTTAGAAAAACGGTGCAAGTCAACGCCGTCCCACTCTAACACCACACTTCGGCAAGTTCACTCCTCTCAATGCAACCATATCAGCCATCCTCATAGAAGTTGAGAAGGACGGAACAATCTGCCCTTCCTCCAAGATGTCCACGTCTAGCAGGAGAAGAGACAAAAATAAGTGGTGCACATTTCATAGAGATCATGGACACACTACTGACAACTGTCGAGCCCTTAAAGAAGAACTGGAAGCCCTAATCCGCAGGGTCTATCTCTCCAATGTCGTTTAAAAAGACAACGACTCTGAAAACTCTCTGCCCCGGGGGGCTAATAAGCATAAGAAAGACCATATGAATCGCAAGACTTTGAACACATGGCCGTCCTCCACTCCATTCATGGAGGCCCGATGGGGGGAGATTCCAACTCCTCCCGCAAAGCTTTCGTCAAGCAAGTCAACTCCATAGATAACATTTCGCCTGCCAAAAGCACCGGGGTCCCGATATCTTTCTCCAATAAGGATTTAGAAGGCATCCGAATACCTAATTGTGACGCATTGGTCATAAACCTTTGCATGGTGAATTATGAGGTACGCCGCATCCTGGTGGACAATGGAAGCTTGGTAAACATCCTCTTCATGGCCACATTCGAGGCTCTCAAGCTCTCCGGAGACCGACTCAAGCTAGCCGGTTATACACTCCGCAGATTCTCTTATGTCCCCGTTCAAGTAGAAGGAGTCGTCACACTGGATGTGATAGAAGAAAAAGCCCCCGCTATTCGAACGGAAGTACTGGACTTTATGGTAGTCGATGTCAAAGCCACATACAATGCTATATTCGGCCATCCCGGCCTAGCGACCTTCCATGCAGTTGCCTCCGCCTTCCATATGAAAATAAAGTTCCCAACTATAGCTGGCATAGGCTAAGTTGTAGGAAGCTAACAGATAGCACGAGCATGCTACACCGCTACAATAGGAGGCCTGGTTCTCTCCCTCAACGCCATAGAGCTACCGCTAGAAAGCAGTCACGATAATTCAAAAACTGTAAACGAGCTTGAAGCCACTGCCAAAAACAACGCTACCAAGAACTTCCAAAGATGCCACATCATCTCTCACCAGGTCCAAACTAGTTCTCATCATATCACAGTAATAAACCTGAATCCCACACTCGAAGCCACTTTGCTCATTCAGTAGAAACAAATAATCTTGCCTAAAAACATTGGTGCATCAGAAGATTTCTCTTTCTCTATGCTAAACAGTAGACGGTTCCCTCCAAAACAGGGAAGTCCAGGCAACGTCTACCAAGTTGTTCGCCCAACGGCTCATCAACTTGAAGACCCGGGGAGCAAGGAGATATCAGCAGAACTTGGAAGGTGTAACACCTTGTGAAGGTGAGCGAGGGCATCTCAAACATCCTCCCTTAAATATTAGCAGCAAATTTTCTCAATTTGTGATAATGGCCAGCTACTAGAGCAGCCGCTTAGTTTTATTTTTCAATAAAATGTAGCATGAACTTTTGCAAAGCTATTGTACAATCCAATGGAAGCATACAATGAGTTGAGTATCAAGCCTATACACAAAAACGGCACCAAAAACTCGTTAAAAGCTTCCTACAAGACGGGTTTGGAGTCTATACCCATGATTCGAAGTTACTCCAGTAATTTTCAATGAAGCAAGTTCAGAGTGTGCTTCACCATTCGATCTGCTCCAGCAACCTGTTAATTCATTAAAGCAAACAACGAGCTAAACGACTAACTTATACCTAGAGTGGTGCTGAACACTCAGTACAAGCTTTCCATAAGACGGATTCGAAGTCCATTCCCATGGCTTGAAAGAGACCCTAGCAATTTGCAAAGAAGCAAGTTCAGAGTGCACTTCGCCATTCGAACTGCTCCTGCTATCCATTAGCGCCTCCACGACCGGTTCGGAGTCCATACCCATGGCTTAAAAGAGACTCTCGCAATTTTTAAAGAAGCAAGTTCAGAGTATGCTTCGTCATTCGATCTTCTCCTGCAACCTGTTAATACTCAAACTAACAAGTTTGGAATCCATACCCATGGCTCAGAGTTACTCTCGCAACCTACAGTTACACACGTTCAGAGTTCAACTCGCCATTCAATCTGTTCCTGAAACTAGTTAAAATCCTCAACGACAGATTAAGAGGTCCAAAATCGTGGATCGCAGTTTCTCTAGCAACACTTGTAAAAAGCAACACTTAAAGATCAACTCTCCACTCGATGTGACTCTCACAATTTGTTAGAGGACCCATACAACAAGTTTGGAAAACAACTCTTCTTCAGAGTTGTCCCTACAACTAGCTGAGTTCAAGACAGAGCAATGCCAAACTTCGTCATACACCGTCTGTAGTTTGTTAGCTATCCGCAATAGACCTGAGGCCCTGTTATTTAGCTACAAAGAACCCAGTCGATGGCACCCGCACCATGACAGCAAGGATCAGGCATGTAGAGAGTTCATCAAATTCATAACTATTGCAAACTCATATGTTCAGATCCAGTACCACTACAAACATCTACAAATACAAAATGGCTAGTCCAGAGTCTTACTCTCCCTAAGAGCAGCTCATACGACCAGCCGACCCCCAAGATGATGAATCACACACAAGACACCGGTGCATAGAAGACTTCTTATTCCACAAACTACAAGTCTCATTACAGCAACATAATTACAATGAGTTTACGTTTCACATCTAGGAAGTGCTACCAAAAGTCCTGCGAACACTGTACGACAAACTGTCATGTAAACTGTTCTTCCAGCTACACACTGGAGAGGTGCTCTACCTAAGAGAAACAAACCTCTCCACTGGCCTCCTACCAGCGAACAGCTCCATAGGGCTGCCTCAACTCTTAATGATGAAATTCAAGACAAGTCTTTCTTAGGCAGGCAAGCTCCATGTTTATCCTTCCACCTTCACTTGAGCAAGCTCCAACTCAGTCTCGCTTAAAGCGCTGTGCAAACAGGAGAGTCCCAACTTTATTAAGCACAGTGTATCACGAAGGAAAGCAAGCTTTATGTCCCAAAGACCTCGTTCGATGTATGCACTACTCGTCAGTAAAGAGAAGAGTGGAATCACCTCAATGCTGATCAAACACAAGTGACTTCACTTCAATATTAAGAAGATTCAGAATATCAAAAACTCATTCGCTCTTAAAATGAGTTCGGCACTACGCATGCCACTTGAGTTCCTCTAGCCAACTACTCGTCAACATCGAGCAACGAGTTCGACACCTTGGTCTTCGCTCGAGCCCCATCAACAACCCATTGGTTCCAAATAACAAGTTCGACATCTTGGCCTTTGCTTAAGCTCATTCAATAACTCGTTGTCCCCAAACAACTAGTTCAATGCTTTGGTCTTCACTTGAGCTCCATCAACAACTCGTTGGCTCCCAACAACGAGTTCAACGATTTGCTCTCCGCATGAGCTCTGTCTACAACTCGTTGGCTCCAAACGACGGGTTCAATGCTCCGCTCCCTGCTTGAGCTTTATCAACAACTTGTTGGTTCCCAATAATGAGTTCAATGCCTTGGTCTTCACTCAAGCTCCACCAAATAACTCATTGGTTCCAAACAACGAGTTCAATGCTTTGGTCTTCACTTGAGCTCCATGAACAACTCGTTGGATCCAAACAATGAGTTCAGTGCTCTGCTCTTCGCTCAAGCTTCATCAACAACTTATTAGCCTTAAACAACGAGTTCAACGCCTTGGTCTTCGCTCGAGCTCCATCAACAACTTGTTGGCTCCAAACAATGAGTCCAATGCCTTGGTCTTCGCTCAAGCTCCACCAAACAACTCGTTGGCTCCAAACAACGAGTTCAACACCTTGCTTTTCACACAAGCTCTATCAACAACTCGTTGACTTTAAATAGCGAGTACAGTGCCCCACTACTTGCTCGAGTCTTTCTAACAACCCATCATCTTCGTGCAACAGGCTTGGCATTCAACAATGGCCTAAAATTGTCTTTACAAAACTTGCTGGATGCAATACCAAGTTCCAACTTCGTCTTCAAGTTTGTCTCTACAAAACTCGTTGGGCGCAAACAATGAGTTCAACGATCAAAATGGAGAGCTCTACGACCAATTTCATCTCATGATCATCACTATAAGCTTGTTGGGTCAAATGGAAAGTTCAACACACAACTCCATCACAGAGTTCTCTCCAAACTTGCATGGATCAAATGGCAGTTTCTACATCAACTCTGTCTTAGAGTTATCTCTCCAAAACTTTTCGAGTACAAACGGCAAGCCCAAACGTCCGACTCTGTCACGGAACTCACTATTGTTGGGTACAAATAACAAGCTCAATGATCAACTCCGTTAAAGTGTTCTTTCTAAACTTGCTGGATGCAAACAGCAAGTTCAACGACCAGTTCCACTACGAGTTGTATCTCCAAACTTGCTGGGATCAAACAGCGAGTTCTACACCAACCCCACTATGGGTTGTCTCTCCAAACTCGTCGGGATCAAACGATAATCTCTACATCAACTCTATCTCAGAGTTTTCTCCAAACTCACCGGGATAAAATGGCTATTTCTACATCAACTCATTCTCAGAGTTATCTCGAAACTTGCTGGGACCAAACAGCAAGCTCTGTATTAACTCAGTCAAAGAGTTGTCTCGCAAAACTTGTTGGGCACAAATGACAAGTTCAACACTCAATTCTACCACAGAGTTCCCTCCAAACTCGCTGGGATCAAACAGCGAGCTCTATGTCAACTCAGTCAAAGAGTTATCTCTCTAAACTTGTCGGGCGCAAATTGCAAGCTCAAACATCCAACTCCGTCATAGAGTTCTCCCCAAACTTGCTGAGACCAAACAACGAGCTATACGTCAACTCAGTCAAAAAGTTGCCTCTCTAAACTTATCGGGCGCAAACGGCAAGCTCAAACATCCAACTCTGTCACAGAGTTCTCCCCTAACTTGCTGGGACCAAACAGCAAACTCTACGTCAAACACAGTCAAAGAGTTGTCTCTCCAAACTTGCTGGGATCAAACAGCAAGTTCCAACCCAACTCTATCTCAGAGTTATCTCTGAACTCGCCCGAATCAAACGTCAGTCTCTACATCAACTCTATCTCAGAGTTGCGTCTCCAAACTCGTCGGGGTCAAACGATAGTTTCTACATCAACTCTATCTCAGAGTTTTCTGCATAAACTCGTTGGGATTAAACAGTAGCTCTACACCAATTCAGTCAAAGGGTTGCCTCTATAAAACTTACTGGGCGCAAATGGGAGGTTCAAATATTCAACTTCGACCTAGAATTGACCTAATAACTTGCTGGGATTAAACAACAAGTCTGCAACAGCTCTCCTAGGATGGCTATATATGTACAAGATCCACCAATCGAGGGTTATGAAGTAAAAAGCTTGGTATACACATATGAATAAGTATATATATATACTAGATTTGCCAGTGGGCACGTGCCTACTGCACGTCTTCAGAACGATACAAAACACGAAAAGCCATGTAAACAGTAAAACAATAATTATGTAGCTCAAGTTTAATAGTATGACAATAATTAGTTATAAATAAAAGTCTATGTTTCCATTAGTATATGTTGAAAAATAATTATAAATGGGGGTATAAAATCTAACTTCTTAGAACTTTAAGTGTGGAAAATAATCAAATTTAATTGTCGAAGAGATATTTGCTATTGAAAATTCTGAAAATTTACAAAACCGAAATCTTAAAATCTAAATTTCTAAGTAAATAAAGAAAGAATGGGATAGAGAGATAGAGAGAGAGAGAGAGAGAGAGAGAGAGAATATGAAAAATTAAAGAGAGAAGAGATACATAGTAATAAAGTAATGAGTTTTTTAGGGGGGAAAATTTGGTTTTTGGGTTTGAAATTTTGGAGGGAAAATGTGTTTTGTGAGGTTTGATATGGGCCTTTGATTTTTGGGGGATTGATTGTGAGCCACTGGATAGCTTTCTTTGTAATTTATTATATATATATATATATATATATATATATATATATATATATATATATATATGCAAATCCAAGTCCAAAAAACTCCAAAGATTTGCAAAAATCAAAAAATCTCTAGAAAATAAAAGCTCAAAACGACAGCAAACGAAGGGGATAGGATCGAAAACGGGTCGTCGCGAATTTCGGACCCACATGCTCAAAAACCCAGCTAACACATAAGTTAGTCTGCGGGTACAGGTTTCGGATCCGCAACACCAAACCCGAACCCACAAATCCCTTTTCTCCTTCAAAAATCCTACTTCGAACCTGAGCACCAAAAAAGAAAAACCCAATCTTGTCTCTGACTTCGAGCTCTCTCCTCGTCGAGTTCTGAGATCCCACTTCGTTGAAGACCCTTGACGTTCTCCTGGTCGATGGCTTCTCCAACATCCAATTGCGACACTACCGAGAGGCCAAAAGCTCATTGCCTCTAAGTTGCCATCTCCATAAGCTCACCGATAGCTCAACAAAAGAGTTCGAGGCCATAGCTCGACAAATTCGCTAGTAGCTCGACGGAGGATCCCCATAGTTCGACCAGAGCTATAGTTCGACGCCGCTATAGCTTGACCAAGGTTGGAGCTCATAGCTCGACGAGAACTCGAGAAACTCCATAGCTCGACCAAATGGGATTAGCTTGATGCTCCCATAGGTTGACGAAGGTTTGGAAGCTCGGCGGAGAACGAAATCGAAGCTCGAACAAAAAATAGAGATTCGTCCCTAAAAAACATAGCTCAAGTTGCCTACCTCGACTAAGCTCGATGAGAGGCATTGTTCATAGCTCGACCAAGGCTCATCCATTGATCGACAACTCGTAGCTAGACGGAGAGAATCGACTCAGTAGATAGACAAGGATACAATGGCCTCGCCAAAGGCAGGGCTCGTAGCTCGACCGAGGAGGAGGTGCCACTGCTTAATGCCTCCGTAGCTCGACCAAAACGCGTCTCCCATAGCTTGATAAAAGCAAGAACTCATGGCCAAACCAAGATCAAATGCCCATAGCTCAACGTACTGGTCGGTCAAGCTAGGGGGTCGCTCACAGCCATTGTCGACCCCTGGATTGCTCAGAAATTCAACCTCATGCATGATGGACGCGCATGATTGAGCCACGCACCCCTTCATCTTCTCCGCTGCTTCACTCAATCCTTCGCCGTCCGATCTCACTCAGTGGGCGAGCTATACCCTGATGAGCGCTCCTAATTCGTCCACGTCACCCTCCATCATTGCGGATGTATCATGACAGTCTGATCTCGCTCAACGGGCGAGCTCTCTCTGATGAGTGCTCCTGATTCGTCTACGTCACCCTCCATCACAGTGGATGGATCACGATCGTGTAGCGCCCCGAATTTTCAATATAAAATCTCAGAAATACGTGGCACAATTTCCAACATCAACCTCAATGTAATAGTAAACATAGCCAAAACATAGATAAAATTTTCAACTTTTATTACATCAATTCTTTGCAAAGCACAGCGGAAAATTAAACATCTTGAATTACAATTTTTTCTTTTACAACACTTTCTTTTACAATTTATATAAGCCACATTATCATTCTACCACATACATCCAAATTCCAATGCTATAGGTACTTACCTGTAAAACATGAGGCTAGAGATAACCCTAATCCCCAAAACTACATGGGTCAGCCATAACGGTGTGACATCAAAAGAAATACAATGTAAATAAAACATGAAGAATAAAGTTATAAACAACACATACCAACAGTAGTAACGTATGAAAAATGAAATGACAATAAATAAAACATGAAAACATCAAGTGAAACTAGACTAAGTGTCAAGTGTAGAAAAACATTAAACACATACATGCATAAAACCAAGTCAAGAAACACAAATGCAATATGATGACTCTCTAATGCATACTTGTCGGATTATATGCATTTCATACTACATAGGTCCGGTGCAAACCCTTATCGTTCTCCACTTTATAGGGTTAGATCCCTCGTTATGCAACTAATCCTACTACGGTGATGGAAACAAGATTCAGACTACTCCGGAAATAGGCATCACAACCTTCGATGCACAAGCATCATATAAGAATACCCCAAAAACCGGAGAATCACTTTCCTGCCATGTACCCCACTGCCGCCCCTCGACGTGCAAGTACACAGGCACATCCCGTAAATAGACTCGTCGGCCCTTTACACACGAATGTAATTGTATGTTCCGTGAATAGGCACTACAGACCCTCAACACGCAAACATACTAATAGTCCTCTCGAAATAGAACACAGAAGTCCTAGAACGCATCCATTAGACTGGACCCCAAGAGCATATACTTACGTTTTCCAAGATCCAACACATCTCCACTAGTTTTGGTAAGCTAGTTATTTATTAAAGCACAAATTTTTTTCGCCTCTAGAGTTAGTGTATCCTGCCGAACTTAATTCCACAAACAACAACCCTAAGACCCAACTGGTCAAAATCCACAAAATCTCATCTACCGGTTCAAAGGAATCCCACTCAACTCCTAGAGACTCACAAACGAACATCAACACCAAAACTTTCAATAAAACTCCTTATTTCATCATCAAAACGTTTAGATCAAGAAAACTTCTTAAATCAACAAAATCAAATTTATTCAGTATACTTACAAATTTCCAGAATAGAAATAAAGTTTTAAATCCATTAAATAACTGAGAATCATATTTTGAAGTCATAGAATATTACAAAACATCAATTTCTTCAAGAACCATATATATTTAACTTTATAAAGTTATAGAAATACAATTCAAAATCTATTATAATCAAAACGTAACTCTCTGTAAAATACTATAATCTGTAGTAAAAACATAATCTAAAACAGTAGATCAATAATCCGTAATATAGAAGAAATAATCGTTCAAGGAAAACGAAGAAAAACTTAAGAAAACAATAAGCCAGAACACTGACGGTCGACTGTCAAAACCAGTACAAAATGCGACAAATGACTGTCAAGTGAAAATCCAAAAAATAGAGAATTGACAATCGACTGTCAATTTTAGTGTAAAAGAGTGGCGGTCGACTGTCTATTTTAGTGTAAAATAGAGAATTGACAGCCGACTGTCGAATTTTAGTGTAAATTTGTAACTTTGAAATTCGTGCACATTTTTACTAATACTTCTATAATTCTTGTAAAATCATGATTTTGCAAAAACAAAAACCCTGAGATGATCAAATACGACTTGTATAACTTACAGGAGTTTATAAAATTAATCAAAATCACATCAAGATCACAAAAGAATAATTTTTCACAAATCTTCTTCAAAACAGCAAAAGTATATATATATATATATATATATATATATATATATATATATATATATATATATATATATATATATATATTATAATAGGAGAAGGCCTTAGTGTCATTTGTCATTTTGTCATTCTACCAACATGTACAATGCACGTACATAACTAATATAAAGGAGGTTTCCGGTTCAAATCCGTCCTACGTCAGAGTTTTTATTTTATTTTTTGAAATTATTAAAACGTGAATCACACGTGTAAATTACTAGTATATGTGTGTGTGTGTGTGTATGTGTGTGTGTGTATAGGGTGTTTAAGCATCAGCAAAGCATCAAGAAAACTTCGTATATATGTAGCATTAAGTTCAAATCAATATCAGTACCAATCAACTCTCGATCCAATCGAAAACATCCTAAAAATCACAAAAAACAATTTCGGCTTGAAGCCCTATCAGACCTGAAAACTTCAACCCCTCCTTTACTTCAAAATTCGATCTTTTTTATCCAGAAACCCCTCCACAACTTGTTATGCATAAACCCCACTGATTACAATAGTTTACTCATGAATATATGTGAATACAACATGTATTTAATCAAGTTTTGTACATCAAAGCATCAAGAACAGATCATATATATCTACACACAGTGAAAGATTCATCTTCAATCAATTTGTGCATTATACAACATACACATTCATTATAACCTCTCAAATCAGTAAGCATATGAAAGAATAACCTACTCCTGGTTTCTATTAGGATCTTAACAATCTCAAGTCATCTATATATAATTTCAATCATCAATAGCATAGTTTTCATGAAAAGTTTCAATTTTTATTTATCCATCCTTCAATAATTCATTATATCATCATACATCCATCTATCATGCTTTCTAATAGATAAATCATCACATACAACATGCATCGAACAGTAAGAAATCAAACATATGTCACTCACCTTTTTGAAGAATCAACCGAAGTAATAAAAAGAATAAGAAAAGTCCTTCCTTTCGCAAGAAAACCAATATCCTCGCTTCGAAACTCCAAGAAAACAATAATAAAGAAAACACTTTGTCTAGTTCAGCAAAGAGATGGATGCACGTCTTTATATTAGGCCGGTAATTGATGTATTAGGGTTTTGAATAGGTTTTGTAAAATATCCATTATGAATATATCTTTACATATATAAATCCTTATACTTGGAAATTAGATAAATTAATTAAATTTAGATTTTAAAACAAAAAAAATACTCAGATCTGGCCGGCACTTGTTTTAAGTCCAAAAAACAAATTTGTTATTTTTGCCTATAAGTGGTAATTTTGCAAAAAGATCCTTTCAGCCCAAAAATCCGAAAAATCTGGAGTTTTCACTCCAAGTGGTAATTTTGCATAAAAGCCCCTCTGTTTGTAATATTTGCAAATAGGTCAAATAAATATTAGAAAAATTAATAAAATTCACAAATAATACCTAATAATAAATATTAGGTTTCCCCAAAATAAATTTCTAACTTTGAACTTCCCAAGAAAATATTTGTGCGTGTTTTGCACGTGTAAAAAGATAAATTTCAGGAAAATATTTATTAAATCATCAAAAATCATTTTAATTCATTTATTAACCTCAAAAAAATCATTTAAAAATCTAGGGTGTTACAGATTGTCTGATCTCCCTCAGTGCACGAGCTCTCCCTGACCAGATCGCTTCAAAATTCACGTCGATCTCTAATAAATCCCAAAAAATCCCATAAATTCATTTTTTATTCGAAAATTTAATTTAAAATATGAAAATAATTATTTAAATTTATAAAATTAATTAAAATTTTCAAAAAATAATTAAAATTGGATTTACTAATTATAAAATTCGATAAAGTGATTTTAAAATTGGGAAAAATCCCTGAAAATTCCTGAAAATTTGGAAAATTCCAAAGAAATATGAAAAAATCCAGAAAAATATTCACTGCCTTCAGAAGCCACAGATCAGTCTCAGGTATCTCCGAACACTCTGACTGCTAAGATTATATGCCAGATTCCAAAAGTATGACGTACTACTCCCCGAAAGCCAAGAAAATTGGGGGACTTATGATGATGATAAAAATCGAAGCAAATCAGGGTCGTACGATTTCTGCACATATCTCAAAGCAACTACAAGCAGATTAACCATCACAGGCCTCTTTAACAGGTTTGGACATTCTCCAAGACATATGCTTCTTCCAAGCCCACAAAAAGTGAAAAACCAGACCCACTAGGAGAGACACCCATCCCATGAAGGCTAGGAGTCAGATCTCTTATCCCCTAACAAGAATATCTTATCTCTTGAGGGGGAGAGACATGAAAGAGATAAGAAATTTAAATTGATCCAACGGACACAATGTAACATTCTGAATTTTCAAATAATTAAATATAAATTTTTTATTTGTTTTCACGTGTTTCGCACGTGCAAGATTGATGTGTGTTTTTAGCTTTAAAAATTATTCTCATATCATGAACAAATATTTTCTTCACTTTTTAAAAGCCTATTGTTATTTATTATTAATCTTTAGGCCTAATAGTCTAATTCTAGCCCATCTAAAATTAATTAATTAAATAATTAAAGAGCCCATGGATTTTAGCCCACCTAATTAGCTCGCTAGTTAATTTTATTAATAATTAATATAACTTGTAGTGTAGACTTGATCATGTAACAAATAAATGAGAAATTAATAATTGTACAACTTAAACTAGTGTGCATGTCATGGCACGTGCATTGCACATGCATATGCAAGGGGACTCTAGGGGTGGCCGGCCATACTTGGGAGTGGAAGGAGAAAGTGGAAGAGTAGTGAGGTGGTTACTTGATGATGGGTAGTTCTTCTAACTCCCAAATGTTTCCTAGCCCTTCATCTAACCTCATCTCAACACTTCATTCACTCTTGAAATGTGTATAAATACCTTTCCCTTGTCTTTCTTCATTATATACTTGCATTAGAAATTTTCAAAGAGTAAGAGAAAGAAAAGAAGCATTTGTGAGGAAAAGATTGAGTGAGAAAAGAAATTTGTGTGAGAAAAAGAAAGAGATTGTGTGTGTTCCTTTCCCATTTGGAGTCCGGCTAGCATCAAAAAGGAGGAGGTTGCAGTGGCACATTAAGGAGGAGAAGGCTCGGTTCGTGTGGCACAAGCTAGGATGAGAAGGGAGACGATCGTGCTTTCAAGGAGTTCTTTAAAAGTTTTTCATTTGTTTCATCAAAAGGAGGGTGATTTCTCTAACTTCTAATATAGATGTCATGCTAGGATTTTAATTTTTGAATATGTTAGAAACAAATAGAAAAGTTGCCATACACCTTTTGAAGTGACTAGTAAGAAAGAGAGGAAGCTCTAGTTTATCGACATGAAAAAGTTAGTAAAATGAGTTGAAATGTGTTAATTAAGACTTGTCATGATGCTTTATTAATATATGTCATGCTAGAATACATATAATTTGATAAATCATTCTTGTATGAAATTGTGCTTGTGAATGAATTGTAGAATGCAAAATAATATCCATGAATTGTGAAATAGATTGATTAGTGGTACTAAGTGTTGATTTTAATTGTATTGTATGAGTAAGTTTATATTCACTTGATTGTCAGATACATTCTCTTTTGAATCATAAGGAATGAGTTAGTTTCCTTTTTTTTTAAAGATAAAAAATAACTTAAGGACATTGACTATGTAAAGAATGAAAAGTCATATGAACACAATGTGAATAAATGGGGAACAAGTAGATAAAAAGATTCATCTAGAAAAGGAATTTTTCAATGTCGAAAAATGAATTAATGTTCCACTTTTCAAAAGAAATAAGAGAAATAGTTTACTATGTGGTTAAAAATGAGAATTTTGAAAATCTAAAAAAATATAATATACTGTTTTTCAAAGAAATACATTCTGGAAAAAATTTAGATTATTATAAGTACAATTGATTGAAAAATCGAGTTTATTAAAGGAAGAACTAGATATAGTACAGTCCATACAAAAAGTATTTAACCAGACCTTACATCGGTTAGTCACTCAAGACCTACTGGTCTTCAGGTGCATTTTGGGTAAGTTATTGTAGCTGAGCGAAGACTCTAGTCTTGGGTTCGAGTCATGCAAGGGGCTCCGTTTTGCTAAAAATTTGATTTTTAATCAAATTCTGAAACTAGACCTTAAGTACAAACTAAGTTCCTTTCATATGGTTAGTCACTCAGACCTACTGGTCATTGGTGCGCTTTGGGTCGGTTACTGTTCATAGGCGGGGGCGTTGGTCTGGGTTCGAATCCGGCCTTGGCCTTTTGTTTATAGTTTTTTATTATTTTTTTCTTATTTTGATTTTTTGGTTTATTTTAAGTGTATAAAAATTGAGAAAAAAATACTAGAATTCTTCTAAAATTACCTAGACTTCATAAAAATTATTTCTACCATATTTGACATAATATAATGAGAATTAGAAGTAATTTTGGGAAGAAGAACTAGATAAATTTTTCTTAGAAGGTGGCTTTGATTAATTAAAGAAAAGAAATATTGTGAATGTAAAGAAATTTTGTGTAGAGATTAAACTTGAGATTTTTGACATGAAAAAAGAAGTGAGCAAGTTAATATATGAAATTTGTTATTTAAATTATGCAAATGTGCATGGAAAGTGAAATACAAAGATCATGATGAAATGTGAAAATTTGTGAGTATGAACACTCGTCTTTGGTGAACATGAAAAGTTGTTGAAAACTAAAGTTTAGCTAAGTCCTTACATCGGCATGAATGAAATTTTGAAAGAGAAATGTGTTAATAAAAGACCAAAATTGGGTCGTGGTTAATTATTGATGTTTAAAGACCGGTGTGAAGGTAACACTAACTCTAGGATATTAATTTTATTCATGATTCAATTATCTAAGGATTAGACACATAGTGAAGATGTGATGAAAGTAAGAGAAAAACACAAGTATGAGGGCCTCGGATCTTCAGTGTGAGGGTGTTCACAGGTTGTCTACATGATGCGTCATGTCATGACGTGAATACATCTCCAGAATTATTGGGACCATGGCGACGCTTGTGGGGTGCTTGGTGACTACGTAGTGCCATTGTCCCATGATGAAGACAAATTGTCCACAAGCTTTCTACATGATGCGTCATATCATGACATGGGATTCCCCTCTAGGCTGTCTGGACATGGGCTCGTAACTCACAGAACATCTAGGATACTTACTGTAGTTACCGTAGTAGTTTAACTCATAACGAGGGATCCAACCCTCCAAGATGAAGAACGGCTAAGGGTTTGCCCACGAATTTATGTAGAATGGGATGCATAAGTTCGAATAAGTGTGCATTAGTGTCATGAAATAATAAATAACTACATTAAGACTAAGTGCACATTCACACACAACATCAATAAGATAGTCCTCTTAGCTTTGTTTGTGTACAAGCGTGTGCTTTCCAAGTAAGAGAAATTGATGTATTATATCCTAGTGTCAGTTGTATGCAACTGACGTGCCCACAGTTTCTATGCAGGATAAATTGAATGAAATGACTAAAGAAGGAATGTTGCTTAAAGAAATGTTCAAATTATTATTTATTTCATGTATCATGTTGTAATTATAATTCTGCTGCATTGATGTAAAACATTGTTGTATAAAAAATTTTAAATTCCTTGTAAAATTGTACGAAGTGAAGTGTAAAGATCCTGTGGAACTTCGAATTCAAACATATTTGCAATTCAGGGTGTTACAGAGTAGTATCAGAGCCACACTTTCAACTAATACAAATTTATAAGGAACGACACCCTAGAGTGGACAGTAGAGTGTGAGTTGGGTATAGAAATTTTTTGTAAGCCACTTACATTTGTGTTGCTCTATGATTGATGCTTCTTCTTCTCCCTCCCTCAAGATGGCGAACCACCATGACCCAGCAGGCGATGATGATTGGCACATAATTGAAGAGGACTACTACCCCGGACAAAGAGATTCTGATGAAGAAGATTCCAAAGAATATGAAGGAGAATGGCCCGAGTCCCGAGAGATCACGTCGCCTTCAGACTCATCAGACATTTCATCCGACGAGGAAGAGCCAATTCCGAGAGGTTTCTTCAAATCTCTTCATATGCAAGTGGAGACTCAGAAGGAGAGAGCGGACCAATTGCTGGCCCAGAGTGCGAAATTCAAGGAGAACATTGCAATCCTCAGTCATCGTGTTTGGGAACTCGAGAAGAGAAAGAACATGTATGATGTGCTGAAGGAAGAGGTAGCAGAACTATGGGAAGAGCTTAGGAAAGCTAAAAAGAATCGTAGGGATTAGAATGGTGTATCATCTCAATGTTTTTCACTTGATGTCAGAAGATGTTTTAAATTTGAATGTACAAAATTGAATTTAATGAAATAAAAAAATTGATTTAAATTTATATTTTCTACTTTGAATTTAATGGATCTTTTGAATCAGGGTATGGCTGGAAGAAGATCAAGGAATGGAGAAGGGCCTAGTTGTGGACTCGACTTGGAAATAGAGTTGGGTAGAGTCTATCAGACCCTCAATGTCGTTGCCATGAACCAAAATTATAGGGGGATGCCTGCAAATCCGGTTCCTGAGGAGATCAAACTTGTGGAGTCATTCAAGAGGATGAAGCCACCAATGTTTGAAGAGAAGTCAGACCCAGATGCAGCTGACAATTGGATTAGGCAAGTCGAGACTATCTTTGAAGTCTTGGAAACTCCAGAAGGTAGCAAGGTGAAGCTGGCTACATTGCAGCTTGAGAATGATGCAGCTATATGGTGGCAGTCCATGAAGCAGAAGATGGGAAATGGTGTTATTGGCTAGGAGGAATTCTTGGAAGAATTCTGCGGTCATTACTTTCCATCTGACATCCAAGAGAAAAAAATGATGGAGTTTCTGGCACTGCAGCAGGAAGACATGTCTGTCAGGGAGTATGAGATAAGATTTACTCAACTTTTGAGGTATGCACCCGAACTTGTGATGGACGAGGCGAAGAAAGCTCGAAAGTTCGAGCACGGATTGAGGCTGAGTCTGAGATTAAGGATGATACCCCTTGGTATCAGGAGGTTTGACAAGTTAGTCAAGCGAGCTGCAGCTATAGAGAATGATATGGAGCAGTTTCATGCTGCCTAGAACCGGAGGAACAATTGGAATGTCGGGAAGAGGCTCGCAAATTTTGGGAATGTCAGGGGGCAGCCACCAGCTCAAAGGTTCAAACCTACGGGAGCGAACGCTGTCAATGTGGCTGGAAGACTCGAAAATGGTTGGGTGAGACCTCCTGTGCCGACTTGTTTCAATTGTGGAGAGACAGGTCATTACAGATCTCACTGCCCCAAGCAGCAGAATATCGCCCGAAGTGGACCACCACAGTAGGCTGGGAAGAAGTTGTACCAGCAGGGGCGAGTATTTGCCCTGATTGAAGCCAACACTGATGAAGTGGATCACGTCATTACTGGTACGGAGGTGAATGTTTAGAAGTTTTTGTTGTTCTTTTTTTCTGTTTTATTTAGTAAAGACTGTTATGTAACGGGAGTGTGTTATGAAACAGGAGAAACTTTATTAAATAGAAATAAATTTGTTATTCTGTTCGATAATGGATTCTCTCATACTTTTGTATCTCTTAAATTTGCTAAAGTCTTGGGAGTCGAACCGAAGGTCTTTTTAGGCAAGGTCTTAGCAGTAGCTACTCCATCAGGGGAGATTTTAACCACTAATCGGTATTATGCATACTGCGAGATCAAGATCAGAGACAGGATTTTTGGGATTTATCTTATCGAGCTGAATATCCTAGGGGTCGATGTTATCATTGGCATTGATTGGATGTCGGTGTATAGTGCGAACATCGAGTGTAAGACCAAGGAAGTAAAAGTGAAGGCTCCATGAGGTCCTGTAATCACTTTCCTGGGAAAGAGGAGATGTTCAGGTTTGGTGGCAACTATCAGCAAGAAGAAGGTTCCGATGAAGGTGCAGCAGATTCCAGTGGTTCGGGATTACCCGACTGTGTTCTTGGAGAATTTGCCTGGGTTACCCCGTATCGTGATGTGGATTTCAGTATCACTATCCAGCCAGGGAGTGCACCTATTTCCAAGGCACCGTATAAGATGGCACCTGTGGAGCAGGATGAAGTTAAACGGCAGATTAAGGAACTTTTGGGAAAAGGTTTTATTCAGCCGAGTGCGTCACCTTGGGGAGCACCGATGTTGTTGGTGAAGAAGAAGGATGGGTCGATGAGGATGTGCATCGATTATCGGGAGCTGAATAAGGTCACTGTTCAAAATAAATATCCAATTCCACGAGTCGATGACATGTTCGATCGTTTACAAGGAGCAGTTGTTTTTTCTAAAATAGACCTTCAATCGGGATACCATCAGGTTCGAGTGAAAGTGGAAGATGTGCATAAGACTGTATTTAGAACTCGACATGGGCATTACGAATTCTTAATTATGTCATTTGGAGTGACGAATGCACCTGCAATCTTTATGGATATGATGAACAGAGTTTTGAGACCATTTATTAATTCTTTCGTTGTGGTGTTTATCGACGATATTCTTGTGTACTCCAAGTCGGAGGAGGAGCACACTGAGCATCTGGCTGAGGTTCTGAAGAAGCTTCAAGAGCATGAGTTGTATGCCAAGTTATCTAAGTGTGATTTCTGAAAATCTGAAGTGAAATTTCTGGGTTACATCCTTTCTAAGGAGGGAGTAGCAACTGATCCTCAGAAGAAAGAGGCAGTGAAGGATTGGGCAAGGCCTACTACAGTGAAGGAAATCATAAGTTTTCTTGGGCTAACTAGATACTACAGGAGATTTATCCAAGGCTATGCTCAGATAGTCGTGCCGCTCACTAGTCTGACCAAGAAGAATATAAATTTCAAGTGGACTGAGCAGTGCGAGGCAAGATTTCAGGAGTTGAAAGAGAAGTTGACTACTGCTCCCATTTTGGCTTTGCCTAGAGCAGGTTTGAGTATGATGTCTACAGCGATGCTTCACATTGTGGGCTTGGTTGTGTCTTGATGCAAGAGGGAAAAGTAATCGCTTATGGGTCTACGCAATTAAGACCGCATGAGAAGAATTATCCAACTCATGATCTGGAGTTGGCTGCGATTATCTTCATCTTGAAGCAATTGAAGCATTACGTGTACGGTAAGAAGTTAAACATGTACACGGACCACAAAAACTTGAAGTACATCTATTAGCAGAAGGACCTAAATCTGAGGCAACGGAGATGGCTGGAAGTACTTAAGGACATTCATCCTGAGATTAAGTACCATCCGGAGAAGGCTAATGTTGTTGCTGATGCACTTAGCCATAAAAGTAGTTTGGTCAGGTTGATTACGACCCAGAGGCATCTTGCAAAAGAGTTGGATCGGACTGGTATTGAGGTAATTGTGCAAGGCTTGGGAGCATCTTTGGCTCAGCTGAGGCTTCAGCCTACGCTAAATGAAAGGATTATAGTAAGTCAGAAGGAAGATGCAGAGATTCAGAAGATGAAGGAGCAGGTTAGTGTAGGCAGAATTTTAGAGTTTCAGATTAGGAATGAAGTGTTGTGGTTTGGAGAGAGGCTATGTATTCCGGATCAATCAGATTTGAGGGAGAGTATTCTTCAGGAGGTACATGCTACTCTTTTGTCTGTACACCCTTAGAGCACCAAGATGTACAAAGACATCAAGCAGTATTTCTGGTGGTCAGGTTTGAAGTGGGATGTGGCTGAGTTTGTGGCGAGATGTGAGATTTATCTACAGGTGAAAGCCGAAAATCAGAAGCCCGGAGGTTTATTGCAACCGTTACCCATTTCGGAGTGGAAATGGGATAACATCAGTATTGATTTCATCACGGGTTTGCCCAAGAGTTTGAAGGGTAATGATGCGATTTGGGTCATAGTTGATCAACTAACCAAGTCAACTCATTTTTTGGCAATGAAACTCACTTCGTCTATGGACATGTTAGTCGAGCTGTATGTTGGGTAGATCGTCAGGCTTCATGGTGTTCAATTGATCATTATGTCTAATCGAGATCCACGGTTTACTTCGCATTTTTGGAGGAGTCTTTAGACATTTTGGGTACTAAGATGGATCTCAGCACTGCCTTCCATCCTCAGACTGGTGGGCAGACTGAGAGGGTCAATCGAGTTCTTAAGGTTATGTTTCGGTGTCATGTTCTAGATTTTGGAGGCAGTTGGGGGAGGCATCTAGCTCTGACAGAGTTTGCCTACAACAACAATTTTCAGACTAGTATCGGGATGGCACCATATGAAGCTATGTATGGCAGGAAGTGCAAAACGTCTATTTGCTGGTTTAAAGTGGGAAAGCAGCAGATGTTTGGGCCTGAGATCGTGCAGCAGACCTCCGAAAAGATCGATTTGATCAGGAAGAGGTTAGTGGATGCTTAGAGTAGGCGGAAGAGTTATGCCGACAACCGGAGAAAGGACCTTGAGTTCGAGGAAGGTGACTTTGTCTTTCTGAAGGTATCACCTAGTAAAGGTTTGATTCATTTTGGCAGAGGTGGGAAATTAGCCCTAAGGTTCATATGCCCATATAAGATATTAAAGAGGATTGGGAAAACTACTTACCAGTTGGAGTTACCGGAAGAGTTTTCTCAGGTTCAGAATGTCTTCCATGTGTCTATATTAAGAAGTTACATTCCAGATCCAAGTCACCATTTCTCCGAAGTGCCGGAGGGTTTGCAGTTAGATCTGAGCTACATTGAGCGACCAGTTGAGATCGTGGAGCGTCGGGAGAAAGTCTTGAGGAACAAGACGATACCGATGGTCAAAGTAGTCTGGAGAAACTAGTTGGTTGAAGAGGCTACTTGGGAATCCGAGGAGAGGATGTTGAAGGATCATCTCGAGCTCCTTGTTTGATTGTATTGTTTTTCTTTTCTTTTTTTAATTTATGTTTTGTTTTCTCACTCTTTAAGCGTAGCTCCGAGGACGGAACTATTCTAAGGAGGGAGTGTTGTAACATCCTAAATTTTCAAATAATTAAATATAAAATTTTAATTTGTTTTCACGTGTTTCGCACATGCAAAATTGATGTATGTTTTTAGCTTTAAAAATTATTTTCATATCATGAACAAATATTTTCTTCTCTTTTTAAAAGCCTATTGTTATTTATTATTAATCTTTAGGCCTAATAGTCTAATTCTAGCCTATCTAAAATTAATTAAAGGGCCCATGGATTTTAGCCCACCTAATTAGCTCACTAGTTAATTTTATTAATAATTAATGCAACTTGTAGTGTAAACTTGATCATGTAAGAAATAAATGAGCAATTAATAATTGTACAACTTAAACTAGTGTGCATGTGATGGCACGTGCATTGCACATGCACGTGCAAGGGGACTCTAGGGGTGGCCGGCCATACTTGGGAGTGGAGGGAGAGAGTGGAAGAGTGGTGAGGTGGTTACTTGATGATGGGCAGTTCTTCTAACTCCCAAATGTATCCTAGCCCTTCATCTAAACTCATCTCAACCCTTCATTCACTCTTGAAATGTGTATAAATACCCCTCCCTTGTCTTTCTTCATTACTTGCATTAGAAATTTTCAAAGAGTAAGAGAAAGAAAAGAAGCATTTGTGAGGAAAATATTGAGTGAGAAAAGACATTTGTGTGAGAAAAAGAAAGAGATTGTGTGTGTTTCCTTTTCCATTTGGAGGGTGGCTAGCATCAAAGAGGAGGAGGTTGCGGTGGCACATTAAGGAGGAGAAGGCTCGGTTCATGTGGCACAAGCTAGGAGGAGAAGGGAGACGATCGTGCTTTCAAAGAGTTCTTTAGGAGTTTTTCATTTGTTTCATCAAAAGGTGGGTGATTTCTGTAACTTCTAATATAGATGCCATGTTAGGATTTTAATTTGTGAATATGTTATAAACAAATAGAAAAGTTGCCATATACTTGTTTGAAGAGACTAGTAAGAAAGAGAGTAAGCTCTAGTTTATCGACATGAAAAAGTTAGTAAAATGAGTTGAAATGTATTAATTAAGACTTGTCATGATGCTTTATTAATATATGTCATGCTAGAATACATATAATTTGGTAAATCATTCTTGTATGAAATTGTGCTTATGAATGAATTGTAGAATGCAAAATAATATCCATGGATTGTGAAATAGATTGATTAGTGGCACCGAGTGTTGATTTTAATTGTATTGTATGAGTAACTTTATATTCACTTGATTGTCAAACTCATTGTCTCGTTTGAATCATAAGAAATGAGTTAGTTTCTTTTTTTCTTTTAAAGATAAAAAATAAATTAAGGGCATTAACTATGATAAGAATGAAAAATCGTGTAAACACAATGTGAATAAATGGGGAACAAGTATATAAAAATATTCAATGTTGAAAAATGTATTAATGTTCCATTTTTCAAAAGAAATAAGAGAAATAGTCTACTATGTGGTTAAAAATGGGAATTTTGGAAATCTAAGAAAATATAATATACTGTTTTTCAAATAAATACAGTCTGGAAAAAGATTTAGATTTTTATAAGTACAAATTGATTGAAAAATCGAGTTTATTAAAGAAAGAACTAGATACAGTACAGTCCATACAAAAAGTATTTAACTAGACCTTATATCGGTTAGTCACTCAAGACCTACTGGTCTTCAGGTCCATTTTGGGTATGCAACTGTAGCTGAGCGGAGACTCTAGTCTTGGGTTCGAGTCTTGCAAGGGGCTATGTTTTACTGAAAATTCAATTTTTAATCAAATCCCGAAACCATACCTTAAGTACAAAGTTCCTTTCATATCGGTTAGTCACTCAGACCCACTGGTCATTAGGTGCGCTTTAGGTCGGTTACTGTTCATAGGCGAGGGCGTTGGTCTGGGTTCGAATCCGACCCTGGCCTTTTGTTTGTAGTTTTTGATTTTTTTTATTCTTATTTTTATTTTTTGGAGTATTTTAAGCGTATTAAAATTGAGAAAAAAAAATACTAGAATTCTTCTAAAATTACCTAGACTTCATAAAAATTATTTCTACAATATTTGACAAAATATAATGAGAGTAAGAAGTAATTTTGATAAGAAGAACTTGATAAACTTTTCTTAGAAGATGGCTTTGATTAATTAAAGAAAAGAAATATTGTGAATGTAAAGAAAATTTGTGTAGAGATTAAACTTGAGATTTTTGACATGAAAAAAAAGAAGTTAGCAAGTTAATAATTGAAATTTGTTATTTAAATTATGCAAATGTGCATGGAAAGTGAAATACAATGATCATGATGAAATGTTGAAATTTGTGAGTATGAAAACTCATTTTTGGTGAACACGAAAAGATGTTGAAAACTAGATATTAGCTAAGTCCTTACATCAGCATGAATGAAATTTTAAAAGAGAAATGTGTTAATCAAAAATCAAGACTGGTGTAGAGGTAATGCTAACTCTAGAATATTAATTTTATTCATGATTCAATTATCTAAGGATTAGACACATAATGAAGATGTGATGAAAGTAAGAGAAAAATACAAGTATGAGGGCCTCGGATCTACGGTGTGAGAGTGTTCACAGGCTGTCTACATGATGCATCATGTCATGACGTGAATATATATTCGGAATTATCGGGACCATGGCGATGCTTGTGGGATGCTTGGTGACTACGTAGTGTCATTGTCCCATGACGGAGGCGAATTGTCCATAGACTATTTAAATGATGCGTCATATCATGACGTGGAATTCCCCTCCAGGCTGTCTGGATATGGGCTAGTAACTCATAGAACATTTAGGATACTTACCGTAGTTACCATAGTAGTTTAACTCATAACGAGGGATCCAACCCTGCAAGATGAAGAATGGTTAAAGGCTTGCCCTCGGATTTATGTAGAATGGGATGCATAAGTTCGAACAAGTGTACATTAGTGTCATGAAATAATAAATAACTACATTAAGACTAAGTGCACATTCACACACGACATCAATAAGATAGTCCCCCTTGGCTTTGTTTGTGAACAAGTGTGTGCTTTTCAAGTAAGAGAAATTGATGTATTATATTCTATCTTCAGTTGTTTGCAACTAACGTGCCCACAGTTTCTATATAGGATAAATTGAATGAAAGGACTAAAGAAGGAATGTTGCTTAAAGAAATATTCAAATTATTATTGATTTCATGTATCATATTGTAATTATAATTTCGCTGCATTGATGTAAAACATTGTTGTATAAAAAGTTTTAAATTCTATATAAAATTGTACGAAGTGAAGTGTAAAGATCCTGTGGAACTTCGAATTCAGTCTGTAACTCCTGTTTCCCCGTATTTATATTTTTATACTGTATTTTGCTCAATTGTACTCTCCCGTCTATTTTGAGATCATGTAATTTGTTCTGATTGAATGAAATTATTATTCTTGTCTCAACTCAGATTGTGGGTCCTTTTATCAAATTCGATTGTGTGCCATTTGCACCGTTCTTCATGAGAAATGGACAAATTCTTCTCATTTATCTCTCTAATCTCCATTATTGTGCATTTTGACCATTTCTTCTGTTGGGCTCTTTTTGAAACGGATCCCCTAAACTCTCAAACTCGCAAACCCGCTAACCTAGTATTTAAACCCCTACCCTAACCCTAATTACATTTCTACTGTTAAAACCTAACCCTATTTCTCTACCCCCGCCGCTATCATCTTCCCCGTTTCTTCTCCGTATCCATCGCCAACCCATTTCTCCCCCAACTCCGATCATCGCCCGCCCCATTGCCTCGTCTCCCTCTCGTCTTCACAGTCACGACCAGACCACCACCATCGCCCCACTCCATCGCCTTTAAACTCCCGAACCCATCGCCTCGCCAACTCGAACCCACTTCCGAATCCACTCTCCCCTGTTCGAAACCACGAACAGAGCACCGCCGCGCCGTCGCTTCTCGACGTCGTCGCCGTCGTCGCCTCCGTCACCGCCGCAGTCGCCGCCAGCGAAGCAGCCACGCCATCGCTCCTCTCTCTCGAGCTCTACTCAGCCGAACGAAAGAAGAAGAAGGAGGAAGAAGGGCGGGAGAGAATCACAGCCGTTCGATCTCTTCAAGATCCGTGCGCTTGATCGGTGTCCTGTGTTCGTTCCGCAGCAAATCCGGAGCCGTGTTCGCTGTTCTGGGATTGGATCCGGTGCACATGACAGATCTGATTGGATCGATCTGCCGTTCCGTGTTCTACCCGCAGCCGATCCCACTTTGCTGTACGCTGTTTGGGCCGATCGTGTGTGCGAGGGAAGCTCGATCTCCGATCAATTTTTGCACGCGCTTTTCGAGGACATCTTCGGGGATTTTTCTTCTTAATTTGCTTCAACAAGCGGAGTTTTAATCGTCGATTTAAGGCAAGTAACCTTGTACATCTTATTGTACAAGTCTCCTTGAAATACCACATATAGTTAGATTGTGACTCCCTTTGAAATATCATAGTAAATCAATCTGAACCTTCAAACTCACAAATCTAAGAGTCACAAAACTTCCTCGTATTAATTAATAATTCAACTGGACTCTTTTATCCCCTTGAACACATGAATCACATGGACATATGAATTAAGGACCCCTAAAATTTGTAGACGCATATAAAGTTAGTATTTTGACGAATTTGCGACTATTATGACTTGAAAAATATTTATAAGTTGATGTTTTGATCTCCATGATGATGTATTTATGCTACTTAACAACTTAGACACCAAATTACATATTTCCATGAAATCTACATTAGTAAATAAATTCTGAGTGTTGCTGTCTGGATTTCCTTTTGCGGTTCCGACCCTTTTATCATTGGAATTTGGGCCCAAGCCCTGAATATAAAATGTAGATCCGGATGTGTAGATATCGATAGACTCCAAGTTGATCGAATTTGGAGCTACGGTTTAGGAGTTATGGCAGTTATACTGCAGCTGTGTCAGTAGACGCAGTTTTGCGAAACTGCTGTATATATTTACCTTTCAAATTATTTTCGCTGTGTAAATAGCGAGCGTTTGACCCCAAATTTTATATGTAGCTGTTGGACACCCTATAGGACATCTCCAATTTTTCTTAGAATTAATTTATATTATTTCACCCCTGTTTCACATGTATAAATACAAGAACACAAAATCTGCCTGAACAAATGTAACAAGCTGGGTTGAGGGAAAGACTATAGAGTGGACAACATAGGTAAGTGTACTCGGAAGGGGGCCCATGTTTCCCAAGTTGTATGTTAAATGGAACTAAGTGCCACGTAGAACTAAGTGCCACGTCATGGGTGACGGGGGCCACCTCTAGAGCCTACGGGGACCACCTCTAGAGCCCATTATATGATTACATGATGTATGTTTGAAATCACCTGGAACTAAGTGCCACGTAGAACTAAGTGCCACGTCATGGGTGACGGGGGCCACCTCTAGAGCCTACGGGGGCCACCTCTAGAGCCCATGGTTGATCACCTGCTAGTTTGATGCCTGAGTACACCGCCCTATAGACTCCATTACTAGGTCTAAGCGCAATTGATTTGACTGTAGCAACCATGTAGTATAATGGATGCATGTCGTGCTACCTAGATAGTAATAACTACAAGACTTGAACTTGACACCTATCACTTGATACTTGATGATATGATACCTGAAACATGATACCTGAGACTTAAAGCCTGGAACTTGATGCTTGACAGCTTGACATTTGAGACCTGACATTCAAAATAACATATGACACTAGACTTGAGGTTGTCGCTTGATATTAAATACCCCTATAGGTATACCTGACATGTGTTACACCACTAGCAGTTGTTATCCAATCTAGTTATTAAGATGTTACCTCTTGCTAGCTAGTCTTTGAATTTGCCTACTACTTCTTATAACTCTGTTTATTCTTGATTCCAACTCTTGTTTTTCCTTACTTGTACTTGCTTTCACTATTTGTGGCCCTAGCTTGCACTAAGGGCATTCTCTCTTGTTTTCCCTTTGTTTTCCTGTTTATATTATTAAGCAGACTTTGGAGACAATGTTCATGCTGGAATTAGCGAGTAGACATTTCAGGTTTTGCTTAGAGCAAGGACCTGTTTAATAGATGCTTCCTTAAGGTATTTATTTCTCCTGCCGAATAAGACTTATTTCCGAATTCACACTTGATCCAGACATGAGAACTATTTGAATATTATTATTTGTTTAAATTGTCTTCTGTTGTTTAATAAGTTATTCATGCATGCTTGGTTATATATATAAATCTGGTTATATTCTTGTTATGATGCTGAGTCGATCCTACAGCTTATGGATGATGTAAAAAAAAATCATTCGCTGGGCTTCGTCACGTGCTCGTATTCCATATTTTTGGGAAGCGGGGCGTGACACAGTCTTATTTGGAATTCGGGGTGTTACACACAAATCAATCTCTTGAAATGTCTCTCGGGCCTATAAATATCCCTTCCCCTCTACAGTCAGAAGGTAATCAACAATTTGCTAGTTTTCTCTCTCATACTCCCTCTCTCTTTCTGGATCTGACTTGAGCGCCGGAAGGTCTGTCGCCGGGGCCACCCACCGATGTTTCAAACTTTTTGCAGGTCCATCAACCGCATCAGCAACCGTCAGATTCAGATCACGGTGGTCAATCAACGATCCAAAATCAATCTCAGAAGCTCTAACCGCTTTTAACGATCAGGGTCAAAGGTCAGACTTTTAGTAGTTTCCATCAACTATTAACTCACTATCTGTTTGCTCCCACACTGAAATAAGCAGCAACTTATAGTGAAATGGTGTAGTATCCAACAAAGAGAGCAAGTACAAATTTCGAGATCACATTGCAGGATATACATACTTAAATCTATATGAACAAGCAAAGAGTCATAGCATTCTTTTATTAAATCATATAGAAGTAAACAATATGCAGAGGTAGTAGTTATGGTTTCAAGTATGCTACCTAAATTTAACAGCTAATATATGAAGAATGTAAACTACTAAAAGTTATTGTCTTTACTAATCTAAAAACACATAGACAATGTTCTGGTCTATGAGGAGCCTGTTTTGTAATTAAACGACAAGTATAAATATGTAGTGAAAAATAAAGCTACTGAAGTTAGCTACACAATTAACCAGTGTTTCTGCTTTAATAGTTTCAGTCAGTAAACAACTCAGTTGAAGTGAAAAATAATACAATAATTCCATAGATTATTTGATCTAGTATATAAATAACTACAAATTTCAGCAACTAATATAGAACAAATGAATGAAATAGAAATAAGATCAGGGTTTAAGAATTCGACCTATCAGAGGTGGGGCGTGTATTCACTTCCCTAAGAAATTTCGGCCAACGTATGAGACTTTAGGAACAAGACACTCCCTAGTGGTCCCCCCCCCCCCCCCCCCCCCAAAAAAAAAAAAAATTTAAAAATAAATCAATCAATCAATCAAACCATATTCTCTTTTTGGCATGAATGAATTGAAGACAAGATAAACTCAATGTAACTCTTTCAAATGCTCTAACTATGTATGTAAAATAGAGAAAATAATTAAGAGAGAGAGAGAAAAGATAGATGAGAGTTTAAGGACTTGTTAATAATTTTTCTTGGTTGTTATTTTGTCCTGAATGAACAACCAATTTATAGAAGAGTGAAGGATCATCTAGTCATTGGAAACATTTAGAGAGTATGTGTAACATAATGAAACGATTGGACAAATGTGGGCTTCTATGAGTAGGTAGCCATCATCAAGAATATAGGGTGGCTCATTGGGTGGTCGCTTACTCTCATGTCCTCCAACCAAGCAATTAAGAGAAGGAACATAATAAGCTGTAGGGTTATAAAGAAAGAGTAATGTTGCACTTATTATCTTCTCCATTACCTTTCTCTTTACTAACTTAGATGACACACTACTAGCGGAGATTATTGTAGTGTATTTATAGAGTAGGTGGTAAAAACCTTTAATAGTAATGTGCTATCTAAGATAGTGAAGATAAAAGTAGTGAAGAATTTAATGCCACTAAAGTCTCGCACATAACTCTCTCATGCAGGGGCAGAGCTACATAGTAGCTTGGGGGGGACACTTGGGACCCCAAAAATTTTATAAAACCCCCCTTATAGATTGAATAATTTTTATTTGTCACCCCCAACTTAAAAGTTTTTGGGACCCCAAGCCCCAAACCATCTATTAACAGGCTTAAATAGTGGCGATAACTAATTCCTCATTTTATTAATTAAGCTCAAACTTAAAATTTTCTTTATTCTATTAATTAAGCCCAAACTTTATTTAAAAAATCCAAGCCTCAACCCATCTATTAAACCCAAACTTACCTCATTTCCATCATTCTCTCAAATCTATTTTCACCGTTAGCAGCCCTTGCATCCTATTCTAAAAGTGAATAAAAATTTGAAGGCATGAAAAAGCGCTTCTCTCCCTCAATTTAAGTTCAACTTGGTACTTCTCTATCCTTTCTCACTTTTTCGAATTGTGCCCTAGACTTTTTGTTATTTCTCAATTTCAATATCAATTTTAATATGATTTCAATTTCAAATTTTCACATACTTTTGAATCTATAATCTGCAATTGAAGGCATGAAGAAGAGCTTCTCTCTCAATTTAGGTTCAACTTGGTAATTCTCTATTCTTTGCTCTCACTTTTCAAATTGCGTCCTAGATTTTTTTATTTCTCAATTGCAATTTTAGAATTTCAATTGCCACAATTTTACTTGTGAGATGATAATATCAGAGTTTTATTATATGAAACCTTGTCCCCGGGGGGGGCAACAACTTTGATGATGCAATATATATATATATATATATATATATATATATATATATATATACATAGGACCTCCATTTTGAATTGTCTGGCTCCGCCACTGCTCTCAAGACAACATACCGCAAAGTCTTCAAAAAAAACTTTGTGGGGCCCACACTCAGGATCCATATTTCTAGGCTTGATGATCCTTTTTATTAATTTTTTTTGCTTATGTTGGAACGGTTCAAATGCGTCAAATGCAATTATACCAAACTTTTCTTTACACTAATCATAGTTGCAATATATATATACATAGGGAAAAAGAGGTATGAGCAACTTGCTCATTTAGTAAATAAGCAATTGATGATGTGATATGCATGTAATTGGAAAATCCTTAAAGAGGTTAGTTGTCCAATATATCACATGCATGCCACATAATTATTTGCACATTTACTAAATGAGCAAGTTGCTCATATCCTTTTTACCCCTCTCTCTCTCTCTCTCTCTCTCTATATATATATATATATAAAAAGAGGAAGAGGAGACACTCAAGTAAGGCAATCATTCTCCCTGACCTTCCTCTCTGTATCCGCTTCGTATCTGATCTGTTGTCCATTTAAGAAGAAGAGGAGGAGGAGGAAAAGGCTGCTGACAGAAGAGAGTGAGCACACAGCGGCACTGGTAGCGTCGAATTTAACTGAATATATACTCTACTTTCCATTTCCGTTGCGTGCTCACTTGTCTTCCTGTCAGCTTGCCATGCGGTATTCTCACCGGCTGCTCACCTCTTACCCTCTAGCTCGGATCAGAAAGCAGGAGCACTCTGCTAATTACTCAGGTTAGATTATAAGTTTTGATTAGTGTGTTATTTTGTAACTGTAATTTTGGATAGAAATTAGCGACGAGAAAAAGTTAGAAAGAAAAAAAAGTACACTTTAGAAGTTTTGATACTGTAGCTTAGACTGTGGGGTCGTTTAGGTAATATCTGAAATAGTACAAGACTCCTTTATTGTACTCTTTCTCCCTCTTTCTCTCTCTTAGGGCTTGTTGTCATTTAGGGTTTGGATTTTACTTTGAAATGGGAAAATTTTCAGTGTAATTATTCGACCAAAGGTGGGTTTTTCTTTTCATTTCATTTTGTGATTTTTTTGCAAGGAGGAATTTTGGGCCTAATTTAAATTGTGTTTTTATGAGAATTTTGCAGACCCAGGTTGCTCAGATTCTATGCGGATCTATGTTGGTTTCAAATTTTGGCTGTTCAAATTCATGGGTGGACCAATTCAGTGACCCATCAAAGGTAATTCCTGTATATCTACTTGAAAACAAAAAAAAATGCAATTAATTATAATCTACAATGTCTGTGTTTCTTTCAAAAAGCTCAGAACTTGGGGTTTGTTCACAAGTGTAATGATTTGTGTTGATTCATGAAGTTATTAGTGAAGGGAGGTTCGGAGATTGAAGAAGCATTTCTTATTACAATTTGTACGTGGGGTTTTCTTTTACCCTTATAAGATTAGAGTTTCTGCTATAAAAAAAACTCAAGCCTTGCGCTTGTTTTGGAGATGGGTCAGTTTTGATTATTAGGAAGACAAATGGAGCTGAAGTGATGAACAGGGGAATGGCTCTGTGAGGGTGTTAACTAAGGTACTTAGCTTCTTGGACCTCAGACTCGTGAGGAATCTTTTTTTATATATGAACATTGTGTGTTTCTAATTTGGTGGGAGTATGTGCTATATTCCATGTACAATGCATCAATTTATAATTGGTTCATTTCATTTCCTATGTTTTTCCCTTTTTGTTTTTAAGCTCTAGCATTGCAAAATTTTCTTTTTATGAGAAGGATGGGAATTTACATTGCAAATTGAAGTTTTAGAGTCCACAAAGATTACAAGTAAAGCCCTTTGATGGGTTACAAATTATTTCGCTAATTGTCAGTATAAGTAATTAAATTTAGTTATTAATTGTTTTGCCCAGTAGGGTGTACTTTGTATGTAAAAGTATGGAATTTGGTAGTAAACAAGTCTTGTCTTGCTTAACTAGTTCAGCGTATAAATTGACAGTGTTGATAATTGTAGTGCTTAAAAATTTCACTAAGATTTGGTTTATTATTTTCCGTGATAGTATGACTTTAGTAGTTGTCATTGCTCGAAGTGGGGTCCAAAGCCATTTCCATTTCAGAGCCAAGCGATGTATAATACTCAAACTTATAATGCTTGAAGTTCCAAATGCTATTAGTGAATGCTTCAGTATTTTTTGAACTAATAGATGTAGTGATATGAACTCAGTGTTGGAGTAATTAAGCTAGATATAGAGTTGCCCTGCATCTTCTGGACTGTTGATTCCCAAAAAAACGGCGGATACTGCTCTCATGTTGTTGTAGAAGATAGATTGTTATGAATAGCCACTTAATAGCATTTGGACATATAGGAACGTTAGACTGCAAAAGAAAAGAAGCCTCGAGGGATCAAGTAGGGGATCTTACGTAAACTAGGGCAGATATTGTTCTTATCTTTGTTGTCAAAGCCAGATCGATTTCGAGTAGCCACTTAATTGTGTTTTGACAAACTAGTACATCACATAGCAAAAAAGAAAAAAGAACAAAAAAATCGAAGGATCAAGTAGGATTTTATGTGACTGTATCTTTTATCCAGCTGAAAATTAATCAGGAAAGTAAGTTATTTAAACTTGAAGTCAATATATACAGATCTCACTGATAATGATAAAAATCAGGAAAGTAAGTCGATATAAACTTGAAGTCAATATAATGGTAAAAATCACATCAAATCAGGGTCGTACGATCCTATGACATATCCTAAAACTTCTACAGGTGGATTAATAACAGGCCTTGTTAGCATGTCCGGGCCTTCTCCAGACTTCTCCACAAGACATGGGCCGCTTCCAAGCCCATTAAAAGTGACAGATTAGGTCCACTAGGAGAGACACCCAGCCCATTAGATGAATCCGTTAGATTGATATGAATTTCCTAAACTGTTTCTCAGACCTATAAATACTCTCCTCCTCCTCAGTTAGAAGGTAATCAACAATCCGTAATTTCTCTCTCAAACACTTTTTTCCTCTCTAGGTCTGACTTGAGCGTCAGAGGGTTTGACGCCGGGACCACTCCCGATGTTTCAGGTTTTTTGCAGGTCCATCAGCCGCATCAGCAACCGCTGAATTCAGATCACAGTGTTAAATCAACATCCAGATTCACTATCAGGAGCTCTAACCACTTTTTTCGACAACGATCAAGGGTCATTTCTTTAGTAGTTTCCATCAAATATAAACTCACTATCTGTTTGCTCCCACACCAAAGTAAGCAGCAACAGATTGGCTTCGTATGTGGAAAACTACACAGATCAGACTTACCACCATTCCACCAAGACTAAGAGGCAAAGTGGCAGCCTCAAGCCGTCGCACCAATTCTCTTCGTTGACTAGCTACTCCTGTGGAGAACCCAATTCCTCCTCAATAGCTGGATTCGCCCCAACAGCCTAATCAAGCTCTATCAATGGAGATGCACTGGGGGCTCCCGACAAAGTCGTCCTGAACCGCAACATGTACAACACCCTCTACACGACTGTATCTCAGTCCATAATGCTTCCACTAATTCAATGACCTCGCAAGGCCCACAAGGTTAAGAGATGTCTGCCAAATCATCAACGTCAGACAACAAAGAACTAATTTACAGGTCCGCTTAGATGAGAGACGCATCAAAACCGAGGCCTCCCGCTCGGAACGTCAGTTGGACCGGAGAAGCAATTATCCCCAAAGACAGAGATCAAGGCATTCCTCCTCTCACAGGGGGCGCGCTGTAGCAAGAAGCCTGACTCATGAGAGTCAAAAGCATCTTAAGAGAAACAAAGAGAAAGAGGCCCCAGTCACTAGGGACGAACTAGAAAACTTTAAGCTTGACATCCTCCGAGTCATCCAAGGCAGTCAAGATCAGGGCCGACGATCACGGAGTCATAACCATACTCCTCCAAAAGAAGAAGAATCCAGCGACTCAACTGAATCCAAGGAAAGGATGATCAAGTCCTTCGTTGTATTCTACAAGTAGAAGACCGCTTGGAATAGATGAAGAACGAAGGAAACAGCCCCAGTAGGGCTTACCGCCCCAGTCGACCTCCTTTCAGCAAATTTATCTGTGATGCAACCATTCTGAAGAACTTCAAAGCTCCTTAAATTGAATCCTACAATGGAGTGCAACCATTCTGAAGAACTTCAAAGCTCCTTAAATTGAATCCTACAATGGAGAATCAGACCCGGTGGATCATATTGAGAATTTTAAAACACTCATGTGTCATACATTCCCTGCAACTTTGAAAGGATCGGCAAGGGAATGGTACTCGCACCTAACTCCAGAGTTAATATTCTCTTTCGACTAGCTCAAGGAGCTCTTCGTAGCGCACTTTGTTACATCCGCAAGGCTAAAAAACCAGGTGCTTCCCTATTGGAATTAAAGCAAAGAGACAGAGAACTAGTGAAAGACTTTGTTAAGCACCTCAAAGTCGAAGCAAGGTTCATTTCCTCCCTAAATTCATCAGTGGCGGCTGCCGCATTCCGCTACAACATCACTCATTAAGACATGAAAGTCTTCCTCGCGAAGAAGCCTCCTAAAGATTTTACTGAGCTCCTAGAAAGGAGTGACAAATATATCAGGGTCGAGGAAGCTCTTTATCCTCAGAGCATGAACGATTCATCTTCCAGGAACAAATGGAAGAATACAAACGAGGAAGGACCCAGGAAATTTTAGAAAGACGATGCAATTCAACGCCGTCCACCTTCAGCACCACGCTTCGACAAGTTCACTCCTCTCAACGCAAGCATATCAGCCATCCTCATGGAAGTTGAGAATGACTGAATAATCTGCCCTCCGTCCAGTTGTCCACAGCTAGCACGAAAAAAGTCAAAAATAAGTGGTGCGCATTTTACAGAGATCATGGACACACTACTGACAATTGTCGAGCCCTCAAAGAAAAACTTGAAGGCCTAATTTGCTGGGGCTATCTCTCTCAATTTTTCCAATAAAACAACTATGTCGAAACTCCTCTGGGGGGGCTAATAAGCGTCAAAAGAGGCCCTCTGAATCACGAGACTCAGAACACATGGCCAATCTCCACTCCATCCACGGAGGGCTGATGGGGGTAGATTCAAACTCCTCCCGCAAAGCCTTCGTAAGGGAAGTAAACTTAGTACATAATATTCTATCTGCCAAGAACATTAGGGTCTCGATATCTATCTCTAACAATGACTTAGAAGGTATCCGAACACCTCATTGCGAAGCATTGGTTATAAACCTTTACATTGTGAATCATAAGGTACGATGCATCCTGGTGGACACACTACAAACCGCGACGGCTTTAGCGGCGTACCTATCCTGGTGGTTTGCAACAATGCCGGGATAGTTTGGGGGGAGGGTTATTCTTTTAAAAATCTAGTATCTGTAGCGGCGTTCACATTACGCGCCGATATAAGTAGGGACCTATAACGGCATTTTTAAAAGAAAATGCCGGCATAGTCCGTTTATATCGCGAGTTCAGATATTTTAATCTTTTATGAATAGATTCAGTTTCTATCACGGCATTTTTTTGCAGTACATGCCGTTGTAGGTATTCGCTATTACGGCGTTTTTACGAAACTGCCGTCATATCCAATATAAATCATTTTCCCCAAACCCCACCCCATTTTCATTTGCCCGCCCCAAATTAAGTTAACCCTAGCTACATCTCTCCTCCCTCTCCTCTTCCCAAATTACTTACCACCGCAATCGCGGCCTCTCATCCTTACCCGATGCTTTTCACCACAACGCTCCACCGTCGAAGCCATCGAAGCCGGCTCTCCACCTTCCCCCCGCTCACCGTTGAAGCCAACTCTCCACTTTCCCCCCACTCACCAACATTGCTGCCCCTCGACTTTCCCCCCTCTCACTGTCGAAGCTGACTCTCCACTTTCCCCCCTCTTCTACCTCGATCTCACCACCGCATCTCCCCCCTATATCCTGCCTACCAAGGTAACTGGTACAAATTTATTTGGAGTTCCTTATCATAATTTGTGTTCGGTTATGGAAGTGTTAGTGTGTTGTTGTAGTAGTAGCTCAGTTATGAATCAATTAAATCCTTTGTCGAATGATAATTTTTTTGATAGGGTTTATCATATTGCTTAGTAATTAAATTTAATAGGGTTTAGTAATGAAATCAATTAAATTTGGGTAAAGATTTTAAATCTTGTTTATCATATTGCTAGGGTTTAGTAATACTGATCGGGTTAATATTAATAATCTAGACCAGAAAATTTTATTTTCCTCCCATTTTTTGGGGGTTTCAGAGGAGAGGACCAACATTCATTTCAGGAGATGCCAATGAAGTTATTAAGAAGGATAAGAAAATTAGTTCCTTTTATCTTTGTAGCATTGCTTCCACAGTTGTTTTGTAATCAGGTTTTGTATGATCTGTAAATTTTTCTTATGGGTATCAGCAAGATGCTAAGATCAAACTTGAGCTCATGAACTTGCACTATACCTCGCTTGAAATGGCTGTAAAAATATGTATCTTTTGTTTATAAAGATTGGAATCACAGTTAGCAGCTACATGTTTTGTTCTTTACAAAGATAAAAGGATTGTATGTTTCATACACCCAGAACAGGCTTGTGTATGCATATAATTATTAGCTTGTTATATAACTCGATATTTGGATAAGACAAGTCTACCCATTAGTACATCTATTTTTTTCTGCATCCTTTTTCCAATAGCAATATCTCTTTGGTTTGTCACTTTGTCCTTGTTTGATCTATTTGCAGTTGCAAGATACTGCTTTATCGCTCTTTGATTTGTTGTACATATTTGGTGTAGTTGTGATAATAGGCTTACAATGAAGTTATGTAGAGCGGAAACAAAAACAAATGAAAGTTGACAGGATGTAACATTTTCATATAATTTTAGATTATTAATTATGTTCTTGCTTACTGACGACTGATATGAGTTTTATCATTTGTCTTTCAGATATGCATTAACTACAGTTAATCTCAAAATAATTCCCAAAGTCTGCTCATCCAGATGAGAACTGGGAGTATTCCCCTTTATTCAGTTTGGTTCAAAATCTTTAAACAAGTAAACAACTATTGAGCTTGCTCTATCATATGTACTTTGTTTTCTATAAAATTATTTGATATGCTAATAAAAAAATTCCATTTTTGATAAACAGAGCCCAAAGACAGAGCAAAAGAGTTGGTCATTGCTGCTTGCCGCTAACCATTAGCAGGTCAGATTTCTTACATTATCCTATATTTCCTTGAATCATGTTCAATCTGCTCCTAACTTCTATAATGTTATCTTTTTCTTTCCAATTTGTCTGTGAAATAATTAGAAGTGCATACTCTTTTTGGAGCTTCTTTCCACCATTGTGCATATTGAGGTAAGGGAGGAAAACTCAAGAAAGTAAGAACCTTAAACCCTCAAATCTAATAATCAAAATCTGAAACTAAAAAAACTGATGAAAATGGCTTTGTAGGGATGGGATTGTGTATCTGACTTTTGAAATCGCCTACCACTGTTGAACTAAGATGTTCATTGTTGTCACTAATAATGCATCAGAAGGACTTTGCTATTTTTGATTTGTCCATTTTTGGAGAACCGATACGGGAAAGGTATATACTAACGCAACTTCCAGTCTTTGTATTTCTTTGATTATATACTTCATTGATGTTGCTAATTATAATCATTAATAGAGGAAGGCTGGCATCGGTGTCAAAAGCCGAAAAATGTTGAAACTGAAGCATACCACTGGGAGCTCTAGCTTAGCAGTAGTCCGAGATGAGCTGGTAAACCACGCTTCTTTTAATGAATGAAGTTTAGTTACTAAGTGCCTTTGCCTACTCATCAAATACTCAATTTCTTTTTGCTTCTATTCATGCTTTATTTATGTTTTGTAATAAGATCATTTGATTTCATATAACTTGACCAACAAACTAGTTAAGGTACAGGTACTAGACTAAATGAAAAGTGAGTTGAATTATTTTATTACAGTTTTAAATACCGATATTACATATATATAGGAAGCATCAAATGAGGGAGAGGGCGTCGGTGATGTAGATTTTTTTGAAACTACTCACACTGGTAAAGATGAAAAATTTAGAGATGACGTTGCAGCTGAGATAATGGTAAGTATGAAGCTTCGAAATTAATTGTTTTAACCTAAATAATTTTTAAATTAAATTTGTCTTTGTTATCAATTGCAGAAGGACGCTAGAACGATGATCATGGAGAGATCATCTTCTTCTTCCGCCGATCCATTGGCACTACAACGTGAAGTTCTCTCCGAATTGAGGGTACGCGAGCATCCCGGTCGTGTGCGTGGGATGGGCTAGGACTGACACCCTCCAGCGTCTTCGATTCTAATGCATGTTCTTCCAGTGGGGCCACAAAGGAGGAGGTGGATCAGTTGAGTGCAACAGTGGCACTTCTGCAGACCCAAATGGCCGAAATGGTAACGTTAAGAGCATCCACAGTCGTTTTTCTCATATGCTATAAAATGGCAGCTACAGTAATAGCAAATACAATCGATCGCTGCGGTCGTCGTTTGCTATATTGTTTCTCATTTTTTAGAAATAAGCGAGCGACGGTATATGATATACCGTCTCATCGTTTCAAATAAATTAAAAAAAAGTTAATTACTTATTAACTATTAAACTATACTAATTAACTAAATTAAATAATATAATAATAACTAAACCTAATTAATTAACTACCTAAACTATAATTACTACCTAAACCTACCCAAATTAACCAATCTGGCTTGGACGGGGATACATTCCCCGTCCGGGGAATCATTCCCCGGCCCACCGTTTTGTTGTTTTTTTGTTTTTTTTTTCTAATCATCCAATCTGGCCATTCATTTATTTAAAAAAAAAAAAAAGTAGAGACGAGGTTACATACCCCGGCCGAGGTATGTTTCCCCGTCTGAGGGAATCATAAAAAAAAAAAATTAAGTGGGAGAGACGGGGTATCATATCCCGGACGGGGAATCATTCTCCGTCCTTTATAATTTGAGAATCGCTATTCTGTTTCTCATATATGAGAAACGAATATAGCACGTTTGCTATAAAATGGCAAAATGAGAAACGATTGTAGCGGTTCGTTTGTTATAATATGGCAAAATGGCATATATAGCAAACGACTGTGGATGCTCTAATAGGGCAACAGCCGCACGGAATTCCACTGGTTAGTTTCTGGTTACTTGAACACGCTAGTTAAATATATGTCTGTTGTGCAATTACCAATTGCAGAAGCCCCCATTATCAAGACTGATGCTTAGCTCATGTTTTTTTTCTTGATAAGAATCATCAAGAGTCTTTTATAAAAAAGGTTGTAATTAAAAGTGTGCTAATTCCAAACCACTTTTTATTAAAAAAAAAGGTTTTAATTAAAAGTGTGCTAATTCTCAAGTAAGGCTCCAAAAATTTGTTGTGAATGAAAGAGTACGAGCAGAGGTTTGGAGTGAGAGTGCACTAAGAGCTTTGTTATCAGTGTTATCTTTATGCATGGTGCATTTGAAATCAAAGTATGAGCAGAGGTTTGAAGCTTAATTTGAAATTAGGTTTGCTCATGAACATAAATAAGAGATGCTTAAGAGCCTACTAACATGTACTCAAGCCACTGCTTAAACAGAACCAAGATTTGAATCTCGGATATGCATGCATGTTTACATAATTTGGTATCAACATCGTCATCATAAGAAATTTTAGTATTTTAATTTCCCAACCGCACCATGAAGGGGTTATTTGTTTATTGGCATGTTAGGTATTGTTTTGAATCAAGTTAGGCTTTATCATATTGGTTAGGTTATCTTAATTTCGTTCCCAAACAGGACGTTACTAGTGTAACTTCTTAAGTTAGGGTCTGCGATTTGTCGTGTACTTTAGAGAAATTTGTCGTTGGTGTTTCTCTAAGTGCATGTATTAAGTTATATAATTAAGATTAATTTACACTTTCGTCAGTTGGCAACTTCACTGCTCAGAGTGTTGCAAATATTTATCGAGGGAGCAGGCTTGTGTTTAGATAGAGTGAAAATAATGTACCTAAAGAAAATCTTATTCATCCATCCTGACATAAAAGTAAGAACTATCAGAACTAAATACATGAACCTTTGATAATTTATCAACTGTCCAGTAGTTGCATGTCTGAAAATAAGTAATAAAGGCAAGTGGAGTAAGGTTCCAGTATATACATAAGAAACATCTATTAATTTTGAACAAGCTATCAAATATAATGTTCTCCACTGATAAAATGCACTTGAAGATATTACCAATTATACAGATCATTTCCATTGTTTTCACCTCAAGAAAGATTACAAAACCAAATTAATTATGACGATCAGGTGGTCCCTATAAATTATACGATCACTGTCATTTTACAGTTTAATAGGCTCATCATTGAATGCATTGTGTCTTGTTTTTGTAAATTTAATTTCATTTCCAATCATGATACCCATTTACCGTTGTATCTTTAACACACATGGATATCAAATATTCTACATTGCGATGAAAATGCTAATGCATTTAGAAATGATATAACTATCCAAATTCATATGTATCTGAACAATCCAATTAACTTTGACTACTGTTCTAGGCTAGTTATATGTTGTATGTATGTTTATTTGGTCGGAATATAAATTCATCTTCATTGTACATAAGAAGGTTATGGACTTGTCGAATTTGTTCCCATGGCTGTATGTAACTTTTTCGGGTGGGGAGAATCACAAAATATTAGATACACATTTTAAAGCAGCATCATCAAATTATACATATATTCAAGAGTATTATTATTTTTGGTCATCAACAACAAGAAGAAGAAAACGAAGGAGAAAGTCATTGCAGCATCATCCCCTCGGTTGATTTTTTGCTCTGATATCACTTTATTTTACTTTTTGATGTCTATTTTGTTAATATACTAATTGGACATGGTTATGCTAGTTTGATGGGAATACGTATCAATTAATAATGCATCGTTCTGATCATATTCTCTTTTGATTGTAAGTTGTTTCGCTAGTATCTTTTTAATGAAACACTGACAAATTTTTTAATACAACTAAGGACTATACATGAAATACTATACAATCATTATGAACTGCATTTCCTGATTAATTAGCTCTAAAGCCTGCAGAGCCAGCCAACATAGGCTAAGTGATCTAAGCAGTTTTATCATTGCTTCTCATGTAATTGAATTCTGTTATTAAAAATGATCTAAGCAGTTTTGTGCTCTTTTTCTTCTTTTGTTTGACAAATTGATGATGAAATATTTAATTTTTTCTATAGGGCCAGCGTATTCCATCAGTTTCCAGTCACGCACATATACTAGGGCAAAATAACGATGGAATTGGAAGCAATAGCGGGCCACACGAGGAGACTCCCATGCTGTAGTTTGTCGAATTTGGACTTTTTAAAAATGTTTTGTAGGAATTATATCTATGTTTTGTAATAACTAAGTGTTGTACAACATATACATTTGATACTCGTTGTATGACAGTTTATATGTGTTACATATTTTGTTTTCTATTGAGTTGTTTTTTGTGATGTGTGACTTTTGGTTCTTGATTATGATATTATTGATTTACCTTATTTGCATTTAAATTTAATATGATTACATGTATTTGTAATATGCGATTAATTACTGGTTTTTTAATTGAAAATTTTATAATAAAATATAAAAAATAATATATAAAAAATATTTTTTTTTAAAAAATCTATTGCGGCGTTTACCACGGAACGCCGCAATAGGTACTACAGCTTCTGAGTACCCTCTATTGCGGCGCTGGACCAGCACCGCAGTAGGGTACCAATGCTAGTTTTTTAATCGTGGTGCAGTCCCGGTGCTTGGAAAAAGCGCCGCTATAGCTATTTTTTTTCAAAACAAAACGCTCCTATAACGGCGGTTTGGCAACGGCGTTATAGGTGGACACCCTATAGCGGCGACATCCGAAAACGCCACGAT
This sequence comes from Hemerocallis citrina, assembly GCA_017893485.1. Taxonomy (NCBI): domain Eukaryota; kingdom Viridiplantae; phylum Streptophyta; class Magnoliopsida; order Asparagales; family Asphodelaceae; genus Hemerocallis; species Hemerocallis citrina. The sequence continues at coordinate 183,866,239 of CM030365.1, forward strand.
AGCCTATATGGCTATAACGACGCACGTTCTTACGGCGCTTTTAGCGGCGATTTCAGAAGCGCCGTTATGAGCTATAACGGCACCAAAAAATGCCGCTATAGCCTTGTAAAAGCGCCGCTATAGCCTGTGCGGTTTGTAGTGACAATGGCAGCTCAGTAAACATCATTTTCATGAACGCTTTCAACGGCCTCAAGATCTCTCGAGACAGGCTCAAGCTAGCTGGCTATACACTCCACAGATTCTTTGGTGTCCCCGTTCAAGTATAAGGAATTGTCACACTCGATGTGACAGTAGGAAAATCTCCTGCTACACGAACGGAAGCACTGGACTTTATGGTAGTCGACGTCAGAGCCGCATACAACTTAATATTCGGCCGTCTCGGTCTAGCAGCCTTTCATCAGTTGCTTCAGCCTTCCACATGAAAATGATGTTCCCAACAAAAGCCTACATAGGTCAAGTTGTAGGGAGCCAACAGGCAGCACGAGCATGCTACACTGCTAGAATAGGGGCTCGGTTTTCCCCCTCGACACCATAGAGCAACCACTAGAAAGTAATCACAGCAACACCGAGTCCGTAAACGAGCTTGAAGATACTGCACTAGACAATCCTATCGAGAACTTCCAAACCTGCAAAATCATCTCCCACCACGTCTGAGTTCGTCCTCATCAGAATATAACAAATTTGAATCCCCCTCCCGAAACCACTCTGCTCATTCAACAGAAAGAAATAGTCTTGCATAAACACATTGAAAAATCTGAAGATCTCCCTAATCTCTGCAAAACAACGAAAGTCTCGCTCTAAAACAGGTAAATCCAGGCAAGGTCTACCAAGTTGTTTGCCTAGTGGCTCTTCAACTTGAACACCCGGAAGGCAAGGAGATATCAGCATGGACTTGAAAAGTGGAATACCTCATGAACTAATGCCCGCCTTCTCTATATATTTTCAATATTTTCTAAATATAGGTCAGCCACTAAAGCAGCTATTTAGTTTTACTTTTCAAGAAAGACAGCTTTCATTTTCGGTCACTGCATGTAATAACGGCCAACCACTAGAGCAACCACTTAGTTTTATTTTTAATAAAATTTAGTATTATTAAAAAATTATTGTACAACTTTACCGATGCATACATTGAGTTAAATGTCAAGCTTACTCCTAACAACGGCATAAAACACTCATTAGAAGTTCCTTATAAGATGGGTTTGGAGTCCATACATATGGCTCGAAATTACTCTAGCAATTTGCAACAAAGCAAGTTCAGAGTTCGTTTCGCAATTTGATTTGCTCCTGCAATCCATTAATGTCTCGATGACAGGTTCGGAGTTCATTCCCATGGCTCGATGTTACTATAGCAACTTGCAACAAAGTAAATTCAGAGTTAGACTCGCCATTCGATCTGCTCTTGCAACCTGTTAATACCTAAACTAATAAGTTCAGAATCTATACTCATGGCTCGGGGTTACTTTAGCAGTCTGCAACCAAGCACGTTCAGAATTCAACTCGCCATTCGACCTGTTCCCGAAACTAGTTAAAATTCCGTAAAGACATATTAGAGTCTGAAATCGTGGATTGTAGTTACTCCAATAAAACTTTCAAAAGCAACATTTGGAGTTCAACTCGCCACTTGTTATGACTCTCACAATTTGTTGGAGGACCCATACTGCAAGTTTGGAAAACAACTCTCCCTCATAGTTTCTCCCTCAACTAGCTGAATACAAGACGGATAAGTTCTATACTCTGTCAAATATTATGCATACCATCGACGGTTCATTAGCTATACACAACAAATTTGAGGCCTTGTTCTTTAGCTGCAAAGAACCCAAGCAACGGCTCATCTATCTCAACAACAAGTTACACAACAAGGATCAAACATATAAAAAGAATTCTTCAAATAACATAACTATTGCAAATCTATGCAGTCAGATCCTCTTGAAGTTGAACAATGATAACGGCTCACCTCTTGATTACACAAATTGATTCTAACCCTAGAGTCTATGGCCATATATATAGCCCCCAAGTAAATCCTAAAAGATAAACACAAATCCAGCTATTAGGCCTTAAACTCGTCAGCCCAAAAATGCACAATGCCGAAGTCGGTCGACCGCACCCCCAAGGTCGGTCGACCGCAACGTGTAGAGTCAAACCTGAGACACGACTGGTTGAATGCATGGTTGACCGTCACCCCCTCTGTTAGACCCTGTACACTCGAAGAACTCTCAGCAGTTTAGGTAGGTCGACCGCGCAGTCGACCGCAATTCTCCAGACTGCATTCTTCTACTCATTGTTTGTCTTCTCTTGCTTCTTTGTCTCCTCCTCTTCTTCTCCAACTTTAAGTACTCATTGCCTACGTGTATTTGAGGCCAAAATCCTAACAATTATCTTGTAGATATTGAGATAGAAGCAGGTTAAAAGATTAGTATGGTTTACACCTGTTTTTGAGTACTATGGGGTATATGTGTAGGTCCCGCCACAAAAGTGCATGCACTCATGCATGCAACGATTGGTGCATGCTGATGCATGACAACGTTTGGTGCAAGCATGGTGTCTCTTCCGAAGCATGGTGTCTTTTCCGAAGCATGGTGTCTCTTCGAAAGTATAGTGTCTCTTCCCCTCCTATAAATTCTCACTATTTTCTTCATTTGAAGATACACTCAACTGAAGAGAAAAATAGAGATTGATAGCCACAGAGAGCTTATAAAGTATTGAGAGTTTTTTTTGTAAATCTTTTGAGATTGAGAAATAATATTTGTGTTGTTTTCTTCTCAAATTTATCTCTGTTGTTTTTTTCACGATCCTAACAAGTGGTATCAGAGCCAGGTTGAGTTGTTGAGTGCCAAAAGCCTTTGCAGATCAAGATGTCGATGGAGAAATCAATATCATCATCATCATTTGGAGCCATGATCAAGCTTACTGCCACCAACTATACACTTTGGAGACCTCGGATGGAAGATCTCCTAAGTTGTAAAGATCTCTTTGATCCTATTGAGGAGAAGGGAGAGAGACCTGAAGCTACCAATGAGGCGGACTGGAAGAAGATGAACAGGAAAACGATCGGTCAGATTCGACAGTGGATCGATCACAGTGTCTTCCATCATGTTGCCCAGGAGACGGATGCTTTTGCCCTTTGGAAGAAGCTGGCGGATATGTACCAGGCCAAGACAGCTCGAAATAAAGCCCTGCTGATGAGACGGTTGGTGAACCTAAAGCTACAGGGAGGAACTTCTGTAGCAGAACACACCAGCGAGTTTCAGAGCCTGGTGAATCAGCTATCTTCAGTGGAGTTACCACTTGAGGATGAGTTACAGGCACTTCTACTTCTCAGCTCTCTTCCAGACAGTTGGGAGACATTGGTGGTCTCCCTCAGCAACTCGGCTTCGACTGGCAATCTTACCATGTCTATGGTTAAGGATGCCCTATTCAATGAGGAAGCTCGAAGAAAGGACGTTGGCACAGAAGCACAAGCCTGTGTCACAGAAGTCTGTGGGAGACAGCGAGAGGAAGATCGAGGCAGGTGGAGAGGCAGGAGCCAAAGCAGAGGCAGATCGAGAGGCAAATTAAGTGATGGGAGGAGGCCTGCATACAACTGCCATCACTGTGGCAAACCAGGCCACATGAAAAGAAATTGTTGGAAGTTACAAAAACAAGGCGGTCAGGGAAGGTCACAACCAAAGAAGGAAGGAGATGCACAAGTCACAGTACTAGAAGATGTGGCTCTTTGCTCTCATGAGGATGAGACATGCCTCCATGTGTCGAATCAGGGCGTAGAATGGGTGGTAGATACTGCAGCATCTTGCCATGCCACTCCTCGAAAGGACATCTTCACGACGTACAAAGCTGGGGACTTTGGCTCGGTGAGGATGGGCAATTCTAGCTTTGCTAAGATTTTCGGAATTGGTGACGTTCGGATGCAGACTGATGCCGGGTGCACAATCACATTGCAGGATGTTCGCCATGTACCTGAACTTCGACAAAATCTTCTTTCGGTGAGAGCCCTAGATGAAAACGGCTATGATAACCGTTTTTGCAATGGCTCGTGGAGGATGCTGAAAGGTGTAATGGTGATCGCTCGTGGACATCTTTGCAGCACTTTGTACAAGACTCATGTGAAGATCAATGTGGAGAGTCTCAATATTGTTGAACATGAAGCTTCGCAGAAACTGTGGCACCAGAGACTCGGTCACATGAGTGAGAAAGGTTTATCAACCTTGATGAAGGAAAATCTTATCTCCATTACCAAGAATGCAGAGCTTCAACCTTGCAGCAGCTGTTTATTTGGCAAGCAGCGAAGAGTCTCTTTTAGTTCCTCTTCGACAAGGAGATCAGAGTTGCTCAGTCTGATACATTCTAATGTTTGCGGTCCCATGGAGGTGGAGTCACTAGGCGGCAACAAATACTTTCTGACATTTATTGATGATGCTTCTCGGAAGGTGTGGGTGTATTTTCTGAAGACAAAAGATCAGGTCTTGGAAAGCTTCAAAACATTTCATGCCATGGTAGAGCGTGAAACGGGGAAGAAGCTGAAGTGCCTCCGCTCAGATAACGGAGGCGAGTATACATCCAGGAGTTTTGATGCCTATTGCAAGAGTCAGGGCATTCGGCACGAGAAGACGGTTTCACGTACCCCGCAACACAATGGGGTAGCAGAAAGAATGAACCGAACAATCATGGAAAGAGTCAGAAGTATGCTCAACACAGCAAAGCTGCCAAAGCCATTTTGGGGAGAAGCTGTTCGCACCGCCTGCTACTTGATCAATCGATCTCCATCAGTCCCGCTAAATTTCAACATCCCGGAGAAGAAATGGACCGGCAAAAACCCCTCCTACTCTCACCTGAGGACATTTGGATGTCTGGCTTATGCACATGTCTCAAAGGAGCTCAGGCAGAAGCTCGATGCGAGAACCACTCCATGCATTTTCATAGGCTATGGAGACGATGAGTTTGGATACAGGCTATGGGATCTGAAGACGAAGAAGCCCATCAGAAGTAGAGACGTGGTGTTCCATGAAAATCAGACATATAGGGACACTGAAAAGTCTACAATTGCTGAAAGACCTGTCAGTACTCAGGACTTTGTTCCAGATACAGTACCAGTACAAGCTGCCGCAGATGATGATGTTTCTGATCAAGAACTAGAAGCAGAACCAGAGGAGGAGGAAGAAGGGATTGATGAGCCTGGGGAGCCGCAACCTTTCACAGCTGCAGAACCAGTACAAGATAATGATACACCGCCTGAGACGAGTGAGCCTCAGCTACGTAGATCTGAAAGAGGCCATGTTCCGTCTACTAAATATCCAGAATCAGAGTACATTCTTCTTACTGATGAAGGGGAGCCAGAGAATTTCCAGGAAGCATTGTCTCATCCAGACAAAGACAACTGGCTGCACACTATGCGGGATGAGATGGACTCTTTAGAGAAGAACCAAACCTACGATTTGGTTAAGCTTCCAGGAGGGAAGAAGGCACTAAAGAACAAGTGGGTATTCAAGCTTAAGAAAGATGGCAGCGGAAAGGTGGTGAAGCACAAAGCTCGGCTAGTGGTCAAAGGATTCCTTCATAAGAAAGGCATCGATTTTGGTGAGATTTTTTCTCCAGTTGTAAAGATGACTTCAATCCGAGTCATGCTCGGATTAGCAGCTAGCCTAGACTTGGAGCTTGAACAAATGGATGTGAAGACTGCATTTCTTCACGGTGATCTGCATGAAGAAATTTACATGGAGCAGCCAGAGGGATACGAAGTTCCAGGGAAAGAGAATCTCGTATGTAAGCTGAAGAAGAGTTTGTATGGCCTCAAGCAAGCACCAAGGCAATGGTACAAGAAGTTTGATTCATTCATGGTGAGTCAAGGCTACAAGAGGACTGATGCAGATCAATGCGTCTACATTCAAAGGTCCCCTGATGGAAATTTCATTGCACTGTTACTATATGTCGATGACATGTTGGTCGTCGGACAAGATGCAGTGAAGATCAGACAGCTGAAGATAGAACTCTCTAAGGTCTTTGATATGAAGGACCTTGGGCCAGCTCAGCAGATTTTAGGTATGAACATCTCTCGAGACAGAAAGGCCCGAAGATTGTGGTTATCTCAAGAGAAATATGTTGAACGGGTGATCAAGCGATTCAACATGGAGGGTGCCAAGCCAGTTAGCATCCCACTGGCTAATCATTTCAAGTTGAGCAAGAGTTCGTGTCCCTCATCCAGGAAAGAGATCGAGAAAATGGAAGTTGTGCCTTATTCTTCAGCGGTTGGAAGTCTGATGTATGCAATGGTGTGTACGAGGTCGGATATTGCACATGCAGTGGGTGTGGCAAGCAGATTTCTCTCCAATCCAGGAAATGAGCATTGGGAGGCTGTTAAGTGGATTCTCAGGTATCTTAAGGGTACTTCAAAGATATGTTTGTGTTACGGGGGAGCTGATCCGGTTTTGGAAGGCTATACAGATGCAGATATGGCCAGAGATCTTGATGGTAGAAAATCGACTTCTAGTTTTATCTACACTTTTGCAGGGGGAGCTGTGTCATGGCAGTCAAGGTTGCAGAAGTGCGTTGCACTATCTACGACAGAAGCAGAGTACATTGCTGCCGCTGAAGCTGGCAAGGAGATGTTGTGGTTAGAGCGATTTCTACAAGAACTCGGGATCAAGCAGAATGACTACAAGGTACATTGTGACAGTCAGAGTGCTCTGGATTTGAGCAAGAATTCAATGTACCATTCCCGAACAAAACATATTGATATTCGCTATCACTGGATACGCGAGGTGATGGATCAACAATTGTTGAAACTGATGAAGATCCACACGAAGGAGAATCCAGCAGACATGTTGACAAAGATTGTGTCTCGGGAGAAACTAGAGTTATGCAGAGACATAACTGGAATGGATGAGAGATGACGATTGGTGCAGATGTGGCGTGAGGGGGAGAATTGTAGGTCCCGCCACAAAAGTGCATGCACTCATGCATGCAACGATTGGTGCATGCTGATGCATGACAACGTTTGGTGCAAGCATGGTGTCTCTTCCGAAGCATGGTGTCTTTTCCGAAGCATGGTGTCTCTTCGAAAGCATGGTGTCTCTTCCCCTCCTATAAATTCTCACTATTTTCTTCATTTGAAGATACACTCAACTGAAGAGAAAAATAGAGATTGATAGCCACAGAGAGCTTATAAAGTATTGAGAGTTTTTTTTGTAAATCTTTTGAGATTGAGAAATAATATTTGTGTTGTTTTCTTCTCAAATTTATCTCTGTTGTTTTTCTCACGATCCTAACAATATGTTCGTGAATGTGATGTTAGTTTTGAGTCCAATAGGGTCGGTCCTATGAAAATGGAATTGAAGACATTTTATTGGACCAGTATTGACTTAACTTCTGCCTTAAAATAATGTATTGGGTCTTAAATGTGCAAATTAAACTTAATTTTAACCAAATGTGCAACTTCCTATCCCATGGTTTAGGTTTAATTATCAACATAGATGGCATGATCAAGGTGCAAGGTGCTAAGCATTCCTAGCACGTGAGATGCAATTCACAAAATCAGTCAATCGTGTTTTCATAGTTTAACTAGGAGCATTTTTTTACAATGCTCTTGGAGGATGGCATGATCTTGTGGTCAGAGTTAAGTGAATATGTATTTGATCATGTGAATAAATGAAAATTTAGTTTTTGAACTTTAAATCTAACAAGTATTGGTAAAATGAGTACTGAAGACATGAAGTAATGTTAGCATACACACTTGGTATGGAGAGGATCTGCTGATTTTAGCTTAGTATCTAGATAAACTTTCTAGCAAAACGTAATAACAATCTAGATAAGCGCCTTTGCCTTTTGGATATATAGCACAAATGAGATAACTTGATAACTAGTTAGAGATTGTTAGCGTTGAGTAGGAGTGATGATAAATTAATTCAAATATAGCCGTGTTTGAAATTGGAGAACAAGGAATATAAATAGCTCCACTTTGATATTTATACCACTCTGTACTTTCATACACTAAAACATGCTGTTCACCCTTATTCTCTCGTGTATTTTTTATAACAATTATTTTCTGTCATGTTACGGCACCATCTTGATACATTAACTTAAACACACCGATACAAACTCTGCTTACAAACTCCGTTGCCTCTATTTGTAATACTCATAATTTTCTGTGCACTTTGACTATAGGCTGTTATATGACTTTAGTAAACCTATCACGCAAATTTAAGAAAAACATAGCTGCCTTAATTAGTTATATGCCGTCAGACTTACCTTCAGAAGAAAACATTGCATCCAAACTATACTTGAGAAGATCCACAACATAGAAACAATTTAGGTTTACTCCTGGAATTTGCTTGGTCATCCTAAGTCTTATTTTAAGCTTCTCGAACACTTTTGTCTTAATGGCTTGATGAAGATATCAGCTACTAGATCGTCCGTCTAAAAGTTTTCTAGCTTCACATTATTTTCTGTCTGTGGTAGCGGATGAAGTAATACATTTTTGTTTGGTGTATTGACCTCATCATAAGGCATGGTTTATTTTTCAGTGCTATTGCTGATTTCTTGTCAATGACAACTCGGTAATTATGCTTTCATCGCTTTCACGTTGTTTTCAATAGAATCTTGGTGTATTGACCTCATCGCTTTCACGTTGTGCTTGAGACTTTGCTAGAAAAGCACCTGATGTTTTTTCAATGTAATTATTTTCGCTGTACATCACCTCCTGGCTTCTTCTATGACCAAGATTCTATTAATGATCAATGTTGAACACATACTTGGATGTCCTCATCATTTCATGTCGTTCTCTCTATAACCTTTATCATTGTAGCTGCCTAGCATTGAATCTTCTATGTCTATATTAGTCCTTAGTTTATCTTTTCTTTGATATGTGATCAGCATGTGTCTAACATACTCTTAGTCACCATGAAGTACTCCTGCATTTGGCTCTTCCATGTATCGTATCTGCTCACTAGGCGATAATCAAGTGTTGTGGACTTCCAATTAAGGTCTTGAAAACATGATTCCAATCAGTTGGATACTAGATTGCAGTTACTTAAGTGGAATCTTCTAAGTATGTAGTGAGCATACTTCTATGAATATTCCATTATTAGATTGTGTTTCCTACTCTCCAACAAGTGGAGAGTGAGCGTGCGTAGTTTGACCAGGATATGAATACTTCTTCGTTGAAGGATTTTCTGTTATTAGATAGTTTTACTAAGAATCTGCATACAAGTGAAAAGTATGTGTCTCAGAGAGATAAATATTCCATTATTAGATGGAGAAAAAGAAAAAGGAAAACACTTTGCATCCAAGTGGAAAGAGTGTCTTCGACTAGGACCCTGTTAGGAGGATTTTAAGCAAGAATTCACTTAACTGGAAAGTATATATTTCTAGCATCAAAATAACATCTAATCATTAATTTGAATGTGATTTAATTTAACTATTCTATCAGAAGAATAACAATATAAAATTTGAGCTATTTTTTACCAGGTAAATTACATTTATATGTCCTAACATTTATCTGCCTTTACCTTTAAATACATCCATACGAAAACTTTTCCTTTTAAGAACCTAATGTTTTTTTTAAGCTTTTGCTACCTAACTTTCATAAACTAAAAAAATAAAAAGACACTTATACTCCTATTGTTCAATATTGTTTCCCTCTATTCTCCTTCATTTGAGATGCTTAAAACCTATCTCCCTCTCCTATGCAGATCTCATTTTTACCTCATTTACACTATCTAAGCCTTCAATTGCTATTTTTCGTCCAAAAGAAGAAAAAAATATGCAGGGGGGAAACATTCTAAAAATATCGCATTGGAATTTTTTGTCTAGAAAAATGATAGCATGTCACTCCAAATACAAACTCTATTTCCAACTCTCGCGCATTGTTGGCCCATGCATAATTTAAGGGGAAAATAGAAGTATATTTAGTTGGCATCACTTACTTTTTGTAACTTTTGTAACTGGGCCCATCATAAAGAGTTGCAAATGGAGTTGTATATTTGGATTGGCATGCCATCATATCTCGCCCACCTATTATTTCGTGGAATGGTAAAGTTTGGTAAAAATGTAAAGTTGGGAACATCCGGGTATTTAAAGGTATAGTTTTTGGCACTGAGGTATTTTAGTGTAAAGGTGAGTGAAAAAGTTAGGGCATTTACAGGTAATTTAGCCATTTTTACTATTGGATTAAACATTGTACAAAATAAATGGTGTAAAATAACATTTTGAACAAAAAAAATATGGTTTCACGAAAATAACTAGGAAATTCAACAATTGAACTCGATCCAGTTGCTTAAATCTTTGCACAATATTCTAGACTGTAGGTCTAAACAACTTGGAAATTTTGTTTGTTTATGTATTACTTGCTACACAAAAATTACATTTATAAAATATTTCGAATTTTGTTTTAAAGCTATTTAGACACAATAATGGCATATGTTATTGGATTTTGTAGCTAGATGGACTGAACTTAAACTTTCCCCGTAGTAGGATCTGCGCTGAAATTGACCAAAGAGGGTAAAAGATCCTAGTCAAACTAAACACAGAGACATTCCAAAGGGTGAATTTATTTTTCAGTACATAATTTCATTTCTCAAATAAGTTATTATGTGGACTTTTATTTTTAGACTCAACTTTTATTTATTATCTTCATGCTCTAAATTGCAAGAAATCACATGATGTATTGTGGAGTAGAAGTAAATATAGAATAATTCTAATAAGAGCATAGTAAATATAAATTTCAAGATTTTGGTTTAGTGGCAGGAGCCACAGGACACTTCATACCTACATTAGCTTATCATTGGTGGTACCACAAGCATCTCCGAGGAGGCCAAGGTGTGAGAGACTGTAGTATGAAATTGCTCTCTTTCACCATGAACCAAATCATCCGACCACAAATCGGAAGGCACTTGAAATTACATCCGACATACATAAGGAGATAATTAACATGCTTTCTCCATATCGATTATTATTAACTTCAGTACGCTCTAGTCTGTAATCAGGTTAAGTCATATCTCAATCCCTTTGGTAAGTCACAAACCTCAGTTCATATTATAGTATTTGGAAAACGCAGAGAAACAAATGGTTCATGACATGTAGAATGCTTGTTATCGTGCAAGTGATTGTTGTCTTGTTGTATGCTTAATGGTGATTGTGTTCATGCATAGTGACTTTGATTATTTGGTTACATTTTTTAGTACTCCATGCAAATCATGCCTCCTACTCGATCCCCATGAAAATCGGACAAATCAAGTATATGGGCATAGTTTTTGGAAAGATCCAAAGGTTTTTTTTTTTTTTTTTGGGGGGGGGGGGGTCTTTTCATAGAAATTGTATGCCCAAATAAAATTTATTTTCTTCCCTGGAAGATTTTTGTTTTTATTTTCAGTGTGTACGTTTGCTTTTTAATTTTTCTTGAAAAAAAATCATTAGTACCTTTAATATCTTTTTTTTTTATCATAAAAGGTTGGCCTCCCCCCGTGTTTCATTAAAAAGTTTTTAATAAAACAGAATTGTAGTATCGAACAATGATGTTCATGTCACCCATATGTGGGTCATGATGCTCATTCTCCGAACCCAAAAAGAGTCCCCCTACCGTATACGATAGTGACTGACTCAACATCCCAAAATACAAGATTCCAAAATACATCAAAGTTTACGACCAAAATACAAACCAGAAACTGTACATGAGCCCAAAAAACAACACACACTCCCGTCAACCAAAATGCAACACCCGATCCCTAAATACAACCAAAAGTCAGGGCATGTGCATGTGCCACTCTCCCTCGGTCCGGTCCATCATCCCTCGTTTGGTGTACCTTCCCTTTCCTGTGGCTCCTCTTGACTGGTTGCAACGCCTGTGTACATATCCTTGACCTTCCTTGTGTGTTCTTCATCTGCCATTTTAGACTAGAATATGATATTAGCAATGATCTTGAAAATCAGTTGTTGATGCATGATGTGTCTATGTGTTACTCTAAAAATTCTATTGTTCCGTTGTAACCATATACCCCAGCATATAGTTGCCACCCCAATATCTCAAATTTGAGAATTACTGCTGCGAATGTGTCCCTCTCGCCATCCCCCCCCAGGCATCTAATACTGATTGCAGTCCAGCCCCTGGACAACTAATTCTGTCCCAGGGCCGGAATCAGCAAGCCTAGAATATGTCAACACAGATGAAAACCCAAGTTAGACCCAATCTGTTTATAAAATCACCCCAAATTGGCCTTGCGAAACTGCACGTCACTAGTAGATGGTCCACCGTTTCGTTATCCTGATTGCACATTACACAATCTCTTGGTCCTTGCCACTTTTTCTTGACCAAGTTATCCCGTATAAGAATTGCATTTCTTTTCTTGACCAAGTTATCCCGTATAAGAATTGTATTTCTACAAGCTAACCAATTAAAAGTCCTCACTTTGAGTGAGACTTTGGCCTTCCAAACAGGGTCGTCAATTATAACTATCCCATCATTTAGCCTTTTATATGCAGATTTGACTGAGAAGACTCTGCCTTTCTCTACCTCCCATTTAACTTTGTCTTCATGATCATTCCCTGTTGGTTTCCAATCCTGTAAGAACTCAATAAGCTCCTGTTTTTGTCTTCTGGCCTCAGTGGTTAACCTTCCTGTAAGCCTCGGTCTCCACTCCTCATTTCTCCAATTTCTAGCCACCCGATCATATTTATCCATAGCAAATTTGTATGCCTCTGGGAATCTTCTCTTTAGGTTAATTGGCCGGCACCATTTGTCCTTCCAGAAGCATGTGGTAGCCCCATTACTAATTGAGAATGTCACCCCTGAGATGAAAATGTCCCTAGTATGATTGACCCCTCGCCAAAATCCGGACGCTAATTCCCTGTTTTTCTGTTTCTGGTGCATGCAACCATTCCTTAAGTAGGCCGCCTTTATCAAAAGACCCCATTTTGTCTTAGTCTTAAGCTTGAGTTTCCACCACCATTTGCAAAGTAGGGCTTGATTCATTTGACGAATATTGATCACCCCCAATCCACCAAGTTCTTTGCGTCTACAAACGATGCCCCATTTGATTAGAGCATACCCTCTCCCTTTTCCTGCCCCATGCCACAGAAACTGTCTTCTAAGTTATCAATTTTTTTGGATACCCAAACCGGTATTTCATAGAAAGACATAAAGTACAGTGGTATAGAGCTAATCACCGAGTTTAGCAAGATTAGGCGTCCACCAAAGGACAACAATTTACCTTTCCACCCCTCTAGTCTGCTTGCAATTTTGTCGATGAGGCCATGCCAATCCACCCTCCTAATATTTTCGGTCCCGATTGGAAGTCCCAAGTATTTAATTGGTAGTTTTTGGACCGGACAGTTAGGAATATTGGCAATTGTGTTCCCCCCTTCTCCAGAGTCTTCTAAAAATGTTATGGAACTTTAGTGGAAATTGACCTTAAGCCCCAACCACTCTTCAAATAAGTACAGGCCCCACTTCAAGAAAGTTGCCTGCACAATGTTGCATTCACCGAAAATTAAAGTATCATCCGCATATTGGACGTTCATGACAGCAGATATCCCTCTCCTCATACCCAGACCATTAATCAATCCATTTTCTCTGTAGGCGTGTAGCATTCTATGAAGCCCATCCCCCACCAAAGTGAATAACAGTGGTGATAGTGGGTCTCCCTGTCTAAGTCTCCACCTGCATCTGATTTTCTTTTCCGGCTTCCCGTTGACTAGGATATTGACCTTGGATGTAGTTAACCAGCTCTGTATCCATCCGATCGACATGTTCCCAAACCCTCTTCTTTCCAGAATCTCTAATAAGCATTTTCATTCGACCTTGTCATATGCCTTCTCGAAGTCTAACTTAAGCATGAACCCTGCTTTCTTACATCTCTTCGTGTCTTGTATTACTTCCTGCACTAATGCCACCCCTTCAAAGATATCCCTCCCAGCAATAAAACCAGTTTGGTAATCCTCTATAATGTCCCCAATGATCCTTCCCAATTTATTAGCAAGAACTTTCTTGATAATTTTGATTAAGCAGTTGATCAAGCTGATTGGCCTAAAATCGCTTACCTCCCTTGCCACCTGTTTTTTAGGGATTAGGCAGACATGAGCATAGTTGAGTCTCTCTAGATTCAAACTACCATCATAAAATGCAGTCATGATATCCATAATGTCGAATTTGACAATATCCCAAAACTGTCTGTAGAAAAGCATAGAGAACCCATCTGGCCCTGGTACCTTATCCTGTCCCATTCCCCACACCGCAGCCTTCACCTCACCCATTGTGAATGGGTCTTGCAGAGCATCAACTCTCTGTTGTGTATCTCCTTGCAAATCCTCCCATAAGTTTTCATTGGATTCGGTCTGTCCCTCCCTGTTGAGCCCAAATAGTTCTTTGTACTTTACATCAACATGTTTGGCTATCTGTTGCTCGTCTGAAACCGAAATACCGTCGATATCCAATGAGTGGATGTAGTTTTTTCTGCGTCGCATACTAGCGACCTTGTGGAAGTATTTGGTATTCGCATCCCCTTCTTTCAGCCACTTTATCCTGGAGCGTTGCCTCCACATAATTTCCTTATTAATGTAGGTCTGTTGAATATCTTGTCTGCACTCCGTTAACCTTTGGAACTGGTTATCGTCCAGGTGGCCAGTTTCCTCATGTCTTTCAAGTTCCTCGATCTCGTTTAGGATCACCTTTTTCTTGTTAAAAATATTCCCGAACGTTACCTTATTCTATTTTCTTAGCCTTCTTCTGAGAGTATATAACTTTCTATTCAGGCGTGCAGCTGGTTCTGCCTGCCCCTGCCCTTCATCCCAACATTTCTTCACCAACGCATGACATTCCTTGTTGGAGAGCCACATTTTCTCGAATCGGAAGATTGTGTGTCTTCTGCTTCCTTCTTCACCCGTGCCAATCATGATAGGAACATGATTCGATGTATTTCGAATACATTACCTAGCCATACCCAAGGGGAATCTCGTTTCCCAGTCTGTGGAAACTAGGATCCTGTCTAGCTTAGCCATGATCGGCTCCCTACGTCGGTTGGACCACGTAAAGCTCCGGTCATTTACCGGGATGTCCATTAACCTCATACTTGATATGACCCGATTGAATTTTCTCATATCGTGGCCATTGCCTAGACCACCACTCCTCTCATACGTGTGTCTGACGATGTTGAAGTCTCCTCCCACGACCCAAGGTGAGCTCCACCTTCCCCTGATATGTAGAAGTTCATCCCAAAACTGTTGCCTATGTCACCGCTCATTTGGACCGTACACTGCCGTTATGGTTTGTTGCCACCCGTCCTGCCTTTTTTTGACCACAACCGAAACCATGTAATTTCCAACCCAGTCATCCAGTAAATCAAATTTACTAGTATTGACTCCTACCATGATCCCCCCTGACGCACCTATAGCGTCCCTTACCCTTCATTCCTGGATATGGTCTAATTTTAGACCCTTGAGAACCAAGTCATTTGGTTAAGCTATTTTAGTCTCTTCCAAACATACAATATCGATATTATTGTTCCTAATTACCTCCCCTACCATTCTACGCTTGGCGGACTTGCCAAGCCCCTAACATTCCAAAATATGGTGTTAAACATGACCACGATCTACCCCCCTTGTTTCTGTAGGGTTGAATCCAACTCTATCAGGTTTCGAGACACGCAATCAATGTTTGTCCCCCCCCATCTAAAACCCTGTTAACATTATCAATGTTAACCAATTCCCTACCCCTAATAACGTCAACAATATTGGTGTGTGCGTTATGATGCAAATTTAAACCATAGACGTTGGCAAGTTGAATAAGCAAATAATTAGGGATAAAACCAAAAATCGAAATATTCGATTTTGTACCTACAATATTTTCATAACCTTTTCGTTTTCCCACCCTTTGGTAAATCTCTTTGACGGTCATCGGCTTGTCCCCTTTGTTGCGCTGTCTGACGCTTCGTCTGTACCCCTCCCTGTCCTTTGCAGGTTTGTTCTTCTTACCAGTTTGGACCACCGATGATTGATCAGTTCTGCTTAGGATCTCTCTCTCATCTCCTGAGTTGGGCTCCTCCGACTTGTTAGAGTCCGTGTCTGATTCTGATGATTCTTCTGCAATCTGCATTTTGGTCGTAGCCCAATTGCCCAACATAGCCTTCATCCTTTTCTTAACTTCGAGTTCCACTCTTTTTTCGACCTTCTGTTGTAGCAGTTTTTCCACCTGTTCCCCCCCCCCCCAAAATTAAAATCCACAACCTGATGCAGTGTTCCAACCTTCTTAGCTTCGCAAACTGTGGATGCTGAGATGGCGACTTCTTTTAGATTCATGGTCCCTGTCCCATTGCCTTGAAGGCCCTGGTGAAGGTCCAATCCCGAAACCCTTGGGCCCAAGCCCATCCCGCTCTCCATGCAATTTGAACTTGGTGCTTTCACACCTTGCTCCAGATCCTTGTCAAGACTGATAGGTGTACAGCCTGTGTCGTACCTCCCCTGTTGCGCCACAAAGCCTCCCTATCTTTCAATGGAACCCTCCTGAAGCAGAACACCCCCACCCTCAATGTTTTGTACCTTGGGCCCCACATCAGCAATAGTGTTCCTCAAATCTGCCAGAAACAAAGGAGATGGACCTGCTGAGCTGTCCTCCTTCGATTTCGACACGCCAGCTGGCTTCGCACGTGCCGCATGAAGCAGGGTGTTTGATTTACCAAAGGAAAATTCCCCAACCGTCGGATCTTCTCCCCCTTCGCATGCATTGATGATCAGCGGCCTGTTTCCATTAGTTTGAACCAGTTCCGAAACCAAGCCCGGTTCAAACCCTCCTCGACCGTCTTCTTCAACCTCTAAATGCTGCTTCCCTGTCGCGATATCGGCCCATTTCTTCGTCGACCTTCGATCGCCACTGTCTTCCCCGAAGAGGTTCTTGCTAAGAGACTCCATCTGCCGCACTTCCTGCGCCGAGCTGTCTTCCTCCACCTTCAGATGAACGAAAAACATTTTGTTCTCCACCATTACCTTAATCGTCTTTGGTATCTTCTCGTCCCCATATCGAGCTAACCTGACTCGTGTTGTGCCACCTTTCTTCTTGGCCATTGCTGCATCCACCTCAAGCACGCTGCCAAATCCTCTCAAGACGTCCTGGAAACCGCCAACCTCCTAACAATGGAGCGACAACCCCGTAAGCGCCACCCAAGTACCCCTGACGTTACCAAGACAGACTGCTCCCTCGTCGCCAGTCCATTGTCAAATGGAGATCCCAAAATGGCCTCCAAATGTCTTGAGTTCATCGCGCCTAGCCAATGCCACAATCCCTTCGGGTGTCGGAAATTCCGCAACCCAAAAATCCTTCTCTGTGGAGCTCCCAAATTCTACGGTTGAAGGTGTCGGATAGTTGTCGCAGCCCAGTGATGTTCTCTTCCGACGTTGGCCACCCTCTTACCGCCCTAATCACCCCCAACTTGAGTTGTAGGGTCCGTTTGTTCTCCCTCATAACCCCTGTCAACGAGACAGTGGCTCGAGGCACCTCTAATGGCTTAATCGCAGTTCTAACCTCCGTCTCCAGCCTTCCTCGCTTCTTTTCGCCTCTAACCGCACACACATTCACCTTGTGGCCTGGTTCCTTGCATTCAAAACACATGAACATGCTGAAGGGGCATTCCTTCTTACGATGTAGGTCGCCACAGAAAAGGCACGGAGAATCCTTCGTCTTAGCCAGCTTTGCCTCCATCTTTTTGGTTGATTTGGAACAGACGATCTCCCAAGCACCCTCATCGCCCTCCTTTTCAGCATGGGTCTCCCCTGCCTTCTTGCGCATTTCCCATAGAGTTGATAGAAGTTCCTGTTCATTGAAGTTGGATGGTGACTTGGGATATTTAGAGAAGGTTGGTGGAGAATTTGGCAACGGGAGCATGGTCTGTTCCCCTGCAGGAGAGCGTCGTTGAGCAACCAAAGCAGGAGACCTCGTCTGGGCCAACAGGTTAGAGCCCTGTCCATTGAGGTTGGTGGCGATGTCGGATGCTTTGATAGTCTCCTGTGGGCTTTTTGACCCTGAGACATGTCTCGGAGAACGGTTGGCAAGTTTGTGAGCATGGTGGCAAGAATACACCGGAGACCTAGAGCGCATGCGGCGATGCCCACTGCCGTCTCTACCCAACGGAGGTCGAACAGCAGCTCTCCTCAGAGACCTCACCCTACGAGTCTCGCGTCGACTTTCCACTCATGGTGTGACTGCCTGCCCCGTGGTGTGACTGCCTGCCCCGTGGGTTGCGACGCTCTTCGTCGCTGTTGTGCTCTGGAGGGACCCAAACACGTTCTCTCCCATGGTCGAGTCTAGACTCTTCCCGCATTTAAGGTGGTGATGATGGAGGAAGAAAAGAAACAGGAGAAGGTATGTGAGGGTTTGTGGGGATTGAGTAAAGCAGAAGGTTAGAGAGGGTTGAATGGCGAAGATGCAGCAGATGGAAAGAGGAGCTGGATTTGTGATGGATGTAGGTTGGAGTTGGGGTTCGTGGTCGCAGAAGGGAGGAGATGGAACAAAAAGGGTTGGGATAGAGAGGCGGAGGAGGGAGAGTCTAGGGTTTGGGAAGGTTTTTTGAAGGAGTAGGAGGGGGGAGGAGAGAGACGCTCCATGTTTTCAGGAGAGAGTTGACATTTGAAATTATTAAGATACACTACCTTTAATACCTTTACGATCCAAAGTTTCATAGTTTTGTTATACTTTGTTTATTTCTACATATCAATAGAAAATGATGGTTATTCATTATAATGCATGGTAAGAAGTGTCCAAATAGTCAACTCCGAAGACCACAAATAATGAGAATGAGGTGCTCCCTTTTGTTTTTCGTAGTGATCCTTCTTTTTTATTGAAAGCGTTGATGATAATTAATTACACACTACATGCCGCAAGGTCTATCCCGGTGTTTTTATCCCAGCATTTGGGTATGAACGCCAAAATAGATGACATGTTCAAATTTTTTAAAATTTTCGTCTGTCTATCCCGGCGTTTGCAATAAACGCCGAGAGAGATAGGGTCTATAACGGCATTTTCAGCATAAACGCCGGGATATGTCCTATCTATCCCGACGTTTATATTAAAAAATACCGCGATAGGCCATGTTTTTATTTCCCCCCAAATTCCAAATCCCCCAATTTTTACTCTCTCACTCACACCCGTCTCTCTCTCTCTCTCTCTCTCTCTCTCTCTCTCTCTTTCTCACACTCGAATCTCCGACTCGACCTCTTGTCGTCGTCATACCGCCATGTCGCCGTCTTTATACCGCCACGTCGCTGTCATCGTGTCTCAGGTACACTCCTCAGTGACCTTCTTCTCTCGGGTACACTCGTTGTCGTCCCTACTTCCTCTTTTCTCGAAACCCTAATTTTACTTTTCAAAAAATTTAACAAACCCTAGTTTTATGTTGTTGCAGGTGCACATAGAAGCAAGCGGTTCACAAGTAGGATTTTGGTAAATTCCCCTTTTCTCGAAACCCTAGTTTTCATTTTTTGGATTGGATACTTGAAACCCTAGTTTTCATTTTTTGGATTGGATGCTCACAACCTGTTCGATCAAAGTCCTTAAAGTTATCTTTTTTTCCCAGGTATGATTCAAAAAAATGAAATAAATAAAAACTTTGAAGGAGATGGTGGAGAACTTCTGAAACATGGTAGACAAAGTGATATTAAGTATCAAATTAAGTAAAACAAATGCAACAAACCAAACATAAAGGTAGAATTTCTCAATTGACTCCTATTAATACTTGAGAGTTGTTTACTAAAAGAGAAGATTCTTTGTAGATTTTCTATTTTGATTTGTAGGCTTTTCATTTCAAGAATTGAAGTTGTGTCTGGAGTGTTCTGCAGAATTTAGGGAGGTTTGTGAAATGGTTACTATTGGTAGATGTATTATTGCAAGTACATTGTGATGGGGAAGTTAGTTCTGTGATGGTTGGTGCTTTGTCAAGATTGTACTTTTATTTCTTGCAGTAGGATTTCTCATAAGAAAGTACCAGTGAACGATGAAAAATAGGTACACCAATGGTGAAGTTGGGTCATATTTGGTGGAGGTTGGAAACATGCTTGATTTTCTAGATGGAAGTTGAACCAAACTTTGTAGTAAGGACTGGAGCACAAAAAGAGAGTTCATAAAACAAAGAAAAAAAATAAAGCTTTTACGCTTTAAATTTCATTCATAACCTTTATTTCTTTCAATTAATTAATTAATCGCTTCCCTGATTTCCACATATTGAAGGTGTGCTTTTGGTTTGTTCTTGAATTGGATATTAGCTTGAAATATCAACTAATATTTGTCTCACTAATTCTCTATATTCCTGCATGTAGAGATGCTATTGTGACCTGGATCACGAAGAGGATAAGACCTACAGTTGTGAATGTAATAACTGAGGAAGCAGAAAAGATACTGACTTCTCAGAGCACACTTGTTTTAGGCTTTCTCTGCTCACTAGTGGTACATTCTTTTGCTGCTGTCTAGTTTGGCTGAAGATATTGTTTGGAATTGGGTATAGTTTAAACCCTCTGATCCATGAGTAGTTAGTGTTTTACTTGGTATCATATCTCCTATTCTTCCAGGTAGCACTCAAAATTAGTTACCTAGGTTAGTGTCGTACTTTGGGTGCATATTTTGCTTGTGGTATTAATGGATCTCACCAATTAGAATATGCAAGGATCAGCATTTATACTTTAATTTTTAGAATTTTATTTTCCATACTGGACAGTTGGATAATACATCTTGGACAGCTGCATGGCTCTTTGAACTTTTAGATAAAGATTGCATCATTCTAATGCAAAGCTAGAGTCTATGAGCTTAACATGAGCCTAATCAGGAAGGTAAATTTATCTTATTGTTTTGGACCAATTGATTAAATGAATTACCCAATATATACAATTATAACATATATATATGCATGCACCTCATTTCGGTTTTCAGAAGGTTCCTTTGTTGAATACTTCAAGATATTAAGGACAATTGATACTATTTTTTGCTTAATCTTCCAGTATTCTCCGCCTCTAAACTTAGGAAGATCAACTCCAAAGTAATGAGCACTGGAAAACTTCAAGATACTATTTGTTTCTTTATTTTGAAAGGCAGTTTGATGTAGTCAAAACATCATTTAGTGGTGAGTTCGTATTGGAGGATCAAATTCCTAACTATGTGTTCTGCATATGTTGTCACAAGAACTCAAGATTTCATGATGGCAAATATGTTCTTGGATCAGAAGGATTTATGTATAACTCTTGATTCCATCCTGAAATGTATAATGAAAGTATTAGTTTCTGTATATTTGCTTTAGTAGCCTCAGGAAGATCAACTTCCTCATTGTCAAGTGATATTTGAATTTTTTGTTAGGTGACGTAGATTGCAGTTAATGAAAATTTGATTGGAATATCAAAAAAGAATTTGTTTAACAATGTCATGAAAATTGGTAAACTATTTGAGAAAATTTTTAATATGGTGGGCTTACATTTTGTTCAAGTCTAAGGTATATATCAAACCTACCTTTGTTAGATAAACACTATGATGATCCTGCTTCTTTTGTTCATAAGCTTACAGGATTACATCTTGTGTAATCACTGTGGTTGAACTTGAGCAATTTTGATTATTCCTAGTTTGCTTATAGCCTTAGAGTAATATTGTCAGCATGATTCATTTATATGAGTGCAGGGGGTTGACACTAGTGGAGAGCTCGCTGCTGCTTCAAAAGTTGAAGATGGAGTGAACTATAGGTTTTGGCTGGTAAATGCACCTTGTTCTTTCCTTACTTTCATTTAAGGATGCACAGACTGTTGTAACATAACTGTCAAATAAAATTTCCAATCCTTCAGTGAGTAGATTGTTTAGTAAGGCACTGATGAATCTGGAATTAGTTGCGAATCTGTGAAACTGAATTTTGACAAAATACGGATTTCACAAGTCACAAACCATTCTTGTTTGATCTTGAGCCATCCCAATGTTATATTCTCTACTCACCATGTGGCTGATCTGAACATCATCGATCTTGTTTTTGGTTCAGTTTGTTTTTCTTTTAATTAGGACAGTTTTGGTTCAGTTTGTTTTTATCCTTTTCAAATTTTTGACTTTAATTAATGTCTACCATTTTTTTATCATATTTAATAGATTCTGATTGTTTTTTGTGATTGTGTCTTATAATTGTTTTTAGCCAATTCTCAATATCAGAAATTCCTTCCTTTTTTTTTGGATTCAAAAAATTTTGACGAAGGATCTTTTGTCTCATTAGGAATACGATGTTTGCTGGTATTTGAAAAATATGACATAAGAGTTTTTTTGTTTAATTATCATTTTGTCTTCTTGTTTAAAAAAAAATTAAATTAAATTTGAATTTTTCTCACTATCCCAGCCTTTCTGGATTAAAATGCTGGGATAGGTTGATTTTTTTTTTTTAAAAAAAGAAATAATCTATCCCAGCTTTTTTGTCCAAAAACACCGGGATAGTTAACTTTTTTTCTTTTTTTTAATTAATATGCATATCCCGGCGTTTTTGGACAAAACCGCCGGGATAGGTACCCCATCTATAGCAGCATTTGTCAAAAACACCGGGATAGACCTATAATTTATCCCGACGGCAGCTATGCCGGCATTTCTGGCGACGTTTTGAGAAACGCTGCTACACTCTGTAGCGGTGTTTAAAAGCGCTGCTATATGTTTAAAAGAAGCCGGGAAAACCAATGTGTTTTGAGGTGACACCGGTGTGGGGGTAACTAATGTTCCCTTCCTTTCCAAAGAAAAAGAAAGGAATTGCATACCTTCTGAAAGAGCAGATACAAATGTACTTAACAATCCTCTTCTCATCTCAAATGAAAATAAAGTTCAGCTGGTTACTGTATTGAGATAAGGGCAAAGGCAAATCAAAATTTCTTCTCTTTCTCCATTTTGTTGCTTGCATTTGCCTTGAAAATGGTCAAAGTGTCTCTGATAGATTATTTGTTGATTATATCAAAATATTTACTTGACATTTTTATATAGATAGACGATCTTTTACTTGAGAACTACTTGTAGGCTCGTAGCACTACTCAATGTTATTGAGAAGAGAATATACTGGGCAGTGGCATACCCAAGATTTTCACTCACTGGGAGCTAAATTGAAGAAAACAGATTTGGAGAAGAAAATAGATTTGGGGAAAATCTACAGATTTGGGAGCTTCTCTATGCATTTTTATCAGCAGCACTGGGAGACTATCCAAGATGACTTGTGTTGTATGCTACTGGCCATCCAAAATGGGGAAGCTAACATTAGTAGACTTAACTACTCTACCATTGTTCTCATTCCTAAGTGTGAAGGTGCCTCCTCAGTATCTGACTATCGCCCCATTAGCCTGCTCAATTGCTCCATGAAGATCTTCACCAAAATTCTAGCTAACAGGTTGAGCCCCATTCTGCATACCCTAGTGTCCTCTTCGCAAAGTGCCTTCCTCAAAGGTAAATCTACAGTGGATTGCTTTCTTGTGGCTCACGAAGCAATCAACCTGTGTTGTTCTAAGAAATCAGATACTCTTATGCTCAAAATTGATTTTCGTAAGGCTTTTGATACTTTTAGCTGGGAATTCTTAGAGCAGCTTTTAACTGCCAGAGGATTTGGCCAACGCTGGTGCTCTTGGATCAAAGTCATCCTTCATTCTACCAAATCCTGTGTTTTGGTCAATGGCATTGGAGGAAAGACCATTGTTTCTAGAAGGGGACTCAAACAAGGTGATCCTCTATCTCCGATGCTATTCATCCTAGTTGTTGATGTTCTAGCACAAATGTTGTGCACTGGTAGAGAAAATGGGACTTTCTCTCAGCTAATCCTCCGAGGCTCCTTAGTTCACCTCTCCATTCTTCAATTTGCTGATGATACGCTCATTTTCTGCAAAGGGGATGAGCAAGACGTGCTCCACCTTAAAGTGCTCCTGCATCTCTTTGCGAATGTCTCCGGCCTCCATATCAACCTCTCAAAGTCTTCTATCCTCTACTTCGGGCAGTCTCAGGCCAAGCTTCATGCATTTTCTCACATCCTTAGCTGCAAACAAGACTCCCTTCCCACCACATATCTAGGTATGCCACTATCTAAACGCAGACTCGAGAAGAGGGACTGGCAACCTCTTCTTCTTAAAATTGAGAGGAGATTGTCCACGTGGAAAGGTCGTCTCTTATCTAGGGGGGGAGACTTATTCTTATCAACTCTGTTTTTAGTGCCTTGCCAACTTACTTCGTCTCTTTCTTCAAGCTGCCTCAGTGGGTTATAGCCAGCATTGATCAAATCAGAAGTAGATTCTTCTGGGTTGGAGGAGACACCAAGGCAACGGGGGTCTCTTGCACAAGTTGGAAGCGTATCTGTCAGCCAAAAAAGCAGGGAGGCCTTGGGATCTTGGACCTAAACCAATTCAACAATGCACTTCTCATGAAATGGTGGTGGAAAATATTTACTGAAGATTCTCTTTGCACCCAAACTCTCAAGTCCCTCTACTTCAGCACAACAAATGACTTCATCTGCAAGACCTAGACCTCAGATTTTTGGAAGAATGCATTCATGCTGAAAGAGCAGTTCGACCAAGGCATCACTTGGCAACTAGGTGATGGTTCTAAACTTAAGTTTTGGACTTCTAAATGGATAGAGGGTAACAACATTGTCACATTATTCCCAACTTTATTTGAAGCTGCATGGAACAAAGAAGCTACGTTGCGCTCTCAAGGTACCATAGACCAAGGCATCTAGACTTGGAGACCTAGCCTCCATATCTCTTCTTCTACCACCATCCTCCTTGAAAAGAGACAACTACTGCAATTACTTTCTAACATCCAGCCTTACCCCTACCCTGATATTGCACGCTGGAATCACTCTAGCACAGGGAGATATACTGTGAAATCAGCCTATGATTTCTACAGCATTTTTGGCCTTATCTCCCCTTTCTATTGAGCTTGCTGGCAGAATTGTGCACCCCTTAAATGTAAAATATTCATTTGGATGCTAATTTGGGAAAAACTAAACTCCAAAGATAGGTTGCATTCTATAGGATGGTTTGGTGATCTAACATGCACATCCTGTGCATGTCAAATTGAAAACACCTATCATATTTTCTTTGAGTGCCCCTTCGCTGTTCAAACCTGATTGCACTTCACACAAAGCTTCTGTATCACAAATCTGCCGTCTTCTATTAGTGAATACTTCACATATTGGTGTTTTGATCACAATAAGCACAAATTCATGCACTTATGGCATTTGGTTACAATAGCTGTTTGTTGGAGTTTATGGAATGCTAGGAACGATAGAATCTTTTACAGCAAGCTTACTAATGTGGATAAGCTAGTCACTAATGCAAAATCTTGGTTCTCATATTGGCTAGATTCAAGCGGAGAGTCGAAGAAGAAAGCCAAGATACTTGAGAAACTCAGGGGCATAGGTGACAGTGATCTCATGAAGCTAAGAAGAGGTGGCAGTGTAGGAAATTCCCCATGTTGATCAAGAATATGGCATTTCTGTTTTTGTTTCTATTTTTTGGGACAATGTTGGTCTGATACTTCTGATGAACTCTTGTTTTTAGCACGGTTTGCTCTTTTTACCGACTGAATGAGGTTTATTTTTGTTGTTGTTAAGGGCTGTGATTAGGGTGAGAAAAGGGAATGAGATCATGTCTTTGGGACTAGTAGAGGTGCACGACAACAGTCCAATGCCCTCTCTACGACTCAACAGCATGCCATCTCGAACCACGACTCACCCACTGCTCGATTGATCCTCCTACATTGGTTTTTTGTAATCGTCTTACAACTTTTCTTATCAATCTATATATTTTCTATGAGGTAGGATAATCCTACCTTTTGCCAATAAAAAAAACAGATTTGGGGAAAAATGATTCTTATTCTTGTTATTCTATTATTCTTTTCTGTATACATTTATATATATAAGGATTACATTCTTGGAGGAGAAGAAAAGAGATTGAGAAAAGATTGAGGGCTGAGAGATTTGGGGAATCTGTTTCCTATAGATTTGAAAACAAAATATACATATTAGTACTTACTACATTTCAACACTCTCCCTCAAGTTGGTGCATAGATATTGATCATACCCAACTTGTCAACAAATTTCAAGAAGAGCCAACTCGAAACTGCCTTGATCAGGATATCTGTGAGCTGATCTTCTGACTTCACTTTAGATATCTCAGTAACTTTCTCATCCAATTTCTCCTTGATGAAGAATCTATCCACCTCTATATGTTTCGTCCTATCATGTTGAACTGGATTGGCGGCAATATCACATGTTTCTTGACTGTCATAATACACCTTCATAAGTTCATTCGGACCACAGCCTAAGTTCTACAACAAGAGTTTCAGCCATAAAGCTTCCACTATACATAGAGCTACTCCGCGATACTCAGCATCTGCACTAGAGCGTGCAACAACATTTTGCTTCTTACTTCTCCATGTAACTAGATTTGCTCCAACAAATGTGAAATATCCTGAAGTGGAGCGCCTATCAATTATAGATCCTGCCCAATCAGCATCAGTATATGCCTCAACCTTCAAGTGACCATATTTTGCAAATAGGACCCCCTTTCCTGGAGCAGACTTAATATATCTCAGAATTCTCATCACTGTATCCATGTGGTGTTCCTAAGGTGCATGCATAAACTGACTTACCACACTTAAAGCATATGATAAATCTGGCCGTGTATGCGCAAGATACATCTGTCGACCAACCAATCTCTGATATCTTTCTTTATCACAAGGCACATGATCAGATTCGTTGCAAAGTTTCAGTTCTTCTTCTAACGGTGTACCAATCAGCTGACAAGCAGACATTCCAGTTTTCTTCAATAAATCGAGAGCATACTTTCTTTGAAACAGAAATATACCATTTCTTGAGCGAGAAACTTCAATACCAAGGAAATATCTCAAAGAGCCAAGATCCTTCATTTCGAATTCTTGTGACAAGTAACTCTTCAATGTCATTCTCTCCTCAGGATCATTCCCAGTTACTATCATGTCATCCACATATATAATGAGAGCAGTAATCTTACCTTCTTTCCTTTTCAGGAATAAGGTATGATCTGAATTACTCTGACAATATCCAAATGTCCTCATTGATTTTGTAAACCTCCCAAACCAAGCTCTTGGTGACTATTTGAGACCATATAGCGCCTTCCTCAACCGACACACTTTATTACTGTGTTGGACTGGTCTATTTGATCCTGGCAGCAGATTCATATAAACCTCTTCTGTTAATTTCCCATGCAGAAATGCATTCTTCACATCAAATAGCTCTAACGACCAGTCAAGATTTGCAGCAAGTAACAGTAGAACTCGAACAATGTTGAACTTTGCCACAGGTGCAAATGTTTCATCATAATCAATTCCATACGTTTAAGTGTACCCTTTGGCAACCAGCCTTGCCTTGTATCGCTCTATCGAACCATCCGACTTATATTTCACGATATAAATTTATCTGCATCCTATTGGCTTCTTCCGTGCTGGCAGCTCGACTATCTCCCAAGTCTTATTCTTCTTCAAGGACTTCATCTCCTCATCCATAGCTGCTTTCCACCTTGGATCGGCTAAGGCTTTCTACACACTATTAGGAATAGATACAGCAGATAATTGATTTACAAATGACTTATTTGATTTCGAAAAGCAGTGAGTGGATACATAATTACTCATAGGATATTTGACGTTACTAGTGGGATCGGGTTCATAAGTGTGGGTTTTAGAATACCTCTATTAATACAGTGTGGGAGTTCTCTTCTAGGAACTTCGGACAACGATGACGATTGGTTTTGGAATTCTGAAGGTTCACTGTCACTGAAATTCGGTACTGATTGCAATTCTTCAAGAGGGTCTTCTTCATGACGGTCTTCTTCATGAGGATTTTCTTTATGAGGGTCTTCCTCCCTTGCTAGGTCTTCATTCAAGTATTCGCCATTATTTGTATCCAGTTGTTCTTTCTGACTGGTAATTACTTCATTATACACAAGAGTCTGAACTTCACTAACTCCTTCATTATACCCAAGAGTCTGAACTTCACTTCGGTACTCCCCCTGAAGTTCAGTCGTAGGAAAAAAATACATCTCATTTTCATGGAACACAACATCTATAGTCACAAACATTCTTTGAGTTGGTGGATGATAGCACTGACACCCTTTCTTATTTTGTGCATATCCCACGAAAACACAGCGGACAGCTCGAGGAGTTAACTTATTGCGTTCATGTTGATGAAGATGAACAAATGCAACACACCCAAACACACGAGGTGGCAAGTTCACGACTTTTGGTGCATTCACAGCTTCAGTTAATGCTTGAAATGGTGTAAGGAAGTTTAGGATACTAGAGGAAACTCGGTTGATTAAATATGCAGCAGAAGTAAGGGCTTCCCCCCAATAAATGAGTGACATATTTCCATGGATGAGAGAAGCACGGACCACCTCGAGCAGATGTCTATTTTTCCTTTCTGCAACCCCATCACTAGTAGAAAATGCTACAGTCGCAATAGAAATTTCCCTTGTAGAAGAGTACAATTCCATGGTTAGTGTACATTTGCAAGGGATTTTTCTTCATTCCCTTGTAATTGTGCTTTTGCGAAATCTCTCCTGGTTAATGCACACATTCGCAACGGAATTTTAACTATCCCTTGCGAATATTAGCCACAATAGAATATCTGCAATGGAAGTTGTACCTTGCTATCTCCATATACAAGAGAATATTTACAACAAATTCGTCTCTTGCAAGTGTGTTTTAAAAGGGATTTTTTCCATTACTGATGAACTATTGCTACAGAGATTTGCAAGATACTGATTCCCTTGCAATTGCTACCTCGCGAATGCAATTGCACACATTTTTTCTTCATTACTGATTATATTTGAATGGCTTAACCAAATTTACAAATTAAAACAATGTATTTTGACAATGAAGAACATATAATTATTTCACATATTGATTCACACAATTATATAAAGAAAACACAATAATGCAAAATAAGTTTGAATATTATATAATTCAGAACCTTCTCATTACAAAATTTTGTGTTTGTTTCATAGTGTCAAAACAACAATACATTTTAGAAGAAAAGATAAGTTGTGAAACTCCAAGAAGCAAAATAAAATGTTTTCAAAATAACTTTTAACCCGCTACTGCTTCCATGTATCCCCAACTTCACTTTTCACGTAAGGTCTTCTGCATGTTCCTCATTACCCACTGTCCCATAGTCATCGTCACTACATATAGACTACATGAAAAAGAAACAATACAAAATTAGAACACGTTATTCAATATATATATATAATAATATATTATCCAATTGAGGCAATTAAATATATGGCTACCTCTTGTCGTATTTGACTATTGGATGAGTCGACAGTAGTATTTTCCAACCTTTGTTTCAAGGCTTCCATCTTATCAGGATGCAGCTCAAAAAAAAGTCGTCTATATCACCTCACTACAAGATATAGGTGATATTTAACCAAATAAATAGATATAAGATGAGAGACACTCAACACTGTTATTTAGCCCAATAAATAGAGATCTAAATCGTTTATAAACTGGCAAATAGATATTAGTTTGGCTGGCGTATCCAAATGAAGTTTATCCAACTTCATTTGGATAAACTTCTTTATACAGACAATGTAGGTATTTTCACTTCAAAATGGATAGCTAGCTGTACCAAAAAGTCCATAGCGTCACATAAAAGTACCATCTACAACACAAAAACTTTTTGCAAACAAAATTTCCCGAGTCTTTGACAAATATTAACACTCCATCAGGTGACCATTTGAATAAAAATGAATACAGTATGCACTTACCTGTCTATTTTGCATTGGTTTAAATCTGACTCTTAACCTTTTTCACCAGGACGGTGTGGCGTTATTCAATGTTCTAAAAGTCGCTAGGCGGTAGTCAGACGGCCGATGGGTGCCTAGCGCCTAGGCCTTGTAAGCGGAGCTTAAGCGGCTAGGCGCTAGGCGGTTTTATTTATATATTATTTATATATTTATTTATTTATGTATATATTTTATTTATATATTTTATCATTTTGTTTTGTTATTACTAATTCTTACCCTTGATATTCCTCCTTTCAATTGCAGGATGGGCTTTACAAAATCAAATCGATGTATTATTGTATCGATGAACACAAAGGCAACAAAATATTTGACTCCTCTTCTCCACATCCATCCATGGACTACTAATGCATCAATACTGCCCGCTTCGGAATATAATTTTTATATCAAGAAATAAATAATGTTTGTAGCCTACATTGTTTTGTATTTTTCATTATTAAAGCCAAAAATTGTATTCCTTGCAATAGGACCAAAATAACTGAATTATATCCTTGATTTTTTTTTAACAGGATAATAGAATGATTTGAAAGGTGTTAATAATATGATATATGATATATCAGAACAATTGTTTGTAATTTCAACTAATATATAAACAAACAAATATCCATCAGTTGCTTGCTAAGTTGTTCAAATGCAGGAATGCTTATCTCCCAAATTAAGAATGCAACATGAAACAAACATTCTACCTTCCATGATAATATGATATCAACAATAGCAAATTGACCAAGAAGCAAGAACAATTGAAAAACAGAGAATCAAAGCAAATAAGAAGAATGAGTATACCTCCATAAATGATCCTAGTTGATGCAGCAACTTGATCACTCACATGTTTTTCAAGCCACTTCCTCAAACCAGCATGAACCTTCAAAGCAGAACATTCACAATAACACAAAGAAAAGTCAGTTGCATCAAAGTCAGTTGCATCAAAGCAGAACATAGTCAACATACACAATACACAATAACACTTCTTCTTAACAAAGACCACCTTATACCAATACAGGATATCAATTATGTGTCTGATATATATAGAATATGTGATCACAGTCAATTGCTCAGTCTGTGCATCTTCAAACTGACCAAAAACCATGTACATATTCCTCAAGAAAACTATTGAAAGCTCGATGATTCCTCCAAACCAACAGTGACCAAGTAAACTTTCACAAACTAATGACTACTCTACTTCTTCAGGTATACATTTAAACAGTATGATATTTGAAAATTACAAATGATATGATATGCTATTTGAAACATTTAAATAGTATGTTTAAAAATTACATTTAAACAGTATGATATTTGAAGATAAAATCATACTGTTTGAAGATAAAATTACAGATGCTTTTCCCCTTGTGCTTGGTTTTCAATTGACTCAGTTTAAAAAGAACAAAAGCATCTGCTTCAAGTTAGCAAATTTATATTACCATTGCTTCCTTTGCTGTAAGCCTGTCCTGATGATCATACCGGAGAAGCTTGTCAAGAAAATCAATCGCCTGCATCCCATGGCCATTATGTGTTACAGTGTTAGTAACAGAAACATTGATAAAGGTGGAAAAAAAGTTGATGGCTTTCATTGCATCCATATGCAATCAAGAAAACAAAACAAAACAAGCAAGAAAGGAACCTCAGGCGAAACAAGATGCTGGTTGTCTGCATTAATAAATTTGGACCAGGTTTTCCTGCTGTGCCTGCAGAGATTAGAACAAGCATTAGAAAAATTCAAGTCTGATATTGCATCCCTATAGAGCTTGTGTGCATGTTATCTGTGTATCTTACTAACCAGTAACTAGTTACCTTCCAACAAGGGCTTCAAGTTGAGGATCAAGTTCCAAGCGGTATTTGTTTAAGTAAACATTTAGTTCATCGGTTCCAAGGACCTTTGAAATACAAAGTAACAGGAATCAGTTATATGAAAGCTACTCTTGTCAATTACTTAATTATGCTCCATCTAGAAGTTCAATTTTGATCCTATACAGCAAATGTGAGTTTAAACAGAAAAGGAACTGTTAGCAGATGCAACTAAAGTTCACTTGATCCCCTTTAAAATCACACTACATGGATAAATTAGATATGCTTAACATTTTGCATGTCTCTCTGCCAAACAGAATGTGGATTATGTGCATGAAACCAAATAGCTTCCATCTATTTCAAACAAAGAATCAAATAGCTTCTGGTGACACCAGATAAAAACCTAAGAGGCAGAAGTGCACTGATATTCATGAATCATGATTGGCCAGCAGAAAAACTTGTTTTGATATCGTTGCATATTTTCCAAACTACATGAAAATATGTTAATACAAATTTTGTTCTAAAAGTGGTTATAAAATTGAACTACTGTGAAGTAAAAAACTCAAACCAACAAAAGAGTTTCTGTTCACTCCAAATTGCATACTTCGATATTCATCATATGTCATCATCAGACTGCTTGCTTGCAAGTTTTGGAATCACAAGCAACATATATTTGATATTTTGATTGACAGAAATTTACAGATAAATAATTGAATCTGCATGTAGTCTTTTTAATTAGGTGTTCTATCAATTTTCCCTACTTTGCTTTATTAACATGAAAACTTAAAGACATATTCTGTCATGTACCTTACATCAAATAAATTATAACATTGAAAATCTTAGAATACACCATTATCTGTTTATGTTATACCTAAAACTAAGCATTTAACACAAAAGATTAAAGAGTTTTTATACCACATATCCTCTGAATTCAGCCTGGATCACAGTCGCTGCAGCATCTTCCTTACATTCACCAGAGAATTTCTTAAATTTCACGACCTCGCTCTTGTTGTCATCAATATTCCTAAGAAACACCAACTTATTGTCCTCCTCGGTATGAACGTTCTCTACACAAGCCATCTTAACATCCTCTTCATTATGATCATTCTCACTGTAAGCAAGGAATTTTGTTCGATTTTTATAGTTTCAAATTTAAGGATTTTGGGGTTAGGGTTTGGAAGGGAGTGGAATTGGAGGAAGAAGAAAGAAGCGAACTGGGGAATTTTTTTTATTTTTGTTTTCCTCTTTTTAGGCGGTGGGAACTGTGGATCCGACCCGAACATTAGGTTACCAAAAAAAAGTATATGTATTAAGTATATATATATTAAATTAAGCGGATATCCGTATCCGAATCCGCTTTATTTAGGGATATCCGTATTCGTATCCGTATCCGAATTTTTTTGGATTTGGATATCTGAATTCGAATCCGTATCAGCCCGGATACGGATTTTTTATATCCGTATCTGCTAAAAAATCGGATTCGGATGCGGATCGAATCGAATATATCCTTATCCGAGAGCATCCCTACGTAAGACCCTATCCGATTCATCAAAAAAAAAAAAATCCCTGGATACGTACCAGACACGTATCTGACGCGTATCCTATGTGTATCGCGTCCGATACGTCCAGGTTACTTGGTACGTGATCCCGAAAGAGTATCCGCGGTTTATAGGGGTTTATGTTTTGGGGGGAAGGTCATGGGTTTTTGTTATTTTTTTTCGCTTTTTGATTTTGGAAGGGGAAAGAAGATTGTGTTAATTGATTTTTTTTTCTTTTTACCCGCTCAGTATTTGAGAAGTGAGGGTAATTTTTTAACATCAAATTGTTGGGTGGCAAAATTATCTATGTAATGCACGTGTTTATATCTAATTTATTTTTAAAAATAAATATTTTATTACTACTTTGGTAATGGAGTATTGTTTGTTGCAATTGTTCCCTTGTAATTATCAACACTTGCAACAGTTGAATAAAATCTCTTGCGGATGTCAAAATATTTGCAATGAATGGGTTTGTTGTGAGTAATTTATTGTTGATAGTAACAACTACAAGGAATTTTTGGTGCTTGCAAATAATCTATTATTTTTGCAAGGTTTTCTACTAGTGCATTCTGTTGAGGTGTATATGAGCATGTAGTCTGGTGAACAATTCCGTGTTCCACCAAATATTGTTGCAGATTCGAACTCAGGTACTCTCCGCCATTATCACTCCTAAGAACTTGAATTTGTGATTTATACTGAATCAAAACATGCTTGTGAAATTTCTGAAACAAGCCACTAACTTTACTTTTCGACTTCATCAAACAAATTCAGGTCTTACGGGTACAGTCATCAATAAATGTCACAAACCATTTGGTTCCTCCAAATGTAGTGGTTTTGGATGGACCCCAAACATCAGAATGAATCATCATAAATGGAAGGGAGCTTCCACTTGAACTTGGAGCAAAAGAGACACGTTGACCTTTTGCAAGTTCACACATCACACCGAAAGGCACATATCCAAATTCAAAAATAAACTTGGAAATAACTTCTTCAAATAACCGAAAGAAGCATGCCCCAGACGTCGATGCCATAGCCAATATCTGATTTCTTCTTCTCATCTTCGGATCCTTCCACACTTAGAGCTTGAGTCAACTTGCTTGAACTTTCAGATTCCAAATCCAGGTAATAGAGCTTCCCGTGTCTAACCCCATAACCAATCGTCTTGCGAGTCCGAATATCCTTAAACACACAATGTGAAGGCCAAAAGACTACAATATAATGTAAAGCAGTAGTTATTTGAGCAACAAATAATAGGTTGAAATTCAAGGATGGCACAACTAGGGCAGTATCTAAGGTTGTTTGTGAGATGTATGGTACCCTCGCCAGTAACAGTGGCAGGATCACCATTGGCAGTGGACACAGTTGATTTAGTGAATGGTTGAAAATTATGAACTTGTCTAGAATCAAAAGTCATATGGTCGGTAGCACCTGAATCAATTATCCATGCACTGTTCATAACAGAAGCAAAAATATTAAATATCTTACCATCATTACCTGTAGCTGTAACTAATGTAGAGGCGAGTCCAATACTCTTCTCAGCTTCATCAGTTTGTCCCATGGTAGCAGCACAAAAAAAACAACAGATTTGATCTTCAGCAGCCAATAGTAAACGGCACAACTTGGCCAAGAACAACTCCAAGTCTTCAACAAACAGCAAAACAACAATAGTCCAAGCAATCAGCGATCCAAGCCAAAATAGCACACATCAATTCCACCCAACAGCAACAGCAAACACAAATCCTCTCTTCTCTCGAACACCAAACAGCAACAGGAGAGAGAGAGAGAGAAATAGAGCAGCAACAATGGCCAGCGGCAGCAACAGGGAACCTCAGGCTGGCATCGTGGGCGGCAGACGACGACGTCACAGGCGAGCGCAACGATGGCAGGAGGCAGTCGCGGTCGTCGACGGAGGGGAACGGAGAGGACAGAGGGGGTCGTCAAGATAACTGGATCTAGGGATGATGATGACTGGATCTTGCAAGATGACGATGGAGAGGGCTAGATCTTGCAAGATGATGATGGTGATCTGGCGGGATATTGGCGAAGGATCTGGCTGGATCTTGCAAGATGACGATGGCGATCTGGACGATGACTGGAGAGGATTTTGGTCGCTGACAATCATAACAGAAGAGGAGACAGGGGGGAGGTCGGGATTGGGGTTTAGGTGCCTGGGTGTTGATAGGGGCGGCACCGGGATGTGGCTCGATGACTGGAGAGGGGTTGGGCGACGAGGGGTGGCCAGAGGACGGGGAAGATCAGAGACAGAAGCGGATGACGGGGGCTGAGGGATCGGTGTCGACGAAGGTCGGCGACGGGCTTGATGGCAGCGAGGATCGGGGTCGACGAGGATCGGGTCGACGAGGAGGTTCGGGGATCGGATCGAGATGGAGGCGTCAGATCTGATCGCCTCCGTCTTTTCTTCTTCTTCAACTAGCCTAGATCTTGTTAGGCTCTGATACCATGAAGAAAACAGATTTGGTGAAGAAAATAGATTTGGGGAAAAATGATTCTGTTTCTTGTTATTCTATTATTCTTTTCTGTATACATCTATATATATAAGGATTACATTCTTGGAGGAGAAGAAAGGAGATTGAGAGAAGATTGTGGGATGAGAGATTTGGGGAATCTGTTTCCTATAGATTTGGAAACAGAATATACATATTAGTACTTACTACATTTCAACATAAATCACAATAGCTAAAAATTCATAAAAGTTTTTAAACATCCACAATCATATTACAAAAGTAATTAAACAATCATTGTTATATTACAAAACTCCCTTAGGCGACTTCATGTTTTGAAACTTTTTCATGATATCTCTTGCTGCTTATTTTGGTGTGGGAGCAAACAGATAGTGAGTTAATATTTGATGAAACTACAAAAAATCTGACTTTTGATCTTTGCTGTAAAATGTGGTTAGAGCTCCTGAGATTGAATCTGGATCGTTAATTGAACAACGTGATTTGGATCTGACGGTTGTTGATGCGACCGATGGACCTGCAAAAAGCCTGAAACACCGGGGGGTGGCCTTGGATACAGACCCTCCGACGCTCAAGCCAGAACCAGAGAGAGAAAGAGAATTTAAGAGAGAAACTATTGATTACCTTCTGACTGAAGGGGGGGTTATTTATAGACCTGAGAAATAGTTTATGAGGGAGCTTCCTTGTTAGGGATAGGAGATTTGACTCCTAGCCTTCATGGGTTGAGTGTCTCTCTGAGTGGGCCTAATATGTCACTTTTTATGGGGTTGAATGAGGGTCATGTCTTGTAGAGAAGCCTGGAGGAGGCCTGGACCTGTTAAAGATGCCCATTATGATTAATCTACTTATAGAAGTTTTGAGATCCGTGCTAGAATCGTAGGGCCCTGACTTGCTATGATTTTCACCATTATCATAATTCGTCCACTCCCGGAAGACAATTTTCTTAGCTTTCATGGAGTTGTAGGCCTTAAGAATTCTGCAATACAATCTTAGTTTTCAGGGCGCTTGGAGATACCTGGAACTAATCAGTGGCGTATAAAGGCGACGAATATTTTCCTGGATTTTCCTAGGATTTTCCCTTTCTTTTTGGATTTTTCCTAATTTTTTTGGAATTTTCCATTTTTTTGGATTTTTCCAAATTTTAAAATCAATCTTTCGAATTTCTTAATTACTAAACAGAAATTTAAATTATTTTTCAGAAAATTTTATTAAAATTACAATTTTAAATAATTTTTTTGATTTCTTAATTTATTTTTGAATTTAAAATGAATTTATGGGATTTTTCTTAAATAATCAAGCTTCGGCACGCTTTTAGGCACGATCAGGTTCATCCATCGCGGTCTGGCTTGCCCACTGATGTGTTCGAACGGTGGTGATTCGACTGCTGTAATGGAGGGTGGCATGGCAATATACAGTGCATTGATCTCGAGGGAGCTCGCTCGCTAAGTGGATTTGGGCAGTTGAGATCTGATCATTGTGATCTTTTGCGATACGGCACAACCTAGAGCGCTCATCAAAGGGGAGCTCGCCCACTGAAAGAAATCTGATGGTGGGAAAAGAGCTTGAGTGGAGGGCGACGTGGCAAAATCAGAGCCACAGATCAGGCGAGCGCTCGCATTTTGGGGAGATCCAAAGGTTAGTGGTGGCTGTGGAGACCCCCCCTAGCTCGACTGACGAACTCGTCGAGCTATGGGTTTTCGACCTTGGTCGGGCTATGGGTTCTTGCTTTCATCGAGCTACGGGAGATGCGCCTTGGTCGAGCTATGGAGGTTGAGCTATGACACCTCCTCGTCGGTCGAGCTTTTGGCGAGTTCTGAAGATTTTGGTTGTCGTCGAGCTATGAGATCTTGTTGAGCTATGAGTCTTCCCTCATCGAGCTATGAAGTGGCTTCGTCGTCGAGCTATGAATATTTCTTGGTGAGCTACGGAGGTGTTGAGCTATGGCACCTCCTCTTCGGTCAAGCTACAGGGCTTACGGTCGTCGAGCTATTGGCTCATCTCGTCGACCTATGGATTTAGTCGAGCCCCACCTTCTCTGCGAGCTATGGAGTTGTCAACTCCTTGTTTGTTGAGCTTCAGAGTTAGTCATCTCCTCATCGACGAGTTAAGGAGTTAGGGCGAGCTGCTCTGTTTTTGCATTAGAGCGATGACTTCGTTCACCGTCGAGATACCACGTCCTTGTCGATATATGGGAACGTCGAGCTACTCCATCTTGGTCGAGCTATGGAGGTGGAGTGGTTGTCGAGCTCTGCTTTTCGAATTTCAGTCGAGCTATGAGCTCTTCGTTCGATCGAGCTATGAGCTCGCTGTTTGTCAAACTATTCGTCTATGTCGAGCTATGGAGATTCCAAGCTGAGCTATGAGCTCTTGGTCGAGCTACTGAGTTGGCATCGAGTTGCAGTCAAGCTTTGGCAAAGTCATCAACTAGGAGTTTTAGCGGAGTTCTTGACTAAGCAGGAGCTCGGAGTTGGAGTTGCAGAGCTCGGTGTTGGAGTTGTGAAGAAGAGCGTCGAGATTTCGTCGAGCTCCATTTTTCTGGAAGGTGGGTTTGTTGAAGGGAAGAAGGAGAAGTTGTATGGGTTTGGATGTTTCGGGTTTGGAATCAGTACCCGCAACCCATTACATTCAAATCGTTTGTGATTTTTGGGTTGGTTTTGTGAGTTTGATTTTGGAGACCCGACCCTAATTGACCCCCCTCGTTTCTTTTAGAACCCGAGAACCAAGTTTTGGATTTTTTGCACATTTTTCAGGTTTTCACCATTGCTTTTGGAGTATAGGTTGAAGCTTTTATGCTACAAGGAGCTTGCCTTATTTAGAGTTGAGTGGTCTTCGACGGAGTTCCTTTCTCATACCAAGGTAGGAGTACTAGGGTTTTTTGGATTTGATCCCCTCTTTAGAGTTTGAGTTGGTGTTGAGCTTGATCTTGATTGGGGGTGAGATGAAATGCATTTGGTGGTGATTGGGAACCACCGTGGGACTGGTACACTTGGTTAGGTGGAATCTTGGTTGGTGATGGATTTCTTTTTGTTGATGGTGAAAATTGTGCCCGCCAAGTGTTTCTAAAATTGTCCACCCCATCGTGCTCACCAAGTGTTTGTGAAGTTGTCTGCCTCATCACTACCATCAAGTGCTTTTTGAAGTGTTTACACCATCAGACTTCTTCTCTCATCGGCCGAGCGTTGTGACGTCACTTGTTTTGCCAGTCGACTGTCGTGTTACTGAGATATTGTTCCTCTTGGACCTCGTATAGTGTAATCTGACCGTTGGATTTTGTGGAGGGCTTAAATCCTGTCATGTGGCGATTTGATCACTGGGGTTCTATAAATAGGAGTTGATTTCACCCCCCCCCCCCCCCCCCCCCTCTCCTTCATTTACCACTTTCACTTTTTTTCTCTAGAAAATTTTGAGAGCTTCTCTCTCTAGAAGTTGTTGTGTTTTTATCAGGCGGTGTTGGTGGCTCGTCTAATGTTCGACGGTGGTGTTAGTTTTAGCGATAGATTCAGTGTTCCCATTACTTGACTAGGTAACATTCTTACGATCGATGTTCATTATGTCTAGCATTTCGTCGACGCATGCTTCTTCCACGTCGGTTAGACTAGATGTATACGATGATGTTGAGTTTAGCCACTTCACTGGAAGGGAGAAAATGAGTGATGTAGCTGGTCGTTCCATTATTGTGGAGATGATCGTTGAGCCTGAGAGATATATGGGATGCGCACTTAAGACCCGGCTGTTCTTAGTCCCCAAATTGATTAGGGAGTTCCCTATTGATCGTCGAGCCTGAGAGAGATTTGGGATGCGCACTTAAGACCCAACTGTTCTTAGAGGTGGCATGGAATATGACGATCCAGAGCCTGTATATACTACTGATGCTGATTATGTCATCACCATCCTTTCACGGGAGGAGCTTGCCATGTACACATTGATGGATCCTGTAGGCGAGACAACAAACACTAGAGGGGGGGTGAATAGTGTTAATAAAAAACTGTGGAAATTTTCTTCGGTGCAGTCGACTTGGTTGTGAACCAGTCGACTGATATGATCAAAAAACAATAAATACAATAACTCGGTGCAGTCGACTTATAGATAAGGCAGGCGACTGATGATGCAATGACAGTACAAGTTATACGAGACTGATCAGTCGACTGATAGTGCAAGGAGTCGACTGTCCAGACAAGTTTTACAGAACTTATGAAAACAAAAGTAAATGCAAGATCAAGACAACCAATCACAGAGTACACAAGATATATCCTGGTTCGGTCCTTCCGACCTACATCCAGTCCCCAAGCAACCCACTTGAGATTTCCACTATTCTTGAAAAAGTTTACAAGAATAACCTACGGCGTTAAGACAACAACCTTGTCTAACCCGTAGTCCTTTCTCTCAACCAGAGAAAGCAGACCCACTCTACTACCAAGAGTGAAACAAACCGACTCTACAACCTAGAGTCTAAAACCACTCTCCAACCGAGAGCAAAAAGGAACAAGAAAAACTTTACAGTCAACCTATAGCCTTGTTGGTGTATTGTGTTGTTGCACGTGGCTAAAAACAAGGTCGACTTCTATACTCAGTCCAGAACAGAATCGTTGTTATACTGGACTAAATGTAGAGAACCAAAGAGTTTGAACTTGAAGGCTTTTTCTCAAATTTTTCACTTAGAATTTTCTCAAAGAGTGCTTGGATCTCAAAAAGTTGTTGTAAGATTGTTGTTGGATCTTTTCAGTGAGATCTGAACTCTATTTATAGAGTTTGATCTCCTGGACGTTGGGAGACAGTTATTCCAACTGTCAACCAACGGATCTTTAGCTTTTGATTTTGAAAAATCAATTTTGAAAATAGAAAACGGTCAAAAGCACTCGAACAGTCGACTGGGTTGCCATATGAGTCGACTGGTCAGAGTTTGAATAAATTTAAACAGTTTTGTACTAGTCAGTCGACTGTCAGAGGTATCAGTCGACTGGTACTCAACAGTTAAATTATATCAAACTGTTTTGACTCTTTTGTTGTTTTTGAAAAACACACATTATGAAATTGTGAGTGTATGTGTGTGACAAGGCTTTACAATCAGACTAAGACTCAACAAAAGTAAAATACAATGTTTTACAAGACACAACAATTTGACACATTTGAGCTTGAAGCCTTGAGTCTTGAGTCTTGATTT
Source organism: Hemerocallis citrina (assembly GCA_017893485.1). Taxonomy (NCBI): domain Eukaryota; kingdom Viridiplantae; phylum Streptophyta; class Magnoliopsida; order Asparagales; family Asphodelaceae; genus Hemerocallis; species Hemerocallis citrina. The sequence goes on from CM030365.1 coordinate 183,906,978, forward strand.
GAGTCTTGAGTCTTGTCTTGATTTGAGTCTTGAGTTTTTGAGTGAAGCTTTGGCCATTGTGTCTTATTTGGAGCTTTTATGCTTGATCATTTGTTCAGCTGTATAGAGGTAAGTCCTTTGTGTATAGCACCTGTAAGTTTAGCATAGATACATGTGCAGTGTGTTGTGATCATCAAAATCAAGAATCAACATTCTCCCCCTTTTTGATGATGACAACACAATAGCTGATAATACCAGATAATATACAAGCATAGTAAAGATATGTTCCCCCTATTAAAAACACATCATGCATATAGATAAAGATGTATCTTAAAAACATGTATCAGTCGACTTAAAAGTATATCAGGCGACTGATCAGAAAACACATACATAGTAAAATCACAATCACAAATATTAATCACAGATGCAGCAGTCGACTTATATGCCTGTAGCCAGTCGACTGACCAGAGATATTTTCAATACACAGAATCAAATACTTAAGAGGATATCTCAAATACTTAAGAGGATACTTAAGAGGATATCTCTCCCCCTTTGTCATCAACAAAAAGCACAAAATAAACAGTCTTTTACATTACAAAAACATAGAAATAAACTAAGAAATGTTCTCATACATAAATAAGTTCATTAAGACAAAATAAAATAGAAAATTACATAAATAGCGAAAAATAAAAGTCTTCAATTGTCCTCGTCTGAGTCTTCATCGGCAGCATGAGAAGGAGGAGGAAATTGAGTTTGGAAAAGATCAGTGAGATGATCAAGTTTGGAATCAAGGGTATCAAGTTTGAATCAAGGTTGTGAATCTGGGTATCCACAGTCTCTGAATGTTTCATGAGATAAGAGACACAATCATAGAGAGTACGTGGATCATCATAGTTAGCTTGAAGAATAGGTGGATCAGAAGATGCAGAAGGTCTAGAAGGTCTAGCAGTAGAACCTAAAGGAGCTTGAGAAAGTGGAGGAGACCTAGGAGAAGGTTGTGGTTGTTGAGGTGGAGTATCAAGGAGCTTCATACGTGCTAAACTGGCACGATCGAAACACTCATAGTGCGTAACGACATTGGTCTCGGAATCGAGATCAATACCGAAAGCTACAAAGACACGAGTGAGAAGCCCACCAAAAGGTAAGAAGTGAGTGTGGTTTTGTTCAAATTTGGAAAAGATGACTCGACCCCAATTTACAGCAATTTTACCAAATATTGCATAGACAGCTTTTTGTAATTCTAGAGAATACTGGTCATAACTTTCTCTTTTGGGAAGAATGTTATAGGCGAGTATTCTAGCTACAAGCTTAGCAATAGGGGTAATATTTTTGCTAGTCATTGGAGGTCCGTGATGGGGTAAAAAAATTCTAGATAAAATAGAAGCATCATCAAGAAGAACATCATTAAGATCTAATCATCCGTCATCAAGACCCATTATTTGATTGATTCGCATGGGTGTGAGTGTCATTTCAACATTTTTCACAGATGAACGGATAACTACATCCCCATCGTGTTTTTGACAACCCTCATATTTGTGTAAAACAAATAAATGAGTTGGGGATAATAGTTGGGTTGATTAGATATAGAGAGAGATAGTCATAAAGACTACTATTTTGAAATAAGGGGACAAGATTAAATCGATCAAGATCATTGAAATTAACAAATCTTCCAGGGAAGATGACAATGGTACACATAAGGTACCATCTTTCAAGAAGATCTGGGCTCAATAGAAATTGAGAATAATCTAGAGATGAAGAACTAGCTTCACCATGAGTTCTCTTAGATTTCTTGGGTGCCATTGGAAAGAAGTGAGGGAAGGATTTTACCAAAAAAATTGGAGAGAAAAACAGAAAGCAGTCGATCAAACACCAGGGCAGCAGGCGACTCCTTCTTCTTCTCTGGCTAGGGTTTCAGATTTGGGGTAAAAGTGAAAAGTGAAAGATGGAGGCTGTGAAAGGGGGTTTTAACTGAGGGCAGACGGCTGAGATCAAAGAGGGAAGAAATCGACGGATGAGATAAGAAGTCACGGGTGAAAAAGTGAAGAGTTTTATCTTAAAAGCTGCGATGAATAGTCACTGAAGACATTTGAACTCGCGACAGTCGACTGGTAGGGTATATCAGTCGACTTAGTCGAGAAGAAGAAAATAGGTATTAATATCTGCTGAGCAGTCGACTGGTATAAGGATCAGGCAACTGGTCAGAGAACAAAAATGGGTATGTTTGAAAATACAGTACAGTCGACTTATTGAAAACACAGTCGACTTAACAGAAACAATTGTCAACAAATATCAATAAAATCACAAATTCCAAGTTCTCTTCTTAAGTTAATGAAAGTATCTTCTTTAAGGGGTTTGGTAAATATGTCTGCTACTTGTTTATCAGTAGAGATAAAGTCTAAAGATATATCTCCTTTTAAAACATGATCACGTAGAAAATGATGTCGAATATCAATATGTTTCGTACGTGAATGTTGAATCGGATTTTTAGATAAATTAATTGCACTGGTATTATCACACATAATTGAGGGTTTCTCAAATGAAATATCATAATCTAATAAAGTTTGTTTCATCCACAAGATTTGTGCACATGCCAAACTTGCAGCGATATACTCAGCTTCTGTGGTTGATAGGGATACGGAATTTTGTTTTTTACTGCACCAAGAGACTAGGGAATGTCCCAAAAAGTGACATGTACCACTAGTACTCTTGCGATCAGTTTTGCTTCCAGCAAAATCAGCATCGCTATATGACAGAAGTTGAAAATTATCGGTGCGTGGATAAAATAAACCATATTCAGATGTGCCTTTAATATATCTTAAAATTCATTTCACTGCTTTTAAATGAGACTCTTTAGGACTAGATTGATATCTAGCACATAAACATACGCTGAACATAATATCTGGTCTACTTGCAGTAATATATAAGAGTGAACCAATCATACCTCGATAGAGTTTTTGATCAACACTCTTACCTAATATATCTTTGTCAAGAGTAGTAGTAGTAGCCATAGGTGTGGATTTACTACTAGTACTATCCATGTTAAAACGTTTGAGTAATTCCTTTGCATATTTTCCTTGATTGATAAATATGCCACTTGAGGACTGTTTAATTTGAAGTCCAAGGAAATAATTGAGTTCACCCATGTGACTCATCTCAAATTCGTTTTTCATGGTATTAGCAAACTCTTGACATAGATTATTATTAGTAGAACCAAAAATTGTATCATCAACATATATTTGTATGATTAAGATATCATTCTTAACTCTTTTGATAAACAATGTAGTGTCTACTTTACCTATTTCAAATCCTGTTTCTAAAAAAAAGTTTTCAAACGATCATACCAAGCACGAGGTGCTTGTTTAAGACCGTATAAAGCCTTTTTCAATTTATAAACATGATCTGGAAATTGTTCATGTTCAAAACCTGATGGTTGTTTAACATAAACATTTTCTTTAATAAACCCATTAAGGAAAGCACTTTTAACATCCATTTGATAAAGTATAAAATTCATGAAACAAGCAAAAGATAATAAAATACGAATAGATTCTAGTCTAGCAACAGGAACATATGTTTCATCAAAATCTATTCCTTCTTCTTGATTATACCCTTGAGCAACTAATCTAGCCTTGTTCCTTACAACTTGTCCTGATTCATCTAACTTATTTTTAAATACTCATTTGGTACCAATAATAGTCTGATCAGGAGGTCGAGGAACTAAATCCCATACATCATTCCTTATAAATTGGTTTAGTTCATCTTAAATGGCATTCATCCAATATTCATTCTCACAAGCTTCTTGTATATTTTTCGGTTCAAAATCCGACAAGAATGTTGTATGAGAAATCATATTAACATGTGAACGTGTCTGAATACCATGGGAGATGTCACCAATTATTAAGTCATGAGGATGATCTTTAACTTCAACAAATGATTTTGGTAAAGTTCAAGATATCACAATAGGATCAGTCGACTGGATAGGTTCTTCAGTCGACTGCTTTACTTCAGTCGACTGGAAGTCCATATCAGTCGACTTATCAGTCAGATTAGTTTGTTCTAAAGATTTAATCACATTATCTAAAGGTGATGAATCAGTTTCATCATCTTTATTTAAAGTTGATGAAGGCAGAGATTCATTGAATGTAACATGCATTGACTCTTCAATAGTCATTGTAGACTTATTGAAAATTCTATATGCTTTACTCCTATTTGAGTATCCTAAAAAGATACCCTCATTAGATCTAGGATCAAATTTGTCTAAATTATCTTTTGTGTTTAGAATAAAACACTTACAACCAAATGTCTTAAAGTAAGAGACTTTAGGAATTTTATTAAAAACAAACTCATAACAAGTCTTCTTTAGCTTAGGTCTTATAAGAATCCTATTTAAAACATAACAAGCTGTAGCAATAGCTTCAGCCCAAAAGTGCTTTGGTAAATTGCTTTCAACAAGCATAGTACGTGCGCATTCTTGCAAAGTCCTGTTCTTTCGTTCAACCACTCCATTTTGTGGTGAAGCTCTAGGAAATGCAAATGAATGTGTTATACCATTCTTGTTGGAATATTCTGTAAATGTCTCATTCTCAAATTCTCCACCATGATCACTTCTAATAGTGACTATGGTTAGAGATTTTTGATTTTGAATACGTTTACAAAAATGTGCAAATTCATCAAACGCATCATTTTTATGTTTTAAAAAGAATGTCCAAGTGAATCTTGAAAAATCATCTACTAAAACAAATACATATCTACTTCTATTTAAAGAAGCAACTCTAGCAGGGCCAAATAAATCCATATGAATTAATTCGAGCGGCCTACTAGTAGAAATTACTTCTTTTGTTTTAAAAGTGGATTTGATTTGTTTTCCTAGTTGACATGCATCACATAACTTATCCTTTTTAAAGGATAGTTTTGGCAGTCCTTTAACTAGGTTATACTTAGATAATTTTGAGAGATTTTTTATGTTCACATGTCCAAATCTTCTATGCCATAGCCAAGATTCATTGTTAGAGGCTATTAAACAAAAATCATTTGAAAATTCAATTGCATTCAAACATAATTCATAAATATTATTTTTAAGAAAACCTTGAAAAACAACATTTTGCATAGTGGAATCATAAATCAAACATGCATCTTTTTCAAAAACTATTTTATACCCTTTATCACATAATTGACTAATGCTTAAAAGATTATGCTTTAAACCACTAATTAATAATACATTTTCTATGGTTGGGTTAGAAATTTTACCGACCATGCCAATTCCTATGACTTTGCCTTTGTTGTTATCTCCAAAGGTGACAGTTCCTCCATCTATGCTTTGAATGGTGGATAGCAGGTTGGCATGTCCTGTCATATGTTTTGAACACCCGCTGTCTAGTATCCAGCGTTCTTTCTTGGGTACCTATAAAAAAATTAAGGTAAATATGGTACCCTTTTTATTGGGTCCAAAACACATTAGTATGGGGGAAACCAAACCCATGAAGAGTTTGATCTTCCTCCATAAGCAGGAATATAATTAATAGAATTACACACAGTTAAAACATATGAGTTAATATAAGCAATTCTATCATTCTTATTTAAGCTGACTGGAACCCATATAACCTTGTTCTGTCCAGTCGACTTACCAGTGTCCTTCAGTCGACTGCTATTGTGAGTCAGTCGACTTGATGGTACACTAGGTCGACTTATATGATATTTTAATCTCGTTGAATGAGATTCAGTTCCTCTGGACAGACGACTGGTAGATTGGTTCAGTCGACTTAACCGAACAGTAGACTTGTTTTTATCACTAACATTTACAGCCTTAGGCTTTTCAAAAAATTCATACAACTTGTGTGTAACACTAGAAATAGATGCTGATTTATTTCTACTAGTGTTTGTAGCAGGAGATTCTTTTACAGAAGATTTTTTAAAGCCAAGTCCATATTTTTGACTAGATTTTACTTGATGATGAAGCACATCATTTAAATTCTCTTTGCCTTTGTTAAACTTAGATACGTTCTTTGATATCTCTTCGTAATTCTTTTTGAGAGATTCCAGATCAGTATCTAAACTTGCAATGCGAGAATTTAAAGATTTTACTTCCTTATCAAGGTTAAGATTTTCTTGAGTAAGTGTTTGATTTACTTTCTCAAGATTCTTAACTCTAATCTTTTCCTTTTTTAACTCTTGGAATATTTCATTAAAAGCATCAAGAAGATCTTCTGAGTCATAGTCATTACTTACATGATCGTGTGCAGCCATGAAGCACATATTTGCCACTTCGTTATTTTCATCCGTTTCTTCTTCGGAAGACGAATCACTATCATCCCATGTAGCTTGATAGGCCTTCTTGTTCTTGGCAAATTTGTTCTTTTGAATATTTGTCCTTTTTGAAGTTGGATGGTTTTCCCTTGTTCTTTGCATTTTCAAGGGAATAATCCTTCTTCATGTGTCCTGTTTTATTGCACATGAAATAAGTAGGAGGGTCATTAGAATCTCTATTTTTAGAGTTAAACTTACCCTTCTTTAAGAACTTCTTGAATCTTCGAGTGAACATTGCTATCTCCTCTTCATCTTCTTCCTCATCTTCTGAATCTGTCATGGCTTTAAAAGCCAATGATTTCTTCTTTGCTTGGTGTGATTCTGTATCCTTCTTTCGATCTTCAAGTTGGACCTCGTATGCCATGAGATTGCCCACAAGATTCTCAAGAGAAAGTTGTGACAAGTCATTTGCTTCCTCTATTGCCGTGGTCTTCTTCTCCCATTCTGGAGTGAGTGCACGTAAGACTTTTCTAACCATCTCCGCTTGAGTGTAAATCTTTCCAAGTGCCACAAGAGAGTTAGTGATATCAGTAAATCTGGTGATCATCTCGGATACAGTCTCATTATCCTTCATTCTGAACATCTCAAACCTGTGCACAAGAACAGAAATTTTAGACTCCTTAACTTTATTTGTCCCTTCATGTGTTACCTCGAGTATATGCCAGATTTGATGTGCAGTTGTAGCATTGGATACACGGTTGAATTCTTCCTTTGTGAGTGCACAAAATAAGGCATTCATTGCTTTGGCATTATTCATCGTTTGGTTCTTTTGATCATCGTTCCATTGTGCATATGGAATGGTAGGGGCAGTGAATTCCGTCTCTGTCATTTGCCATATCTCGTAGTTGATTTATTGGAGGTAGATTCTCATTCGGCACTTTCAATAATTGTAGTTAGTTTCATCGAATAGCGGTGGCCGTTGTGTAGATTGGCCTTCATGGTACTGATTTGTATTTGATGTAGTTGCCATAGCCTGTAAACCCGCTTTGATACCAAGTGATGGATCCTGTAGGCGAGACAACAAACACTAGAGGGGGGTGAATAGTGTTAATAAAAAACTGCGGAAATTTTTTTCGGTGCAGTCGACTTGGTTGTGAACCAGTCGACTGATATGATCAAAAAACAATAAATACAATAACTCGGTGCAGTCGACTTATAGATAAGGCAGGCGACTGATGATGCAATGACAGTACAAGTTATACGAGACTGATCAGTCGACTGATAGTGCAAGGAGTCGACTGTCCAGACAAGTTTTACAGAACTTATGAAAACAAAAGTAAATGCAAGATCAAGACAACCAATCACAGAGTACACAAGATATATTCTGGTTCGGTCCTTCCGACCTACATCCAGTCCCCAAGCAACCCACTTGAGATTTCCACTATTCTTGAAAAAGTTTACAAGAATAACCTACGGCGTTAAGACAACAACCTTGTCTAACCCGTAGTCCTTTCTCTCAACCAGAGAAAGCAGACCCACTCTACTACCAAGAGTGAAACAAACCGACTCTACAACCTAGAGTCTAAAATCACTCTCCAACCGAGAGCAAAAAGGAACAAGAAAAACTTTACAGTCAACCTATAGCCTTGTTGGTGTATTGTGTTGTTGCACGTGGCTAAAAACAAGGTCGACTTCTATACTCAGTCCAGAACAGAATCGTTGTTATACTGGACTGAATGTAGAGAACCAAAGAGTTTGAACTTGAAGGCTTTTTCTCAAATTTTTCACTTAGAATTTTCTCAAAGAGTGCTTGGATCTCAAAAAGTTGTTGTAAGATTGTTGTTGGATCTTTTCAGTGAGATCTGAACTCTATTTATAGAGTTTGATCTCCTGGACGTTGGGAGACAGTTATTCCAACTGTCAACCAACGGATCTTTAGTTTTTGATTTTGAAAAATCAATTTTGAAAACAGAAAACGGTCAAAAGCACTCGAACAGTCGACTGGGTTGCCATATGAGTCGACTGGTCAGAGTTTGAATAAATTTAAACAGTTTTGTACTAGTCAGTCGACTGTCAGAGGTATCAGTCGACTGGTACTCAACAGTTAAATTATATCAAACTGTTTCGACTCTTTTGTTGTTTTTGAAAAACACACATTATGAAATTGTGAGTGTATGTGTGTGTGACAAGGCTTTACAATCAGACTAAGACTCAACAAAAGTAAAATACAATGTTTTACAAGACACAACAATTTGACACATTTGAGCTTGAAGCCTTGAGTCTTGAGTCTTGATTTGAGTCTTGAGTCTTGTCTTGATTTGAGTCTTGAGTTTTTGAGTGAAGCTTTGGCCATTGTGTCTTATTTGGAGCTTTTATGCTTGATCATTTGTTCAGCTGTATAGAGGTAAGTCCTTTGTGTATAGCACCTGTAAGTTTAGCATAGATACATGTGCAGTGTGTTGTGATCATCAAAATCAAGAATCAACACACATTACTCCTACCAAGTCCCAAAGTTAGGGTCTTGTAACACCTCGAATTTGTAAAATACTGAAAATACCTATTTTTGTATCTCTGAAGTGGTGAAAAATATTTTTGGTATATTTTATTTTAAATATTGAGATTGGTGTTGATATTTGTGTTGTATTGATGTAAATGATATATTGGAGTATGAGTTGAGTTTTTTGTGAAGAAATATTTTTTTAATATAATTTTGGAGGACTATTATGAGATAATTTTATGTATTTTGTATTGTTAGTATTTTTAAAGTGTAGTGTTGGGATTTATTTGAAACATTTTGATGATTGGGAGGTTATATATTAACATTCCCTTATAATCATTTTATTTATAATTATTAATTTCCAAAGCTCCTCTCCTTTTCTCCTTCTCTTTCCTCCTTTCTTCCTGGTTTCGATTTTGCCGACCGAAACCCCAACCCATTTCGGCCTCGACCTCCCCCGCTCAAATCCACTTCATTTCTTCATTATTTTTAAATTAATTTGAGGGGTAGGCTAAGTGAAGGGTGCTCTAGCTAGTAGTGTAGTCAATTTGGTGAAAAGATTTAGTGGAGGTATATTTCTTTTTAATTATTTGTGTAATTTCTTTTGCTTAAAAATGGAGTATAGGGTTGGTTGGAGGTCTATTTTGATGTTAGAGTCTGGAAATTAACAAATTATTGGAGATTTTGTAAGTTGCTTATAAATTAGGGTTTTGGGTTTATAAAAAGGAAAGTAAATATATGAGAATTATCTGTTCATGGTAGTAAAAATTTTAGTTGAACCATTAGAATAATTTGGGGGGTGATTTTAGAAATTGTATGGGGGGGAAATCCCGCAGGAATTTGAATATTGCGTGCATCGCACGTGTGCATTCCAGGCGTTCAATAAAATGCCTGAGTGATATTTAGGATTAGTGTTTTTAGTTCATGTGACTGGTTTGGATGTTTTGAGCCCTAATTGCTTTGAAATTTGATAATATGAGATGTTAGCGACTTCGGATGCGGGATGGATAGGTGGTGCTTCGAGTCTTCGCGGGATATTATGTGAGTATGATTATACTAGTGTTGTGCTAGAATTTTATGCAGTTTTGAAGTGATTTTTGTGGGATTCAGCTAAAAGGAGATTTAACTAAAAACATGGAAATTTGTATATGTTAAAATCTTGTTATATGATGAATTGGTGTATATATGGTGAATTTGTGTGATTTTGAATATTTATTGCTATGATGATGTATTGAGTATACGTGTGATAATATGAAATAATTGTGGCTGATATACGTATAATATATGGCGGGTAAATAAAACTGATATATATATATATATATATATATATATATATATATATATATATATATATAGTGTTATAATGTATTGACCTATTTGGTATATGTTTGTGACATGGTGGTAATGAGTTGATGCATCGTATCAATGAAATTAATGAGTGAATATGTGTATAATATAGTGATGTTTTTAAGCGAAACTAATGGGTGGTCTTGTGATTTTAATCAAATACTTGGTTTGGCATGTTCCCAAGATAATTATAATGTAAGCAACTAAATACTTTGGTGTGTCTATGATACAGAATAATATGAGGTAATAACCTTATAAATGAAATAACCAGATGTATGTGAACATGTGAGATAACGGGATAATAAATCACATTGTTAAAGTTAAAGATGTGATAAATTATTGAAGCAAATGATGAAATGATGTGTGCTGGTGAAATGAGATGAAAAGATGAAATGAACATGATAATAACAAATAAATTTTGTTGACCAGTACCTACAGAAATCGTGGGGGTTTGGGCTAGACCTCCTAATACCCAAGGACCGGCTTGGAGTAAGTGATTATTACCCAAACTATGTTTGGGGTACGTGTTTCTATCACCCAAGCTATCGGTTTGAGGCCCGGTTATTCCCTCGATAACAGATGTCGTGAGGAAGTACCCAGTTTATCTGGGGTTAGTATTTTTCCCTCCTGGCTTTGACTGGAAAGAAGTACCCAGTTTATCTGGGGTTAGTGTTTTTCCCTCCTGGCTTCGGCTGGGAGGAAGTACCCAGTTTATCTAGGGTTCGTCCCTCCTGGCTTCGACTGGGATGAAGTACCTAAGTTCTTCTTGGGGTTAGTGTTTCTCTCGCTATCATAGGTTGGGAGGAAGACGAAGCTTCGGACGCGTACGACCCCGGGAGGGCAGAGGTCCGCGTGTTTACTGGGTTGTCGGCTTTCTGTATAGTGGGATACTGTGGCTCACTAGTCGACAAATTAATATTAATAAAATGAATAAATATAAAATGAAAAGAGAAATGAGCAAGTAAAGGAAGCATATGATGTGAAATGTGATATGAGAATGAAAAAAAAAAAGAAGAATGTATTCGATGTAAAGTGGAAATGAGAAAGTAAAGCAAGTGCATGATTTGAAATGAATATGGCAAGTAACCGAAAATGTGTACATGAATGAAGATGAGAATTAAAGAAAATGAGTTATGAGTATGTAAATGGAAATGAATAGTGATTGAAGCATGTATTTGAATGAAAATAAAAAGTGAAGAAATTGTGTTATGTGAATATTTATAAAAAAGTGAAGAATTATGATGGGACTAAATATGAAAAGTGATGACATTGTGTTATGTAAATGAGTATGAAATGTGAATGTAGTATATGTGTGAATTAATATGAATAAAATGAAGAAATTATATTATTATGGGAATGAATATGCTAAGTAAAGAAAATGTATTATGCATTATATGAATGAAAACTAAAGAAGATGTATTATGAGAATGAAACGTATAGTAAAGGGTATTATGCGATGAATAATAAAAGTAAGTGGTGGTATTATATGATGAGAATGGTTATGAGGATGGATGATAAAATAAAACCTGAATTGAAATAAGTTTGATACATCTTGGAATTGTGTCGAGGAACTACTCGCCCGCTATTTCCATGGAAATGATGGAAACTACCTGCCTTGGCACAACTCCTATGGTGAATTGGTGGGCTGTTGACATGATAGTGGTTTTGTGTAATGGAAATGAAAAGTAAAGTAATTTGTAAGATGAGAAGGAAAATTAAAGTTAAATAATAACCGAGCTATCGGCTTGAGATATGATGTTAAATTACCCAAGTCCTGCTTTAGGGTGTGGTGTTATATTACCGGTGTATTACCAGACAAGAAGAATAATTAAAGTAAAATTGTAAAATGAGATATAAATGAAAATGAAAGTAAGATATGCTATTGATAATAATGAGAAGTAACTAAAGTTGTATGATGGGATGAGAATGAATTATAAAGCAAGATACATGATAAACTGAGAATAAGCATTAAAATAATTTGTAAGATGAAATCAGAATGAAGAGAAGATAAATTGTAAAATATAATGAGAATGAAAGTTAACGTATTACAAGATATTATGACATGTGTTATAAGATATGAATGAATGTGATATTATGAGGTTGACCGCATGTGAACTAGATGCGATGAAAACGAATGAATGTGATGATATACGGTAGAACTAATATATATGATAAAATGCGATAAAAAGGAATGTGATAATATATGATTGAATAAATGTGAAGTTATCTGATGAGAATAAGTATGATAATAATAAATATCAATATGTTGTAAGGTTGGTGAGTGTGATGTTATGTAATATGAGAAGGAGAAAGAAAATGAACATGAAGGAAAATGGGTATGAAGGAATGTAAGTCATGATGTCACGCCCCGCTTTCTAAAAATACGGAATACGAGTACGTGACATTGGCCCAGCGAATGACTAACGTCACCCATAAGCTGTTTATCCGATCAACTCAACAATATAATCAATACAGAACAATTGCGCAAGCAATAATAACAATCTCATGAACAATAATACTTGAATTGAAGCAATATAAAATATCCAAGTACAATAATAATCCAACGTCTGGAAACAAATAACAATATTCGGAACATAAGTCCAATACAATAATAAATACAATCCAAAAATAATAACAAGTCTCAATACATTAAGTTTATTAAAGCAATAAACAATTTAAAAGCAGTAGTCTTCAGAATGTTTGTTTTCCAACTCCAGCAGGCAACTATTCTCCAAAATCTGCAATTTAATAAATTGCAGGAAGAGGAAAAGAAAACAAAACGCCCGTCATTGCAAGTTATGGGCCGCTTGTAGTGCATGATACAAGTACATGGAAAAGGATAACTAATAACATGGAATAGACATGACAAAAAAATATAACAACTAGCATGGCAAGATAAACAAGTGTAAGTAGCATGTAATAAGTGTCGAGTGAACAAGTATCATGTAAACAAGTAACGAGTAACGAGTATCAAGAATCAAGTAACAAGTATCAAGTAGCTAGTGTCAAGTGATTATGTTCAAGTCTTGTATTATTACTATCTAGGTAGCACTTCATGCATCCATCCTTTTACTACATGGTTGCTACATTCAAACAGTTTCACTTTAGACTTAGTGGTGGGCTCTATAGTTCATGTACTCGACAACGATATTCAATAATGACCGATGACCGAATCAATCGAGATACTGTAATCAGTAATCTCCAATTAATCGATGACCGATATGACCGAAAGACCGATAGACTGATAGATCGATAAATAGGGAAACACGGGCCCCTCCTCCGAGTACAGTTCCTATATTGTCCACTACTTAAGTCAATCTTAAATCCCGATTTGTTAATTATTTATCAATGCAACAATACAAAATGCAATCTAGAGACATGAGATGGACGATAATAACAATAGGGAAACAATAGGATGATAACATGGAATATGGTGTACTAGATGTCCAAGCAACATGGTATATGGTATTTTACAAGTATTCAACAAGTATAACACGAATAACACATCAAATACAGATATCTCAAGATAGCATGAACATATGCATCAAAAGTGGTCAACCCTAGTTTAATTCATGTCATATATGTCGTGAGGCAACTATGGTCAAATCATCACAATAGAGACAATATCAATAAGTGGTTTCACACACGAATTGTCTCTAGAACCCATCTACACTGTAATATCCTAAAATTTTATTTTTAATAAAATATTATTTTTCACGTGTTGTGCACATGCAAATTTCATGTGTATATTATTTATTTATTTTATATATAAGATCTCATTTTAGTATGAACAATTATTTTCCTTTATTTTTCTAAAAGCCTATTTCTAAAGCCTAAAACACTATTTTATTTGTTTTAGCCCACTTTAATTAATTATTAATTTATTGTCTTGGCCCACAAGCCTAAGCCCACCAATTTAATTAAGTGGTCACACTTGTCATGTAGAGACAAATAGTGAATATTTTGATTAATTAAATTGTACAAACTTCTACATAAGAGTACTAGGTGGCACGTGCGAAGCACGTAGTGTGCAATGCACACTATTGGTAGGCCAGGTTGTGCTAGGAGAGGTGGAGAGTGTGGTTGTGTGTGCATGGGTAGTTACTTTGTGTGTGGGTGGTTGCTACAACTTCCTCTCCTATCCTAGCCCTCCATTCTACAACTATCCAACAAATCCTAGCCCTCCAATCTACTCTAAAAATAGTATAAATACCCCCCTTCCTACTTGTATTCTACACTAAAGCAAATATTAAATGAGACATTACATAGGAGATATATACATATTAGTGTGTGGGTTGTGTGTTGTGTACACCCCCATTGGAGGCCGGCTATCACTACAAGAAGGAGCTCTCGGTTTTTGGCAAGGAGCAAGGAGAAGGGGTTCGTGCATTTCAATCTAGGAGGAGAAGGCACTCTCTCGCAATTTAGGAGGCTCTAGGATATTTCTCATTGGTTTTCTTCAAAAGGTGGGTGTTTCTCATGACTTCTAGAGTGGAAATCATGCTAGGAAATGAAATTGAATTGTTATTATAAGCTACTAGTTGAAATGAAATGCATGCTCGTCTAATTAGAAGAGAATTGATAATTAGCAAATGTGTGCTGTTTGATTACTAGATTTATTGACTACGAGTAAAAGTGTATGTTTCTCATTGTTATAAACATTAGAATGCATGTTAATTATGTTTAAATTGCAATTGTGTGAAATTCACTAGTAAGAAATTGAACTATTCTTATTGATTAAAAATGCTAAAGTAGAATAATGTGTTAAAGATGAATTGATAGAAATGATTGTTAATAGATGTGATGAAATTCCCCATTGCTATATATTTTTCATGTGAAAGATTTGAATAAATGAAAAAGAATGTCCTTTTGCATATGAATAATTGCATGTATCATGTGTAGATTAACTAATAAAATGAAAGTTTTTACTCACTTATAAAGTTGATTTTGTGCTCTAAAGATATCATAGTTATCAATGTGTAAGCAAACATCATTGTAGTGAATTTTGTATGAGAAATCATCTTTGTTTATAAACAATTATGTAATAGTTTTCAAATGACAAAATAGTGTTCATAAAATGCAAACTAATGCTAACTACATGTTTTAAAGGAGTGAAAAATACCTTTCAAAATACTGGTTACTGTTAAATTAAATGTAGTTTTATTCTAGACATTTTTTTGTTTTCAAAAAGGGAAGAAAAAGAACTAAAAAAAAAATTTTGAAATTGAAAACCAGTAGCACAGTCGACCGGCTAGTGAAACAGTCGACTGCCTTCTTCATTTATTTTTTTGAGTTTAGAAATCATCGCAGAACAGCCGACTGGTCATATGTGACAATCGACTACTCTGATTATGTATTTTCGAGCTTTAGAACCTCGTAGAACAGCCGACTAGCCATATGTGACAGTCGACTTCCCGAAGTTTCAAGTAAATCTGTAATTTTTTTGTGAGAAAATTTCTATGATCGGTGTCCTGGTATAAATGAGAATTTGAGACTGTTTTACAAAGGGGAACTTATTTTAATTACTAATTTTCTTTTTAAAGGAAATCAAATGGATTGTTTACGAAGTTTAAATTGAGATTTTTTGGTAATGAGAAGTTTGAAAGGTGTGAATTGTGAAACCAATTGAAAATGTGAACTGTGGAATTAGTATGGATTGAAATAGAATTATGTGGGTTTATAAACTAGCGAATGTGACGTGTTGCATTTTCATTGTTATGTATGATATTTTACTTGAGAAATTGAAATAGTTGACATGATGAGTTATGAAAGATGTGAATACATGAATACTATGTTATTGAAACATGAATTGTGATTAATCATGAAAAAAAAAATCTTATGAGTTTGACATTGTAATTATGAGTTGAAATTGAGAATTAGGGTATAGTCAAGCCTTATACCGGCAACGAGAATTGTGAAATGATATTTTTGAAATGAGAAGACCAAAGTTGGGTCATGTGAAATTAAATGAATAAGACCGGTATAGTGGAAGTGCTACACTCTAAGAGTTGATTTTTATTCATGATTCAATTAAACTAAGGATTAGATACATAGTGACGGTGTGATGAAAGTAAGAGAAAAACATTGAGTATGAGGGCCATTGGATTGGCAGCATGAGAGTATTCACAGGATGTCCCATGATGAGTCATGATAGGGCATGGATACTGCTCCAGAGTACCGTCCTGGTGGCGACGCTCGTGGGGTGTTTGACGACTACAGATAGTGTCATGTCTATGGTAGGAGCTGAATTACCACAGGATGCCTGCATGATGAGTCATGTGTTAGTGCGTTGGGATTCCCTCCAGGGCGCTTAGACATGAGTTCGTAGGTCAGAAAACATCTAGGATACTTACCGTAGTTACAGTAGTAGATTAAGTCATGGCGAGGGATTGAATCCTACAAGATGAAGAATGGTTAAGGGCTTGCCCTCGGACCAATGTAGTTTGGGCTGCATAGACTCTGAACAAGTGTGCATTAGTGTCATATAATATAAATAAATGCATTAAGGACTAAGTGCACATTCACAACACAACATCAATAGGATAGTCCCCTTTAGCTTTGTTTGTGACAAGTTTGTGTTTTGTTAAGAAATGAGAATCGTTATACTGTTTCCGGCATAGAGATGATGGCCGTGTATAATATTTTGTCAGTTGAATGAACTGACGTGCCCACAGTTTTATATGCAGGGTAAAGATGCTTGACAATTGAAGTATGCATGCTGCGCAAGACTATTTTAAATGTTATTTCATGTAATTTATTGTAATATTGCCTCCGCTGCGATAATGTACAAGTGTAAATGTAACTCTGATAAAAGAAAAGTTTTTATTTCCTTGTAAAATTGTACGAAAGAAGTGTAAAGATCCTGTGGAACTCGAATTCAGCTGTATTCTGAAATTCGGGGTGTTACATACACTACAAGCGGTATTTTGTACTTGTATATGCAAAGGAATTTAATACAAGTTACTTGCCTGTTAGATGGTGAAAATGAATACCAAGGATAACGGGATAAGAATTCCGAAGAAACGAACTCACGAACACACGAACTAACAACTTAGCACGTGCAATATACGTGCAATAAAGATCCCCAAAAGCAATAACAGCAAACACAGCAAGAGAGCTCAGCAACAAAATCAAAGAGACAATAGCAACCAGCAGCCAGGCCACGACAGCCAGAGGGCAGCGGCATCGCTGGCGGCCAGTGTAGCGGTGTCGACGGTAAGGGCGTCGAAAGGTACGGTCGACGGCAGGATCTGAGGTCGAGTGGGAACAGGAGCAACCAAGGGGGGTTGGGTCTAGTTGTTGTCAACGTGAGCGGAGTAGGAGGAGAGGGGAGATCAAGGGGGTTGTGCTGGCGGCGCTGGCTGGCATGACGGCAGCGCATCAACTGGTGGTCGACGGAGAGGAGGAAGAGGTGATCGAGATTTGGGGTCTGTTGCTGTCATCGAAAATCAGAGCGGGGCAAGGGGGAGTCGACGGGAGGAGAATGGGGGTTTGCGATGCGGGGGAGTGGCACGATGGGAGGGGTGGATGGCGATGGGGGTCGCCGGAGAAGATGATCGGAGAAGAGGGTTCAGGGGATTTGGGTTTGGGCGGGAAAAAGTCGGAAGAGAGTGAGAGAGAACGAAAGGAGAGAGAGAGGAGGAGAAAGTATGCGGCTAGGCTAGGGTTTCGATTTGTGCAAATTTTTTTAGGGTTTGCATTAAGGTTGTATTTATAGGATACAATTAGGGTCTTGTGTTAGTGGTTTAGGGTCCAATAAAAGTGGATTTGGGTCAAGAACAAATGAAATTAGGTTTTAGGGTTCAAACAAGAGATAGATCTAAATCAATAGGGTTCAAATCAAAATACCCACAATAAAAAAAGGAAAAATAGGATTAACAAGAAAATAATTCATCAAGAAGATCAAAGAGTTTCATGAACAAGAATTTAAATCCAAATAAATAAATAAATAATACAAATGAATTGAATATAAAATGAGCTTGAAAATAAGTTGGAATTCGCTAAGAAAACTTGGTCTAGTACAATAACAAAATAATTCAACAGATTAATTTTAATTAAATAATCACGAAACGACAATTAATTATTATAATAATAAAATCATGCAATCAAATAATATCCGGGTTTAACAATTTACTAAAATGACCCTATATATATATATATATATATATATATATATATATATATATATATATATATGGGTAAAAGGGATATGAGCAACTTGCTCATTTAGTAAATGAGCAATTGATTATGTGGCATGCATGTGATACATTGGACAACTAACCCATTTAAGGCTTTTCCAGTCATATGTATGGCACATCATCAATTGCTTATTTACTAAATGAGCAAGTTGCGCATACCCCTTTTTCCCTATATATATATATATATCCTTTTTCCCTATATATATATATATATATATATATATATATATATATATATATATAATTATATAATTTGGACTCATATACAAATATTTGATCAATAAGATCTAGAAAATAATATCAAAACACATCATTATTTGAAATGAATAAATTTTCGATTAGAAAAACACTTTAATATAAAATCCAAAACAATTTTAACAAATAACGAATTTATAATATTGAAATATAGAAAATATTTAGAAAATACGTATTTACGGGAATGGGGGTTAGAAGTTTGTACATGAAATAAATGGTAAGTGAAGTATGTGATTAAATATGATATGTAAACGAATTATATTCGTGAATTAATATAGTGCTATGTCTTTAAATATAAAGTGAAGAAATTATCTACATGAACAGATATGATGTGGTGTATATGAGATTAACCATGAAGGAATTATGTGTGAGAAATTAATGTGATTATTTCGAACAAATTGTGGTATGGAAAAGAGTACAAGAAATAAAGAAAGTGTGTATATATGATATAATATTATGTGAATGTAAAATAAAGTTATATGTGATATTAGTGTGATGTGTGTTAAGTTATGGACATGTAGATGGGTGCAAATTAGAAGAGTACTTTGATATAAAGTCGGATTTATGATGTTATGTTTATATTTCAGGTTGAATCATACTATCTTGATATTTGTAAGTTCAATCTATTTTCTTTATACAGTTTAATTTATTTGCTAGACTAGTAAATTATATATACTCACACCAGAAATGGCTAACCCCTTAGGGGGCATTTGGTACATGGATTGGAAAATTCCTAGGAATGAAAGGATTCCCGGGAATGTGAGGATGGGAATGAAGATTTTCGGAAATGTTGCATTGTCGCGTTTGGTTTAGTACATTGCATTCCCGGGAATCCTTTATTATTGTAATTTTTTTTCTATTTTTTTGAGTTTTTTTATTGTTTGTTATGGAAATCACATGAGAATGCTCAAATCCCATGATTTTAGGAAGAAATATATTTTTTTATTCTAATTTTTTGGGTTATTTTATTATTTGTTATGGAAATTCCATGGGAATCCTCAAATCCCATGGTTTTTGGGGGGAATGGAAATCCTTCACAACAAAGTATTTTGATTCCCTTGGGAATCTATTATTCCTTCCAAAACTATGCTTGCCACATACCAAACAAGGTAATCTAAGAGGAAATATGAGATTTCCTTGCACATTGCCACGTACCAAACCCCCCTTAGTGTTTGGGGGGTTAAGGGAGTCCCAGGACTACCCTAGACCCCCTACTGTTGCAGGTCCTCAGTAGTGCGGAGATGAGGCGTAGATTTAGTTGAGTGGATTTTTTTACTTTGAAATTTTTGTATAAGTTAGTGATATGGATAATGAGATTTATGGTTTAAATTGTATTTTGAATGTATAAACATGTAGATGACGATGATGAGTATAGTGTGGGGCAGTATGTTATGTTTTTGACCCGTACCCATCTCGTTATGGAGTACCGGGCCCTGTGGTATGTTTTACAATTTTTGTTTTAAAATTTTACTACATTTTCGAAGAAATTTATGGTTTTTATTTGATAATTGATATTCTATCATGAGTTTGGCCCCCAGAGCATGATAATTATATTGCCTGTGTGTTTCTGCTCATTTTGGCCTGGGGAGCCCATGAAAATATTGCTTGTGTTGTGAGATACGAAATTTAGAGCAGAATTCCGTAAGCTTTTTGTATTTCGGGGCAGAAATTTTATGGAAAATTCTGCCAAAATTTAATGAAATATAACTATCTTAGTTTATGTTTAAAGCGACATAGAAATTGAAAGAATTGAAATTGGAGTTATAAATTTGAAAGAAAAAATTTTTTCTGGTGCTGCAGGTCTGTTACATCATGTCAGAGGAATACTGTTTCTTTTCATGTGATGCCTTCTTCGCGGGGCTTCAAAGAGGTGCTTAACTGGTATCGGCTGTATCCGATGCAGCTGATGCCCAACACGTGGAGGCATGTTGTCGGATTTGTCTTACATTGTCGTAGGCTCAGGGTTGAGCTGAGTCTTGTTGTGTTTAGGCAACATTTCAAGCTCATCCAACTTAGTAAAATGGAGGAGCGTTGGTCGATGCAGCCTGTCCAGTTAAACATTGGAAGGAGAAATTTCTTGTTGTTCATAGTGTTGAATTGTGGGGAATCCCCACAACATGGATGATGGTTCCATCGGTGGTAAGGGCAGAGCCGGTGATGACCTTGGAGGACAAGAGTGTTAGCGATGCTCTTCTTGCATTGAAGGTATTGGCATGACAAGGCATCACCGGCAAAATAGTCTTCGAAGGTGGTCTTGGCCCAGCTATTTCCAATATGGTTTTGCCGTTATTTCTTTCTTGTCATTTTATTCATGTCTTTGATGCTTTCATTTGTTATCACGAGTTCTGACTCCTTTGTGTTTCACCTTGCAGAAAAAACATGCATGGACTACGAAGATATATTGGCGGACTTGGATTCGCTTTGCAATGAGGGGGCGGACGAGCCGAAGAAACAGAAGAGGTCGGCAATGCGTCCTCCTCCTTCCTACGACCCATTGCCCCCAGCCCCTGCTGTTGAGATTGAGCCAGCTCTAGAAGTGTCGCATGCTTCTGCTATAGGTTCTTCCTTGGCTGCGATCGTGACAAGCTCCACTGATTGCTGAGGCTGCAGCAGTTCTTGTT
The DNA here is from genome assembly GCA_017893485.1 of Hemerocallis citrina. Taxonomy (NCBI): domain Eukaryota; kingdom Viridiplantae; phylum Streptophyta; class Magnoliopsida; order Asparagales; family Asphodelaceae; genus Hemerocallis; species Hemerocallis citrina. Next base: position 183,928,115 of record CM030365.1, read on the forward strand.
GACGATGGGGAGATGGTCTATATCCCTAACTGGAACATGAAACCCCAGGAGAGTTTCTCGGTGACTCGGTTGCTTGCCTCGACGCTAGCCGCCACATCCCCACTCCTGCTGACAGAGAGAGACTGAAGATGGAGTCCCCCGAGAGGTCGGTCCTGGAGATTGCGAGGGCACATATGACGGTATGATCCAGCTCTCTTGGTTTCTTAGCTTGCATTTTCCTCCCTGGCAACATAATATTTTAACAGCTTTCTTCTTGTCTCAGGCGATGTGCCACTTCTAGCATTTGGTCTACTTCTATGCAGCCAAGGAGAAAAACTTGAGGACCCAGATCTCTCGCACCGAGAAGGACAAGAAAGAGGCTGTCAAAGAACTAAATGCGTAGTTGGAAAAGATGAAGAAGGAAGGGAGGCGTACCTTGAGTTGGAGGTGTTGGCGACTAGTAAGGAGAAGATGCGCCTCGAGCTGGAGGCCTCGAAGTTGAGAGAGGAGGCATCGGCGAAGAGGAACACTGATCTTTCACTGGAGTTGGAGAAGGTGCGCGCTGATACAACCTTGGAGTTAAAGAGGGTCCGCGCTGATGCCGCCTTGGAATTGAAGGTCGAGGTGGCCAAGGTTCACGCAAAGTGTAAGTCCAAGCTGTAGGGGGTGGTGCTCAAGTCTTATGCTGCGGCGATTTCACACGTAGCATAGCACGTTCCTGATTTCGATGGAAAAGGCTACCATGTGACTCTTCGACCTGGTGAGCCCCTTGATACGGTGGGAAGATTGTTGGAAAGAGCAACACTCCTGCAGTCAGCGCGAGGAGTAATTATGGGAAGAAGAACAAGGGGAAGGAGGCAGTTGGGGGCACCTTGTCCATGGTGGTGCCGAAGCAGGTAGACGCTTGATTCACCTTGTTATGCCCTTTCTCTTTTTCTTTTTAGGCTTTCCTTGGTTGTCTTTGTTTCAGATGTTAGTTGCTTTTGCTTTGGACTTTTAGTTGCTTTGCGTGATGCCTAATTGCAGACAGACCACCGCGTTCTTGTACCTTCATTTCAATAGATGAAAAACTATTTTCTAGCTTTGTCACTACCTATTGTGTTGTTTGATGTGCTTTGAAGTGATGCTTGACTGTAGCGCCTAATAGTTAGTCGCTTTCATGACTATGTTCCTGGACTTGTTGACGGATGATTGTAGGGACATGTGAGAAATCCCATAGTGATGAGGTTGAGCATCTTCGCAAGCGACTGTGCATAATGGAATTAGTTGTTGACCATTTCCGTGTTCAGTCAGAAGATGAGTGGCAGGAGTATGTTCGCCTTAAGTCGGTGCTTATTGAGAGTGATTGTGAGTTAGCCCTCCTGCGTGCTGATCATCTTGCTAGCTTGCCATTACCTCCGAATGTGACAAAAGATAGTATCGGAGAGTGTGCCATACTTAGGGAAGTAGTTGTTGAGGACTTGGAGTTGTATCGTCTCCACGCGAGACTTGGTGGGTTGCGAACGGCTAGCACTTCGCACGTTATTGGTGCAAAAAAAGAGCAACGGTTGATGTGAAGAAAGGCATCACGAAGAAGGGCATCATGGAAAATGTGAAAGATAGTGCAACGACTGAAGTAGATGGGTCCACCGTTGGGGGAGCGGTCACGACAATGCAGATGCCCCCTCTTCATCCCGGCAATGCTCAGAGCGGTGTGTCTGCCTTGTCAAGTTTAGCTTTAGTCCATGGGAATCGCGTGCCTCGGGTGCCGGCCCGCAGACTCAATCCACGGGATCGGTGTTCTCTGCCAAAGATGCTGGTGGTCAAGAAAAAGTGGTGGCCGTAAAAAAACTCACAAGGAGGCTTGTATCTCTTAGGAATAACGTTCCTCGCCCACTGAGTCAAAAGGACGGTTCCAGTATAGGATTATGACGTCGCTTAGTGTTTCAGTTTGCCATTGTATTGATTGTTCCAGTTGCAGACTTACTATAGTTCGATGCTTGTGGTATGGCTCATGATTTTGTACATATAAATACTTGTAGTGGTATTGGATCTGATTATATGGATTTGTGGTAGTTCTGTGAAATGGAAGAATTCTTTTCATATGCTTGATCCTTGTTATGCAACTTGTTGGAGATTGATGGGTCGAGGACTGGGTTCTTTGTAGCTAAATCATAGGGCCTCAAGTCTGTTGTGTATAGCTAACGAACTGTCGACGATGTGCGACAGAATTTATAATTTATCCGTCTTGTATTCAGCTAGTTGTAGGAGCAACTCTGTGGGAGAGCTATTTTACAAACTTGATGTATGGATCCTCCAACAAATTGTAAGAGTCACATCGAGTGGCGAGTTGAACTTCGAGTGTTGCTTTTGCAAATGATACTGGAGCAAATGCAATCAACGATTTTGGACCTCTAATCTGTCTTCAAGAAATTTTAACTAGTTTCAGGAACAGATCAAATGGCAAGTTGAACTTTGAACGTGCTTGGTTGTAGGTTGCTAAAGTAACTCTGAACCATGTGTTTGGATTCTGAAGTATTAACAGGTTGCAGAAGCATATCGAATGGCGAGTTGAACTCCGGACTTGCTTTGTCGCAAGTTGCTAAAGTAACATCGAGTCATGAGTATGGACTCCGAACCTGTCGTCGAGGCGCTAACGGATTGCAAGAGCAGGTCGAATGGGGAAGCAAACTCTGAACTTGCTTTATTGCAAGTTGCTAGAGTAACTTCGAGCCATGGGTATGGACCCTAAACCCATCTTATAGAGAGCTTTTAACGAGTTTTTGGTATAAGTTAGGCGTTTAACTCGTTGTTTGCTCTAATAAAATTGAACAAGATGTTTAGAAATAAACTCGCTAAATTTATTAGAAAATAAACTAAGGGGCTGCTCTAATGGCTGACCTTTATTACATGCGTTGATCGGTAGTGAAAACGAGTTTTTTAATGGAAAAAATAAACTAAATGGCTACTTTAGTGGTTGGCATTTATTACAAGTTTTAAAAGTTCTACTGTTAAAAGATGACGTTTTAGACGCTCTTGTTATACTTCATAAGGTGCTCGGCATTCCAAGTTCCTATTGTTATATCCTTGCCCCCCGGATCTTCAAGTTGGGGAGCCGGTAGGCAAACAACTTGGTAAACCTTTTCTGGATTCGCTTGTTCTAGAGTGAGCTTCTCCTTGATTTGAGGAGAGAAGGGGAGACCTTCTAGTACGTTGATGAGCTTAGGCAAGATTGTTTCTTCCGTTGACTTAGCGGAGTAGTTGCGGGCAGGAGATTTAGGTTTATTATTTCGTTCTGACGAGGACATACTTGGACCTAGGAGGTGATGACTTGACAGATTTGGAGGTTCTCATTAGGATTGTCTAGTGTAATAGCTTTAAACATGTCTGGAGACTTGGTGTTACTGTGGTTGCTTTCTGGCAGTGGCTCTGTGGCGTTGAGGGGGAGAACCGAGCCCCTATGGTAGCAGTGTAGAATGCTCGCATTGTGTGTTGGCTTCCCAAAACCTGGCCTACACCTGCTATTGTCGGAAACTTCATTTCATGTGAAACGCGGAGGCAATCGCATGGAAAGCTGACAGGCCTGGGCGACCAAATATGGCATTGTACGTAGCTTTGATGTTGACTATCAGGAAGTCTAATGCTTCTGTTCGAGCTGTTGGGGCTTTTACTGCCGTCACATCGAGTGTAACGATTCCCTAGACTTGGACGGGTTCACCTGAGAAGTCATGAAGAGTATAACTGACTAGCTTGAGTCGATCTCGTGAGAGCTTTAAATCATCGAATGCAGCCATGAAAAGGATGTTCACGGAGCTGTCGTTAGCTATGAGGATACGTCACACCTCATGATTTGCTATGCATAAAGTGATAACCAGTGCGTTGCAATGAGGAGTTTTGATGCCCTCGAGATCTTTATCAGAGAAGGACACAGAAAGGCTCAAACTCTTTGCGGGTGAAGTGTTATGTACTGAATTAACTTCCCTCACGAAGTCTTTACAGAAGGAGTTGGAATCTCCCCCCATGGGACCTCCATGAATAGCATGTAGATTGGCCATGCGTTCGGAGTCTCGTGATTCGGAGGGTCTCTCTAGAAGCTTATTAGCGCCGCGTTGCGGAGAGGTTTCAGCATTGTTGTTCCGTTGGAAAATTTGAGAGAGATAGCCCTGGTGAATTAGGTCTTCAATTTCTGCTATGAGGTCTTGGTAGTTGTCAGTAGAGGCCCGCACCACAGGTTCATATCTCTTCTCTTACTGGCCATTGTCATCTTAGGAGGAGGGCGGGCTATCCCATTCTTTTCAACTGCCATGAGAATGACACACACTCGCATTTAGGAGAGTGAACTTGTCGAAAGGGAGTGTTGGAGGAGGACGGCATTGACCTGCGCCATTTTTCTAGAACTTCTTGGGTGCTTCCTCGTTTGCATTCTTCCATTTATTCCCAGAAGGCGACTCCATTCTGGTTTGTGGATTGAGAGCTTCCTCGACCCTGACGTACTTGTCACTCCATTCTAAGAGCTCAGTGAAATCTCTAGGAGGCTTATTCACGAGAGAAGCTTTTAGTTCTTTATGCCTTACATTGTGGCAGAAAGCTGCAGCCGCCTCTAAAGAGTCCAAGGAGGAAATCGACCTTGCTTCGGCCGTGAAGCGTTTGACGAAGTCTTTCAAAGATTCTCCTTCCTTTTGCTTCAGTTCCAACAGGAAGACACTTGTTTTTTTAGTTTTACGGCTGGTAACAAAGTGCGCTATGAAGAGCTCCTCGAGCTGGTCGAAGGAGAATATTAAGGCGGGAATATCATTTCCTTGATGATCCTTTTAGTGTTGGGGGAATGTTTGATACATGAATGCATCAATGGCATTGTAGACCATCATGAGGGTCTTGAAACTCTTGATATGGTCAAGAGGGTCTGATTCCCCATCGTATGATTCGAATTGAGGAGCTTTGAAGTACTTCGGGATGGGTGCATCGAGGATGGTTTTGCTAAAAAGAGGTTGACTAGGGCGGTAGGCCCTGTTGGAGCGATTTTCCTCACTCGTCATCTGCTCTAGAAGATCTTCTATTTCTTGGATACGGCGAAGGACTTGGTTGTCCTTCTCCTTAGATCCAGTTGAGTCGATGGATCCTTCTTTAGGGGGCTGGCCCAGATCTTGACTACCTTAGATAGCTCGGAGGATGTCGAGCTTGAACTTGTCCAATTCGACCCTAGTGACTGGGGCATCTTTCACTTTGTTCCGTTCAAGAAGCTTTCGACTCTAACGAGTCGGGATCCTTATTACGGTGCGCCCCCTATGAGAGGATGATTGCCTTGATCTCTATCTAGGAGAGTTGCTTCTTCGGTTTGCCTAACATTTTGAGTGGTAGACCTAAGTTCGGGTGCACTTCTCATTCAAGTGGATTCGTAGATCAGTTCCTTCTTGCCTGGCACTTATGATATGGCAGAGATCTCTAGATCCTTGGGGGCCTCGCGAGGCCATTGAATTGGTTAAAGCATTATGGACTGAGACACGGTTGTACTGAGGATGATGTTCATGACGGTTTTGTCGGGAGGCCCCCAGTGCCTCTCCGTTGACAAGAGCTTAACTATACTGTCGGGGCGACTATTGAGTAGGAACTGGTTCTTCCACAAGAGGAGCTAGTTGACGAAGATAGTTGGTGCGACGGCTTGAGGCCGCCGCTCTGCCTCTTAGTCTTGGTGGCATGGCGGTAAGTCAAATTTATGTAGTTTCCCACATATGGAACCAATCTGTTGATGCTTATTTTGGTATGGGAGCAGACAGATAGTGAGTTAATATTTGATGGAAACTACTAAAAATCTGACCTTTGATCTTTGCCGTGAAATGCGGTTAGAGCTCCTGAGATTGAATCTGGATCGTTGATTAAACACCGTGATCTAGATGCGACGGTTGCTGATGTGGCCGATGGACCTGCAAAAAGCCTGAAACACCGGGGGTTGGCCCCGGCGACAAACCCTCCAAGTGAGAACCAGAGAGAGAAAGAGAGTTTGAGAGAGAAACTGTTGATTACCTTCTAACTAAAGAGTGAGGAGGATATTTATAGGCCTGAGAAACAGTTTAGGAGATTGAAATGTATCAGTTAGATCGATATGAATTTCTTATCTCATTTATGTTTCTCCCCCTCAAATGATAAGTTTCCTTACTAGGGAATAAGAGATTTGACTCCTAGCCTTCATGGGTTGGGTGCTCTCCTAGTTAGCCTAGTTTGTTACATTTTTATGGGCTTGAATGAGGCCCATGTCTTGTAGAGAACCCTGGAGGAGGCCCGTTATGATTAATCTGCCTGTAGAAGCTTTGAGATCCATGCTGGAATCGGAGGACCCTAATTTGCTGCGATTTTCACCATTATCAATATCCTCATTTTTGATTGACTTCAATGTCATTTTCCAACTTATGCAATCAAACAATCATTAAACCATTCACCTCCCATCTGGTTGCGAAGCGAAGTCTTAATAAGCTTCATATCTGAAAATGTTCTTTCACATGTCGTCGTTGCCACTGGTAGGAGTAATGTCAACTTTATAACTAAATACACCAATTGATAAACAATATGTCTGCTAGTCTCAACCATTTTTTAGTCAGGTCATTAATCCCAAGCAATGCACAAGACCAACTAGGTGTTCACTCCATCAAAGAGGTAATTCAACTCTTAAAGTTGTAAGCCGATCACAGAATAAAAAATTTCAACACAGTAAATGAAGGTTTGTCAATTCCTCGGCTCGATAATGTGATCTCCAAGGGGCTACAAAAGTTTCATCTATCTTTGGAGATGAAATTTCATTCTTCCTGCAAAACTCACAAACTTCTGCTAAGAAAGACTCATTCGCTTTCCTTCAATTTCTGCAATTGCCTTTTGATTACACCACTCACAAACTTCTGCTAAGACCATTATATTCATCTTCATGTTGCTAGCTCCATCAAAACCTTTTCCACGCAAACGTAAGATACTCAACCCATGGTTGGCTAAAATACTATTAAATGCCTCCTTCAGACATACAGCAGTGGTAGAAAAAACAAGTATCGCTCCAGGAATCTGTTCAATGACACAATCTTATTTATTTACATAACGAAGGCATACAACCATTTATTTTTTCACGGATATGTCTTTAGACTCATCAACTAAAATAGAGAATAAATCATCTCCTAGATCATCAATGATAATATTTGTGATCGCAACTGTTATTGCATTCACAATATCCATTTGAATCTTTGGGATGTTAGCTTATTATTCTTAATTTGGAGCATTTTTCAAAACAACCTTTTTGACTTCCTCTTTGCATTCAGTATAAAACTCTAGAACTTCAAAAAAGTTTTCCCGATTATCTGATTCATCGGATTCATCATATCCTCGAAATGGAAATTCTTGATGCAAAAGCAATTTTATAACTTTAATTGTAGCAAACGTGTATTATATTCCAGTCGTACTTCATCGGATTGCTTTTCCAATTAAGCATCTATATGTTGTTTTTGATTCATGAAATCAAGACACTTCTTCATAAATATATTATGGATGCTATTATGATCCCTGACATGCTCTTTGAATTTGTGTGGCCCTTTTTTTCAAATTGTGAATCCTTTACCAACAAAATTATCACCGCCACTTTGAGAACTACTTTAGGGCTTGAATAATTAAGAATGCAGCATCTTTAGACACAGTATACTCTAATGAAGTACTATTATGGTGTTCTTTAAACCAATTCGGAAGAAACTTTCGTTTTTCATTGCCAAAATCCATAGAAGGAAAAAGATGAGACTTTGGCTGACACAGACCTTTTTATCAATAATGCCTTCAAACTATCTCTCCATCATTAGCATTAAAGGAATAAATACTTTTCCTTTTTCGAAAATCATATGCAAGTTCATCAACATTAAGCTCTGCACGAGGATGAAGAGGTCAAACAGTTGAATCACCATCCTCCATTGGTTTTCTTTTTTTAAAAAAAATCCATAACTGTTTGAAAATTGAACTTAAATTAAAATAGTATCAAACAGCAACCTAACTTATAAACCTTTAATTTAGTATCAATAATCAGTCAATCAACAACATTGAAAACCTAATTTATAAACTCCTAATTAGTTAGTATCAATAGTCAATCAACAACATCAAAAACTAATTTATAAACCCCTAATTTAGTATCAATAGTCAATCAACAACATCTAAAACTAATCTACACCCCCAATTTAGTATGAAAACCTAATCTAAACATCAAAAGTAAGTCATTTTCTTTGTGGCAATTCATCAAACACGATGTGTTCCACTCCAATAACGGTCAGATTCAGTCAAAGCTTGAATTTGTTTATCCGTTCAAGGAGATGTTGATGGTGCTGTCAGGAGGGATGGATTAGGGGTCGGGACTCGGGAGGGATTACAACATGTCTCCTAGTCTACACTAAACAAGTGATTAGAAACCTAATTTTTCTATTTTCATTAATTTCTGATGTCTCTAACCCCTAATTCATACCAATCAAAAAATGATCATATACTATGTTTTATGGAATTAATAGAAATATAAATACCTCAAAATTATGTCAAGTTGGAGAAAGCTCAAAAAGGTGGAGGAAACTCCGGAAGATGCCAATTGCCAAGATAGGCGTGGGGTCGTGAACCATGGAGGTCGTGGATTGGTGGAGGAAGCTAGGAAGGTGGAGAGCACGGGTTTCGGCCATTTGGGTTTGGGTTTGAGGCTCACGTTGCTCAAGAGACAGAAGAGGAAAGGAGAAGAGGAGAGTTGAGTTGGGTTTAGTTTGAAATTTTTATATGATTTTTTATTTTATTTTTATTTTTATTTTTATTTTTATTTTTATTTTTTGGGGGGGAGCTAAATTGGTGACTTTTCAAAAATTAAGGGTGAGCAGCCACTCACCCTCACCGCTACATGCGTTCGCCCTTGATACAAAAGAAAAATGGCTAAATTTTGAAGGGTTTTTTTTCCTCCTGTTTCAAAGGAATCTTTAAAGGTTGTTATGCTAAAGTATTCTTTTAAGAGAAAATTCTATTGCATCAGAGATTTGTGTTATTCATCTATGTGCTACAGTTTATTTATGTATGGAGCAATTCTTATCATTTATCAAGATACAGTAATGGACAAGGCTTGAACTAGTTCATGATTGAAATCAGCATATCTTTCAACTGAACATAGTTTGTCGGATTTCCTTCTCTCTTTTTTTAATCTTTATGAAAACTTTTAAGGAAAATATGGAATGAGGCAACCATGTTCATTAATCAGAAATTAACAAAACATACAAATTACGTATAGAAAATAAAACATAATGCAATATGACCCGTACAAACAATAGATCCCTCCAACAATCTTGGAGGGTAGGCCAACAAACCGATAGTCGTCACACACTATCGAAGAGGACAAACACTCCTCTAATATTGTAATGGATCCCGTCTTGGGTCCAAACACAAAGGTCGGCCGAGCAAAATTGTATGTACGTCAATTAAGCTTCGTACACTGCTTCTACGGCACGCGCACACCCACTTGAAGCTAGTCATGTAGGATTTTATCAACGGCCGAACCCTGCCGTTTCCTCCTCTCCTCCCACATACCCATAAGAAACCTAATCACCCACCCTATCCAAAGCCACACCCAACGAGAGAGCCGTGAAGATGATACCTTCACATCTCTCACGATCTAGCTCTCTCAGGCGATTTCTCACTCAGACACACACCAGAAGAGAATAGTAAGGAGCAACCTCCTCTCTCGCTCTCGCTCTCTCTCTCTCGCTCAACCAGAAACCCCAAACAATACCGATGTCAGGGTCGGTGATGAGGGGAGAGTGGTGAAGTATCTTTGGTTGTGGCCATCAGGGAAGGAGCAGTGCACCTCATGGAGGGATCTCGTCTTCGGGCCCAAGCCCCACAACTGTACTGCAACAAGTGAGCGCACCTCATGGGGGAATCCCGTCTTCGGGCTCAAGCCCCACAATCGTGTTGTACATCATACTTCACTCCGAATCAAAATCGAACCCAGACAACTCCTCAAATCCTCCCTCACAAATGCAAACGATATACACTCACACCAACCTAAGTCACGGCCAAAGAGAGAGCCGAGAGGAGCATACCCTCTCCTCTTACACACTCATGCACTCTCATGCGATAGAGAAGAGCATGTCTCTCCCTAACTCTCCCTCTCACACTCACTCATACCAAACCCCAACCAAAACACCACAAACTTCTCCACTCGCCACAACGGATGGTGGCGTTGCAGATATGGGGGTTAATGATGCTGGGGTGGAGTGGCGCAGTCGTGAAGGCCGTGGCCGTCGGTGAAGTAGGTACTGTCGCTGACTGAAGGAGGCCTCATAGTCAATGAGGGTGGCTAGAGGCGACGGGCGGCCCAGGCAAAGCAAAAAGATCCATGACCTTACTTGACTGGATCTTTTTGAAAACTTCCAAAATTGAGAAGATTCCGTCATCAAAATACCAAACCTGCCAATTTAAAATTAATAAAGATTCAGTGAATCTCCCAGTTCCCTCCAACGTATATAGACAACTTATATAATGTACTTCGTGTTGTTAGAAAATGAGTGTTTTAGACACCATTTTCGAACCGATTTTTGAGAAATTTTTTGAGTAAGATCCTCAATGAATTATTGAGAGATCTTGATTGATTTGTGTTCTCCTTCGTGAGTAGATCAAAATCATATATTGGTTTGCTAAAATCGGTTAAGGGGTGAATGAGAAATTGTCTCTCAAAGTGAGACGTTTTCATTCTTGAAAATGGATTAAGGGAACATAGTCCCACATCGGAAATAACAAAGGAAATAGAAGAGGATATATAGTAATCTCCTTCTAAGCATTGTAAGATGGCTAGAAGAGAGGCTCTCTCTCGCGCGCACAGGGGGGGTGTAAATCACGGACCGGATTACATGCGACTTGTGTGCGCCCACACGAATGCCGGACCGATTTGATCCCACCCCGTGCAGAGCCACTTTTTGCTACAGTTTTCCTTTTGTAAAGGCTGAAATGAATGCAGAAACGGTTTTGTCTGCCGTTTCAGTGATGTATTTAATATTTTTTCTGCCATTACAGTGTCGGCATTCAATTCGCTGTCTGCCGTTACAGTGAAGGCATTAACAGCTTTGTCTGCAGTTACTGATTTAACCCAGGCTCTATAAATAGAGGCCTCCCCTTTACTTTCTTCCCTGCACAAAACCAGATCTTCTTCTCTCCTTCTCTGAGTCTTCTTCTGTACTGTTCGTCGGTTCTATTTTGTTGGTAAGTCGGTGATAGCTTCGAGCGCTTGTACTCAGTTCGGGAGTGGTACGTGGTGCCTACGGGATCGCTCCAAGTCGTTGCATCCTGGGAGACAGACGCCTCCGTTCATTCCAGCAACCGGAAAGAGGCGAAATCTGTTTTAAGGACACTGTGTGATACACAGGCCTCGGCTTCCCAAGTTGTACTTTTCATTTGTTCTTGTAAGTTGTTTTATTAATTTTTTCCTTTTCTTTTCTTTCGGTTTTCCTCTCTCCTGTTCTCTTCTATGTTTTTTGTGCCTCTCTATCTTTTCTTTGAAAAAGGAATTTTGTAAACAATACTTGTAACAAACTTAAAACAGATTTTGGATTTCTTTGATTTCCGATTTTGAGGCACGGTTTTTCTTTTTATTTCTTTTATCTGAAAAACTTACACTCGTGTTGTGTAAATTTCAGAATCACAATGACTACTGCATTGGACAATGTTGTTGTGTCTGAAACGGTTTATGTGCCGGTTGTTGATACAATGCAAGAACCGAATGCTGCTGCGGCACGAGTGCCAATGCCCACCGTTGTGCCTGTCTCAGTCTCCCATGGGGAGAAACCTGAGAAGTTCAACGGGCAGAACTTTAAAAGGTGGCAACAGAAGATGATGTTCTATCTGACCACACTGAATCTTGCAAGGTTCTTGAACGAAGATGCTCTAGATCTTAAGAAAGATGAGCAAGATAACCAAGTCATTGCCGCTGTGGATGCTTGGAAAAATGTTGATTACTTGTGTAGAAATTACATAATGAACGGATTAGCCGACTCTTTTTATAATGTATACATTGACAAAAGAACAGCTAAAGAACTTTGGGAATCACTAGAACATAAATATAAAACTGAGGATGCCGGCGCCAAGAAATTCATTGTGGGCCGCTTCCTCGACTGTAAAATGGTAGATTCTAAAACAGTAATCAGTCAAGTTCAAGAACTACAACTAATCTTGCATGAGATTCATGCTGAAGGTATGAACTTAAGTGAAAGTTTCCAAGTGGCTTGTATAATTGAAAAATTACCACAAGGTTAGAAAGACTTTAAGAATTACCTAAAACATAAGCGAAAAGAAATGGGCATTGAAGATCTCATTGTCAGGCTTCGTATTGAAGAAGACAATAGGGGATCTGAAAAAGTTGGACTCATCAGCCATGCAGCTAAGGCAAATGTAATGGAACATAAACAACGTTCCAACAAGCACAACAACAAGGGTCCGAAGTTGGGGCCTAAGGGGATTCCAAGAAGCCGAAGTTTCAAGGCAAGTGCTTCAATTGTGACAAAATGGGTCACAAGTCCACTGAATGCAGACTTCCCAAGAGGAACAGGAACAGAGAAGCAAACTTGGTTCAAGGAATTGTTCAAGATGTTTTCGATATCAACCTCTCAGCTGTGATATCAGAGGTGAATATGTTAGGTTCAAACCCGAAGGAATGGTGGATTGACACTGGAGCTACTCGACATGTGTGCTCCAATAGAAGTATGTTCTCCACTTTCGAACCATTAGAGAATGGGGAGAAAATGTTTATGGGGAACTCGGCTACTTCAGAAATAAAGGGCCAAGGCAAGGTGATCTTGAAGATGACTTCTGCAAAGGAACTGACTCTGAACAATGTTGCATATGTTCCTGAAATCCGTAAGAACCTGGTATCTGGTTCGTTGCTTAATAACCACGGTTTTCGTTTAGTGTTCGAGTCGAACAAATTTGTTTTGTCAAAAAGTGGAATGTATGTTGGTAGAGGATATATGAGTGGTGGAATGTTCAAACTCAATGTAATGACCATGGTCAAGAATATGAATAAAGCTAGCTCTTCTACTTATTTGCTTGAGTCTTCCAATTTATGGCATGGTAGACTAGGACATTTTAATTATGATACTTTGCGAAGACTAATTAACTTGAATCACATACCAACGTTCCAAATTGATTCCAAACACAAATGTGAAACTTGTGTTGAGGCAAAACTAACAAGATCATCATTTAAAAGTGTTGAAAGAAACACCGAACCACTTGATCTAATTCACACTGATATTTGTGATTTGAAAATGATACAAACAAGAGGTGGTAATAAATATTTTATTACCTTCATAGATGATAGCACAAAATATTGCTATGTATACTTGCTTAAAAGCAAAGATGAAGCTATAGAGAAATTTGTTCTCTATAAAAATGAGGTTGAAAATTAACTCAATAAGAAAATTAAGGCGCTAAGAAGCGACCGAGGTGGAGAGTATGAATCGCCATTTGCTGACACATGTGCTAAGCATGGGATTATACATGAAACCACAGCGCCTTATTCTCCTCAGTCCAACGGTGTTGCTGAGAGAAAGAATCGTACATTGAAAGAAATGATGAATGCGATGTTAATAAGTTCTGGTTTACCACCAAACTTGTGGGGAGAAGCTATTCTTTCAGCTAACTACCTTTTGAATAAGGTGCCCAAAAGGAAAGAAGAAAAAACTCCATATGAATTATGGAAAGGAAGAAAGCCATCCTACAATTACTTGCGAATGTGGGGATGTCTTGTCAAGGTGGTAGTACCTCCACCTAAGAAAATGAAAATAGGACCAAAAACAGTTGATTGTATTTTCATTGGTTATGCACTTAACAGTAGTGTCTATCGGTTCTTGGTGTACAAATCCGATATCACTGAGATATCAAAGAACACGATAATGGAATCTAGAAATGCATCGTTCTTTGAAGATGTATTTCCATGTAAGTCAACGGAGGAACCAAGTTCCTCCAAACGAACACATGAGACTATCAGTGAAGATAGTGAAAACCAAAATTAAGAAGTTGAGGAGGAACCTCGACGCAGTAAAAGAATAAGAACGGAAAAATCTTTTGGTCCGGATTTCTTGACTTTTATGCTTGAAGGAGAACCCCAAACCTTCAAGGAAGCGGTGAACTCTAGTGATGGTCCTCAATGGAAAGAAGCCATCAAGAGTGAAATTGATTCTATCTTGCAAAACCATACTTGGGAACTAGTGGATCTTCCACCGGGTAGTAAACCTTTAGGTTCCAAGTGGATCTTCAAGAGAAAAATAAAACCTGATGGATCAATTGATAAATACAAGGCAAGACTTGTAATTAAAAGTTATAAACAAAAGGAAGGTCTTGATTACTTTGATACATATTCTCCTGTGACGAGAATAAATTCTATTAGGATGGTACTTGCCGTAGCAGCTTTACGCAATCTTGAAGTACATCAAATGGATGTAAGAACAGCTTTTCTTAATGGAGATTTAGATGAAGAAATCTAAATGGAATAACCTGAGGGTTTTTCAGCTCCAGGACATGAAAAGAAAGTGTGTAAACTGGTGAAGTCATTATATGGCTTGAAACAAGCTCCAAAACAGTGGCATGAAAAATTTGACAATATCATGATGACAAATGGTTTCAAGATCAATGAATGTGATAAATGTGTATATGTCAAAGACACAGAAGATGGATATGTCATTATATGTTTGTATGTAGATGACATGCTTATTATTGGAAGCAATGATCAGATAATTAAATCTGTTAAAAACAAGTTAAACTCGAGGTTTGACATGAAAGACATGGGACTAGCAGATGTTATATTGGGAATTAAAATCACAAAAACATCAGACGAGCTTATTTTAAGCCAGTCACATTATGTTGACAATATTCTTGGAAAATTTGATAAAGATAATTCTGGAATTGCCAGAACTCCAATAGATCTAACTTTACATTTATCCAAGAATAAAGGGGAGAGTATTTCTCAAGTAGAATACTCTAGAATCATAGGCAGTCTAATGTACTTAATGAGTTGTACAAGACCAGACATAGCCTATGCAGTAAGTAAACTAAGTAGATATACGAGTAATCCTGGAAGCGAGCATTGGCAAGCAATTATAAGAGTACTGAAGTACTTGCGTTTTACTCGTAACTACGGGCTGCACTATACGAGATACCCTGCTGTACTTGAAGGATACAGTGATGCGAACTGGATATCGAGTGATAATTCAAAATCCACTAGTGGCTATGTGTTTACACTAGGTGGTGCAGCAGTTTCTTGGAAATCCTCGAAACAAACAGTGATCGCTAAATCCACGATGGAATCGGAATTTATCGCATTAGACAAATGTGGGGAAGATGCTGAATGGTTACGCCACTTCCTTGGGGATATTCCAAGGTGGACGAAGCCTGTGCCTCCAATCTGCATACATTCAGATAGTCAATCTGCAATTTGTAGAGCACAGAGCAATATGTATAATGGTAAATCTAGACATATTCGTCGAAGACATAATACCATTAGACAACTACTCTCTACTGGGGTTATCTCTGTGGACTATGTAAAGTCAAAAGATAACATTGTGGATCCACTAACCAAAGGGTTAAACAGAGAGTTAGTTGATAAATCATCGAGGGGAATGGGACTAAAGCCCATGAAAGAATAAATCGATACAATGGAAACCCAACCTAGCTGACTGGAGATCCCAAGATCTAGGTTCAAAGGGACAACTAAATTGTAAAGACCAAGTTAGATCACTGTGGGAATTTTTCCATGTCCATTCCCATGATGAAACAGTGATGCCCGCAAGGTAACAGGTTAAGCTAGGCTTTTAATGATTCTTATGCGTCGGATATCCGAGCAGAGTAATGCGGGTTACTCTTAAGTAAGAAATCACCTATGTAAGATGGAAGAAGGGCCGCTTCCAAGGGAATAATATAGGGCAATATTCCTGTTAAAATCTTGCAGAACCAGGCGTATGTTCATTGCCAAAACGAACATAACAGTGAAAACTGAAAAAGCGTTAGAAAGTTTTCTGTGTGAGATATGTCATCGTTTACACAAATGGCAGAACAGTTCAAAGACATCGCGTCTACTGTTTAGTTAGTAAAGTAAACATATTTTCATAAGGGAAGGTTCAAAGGGTAACACCTACCTATCCTATGCAGAAATCAATCGTTGAATTCTATCACCAAGTCTGTCGGGTCAGTCTGTCGTGTCAGTCTGTCGTGTCAGTTTGTCCTGTCTGTGGTCGTCAATTTTCATTCATGTGGGGATTGTTAGAAAATGAGTGTTTTAGACACCATTTTCGAAACGATTTTTGAGCAATTTTTTGAGTAAGATCCTCAATGAATTATTGAGAAATCTTGATTGATTTGTGTTCTCCTTCGTGAGTAGATCAAAATCATATATTGGTTTGCTAAAATCGGTTAAGGGGTGAATGAGAAATTGTCTCTCAAAGTGAGACGTTTTCATTCTTGAAAATGGGTTAAGGGAACATAGTCCCACATCGGAAATAACAAAGGAAATAGAAGAGGATATATAGTAATCTCCTTCTAAGCATTGTAAGATGGCTAGAAGAGAGGCTCTCTCTCGCGCGCGCAGGGGGGGTGCAAATCACGGACCGGATTACATGCGACTTGTGTGCGCCCGCACGACCTGCGGACACGAATGCCGGACCGATTTGATCCCACCCCGTGCAGAGCCACTTTTTGCTACAGTTTTCCTTTTGTAACAGCTAAAATGAATGCAGAAACGGTTTTGTCTGCCGTTTCAGTGCTGTATTTAATATTTTGTCTGCCGTTACACTGAAGGCATTCAATTCACTGTCTGCCGTTACACTGAAGGCAGTAAATGATGTCTGCCGTTACAGTGTCGGCATTCAATTCGCTGTCTGCCGTTACAGTGAAGGCATTAACAGCTTTGTATGTCGTTACTGATTTAACCCAGGCTCTATAAATAGAGGCCTCCCCTTTACTTTCTTCCCTGCACAAAACCAGATCTTCTTCTCTCCTTCTCTGAGTCTTCTTCTGTACTGTTCGTCGGTTCTATTTTGTTGGTAAGTCGGTGATAGCTTCGAGCGCTTGTACTCAGTTCGGGAGTGGTACGTGGTGCCTACGGGATCGCTCCAAGTCGTTGCATCCTGGGAGACAGACGCCTCCGTTCATTCCAGCAACCGGAAAGAGGCGAAATCTGTTTTAAGGACACTGTGTGATACACAGACATCGGCTTCTCAAGTTGTACTTTTCATTTGTTGTCGTAAGTTGTTTTATTAATTTTTTCCTTTTCTTTTCTTTCGGTTTTCCTCTCTCCTGTTCTCTTCTATGTTTTTTGTGCCTCTCTATCTTTTCTTTGAAAAAGGAATTTTGTAAACAATACTTGTAACACGTGTTTCCATTGCTTCTCCTATGATATCACCTTAAACCAAAAACAGATTCTGATACCTCAAAAAAATTCCAAGTCCTTCAAAATGGGTTTTTGTGTTTTCACGTCCACACTCATACTCTCCCTCCTCTTCACACTCTCATTTCCTCAGCCGCAACCGAACACTGACGCATTCTATGTATATTCCTTCTTTCAAACAATGGGTCATCGAGATCAAAAAATGGGTCATCGAGACCTCGTCCTTTTCGACAACATCTGTTCACTTCCAGGAATCACCTGTGATTCTGAAATGCGTGGTAAAGTCACAAGTGTGCATGCTTCTGGCTTAAATCTATCAGGCACAATCCCGGACAACACTATCGGGGAAGCTCGCAAAGCTGCAGTCTCTTGATCTCAGCAACAACAACATGTCAACATCAATGGCTTCTCTGCTGATTTCTGGAACATTGGCAGTTCTCTGGTTTCCCTCAACCTTTCCAGAAATGCGATCAACGGGTCGGTTTCTAACAACATTGTCAACTTTGGGAGGCTGGGAAGGCTTGATCTTTCTAACAACAGGTTTTCGGGTGAGATTCCTGTTGGTATTGGTTCGTTGTCGAGTTTGAAAGCTCTTGATCTTAGTGTTAACGGCTTTGCGGGGGGGGAATTCCGCATGGGATTGTTGCATGTCAGTCTTTGGTGTGGATGGATTTACCGATGAATAAGCTTGGTGGCTCTGTTTTTGATGGTTTTGGAGTGGGGTTTAAGAGTTTGAAGGGTTTGAATCTTGCTGGAAATGGATTTGAAGGGAAAATGCCAGATTTAGCAGGGTTGCAGTCGCTTCGGTATATATCTCAATCTTTTGGCTAATTTCTTTAATGGTTCGATTGTGGGGGTTCTAGAGCGGGGTTTGGAGGTCATTGATCTGAGTAGTAACCGGTTTCAAGGGTATTCATCTCATGTAAATAGCAGCTCTGGCTTCAGTTGGTCATCTTCTCTTACTTATCTTGATTTGTCCGGGAATGAATTCGGGATCGAAATGTTCAGTGATTTTATCAGAGCGCAGTCGTTTAATCATCTCAACTTGTCAAGAACTGATCTTGCAGGACAAATTCCTGCAAAAATCTCGAACCTCTCTGCTTGGCAACTCTAGACCTTTCACACAACCATTTAACTGGCAAAATTCCTGATTTCTGGTCGTAAAAGAGGATCAATCAAAAACACAAGGGTTTGAAAATAGTCCTAAATGCTTCTTCCTGGTAACCCCGCACAGGCGCACCCTGATGAACTTGACTACATTGCTTGCAGTGGGCAGATTTGGTCCAGATTTGGTCCAAATTGATAGAGATTTAGGCATCTCACATCCAACACTGATTTCATACTATTTCGCAAAAATATTTTGAAGTAATCAGACTACTAGCAACCTCAATGTTCAGTTCTGTGATCAATTGCAATTGTTCGTAGGTGAGCTTGAAACAATAATGAGACTTTCCATATTATCATCATAATATGCATCCTCAATGTTCTGTCTTGCATTTTTTTTTAAAATCGTTAAGAGCTACTTTGAGATCACGAGATGAACACGTGTTTTGGCTTCTTAATGCAGTGCACATGCAAAATGCTTAGTCCATGTATACACAGAATAATATACAGTAGCAAAGAAATTCATGAGGTAAACATAAATATACTGATAAGACAAACAAATGAAATCATTCAACAGCAGTAAAAAATGAATAATAAATCAAGCATTCAAACTCGTTCAAATGTATACTGCTACAATTTTTTACCAGACGAATGTCCTACAATATAGACCCAAATCCCCAAAGAGTGAGCAGCCATGAAAGGAACTTCAAACCACTAATCGGATCATGTAAAATATAACTGCTGCTATACTTGTAATAGGGACTCTAACTACATTAAGGACACCTGCAAAAACAGCTGAAAGCCAGAAAGAGTAGCAGTAGGTCCTCCTAAAACTCCCAGCTGAAATGTGATGGCAGACCAAACCAACACCATAATATAAGAAACCTCGCCATGTTTGAAGTTCATTGCTTCGGTTGTCATACTTTTGAAGACGCCAGCTACTAGAACCCCCACAGTTGTGAACACTAATGCGAAGAATGATACCATCGCCTGCTGCTCCAGCACGACGTGGAATGACCGCTTCTCCCTAGAATCTTCACAAACACGAGCTTTAGAAAGGGCGAAGATGAGGCCATGAAGCGCGGAGCCGAGGATGTCCCAGACGAACCCCCAATTGTACTGGCTGCCGCTGATACCTGGGTACCTATTAGATATTTAGAACATATAAGTTATATTTTCACTATGAAAACCGTGCAAACTACTACAAATAAAATTGGAAGATGATAGTGAAATTCTAAATATTCCAACGGTACCTGTCTGACGCCGAGTCCAGGGCTATGATGACTGGGGAGGCGGTGATGATAGCAATGGCTTTGATGGATGAGGTTCATTTTATTCTTCACAATGAAATAACCGAAAATAAAGGAGAAGATCACCGAGGATGCTGCAAGGAGCGAGGCAGTGGATGCAGGGAGGTAAGCGTAAGCCCAGGCCGGCGTACATAAGATTATCTGCGGACCTAAGAAAACAGAGGATAATGTACCAAAAAAGAAGTCAAGGGGTTTAGTGAAATTTACATAGACATATACATATTTCGCTAACTATTTATTTTTTTTGTTGGAAAAAAAAAGGACAAGAAATCAGATATACTAGTAGAATACTCATGGGAAGAGTTTTTTTTTGGGGGGGTTCCATACTATTGGAAGTCAGCTGTGCACCAAGTGCACGGGGCTTGGTGCATGTGTTTAATATGAAAAAATTATATAACATATAGCTATTTGTTGCAGCTTATTTTGGTGTGGGAGCAAACTGATAGTGAGTTTATATTTGAAGAAAACTACTACAGATCTGACCTGTGATTGTTGTTGTGAAAAGTAATTGTTGTTGTGAAAAGTAATTGGAGCTCGTGAGATTGGATCTGGATCGTTGATTGAACACCGTGATCTGAATCAACGGTTGCTGAGGCGGCCGATGGATCTGCAAAAAGTCTGAAACACCGGGGATGGCCCCAGCAACAGACCCTCCGACGCTCGAGTCAGAACCAGAAAGAGAAGGTGAGTTTGAGAGAGAAAAGATTGATTACCTTATGACTGAAGAGGGGGAGTATATTTATAGGCCTGAGAAATAGTTTAGAAGATTGAGATGAAACTGTTAGATTGATATGAATTTCTTATCTCTTGTTGATTCTCCCCTTAAAGAGATAAGACTCTCTTATCTGGGGATAAGAGATTTGACTTACAACCTTCATGGGTTGGGTGTCTCTCCAAGTGGGCCAAACTGTAACTTTTAATGGGCTTGAAAATAACTTATGTCTTGTTAGGTGATTCTAAAGAAGGCCCGGATCTGTTAAAGAGGCCCGTTATGATTAATCTGCCTGTAGAAACTTTGAGATCTGTGCTAAAATCGTACGACCCTGATTTGTTTCGATTTTTACCATTATCGCTATTAATGTTTGTATAGATGTAGGATCCACTCAATATAAATGTACTTTTTCTTTCTAGTACTTATTTAGATATTTTTCAGTCATGCACCGAGTATAGCTTTCATGGGCTGCTAGATCTTAAATTTTGTATTCATCCCATTTCTCACTATCTCGGCATGCCAATCATCCTATTCGACTTTAATTTTTTTCAAACTTAAAACTACATGTAGCTTCTTCTTAACCTAAATTCTCTAATATTTTCTTCCTACATGTAAAAGTAAGTAATTAGTTATTGATTATATTAAGCTTATGAATATCACATGTTGTACCTCATTCTTAGATTTGTACATATTTTTGCACAAAAAAGAAAAAAACCAGTGATGCGCACATTTGTTTCCTCATCTAATAAAGTTAAATTATCTCTGCACTTGTATCTTTATTCTAAATTTTGAATACATATCTGAAACTATTTCTATATAATTAATACAATATTTTCGTATGTTCGATAAAAGAAGGAAAAAAGAAAAACAAACAACAGTGGATTTTGAATACCTTGGATCATAATCAACAATTTCCTTTTTCATTTTCGACATTAAGCTTCATAATTTTTAGTATTGACTTTTGTTGAATAGCCTTTGCATCCAATGTACCATGGATCTTTATCATCTTCACTTCTATGATCCAAATTTTTGTAATAGGAAAGTTTAGCCTAGAATGAATTATCTATATAATAAAACACAAAGAAAGCTATCAAGTGGCTCTCCTTCAATCCCCCCAAAAATCAAAGGCCTAGATCTAACCTCACAAAACATATTTTTCCCCCAAAAGTTTCTCCCCAAAATTCAAATTCAAATCCCCCACCCAAAACAACTCCTATATTTATTTAATTATTTTTTGTTCTCTCTCTCCTTCCCTCCTCTATTCAAAAAATTAAGAAAATAAAAAATTTTAAAATTTTTTAAAAATTAAAAATTAAAAAACTAAAAAATTTAACAACTTTAACAACTTTAAAAATAATTCAAAAAAACTATATAATATGTTTTTTTCTCTATGTTTGCTGCCTCAATTAATTTGCTAGACTTCCAAAACTATTTTATACTGTGAAGCACGGGTACCCCGAAACGGCCTTCGTACCAGTACCGGGTGCGTATCGGGTACGGATACGCACGGGTACGTTCCGGGTACGCACCCGGTACGTATCCAAAACAAATTTAGTTAAAAAAACGAAAAAAAACGTTGGATACGGCTGGGTACGCTTCGGGTGCGAACCGGGTGCGCAACGGGTGCGCCCGGGTGCGCCCATTAGGGAAAGAAAAAAAAAATAAAAAAATATTACAATCAGTCAAAACACGGTTCCCCTCCCCTTTCTCATTCACGCGCTCTCTCTCTCTCCAAAATCCCCTTTTCTCAAAACGAAACCCTAAATCCCCTCTCCCAAATCGATCCTCTCCCAAATCGATCCCCTCTCTCGACCTCGCGCCCCTCTCCCAAATCGATCCCCTCTCTCGACCTCGCGCTTGACGTCGCGCGCCTCCACCTCCAAATCGATCCCGTCTCTCTCCGAAACGACGCTGCTCCAGTCTCTCCTCCGCTTTGACGCTGCTCCGGCCTCTCCGAAACGACGCTGATCCAGGTTCGATTTTGACTTCTCATTCTCTTCCTTGCCTCCTCTCTGCAAAAATTTTTTGGTTTGTGTTAAAGAAATAGTAAAGCAAGTAGGACTGGTTGAACATACTACTCATTAAGAAATTAAATAGTTCTCAATATCTTCTCTGCAATTCATCACGTTGATTTTTTTACAGATATTTACTTTTGTTTTTTTTTTTAACATGTTGACTTCTGTTGTGCTGTAACTATCACCAATGCCTTATTTATTTCACCATTAACATGAGGAAACTCTATCATAAAACCAAGGCTTGTATAGATCATAAATTGCAGCACCATCTCCTTTCTCAGGCTTTGGAGCACCGCACGATCAAGAGAGATTTAGAAAAGAATTGATCTAGTGTAATACCCCGAAAATTCTTACTATATACATATATACATTGTTATATATATATATATATATATATATATATGTATATATATATATATATATATATATATATATATATGTATATATATGTATATATATATATATATATATATATATATATATATATATATATATGCATTGACATTTCCATTATTATTTTTTTTCACACACTACACTATTATTTATTTTATGGTTAATTTTTTTAAAGAGCCCAAGTTGTTTTCCTTTAAAAGGCCCACAAAAACCCAATCCAATAAGGTTATTTAGGGCTTAAGTGCAATTTCATAAAGTATGAGGGGTTATGTGCAAAAAGTAGGGACACCTAAGCCTTCCACACCCTTCCACACTACTCTCCCTCTCTCTTTTTCCTTCTTTCTGCAGAAACAGCCAGCAGACAACAGCAGTAGCATCAGTTTTTGTCTTCTCTTTTTCTATATATATACACATGTGTATTATACTCTACCATTACTACTCACTACTATTACTATTTCCTCTCTTTTTCCTTGCTGCCGACAGCAGCTGCAGCCCCTTTTTCCCTTTTTTTTTTCTATTTAATTACCCCCTTCAACTTCTCTACTACTACTACTCACTATTGCTACTACTTAACTACTCCACTTTCCTTCTCTCTTTTCCTTCTTTACTGCCAGCAGCAAAGAAGCAGCAGCAGCCTTCTTTCCTTCTTTTTTTTTTTTCCTATATATTTACTCCTACTTGCTACTATTTCAACTACTACTACTTACTACTACTTAACTACAACTACTACTACTACAATTACTACTACTATTACTTTACTACTTCAACAACTACCACTTCTACTACTTCTATTTCTACTACTACTTCTACAACTACTACTACTACTACTACTACTATACCACTCTACTACTACCATTGGATTGGAGCAAGAAGAAGCAAGGAGGAGAAGATAGCAACTTGAAGCTTGCAAACAAAAGAAAGTGGGTATTCTCCATTCCTTTTGTGTTCAATTTATGAATTTAATTATTGATGCTTGCTAGAAATTTTAGTGAGTGTTTACTTGTGTATGCATAAATATACTAGTGAATGAATAAAGGTTTGTTCTTTGTGTTAAGAATAATAGTACAAGTGTGAAAGATAAATCTTTTATGCAAGATTATGAATACAAAACTTGTCTTGAGCATGAGGATTGTGTTGTTAAACATAAGTGGTGATTTTGTGATGTTGTGTAGTGAATTGTCTAATTAAATTTTCATGTTTGAATGCTTAAAGTTCTTATGATTAGAAGTTAGTATCTTGATTAGTAAATTTACATGGATAGTAAGTTACTAGCATTGTACTAATAATGTTAGTAAGCTTAGTTGAAATGATTAGTATAAGTTAGTAAGTTAATATGTTAGTATGGTAGTGAATTAGTAGAATAAAATGCTACAATGCCATGATAGTGAGAAGTTAGAAAGTTAAAAATGTAGATTTGACTTCGTAGTAACCCAATTGCTAACCAATTGTTTATGGTTAGTAAACATGCATTGTTAGTAAACTACTAGTTTTGTGTTAGTAAGCTACTAATGAGTTAGTAAGCTTAGTTATAATGTAGTATAAAAGATTACTCCTCGAATGATTAAATTGATGTGAATGCATGAAACTACACACTTGTAGTAATATGCTTAGTGGTTGTAGTTGCATGCTTAGCTAATTAGAAACTCATGGTAAAGATTAAGTAGATTGTAATAAAGAACTATTGGTTGCATAGAAGAGATTGTAGACATAAATGCGGTGATTGATGGAATACCGTATGCTTGTGTATGCGGGTGTGCATACTTGGATATTTACATATGGTAATGTTTAGTGCACATTGAGTGCATTAGTGTCGTGCATGTTGGGCCAACTTCTTAGCATGATTGGAAGCTAAGTTGGACCCAATTAAATCTAGATGAGACTTGGTATTTGTTGCCTTAAGTGCACCATTATTGATACGCCTATGGTGATATTTAGCGCGCCAAGTGCCCTTTGTCCTACATATAAGTAAATGCATTTAAGTGCATCAGTTTTATAACAAGTAACTAAACCAACTACTCTTAGTTTAATCCATACTCGAGTTAGATAATTAACTTTTGGATCTAGGTTTAAAACACCTAGTAACCAACTATCATTGAATAAGAAACTAAGTAGTATTTATTAAAGTAAGGATAAATGAAATAGGAGGGAAAGGACAACAATGATGATGAAATCTCGTGACCAATAAAATAAGGACAGGCACTAGTTGGGAGTGTACTCACCTGTCAAGGGGATACGTGCGGCGTTGTCTCGTCTGGGACACGTGCGGCGTGATCTCGACTGTTAATTCCTGAGATTTAGTGATAGAGATATCGAAATCTAGGGGAATGGACCCCTATGAGTACGTTATGTTCTAAGTTATCCATATGAACAATGAGCTAGAGTGTAACTCTTAGTCTCTGGCGGAGTAGGGAAAGGCCCTGCCGATTCGCCCTAGGTTCGGATAACTTATGGTAGAGTCCGGGTGTGGAGAAGGACCACCGATTCCGACAGGATTGCAGCGGAGCTGAATGATCACCAGCCTGTCGGGAGTGGAGAGAGACCACCGGCCGGGCAGAGTGGAGAGAGACCACCGATTCCGATAGATCGGAGTGATCACCGACTTTCGGGAGTGGAGAGAGACCACCGATCTGATGCAGTAGACGGAATAGACCGTATTTACTGCAGCTCTACCAGTCACTAAATAAATGTCAGGAACAGGAAGGAGTACAAGAGTAGGGTGCATGGCGAGGGATTGAACCCTACCATCTGAAGAATACGAACTCGATTTGGGGAGTATGTAGTATGGGATGCATACGTTTCCAAATCAAGTTTGCATTAGATTAAGAGCATGGTGTGCATATGAATTGTGCATTAGAATCTAGATCATGACATACACCGACACTTGTGATTTGACTTTCCTATTTTTCTTCTGCATCAAATATTGATTGTTGAGGATTTTGGAGATTGTGGCTTTCATCCGCGTTGCGTCAGTTGTATTCAACTGACGTGCCCACAGTTTGCTAATGCAGGATCGCTGATCGTGAAGCAGGGGACTCGAGCTGCGGAAAGCGTCCAAGTGAAAGATATAGTTTCCTTGCGCAATGTAAGTTTCTAATTTCCTGTAATTTTTCTGTGTTGTGTACTCATTGAAGTAAAGATTCTGGGTAAGTGTCACGAGCTCCCAGTATGTGGAACTCGGGGCGCTACATCTAGGTTTTCAGATTGTTGAGTGCCTGTTGTCAACGCTTCAATCCTTTATCAGTTTGTCCCAAATCACTAGGGGACCTAGAAAAGTAGTTAGCATGTAGGGTGACTAGATGTATTGGTCTTGCAATGTAATCTGTTGCAACTAGTAAGCCATTCTTTTCTTAGGTTTGAAAATAATCTTGAAAAAGAGGCAAGATGCTAGGATTTTCTAGATTGATTAAATTCAGGGGAGATGTACTGCTCAAGCTAATTAGCAAAGCATACAATTTGTTCTCTCTGTTTTACTCAAAGTAGAAAATTACGTAAAACCAAAATGGACATGTTATTTAGAAAAGTAAATAGTTGTTCTCAACATATTGCAATGTTCTCAATATCTCAATTAAGTGACTACTATAAAAATATGAAATTTTTTATGTTTAGTTTATGACTTCATTGAGTTCATTCTAATTGTGAGTTTTTAGTTATAAATTGTAATACTTGTTTATTTTCATAATTTCATTATAGAGTTTCTTTGAGAATGACTTCTACGGGTGCGAGTAATACACCTCCTAATGATTCCCATCTTTGAAATTCCCACCAATGAAAAGCAAAAATGTCGTAGGTGCAAAATAGAGGTATGGTTACATAACTTACATTTACAGTTTATAGCAACCATTCTTCTAGTTATTATAATTTTTTGAAATTTTATATTTTTATTACATAATGTATAATAAATTTATTATTTTTATATTCAACGTACCCATAACGTACCCGTATCCTATATTTTTGAGAAATCACGTATCCCCGTACCCGAGTCGTGTCGTACCCGTATCCCGTACCCGTGTCCGTGCTACATAGATTTTACATGATCAAACAAGATGCACCGTGCCGAAGACGTGCCGTAGGCACGTGTCAACGGGCAAACCTAGTATTAAATAAAGTTAGAAGTTTTGAAATTTTGAAAGTAAAAAAACAATTTTTCTATTTATAATACCTCAAAAGAACTGTTATTTCTACAATCAATAATGTCAGTGACTTCACTGCTTCCATATCATTACTCTTCCTTTAGTTTGGTACCAACTAGCAGGGACTACTTTCTGAATTTATTCATTTAAAAGGTTACTAGTAATTTACACGTGCGATGCACGTTTTAATAAATATAGTTTTCAAAAATAAAAATTCAAATGGAGTCTAGGTTTGAACCTAAGACCTCCTTTACAATAATTATGCACGTGCGTTGTACGCGTTGGTAGATTTACAAATGACACTAAGGCCTTCTCCCATTATAATATTAGAGATTAGAGATGTATCTCTACAATTATCATATTAAATGTTATCTCAATTATTATCATATCATACTATACTAGCACAAACTTCTCACAATAAAGGCTACACCAAAACTTCAACTGATACAATCCCAAGAAACTAAATTGGAAGAAAAGAACAAGAACACAACTGAATTTTGATGTGCCAATCTAATATTAAAATTGGAAAAAAGAATCCACGATATGGAACACGAAGCTCAAGAAACGAAAAAACCCGAGTATCCTGTATTTCATAATATGAGGTTCCAGTTGAGCTAGAAAACGTACTTTATTTCTCAATTTAATTTAAGCAACTATCATTAAGGAAATTTTAATATCAGATTGGCTCTCATTTTCTTATAGTATTCTTACAGTGACTTCTCCATGTTGTAGAATCTACCACGACTCATAGTGTTAATTGCGGAACACACACCGTAAACAACAGAAACTCCCAAGAACTAGATGCACCAAGAATAAACCAGCACAATAATCGTAAGATCTCAATAATATGCAGAAATAACCAATACTTCTTATTTCCCAAGAAATATAAAGATTACAAAGAGATTACAACTATCAATCTCTCTCTCACCTTTGAAACACTCGGCACATACCCCTCTTGAAGTTGAACAATAATAACAGCTCACCTTGATCTCCAATCTTTTTAGATTCAGATTAGAATAACCTAAAGTTCACATTTACTGCTATATATATATAGCCCCCAAGTAAACCCTAAAAGATAAACACACATATAGCTTAAAGGACCTTAAACCCGAACGCCCAAATAACATATAGCCGCACCAAGTTGCAGTCGACTGCACCCGGTCTCGCCAACACCCGAAGCCTGAACAGTCGGCTGTCCCGCTCTCTGTTGAACCCTGTACTCTAGAAGAATGCTCAACAGCCCGGGTCAGTCAACTGCAACCCCTCCAGTTGCACTTCTTCTAGCTGCGTTGCCTTCTCTTGTGGTCGTCGTCTTCTCCTCTTCTTCTTCAACTTCAAGTACTCCCGTGTCTACGTGTATTTGAGGCCACAATCCTAACAGCCTCCCACTTGGACCAAATACACGACGCTTCAAAGTTATGTAATCTTACCTCGCATTATCTCCATCAGTCTCCCACTCACATGAAAGAACTAAGTACTCCACTCTCATGAAGAGCACCTTCGCCACTCCACATGGAGAGCACCAACCACACCTCATAAACTCATGAAGAATGTGCTACACCAATCGCATAGAGCACGAATAACAAAAAAACAACCTCCCATATCGGATTCCATGTTACAAGACTCCCAACTCGCGGAATCTCCATTAACACCGGATTTGGTTCAAAGCCTCTTAATGCACCTTCTGCACTAGAAGTCTCAGTGGACGACACCTCCACAAAATACGCAGACTGCTCAACCCCCACAACTTCATTTCGATTACCCTCGTCGACATCACCCCGCATATCGATAATAGTGCTCTCTACCTCACAAAAGCGACTTGAAACTTCGTCTGCCATACTGCAAAGTATGATCACCGCAGCAACATCTTGCTATCTAGGATCACCCTTATGGCCAGCAGCTCCCAATAAATTGGTAACCTCCTCTGAATTTCCACAACTAAAAGAACTCGGTAGCACCCAACAAAACCTACTACTCGATTCCGACGGAGAGTCAACTACAAGAGAAACCCCCCTCAAGCAAATACAATGTTCCCCCATACTTCCCTTTTGCAATCACCCTTGAACTTGTAGTTATACACCGCTCCCACTACCAACCGTAGTAGACATACCCTCTTTGTCTAGCCTTCCTATCGAGATAAGATTTTTCTTCAAGTCTAGAATATGTCTCGTCTCCCGCAAGATAATACTCTGATCATTATTCGCTTTCAAGCGAACAGCACCAACCTCTCGTATAGGACACTTTTGATTGTTCCCCACAATCACACTTTTGACCGTTCCCCAAAGAACCCTCCTTGTAGTCATCAAACACCTCTCCACGGAGTGCAATGAAAAGAAACTTCCAGATCAATACACCAATCTCGCGTGCCCGACTCCTCCCTAGCTGATAAGCATAACTCTTCAATAGACACCACATTCGCTTCCTTTGATTTTTCTTCCTTCGACTAATCCTGTTTTTTCTTCATATAGGTCTTACAACTGTGCATCATGTGATCACTCTTGTGACAATACCAACACTCAGGTCTATGTCCCTCATCGGACTCACTCTCAGATGAACCACTCTGATCCTTTCTTCTTCGACTGCTCTTAGATCTCTCACGTCTCTTCTCAACATACATTGCAGAATCTCTAGAAGATGATGAAAATCTCATGTTTCTCACCCTTCTCACCTCTTCGTTCAGAATGCTACTCATCACATCATGTAGAGTCGTCGAATCTATTATAGTGCTTGTAATAGTCTGTTTCACTGTACGATAACTATCGAGCAAATTAGATAGAAGTAACAATGACTGTCCTCTCTATGAAAACTTCAATCCTGCAGCTTTCATCTGATTGTAAACCATGCAGTAATTGTCCACATGTTTTGCTACTGAACCCCCTTCCCTCAACTTCATATTAACAATTTTTTTCAGATAAAGAATTTAATTAGATGTTGACGGTTTCACATACATATCTGTGAGAATCTCCATAGCTTTCTTTGTGATTTTTTCCTTTGAGATGAAATAACGCCTGCAAACTCAGTCCCAACTGAACCTGCCCTAGCACTTTCTGATCCAAATGATTCCAATCCGCCAAGACCTTCACATCCTTGTCTACACCTTCCGGCTTCTCATCTTACAATAGACCATCTAGATCTTTCTGACTAGGATATGCTATCATCTGAATCTTCCACATCGTGAAGTCATTCCCATTGAACCTCTCGATCTTCAACTTGCTATCGGCAATCCCAAACTGTTTGCTCTGATACTACGGGTTGTAGAATCTGCTACAACTCGAAATGCTAATAGCAGAACACACACACCACAAGCAACAGAAACTCTCGAGAACAAGATCCACCAAGAACAAGCCACCACAATAATCCTAAGATCTTACAAGAACACAATAATATGCAGAGATAACTAATACTTCCTATTCTCCAAGAAATATAAAGATTATAAAGAGATTGTAACTCTCAATCTCTCTCACCTTTGAAACACTCGGCACATATCCCTCTTCAAGTTGAACAATGATAATAGCTCACCTTGATCTCCAATCTCTTTAGCTTCAGATTAGAATAACCCTAGAGTTCACATCTACTGCTATATATATAGCCTCCAAGTAAACCCTAAAAGATAAATACAAATACAGCTTATTGGACTTTAAACCAGAAAGGCAATAACATATAGCCAATGTCGGTCAACCGCAAACGACTGCACCTGGTCTCGCCAATGCCAGAAGTTTGACCGGTCGACTGTACAGTCGACTGTCCCACTCTCTGTTGAGCCAAGTACTCTCGAAGAATGCTCAGCAACCCGGGTCGGTTGACCGCACTCCTGGTCGGTCAACTGCAATCCCTCCAGCTGCACTTCTTCTAGCTGATGTTGCATTCTCTTGTTGTCTTCCTATTCTCCGCTTTTTCTCCAACTTCAAGTACTTCCATGCCTACGTGTATTTGAGGCCACAATCCTAACACTCCCTACAAGACCTTTAGACATTCATGAAGTAGCGTGAAAAGAATTAATTGATCCAACTCTTTTCTCAGCTGAACCTTGTCCACTAGCCCGACTTTCTTGAGCTGAAGACCAAGCATTAAAGTGAAAACTACCCACAGTCACGAATTCAAAGAATGAAAATCCAAAGTTGAGGGTTTGAGACGACCTCACACCTCAACCTTCAATATGCTGGAAGCATACAGTGCAGAAACATGCATAAAAAACATAAATTTTATCAGGTGTATTTGATTTATCTTTTTGCTCGAACGTCAGGGCAAAAAAACCTGCAAAAAAGCCTCACAAAGTATATGATACATACATTCTCCACACAAAAAGTATGCGTTAAATTTAGTACAACCACTTCGTAATTTCGCAAAGATTTTGGCACATAAGAAATTGGCGGTGCACCAGCAACCTGATAGTTTCCTCTTATGCCATTTTGGTGCACCAAGTGCCTGTGGCTAGAATCCAATGAGATTGTGGCATACAATGAATTAAGTGAAAATGAGCAAATAACAATTCCATATCTAAATTATAAGGAAAGCTACACCACCTATATTTCACAAAGGTTGGCCATTATGAATTTTACTAAAACAGAA
This sequence comes from Hemerocallis citrina, assembly GCA_017893485.1. NCBI lineage: Eukaryota > Viridiplantae > Streptophyta > Magnoliopsida > Asparagales > Asphodelaceae > Hemerocallis > Hemerocallis citrina. Next base: position 183,959,710 of record CM030365.1, read on the forward strand.
TAGCATGTGCATTGTTTTCAGTCAATAAGATTACCCTAAACATCTACCAACTATCTAAAACTAAGTGAAATTATGTGCACAACTCAAGAAAATACCATGAAGTTAAACACGGTGATATTAGCTTTCAACAAAAGTTCAATTAATTCCTTTCCCTTGTGAACCAATATCTGAAACCTACACAGAAAGGTTGCATCTGGATACTCCACCTTCACTTGAAAGGGTCATCAATACAAAGTTAATTTCTTATAATAAGTAGTTGGCTTCATCTTATGAGTAGTTGGCTTATTGTTGCCCATCTCTGTCAAGCTAAGAAATTATTGCCAATGGAACAAAAACCAAGCCCCGAAACCATATTGTGCGAATGCGAAAACTCATGCCAACAAGTGAAAGTATATTACCTTTTTAGTAAAACTATATCATTTGCAATAGCATATTGTGCATCACTGATACTTGCTTCAGAACCAATATTGTTATAAGCACTTCTCTGCATGAAGGGGTAAAAACAAAAACCAAAAAAAGATGGAAAAATAAGAACGAAATATGGATATTGATCATATGGCTTGAAAGAACAATCGAACAACCAAAAACGAAAAAACTGTGAAATCACCAATAAAAATTTGAAAGTGAACAACTCAATGACATAGATAGGTTTAGATAAAATATAATATGTTTTTAAAGAGGTTTGAGAGCATTAAGAAACAAAAAAACAGATTTCATATTTGTGTTTATGCGAATCTTATTTTAAGGTGCTGAAGAACCTACTGCATTTTGAACCCTTCAATGAAGATGCTGAAAGATGGTGGATCATTTTTTTCCCTTTTTTTTCCATTCGGATGTAGCCACCCACTTGCATGAGAGCGAGATTTTCCAACATGCCTAATTAATTCCATCTAAGACTGAAATCAAACTTGCAACTCTTCACTTTAAAGTAAGAAGCCTTGTCAACTGGACCACAAGTGCTTGGCAAATCCCATTTAAGTTACTCCTGTTATTATGCATTAACTTGTGGCACGGGATGTTTGGCTCAATAACTAATATAGGTTAATCTTTTTAGTTTTTGAAGTGTGGGTATGTCTCACATTGTGTTTAAACTTGTGCCATAGCCATAGTCCTGTATCATAGTTCTTAATACCATCTTAGTCAGCTAGCAAGGCATTGAGGTGCTGGTGCACCATGTGAGTGTGTGACCATGTTGATCATCATGAGGAGGGGATAAAAGAGCAAGCCTTTCCTTCCTTTGTATTTCCTCACGGAGAATTCATGATCCTTAACAAACTAAAATTGGCAATCCATTTACTCGTGAATTTCTATTTAATTTGATTTAAGATTGATCGTAGTAGATTCTTCAACTGTGGCGGTGTAATCACACTTGTGTACACAGTACAAAGCAACATGCTTCATTCCAAATGTCTGGGCAAACTGAAATGATTGTTTCACATTTATTCCTCATTTGAAGTGTCTTAACCCTTCATAGATACATCATACTTCAAAAAATAAAAAGAAACAATTGTTCTATATTGAATTTATCTTTTCTAAAAAATACTTGAAAAGAAGACGATTGTTCTATAGGGACCCCTTAGTTTGTAAAGCTCTCTGTAAATATACGAACTATCAGTTGGCTAAATTTAACAGTAACATTTCCTTATTATTTTGATGATCTAGTTGCTTTATATTATCCTAAAACCCTACAATTATGAAAAATTGAAGCTTAGATGTTAAAGTCGGTCTTTTTTTCTGAGAATAAAGGTGACCACGTCACCGCTTCATTAATAATGTATTAACGAAACAAAGTGAACAAATAATTTAAACCAAAATGTTCCTAGAAAAATGAACATCGGAAAACATCATTACACACCAAAGACTGCAACATTAACTTGTCCCTCAACAAGATTAAATTGCAGAAGAAAAACATGCAATCTGCTTTCCAAACCCTCAGATGTCGCGCAACCTAAGTCCTTATCCATCAATCAAATGACAACTCATCAAACACCCATCATAGTGACGACTTGCAACTTCACCTCCTTGCAACGACTTATCCAACCACCACTCCAGCGATGAATCCCCAACCCCATTCGGCGACGTCTTGGCAAGACAACACACCGGAGACGACTTACCAATTCACCACTCTGATGATGACTTAAGATTTGTCCTCAACTTCATCGAGTATATTCTGTTGAGCTTACGAAATCACATTGGTTTTGTAATTGATTGGATGTTGTTGCTTCCACTTTAGTGGTTGGAATAGATTAATGTCAGTATGCTTCTATCTTTTTTGTTATCTTTGTTGCAAACGGAATTCCTTATAGAACAGTTTGTGTTCTCAAAATTTGATATATCTTAATAATTCATGGCTATGGACTTTAGTGATTGGGGATGCGAGGGAGGTGATAAGTGAGGCAGTGGAGAAGCTGAATGTTGATAGTTGTGCATCTACAATACGAAACATCTACAATATGAAACATCAACTGAGATAGCAAATCAATCCTTTCGTTGGTGAGTATAACTTTTTTTCATATAGTTATTTGTATATTTTTCTATTCGCTAACTGTTCTTTTTCTTTGTTTATTCTCTAGACAAGATGTTTTGCAATATAGAAGTAACGAAAGATAAGCATTAGTCAAATTTGATGTATATATTGATTTTGCTAAGCATTTCTCCACTTTAGATTGATTCTATGTATGGGCAACATTTGTTGATTTTGACATTGATGGTAAATGATTTGATCATAACTAGACTGCTGTAGCTTAATTGCAAATTGTTCTCCTGTATTTTCAGAACAAATTTTTGATATAGGCGGTTATATAATTTACTATATATCTTTTCTTTATATACTTATTGTAATCGTGCAGCGCACGTGCATTATACTAGTTACCTATAATTCAAGATACAGTTAATCAAAAAGGTAATCTATTTCTATTATAAAATCATCACCAAGAGCAAATTGTGAATCTGTCTAAAGAGAATCTCAGCCGTTCATATTTCATTCTGAACAAGATGATTAAGGGCTAAAGGTAAATGGCTTGATCTGAACGTGTAAATACACGTGCAACGGTTGATGAAGTTGAGAACCGCTACTTTGATTCCTTTTCTTCTTCTCTCTCTACTTTCCCCCTCTCCTCAGCCCTGCCACCGTTGTCCCTCCCGCTTCACTTCCCGTCTCCCATGACTTGGACGAATTCGACGCTTCTCGGTTACTATAGAAGGTAGCTATAGTATAGTTTACATTTATATTTTGTTAAGATTCTGTAATTTAGTCGCTTGAGGACAGATCTTTTGTCTATGTATGTTGTCTTTTATCATCTCTATGTTCAATTACAATTTCAAGTACATATGACTTGTAATTCTTTGTTGCCTTAATGTTATTAAGGGTTGATTCTCATGATTTAGTTACATTGCTTGCCTAATTAACTAGGGAACAACAAAACTTCCCATGATAATCCTTATTTTCTTCTTCTTAGTATTGGATGTTTTGGAAGACCTTCAAGATGTTCGATGTTTTGTCAATTCGCTTAATGTTTCTAGGAAGGGATTTTCTTCTGAATGAATTAGAGGCATGTAAACTGTTGGAAGATATTCCTGTGAGAAGTTCATAATTAAGCCTTGTTCAAGCTTGTGTTGACCAAGTAATCAACAAAATTATATTTCATAGATTCTATTGCTTTATTTAATGATTGTTCTAAAGCATTTCAATTTTTTCTCTTATGAGAAAACTCATATTATGGTGTATATATTTTTGAATTAATCTCTTGAATGGTAAAAGTCATACTAACTTTTTAAACACTCGTATCTAGCCTAATCAAACTAACATTTGATCAATACCAATAATGGAAATGTCTAAGAACAAGATGGTAAGAATGAATTAAGGATTTATGTTAGATAAAAAAAACACCAAGAGTTTCACTATCTAGATTTTCAAGAAAGAGAAGCTCTGACAAAACCCAGCCAAGAGAGAGGAAGAAGACCGGGCACCGGGAAGAGGGGAGGACTCCCTCCTCCATCCTCTCCCATCCCCCCGCCATCCCACCGTCGGTGTGGTGGTTCGATCGTCGTCGTCGCCGTCGAGAGGAGTAGAAGAGGGTGGCGTTCTCTTTTTGGGGATTTCTTCGGTGCCCACTAGATAGGGCACGGTTGTTGGTCGATGTAGGAGTGTTGGGTTACCTTCTAATTTACTCGATATAGGAATCAAAGAGAAAATTCTAAAGAGAAGATCACATGTCACCTTCTAATAGAAAATCACATGCCACCTTCTAATTTACTTGATATAGGAATCAAAGAGAAAATTCTAAAGAATCAGTCATAATAAAAAAAGTAATTTAATGACTACACCACGAATGATCAAGGTGAACTACCTCCCATCAATTTAGGAAGAAATGATTCTGAAAATCTCTTGAGAAGTCAACAATAAATTTAAAAAGAGTCAGCAAGGAGGAAGCAACCTTATCAGCCAAGGGCCAGATGCTGTTATTAGTAGGAAGTAGGATAACACCCCACGTGCATGAGATCTTAGACAATCATTAAGTTCATCCAAAATAGAAATATGTTGTCCACTGTATTAAAATATTTACTCATCATTAAGTTTATCTGAAATAAAAAATCATTAAGTGTATCTGAAATAAAAAAATATGAACAGGAAATCAACATCTTAAAGAATTAGTTATATACTTATTATATTCATATGATAAATGGGAAAAAATAGTTAAAACACATTCTGGAACTTGGTCTCTAAATGTATATGAGTTATGTGGATCACATCTGAAAAAAGTGAATACTCAGTTTGAAAATCTTCCTTTTCTAATACTTTTGGAGCTTGCTTGCAAGCATACATTATTCCTAGAAGGCCCCATCTCTGACAAGTTTCTTAACCACAACAACACAGGACTCTAGATAGGCCTCAGTTTTGAGAAGTATTATGCTTTCAGAGCATTGTACATAGAACCAGAATCATAGGACATATCTATGCTGCTTCATAACTAATTTATTACAATACCTGTTAACTAATTTGTTACATCACAACAGACAAATGTTTGCCTGATAAAAGAGGATCATAATAAGAAATACGGGTAAATTACATTAAACTACCATGAACTTGTTTTGCATTTTACTTCACTACCATAAACTTGCTTTACAAAGCAGAATAAGTTCATGGTAGATTACAGTAATTTACCCTAAGAAAACTCGTTGGAAAGAAAATACTTATTTAAGAAATCTATATTCTATATTTCTGAATCTAAACTGATCAAGTTTAGTATGATTTTTGAATTTTTTGCAGTACTAGGCTACTTTTTGAAACTTTTTGCGATTTTAGGCCACATCCCAAACTATTAGCAATTTTGGCTAGCAAGTGTCACGTCAGCAGCGGCCGCTATTGGGAATAACGGCCTCTTCATAGCGACCAACACATTGGACTCTCACACTTGGCAGATTTGTATAATTGCAAACCACTTGGAGTAACGGAGGTCGCTATTGTCAATAGCGACCTTGTATAACCAAGGTCGCTATTCCCAATAGCGACTGCAGGTTGACCCAATCACTTTTAGGCCCACCTGAGGTCGCTATTGGGAATAGCGACCTTAGTTAGACGAGGCCGCTATTGACAATAGCAGCCTCAGTTACACCAAGTGGTTTGCAATTATACAAATCTGCCAAGTGTGGGAGTCCGATATGTTGGTCGCTATGAAGAGGCCGCTATTCCTAATAGCGGCCGCTGCTGACGTGGCACTTGCTAGCCAAAAGTGCTAATAGTTTGTCAACTGGCCTAAAATCGCAAAAAGTTTCAAAAAATAGCCTAGTACTGCAAAAAACTCAAGATTTTTCTAGACGTATCAACAACAATTTCCTCATCTTACACTAAACGAATAGAAAAAAGCACACAGCTAATTGTTGTTAGCACTTGTGCTCTAAACTTATCAAGGATGATTGCATACTCACCCAAGTTTATTGGGCAAATCTACCCAAACTTAAAGGGCGGCTGATCGGGGAGGCAGGGCGGGGGCGCGCGGTGGGGATGCGTGGGGGAGGGCGGCTGAGCGGGGAGGCGGGGCGTGGGCGCGCGGTAGGGATGCGCGGGGGAGGGCGGCTGACCGGGGACGCGGGGAGGCTGAGCGGGGACGCGGGGAGGCGGGACGGGGACGCGCGGTGGGAGGGCAGTTAAGCGGGAGAAGAAGCGACATTGGGTGGAAGGGAGAAAGATGTTTTGGTTTTAGGGTTTCTTTTAACAGAGAAGATGCGGCTGTTTTATTTTGTACGGGCTACACGTACATCACACGGGTTTGTTTGGTTAATTTAGTTTGACCATATAGCGCACTGATGCCAATCCTTTTTTAAAGATGAAATATATCTTTCAATTTAAATTGAAACTTATTATGTAGAAATTTTTCCCTTTATTCTTCCGAAAAATATGATGTGTACATATCTTTTAATTAAAACCAGTCTATAAAAGGAAAGGGGAGATGGGAGTCATGCTTTTCACAAATCAATTTTAATAGGATTTTGAAATTAGAGAAGTTAACATCTGCTAGAAGATATAGAATGGTTTTTAGATAATAACTACAATATACATAAATATGCATAAATCTACAGCCTTTACAAGATTAATCACCACTGAATTATCCCTTTCAATCCATATCGTGCAATCTGAAGAGTGTAGAAATAGCCCTGTAATTCTCAATCAGATGCCCAATTTTCTGTATATTTATCAGTACATTAACTATGCTAATTTATAGTTTTATAATACTTTAGTTTCATATGTACTTGCAATCTGTGCTAAGAAAAGCTCAAGAAACAATTGCAGGTTATAACCTAAATTCATCAGAAAATGATGCTTTCAAAACCGAGTAAGCGGCCAATGCAATTGATTGCTCCACATATAGTTGCTTAACCTCATCAGGCTTGCTTAACGAAAAACAACACTGTTATAATGATGTGGAGACGAGTGATTGTTTTGAAAATTGGACTCGCAGTAACGACGCTGAACTGGAATCTGGTCATGATGGGTACAGGGAAGAGAAGAGGAAGAGAATAACAGTGTCACGAACGGAACATAGCGAAATTGATCTGAACAGGTAGTGAGCGAAAGGAAGCTTCAGAATTGAGTAAATGGGAGAATAACTAGTGGCCAGATTGGACAAATTTTTGCTTGTTTGTGAAAGGCACGGCTGGAAAATTGAGCCTGAGAATCTGATTGAGCTATATAGTTGTTTTTGTTGTCTTATTCTATTGTAGTTTATTATGTGACTGGTATGTGTATGTATTGTAGCCCAGAACATACATTCTCAACTCACAAGGCTAGCCTATTATATTGTCATATCATATTCTATAATGTGATATTCTCCATATATATGTAATAATAATAATATGTTTATACCTACATATGAAGATGGTGGAGTGAGAGCATGACACCTGGATTTAATAGATTTCTTGGATTGAGGGTGTGGATAACTTGGTTCAAGAGCTTTTTGTGTCATTTTGTGTTTGGTTTTCAAATGATTTGATTGAGAAGCCTAGAACTTCAAATTAACATACGTTTCTTCTCAATCTCATATATTATTCCACATTTCCATTATTGAAAAGTCCTATTTTCAAATCTTATATTTTGATCCCATCTGCAGTTAAGAGTGTGATATTTAGAAAACACAATCAAGTTCCATCAACAAAAATCCCTTAATTCCTCTTCTGATTTTTGAGTCATCTGCTTTTCATTATTCAAATGATATAGTAGTTGGAAATTCAAATTAACACACGTTTCTCCTCAATCTCAAATCCATTCTCCGATTACAAGCAAGTCTTATTTTCCATCTGGCACCATATTTGTCTCCAAATAAATGATCAATTAAGCTTTGATTCTATTTTCAAATTATCCTCCACACCAAATCTCTGATATTTTGACATTACGGGTCCTCCATTCTCTTGCCAACTCTAAGGACTATGGTACAATACAAGAACAACAATAAAGTCTTATTTCAAATATTCGAGGTCAAACACATGGATCTTTTGTATTTAGCTCCATTAAGAGTAAGCTCCTATGTCAAATTAACAAGTGTCCTCCCTCAATCAAAATCTGTTAAGATTTATCCCACTTAGCTTTACTTAATAAACTAAAACTTTATATGCCCATCACCTATTTCCATAATCAGCATTGTTTTGGAATTCAAAACTCAACTTTGCAAATCATCAATATTAAGTTCAATATTCAAACAATTTCAGTCCATCATCATCCCTACCCCTATTTGGAAGTTTATTTTGAGAAAAAGGCATGTCCTTTTCAACTTAGTTGTTTCCTCTAATTTATACAATCAACTCTTACATTTAACTTCCATTGCTCTAAAGCAGCTCTCTAATAAGTGATAACTGTAATTATTTGATTGATACATATCTAAAGCTAATAGATTTTAGTTACATTACAACAGCTAAAGTTATTTGGAGCAATCTTAGCCCAAGCGTAGAAACAATTGGGCATTACCTAAACTCCCATACAACTATGTATTATGCTCCTTTCTCTCTTGTTGCCAACCGCTAGCACAAAAGTAAACTAAAGTCCTCTTTTAAGTGACTACTAATTGAAGTTTAAACTTTAAATGCCTCTCCTCTGCTTAAAAGGTAACTTTAGGTATCCTAACACCATCACCAAACAGAGCTTCATTCAATATGCACTGAGAGTAAACTTGAGGTGCTATATGCTTAACAACATACCAAACATTAATGTCTTCAAGAGTACTAAATCTCAATAACCCTGTGTAGCCAAACATACTAGAGGACGGGAACGTGCCGAACATCAAAATTCAAAAACTTTTAATTCTGAGTCAGATCCTTTCGAAATGTCTCACCTAACATAGTTCAAGTGCTTTCATTTCTTTGAAGATTCTCTCCAAAAACAATTGAGAAGCATCCAAACATAAAACACCCATCACACATTCCTAAAATGAGCCTGACTATAAACACAAAAATGCGCCTCAGATATTACTAAAATTAGACTGTAAAATCTATAGCAACCCGCTTTTCTGAACCATACAGATTCTAAATTTCACTTTACCTAACAAGCTCGAATACCAGTCCTCAGACATACTAAAATAGCTTATGAGCACGTGCAGCACACAGATTTATAGATTGGCTAAATTTTCCATATCAAGCCATCCCATTTATGCCCAGTGTTGTAAACTTGCAATTCCTTCCCAAACTCATCATAGCTATAAGCTATTGCATGGACAGATAAGAGAATAAATATTAAAAAAAAAAAAAAAAAAAAAAATCAAATAAAAAACTTACAGGTCTTCTCACAATACTTGTACATGGCCCGGAACGCCCCTCGAAAATCACCACCACCACCATCGCACGTGCTTGCTGCTCCCCTTCCCTCCTCCTCCGATCAACAACTCCCCTTCCACTTCCACCATGCGATCGAATGCCACTTCGAATCTCGAGAACCAATCCCAAATCACTCCCTGCACCTCACCCGACTTCTATCAAATCGATCGGAGAGGCGAATCGGTGGAGGGGATCAGGATTGGGAGTGGAATTGGGTTTAGGGTTTAGGTTTTTAGAGGGTTCGAGATTTTTGGGGAGAGATCAAGAACGGCGAATTAGGAATTTTAATAGGAACTGGGAGGGATTACAAGTATAGGGATTCGGGGTTTTGATTATGATCCAAACAGAATCATATCCGTTCATCTAATATAAATCAGAACAAATAAATGAACGGCCTGGATTTACTAATTGAAGTTTAAATGAATGGTTAAGATCTAGTCGTCGAAATCAATAACTGCGATCGTTTATTGACAAACTTAATGCGGTGATTATCTTTCTGATTAACTGTAACTTGAATTATAGGTAATTATTAGTTTTATCTTGACAGCCTTTTTTAAATATGAAATATATCTTTCAATTTAAATTGAACCTTATTATGTAGAAATTTTGTCCTTTATTCTTCCCAAAAATATGATGTATGCATATCTTTTAATTAAAATCAGTCTATAAAAGAAAAGGGAGAGTCATGTTTTTCACAAATCAATTTAATAGGATTTTTGAAATTAGAGAAGCTGACATCGGCTATAAGATATAGAATGGCAGTTGGAAACAGAATCATCTTTATGGGTAGGAAGAATGAAGAAGCCGATCTAGTAAGAACAAATCTTTTATCTCCCATAGTTTTTATTTATTCTCTCTATTTGTATGCTAAAATTTATTTAATATTTACTAAAAATTTGATTTTATTTGTGATAAATCCTGATATTTGGGCATGTTTATAAACACAAGCTAAAATAGTTGTGCATCCTATATAGGATTATGTGTGAGATTGAAGTCTGTTTTTTGTTTTTGTTTTTTTTTTCCAGAACAAGATTAAAGTCAAGGTATAATGAGTTACATAAAGTTTTTTTTCTTTTATTTTCACTTTTTTTGTTCTTTTCTTTCTTTATCTATTTTTATAAGTAAAAAAGTTATCGTACAAGGCCAAAATCAAAAATCAACAATAGAAGAAGCCGCTTATATAAAATAAACAAGTTGAAGAAACTTTTTAAAAATATTTTTCAATTTAGATAGGAAAACAATCTCAATTAACAAATTTGGTTCTAAAAAACCACGTTTTGTAATAAGCATTAGATTAAGGAATTCACAAAGGATTAGTCCTGCTAACTTTTAGGTTGTGGATAGAATAGTGCTTTAGATATTGATGTATACATTGATGTTATAAAAATTAAAGGGGTTTTTAGATATTGATCTTGTATAAAACATGTATTTCTAAATTAGTCCATATTTTACTTTAATTGTTATTAGATTCTAAAACTGATATAACTATTTTGAAATTAGTCACTTTCAACGATTTACAATAAATTTTTTCTTATATGATTATAAAACTTAACGACAATTTTTTTGTTATACCCATTTAGCTTTCATGTTATATTAAAACATAGATCGCTATTTTCATCAGTGATTTTTCAAATTGAAGAGATCGTCAATGAGAATAGCGGCTGCTGCTGATATAGCATAAAGTAATCCACGAGCGCTAATAGTTTCGAAACTGACCCATAATCGCAAATATTTTCAACAAGTGGACTTGCAGGGCAAAAAATGATATATAAAAAGTATATAATAATAATTTATTTATTTATTTTTTACTGTTGAAAAACCTGTTCTTCTTATTATTATATATATATTCTCATCTCTCCCCCAACTTCAAGGCCCTAAAAAAAACTCCAACCAAGATAAGAAAGAAAAATCTCAGTCCTCTCCTCCTCCTCTTCTTCTTCTTCTGCACCTCGGCGGGGAAGAAGCTATCTGTTCAAGAAGTTGCTGAGTGGGAGTGGATTTAGGGTTTCGGGTAAAGAAGGAGATGGTGGTGGTGGACTTGTTGCTTTTCTGCAGCTGAGTTTTTTTTGTTCATTTTTTCGAATAGTCCTGTTTGTTTTCCATTGTCATTGCTGGTGGGGTATAATTTTCTTCTTCAATTAAACTCAATCCAATGATTTATGTTTAGACCTTTTAGTTTCATATACTCAATTATTTGAGTGAGATTAATTTTCTGCATCAGTACAGAATGCTCTCTGTTGCTAATTAGCACATATTGAGCTTACAAAAACTTTATCATATTAATCTGGGTTTTGCATCAACTACACTAATGGGTATGTATGTGGGTTTTGGGAATTTCGAAAAGGAAGAGGGGTGAAGATGGAACATAGAATGTGATGCTGGTGAAGGATCAGAAGTAGTTCCAATTTTGATTTTTTTTTTATTTTATTTTTATTTTTTTTGAAATTTATTCCAAATCATTTATGGTGAATGCGTTGTCATGACTTATAAACAAATTAATATATATATATATCCTTTTTTCTTCTTTATTCAACAAGGTACAATGTGGAGGTTGTGAGTCATGACTTAAGATGCAGTATATCTGTATATGGGATCATCAACTTTTTACCTTTAGAAACCTGGGGAATTTTACATTGCATATTTGTGGTAAGAGAAAAATTGTCGAAAGGCTTTAGTCGTAAAGTGGAAATCAATTTCTATTTTTGTTTTCAATAACTCTTTCAGAATTTTGATCCTCACTGTAAGCTTTTTTTAAGGCTGATTAAAAAAAAAAAAAAAAAAAAGATTGGAACCAACAATTTTAGTTAGAAACTCTATTAATATCGGTACAGTGAATCTGCTTTGAAACTGGTTATTTCATTCATCAAATGACTAGACAAATTATCACCATAATTTCCAAGAGTATTTTAATGGTTTTGCTCTAGAGCGATCATGTGAGATTATTCTTTATTCTTTTTTTTTTTTTTTTTTTTTTAACATTTGACATTGAGAAGACCATATTATTTTATCTTTTTAATCTTTTTATTATTATTATTATCTTTTTTTATTAATAATTTAGTACTGATGTGTGTTTTTCCCCTTTCTCTGTCATTAGCAACAGCTTCCCATAGAGGATGTGTTCAAACAGCTAGAATGTACTAGGGAAGGTTTGTCATCAGCCACTGGAAACAAAAGGCTTGAGGAATGTGGCCCCAACAAGATTGAAGAGAAAAAGGTTTTTTTTCCCTTCTTATTTGAGTAGGGAAAATAGAAAGATGTGTTGTTTAGTTATGACAACTGATTACTTCCTTTTTTATGTTAGAAACCAGTTTTAATATTAAAAATAGTATATTATTATGAGGGGTTGTTTAGAGAACTCTAACCTGTGGAATAAGTTTGTAACCCTTTATCTACGGATATAGACATCAAGTTTTTTTGAGTAAAAATATTAAGGCTTTTAACATATACACCTATGACAGATATCCAATTCGCATATTTTACCGCCCTCCCTCACAAATGTGCATTATCATATTTTCCCTAACAATTTTATAATCATATTTTAGATGTCCTTCAAGTTAACTGTAATCCAAATTGTGTGAATGTTGTCATAAATTTAATGGAATCTATCCGACTCGATTGTTATGCTCTTTATTTATTTCACACTACAAGGAATTTGACATATAGTGACAGCAAAAATCCGTGGGTAAAAGGCGAAAAACCGTAGGTATAGCCTGTAAAACCTATACCAACGGACATATTTTTCCGTCGTTTTTAATTAGCTATACCCACGGCAAAATGCCGTCACTATAGCCTATAGCGACGGTTTTTTTACCCGTTGGACAAAACTTCGGTGTTATACCCACGATTTCGTATCCATTGGTATAGGTTTTAAGGACACCACTTGCTTTCCTATACCCACGGTTGAAACTCCATTGCTATAGATTTTAGCGATGGTTTTCGCATCCAAATATTTAAATATATACCCATCGCTCTATACAAAAAAATTTCTTATTAATTACGCGTATGATAATTTAATATTTTCTTTTATAATATTAATCCAATTATAAACTAAATACACAATAAAATAGATAAATGTGTTAATGAAACAAAATTTTAAAAAATTAAACTTCAATCATATTAAAAATTAATGAAGTATTACAAGCATGTCAAATTACAAAATAAAATTCACTTTGTTTAACACCAGAAATATAACTCCTTAGTACAGAGCAAAAAGCTAGTTACAATAATTATTGAGAACTCGTGTTCCCATCAGAATTAAGCTTCAGGTAACTTTAGAGCTTTAGCGTAATTTCCATTTTATATACAAGAGCTCCTGATTAAATAGGACACGACACGAGGTAACCAAGTATAGCTCCTGCGCAAACCTGCATACAAATGTTGAAAAGAAACTTGAATATGTTAAGTACTTTATTGTAAAAAAAGGAAAATCATGAGATATTAACAAACTTATTTAGAACATGAAAACACTTATTTCTCAATTTGGGGAATGGTTTGCTTGAACAAAAGCTTCAGCAGATTAATGATAATAAACATGACACTGCATCTCCATTTCAATACAGGCATATCACTGAGTTCTACTAATATAGCGTCAACAACATGTAGTAGTAGTATAGTCTCTAATTCTGCTCAACACCATCTAATGTAGCCTACTCACATACTAATGATATACATCAACACCATCTTTTCACAGGGATTTTCCAAGTCTTTCAAAATGAATACATTTTCATGATAAGCAATCAGACTTACCTATTTTTTACCAACTTTGTTGTGCATCGAGCCATTGAGCCAAGCGCAAATATATTTTTTATCTGTCAAAAAGTATTCTTGCATATTAATTTAGTAGTCACTTGTTTATTTTTCAATTTCTATTATTTTGTTCAATTAGAAGAAAATTTCACCTTGAAAAGTTCTAAAGGCCACTTGTTCTTGCTAAGGTAAAGTTATTATACTACTGATTTTTCTGTTCTAAAAAAATTAATAATACACCCAAATAAATGTTTATTAGAATCAATTTTCTGACACATTTCTATGACTAGGAGTAGAAGACTGCAATAATGAGAACTAGTTCTTAGAACAAGTTGGCTGTATTGTAAAGCAAATTCAGAAAATCAACCACATGGGAATGGAGCATACAAAAAATACTCGCATAATAAAAACTTACCTGAAATATGAATGTAATCCTGTCAACATGAAAAAGATAGACATCCAACAAATAAAATTAAACTGAAAAAACGAAAGAGAAACTAAAAGATACAACTTTCAGTTAGTATTGAAGAATGGAAACACAATTGAAAAAAATAACCTACAATGCCTTGCACTTGAAAATATAAATAACACAAATGCAATATAAATAGTTGATCTAAAAAATGAAACATTATAACATTATATTCTTGATTACCAAATACTATGATACAAAATGAAACATTATAACATCTTGCAAACAAAATAATGTTATAATATTTCAGCATCTGCTCTGCAAACAAAATTACCAAATACTATTACCAAATACTATGATACAAAATGCAAATTAAAGTCAGCAGAGAACCAAGTAACAGAGATTGTAATAACAATACCTTTTAAAGACTCCAAATGAAAAGTAACATTCAGCGAGCTCCTCCGCTTGCAGCCAAGCATGGCATCTACAAAAGTAAAATAAAAATGCACAAACGAAAAGTTAAATGAAATGCAAAACATGTAAAGAGTATGTGAATGGAAACAAAAGTAAGTCATACCTCCGGGAGGCCTCTTATTTTCTCCAGATAACCTATTATTTACTCGAAATTATCATGAATCTTGATGATTATCTGGAAATTCTTTTTTTTTTTGCTGATTTTTTCATGTCACTCTACTCTCTTCCCCTCAATCGAAAGTTCCACTTGTTCTAATCTCTCCTGGATGATTTGGAATGTGGATCCTCCGAATTTTGAAATTTGTACTTAATTTTTTTCATCTTTAATTGATAATTGACAAAGATGTGAGAGTTTGCTTCAGGCATGAATCTTGGCTTCTCAGTGTCCTAGTACTTTATCCCCTAGATTGATTTTTATGTAATTAATGACTTGAGAGCTTATTGTAGTATTAGACAGGATAACCAATGGGACTTTACTGATTTATTTTTACTGTCGATTCTTTTTCCACGCTATCTTCCCTCCACCATATACTTAATCCTAATAACTCTCAGTCTAATACTCTTTGTTGGCTTCCTAGTAACTCAGATGCTTATTTCGTTGTGGAAAGCCTATTAACTTAATACATATGCACCTTCGACTAAGCCAATTTGAAGCTTTGATGTTCTCATAAGCTTTGGACACACCTTGGATTCAAAACTTTTTGTGGAAATGATTCATGCTAGGCTACCAATAAGAGGCCTCGTACAGCAAAGATGCATACAATCAGTTCAAATAATTGCCCTTTACGCCTTACTAATATTGAGACTCAACATAACCTACTATTTACTTGTAAATGTCGTGAATCTTGATTGTCATCTTGTGGATCTATTTCATGTGAGTTGTGACTCTACTCTATCTGTCAGTCAAAAGTTTTGGACTCAGCGATTTGAAAATTTAGGAATGACTTAAATTCTCTGTCTACTTTAAGTTTTTAATTACCTGTCAAAAATACAAACAAAAGAATATATGACTCTTTTAATTAATGAAACTTTTCACATTTGAAGAAACTTGTGAAAACCAATGCAAAACTTTCTCTTCTATGCTCTTTATGTCAAAAGCCTTACAAGTAGACAGCAACTCTACTTCTTCTAGCTCTGTATATATACCAAACAACTAGACTTAAATACTGGAAGTGTACTAAATTCTTCTGTAGTGCATTCATGAATCCAAAGAAATCAGAATGCTAGTAAAGAGGATTAATTCATGCAGAGAAAGGGAATCCATGTAATGACGCATGTGGCTTAAGTGCCAATAAGATCAAGAATGAGTCAGTTCAGTAAGGTGAAAGAACCATGGTAAGGTATTATACTAAATTTAGATAATATCAATTTGTCAATGCAGTTTCTTTTATTCTTTTTCTCCTTAATTTTATCACCTATATCTCAGTGAGGTACATTTAATTCTCAGATTTTAAATTAAAGCAGTAATAAGTTTTAGTACCAGCGGTATAGGGGAAAAATTGATATAAAAGAAGCATTCTATCCAACAATTGCTAATTTGCCATTAGAAAATTCAACCTCCCAACCTTCTAATTTTCAGTACTTAAAAAAGTATCCACACTAACCTCATAACAATCTGCACAAATAAGGCGAGCAGGAAAGCTGAACTTCTTCCTGCGTGCTTGTTGATCTGCATCGCCATTATAACGTGTTCTGCAGTCCTTAACTTAAAAAATCAGAGAAAAATATTTTTAAAAGGATGATCCAATGAAATAAATATAAGGTGGGATCCACTGACTCCTCTAACCTGAGGTGAAAACTCATCTTGTTTCTTTTGAAGGCATGCATTGAACTCAAGACCTCTCTCATTCACTAGTGACATGCTTACAAATATTGCACTTAGATGTGGAAATAACTAAATGCAGACAGTATAAATAACTCACATGCCTAATATCAAAGTTATACACATGAAATTACTCAGCAATAAATCTACTAACAGATGCCCTATACGTGTTTACTCTTCTCTATCTTTCAAAGTCATGTTGGGAATTCATGATTGTTATGAAGCAAAATACATTTGACGTTCACTGCTTCCCAAACGTGCTTTGAGAAAACCCAAAGAAAATTACAAGGATATAAATGCTATCTATTAATAAAAAAAAGTATAGTGAAAAGGATGGAGGAGACCATTGACACTCATGCTCACACCCGTTACGTAGTAGAATAGATATAGAAGGTAGAGAATTCATGAAGATCTAATTAAAACCTTTTTTCATTGTGTTATTTATCCAGCCTTAAGTATCAAAATCTTAAGTTCAGAGCAAAAATTAACCAACATCTTGCAGTGCCAACGCTATTATCAAATATAGTAACCACCGAGAATCAAACATATTGTAGAAATTAAAATAACATGATTAGTTAAATTAACAACTTCTCTTGCTCTCATTTGTGCTCTACCCACTGATTGGCAACATCAACTGAAAGGTTCTAATAGTCTTAAGGTTTCAATAGATTACTATCGAATTTCTTTTAAAATGCTTCTTTGGTTTCTTTCCTAGCAACTTTTAGAATTGGTTCACCAAGCTTTTCCAGCAAGTATCTTATCAGGTAGGCAGAAAAAGAGAAGATTGCTCACATGCAACAGTTCATGTATCTAGGGAATTATATCATGTAACTAAGATAACTTTTAAATTAAAACTAAAACTTACTGAGCCTTCTGCTATATCAACACCAACATAGTATCCAATTTTTGCCTTGTCCCATTTGATAAGATCACCACCCTGGATAAACAAATGATTCGATCAATAAATAATAAACAAACAAATGATTTTTTACTTCAATTTTTAAAAATATATATTAAATGTGCATCACACGTGTAAATTATTATCTATATATCTTTCCATCTATCTATAATATAATACATAATAACTATTATAATGGAAGAGTTGGAGTTGTAAATCTACATACTTACGTGCAACTCCAACTCTCTCATTATAGTCTTCACTTTCACTTTTAAAAATATATAATCCTATTTATTAAAACATGCATCGCACATGTAAATCAGAGTTTTTACTATAAATTTTTAAAAAAAAATTAATACGTGCATCGCACGTATATTACTAGTATTGCACAAAAGGGAATCTATTATTCTTAAAGATTTTGTTAAAGCAATATCAAAAGTTCCACCTTCCCCCAAAACACTATCAGGCCTGAAATTTCTAGTAGCACTCCTGAGTTCACTGAAGGTGAAGCTCTTGAGATTGGACGACTGTAGGATCTCCCCCTTGCTCCGATGGGTTGGTTGCACCGATGACGAAGAAACCCGACTGCTTGAACCACTCAACAGTTTCCCATTTTTACTACTGGCAGAATTCTTCGAGTTCGGCCCTAGAAGAGCACAAAACAGTATCTTCATATCAAAGTGATGTAACGAATAGAACAAAATAAAACATTTGTTTCGATTACTAGCTCAAACAAATTTGGATACATATAATATCATATTAATTTACAACTCAAAATAAAAAGCACAAAGTGGTACAAACAATTAACCAGAGGGATAGATTAAAAAAAACAAAAAACTTGTTCTGGAATCTAAAGCTTGCTCATTAGCAATCAAAATTTACAACCTAAAAGAAACACAAAGCCACAAACACCTAATAAGAAAAATGGGAAGCTTAAACCCAAAAAAAAAAGGAACCCTTCTCTTTGGCTAACTCCTCAAAACATTTAGACTCAATAACTAACAATATGATTATCAAAATTTTAAGATGGTGTTCATGATTAACCAAAATTAAGACCCCTAACAAACAAGTACTGCAAAATTAAAGCTCACGCAGCCAGATAAAAAAGAATCTACAACCTCATGTCTAAAACAACCAATTACATACTACTTACCAACCAAAACTACCCTACCCAAAAAGGCTAAAACCTCATTAATTCAAAGAATTGGGCATCAACATAGGATTTTGATGAAGTTACCTGAAGTAGAACTGGGCGGATAACGGAAGACGACGACGGAGGAAGAGGTGGGGACGGAGGAAGAAGTGCAGTTTGTGAGAGGGGGAGAGAGAGATTGGGGGAGGGGGGACGGTGGGGGGACGACGATGAGGGACGGAGGGCGGGGGACGATGACGACGGAGGTGCAGTGATTGGGTGAGAGGGAGAGAGAGAGAGGAGATTGGGCTGGGGGCGGCATGGCTGCGGGGAGGGGGGCACGACGGCAGGAAGGGGGGCACGGTGGCGGGAGGGGGGGAATTTGGAGATAGGGTTTGGTGAGATTGGGGATTTGGAGATAGGGTTTGGTGAGAAAGGGAGAAAATAAATAATAGTTATGGATTAAAAACTCTAAAGCTATAGGATATCTATGCCCACACTTTACTACACGTCTGTAGGTATATGATGTCTATACCTACGGTTTTAGTGACCCGTCACTACAGGTGTCCGTTGGTATATGGCAAATTCCTTGTAGTGTCAATTTTTTTCCATTGCCACACCCCAGGTTTTTGATATTTTCATATTCCCACCCGAATTCTTTGTATTTCCATATTCCCGCCTAGGATCCTTGTAGTGATTCCAAAAAATCACCCAACAATAATTTTTCATAATTTTGTGACAAATATACTTTGAATATTCTCTTTATTATATTCAAAATCAATAAAATAATATTTTTTTAATCTTCAAACTAACCCAAACCCAATAATCTTCTTCACATAAATTCTCTTATTTTCTACATTAAAATTATAACTTAACTCATTTTCTCCATCTCCTCATCAGTGAACGCTCCCTTTCTTTTAATAAATACAACACTTACATTATTAGCGTTCAAAATTCCATAGAAGAGAAAAAGTTTCATAGCCACAAAAGATTTGAACGAAATATGTTGGAATATAAAAATTAAACCGTCACCTTTACCGTAGCTTTGGAGTTTTGGTCTACATGTAGGGTCTTTCACGATAAAAAATCTTAGGTTTTTTGTTGAGAAGAATTTAGAGAAACTAGAGTTTAATAGTGACTATTGCAAGAGGGTTTGAAAAGGGTTGCAATGGTTCTCTTTGGGTTCTTTTGATTTGATGGAGGATCAAAGAATGTAGTAAAAAGTGGAAGGGTAAAATAGTCTTTTTTAAATATTAAGTGTGTTTTTGGAATAACTATATGTTGATTTGTGGTGGTAATATGGAAATACAAAGATTTCGGGTGGCGATATGGAAATAGCAAAGATTGCGAGTGTGGATATGGAAGAAGAAAAAAAAAACCCTTATTTTTAACCCGTCCACCAGAAAAGACATAAGCACAAATATGAAAATACACATTGTTGGAGGCAAATACGAAAATCATATTTATGGAGGGTAAATACGAGATTTAAATATTTTTTAGGGGCATATATGTTAAAAACCCTATCAAGTACGATATTTCTCTGAATATTCACATTTTTGTGTCATATTTGGAAGTAGAAAAGTAAACTCCTCAAATTTTTGGGCTATCTTTGGAATCCTTTGACATGGGTGATGGGAGGTGGTTGCTATTTTGGCGATCTCTTTGCCCGGCGGTGGTGAGAACCCTCCAGACTGGCAAACGTTTGCAGGTGTAGTCGTGCTACTTGTGATTAATGCCACTGCCAGTTTCATTGTAGAAGACAATGCTGGCAGTGCAGCTGCATCAGTGATGGCTAATCTTGCTCTCAAAACTAAGGTACAGTCGATCAGCTAAAACTTTACAATAAGGCATGCCATCCTTTCAGTTCATGTTTACACTATTTGATTCATATAACATCTCTATCAACCTCAGGTCATCAGAAACGGCATCTGGACTGAGGCAGATGCATCAATTCTTGTACCCGGAGACATCATTGGCATCAAAATGGGTGGTGTCGTCCCTGCTGATGTCCGCCTTCTAGAAGGTGACCCATTAGAGATCGATCAGTCTCTTATTACTGGTGAATGCATTACTGTGACAAAGAACCCAGGAGACTTTGTTTACTCTGGTTCAACCTGCAAACGTGGAGAGATTGAGGCAGTTGTCTGTGCCACCGGAATTCACACGTACTTTGGAAAGGCTGCTCATTTAGAGGATAATACTACTCAAGTTGGTCGTTTCCAGAAGGTTCGTACAGCTGTTGGTTATTTCTGTGTATGCACCGTCGCCATAGGGATGGTTGCTGAGATGATCGTCATGTATGCAATTCAGAAAAAGCGATTCAGAGATGGGATTGGCAACTTGTTCGTCATCTTGATTGGAGGGATACCTATTGCTATACCCACTGTTTTGTCAATGACTATGGCTATTGGGTCGCACCGGCTATCTGAGCTAGGAGCTATTGTTAAGAGAATGACTGCCATAGAAGAGATGGCATGCATGGATGTGCTGTGTAGTGACAATAAAGGAACTTTAACTCTTAACAAGTTTAGTGTAGACAGGGATTTAGTTGAGGTGTTTGCGGAAGGTGTGGATAAAGATCATGTTCTCCTACTGGCAGCAAGGGCATCGAGGACCGAGAATCAAGATGCTATTGATGCTGCTATAGTTGGGATGCTCTCAGATCCTAAGCAGGTACAATAATATTTCATTCTATTGTAGTACTTTGTTATATTTTCATTGACTTTTTTTAGGTTTCTTGTTATCAAATTGTGACTGGTGGATATTTTCCAGGCTAGAGCTGGTATTAGGGAAGTTCATTTTCAATCCTTTAACCCTGTTTACAAGAGAACTGCAATAACCTACATAGATCATAATGACAATTGGCATTGTGTCACTAAAGGTTCTCCCAAGCAGGTATATATCTACTTAGTTGGTTTTCTATTTAGATTGGCTGTAGATAATCTCAAGTCTCTTATCTTGATTTGCATTCCCATATGGAACAGATTGTTACTCTTTGTAACTGTAAGCAAGATGTTAAATTCAGGGTTCATTCTTTGATTAAGAAGTTTGCTGAAGATGGTTTTCTGTCATTGGGTGTAGCAAGACAGGTACGTGCACAAGTGCACAAGTGCACAATATCTCAAACATTATATATATACTAGGTTTGCCCGTTGTAACGTGCCTACGGCACGTCTTCGGAACGGTGCACCTTATTTGATTATATAAAATAGTTTCGGAGGTCCAGCAAATTAATTTAAGTAGCAAATATAGAGCAAAAAACATATTATATGATTTTTTTGAATTTTTTTTGAATTTTTTTTAAAGTTCTTAAATTTTTTAAATTTTGAAAATTTTAAATTTTGAATTTTTTTAAATATTTTAAAATTTTTATTTTCTTAATTTTTTGAATAGAAGAGGGAGGGAGGGAGAGAGGAAAAAAAAATAATAAATATAGGAGTTGTTTTGGGTGGGAGATTTGAATTTGAGTTTTGGGGGGAACTTTTGGGGGGAAAATATGTTTTGTAAGGTTAGATCTGAGCCTTTGATTTTTTAGGGATTGAAGGAGAGCCACTTGATAGCTTTCTTTGTGTTTTATTATATATATATATATATATATATATATATATATATATATATATATATATATATATATATATAGTCCCATTCCGTTGTGAACTAGGCCTCCGTGTGCACTCAGCCTTCCCGCCTTCGTATTGACGATCCGAACCGTTCCATCATGTGACTATAAAAAACAACGATTTTCAACCATATAATTTTGTAACACTTCAATGGATGGGCAATTGAATTTCAAATGATTTGATTTTACATATTTAGACTAATTTAGATGTGTAGATTAATATGAACGGTTCGGATCGTCAATACGAAAGCGGGAAGGCCGAGTGTACACGGAGGCCTAGTGCACAACGGAAGTGGAATATATATATATATATATATATATATATATATATATATGTATGTATGTATGTATGTATGTTTCACTAATTTATTTGTTCCTGAATGTTATTTATTTTTACTGTTTTTCAGGAAATTCCCGAAAAAGCTAAGGATGGCCTGGGGGGGCCATGGGAATTTGTCGGCCTATTACCATTGTTTGATTCTCCAAGGCCTGACAGTGCTGCAAGTATTCGCAGGGCAGTAGATCTTGGAGTCAATGTGAAGATGATTACACGTAATTTTTTATGACTTTTTTTAACTTTCCAAATTCCATCACCTTATATGGCTTCATATAATCATAATTTGTTATATGCTATTTCTCAGGGGATCAACTTGCTATTGCTAAGGAAACTGGCAGAAGACTTGGAATGGGAACCAACATGTATCCGTCATCTTCCCTTCTTGGTTCTCTTCCTGCTAATGGGCTTGCCGAATTGATTGAGAAGGCCGATGGATTTACTGGAGTTTTCCCAGGTGAGCTTTTTTGTTATATTTTTCTCATTTCCCAACGAAATTATTACTTCCATTCATTTTGGGGCCAACTTATTAATGGTTTCTCTTATGGAAATAGAGCACAAATATGAAATTGTGAACAAGCTGAAAGAGAGGAAGCATATATGTGGAATGGTAGGAGATGGCGTGGATGATGTCCCAGCACTGAATAAGGCAGATATTGGCATTGCTGTTATTGATGCCACTCATGCTGCGAAGAGTGCTTCCAATGTTATTTTCACGGAGCCTGGGCTTCGTGTTATCGTCAGTGCAGTTCTTACTAGCAGATCCATGGTCCAGACGATAAATAACTACTTTGTAAGCATAACAAATCTTTTATCTTTCTCATCAGTTTAAGTTGCTACACGTGTCAGCTTGTTCTAATTTATATTTCTCATATTTTCGCCAGATTTATTCTGTCTCCAAAACTATCCATATGGTTGTAAGTACTTCACGGCGAAGACCCTCTTCTACTTTTCTGTAATCATGTTAACTATCTATACTAAAATCTTTTCTGTTTCTTACATTGTAGCTTGGTTTTATGCTTATTGCATCAATATGGAATTTTAATTTTTCTCCCATCATGGTACTGATCATTGTTATTCTCATTGAAGGTTAGTTTACCCGTTCTATTTGCATTTTTCATTTAGATACATACATTGCTTGAAATCTTGAAATTGCTCAATTGTAGGCTCCATTGTGCCTATCTCAAAAGATAGAGTTGAACCGTCTCCAGTGCCCGAGAGCTGTAAGTTGAAAGAAATTGTTGCTACGGGCATTGTACTTGGATGTTATTTGGCTGTGACGAGTGTCTTCTTCTCTTGGCTTATGAGATATACCGCCTTCTTTGTAAGCATCCTATAACTTCCGTTTTAGCATTTAGATTACAGTCCTTAAAACGATTAAGTTTTACGTGAGGTTTATTTAGATATTTAGTATGAAAGTTAGAATATCTATCTAGAGTTTATTTTTAAAATAGAGATAGAAATAGGCTTATATACAGAACTGAATTAGTGAGAACAATGGAGGGGAGGTTAGAACAAAATTATATTGCACCGAAGATCTCTAGGTATGTAAATTTTTGGGCTGAGATAACTAGAGTTATCACAAATGCAGCTCACCCGAACAATCCGCTATCTTGAATTTTTCTACGGCTTCACCTTTTTCCTACATCTAAACAATTGTTTTTGATCGTACAAGTTCTTTTCTTGAGCCTTCTTTCCATTGGGAAAGTAGTCAATTTGCTAAGTTATAACAATCTAATTATGTCAGTTGGAACTTGGTACAGTTTTGAGTATTGACAAATCGACTACTACCATTGCAGGATCCAGCTGTTTTCAGACCACTGAAGCATAGTGAGGATGAAATGATGGCTGCTCTATTCCTTCAAATCAGCATTACAAGTCAAGCTCTTATACTTATCACTCGAACTCGTGTAAATCCTGTGGACGATTGTCCGGGTCTTCTTTTAGTTTCTGCCGTTTTCTTTGCACAATTTGTAAGTTTAAGCTCTCTATCATTCTTCTTTGAAATGTCTATTATCTGGCTAAGTATTTTTATTTTTATTTTTTGAGAAAAAAGTGACTTTATCGCCGATTCATTAATAAAGAATTAACGAAACAAAATAGTACAATAAATTATATCTAACTGTTTCTAAAATGGAACATCGGAAAACAATTACATAGCTTGTTCCTCCTCAAGCTAAACGTGTAGACGAAGACACAGGCAACCTATTTGATGACACACACCCAAATTCCTATCGATGAATCAGATAACGACTCATCGAGCACTAATCATAGTGTCAACTTGCCAATTCACCTTCTAGAGACTACTCACCCGTACGCCACTCCATCAACGACTTCCCGAACCCATTCGGTGACGCCTTGTCAGTACAACACACCGGAAACGACTTGCTTAATCCCTATTCTAGTACAACACACCGGAAACGGCTTGCCTAATCCCGATTCTGCCAACGACTTGTCTATCCACCCTTCCGGTAACGACCAACCATCTGGCAAAGTATTCATCTATGAGATATTGACACCAAACAACCTGGGATACAATATCTCTAAGTACAGGTATTCACGTTCCCTTATTGTGGCACGAACACTTGAAGTCATTCAATGTCTATGACATGTGTAAAACACCAGCACTCCTCCACACACGTTTCTGGCTTTTGGAAAGAATTTTATGCATGTCCACACTTTTCACGCATTATCGCAGGGTTCCTTGAATACTTCAAGTACAATTTTTGGGTACAAAATCCATTAAATTTAAGTAGTGTTTCACTTTTTTTAAAAAATATAATGAAGCTCTTCTGCTCTTGTAAACTGACTACGTAGCTTCTATTCATATTTTTGTAATTGTGAATCACACTCTTACATTAATTTTAAGTAAATTGCAAAAAAAAAAAACCTTCAACTATGCCCTGAACTATTTTTCCACGGAAAAAACCTCCTGTTGACCGCCAAAAACCCCGCTGAACTATTTAAATGGGTATCCTGGTTATAATTTGTTACTTGTCAAACCCGTTCATAATGTGTAGAATGACCATAAAACCCTTCCAATCATTTTCCTCAACTAATGATCTCCTCAGTCCATAACCAATCATCTAAACCCACACCCAAACCATTCATTTCCATCCGTCCAACCATACTTAAGATTCACGCCTCTTCGAATAAATAGCGACAAAAAAGGTGGGGTTTTTGTTAAGCCCTCGCATTCCTTGCTCCTTTGCATCAAAATCCATGCTCAAAATTCCACGAATGGGAGCTCGCCGACGAGCTCTGCTCCATCTCAAGCGCTTCTTGTCAAACCCGAACCCAAAACCCTCTTCTTTCTCTTCACTCAGAACCCTGATCCAAAACCCCTCTCCTTCCTTCCCTATCCTCTAATTCCTATCCACAACCTCCGCAATCTCCGTTACCGAACCCTACGACCTCAGTTCCATTCAAAGGCGCGACGAATTTGACGTAGACGATGAAGATGATGATGCAGATGATGATGTGGGGGTGAGGTACATCCCCGAGAAAGCATACTTCTTATCGACGAGGTAAACATTGGATTTTTTATTTTTTTGGAGTTGGGTTTGTTAAATTTGGGGTTGGGGTTATAAAGTTGAGTTTTTATGGAAAAAAAAATTGGATTTTGGGCAATATTGATTTGAAGAGCATGCAGGCTGAGAATATGGGGTCTGTGATTCCTCCATCGACGAGATGATGAAGCTTTGAGAGTGAGGGAGATGATGAAGAAGTTGGTGAAGATGGGCAGGAGAATGTAAGTAGTCGAGAGAAAATGATTGGAAGGGTATTTTGGTCATTCTACACATTATGGATGGGTTTGACCAAATCAAGTAACTAGGACACCCATTTAATTAAATAGTTCAGGGGCTTTTTTACTGTCCACAAGGGTTTTGCGTGGAAAAATAGTTCAGGTTAACTGCTTTTCGTGCATAGTTTTTGGGTGTTTTTGCATTTACCCTTTTTACATATAGATCTCATATTTTGATTGTGCAGCTCAAAGCTATATTACTGAATGCCATCAAATTAAATTTATGTATAATCGTGATATATAAGTATTATGGTTGTGTTTTCATGTCCACCCTTTTACAATTTCCTGCATCTTCTACTTGTAACTCATTTATGTACTTCCCTAGATCCATGTAGCTGTTATCCTCATGATACACATCGAAAATTGATTTTCATGGTATAATCTAGTATCTACAACTGATTTCGCTTCTGTACTTCAAACGTATTTGGCTTCTACGTTAGATCTAGTGTTTCCCTATTCTTCTCTGATTCGGGTAAAACTTTATTCTTGTTTTGAGCAGGTTTCGACGCTTATAGCTGTCTATGCTGACTGGGGTTTTGCACACGTAAAGGGCATTGGATGGTTATGGGCCTACATTATATGGTCTTACGATGGCATTGTCCTCATATATCTTGTGTGGATCAAAACAAAAATTCAAAACTTCTTCAGTGAAGAGGCATGGAACAAGCTCATAAACTTGAATGGTTCATTACTCAAAACTGAATGATCATAATGCTATATGTTTTTTTTTCTTAAATTTGTTACAGGCTGCCGTCACGACTAAGAGGGATAATCATGAAGACGAAAGGGAAACCCAGGGGGATTTAATGGACCAAAGAGTAAGCCATGAGCTTCAACCCCTTGAGATCACCCCCCCTTTTGCTGAGGGTGAATTACCTGAGATTGTCGATCAGGCTGGGAGGCAAGTGTAGTTTGCAAGGTCTGTCGTCATCCAAAAATCCAATCTAATTCAGTTTATTTAATTTCTCTAATCAATGTAAAAGATTACTTTAAAATTATAATTTGAAAAAATGTTTTATTAATCATCCGAATTGAAATATAAGATTCAGCTAATTTTAAACTTTCTTTAAAAAATAAGATTATTTTTGGTTCGTAGAACTAAGATATATATGTTTTGTGTGTACATAATGTACATAACAACTCCAACCCTCTATTTTTAACAACTGGTTTTAGCCAGTTGTTTTTGTGTTATTCCTTTTTTTGAAAAAGATTTTCAAGAACCATAATTTAAATGCTAATGCTTTTTCATATTCTTAATTAGCAAGACTTCTTTTATTTGTCAAGGCTTGCACATCCATTTGAGCTTGTATACTGTATAATGCAACGAGAGTTGTGTATAATGAAATATAAATTGGTGTGTGTATATATATATATATATATATATTGATAAAGTGTTTAAATATATATTTAAAAAATTAATTTTTCCTATCGAGTAATTGTGCACATCGATTAAAAAATAAATTCTCGTCGTCCTAAAATAAGTTTGTTTACATGACCGCAGCACTAAACTTAAGTACTTAATTCATTAGTAAGGATGCATATTTCAAAATTTGAACACTTCGATTTGTGGTATCTTCTCCTTTTTTTCTTTTTTTTTCTTTTCCCTCCAGGCCTCATGAGAACAGTGTCAACAAGGAACCTAGAATCTGTGAAGAAGTCGAAGAGCTTGAGCTTGAGCTTGGTACCGTTAGGCATTACTAAAAGATGTAAACTTCCAAGATAGTACTAAAAACAGAGTAGTCCGTGTTTTTCTTTTCTTTTTGCGTAGTTTTCTTGTCTAAGTTGTTTTTTAGCACAAATTTGTTTTTATTAGTCCCTTGTACAGGATGGTCAAGGCCTCTTATTGCATCCTTATTTTGTTTAAGAATATGAAGCCATATAATGGCACATCTTTTTGCTCAAATTGAATTTGCTGTTAATTATTTCTTGTTTATTTTCATGTGACTGAATTTTGTTGAATAAAAATAACTGTTTTGCGCCTTTTTTTTTAAATTTTTTTTTCCATTCGTGCGGTTATTTGCATTTTCCTTGTTGGCGTGTTGTCACTAAATAGCATAGTCACAATATTTGCGAATTATTCGTAAGATTCGTGAATAATTCTCGAATATGAGGTGAGTTGTATATATCTGCAAATATTCTTCAATTCGCATTTTAAACAGTAGGATGGCGAATTCGCGAATATTCGCGAATAAACAAAGAATTCACGAATCATTTTGAAAGCAACTGTGGAGTCATGAGGAGTTAGTAGATCTCTAGCCATTTCTGAAAGAATAGGAAAAAGATTTTCATGTTCTTTCCACCATTGTAGCACTTCAATCTTAGTACTAGAACTTTTACTATCTTGTTGATTATACCAATTTAATTAATTAGGTGCATTAGTCTTATGTTTTTTTGATTGAATACGAGCAAGTAAACTAGCAGTGACATTTTCTAATGTACTCTTACATTTACCTCTAGAAGTAGAAGAAGAAAAGTAACTATACTAGTTGTACTAGATGCAAAAGTTCTATCATAATAATCATACAAGTTATTTAATGTCGATTCAAAGCTAGCTAAAAATTCATTACAATCATATTCAGAATTATCTCCAAGTAAAGTAAAAAATATTTCAATCAAACTTTTCGTATCCGCTAATTTGATACGAGGATCCATAACAGTAGTAATACAATACAATATAAGAGGATGATTAAAATACTTCAAACATTTTGTATAAGCGGGAACAATAATATGGCTAATGTATTCGTCCGAAATCATTTCTTGAAATGTTTGCATCATAGTAATGATTGAAATATACTTCCAACCACTGTAAGTATACTGCGTTTTTTGGTGCTAGGTGTATTGTTGAGTCCTTGCTAGTGCTATACTGGTTATTGAGTGTGCGGTCTCGGCTTTCCTGTTGCCGTAGCACCGCTTGTGTGTTTTCTCCAGTTATGTTTCTTCTCTTCCCCGGCGGCTCCGTTCCGTCCGTGGTAGTTTTCAGCGTTTCGCTGTGACCTGAGCAACAGTGCGCTCTTCTTCTATTAGCACTGTTTTTCTTCTCTTAGCGATTGTTATCTCCTACCTATTCTCTCTCTATTCTGAGGGATTTTTTGACCCACCTCCTGCGGCTCTAGCTACCTGTTTGGTAGTGGTTTTGTGGTGTATTTGGATTTGTTCGTTCTCTAAATTTTTGTTCGGTGCCTTTGCATAGTTGGTGTATTTGTATTTAGGCATTCGTGGTTTTGTTTCAGCCATGAACCCCCCCGAGCTTTATGCAAGGTCTAACTGTTCTGTAACTCTTCATGAATTGAAGAGTGATTTGGCTGCTCCTCTCTTTGATATTTCCTACCCTTCTCGGTGCTCTCCATTCTTCTCTAGTTCCCCTTCTTCGGGAAGGTCCGATCCTCTCTTGGTTTGTTTCAGGTGCCTTCTTCCTGGGCATTTTAAACGTTAGTGCGTGAATAAAATGAAGTGCTTGTTCTGCGATAAATTTGGTCACTCGCGCAGTCGATGCTTTTCCCTCCAAAATTTCCTTGGTTTCCCAAGAGGGCAACTCTTACCGGACAAACTTCTCACCTTCCTTAACTACCCCCTTTTAAAGCGCAAGCTCAATGTTAGTTTGGCAAGGAAGCTTAGTCTTGATTCTGGAAAGGATCTCGCCTCCTTGGCACTTGTACCTATTCTTGCTTGTAACTCCACTACTTCTTCCAGTGACTATTGTGTTTCCTTTGCTAAGCTTCAGCCTCCTAATAATGATTCCCTTTTTAAGGATCGGAAGGGGTTTTCGAAACTGGTATCCTTCCCTCGGCTGGGTTGTTTCAAGACTCGTCCCCACTTTGCTTCGGTAGCACCTTCATTGAGCTTGAGTCTGGATCATAACCAAGGACTGTTTAAATCCTTAGTCTCATGTTGTTCTTGGTCACTGTGCGATTACGCACGCTCCGCCTCACCGCATTTCTAGCCCGCAGAGGCATTCCATCAAGGCTTATAATTATTCTAAGGCTCCCTCTTTATTGTATTATTTTTCTTGCTCTATGAGGTTTTCTTCTCCCAATCTTCCCACATTCTCTACTCATTTCCCGGGATGCATCTTCTCGTTGTATCAATATTTAGGGGTTCAATCTTGGCTCAACCACCTCCTGATGGAGGTCTTGCACAATTTGCACTCTTATCCCCGCAAGCCTTCTCTAACTCTTGTTGACTCCACTTGCTCCCATTTTTCCTATCTCACCAACTCCATCCCAACGTCCTCTTCACCTGATTCCAGTCAGCTCCTTACCTCTGATCGCATCTTCAAAGGCGCAGCTAGCATGTCTGACCCTGCAGCAGTTTTGCTCCCTTTGGCGCAGGACAACCCTCCCACCGTTAAGCGAAAATACAATAAGAAGGTCTTTTATAATTTGCAGAATCGGGTGAGCGCCCGGATTTTGGCTAGGAAAGCAGCTTTCGCACAGTTGAGTTTAGGCTCCTCTATGACATCAGCGGAGTAGGAGTTTGGTGTTTCTGAGTGGGGTTTTTTTAGGCTTCGATCTCTTGGATCTGTCTTTCGGTTCTGGTTCCGCCTTGGTCTCTCATGTTGTCGAGCTTCTCGGTGCTCTGGGTCTTCTCTCCTCGATAGTGGCTTTTCCTCCTGTATTGCAGCAGCGGGCCGTAGTCTTAGCTTGCTCTCCTCTTGGGTGCGGCAGGGCGCTCCTTTTCTTGCTCCGTGCCCCTGGCTTCAGGCGCGGCCCCCAGTTTCGGAGTTATTTCTACTGTTGTATCAATTTTTCTTTATTGTTTGCTAGTCTGTCGCTTATCGATCTCGCTATTGTTTTCTTTTTTCCGTTTTACAGCTTGTAAAACCCTTGTACATTATTTTGTATTGTTACTGTTTTTATTGATTAATATATTTTTTGATGGCTGGAGCCTTTTGGCTCTATCCGATACATCAAAAAAGTAATGATTGAAATAAAAATACTATTAGAAGTAGAATCATATGATGTAGAAAACTTCAAAGTTGCGGTTTTAAAAGGTTAAAAAATCGTAACAAAGATTCAGCAAAATACCTGGATTGGGGTGTCATTTGAAAAAATTTCATGTTTTTTGTAAGATTAAAATCGTTTATAATAACGTTGTATTGAGTAACAACATTTAGTAAATCGAAAGTAGAGTTCCATCAGTGTTTAACATCGTTAGGAAATTTTCTTAAATATGTTTCCTTAGCTTTACACCATTCTTTAAATTCTTGAAGCACAGGACCACTCAAAGCAATAAAATGTACATAATTTCTAATTGCAATTATATATGAATCGGTTACTCTTAATGCATTTTGTACACATAAATTTAAAATACGACACACACATCTAACATGAAAAATTTAATTACATGGAGGAGCTAATTTTATTTTTAATGTACTAATCGAAGTATTGTTGTTAGATGCATTATTGTCATGCCCCGCTTCCCAAAAATACAGAATACGAGTACGTAACAAAAGCCCAGCGAATGATTTTCATCATCCATAAGCTGTTTCAAGAATCTTTGCAATACATCACAGGAATAATCAAAGTCAGAAACAAAAAGGCACAACCATTCATGAATACTTGCAACAAATCACCAACATGAATTTACTTGAAACCAAATATAATATTCTCAAATAAATCAGAGTCTGGAGAAAAACAAATATTCTGGGTCAAATCACCCAAATACAAATAATATCCAAATAACCAAATACAACTTATTCATTATTCAAGCACAACTAATAATGATAATAAAGCAGAAATTCCAACTTAATACATCCTTTTGTCATTACCATCAAGCAGCTGACCAACCTGTTCTACAATAAATAAATTTGCAGGAAAAGGGGAAAAGAAGAAAACAAGTACCCGTCAATTGCAAGTCGCGGGTCACAAATAATGTAGGATACAAGCACATGGGGAAACTAACTAACAACATGGTATACTAACAGGTATAGGTAACATATGTCAAGTGTCAAGTAAACAGGTAAACATGTAATCAATTATCAGGTACCAAGTAATCAGGTAAATATGTATCAAGTATCAGGTGACAGGATAATCAGGTAACAAGTATACAGGTAACAAGTAATTATGTATCAGGTAAATAGGTATCAGGTATCATGTAACATGTATCATGTTTGTCAAGTCTTGTTATTTACTATCTAGGTAGCACTTCATGCATCCCACCTTACATGGTTGCTACAACAAAACAGTTTCGCTTAGTAAGATTTCATAGTGGAGTCCATAGGGCAGTGTACGTAGGTACAGGAAACAGGAACAGGTAGAACCTAGTGGTTCTCTTCCTAGTTTTCCTTCCTAAGGGAAGTAATGTAGTCAGGTACAGGAAACAGGTATAACCTAGTGGTTATCTTCCGAGAACACCTTCCTATAGGGAAGCGTGCAATCAAGTATAGGTAAACAGGATCGTGAATCATGTAGTCATGAACACGTAACATGCAGGCGGGACACAGGTCATCTTCCAAGTACACGTTTCTATATTTTCCACTAGTAGACCTTCCCTTAAACCCCGGCTTAGTTACTTTTATTATGATGATAAAACAGGCATGAGTGTGTAAGAAATAAGGTCAAACTAACATGGTTTAATCAGGTTTAGGTTCAGGGAAACAAATCAGCATGCAGGGATAATATACATTCACATATACGAGCAAATAGTCTATGTTCATAATCAGGACAGCAAGACCAATCAGTACTAAAACAGTGATTCTGAACTCTATAGAAATGCAAACCTAGATCCGTAGAAAGATTTGAAAACTAGACATCCACACAAATCCAACGCATATAATTAAGTCACATACTAGTTCACAACAACACAGCTCAAAACTGATTTGAATACAGAATTTAGGTTCAGCCAGAAATCAGGAAAACGAATACAAGAGCATGAAAAGAGCATGAAAACACATTAATTAAATTCAAGAAAAATCTGGGGTAATCCCTTATATGTCTAGACTCAAAATAATAAGTTTCATAATATTCCAGTAAGTATAGACCAATCGTCAAAAATACCAAAGCATCAAGAAAACATAGTTTAACGAATCTGGAAATCTCGACACTGCTGTACGAAAACTAAGATATCTCGCAATCAGTGAATCAAAATCCAATTCCGCCAAAGGGATATGAAAATAGATAGAATTTACTAACTTTCATATTACACAAATAATTTTCATACAGTATAAGGAGTTATAGTGAAAATAGAGTTCTTTACTGAACAGTAAGCAAAATACAGCATGAGTAGATTTTTTAAAAGAGCATGAAACACCACATAAAACTTATCTTTAAAATTCAACAAAAATCTGGATAGTCCCTAATATCATAAAGAAACACTGACCAAAATATTAGATCAAGATATTGTGTATAGAATAGTTCTTGAAAATAATTTGTTAACAAATTTTACCTAAAACAGAATATGGAATTGTTCGACACGTCTGTACCAAAACATTTATAAATCCGTCATACGAAATCCAAATCAAGAAACTAGTGGGGTTTGAAAATAGACAAAATTATATAAAATTTATCTTTTATTTTGGAATCAAGATTCTGGTTGTAGCATGGACGAAAACAGCAATCAAAACAGAACACCCAGTAAATACAGATTTCACACTTCTAATCAAGAACATCATAACTTCAAGAATATTGATCCAAACACATTCAAACTTGAAATACAACCAACCAAACATCTAAAAATCATGATTTAGGGTTACTAACATGTCCGCACCTCTTATTTCACATAGGTATTCATCCAAACTTCAATTCACACCAATACTCACATACATGGTTCAAAATAAAGATTTGAGTAAATCCTAGGTTATCTCCTATCAAAATTGGTGGCATAAGTCATCTATGGCCAAATTATCACAATAGAGACAAAACCCATCAAGGAAAACAAGTTTTTAGTTGTCTCGAGACCCAACTACACTAGATGTGAACTTTTTGACTTGTATCAACCTAATAAATTGTAGTACAAGTTACTTGCCTTATGATGGAGATGAACACGATGCAAATAGTCCTAGAAGCAAAACCCACGAACGAAATCCTCTCCAAGCGCGAATCCAAGCAATCAACGAACAAAAACTCTCACGAACGAAACTCTTGATGCAACGAACAAAGTGGAGAATACCCACTTCAAGAAACACAAAGAGAATAGGTTGATGATGGTGTTGATGTTGATGTGGTGCTTGGTGGTGCCGGCTATCAAGGGGGTGTAGGGTTTTGTGGTGGCTGGTTGTAGGGTTGTGAGGAGGTCGGATTATGGAGGGGGTTGGCCTAGGGAGATGTGGTCGGCTATGGAGGGGCTCGGGTTTGAGGAGGTGCAACCGGGAGCAAGGTAGGAGGGAGGCCGGGATTGTTGTAGGAGAAGGAGGGAGATAATTAGGTTTAGGGTTAGGGTTTTAGGAATTAGGGGTTATATATATGGGATTTAATGTAGGCTAATGGGTTGAGGGTATTAGTATGTAACAATAGGTATACAAATGGGTAATGGGTATTGGGTCAATTTCAAATAGGAATACAATTTAGTGTGAAACCTATGGCTCTTGAAAAATCTCATTAGGAATAAAAAATCAAAGGTTTGGGAAAACACCACCAAAATACCATCATAACACAAAAATATAAGATAAAAATGAACGAGGCCAAGAAAATGAGAAAAAGAACCCACGGTGATGAAAACGAACAAAGGACACAAGGAGCTCAAAATGAAATAAAATTAATGTATATTGGAATCAATCCAATATACGGTTTAGAAAAAAATACAAGAGATAAAATGTAGCGCCCTGAATTTCTAATATAATATCTTAGAAAATACGTGGCACATTTTCCAGCATCAACTTCAATGTAATAGTACACATAGCCCAAAAACATAGATAATTTTATTTCAACTTTTATTACAACAATCATTTACAAACACAGCAGAAATACAAAACACCTTGAATTACAAACTTTCTTTTTACAACACTTCTTTTACAAAATTTACACAAAAGCCCTATTACATCAATTTATCTCAAAACTATCTCAAGCATCCAAACCCCAAGCTCTAAGCAACAACAACCTGTAAAACATGAAGCTAGAGATGATCCTTAACCCCCAAAACTAAAGGGGTCAGCCATAAAGGTGTGAGTGACATAAAACAAACAACATAATTAAATCATAAAACATAAAGTCATCAACAACAAGTATTAATAACAAGAATAAATGAATGAGAAATAACAAATAAGTGAAGCATGAAAACATCATGGAATGAAAACAACAAGTGACGCTATACTAAGTGTCAAGTGTAGAAAAACAGGAAACACAAGCATAAAACCAAGTCAAGAAAACACAATCTCTATATGCTGAGTCTATAATGCGTACTTGTCGGATTCTATGCATTCCATAGTACATAGGTCCAGTGCAAGCCCTTAACGATCTCCACCTTATAGGGATAACCCCTCGTTATGCAACTAATCCTACTACGGTGATGGGAAACAAGATCCAGAATACTCCGCGAATAGGCACCACAGCCCTCAACGCGCAAGCCTAATGTAAGATAGCTCAAAAACAACCGGAGAATCATCTCCCTGTCGTGTACCCCACGAATAGGCTTGTAAGGGCCTCAACGTGCAGATACACCAGGTACATTCCATGAATAGGCCTGCCGACCCTCAACACGCGATTGCACCCTGCATGCTCCGTGAATAGGCTTGCAGACCCTCAACACGCGAACACACAAATGTCCTCTTGAGACATAACAACAAACAGTCCTGGAACGCATCCGTTGGACCAACAAAACCATGAGCCTATACTTACGTTTCCCAAGTTCCATCACATCCCCACTAGTGTCTGTCCTTAAGTTGATTATTATTAAACCACAAAATCTTCATCTCTAGAGTTAGGGTATCTTGCCGGACTTAAATACTCAACAATAACTAAATCAAGACCTCCCAGGTCCAACTCAACAAATCTCAACTGCCGGTTCACAGGACTCCCACTCAACTCCTAGAGATCTCAACAAAACCAAAATTCACAAATCCAAACCACAAATCCTCCAACTCTAGAGTTAGTGTATCCTGCTGGACTTAAATACTCAACAACAACTAAATCAAGACCTCTCAGGTCTAACTCAACAAATCTCAACTGCCGGTTTACAGGACTCCCACTAAACTCCTAGAGATCTCAACAAGACCAAAACTCACTAATCCGTCGTCAAAACGACCAAAGGGAGAAACCTCTACAGTCAACAAAACTCATTTTTTATAAAATTCCAGAATCCAAATCCAACAATAACATATCTTGAAAACGTATGTTATATAGAAACAATAATATTTAGGATAGGAAGTTATAGATCCGAAAACATTTAAAGAATAAATCATTAAAAGAACATCAGAACGACTCAAGAAAAAGCTTCAGAACCAGTCGGCTGCAAAGGGTCTTCAATCGACTGTTCAGAGTGGAAAAACTAACATCTTTAAGAAAATAAAATCTAAGTATGTACAGTCGACTGCAAAACTCACCAGTCGACTGTCCAGAGAGAAATCCAGTTATTTTAGGAAAATAAGTCTAAGTATAGCAGAAGTCGACTGCTAATAGTATAGGTCGACTGTCCAGGGGGAGAAATTACAATAACTTCGAAAAAGTAATCTGAGTGGTACCAGTCGACTGTAAAAATCATCAGTCGACTGTCCAGAATCAAATTTCAAGAATACTATAGAAAACAGCAGCTGGGTCGTGCCAGTTGACTGAAAATTCACAACAGTCGACTGTCGGTCTACAGTCTGGAGAATTTAGGTTGTGCATATGTCAAAACTAGAGTCTTTTAAGAGTAAATCATACGTCAAAAGAAACTTTATTTTATGTTACAAAACATGTCAATACCAAAATATTAAGATTTAAAACTTAGCATTTGAGAAATCCAAATTCGAACATCTTTCACATAAATCACAAATCCCCAAATTAATCATCATAACTCAAATCCTCAAAACATGGTCCTCTAAACCATAAATCATTCTCAAAGTTCCTCAACTTAATCTCAACTATTCTCTATAGTTGATTCATGAACAAACAAATTTATCCTCAATATGGCCAAGTTGTTTTCATCCAACTCACCAATAGTCCCAAAAATCTCATCTTTATTTGGTTTATGCATAACATTCATCACACTTAATCAAATCAACAATAATCCAACATTTTTAAGAAAATATATTCTAAGCAGTAGCAGTCGACTGTTTCTAGTCACCAGTCGACTGTCTACAACGAAAATCCAACATTGTTAGCCTACTAATAATTTATATTAGGTCCTCCAACAAATCTAAAATCATTCACATGCAAATATCTAGGGTTCTTCTCAAAGATCCACTTTTTCATCCAATCCATAATGTGCATAATCATATCCAAACCCTAAACATGTTTTTCTAGCAATAAGATTCAACATCCAAGAATAATCAAACATTCTTATTGTTTGCATAAAACTTACACAAAACAAGAGAAGACAAACAAATCATTCACATACATAAAACAAGCAACAAAACAAATTTACATCACTCACATAGTTGGAGAGATCAAGCGAATATCACGAAGCAAGATGAAGAATCCCCTCTTTGCAAAGAATCCAAGATCTCCTCTTTCAATCACCAAGAAAATAAAAATGAAAATAATAATTCTTGTGTTGTGCAGCGAATGACGGCTGTACTCCACCTTTTATACAGGCCGGGATTGAAAGAATTAGGGTTTCAAAATACATTTGCAAAATAACCCTTTAACAAATTACTTTACATATATAAACTTTTTCTTTATATAGTTAAAATAAGTTAAATAAATCAAAAAACAAATCAAATCCTTTTACTACTGAGTTGTCCAACAATCCAGCACAGGCCAGAAATAAGAAAAATTTGGATTTGCACTCAGGGTGGCAATTTTGTACAAAATTCCTTCTTTTTGTAATATTTGCAAATACATCATAAAATATTCGTAAAAATCCAGAAAATTCAGAAATAATATCTAATAATACACATTATATTTTCCAGTAAAAATATCTGACTTTTACTTTCCAGAAAAATATTTGCACAAGATCCAACATAAATTTCATATTTGCAAAAACACCATATTTGTTTAAATCTTTACCAAATCAACTCTAAATAAAGTTTAAATATATTTTAATTTCAATGATGACCATGGAAAGCCCAAAAATCAGTAAAAATAAATTTTCATTATTTATTTGAGATCCAAACGGCTTTTTTTACATAAAATCTCCTCTCTTTCGAGGTATTTATAAAAATAGTTTCTTTACTCAGAAAAATCCCAAAATTTAGAATATACTCTATTATAAGTATTAAATTGAATATTTATACCAAAATATTTGCACGTGTAAAAAGATAAATCTCCAGAAAATATTTATTAAATCTCCAGAAAATCATTTTAATTCATTTTCAAATCTCAAAAATAGTATTTAAAAATACGGGGTACTACATAAAAATATACAAAATTAAAAATACAATCCAAAATACATAAAATAAAAAATAGGGGTTACAATTATTAAAACTAATAGTAAATTTTTTTATCACGAATATGATATAAATTACAAATCTCTAAAATACGTGTTGAAATAACTAGTCCACTATGGAGATACAGCAAAACCCCATGTGAGATGATTCTCTTTTGAATCATCCAATCACTATCTATTCAATGACAAGTTAAGCACATCATCGGAATATCGTTACAACCTTTCCAACAATCAAAAGTTAACAATACCCTACAAGTTAAAAGAATACAAGAGTGCAATTAAAGTGTCTCTCATTTCGTTGTAATGTTTAAAATAGCCGGACTTTAGTGTGTTTCTTGAAATTCTTCTAAAATGTGGATTTAGTGCATTTTGGTTGAAATACTCTACATTCCTACTCTCGAAATATGAAAAAGGTAGCTCATCCTTAATAACTAGTCGGGTCATTTTCCGACGAACAAGTTCGGGATCATAGGGTTGGCTATCTATTTGTCCTGTCCTAAGGTTGATTTTTTGTTGGCCTTGTTGGTATTGTAATAAATTTTTGTGTACATTTAAAATATGTCATTTAATTGTACATGTTCCCTTACCCATCTTCCATTTGTAACTCTTGTCACAATGTTTATAAATTTTATGTTCTACGCCCAGATTATTTTCATCGGGGATATAGTCATAAAATCTGTGTCAATCACTTTTTTCTCCCCTGTTTTTCTACTACAAGTGGGTTTGGTTTGTTGTGTTTGTGTGTCCACATTATGCATTTCTTCTTCTATTTCGTGGAGAACAATAAGGCTTTCTATCAATTTTCAAAAGTCTTCAGTTCTTTGGCTGGGAGGTGCTCCCAATCGCCAAATTGAGGTATCCAACTTCTTTAACTGCCTTATTGCCTATTTCCCCATCACGTATCTAGGTATCCCCCTTCGATAGGGTAAATTGCAAAAATCTGATTGGTATCCTTTAGTTGATAAAGTTGAAGCTAGACTCAATGTGTGGACTGGAAAATTGCTCTCCCATGGTGGTAGATTGACCCTACTTAACTCTGTTCTCTCCGCTATTCCACTTTATATAATGTCTTTCTATTACGTTCCCTCCTGGGTGATCAAGCGGATTGATCAAATCAGAAGTAAATTTTTTTGGACAGGCTCATCCAGTTTTAAACCAGGCTCCCACCTTAGCAACTGGAATTTAGTCTACTCCTCCAAAGTAGATGGGGGACTGGGGGTCTTGACCTCAGGAACCATAACATCGCTCTGTTGGGTAAATGGCTTTGGAGATTTCAAAAACTCGATCACTTACCTTGGATCCAATGTATCAAGGGTAATTGTTTTTCTTCTAGAAACTGGTGGGAATTGGGCCCCCCCCCCCCCCCCCTTCACTATTAATCGCAATGCTTCCCCGTTCTGGAAAGGGATTTGGAAAGCGGCTGCAGCTTTCCAGTGCAGTATCTCCCGTATCTGTTCCGACGGTTCCAAGACCAAATTTTGGACTAATCTCTGGATCGGCAACACTAAGCTATCCTCAGCTTACCTGTCTCTTTTCCGATTGGCCTCCAACCCCTTCGCCTCAGTGGCTAAGTCCTTCATCATGGTTAATTCTCTTAGGCACTGGATCATCCCATTCACGGAAGAGTTGTCTACTCTCCTGACTCCTGCTTTTATTGATCTCCTCTTTTCCCTGAATAACTTTGAGTGGCGTCTGATAGAAGACGTCGCTTGGCGTTGGAACTCGGCCAAAATTTTCTCGGTTAGATCCTTTTATAACTTTCTCAACTTTCGAGGCATCCACTCCCCTTTCGCTAAATTCATCTGGGATACATGCGCTCCCCTTAAGGTCAAGATCACCTCCTGGCTAGCCTTAAACAACAAATTGCTCACTGTGGAAGTCCTGAACAAAAGGAATCTAGCGTGGGGACAACTATGCCCACTGTGCTCGGAGCACTCGGAAGATGTTAATCATCTTTTTGTGGGATGCTACTTCATCATCCCACTGTGGAAAATTTGCACTCTTGCTTGGGAAATCCCTTCTTTAGCTTCCAACTTATCTTTGTGTTGGTTTTCTCCGCCAACGAATAATAAGTTTCGCAGAGCGTGGAACCTTTCGGTTCAAATTATCATTTGGGTTTTGTGGTTGGAAAGAAATAAGAGGCTGTTCAAAATTGCGCTTCTCCTATCTCTTCTTTGATAGAAGAGTTTTTATTCCTGTTTAAGTTCTGGTCTTCGACGTTAAAAACCGAAGCCAGAGCCTCTCTCTACTGTCGTAGATTAGACGACTCTTTTCTCTGCCTACGCAACCTTAATGCTTTATAATCTCTTGTTTTCTGCATTTTTGTTAACCTCTTTCTTTTATCGCTGAATTGAAGTTTGTGCTAGCTTCTCCCTTTTGGACGCTTCCTCTATAAGCATCTTTTGGTTTACTTGGCTTCAGCTGAGCATGTTCTCAGCAGCGTCTGTATTTTCTTTCTTCTCCTCAGGTGTTAAGTACCCTGTTGTCTGTTCTTTGTTCGGTTTGCCGGGCTTGGCTGTGTTCTCATGGCCTTTTTTTGCGTTGGTGCAATGTTTTGTTTAGTACATTCATTTATTTTGTGGGTTGGCCTTACTGCCTTCCCTCTGGCTGGTTTGGTCGATGGTAGGCTGTTTGCCTAGATTGTTATGTTCTTGGTTATGGAACTTATTTCTTTGGTCTGTTGGTCTTATGTTGTATTATTTTTGAGCACTTTCTTTGCTCTGTTATGCGGTGGCAGTTTCGTAGCCCCGCTATGTGAGCCTGCTCGATGGTAACCTGTTTATTTTTGTTCTTACTGCTTCTTTTTCGAGCTAAGGCCTCCCCAGCTTTAGTGTTTATTTCTTGAATGTACGCTTCCTGTTGTTTCGATTATCCCTTAGAGGGTCTCCCGTCTTCGCTGCTGACCTTGGAGGTCTGACGGTTGGGGACTATCATTGCTATGAAATGCTGCTTCCTCTCTCCAGCTCCATCATGTGTTTCGTCAGTGCATGTCCCTATCAGGGCCCTCCACTGGCCTGACATCGGCGAAGTCCGTCTCTGCAAGCAGTGACCCAAGGGTATCTTTCGTTTTGCCTCCTATCTTGCCGTGGTGTTGGATCAGAAGTTTTCTTTTCTGGGCCTCTGGAGCGTTTCCTTGCTATGTCATGGGCTCATTTACTTTTGCTCCCTTCGCAGTCTTGCTCATATTTCGACTATGTCTTTGTATCTTGTTTCTTTGTAGTTTGTTTCTTAGCATTTTTATTTCTTTGTTGTACTTCGTTTTGTAGTTTTTGGTTTTACGGCTCGTAAAACATGCTTGTACTGTTATTTATTAATATATTTTTTGATATAGCTGGAGTCGGCAGACTCTATCCGATTCATCAAAAAAAAAGTTATTGACTATATGCCAAATACGTAAAATTTGACTTCAACACTACATCAACTCTTAGTACTTTCTATAACAGCAGTGTTTGGCTTTTATCACAGAAATTGAGGCAACTAATTGTGGGGTATCTGATACCTTTCCTTCCTCTCTGATTTATCGTACTCCAGGCGTGAAGTTAAAGTTGATATGGCACTCACATCACGATTAGTTTGGCAACAGAACCAGTTGTCTTTGCAAGCCAAAAAAAAAACCCTTTATTTTTGGATTAAATCAAGTAAAGTCCCATGAAAATTTAATTTGACATTGATTTGTTAGAGCATCTCTAGTCGTTCTAACCTATTTTTTGGGTATTTGGCAATTGGAAATAGAAAATATGGCTGCGCGCTGTAGTGGTCGAAAGTTAAAATATGGCCAGACGATCGATTATCTCTCATCTCACATTTAAAAAAAAAAAAAAATTTGGCACTAATAGAAAAAAAAACAAAAAAAAGTCAAAAGTGTGGGACGGTGGATAATACACAAGCCTGCATTTTTGTCTTATTCAAAATTGTTGGGACGGTGTGTATTAAACACCGTCTGACAATTTTTTTTTAATATATATATATATAATATAGGACGACACATTATTTATCGTCCGGGAAAAAAATAAAGCGACGGAATATGATCTTTCGTCTATTTTCAGGGACGAAAGAAAATTTCCCGTGAGCTATATTTTGGCTTTTGCCAAATCTTCTGCTATATTTGGCAGTTCACTATTCATCGTACACCCAAAATTTGAGTATTTGGAAGACGACTACAACGATTTCATTCCCATTTTTTCAAATTTTGGGTATTTAGCCCACAACTACAGATGCTCTTAACAGATGCATGCACCATTCGCCAGAAAAATTGTGTAAAATTCAATTTGTTATTTTAATTAATTTGCTTTTAGTAGATGCCAACTTTTAGCAATAAAATATATACATATAGGTAGTCAAACTCAAATGAATTTCACGCAATTAGGCTAAATTTGAAAAAACTCTTTAAATTATTTCTTTTATGCAGAAAATCTCACGGAATTTTTTTTGCACAGAAAACCACACTCAAATATAGTTGTGAAAAAATCCACTCTGACGGCATCAACTTTCTGCTAAAATTGAGTGGAGTTTTTTGAAAATAATGAGAAGGATGTATAATATTTTCTGAACCAACTTGCAAAGATAAATGAAGTTATCTAATACAAGAAGAAAAGTTAGATGTGTTTTTTTGAAAATTTACTCCAGGGGATTTTTCGCAATTATACTTAAGTGTGGTTTTCTGCGTAAAAAAAAAGTTTAGTGAGATTTTTTACATAAAGAAGATAGTTTAAGGGAGTTTTTTTTTCCTTTCAAATTTAGCCTTTATGTAAACTATTAACTACTGGAATTAATACATTCACTTTCTTTTTCTTTTTTATTTTCTTTCTTGAGTGAAAAATAAAATAAAATTGTAACCTACTAATTCTAGCATATAATGGATAGACATAAAGCATCTGCCTTGTTCTGGTTAGTCCTTTTCCCAATGAGAGTGTAAATTTTAGCAGTGAAGGTTCCACAAAATGGTTGGCTACTTAAGGTGCTTCATTTAGTAAACTTGTGTAAATAAGAAACAAATTATAGTTAGAGCAGCCACAGTCGTTTCTTATATTTGCCAATTTGTCATTTTATAACAAATGGCAGGCTGCAATGATTTTCTATTTCGCCATTTTTTAACAAATTGGCTACAGTAGTTTCTCAAATATGAGAAACATAATAGCGATTCTCAAATTATAAAGGACGGTACAACATATATACTGTCCCTCTTATTTTTAATATTTTTTTTGCTTCGGAAAAAAAAATTTGGGGTCGGACGGTATAACATATGCCGTCCCATTTTATTTATTTTTTTTAAATCCGACGGACAGATTTTGCCCCCAAAAAAAAAGGACGGTACAACATGTACCGTCCAAGATTTTAGGGAATCAATGGGTAGGTTAGGTTTAGTTAGTTTTTAATTAGGTTTAGTTATTATTATATTATTTAATTTATTTAATTAACATATTTTAATAGTTAATAAGTAATTAATTTTTTTAAAAAAAATTTAAACGAATGCGACGGTACAACATATACCGTCGCTCGCATTTTTCAAAAAAAAATTGCTCAACAGTAAATGTTGTACCGTCCCACGCAATATTTTTTAAAAAATGAGAAACATATAGCAAACGACGACGGCAGCAACTTCCGCTATTTGCTACTACAGTAGCTGTCATTTTATGAAAAATGAGAAACACGACTGTGGATGAGAAACACAGTTGCTTGCTATATTTGCCAACTTCCATTTTATGAGAGTGGAGCATTTGCAGTCGTTTGCTATTTTCATGAAAAAATGGTAAACGAGCTACATTCCCTTCTCAAATACTGTCCCTTCTCAAATATGAGAAACGAACTTGCGAATCTCAAAATATAGGAGACGATACAACATGTATTGTCCCAATATTTTTAATTTTTTTAAATTTAATCGGACGATACAACTTGTCTCGTCCCATAATTTTTTTTCTTCTTTTTTTTAAATAGGTTCGGACGATACAACATGTTG
This sequence comes from Hemerocallis citrina, assembly GCA_017893485.1. Taxonomy (NCBI): domain Eukaryota; kingdom Viridiplantae; phylum Streptophyta; class Magnoliopsida; order Asparagales; family Asphodelaceae; genus Hemerocallis; species Hemerocallis citrina. Next base: position 184,004,664 of record CM030365.1, read on the forward strand.
AAGGACTATCCTGAGCTTTTTGCTTGATTGTATCTTTGTATCTTTGTGTTCTTGTTGTTAGTGTTTGTTTTGCTCGCTCTTGACTGTAGTTCCGGGGACGGAACTATTCTAAGGAGAGAGTGTTGTAATGCCCCGATTTTTCATTTAATGAAAAATTATTTATTTTGCACGTAGTGTGCATGTGCAATATTTTGGTAAATATTTTCATCATGATGGGTATAGATATTTAAATATGTGTTTTTAATTATTTTTATATAAAGCCTTCTTTCAATTAGACAAAAAGCCTTTTCTTCTTAAAGCCCAAATTTTAATCCAATGTATTATTTTTATAATTATTATTTTGGCCCAAAAACTAAAGCCCATGAATTATTTTAATTTAAATACAACTTGTAATGTAGAATACAAATTAAAGATTATTTTTATGAAAATTTAATGTACAAACACGTGCATTGCACGTACACGTGCAATATGCACCTTTGAGCATGGCCGGTTTTGGAGTTTGGAGGGAAACCAAAAATTTGAGTGGGATCATGGTGGTGGTGGTTACTTGATTATGGGTGGTTAGTATAACTCCTCCTTAAATCTTAGACATTTGTTCCTAACTCCTACTTCAATCTTAGCCATCCATTCTCCTTGATTTTTAGTATAAATACCCCTCCCCCCCAATGGCTAGTTATTCTTGTGCAAATTATTTTCTCCAAGCCTATAATTTAAAATACAATTATCTAGTAGTTAGCAAGTGAGTAAAAGATTGAGAGATTGTGTGGGTTTGTGCTTGCATCATCAAGAAGAGGAAGGCCGGCATAGGAGTGCTCGGGTTTGTGCTTGCATCATCAAGAAGAGGAAGGCCGGCATAGGAGTGCTCGGGTTGGCTTTGTGGAAGGCTCGTGTGCGCATCGACAAGGAGGAGGAGCACTCTTGTTGCAAGGACATTCGTTTAGGAAATTACTAGTTGTACCTTCTTCATTAAGGTGGGTAAATTTTCCATGTTTCTAAATAGGAATGCATGCTAGAATTGAATGGAAAAATGATGCATGAAAAAGATTAATAAGAGTACACATTTAATTGGGAAAAATGATCTATAAATTGATTGAATTATTGATATGCAATTGGATGTGTTTCTATTATTAAAATTCAAGTTGTGTGCGATATGATTATGGCTATGGATCGTGTAAAGAAAACTTCGTCATTAACATTAAAAGTTATATGCAATAACTAATAGATTGACAATGTCGCTTTATGTGCTAAAATGGAATTTTGTTATGACGTTGTAATGAATGAATTAGGATGCAATTGTTATGTTTGTGAAATGAATAAGAGCAGAAAATTGGTGTAGAGATTAGTGAAATTATAATGTCGAAAAAGAATGTATTAGTAGTAGTATATCAAATTAACCAAATTGTATGGTAGATACGTGTTAATTATTGGGAAAAATATGTTTAATCAATTAAGAAAAATTATATTTATATACTGGAGTATAATTCATGATGAAAATGATTAATCTGGAATTTTTACAATATGTTAGTAAGAACAATTTGAAATGAGATTTTGATGAACATCGAAATGTTTTAAATAACAGAGAGATTTGATTTAAATGAATTTCGAGTTGTACTAGTGACAACCCGAGCCCATAGCTCGAGTGGTCGGATCACTCTTAATCGCTACAGTATATATGGGGGTTTCTCCAAGGTTGAGGGATCGAATCCCATTGACACCATACATTTTTATGTACAACTCTTGAAATAAACAGTTTCGGCCGAGAGCATTAAATGCTTTTGTCCTCTCTTCTAGACGTGTGTAGCACTCGGCCTAGTGGCCTGTGCCTTCGGTTGGCTTCCTTGTGGTCGTTGGTTCGACTCTGGCCATCGGCTGTTGTTTATGATGTGAGAAAAACAATTTTTTGGGTGTTCTACTGATCAAAAAATATGGAAAAAATAGGATTATTATCTTAAAAATATGTGGAGTTTATGAAAAATAATTTGAGAATTATTTGCATGAAGTGGAGTATGTTTAGAGAATAAAAGTATAATTTAGGACTATAAGTTCTACACTTGCATTTTATAAAGTTGTACTTTGTAAAAAGACTTAAAATGGAATATTAGAAAAGAAGTGAAATAAAGATAGAAATTATATTATGTGATGTGATGTAAATTATTTCTCATTTGAGAATAGTGTGAAAACTATGAAATGTGAATATTCATTTGTGTTGTGATTTCTATTGAAATGATATATTGATGAGACACATGAGAAATAATTGAATTCCATGTATGGCTATGGTCTTATGAATAAATTAGAGATCATGCTGTTGAAAAAGAAAATCTGTTATGATTATGAAAATGAATCTATGAGTTGGAAATGCTCAATTTTGAAAATTGTGAATTGGAATTGAAACAAAAGAGTAGGTAAGTTTCCCCCGGCATTTGGAAAGAAATGAAATGAAAGACAAAGGTTGGTCATATTTGAATAAATGAATAAGTCTGGTTTAGTGGAGAGGCTAACTCTAGTGCTTTGATTTTGTTCATGATTCTATTTCATTAGAACTAAGGATTAGTTACATAGTGAATACGTGATAAAAGTAAGAGAAAAATATTGAGTATGAGGGCTATTGGATAGCGGCGAGAGCGTATCCCAGGATGTCCCATGATGAGTCAGGGCGAGGATACTGCTCCAGAGTACCGTCTCGGTGGCGACGCTCGTGGGATGTTTGAAAACTACGAGTGGTGTCATGTCTATGGTAGGAGCTGAATTACCACAGGATGCCTGCATGATGAGTCATGTGTCAGTGCGTTGGGATTCCCTCCAGAACGCCTAGACATGAGTTCGTAGGTCAGAAAACATCTAGGATACTTACCGTAGTTACAGAAGTAGATTAAGTTATAATGAGGGATTGAACCCTACAAAGATGAAGAACGATTAAGGGTTTGTCCTCGGACCTATGTAGTATGGGATGCATAGAATCCGAACAAGTGCGCATTAGTGTCATATAATATAAATAAATGCATTAAGGACTAAGTGCACAATCACAACACGACATCATTAGGGTATTCCCTTTAGTTTGATACGTGACAAGTTTGTGTTTGTTAAATATGAAAAATGAGTTATACTATTTCCGGCATAGAGAGGATGACCGTGTATAATGTTCATCGGTTGAATAAACTGACGTACCCACAGTTTTATATGCAGGGTAATGTCATGATAAAGGTTAAAGAGGAACAGATGCTTAAAGATTATTCAAAGTTGATGTACTTTTATTTAAATGTTGTAATTTTACTTCCGCTGTGCAGTGTAAATTGTAATGTTTTACTTGTAACTCTGATGTAAAGTGAAAAGTTCAAATTTTCTTGTAAGTACTAAATGAAGTGGAAAGATCCTGTAGAACTCTCGAATTCAGTTGTATTTGAAATTCGGGGTGTTACAATTATGAACAATTATGGTTGAGTAAAAAGGTTCTTCATTTATATTTATTATCAATGCAAGAGCGGACAGAGGTAAAAAAGAAGTACACGTACACGGGCATCGCAAAAAGAAACGGTTTCTGGACATTTCAAATTTTTTATGCCTTTTAAAAAGTTTAAATTTGTATAAAGAGTTCGGAAGTAATTGACCTCCTCAAATAAATAGATTTGCTACTATATAATTTTTAAATTTTTTTAAAGCGACCATGTTGACCCTCATTTTAAAACATAAATTCACTCTTTGATCGATGTAACTTTTTCAAGATTTTTTACAATCCACAGAGAAAGAAATTCTTTCTGAGAAAATTTTGAGAGCAAACCAGTCAGATTTGGAAGCCAAGTTGTATCCTTGCATAGTAAAAGCAACTTACGCTAAATATAAGAAAGTGACATGATTCCTCTTCCTTTATGCTCTGTTTCTGATACCGATAAGCCTTCCAAACACTCACTCTCATCAACTGCTTGAAAAATATATCAAACAGTAGTAGATACATGGTTCAAAACAGAGGCAAGGAAATGCAGTAAATATATATATATACTAGGTTTGTCCGTTGACACGTGCCTACGGCACGTATTTGGAACGGTGCACCTTGTTTGGTCATATAAAATAGTTTTGAAAGTCCAGCAAATTAATTGAAGTAGCAAACATATTATATGAGAAACATTTGGGAGTACAGCAAAAAAACATATTATATGATTATTTATTTATTTTTTTGCATAATTTTTAAATTTTTAAAATTTTTAAAATTTAATATTTTTTAGTTTTTTAATATTTTATTTTAAAAAAAAAATAAATTTTTTTATTTTCTTAATTTTTTGAATAGAAGAGGGTGGGAGAGAGAGGGAAAAAATAATTAAATAAATATAGGAGTTGTTTTAGGTGGGAGATTTAAATTTGAGTTTTGAGTGGAAACTTTTGGAGGGAAAAATATGTTTTGTGAAGTTAGATCTGGACCTTTGATTTTTGGGGGGATTGAAGGAGAGCCACTTGATAGCTTTTTTTGTGTTTTATTATTATTATTATTATATATATATATATAAAACCAAGAAATTGGGCTACATTGACTTATACGGTTGAGAATCTAGTTTTGGCGATTGAGTTGGGAAATTTTTTCCCAAAATGACCCTTTTTGCAAAAGTTTTTCCACAAACGACCTGTTTTTTTTTTAAATTCCATAAACGCCCCACTCGCTTTTTGAAAAAGCGAGTGTGGTATAATCCATCACGCTTTTTCAAAAAGCGAGTCTAAGGTTTCAGAAAATTGGAAACCTAAGACTCGTTTTTTGAGAAAGCGTGATGGATTATACCACACTCGCTTTTTCAAAAAGCGAGTCTTGGCCTTCTTTGCCCGCCAACACTCGCTTTTCGAAAAAGCGGGAGTAATTAACCCACAAGTGTCGTTTGGGACTTAAACCCCCCACCCCCAAAATAGATCTCACTATTCTCTTTCTTTCTCCTTCTACGCTCGCGAAACCCTAACCCATCGTCTTGAATCTTCGATTTAAGGCCTATTCCATCAAATTAGCTGTCGATTAACTCCTAAATTCTTCACTATCTCATCTCAGTCCAATTGCCCACTTTGATATTGCTGGTTCTTTCGATTTTGTGGTGATTGCGGTGGCGTTCCTCAAAAAGGGGTTGAACGATTTGGGGGTGTATCTCGTGGTTCAATTCTTGCGTGAAGATTGAGGTATATTTCTCAAACTCTATATTTTCTAATGTTGTATATATATTTAGAATTATTTATGCATCACATTGCCGGTAATGTGTGTAGAATTTGTGATTTGTGAGTAAATGTAGAATTGAACCAGTATAATGTAGAATTTGTAGAATTTGTGAGTAAATGTAGATTTTGTGAGTAAAATTAGGATATAACTATTAGTAATCAAAACTAGTATAATGCACATGTTCTATATTTAGGTATGTTGTATTTGCATTATGTAACCAAACTTCATTACTTGCTTATTGTGCTCAAATCTTGTAGTGGGTCTTTTTAAGAGTTTGAAACGAAATGATATCCTTACTTCAAATTGATTTCTATATAAAGTAATATCCTAATTTTATTTGTTTGTGAACCTCAACTCTCCCATTATAATAGTTATAGATGTTCGTATGTGTTCTATATTTCTTGGTTTTATATTTTGGTATTGTTAATAATGATTGCTCGCTCCACATTGTAGGATACTCCTTTTTTTTGAAAAATGCCACGGACTAGGGGACGTGTGGAGGTAGGTTCTAGCAGTAGAGACAATCGTGGCGATGGACCACGTACATCTTTTGGCCCACCTCCACGGGGTGGACGTGGTGGTGGTCGTCGTGGTGGCACCGAACGGAGTAATGTAAGCTTATAATTTTCTGCATTCGATTTGTTTCATTATTATATAATTGAATGATATATTTCTTTGCTCATGTAAATGTTGTTTTGCAGGTCCCAAGTAACCCAAATGTGGCTGGTACTTCGTCCCCGGCCCCTTCTTCATCTACTATTCCCCTTGGTGGTCCAGGTCCCCTCGACCCCGCTCTTCTTACGCTTCAGTCGCACCATCGTTCTAGAGATGTGTGGGAGGGCGATTCGAAAGAGTGTACATTCCGTGGGGGTCATCCACTCCCTATGCACCCACGGATTCACCAAATCTTACGGGATTGCGGTCTATATGGTATTGCACTGATGAGCGGCATCAAGTGCGATCGGCCACTACTTACAGCACTCCTCGAGAGATGGCATCAAGTGCACTGATGAGTAGAACCAGTAGATGTACACTCAATGCATTTGCCTATGTTTCAACCAAAGGCATCGGCTATTCGCACGATTGTAAGTTTTTTAGTATTGTTATGTTTTTTAGTTTTTTTGAACTGGAACTACAAAGTCCAACTTATTATATTTTGTAGATGGCCCAGACTTGGAGTATGGGCAAGAAATGTGCAGCTGTATTGAGTAGCAATGTAGCCGATGCGGTTAAGGACTTCGCACGCGAGATGCTGACGTCCTGTCGAGCACAGGCTGATGCTGTGGGAGAGGGGGCGACCCTGGATGCTATCTTACACACTCCCGCTCATCGGACCAATACACGTGGTAAGCGAGTGAAGCAAGTTGCCCATAAACCACCGCGTCATCCTATAATTGAAGAAGAATAAGAGGAGGAAGTGCAAGTAGAGGGTGAGGACCAAGAAGAGGAAGACGAGCCAACAGAGGGTGTGACACAGAAAACTCCATCACCGCGAGGGAAGAGGCAACGGCAACGTCCCAACATGTTCACCCCAGACCCGTGATTTTTTGGTTGTGTAGTTGAATGATGTGAGATATTGTTTAGTCGAATCTTGTAATTAACTTTTGGAAAGTGGATTGAATAAAATTCAAAATTCGGTATGGGGTGTGTGCGTGTGGTGATCTATTGTTAAAGTTTTTTTTTTTTTTTTTTTGGGATTGCGCGGATAACTTTTGAAAAGTGGATTGTGCTGGATTATATGTGTATTGTGGAGTTTGTGGAATGAAGATGGATTGTATGTCAAGTGTGGAGTTTGTGGTATGAAGATGGAGACGGTGGAGATGTTAGTGGTGTAGTTGTCCCACCAAGAGATGAAGTTTTGGTCTCTTCTGCATACAGAGCAAGACTCGCTTTTTGAAAAAGCGAGTCTAGGTATAAATACCCCGCTTTTTCAAAAAGCGAGTCTTGCCCTTTGGAATTCCAGAGGTGTTGAAGGCTCTGGGAATCAAGCAACCTAAACAGTCGCTTTCTGAAAAACCGCGATGTTTAGACCTAAACTCGCTTTCTGAGAAAGCGAGTCTTGGTCCTGTATTCTTTTTTGCTAGCAGATCCAAGACTCGCTTTCTCAAAAAGCGAGTCTTGGTCATGTATTCTTTTTTGCTAGCAGATCCAAGACTCGCTTTCTCAAAAAGCGAGTCTAGTCATTTGATCCACGATTTGTGGAAAAGCGACTGTCAAACCAGTGAAGTATTGTTCTCTGGTTATCAAAAAATCGAAGACTCGCTTTCCCAAACACCGCGATTCATTACACCAAACTCACTTTCTGAGAAAGCGAGTCTTTGGTTCTGTATTCTTTTTTGCTAGGAGATCCAAGACTCGCATTCTCAGAAAGCGAGTCTAGTCATTTGATCCACGATTTGTGAGAAAGCGACTGTCAAACCAGTGAAGTATTGTTCTCTGGTTATCAACAGATCCAAGACTCGCTTTTCCAAACACCGTGATTCTTTACATCAAACTCGCTTTCTGAGAAAGCGAGTCTTTGGCTTGTTGAAAAAAATCTACAGGCAACAGACTCGCTTTCTGAGAAAGCGCGGTGTTCTGTATAAGACTCGGTTTTTGGAAAAGCGAGTCTTGCCTATGTTATTGAAATATTTATGTTAGATTACGATACTCATAACGCAACAAACACACCAGGACATCAACAAAAAATACAAATGAATTTTCAAAATAAAACTTTATCGTCTTTATCGAAATAATTTAGTACAATTACAAAGTCCAAATTAAAAATTACAAGCATACAATAGTTAAATGTTCCGAGTTCCACTATTAGTGCATCGCCGCTTATTGTGTCCTTATAGACCACATTTTGAACATTTCATCCCCGTACCACGACTTGACCTATCTTTCACATCCATGTCATTGCGAAATCTGGTAGTTCTAGGCCTGCCCTTCCTTTTACGTCGCAAAGTGGCATCAGGTACTAGTTTTGGTCCATCAATAATAGGCCAATATGCTGGATCTAGTATAGGCTGAAACAGTGGGCCGTATGTTTGTGCTAATGAAGTAACAGTGTAAAATTTATCAACGAGATGCTTGTGATCGATTGCACGATATGCACAAGCTGCCAGTACATGAGAACATGGGATATGGTATAGATGAAATTTCATACATGTGCACTTTTCGTTCCCAAATTCACAGTGTGCAAGTTCCCACCCTTCCTTTCTCCACCCACCATGCGTATACCCGTTCTCACGGAAAAAACTCCCGGTTGATGATTGAACATTGTAACCTCATGTCTGTTAGCTCTCTCACGGCGACTATCGAGCAGTTCATGTACTCTTCGAGCGAAAATCGTCCCTTCAGATAAAAGTTTACTGGTTTCCTGTCGACGAGTAGTAAAATAAGAGTTCAGACGTAAGAAGATCGTCTCAACAATCGCTGTTACTGGCAAACTACGGACTCCTTTCAAGACTGAATTGAACACTTCTGACAGGTTCGTAGTCATTATCCCGTATCTTCGACCTTCATCTGCATAAAGTGCCCATTTCTCAACCGGCTTCTCTTTTAACCAATTAGCCCCCTCCACATTTACGTTTTCAAGTTCAACAAGTTTGGCTATGAACTTTTTGGGTTGGCGTTGACTCGCTATAATTTTCGCATTTTTACGCAATGCCTTGCTACCAAATTTACTAAAGAAATTTGTAACAAAATGGCGCATACAATAACGGTGATATCCATTAGATTCGTTCCAAGCTCCATTTTGTAACTCCATAGCAGACATTATACCAGCGTGACGATCAGAGATAACACACAACTCAGTGCGATCGGTGACATAATATCGGATGCAAGTCATGAACCATGTCCACGTATTTATACTCTCTCCATCAACCAATGCAAATGCAAACGGAAATAAGCAATCATTCGCATCTGGGGAAGCATCAATTAGCAAGCAACCCTTGTACTTACCGTCCAAATGAGTTCCGTCAACACTAATAACAGGTCTGCAAGACTTGAAACCTTCAATTGAAGGACCAAATGCCCAGAATACACCCTTGAATGTTTCCTCGCTAGGGCTAGACTCATACTTATCCCAGTGAACAACGGTTCCTGTATTTTCATCTTGAATTGCTGTGAGTAGAAAAGACAAATTTGTGTATGCTTCTTCGAAGGTACCATACAACCTCTCGATCGCCTTTTGTTTGCTCGCCAAGCTTTCTTATAGGAAATCTGATAATTATATTGTAATTTAACAATCTCAGTAATTGACCTCGGTGATAAATCGGTATCCTTTTTCACCACATCAACAATCAGATTACAAACAATATTGTAATCAATTTTAAGGTGATCCTGATTCAACGTTGGATTCGTACAAGTGTGTGGCCCAACTATCTTCTTCACCACAAAATTCGTCCCGCCTTTTGGAACCATTGCTCGTAATCTCCAAGGGCAGCCACCATCACTTACTCCGGGGGGGCCTTGCACGATCTCCTCAATGGTACATTTTCTAGGTGTCATTTTGCATTTAACAGTATACAATGACGGTGTAGATTTCAAAGTTACGAATTCACGATGTTTTTTGATAGAATACAACTTCACTGCCTGTTGAATCGACTGCTTACTTATAAACTCCTCTCCAACGTACAATTCATCTACATTGGACGAACCAGACGACTCTTGTGGAACTAGGTGTACTCTAGCACCTTCAGCCATCTCCTCGGTAACATGAGCGTCAACATTGGCGTAGCTATAAGTAGCTCTGACTTCATTAGAACTGTTGTTCGTAGGATTTACATTTGCACCACTATCATCATCATCTTCGTCTTCATCATCAGTTTCACCACTATCAACATCTTCATCGTCTATTTCTTCCTCTTCTTCATCATCGTCTAATAAGCTGTTGTTACAGACTGCATTTTGAAAGAGTTCAAATATACTGTCATTTGGAACAGAGTCAGGAACCGGGCAAGGTTGGCGTGGCAGCTCAACATTTACAGAATCCGGATTTGTTGTATTTGTGAAGGTGTTCTCTTGTGAGGATATTGGATTTGGTTGTGAAGATTGATCGGGGTTAGACCTCGTCTGCTATGTATGTACTACCCTTATGAAGCTTGCACTGGGGATATCATATGGTTGAGCATTCACAACTCGAATTTGCTGAATATATAACTCTAATGCAGACCAAGCACAATTGGGATCAAATGTCTTAGCAATTGTTGTGCAATCTAGACGATCTAAATATATAGAATAACTAGACACAAATTAAAAACCTCGCAAGTGTACGAATCGTTTATAGAAGCGTAGTAATAGCAAGGGTCGATCCCACAGAGATTGTAGATTTTAACTAACTAATCAATAGAAAAGAATAAGAATCATAAAGAGTCGTTCTAAAAGTCTAAAAGAAATTAAAAGATTAAAATTAAGTCAAGAGGTGTTGAATCACAAATATCTATTAAGTAGTTGGGTTTTGATCTCCACCAATAGTCAGTAATGCTAAGTCACCTTCTGAACTCCTTCTTATTACTCATGTTTGTTCTCTTTAAGGGCATGGTATCTACTCCTTAAAGTTATTGTTTCCCTAAGCCAAGAGTTAGGCATGGTATCTACTCTAATTCGTTTCTTTCCTTAAGTATTTAGCATGGTATCTACTAAGTTGCACTTAAAGAGAACATAAGAACAGTGGAAACGAACAAACACTTGAAGTTCTAGAAATTGGTATCAGATCTAGCTCCTTCAAGTTGATTAAACCAAGAACCCCTAAAGATTCCCTTGTTACAAGATATGAACACGAGATACGGGTCGTCTCATTATGCTCATATAACAGATTCTGATAGATGGTATGCAAACTTGATATTCTCAAGTTTTGTATGTCAGTCGACTGGCTGTCACCTCAGTCGACTACTCTCAGAACTTGAGAACAAGTTTGATTATCATAAATCTATACCAATTCAATCAGATTCAATCAATAAGTAAAATAGAAGGATTCAGAAGAATATAGCATTACATAACTACGGTTTCAATCTACCCAACTATAAAATTAGTTCCACATAATTAAACTTTTATTGATCAACAAGTTCGAGTACATGATTAGCATAACAGAATTAGAAAGAGAAGGAATAAACTGATGTAGTTCGGCCAGATGGGTCGGCAGGCTGTCACACAGTCGACCGGCCGTTCCTTTCCTTGCACTTGATCTCCTCTCTCCTTCTTTTATGCTGATAAAGTTGTGCTCTTTGTTGATGACTTGATGGTTCAGAACTTCTGTGATTCGGCTCCCTCTCTTCTCTCCGTTTGCTGATATTTATAGAACACCGCCGAAAAATTAGGGTTTGCACTTTTCTTTTATAGAAAAGTCCTCCTCTTTTATTTATTTCCTTCTTTCTCTGATCTGCCATTTATTTCTTTCTCTTTTCGTCTATTCTTCCTTTTCTGTTATGATTTGGATTTAGATTTGGACGAATCTTCAACTGCCTTATCTGTTAACCCCGCCGAATACCAGTCGACTTGTCTTCGAACCAGTCGACTGTGTCGAAACATCTGTAGGTTTCATAATTGATCAGCCCAGTCGACTGTTCTTTGGAGTAAGTCGACTGTACCGAGCAGCTGTGGAAAATCAACTTCTCTGTCCAGTCGCCTGTTGTGGGGAACCAGTCGACTGATGATCTGCAGTCTTCTGTGTATCATCCTTAAAGTCCTGAATCTGCTTCGTTTTGCTGTTATAGGCTGTTTCCTATGGAAAAGAGAAAATAAGAGTTAAATATCACATATGGAGCTTTTAAATGTCTAATTGCATTAAGATTAATGCTCCTAAATGTGAATAATATTGTGTTCATCAAATACCCCCAAACTTAGCTTTTGCTTGTCCTCAACCAAAAAGTGAATTTATGAACAAGGGAATAATAATAATAATAGACTCAACCACCAAGAACTCTTATTATGTGAGCATCAACATATCAAAATATAAACAATTTCAGATAAAGTAAAAACAAACATACCCACTTTCTCTAGTGCAATTGTCTATTCATAACTCCAAACTCAATCATATTTGTCATGCAATTAATGTAGTTATATTATGCAACTACTCAATCTGTGATTTTCCATTTTCTCTACTACAAACCGAGTAGCAAACTAGAGTTTTTTTCTTTTTCTTTTTCTTTTTTATAGTCTCTTCTCTAAAGTTGTCACTTGCCTTTTGACGCGAGTGCAAAACATTTGTGATGAATCCACCCGGTTACTCAACAAGTCACAAACCTTTAAAGTGCTTTGCATACTCATATTTCAAGTTGCCGTTTGACGTAAAGGTAAACATTGGTGATGAATATCCCTAGTTACTAAGCACTCAAAATATTGGAGTAGATTGACTTTATTCAACTATATATATGTTTTATCACTCTATTTACTTAAACTCAATTTAGGACTAGATCTAAAGGGAATAATCACCAGAAAAAGCATCATATTTGTTTATTATGTATAACCGCATGACTCATATAATTTTGCAAGGCATTATGAAACTCAACAATCCCAAAGTAAATAAGTATCCTTCCTCTTACTTTATAAGAAATTGTTTATCTTAAAAAAAATCAAAAGACTACTTCAAATGTAACTAACTAATACCCCTAAACGTAGATGGAACATTGTCCTCAATGTTCGCACAAAACTCTAAAGTATAGACATGTGTTACCAACTAGTTTGAAGGAAAAAGAAAATAAGGAAATTAATAAATAAATAGCTAGAGAGTGTAAGTACTCCCCTGAAAAATTGGGTTGCCTCCCAATAAGCGCTGTGTTTACTGTCTTCAGCTAGACTTGATGAGTTCATGCAATGTATTGAATGGTTTGAAGATTCACATCTTCCTCGTGCGGCTCTAAACTCATCTCAATGTATGGCTTTGCCCTATGCCCGTTCACCTTGAATGTTTGATTTTTTTCTTTGCTGTGAACCTCCAATGCACCATGTGGAAAGACTTTTGTGACAATGTATGGGCCATACCATCTCGACATAAGCTTGCCTGGAAAAAATCTTAATCTCGAGTTGTATATTAATACCTTTTGTCCTTCATAAAACTCCTTCCTTGCTAGCTGTTTATCATGGTAAATTTTGGTCCTTTCCTTGTACAATTTTGCATTTTCATATGCGTCGTGCCTCAACTCTTCAAGCTCGTTCAGTTGCAACCTTCTTTTGTCACCTGCTTGTTTCATATCAAAATTGAACCTTTGGATGGCCCAATAGGCTTTGTGTTCCAACTCCACCGGAAGATGACATGCTTTCCCAAAGACCAAACGGTATGGTGACATGCCAATAGGTGTCTTGTATGCAGTTCTGTAGGCCCATAATGCATCATTCAAGCGTAGCGACCAATCCCTTCTGCTTGTATTTACTGTCTTTTTCAAAATGCTCTTGATCTCTCTATTGCTAATCTCCACCTGCCCACTGGTTTGAGGATGATATGGAGTACCCACGCTATGTGTAATTCCATATTTCTTCATCAAAGAAGCAAATGAAAAATTATTGAAATGACTCCCTCCATCACTAATTATTGCTCGTGGTGTACCAAACCTAGTGAAAATGTTCTCCTGCAAAAACTTGACAACGACTTTGTGATCATTAGTTTTTGAGGGGACAGCCTCGACCCATTTAGACACATAATCCACACCAACAAGAATATATAAATAACTAAATGAGTTAGGGAAGGGACCCATGAAATCGATTCCCCAAACATCAAAAAGCTCGATTACTTGAATGTTTTGCAGTGGCATTTGATTTCTAGAAGAGATGTTGCCCGTCCTTTGGCATTTGTCACAAGTCCTGCAAAAGGAAAAAGTATCTTTGAATACATTGGGCCAATAAAAACCAGATTGCAATACCTTTAGGGCTGTTCTTTTTGGTCCAAAATGTCCTCCACATGCATATTGGTGGCAATGTTGTAGAATACTCACTTGTTCCTCTTCTGCAACACATCTTCTTATAATCTGATCAGGGCAAAATTTGAACAAATAAGGATCATCCCAATAATAGTGTTTGCACATGGCCACCAGTCGCTTTCGTTCCTGTTGTGTCATACCTGGAGGGAAAACATGAACAGTGAGATAATTCACAATATCTGCAAACCATGGAGAATATGAGCAGTGAGATACCAGTCGACTGGTCCTGTTACCAGTCGACTGTCCCAGTTGTATGTTTATTTCAAATAATTGTTCATCTAGGAATTTTTCATTCAGTGGTGACACAATTTTCTCTTCTTCATGCAGCAGTCTGGACATGTGATCTGCCACAACGTTGTCACTTCCTTTCTTGTCTCTAATCTCAAGATCGAATTCTTGATGCAACAGCACCCATCTGATCAACCTAGGCTTAGCATCCTTTTTAGCAAATAAATATCTCAAAGCAGCATGGTCAGTGAAAACAATAACTTTAGAAACAATCAAATATGATCTAAACTTCTCTACAGCAAAAATAACAGCTAACATTTCTTTTTTAGTAGTGGAATAATTTAGCTGTGCATCGTTTAGAGTTCGAGAAGCATAGTAAATAACATGGGGTGCCTTATTGATTCTCTGACCTAAAACAGCTCCTAAAGCATAATCACTTGCATCACACATAAGCTCGAAAGGATGGCTCCAATCTGGTGCCATGACAACAGGTGCAGAAATGAGAAGATTTTTTAATGTAATAAAAGCATTTGTGCATTCTTCTGTCCATGCAAACTCAACATCCTTAGCTAACAAATCACAAAGGGGTTTGGAGATTTTGGAGAAATCTTTTATAAATCTTCTATAGAACCCTGCATGTCCAAGAAAACTCCTAACACCCTTGACTGTAGTGGGAGGGAGTAACTTTGATATGATGTCAATTTTTGCCTTGTCCACCTCTATGCCTCTTTTTGACACCACATGTCCCAACACAATACCATGTTGTACCATAAAATGACACTTTTCCCAATTTAGCACTAAATTGCTTTCTTCACATCTCTTAAGCACAAGCTGCAAATGGTTAAGGCATTCATCAAAACAAGATCCAAAAACACTGAAATCATCCATAAATACCTCGATGAACCTTTCCACCATGTCTGAAAATATACTCATCATGCATCTCTGAAAAGTAGCTGGTGCGTTGCACAATCCAAACGGCATCCTCCTGTATGCAAACATACCAAAAGGGCATGTAAAAGTGGTCTTTTCTTGATCTTCTAGAGCAATAGCAATTTGATTATAGCCACTATAACCATCTAAAAAACAATAATGACTATATCCTGCTAATCTTTCTAACATTTGATCAATAAAAGGAAGAGGGAAGTGATCTTTCCTGGTTTCGTTATTCAGCTTCCTGTAGTCAATGCATACCCTCCATCCTGTGGTTACTCTTGTTGGGATAAATTTATTCTCTTCATTCTTCACCACCGTGACTCCACTTTTCTTAGGCACTACATGTATAGGACTTACCCATTTGCTATCTGAGATAGGGTAGATGATGCCAACATCTAGTAGCTTCAGAATCTCTGCTCTTACCACTTCTTTCATGTTTGGATTAAGCCTTCTCTGTGCCTCCCTGCTTGGTTTTGCATTGTTTTCAAGGAGTATTCTATGCATGCATTTGGATGGACTTATTCCCTTGATGTCTACTATAGTCCATCCTATTGCACTCTTGTGTTCTCGTAATACCTTCAGCAACTTCTCTTCTTCCTGTGCACTTAAGTTTGCAGCAATTATCACTGGTAGCGTCTGGTTCTCACCCAAATATGCATGCTTCAAATGGTCGGGTAGCTGCTTCAGCTCTACATCTGGAAGTTTCGGTACAGTCGACCGCCCCCTGGTAGCAGTCTGGTCAGTCGACTTATCCTGTCCACCAGTCGACTGGTCCGAGGAAACACAAATGTCATCAGTCATAATATTTTCAAATGCATGTGCGAGTTTACCTGAGTATGACCTTGGACTTTCAAGGTGATGTACTGTCTCTGCAATCCTGCCGTCATCGTATTCCTGTTCAACATGATCTAAAGTTAGAGATTGTGTGATTGTGGCTTGTAGTGGTTCAATACTATGTACCTGAAACGTTTGATCAACAATCTCCTGTATCACATCAACATTATAGCATTCATGGTCATCATGTGGCAATTTTAGTGTATCAAACATTTTAAATTCAACCTTCTCTCCGTTTATTTTCATACTAATAGTACCCTTTTTAACACAAAATTTAATATCAGCCGTACTCATAAAGGGCCTACCTAAAATGATAGGTAAAGAAGATAGCATTGAAGATTCTTCCATATCCAACACAACAAAATCTGCAGGCAAAATAAAATCATTTACCTGAACCAAGACATCTTCCAAAATACCTCTAGGTCTTTTGATGCTGCGATCAGCCAACTGCAACGTGATGGATGTTGGTTTGAGTTCCCCCAAACCTAGCTTTTCATACACAGAGTATGGAGGAAGATTTACGCTTGCTCCCAAGTCTAGTAGTGCCTTTTCGAAGAAGTGCTCACCAACTTTGCAAGGAATGGTAAAACTACCTGGGTCATTCAGTTTAGGAGGTAATTTCCTTAGTAATACAGCGCTCACTTCTTCTGTCAAAGCCACATCCTCCCTAACCTGAAATGTTCTCTTGTGAGTACATCAGTCTTTCAAGAATTTCGCATAAGAAGGAATTTGTTTAATAGCATCAAGTAGGGGATATTAATTTCTACCTTTCTGAGAGTTTCAAAGACATCAAATAAATGTTGTTCTTTCTTTTGCTTGACTAACCTTTGAGGGAATGGTGGCAATACTGCCCTTTCTTTTTCACTTACCTGGTTGGAATCCAAAGCTTTTGATGGTTGTGTTTCTGGTTTGTCTACATGTGTTCCAACCTTGTTGTCAACTATCTTACCATTTCTTAGGGTTGTTACTGCTTGGAGTTGTTCTTGACCTCCCGGATTTGGTATCGTTTGTGAAGGGAGTTCTCCTGCCTTTCGTTCGCTTAACTCCTTTGCTATTTGCCCAATTTGCGTTTCCAATTTCTGAATTGCCTGTCCTTGTTGATTGCTTATTTGATGTTGTTGTTGGAGCAATTGAAGAACGGTGGATTCAAAATCCAACTTCTTCTGTTCTTGAACTGGCCTATCAAACCCACTTCCCATCTGAAGGTTCCGTGCATGTCCTTGTGTGAATTGAGTCCCTTGATTATTTTGATTATTGCTCCATGAAAAGTTTGGATGGTTCCTCCATCCTGGGTTGTATGTGTTCAAGAAGGAATTGTTCTTTGGTGGAAACACTCCTCGACCTACATAGTTTGCATGCTCCTGATCTGTGAAAGAAGACATGGGGCATGTATCAGTTGTATGATCTAAATGAGAACAAATTGCACAAATTTCGTTCGTTTGATTTTTAACTCCACCCATCGTCGACATTGCATTAACAAGCATATCAATTTTTTATTCATGTTTACCATTTCTAATTGAATGTTATTACTATTAGAAATTTCGTAAACTCCCTGTTTTTTCGATGGGCCCCTTCTTGTTGAGAATTGTTGTGAGTTCTCGCTGAGTTCTTCAAATAGTTCAATGGCCTCTTCGCCACTTTTCCTCATCAAGATCCCGTTGCAAGCTGAATCCACAATTGCCTTATTAGTATCATTTAAACCCTCATAAAATGCTTGTACCTGATCATCTTTAGGCATGTTGTGTGTAGGACACTTGAGAAGCTTGTTCTTGAAATCTTTCCATGCGTCGAAGAATAAATTTCCATCTTTTTGTTGGAAGAGTTGAATCTCCCTTTTCAGCTGTTTGGTTTTCTGGGCTGGAAAGAACTCTTTCAAGAACTTTGTCGCCAATTGCTCCCATGAATTAATTGATCCTAGTTCCAAGGAATTATACCACAGTTTAGCATTAAGTTTTAAAGAAAAAGGGAACAAGATTAACCTGATTTGTTCAGGGGTAAGCCCTTGGACGCTTTGTGTCCTGCAAAGATCGAAAAAGTCTTGCAGATGGAGATGAGGCTCTTCATCTGGTTTGCCACTGAAGTGGGAAACCATGCTAAGTAATTGGGGGGATAGATGCATGTTCCCTGTGACATTCGGTTGATAAGCAATGCAGGAAGGTTGCTCAATATTCTTAGGTGTGAATTTGTCCTGCATTGGTACTCGATTTGGTATTTCCTCAGCCATTGTTGGTCGTGAATTAGGTCTCTGTGCAGTCGACTGGTTGCGTGTAGCAGTCAACTGGTTTGCTGTAAACAGTTTACCTAGTCTGTGCAAAGTGCGTTCTGTTTCTTCGTCAATCGGTAATAAGTCTGGATGAAGTGATCGTCTCCCGTGCATTCACCAAAGTTCTGTAACCTAAAAGAAAAATAATAATTAATAAAATTAAAAGGAAAGAAAATAAAATTTCCTACTGATCTGTAAGTTAAAATACTAACAATCCCCGGCAACGGCGCCAAAAACTTGTTGTGCAATCTAGACGATCTAAATATATAGAATAACTAGACACAAATTAAAAACCTCGCAAGTGTACGAATCATTTATAGAAGCGTAGTAATAGCAAGGGTCGATCCCACAGAGATTGTAGATTTTAACTAACTAATCAATAGAAAAGAATAAAAATCATAAAGAGTCGTTCTAAAAGTCTAAAAGAAATTAAAAGATTAAAATTAAGTCAAGAGGTGTTGAATCACAAATATCTATTAAGTAGTTGGGTTTTGATCTCCACCAATAGTCAGTAATGCTAAGTCACCTTCTGAACTCCTTCTTATTACTCATGTTTGTTCTCTTTAAGGGCATGGTATCTACTCCTTAAAGTTACTGTTTCCCTAAGCCAAGAGTTAGGCATGGTATCTACTCTAATTCGTTTCTTTCCTTAAGTATTTAGCATGGTATCTACTAAGTTGCACTTAAAGAGAACATAAGAACAGTGAAAACGAACAAACACTTGAAGTTCTAGAAATTGGTATCAGATCTAGATCCTTCAAGTTGATTAAACCAAGAACCCCTAAAGATTCCCTTGTTACAAGATATGAACACGAGATACGGGTCGTCTCAATATGCTCATATAACAGATTCAGATAGATGGTATGCAAACTTGATATTCTCAAGTTTTGTATGTCAGTCGACTGGCTGTCACCTCAGTCGACTACTCTCAGAACTTGAGAACAAGTTTGATTATCATAAATCTATACCAATTCAATCAGATTCAATCAATAAGTAAAATAGAAGGATTCAGAAGAATATAGCATTACATAACTACGGTTTCAATCTACCCAACTATAAAATTAGTTCCACATAATTAAACTTTTATTGATCAACAAGTTCGAGTACATGATTAGCATAACAGAATTAGAAAGAGAAGGAATAAACTGATGTAGTTCGGCCAGATGGGTCGGCAGGCTGTCACACAGTCGACCGGCCGTTCCTTTCCTTGCACTTGATCTCCTCTCTCCTTCTTTTATGCTGATAAAGTTGTGCTCTTTGTTGATGACTTGATGGTTCAGAACTTCTGTGATTCGGCTCCCTCTCTTCTCTCCGTTTGCTGATATTTATAGAACACCGCTGAAAAATTAGGGTTTGCACTTTTCTTTTATAGAAAAGTCCTCCTCTTTTATTTATTTCCTTCTTTCTCTGATCTTCCATTTATTTCTTTCTCTTTTCGTCTATTCTTCCTTTTCTGTTATGATTTGGATTTAGATTTGGACGAATCTTCAACTGCCTTATCTGTTAACTCCGCCGAATACCAGTCGACTTGTCTTCGAACCAGTCGACTGTGTCGAGACATCTGTAGGTTTCATAATTGATCAGCCCAGTCGACTGTTCTTTGGAGTAAGTCGACTGTACCGAGCAGCTGCGGAAAATCAACTTCTCTGTCCAGCCGCCTGTTGTGGGGAACCAGTCGACTGATGATCTGCAGTCTTCTGTGTATCATCCTTAAAGTCCTGAATCTGCTTCGTTTTGCTGTTATAGGCTGTTTCCTATGGAAAAGAGAAAATAAGAGTTAAATATCACATATAGAGCTTTTAAATGTCTAATTGCATTAAGATTAATACTCCTAAATGTGAATAATATTGTGTTCATCAGCAATCAATGACTTCAGCGCATTATCAATAGGTACGGGCACTGTCATAAAATACTGACCATCTCCTCTTCCTGCTGCGTATCGAGCTAAAATTTTCACATTCCATTCATTCTTATCCCAATTAGTAACTTCATAGATTTTCTCAACTAGTTCTTCAAATGTAATGGTACGGGGTACCCAAACTATTTCCGGTTCTAACACACTATAACAACAACCAATCTTTGGATCACGAATTATTTCACCACCAAAGTATAACCAAATAGGAATCTCCAAATCCATACCTACGTTAATTTATACCAATAAGCGAGTTATTATCTACCCATAAAGAAAACCTAATTAAATTAACAAAATAATGGGGCAATAAAGATCATACCTTCACAATAAAGTTGCTTTCCTCTTCAAGTATACCCAAATTCCAACAAATTAAACCTCTATCGGAAGATGGGTTTAAGTTGTCCAAAGCAATTTTATGGGTTATTCCACAAATTACGAGGGTACTTTGACGAATTTGAGATGAGAGATGGGTTATGGTTTCGCGAGCGAAGAGGAAGAGAAAGAATAGAGAGAATAGTGAGATCTGTTTGGGGGTGGGGGGTTTAAGTCTCGAACGACACTCGCTTTTAGAAAAAGCGAGTGTGGGTTAATTCCCCCCGCTTTTTCAAAAAGCGAGTGTTGCTGGGCAAAGAAGGCCAAGACTCGCTTTTTGAAAAAGCGAGTGTGGTATAATCCATCACGCTTTTTCAAAAAGCGAGTCTTAGGTTTCCAAAAAGCGAGTGGGGCGTTTATGGAATAAAAAAAAAAGGTCGTTTGTGGCAAAACTTTCATAAAAAGGGTCATTTTGGAAAAAAATTCTGAGTTGGGTGGATGGTTAATACAAGTACAAAATGCAGAACTCTCAACTCTCTAGTTATACCCAGAAGAGTTTCCCTTGTGTAATAATTAAGTGTCCTATTATCTCCCCCTTTTCACTCTTTGCTTGCTCACCGTATTCTTCTGATTTACTTCTCATAATTTTGGGAACAAATTTTTTAACCTGTTCTAAATTTGAGTGTCTATTTATTTTCTATCAGTATCTATAGATTGATCACAAGTTGAAATATGCTCGATCCGGACAGATGCGTCTGTTTCTAGAAGTCTGGCTTTCATAGACTGTCAATAGAATTTAAGAAGCAAATTTTAGCAACATGCCTTTTTCAAATTTGACAACAGCCAAAATTTGAATTTGGCAACATATTTCATTCAAATATTCGCTTTAAATTTTTTAATATAAACTTAGGGCATGTTCATCATTTTAGTTGTTAGTAGATGGGGAGAAACAACTCCGCGCTCGCTTATGCATATAGAGATGAGGGAGAGAATTTCAAGATCCCAATTATTTTTTCTGTATATGAGAACTAAATCTCAGTATATCTTTAAAAGTGAGAGTACATGTCAATGCACTATATGAACTATATTCCTTTCGAATCCTACTAATTTACAAGGCCGGCTCCCATCTTGAGGCAGGTGAGGTGGCTGCCTCAGGCCCCCGATTTTTTTACAATTTTAGGGATCTCCAAATTTGTATTCCCTTTGTAAATATATGCACATATTTTGTGCGTGAAAAAATTGTATTATTATTAGGGGCCCCAAAAAATAATTATTTGGGACTTTTACCTCGTGTAATACCCCAAAATTTTAAAATAATGCTTTTAAAATTAATAAATGAATTAAAATAATTTTTGGTAATTTAATAAATATTTTTCTAAAAAATTATCTTTTTACACGTGAAAAACACGTGTAAATATTTTCTTAGAGGTTCAAAGTCAAAAATTATTTTGGGAAAACTCATTATTTATTGTTATATATTATTTTTGAATTTTCTGGATTTTTCTGATAATTATTGGACTTATTTGCAAATATTACGATAAGATGGACTTTTGTGTAAAATTACCATTTGGAGTGAAAACTCTAGATTTTCGGATTTTTGGCTGGGCATGATGTCTAGTAAACTGAGAGGTAAAGAGTTTACCTTTTGCTTTAACATATTTGGTTTATTTTTGCATGTTTTGATAAAGAATGATTTTTTTTTTGTTGCAAAATTGCCACTTAGAGCATCTGTAGTCGTTTGCTAAATATGCATATTTGGTCAAAAACAGTTCTGCAATTGTTGGCCAAATATACATAATATGCATAATTCGCTACAGGAGATTGCCATAAATGAGAGAGGAAATGAGAAATATGCATATATGAGAAACGGCACTTCCAGTGCCGTCGCACAAAAAAAAAATAAAATTAATTGTCGGATGGCACTTCAAGTGCTGTCGCACAAAAAAAATTATTTTTTTAATGGTCGGACAGCACTTGAAGTGTCGTCCCACCTTGTAGGGGGTTATTTGCAATTTTTATATTTTTTGTAATTTTTTCGTAATTTTTGAATATTTTTTGTAATTCTTTATAATTTTTTTGTAATTTTTTATTTGCACTTCGAGGACAAATTTTTTTCTCGGACGGCACTTGAAGTGTCGTCGCACCTTTTATAAAAAATAGCACTCAACGACTGCACCAAAACATCACTTTGCTATATTCATTTATCCATTTATGCTTATTTTGACCCTCAACTACTGTGGATGCTCTTAGGGGAGGCAAAAGTGCAATTTCGTTTTTCTGGATTTTCAAAACAGTGCCGGCTAATTATATGGTAGTTATTGTTGTTTTTAAATCTTAATTAAGATGGTTTTATTTAATTTCCAAGTATAAGGATTTATATATATAAAGATATATTTAAAAGAGGTATTTTACAAATATATTTACAAAACCGTAAATTACTTGGATTTTCGGCCTATTTAAAAGTGAGGTGCAGCCGTCTCTTTGCTGCACAACATAAAGAGATTTCTTATTATTATTTTCTTGAAGTTTTAAAGCGAGGATCTTGGTTTTCTTGCAAAATGAAGGATTTTCTTATTCTCTTTATTTTTCTTCGATTGATTCTTCAATAAGGTGAGTGACATATGTTTGTTTTCTTATTGTTCTAAGCATGTTTTATGTGATGATCTATCTATTAGAAAGCGTGTTAGATGATGGTATGAAGATATAATGAATTTTGATGAGTAGAAGAATTTAAAATTGAATCTTTTCATGCAACTATACTATTGATGATTAAACCCCTAATTTGATGACTTGAGATTGTTAAAGAACCTAATAGAAATCATGAGTATGATGTTTTCAATCATATTGTTGCTGATTTAAATATGTATGCTGAGTTGTATGATATTATTGCATAAAGGTAAACAAAATTGATTTGAAATGAACTTAGTGTGTGTATGCATATGCTGAGTTGGTTCTTGATGTTTCGATGAATAAAACTGGATTAATTGCATGTTGTGAGTGTATATGTTCATGAGTAACTAGTGTAATCAGTTGGGGTGCATGTATAACAAGTTATGGAAGGATTTATTGAATCAAAAGAATCAAATTTGAAGTAGGGTTGAGTATTCAGAATTCGGGTCTGATGCTTATGGCCAAAATTGGGTTTTTGTGATTTTTATGAAGGTTTCGATTGAGATTTGATTTTTTCTTGACATTGAGTTGATTTGAACATTTTACCACTTCTTATTGATTAGATTTGATGCTTTGACCGATGCAAAACACACTCATATACACATATATGTATCCATATTCACTATTTTGAATATTTCGATGAAATTTGCTCTTTTATGAATTTGATATGGTTTTGATTTGTTTTATAAACTCCTATATATTATACAAGTTATATTTGATCATCTCAGGAAGATTAATTTTGATTTTACAAAGTCTTATCGTCGTATCAGTTTAAAACATGCACAGATTTTCAAACTGCAACCTGCTATAGTTGACAGTCGACTGGTCAGTTATTGAATTTCCGATTTTATTCGTATTAACAGTCGACTGCTTCATCTTTGAACTGAAGTCGACAGTCGACTGTCAGTTTTCTTGAGTTTTGGATTTTCAGGACAGTCGACTGACCATGTTCAATAGTCGACTGTCACTGTCATCGCTGATGAGTTTATTGAGTTTTTGAATTTTTGCAGGACAATCGACCGACCATTTGCGACAGTCGACTGTCATTGTTCTGACTGATAGATTTCTTGAGTTTTCTGATGTTTCTTTAAACGATTATTTCTCAATATTATGGATTATTACTCTACTGTTTTAGATGGTGTTTTTACTCTAGATTACGGTATTTTTCAGAGAGTTATATATTTTATTTATAGTAGAGTTTTAAATGTATACTTATGACCTATTAAGTGAGTTATATGTATTTTCAAATTAATTGATGTTTTTGTGATATTCTACAACTTCAAAATATGGTTTTATGTTATTTAATGATTTTTTTTAATATTTTAATTGAATTCTAGAATTTTATGAGCACATTAAATGAATTAGAATTTTGTAAATTTAAGAAATTTTATTGCTTTTAACGTTTCAATGATGGATTTGTGAGTTTTATTGGAAGTTTTGGTGTTGATATTCGTTTTTTGGATCTCTAGGAGTTGGTGGGAGTCCTGTAAACCAGCAGATGAGATTTTATGGATTTTCACCAGTTTGGGTCATTGGGGTTGTTTTGTGGAATTAAGTTTGACAGGATACACTAACTCTAGAGGGGGGGGGGGGGTTGTGTTTTTAATAATAACCAACTTAAGGACATGCACTAGTGGAGATGTGATGGAACTTGGAAAACGTGAGTATATGCTCTTGGTTTAGGTCAAACAGATGCGTTCCTGGACTTGTGTGTTGTTCTGTCTCGAGAGGACATTTGTATGTTCGTGTGTCAAGGGTATGCAGACCTATTCACGAAGCATACAGGGTGCATTCGTGTGTTGAGGGTCGACGGGCCTATTCACGGGATATACCTGGTGTATCTGCACGTCGAGGGCCTCGCAAGCCTATTCGTGGGGTACACTGCAGCGAGGTGATTCTCCGGTTTTGTTGAGCTATTCTTATGTAACCCCCGTTCCCGTAAATATTTACTTTCCAAATATATTTAGTATTTTAATCATTTATAAATTTATTTTGTGCTAAATTTGTTTTGAGATTTTCTATTTAAATATTTTATAATCGAAAATTTTATTATTTCGAGTAATGGTGTATTTTAAACTTGTTTTATAATCTTAATTTATCGGTTAATTGTATTTGAGCCCAAATCATGTATATTATTATTGTTGGAGTATTTTAATAAAATTGTTAAACCCGAATATTATTTTATTGTACGGTTTTATTATTATTATGATTATAATTACTAATTTTTATTTCTTGATTTCTATAATTAATAATTCATCTATCGAAATATTTTATTTTTACACCTGATCTGATTTTCTTGGCAAGTTCCAATTTATTTTAAGCCCAATTCTTATTATTTCAATTGTGTTATTTATTTATTTAATTGGGTTGAAATTTTCGTTCATGAATTGTTTTTTCTCTTTTATTGGGTTATCTATCTTGTGGATTTTATTTATTTGATTTGTGAGTATTTTTATTTGAACTGTGTTAATTTTGATCTATCTCTTGTTTGAACCTAATTCCATTGTTCTTAACCCAAATATGCTCTTAATGGACCCTAATTCACCAACCCAGTACCCTAATTATACCCTATAAATACAACTCTACTGTAAACCCTAATTTTAACCCGCAAATCGAAACATAGCCACCTATTCTCTCTCCTCTCTCCTCTCTCTCTCTCCCCAACTGAACCCAAATCTTCCCCAACCTTTCCCCGGCCATCTCCGGCGACCCCCAACCTCCGGCGCCCTCCTGTAGCACCACCTCCCATCACCCAACACCCCGTCGACTCCGGCAGCCTCCCAGATCACCCTCGACCTCCCCTTCTCCTTCATCGACATTAACATAGAGCACCCAATTCCTTTCCTCCCTCCTCCCTGTTTCGATCGCCGCCACACCGCGCCACTAGCGCCGCCCCGTGCGCCTCTGTCGGCGATGTCGAACTCGCCCCTGGCCGCCAGTCGCCGCGCTGCCAGTCCCCCTTGCCCTTGCTGTCTCCTTGCTGGTGTTGCTGCAGTCTCTTTTTGTGTGTTGGGTTCTTTGAGCGCACGTATACTGCACGTATTATTGGTGGGTTGAACTAGTTCGTGAGTTCGTTGCTTCGGGATTCTTATCCCGTTATTCTTGGTATTCGTTTTCACCGTCTAACAGGCAAGTCACCGTCCTCTTGAATTGCTAATTGTATTAAATTCATGTGTTATTGAAATTCTTGCAAGTAGATCCATTTGTTATCATATGATCCTTTGTTTATCTCTTTCGTTGGGTTTATTGAGGGTTTATACGAGCTAACTCCAATATTCTTGACATTGTGCCACTTTGACTCTAAGTTTGGATCTTTCATGAATGCATATAGAATTGATAATATGGTTATTCATACAAGTCACAACACAAATAAATTATTGTAGAGACAATTATTAGGTTGTATGTCGTTTGATCGTTTGATGATTGATTGATGTAGGACTTGTATATGTGTGTGTTCTAAATTTTTATTTATCATGTTTGGACACCTATCCTGCTAGTTACACAATTTATTGACTATAGAATCGATACCCGGCATGTTTAATTAACTTATTTCCAAGGAAAATACCCTAAGAACTATACATGCATGCATACCTGAACTTTGATTGCTGTTTTCGAACCCGTAAACGAACTTAAAATGAAATACTTTCTGAATATGAATTGTATTCTTATCTTTCTAGTTTCTAGATCATCTTGAATTTTCGAATTCTGAGTTTTGTAGCAAAAGTTATGCCTGTTTTACTACAGCTGTGTTTTTACATTTCAGATTTTCAGATTCTCGTACCTTTCATGTTCAAACAGTAAAAAGGTTAATCAAATGATAATATTTTGCTATGAAAATTTCTATATTGTTACTTATCATGTTTAGGAGTCTAGATTATATTTTTACTGATTTTAATGTTGAGTTTTTGCCGATTCAAAAAAATTAAATCAACAAGATGTCGTTTTTCTGTCTGAACATAAAACCTGAAAAGAAACGTGTGTTTGACCTAGCTAGTGTTGTCGGAATTTGAATTTTAAGTATGCGTTGGAACCGTATGGAAGTCTAGTTTCCATATTTTCTGACAGATTCAACTTTGGATTCTTGAGTCAGCGGGAAACTGCACTTTTGTACAGACTGCGCGTGCTGTCCAGAATTTTAGATTCCACTTTTTAATAGATTAATTATTCCTATGTTGTACTATTGCATGATTTAATGAATGTATGTTGCATTGCATGTTTCCAATGAGTTATTATCACTATTTTAACCGTCCTATCTTTGTTATCAATCCATTGTTTCCCTATTGACACTATGGTTCACCTCATGTCCCAAATTTCATTTTGTGTTGTTACATTGATAAATAATTAACAAGCTGAGGTTTAAGGAATTGACTTTTAAGTAGTGAACAAAGTAGATACTGTACTCGGAGGAGGGGCTCGTGTTTACCTATTTATTAGTCTATTGGTCTATTGGTCATATCGGTCATCGATTAATTGTAGATTACTGACTACAGTATCTCGATTGATTCGGTCATCGGACACTATTGAATATTGATTACCGCTGCCAAGTACATGATCTACCGAGTGCACCACTTGAGTCTAAACAAAATTGATTGTATGCATCGAACCTGTGGTACGACACACATGGGACACGGTAGTACGTGCATTAGTTAAGAGTTAAAATGATTAATAGACATAAGGATTGACACGTCACCAACATTGCATATTGTTCATCATTGTTCTTATTGATATCGAATATTGGCTAAGTGTTATTAATATTGATCATTAATTATTGTTACCGGTTATTGAACCATTGTTTATAGCCAATTTTATCGATTATCATGATATTGTCCCATTTTATTGATTCTTATTAATCCGTTGATTCATTGTTATACCATTATTCCATTGTTCCTTGCTTTCTCTACTTGCTGTCCATGACTTGCTTCGAGGACAATTATTTTTCTCTTTTTAGATGAAATATTTACAGGTAATGAAGGAGAATTGCCTGCTAGAGTTGGAGAATAAACATTTTGAAAATTTTTGCTTTTAATTTGCTTATCGCTTTAAATGACTTAATGTATTGAGACTTGTATTTATTTTTGGGATTGGATTATTAATGTTTTGGACTTATGTCCCGAATATTGTTATTTGTTTCCAGACGTTGGGTTATTATTGTATTTGGATATTTTTATTGCTAAATTCAAAGTATTATTGTTCATGAGATTATTATTATTGTCTGCGCAATTATTCTGTATTGTTTATATTGTTGAGTTAATCGGATAAACAGCTTATGGGTGACGTTAGTCATTCGCTGGTTTTTGTCATGTACTTGTATTCTGTATTTTTGGGAAGCGGGGGGTGACATCTTACATGATGCTTGCGCGTCGAGGGTTGTGATGCCTACTTGTGGAGTATTCTGGATTTTGTTCCGATCACCGTAGTAGGATTAATTGTATAACGAAGGATTTAACCCTATAAAGTGGAGAACAATAAGGGCTTGCACCGGACCTATGTATTGTGGGATGCATAGAATCCGACAAGTATGCATTAAAGAGCCAGCATATAGCATTGATATTTTCTTGACTTGATTTTATGCATGATATTTTCTGTTTTCCTACACTTGACACTTAGTCTCACTTGATGTTTTATTTATTATTATTTCTTTTTCATTGATTCTTGCTGTTGGTACATGTTATTTATGACTTTATCTTTTATGTTTTATTCATGTTGTTTTCTTTGATGTCACTCACACCATTATGGCTGACCCCTGTAGTTTTTGGGGTTAGGGTTATCTTTAGCATCATGTTTTACAGGTAGGTGTCTATAGCTTGGGATTTGGATGTATGAGATAAATTGGTGTTATGACTTATGTAAATTGTAAAAGAATGTGTTGTAAAAAAAACATTTGTAATTCAAGATGTTTGTTTTTCCACTGTGTTTGTAAAAAAATTAATGTAATAAAAGTTGGAAATTTTTCTCTGTGCTTTGGCTATGTTTACTATTACCATTGAGGTTGATGCTTGGAATTGTGCCACTTATTTCTGGGATATCATATTGGAAATTCGGGGCACTACACCTCGGGTCCTGGGAACTCAGGGCCGGCCTGCTCATATATATGTCCGTATAAAAAAACTAGTTAAACTGCTTTATATAAGAGCACCCACAGTCGTTTGCTTTTTTCCCATTTTATGCATTTTGGGGTACTGTAGCCGACACAGTCGTCAGCTATTTTGCCATTTTTTTAGCAAAATGGCTACAGTAGAAAGGTATAAATAGCATTCGAAATAGCAAAATGCATATTATACCTAACGGAATATCATGTGTCGTCTCGATTATTTAATTATATTTTTAAATAATCGGACGAAATATCCGAAGTAAAAATAAAATAAAAAACAAAGAAAAAAAACCAAAAATATGCCTATAATGGGCCATTGGGTCCATTTCCTTTTAAAAAAAAATTGCGAATTACCATCATTGGTTACTAGGTGCAATTATTTATTTTTTTTGTAAATTTATAAATTGTTTTTGCAAACCTTTTTTTTCAAAAAAACCTCTTTAAAATCCGGACGAAGCATCATGTTTTGTCCAGTTATTTGCAATTTTTTTGTTCGTTTGGACGAAACATCATATTTTGTCACGTCTATTTAATTAATATTTTCTAAGTTTCTGCCTATATGAATTATTTTTTAATCACAGACAAAACATCATGTTTCGTCTATTTTTTTTAAATGGATTTTTGCATTTTTGCCTTTTTCACGACTGCCGCGTTTCGTCAAAATGAATCGGTAAAATATACATTTTGCTATTTTTTTACCTCAAACGAACTGTGGATGCTCTAATATAAAATGAAAATGTTTTTTGCACTATATGTATGAGATTGTCTACGGCACGTCTTCGGAACGATACAACATACGAAAAGCCATGTAAACAGTAAAACAACAATTATGTAGTTCAAGTTTAAATAGTATGACATGAGGATAATTAGTTGTAAATAAAAGTCCATGTTTTCATTTGTATATGTTGAAAAATAATTATAAATGAGGGTGTAAAATCCAACTTCTTAGAACTTTAAGGATGGAAATGATGAAATTTAACTGTTGAAGAGATATTTGCTATTTTCAATATAACATGTGCTATAAAAAACATAAAATTTTTGAAAATTTTACAAACATAAAATCTTAAAATCTAAATTTCTAAGTAAATAAAGAAAGAATGAGAGCGAGAGAGAGGGAGAGAGAGAAAGAGAAAAATATGAAAAAGTGAAGAGAGAAAAGAGAGATAGTAATAAAGTAATGAGTTTTTTAGTTTTGGATAAAAAAGTTTAATTTTGGGATTAGAAATTTTGGGCAGAAAAATATGTATTGTGAGAATCAATCTAGACCATTGATTTTAGGGAAGATTGAATGAGAGTCACTTGATAGCTTTCTTTGTTATTTATTATATAGATAGATGGTGAAATTAGTAGAACAAACTACTTGTTCTTGGAACCTGTGGACTGTTTGTTTGACATTCTTTTATTAAAAAAACAGTAGTATGCATACAAGTACAATTAACAAGACTGGTAGTAGTAACACAATAAGCTCCGGCGATTTCTCTCACTTCCGCTCATCTCCTTCCTCTCTCAGATCCGGCGACCCTTCGCATTTTCTCCCTCCCCCTCCTTCATTAAATTTCTTCGTCTTGCCAAGCCCTCCAAGCCCTTTTCAGCATCAGGCCTAGCATCATCCTTTTCGATCTCGCCTTTTTGCTCTTCCTCTCCTTCACTTCCCTTTTGGGGCGCGTGCTGGTGGCGCCCTTCCGGTCCTCAAGCGTCGTATTCAGGCGGGATTCTACCGAGGCGTAGTTTCCTTTCGGTTGCGACGGATCTTTCCTTCCTCTCAGAGAGCGCTCAGCCTCTGGCCCCCCTCGCATCCTTCCACTGTCAACCCAGCGCTGTACCATCAGAGGGAGCGGACTTTGTGGCTGATTCATCCCCCAACCCATCACTGTAAGTGGCTCTTAAGACTACTTTTTTCAGTTCGGTGTCTGAGGTTCTGGTTTCTTTTCAACCTTTGTGGATTTGGTTGTTACCGTGTGGTCTATTTGACCATATCTGCAAGCTGTTTTTAGTCATCTTTGCTGGGGAATCATCTTTCCCCCCTATTAGCCCTGATTGGGATTCTCCGCTGCTTTTATTTAGTAACATTTTCATTATCTCCTCATCTTCTGTGCGGCGTCTTGCTGGCCACCCCTCTAGCTCC
Source organism: Hemerocallis citrina (assembly GCA_017893485.1). Classification (NCBI taxonomy): domain Eukaryota; kingdom Viridiplantae; phylum Streptophyta; class Magnoliopsida; order Asparagales; family Asphodelaceae; genus Hemerocallis; species Hemerocallis citrina. The sequence goes on from CM030365.1 coordinate 184,036,111, forward strand.
TCCATTTCCCCTTTCTCTGAGTGTCGTAGCACTGTTCCACCATCTCCATAGCTAGGGTTGGTGCTCTCCCTTGTTTGGGCCGTTTCCCAGTGCGGATTGTTTTTAAGGCCCATAGACCTAACATGGGTAGAGTTGTCAAAAAAAATTATTAATAAAAAGGGTTTTAACCCCATCAATGGGCCGCCTTCGTCTGGGCCCATGAGGCCCAGATTCGAGAATCATCCATGAGTGGGTCTGTTTGGTTGGAGGGGAATGGAGGGAAGGGGAGGGGAGGGTGGGGTTTTTTTATTACTTTTCTTGTTTGGTTCAATTTTTAGGAGGGGAGGGGAGGGAAATGGGGGGGGGGGTGCAACACCCCTCCTGAGCCAATTTTGGCTCCCCTCCAAAAGTGGGGGATTTGGAAGGGAGAGAAAATAGGGCTAATTTTATAAAGTGGCATGACTAAATTGCCCTTTTTAAAAATTTAGTCATTTTAACTCAGTCATTTTAACTGCTATATATTAACTCAGTCATTTTGTCACCGTGGCTTCTGTGATTGAGCCTTTCTTGACAGCTCAGCATAGAGATAATCCGACCAAGGTTGATATTTACTGCTATAGTTCTTTGTGATAATGCTCTGTCCAATCTCGTAACTTTTCCCCTACTTCAATTTTTAGTTGTAGAATATTGTCAGTTAAAGAAACATGGTCTGGCTATTGAAACCTCATGTTTGATTTTTTTGCAGGATTTTTCCCCAAAATTAATTCCTGGTGCCTGTATTGATGTCCTTATAGGGGTAGATATTTTGATAAATGGACAACGACATAAATATGGTTTAGAGATGAAATGAGTAGAAAATATATCTTATCTGTATCTTTTAAATTTGTTTGTAGGGAAGAAAAGAAGGGAACAACCATAGCGATGCTAATACAATTCCTTATTGGGTTTCTTCTCAACTGTTGGCATTGGTAGGTCCTTAATTTTTTTGGTGATATGACTATTTTTCCTTTGTATCAGTTAACCTTGCGTGCTTTTCGTGTGTCCAACAAAAATAGCCAATCCTTTTTTCCTTTCTTCTGATGGGCCCTCTCAAATGTTAGACTAAACTACTGTACCCTGTGATGATCAGTTTTCGTACAATAAAATCTTTATAATGGGCAACTAAAGGATATTGTGAAAACAACGGAGATCTGCTTAAGTGTCAGTACTCTAAAATTGTTGCCTAATTCCTAGGAAAAAGAAACTCATTGTTAATATGTAAATAAGCAAATTATGCTAATCAGAAGTGCAATGGTGGAGCATCTAGAAGGGAACAAGCAAATTATATAACATGGTTCAAAAATTCAGTATCAGGGTCAGTGGTTGTCTCTGATTAATTGGTATATCAGACATAGCAGAAGTATAGTTAGGCAATATTTTGATATGTTATGCCCTCTCAATATTTTGATCTATTATATCCTCTCAGTATCAGTCGATATTTGAGACAATGCTATGTAGGCAAGCTCATTCTACTGTGTGTGTTAGACGTGGCTTCTAGAGACATTGAGTCCACACTATAATTCAAAACAAATTTCATAACTTCTTGATCAATGCGACATCTAATAGCCTGTATGCATATGCTAATAGTGCAGATGTATGCATATGCTGATAGTGCTAATAGTGCAGATGTATGCATATGCTAATAGTGCAGATGTATGCATATGCATTTTACAAAGAAGAAGAGAAGAATGACCCAGAGTTTGCAAAGAAGCTTGCATCTCTTGCTGAAACAGCCTCCTCATTTCAGCTTTTTTATTAGAAAGATTGGAATTACAGTCCACCATTACTTTATAAAAGTAATTTGCTAGTTTCATGTCAATGTATGAATTTCTTATTATATGCAAAAGGGTATAAAAGTAATTTTATTATAAAATCCATTCCCTTCCCTTGTGAACCAAACAAGAAAATTATTATTTTCCCTACCCTCCCCTCCCCTCCTTTGAACCAAACAGAGTTTTCATTAAATCCCTCCCCTCCCTTTTCCTCCCCTTCCCTCCCCTCCCCTCCTTTGAACCAAACAGACCCTAAGGGTTCCTTTTCCCGCCGCTTCTCTTACACTATCTCTTCTTCGTCTTCCTCCCCTCTTTCCAATCCTCTCCTTTATCCCCTTCAATGTTATCAGTGCCTTCAATCTGGGAACGTTAAGAAATACTGTTCGTTCAAGATGAAATGTTTATTTTGTCTCAAGTCTGGTCATGCGCGTTCGCGTTGTTTCGCTCTTCAGAAAATGTTGGGACTCACTTTAGGAGCTCCCATATCGGAGCAGGTTCTCGCGGCTCTCGACTTTCCATCCCTGCAGCGTAAGCTAGATGAGGAACAATCCTCCAAAGCCAAGAAGATGAAAGTGGCTTCTAAATCCCCTTTACTTCCCACTCCTCCTTTAGCTAGTCGTCTCTCCGACAGCACTCCCCCTCCTTCTCCCGCTCTGTCGCCTTCACAAGCTCTCCCCTCAAAGTCGATTGTTACGCAGGTGTTCATTCCAAACAAAGAAATATCGAATAGGTTGAAATTTTTCGACACCTATGGAGCTATTTCGTTCAGTTGAGGTTCGATTCCCATGTTCACTTTAAACTCTTTCCTTAGCATTCCATGCAATGTTAAAGAGTGGGATTGGGTTCTCAGCTCCTGCTTTGATAGCGATGTAGTTATCCGCTGTCCTTCCCCCAAAATTCTAGCTGAATTGATCAATAACTCCTCCCTCGCTATTGGCACTATCTCTCTTTCCAGACACAAAATAAAAAAAAGTGATGATGTAAATAATGGGAAAATGAACTTCAAATTACTTGATTTCTTATTGTTAGGCGATCTTAGGCGTGTAGAACAAGATGAGCGGTCCGGATTTTTCATGGGGGCTCTACTTCGTAAGTGCACACAAAAGTGGTGCACAACGGAAGAAGACTCTCTCTCTCTCTCTCTCTCTCTCTCTCTATATATATATATATATATATATATATATATATATATATATATATAACCATGAGTATGGATCCTAATCTCTTTTCTATGAGATTCATCTTGCTGGCAACTTTGAGCTAGGCTGACCTAAACGATATGTCAATGTTTCTTCTGGTCTTGAGAAAGTTCCTTATTTAATTCTACCTTAGTTCGATGCATGAAATAATGAACTGTGGGTATGATGTAAACTATGAGTTTTCTGTAAGATGCACGGAAGCTCACTATATGATAACTTTAGACTCGTGAATATAATGAGGCACTATGTTGTATTGTGTGGTACTTTCGTAGAACATCAGTACATGAAGAGGTTATTTCTATGTTGAACTTGTGGAGGATAATACTATGATGCCTAAAGGCACTGGAGCACCTGAGATAAGTATGACATAATAAAGGAAATTGACTTTTCCCAACATTACTACTTTTCTAAATTTAATTAATGTTTATTTTCCCTCTCATTTTAAGGTTTGATACAATTCTCACAAAGGACACCAACTTAATCCTCAATAATTGTATCTTTATTTAGAATTGTATTAAACCCCAAAATGATAAAAACAAACGTCAATTAAATTTAGAAAAGTAGTAATTCTCGAAATGTCAAAATTTCTAAAGTATGTCATGTCTACATGTCTCAAGTGTTTGAGTACCTTCAGAGACCATTGAGTCATCCTCCAAAGGTTCTGTATAGATACCTATTCTTGTCTTGTACTGATGTTCTTTGAAAACGCTATGGAAGAATTTACCTGTATTCACTAATTTCAAGTCATCACTTAAATGAGCTTTCATGCATCCTACAAAGACTCTGTAGTCTTCATTATATGATATATCCACACCATTATTTCCTTTATTAAACCGAGGTTGAATTCATCCTCTTAACTCAGGCAAGATGAGCAGACGAACTATAGATGGTTGAGATCAAAGTTGCTAAGATGAATCTCAATAGAAAAGAGATTTGGATCCATATATCTGAACCCCCCTCAAACACACACAAAAAACATGTTTTTTAAAAAAATAAAAATATTCAGATTCTTATATGATAGTGATTTAAAGTCACAGAGAAGAGAATTTCAATAAAATATAGTCCCTAAAACGTTCAATATTGAAGCAAGATGCTGATAAAGAGATTGCTTGAAAAGCGGATGAACACTATGCTATGTTGGAGAGATGACATGAGAGAGATGACGTGAGGAAGAAACAAATAACTTGTGTGAATTTCAAGAGAATGCTTTTTAAATTTGTGTGAGAACAAAAGAACAAGGGTTTTCTGAACACACACACACACAAAACATGTTTTTTAAAAAGTAAAAATATTTAGATTCTTATACGACAGTGATATAAAGTCACAGAGGAGAAGAGTATTTCAATAAAATTTATTCCCTAAAACATTAAAAAACGAAGCAAGATGCTAATAAAGAGATTGCTTGAAAAGCGGTTGAACACTATGCTACGTTGGAGAGATGACATGAGAGAGATGGCGTGAGGAAGAAAAGATACCTTGTGTGGATTTCAAGACATGAGGAATGCTTTTGAAATTTGCGTGAGAACAATAGAACAAGGGTTTTCTGAGTTGTACAGAAGAGAAACTGACACGCAAGTTTTAAAAATCGTTTTTTCCCCTTACACATTTTAACATATCAAAATTAACTAGAGCTGCTCATCAGTAGGTCATTTATAGCCAATGTTGAAACTAAAAAATATTGAGAATTTCTCACCTTCTCCTGTAACTAGTGTTTCTCGCTGGATCACTCCTTTATAAATGACCCAGATGACCTAGAGTGAGGTTCATATTGAGATGGAGACATTATTTCCAAGAGATTTTGTCCTTCTAAATATTACTCCTCTAAGGATAACCCACCGAATCATTTTAAGGAGATATCAATTATAAGATCATGATTTGACAAGGGAGGAAACAGAGAGATGAATGAACAAAAATGAATAAATTCATTACTCAAATGTACACTGAACACTTAATGGTTAAATATAGAGTAGTGATATAATAATAGGGTTGGGACAAAGCGGGGTTTCCATGGAGGCAAAAGTCAGTATTGGGAGTCTGCACATTTGGGAATTTAGACGGCACTAGTAGTTGGCACCAGAATCGATAAGCTTCGTTGCCATTACAAAAAAAGGTGGCCCTTGGCAGAGAAAGGTGGAAATATCAACTAATGAAAAGTTGACCAATCATTTCGACTATACACATTATCACTCATATATGTGGCTGACCTTGAGACAGTAGGTATCAAATTTGGTGTCCCAATCTTGCGTTGTACATATCCTGATTTTATTATCTCTAGTGGTATAAAATTTATTGTGTTTATGTCAAATATTCTTTTATTTTTATAAATATAATAGTTTTTAACACGAGATAGAAAGAAAAAAATTCCTATTGTAGCTATGCATATGAGATATTTATTACATAAGTGTCAAATACACACCTAACATCAAATAGTTCATATAGCTATATATACAGTGGGCACATTCTGAAAGTTCCAAATATATATACCTTAGGAGTTCTTCCTGTTGTCTAGTGTGCTTATTGTTCATCTCTCTCTCTCTCTCTCTCTCTCTCTCTCTCTCTCTATATATATATATATATATATATATATATATATATATACCAGTATTCTGTTTAAAACTTTTAATGGAGGACATGGTGTATTATGGCTTATGAGATCTGGAATACTGTTCTTTCTAAATAAATGGCGTTCTTGCAATGTTGGAAGACTTCCTGTGTTCTGAGAATTTGTCATGCATTCTGAAATTTTGTTGTTCAGGACCATCGAGTTGATTTTGAGCCATTTATTGAGGATGAAGTCCCATTTGACAAATATTGTCAGTCCATGGGAAAGGATGGCACATGGGCAGGCCATATGGAATTGCAAGCAGCTTCTCTTGTTACAAGAAGAAATATCTGTATTCATCAGGTAAGTACCCAAAATTGTTCAGAAGTCACGCTGAAGTATATTAATGTACTGTAGTCAGAACTGGTTAATCTTACAAATCAATTATAATATCTTTAGCATATACATCTTGTCAAACATTGAAGTTAAATCATTACTTTTGGTTTATTTGACAATTATTTGCAAGATGTAAATAAGGTATTTTTTTTAGTTAGGGAGGACAGAGGAGGGGGGTATAAGTTAATGACCAAAAAAAATTGCTATATGGACCAATTGGTCATTGTACTTATCCTGGCTATGAAAATTGTGTCCTTACATAAACAATTTAACTAATCCTTCATGTTTTTGCACTACAGAACTTATAAAGGATAAACAAGGGAACTCTATTACTTTCTTCATTCAAGTTAACTGATTGTAATCAAACTTGGCTAATAGTTAAATCATTGGATATTGATACCTATTGTATCATACCATTAGTGAATATGTATCTGTTACTCCAAAGCATGTTCCCTTTAGATAGATAGACCCTTAGACCTCACCTTTATGTGCGATAGGAATCACTTTGTGTTACATGTTTCTCTCTCTCTTTCTGCATGCGGGCACACGTGCCTGCATGCAAACATGTACACTCATTAGGTAGGTTAGGAAGGTCTAACAATTGCATGGATGAAAATAGTTTGGGGAGTTTTGTTGAATCTTTAAAACAACAAGAGTGTCACAAATTCTATGCCTATGAACCTTGCGTGACAATTATAGAAGACTGATTACATTCAAATATTATTCTGTGATTACTTTTATAACAAATTAGAGGAGGTTCTTCATCCTCCTGTATCTGTTTCTGGTCAAAACTCTTAGGCCTTATTCTGTCTGGTGTAAGACTGAGCATTTCATTATCAGTTATGATTTTTTTTATCGGAACTAGCTAACTTGAAGTTGCTTAAGGTAAAGACATAGAAATATTAGTACTGGAAATGATTTGGTCTCCGTCGATGCTGTGCAACCTGTACAAAATCTTATCTAGCTACTATACAACATGTTTATCAACGGAGATGACTAGGACTTGCGATGGGTCATATTCAGGTTAGATCGTAAAAGATTCACTGACTGATCCACTAACCTTTTAGAAACCAAATTCGATATAGTTGGGTTGGGTTCAGATCAGGTATATGGCTAATTACCACTTCTATAGATGACAATTGGAAGTTTATGAATTATGGTCCGGAAACAACAAAATATGAATGGGTAACATATTCACCCTTAAATATTGGTTGGATTTAGAGCGGAATCGGGCTCCATTGCTACTTCTAGAAACGAAAATTGGAAAACTTTGAATTGAAGTTTAGAAACATCAAGGGAGATATATGGGTAATACAAACACAAAAATTCTGGTTGGATACAGTTCGGATATTGTGCTGTATTTTCCCTCTTTGAGTTGACAACTGAAATTAAATAGATTTAAGTCTTAAAACACCAAGGAAAATGAATTGTCACACACACACACACACTTGAGTTAAAAAATTGGGACAACATTGAGGGTTTGATTTTGCAAAAAAGGAGCATATTGGGTGGGATCCCTAACTTTTTCCTTCTTTTTCCAGTTTGTCCAAGATGCTGCCCTTTTCCTGTTGCTACCCACCACCCCTCTTGTCTCTGTTTTCTCTATCCATTATCACCGTCTCCGTTGCTGTTGCCTTCTCTCCCCTCATTTCCAGGCTCCTTAACATGACAGTCTCTGATATACCACCAATGTACTACAAGCATTACTATTGACTTCTCCAATGCACCACCTTCATTTTGAAGGCATCATTGTCCCCATAATTGATTATGGTTTCTACCATGAAAACATCCTCATTTGTTGTTTCTTCTTGGTAGGGCTAGGTCTTTGACTCTTTGGCCATTGTTCCGTTTGTTTTGTTAAGATCACTTGAAGGGATCAACAACACAGATAGTGGGAAGAGAATGAAGAGAGAGTAAGAGAGAGAAGTATTTTATGTTGAGGGAGAGGGTCAGGAGAAAGAGACAGATGAGAGAGAACCCTTATGAAAACTGCTTGTCAGATTTGTAGAATTGAACGGTTATAAAAACTGATCAAATAGTTAATTACGTAATTTCTCTGGATGGAATAAAAATGGGGGGACACAAACCCTTTATTTTTGCTTAGTTGTATACACATGTCCACCCATATGAGCTAATGACATACCACATTTTAGTGAGTGGAAGAATTATCTCTCTTTTGTTTGTCATCTCGCATAAACATTTGAACTAATCATTTAGATATAAATTCTTAACGTTCTTGTGATACAGACTTATGCTTTATTTAATGGCATGCCTCATTTACTTGAGTGGAAGAGTTATGCCTGTTTTGTTTGTCATCTCGCACAACCATTTGAACTTATTATCGAAACATTTCAATTATTAAAGTTTGTTTGATGACAATGTGGAGACATACTTATCCTTTATTATTTATTATCTCTTCTAGTATTTATTTGCTCTTTTTTCTTATTGTGCAGGCTATGTCTCCTCGTTGGTACATTAGAAATTTTAATGGCAAGGAAACTAGTATGATACATCTGTAAGTTTTATTAAACCTTCACAAAATAAATTATACTAGTTAAATTTTTAGCTAACATAGTTGTGTATGTATCTAACTGTGTACCTTATGAAAGAATTTGCTAAGAAATTTAGCATTGAACCAGTTATATCGATGATTCCGATGGAAAGAAATAGATTAAAGAAAAGTAGAAAAGATCATTCGTAACAAATAATTACTAACGAATCTAAAATTTAGTTACTTCTGTCAGCAAAAAAACACTTCAATGCTAAATATTTTGTTACTTTGTCTTGAGTAGGATTTACTGTAAGCAGGATTTAGTGTAAGCGACTATATCTAATCATATACCTTAAGAAAGAATATGCTGTGAACTTTAGGATTAAATCAATTATAGATGAATTCCGACCGTAAGAAAAAAGAAGAAAAAGTTCTAAAACAAATACATGATAATTAATTTAAATTCTAGTCACTTCTGTGGCAGCAAAACACTTTAGGCTTGAATGTTATTAATTTGTCTGAGTAGGGTTTAGTGTAAGCTAACATTGTTATCTTCCCCATATTTTAAGTCCACTTTCCAATAAAATCATTGCATTTATAAATTATCTGCGTAGTCCCTTTTGACAGGGAAATTTCTTTCCCGTACTATTGAAGTCCTTTAGGTAATACTAGCTTTTGGCATGTTTATGACAAATCTTTGGTGAAGAGAGATTTTTAGGAAAATGATGAATATTACTAGAATATATGCATTTGGCATTTGAATGCTAAAACTATTTTTATTTAGCAGAATATGGAACTAGTTCATATGCTTGATGTTACAGTCACAGTTTTATATGTGATACTCCTTGCTTACAATTTTTTTGCAGACCTGACTTTTTCAAAAATCTTTTATACAATAAAGTCTCACGAGATCTAATCGACACAATACATCTTTCACAGTAATATAAATGGTGACTGCTGTGCTGTATGCATATTTCTATTATCAGTAGAATATCATTTTGTCACTTCTAGTTTTCGCTTTGTTAGTCACCCAATTGGACTTTTCATCCAGGAGTTACCACGATGGTGAACACTACAACAGCGTTAGGCTCGTTGAAGATTCTTGTGAAGGACCTGCCATTGTTATCAAGGTTGTATCTGTAAAATTTCTTTAAATAGCATTAGTATAATTTTGTTTGGCCAAAACTCTTTTCTTACAAAATATCTAACTTTAGATTTTCATATTCACAGGTTGATACAAATATTTCTGCAGTGGACACCAACAAAAAAGTAACCGTGAATGAATTGAGAGGATCCTTCCATAATTGTTTATTTGATTCGGGAGCAGTTAAATTGGTCATAGCAGGAACAGGTTGTACAGATGTCAGTAAAACAGAGCAGGTGACAGTTTATATCTGAATAATAATAAAATTCTTATATTAGAGGTGCTTTTCTGCAAAATTGTCCTTAAGATATATTTGTTGCCAGGTTCTACAAGATGTTGGTGGTGATACTTATGCTGCAATTGAATTTCTTATAGAGTTTTTGTGTTTTGATTCTTGGATGATTGAGAATGATGTAGTGACCCTCTATTTATACTCAAAGGTGGAAGTGTCTAGAGCCCCATAATAATGCTCCACTAGCACACCACCCAACCACATGTATCTTGAGCCTTGCACCTTCACAAACTTTCTCATTCTTGAGCTTTGTACACTTGCCATGGAAAGTGTGGAGACTAATTAATTTTATGGGAGAACTAAACAATTCTCAAGTGGTCTAGAATATCTCTAGAATTCACCAAGGAGGCATAACATAACAATATACTCTATCCGTTTCAAAATATAAGTCATTCTAGCCTTTTAATTTGTTTCAAAATATAAGTCACTTTAGGTTTTCGAGGCAAATGTCCTGGCATTCTTAAATGTCCATGAAGTACTTTTTACGAGATTTCCAATTTTACCCTTATATTTTTTATAAAATGAGTAATACTAAAATTATAGAGGGCAAATTGGACATTTTACAATTGATAGCTCATTTATGAGTTTCAAAAACTAAGAATATTAGTACTTTTTGTCAATCCTATGTTTTTCCTTAATAGGCGTGTAGAAACCTAGAATGACTTGTATTTTGAAACGGAGGGAGTATGTAGAAACAACTAGTATAATTGTCTTGTGAATGCTTGACCATTTTGTTTCCTGTACATAAGAAACTTTTAGGACTTAAAATTTTACTTATTTTTGTTCCTTTTTTTTTGGCTGGTATTCAGTTTTGTTTCATGACTGGAAAGTTTTTGCATAGAGAAGTGGGCGGGATTCTCTGAGAGGACGGAAAAAATCCTGGAAAAATTCCTCTTTGTAGTTTACTATCTTATCATCAATAAGGCTCACTTTCTTCTCAAAATTCTCATCCTTCATAGTTATTAGATCATATACTTCATGAGAGTATCTTCTGCAAGATTCGAGCTTTTTAGATACGGTAGTTCTTACCCCCTATGGCCCATCTTCTGTCAAAGTGATCACAGCTAGGCTTCACCATCACACTTTTCAATCTTCATCTAGAGATATTTCTTTCTCTCTTCTTCGGATGTTATCTAAACTTGGATCAAAGGACTTACACCATTGTCCATGTCCGTGTCTGTGGCCGTGGCCATGCCCATGGAGTGTCATGTGGGTCCTGCCTTTGCAGATAACGTACAGTCTACTGAGGGTGACTTCTGTTGGTTGCCTTCTTGTAATATCAAGACTCTAGATGGTGTTGATGATACCCCAACATATATTTGTTTCATATATTTTCTACAATTGTAAAAAATCATGTGTATCAACATCTTTTGCATCATGGAGAATACCGACAGGATAGTTAACTTTATGCTGGTGGTGGCAACCCAGAGTAAGAAATGAAAGGGATGAAGAGATATTGGGGAGAAAGAAAGCATTCAATTCTTCAATGACTCAATTCACTGAAAAAAATATTGTTCTCGATTCATAGACACTTAAGAGAAATTAGCTTTAAAAAACCTTATCCAATCACTCTAAAAGAGAAAACTAAGGATAGGATCTTATAATTCAATTTAATTCCAAACAAGTCCAAGTACTTTAGACTAATCTTGAATATTTAAATGCATTCTGTTAAATAAGACTTGCAAAAGGAATAATAAATAAAAGGGATTTTTCTAGAAAGGGTGACTCACAATTCACTATTTCCATATACAACGCCCACAATGTTGGGCTCACTCCAAAAACAACACTCCGTTAAGGTTTGTTAGTTTAACCCTACACCCTTCAATTAAACATACCCCAATTATTTCCTACTTTAACTCAACCTAAAGATATGAAATGAGGAGTATGAGATAAATTTGGGTATTTACTGGTGAAAAACATATGGGGCGAATATGGAGTAACAAGTTGGAGAAACGCTAAAGTAATTGAGATGGAGATTAGTAATGTTGAAGAAGAATGGGGGTGGGGTTTCTAGGGAAAAGGAGATGGATTATCATTTATCAACCGTTGGGTATAATGGGAAAGGAGAGAGTTTCTCAGCCGTTGGATACAAGAGACAGAGGGAGGGGTAATTTAGACATTCTACTCTCCTCCTGTTAGAGTTATTAGAATATTCACCATTGTTTTAACACCAGATCACACAAGTGTTGTTTTTGGAGTGTGCCCAACATTCTGGGTGTCTTATTTGGAATTTAAAGAATTGTGAGTGCCCTTTTTGGAAAAAGATAACCCTAAATAAAATTGCCCAAAAATCTATCAAATCTGTTTAGATGGTTGTGCATCATGGAGAATCCTTAGATCAAAGTTTGCCTACTATGATGATAGACAACTGATCGAGGATGAGGATTTAAAAAATTGTAAATGCCCTAGAGTTCTGAATTAATGTTTTTTCTTGATGTTTATTATCTGCTTTGTTCTTAAAGGTTCAAGATTGCCCAGCAGATGATCATGATGGGAAAAGTGAACTGCCGGGAAGTAGCGGAAATGGAAACTGACATCCAATCACTTCAATGTCAGAGTGATGATAAGGTACAAATCAAATGGATCAATCATATGTCAATTTAATTGGAGATTTTTTATTCATACATATTCACCCTTTTATGAAGAAACTGGCAAGAGATAAAAAGCAGTCATTTGAATCAAAGAAGAAGAACAAGCCTTCAGGAACACCTGTAATGTATAAATTCTCTCCTTTCTTTTTTAATCTCCTGTTGCTTTCTTCTTAGAGAAATTTCAAGTTGCAGTATAAATTATAATCTTCAAATCAGCTAATTGAATTGAATATTTGTTTTCAGTTATTGTTTGCTGTAATGAATTTTCCTCTATTTCTAATTTTGCAATGCAATCTAGGATAACCAAGATTTTGTGACTGAGTTATATCTCGACTCCATTTGTTGCAAGCAATTTTATCATGTACACTGTACAGAGATTTTTTTTTAAAAATGTTGAAGAAATGGTAAAGAAGTTGACCAATTGGAGAGCCGATCCCTCTGTTCTCAATTCATATTTAAATTGCAACCACCTCATGAAGCATTTTCCTGTGTCAGCATTTATCAGAGTACATATGCATTGGTTGCTTCCAACTATCTTGTAACCTTTTGTCTTACTCTATTGAAATGCCCAAATTCTTTGAATAAATATTTAGACGCTATAGATATAGGGATAATCTAAGGCTATATTTGGTATTGTAGTTTGAGTGTACTGTACATTATGATATACTCAGTGAATTTGTTGTATGAGTGGAATTTGTTTTTACATTTTGGCTGGGAATGAATATCATGCTCCTAGGATGTAATATCCTACTTTCGTACTTTTCTTGTTTGATTGTGATCTTTTTAATGAAATGCTGGGAGGCTCTTACCTCTCCTCTTTTGATAAAAAAATTAAACAAAAGGTTATTTATCATGAAAAAATGCTTGATCAAATTCAACATTTTGGCGTGGAATTTTATCATGCTACTAGTTTTTTTTTCATTATGATCTTTGTGATGAAATGCAGGGAGGCTTTTACCTCCTCTCGTTTGATAAAAAATTTAAACACAAGTTTATTAACAAACATTTAGTTAGTAAAGAAAAAAATCCTTTGAGTTGAGATTAATCTGAGGGTGCTAAATCATTTTCTTTAAAAGTTAAAAGCGCTTCTGGAGGTGTGGTGTGGAAAAAAGGGAGATCCAGTTTTGGAAAAGTGCTCTGCGGCAGTGTTCTAAAAAGCGGCCTAGGCGGCCGCCTAGGCGTTGGGCGGCCCCCCAACGCCTCGACTAGGGCCTAGGCGTTTAAGAAAATCGGCAACTGGTGCTAGGCGGCAAAAATCGTGTCTAGGCGGCGATTAGTCGGTCTAAGCGGGTCTAGGCGGACTAGACCCGCTTAGACCGCTTCGGGTGTTTAAGTATTAAAACATGGGGACCCGACCCGCTCTTCAATATTTCTCCTCTAATCTCTAAATCGCTCATCACAAAATTGAAAATTCCCGTAAAAAAAACCCTAAATCAACTATTCTCTCTCAAACCCCCAAATCAACACTGCGTCCCTTCTCCTCCGCCTCCATCCTCCTTCGCCTCTCTCCTCCTTCGTAGCTCGCAGCGCGTTCAGATTCTCCCTCCTTCTTCGCCTCCCTCCTTCGCAGCTCGCAGCTCGCAGTGTCTTCGACACTTTCTCCGCCTCCCTCCTTCTTCGCCTCTCTCCTCCTTCATAGCTCGTAGCGCTTTCAGTTTCTCGCTCCTTCTTCGCCTCGCTCCTCCTTCGCAGCTCGCAGCGCCTTCTATTTCGACACCTCCTCCGCCTCCCTCCGACGTCAACACTACAGTAAGCGCGCGATCTCTCTGACCTTTGCAATGTTTTATTACTTTATATGATTCTATCATACACTTGGAAACATTTCTACTAAGTATTTTATTGTTTCCATTTTAGTTTTATTTTTTGGAAAGGTTTTTCATTTTAGTTCATTCAGAAAATTTTAGAGAAGTATTTGTCAGCTCTTATTCCGACATCCGTAATCTGCTAGTGTGTATATTTTCATTTTGTTTGTATTTATTTTGAAATTAAATAAAACCCTGGACTGATAGCCACTAAATTTTGCGATGAGTTATCCGTTATGTAGAAACTAGAAAGGCAGTAAAGATATTTGGAGAAGACATGAAGTCTATAGCTCTCACTCTAATTTTGCGATGTTTTGTAATATCTTTGTAGTAATGTAATGCCAATGAACTAGATGGCTGTACCATTGGTCCATTATGTATAGTATAACAGTATAAGCAAATAGAGAAATGCATTGCTGTCCATAGACTCCATACTACCAGCACGGCAGCACCACATTTCTTACTTCTATTCTATATAAATCAAACTAACAGGAAGAAGAGAAATCAAGAGATGAGCAATCATAGAATCTAGCACAAGGATAAACACCCTCGTCATAAGAAACTTAGAAACTGTAGTTTTCTACTACAATGTCAGTGAAGAATACTGAACTATACATTCTTGACTTGTTCCATTTCGAATATACAAAAACTCGCAAACAGAAGTGATTCTGTTTATGTAAATCACTAAATTTAAGAATGTTTGAATGAAAAAGTGCGATTGATAATTTAATTTGGTAATTTGATGTTCTTGTTTGTAGCACTGATTTTTTCTTCATACAGTAAATGGCTGAAAATTTATCTTCTGCGGCATCTAATGCAATGACCGATGCGGAAGGTGTTGTGTTAAAACGTGATTCCGAAGATGTTAGATGGGAGTACGGTGTGTTAGTGAATCCCAACAACTTGGATAAAATTCAATGTAAGTTATGCAAGAAGGAGATGAGTGGAGGAGTCTATCGATTGAAGCATCATATTGCGAATATTAGAGGGCAGGTGGCCCCATGCAGAAAATCGAGTGAGGAAGATAAAGCCAAATGTAAAGCCGCGATCGAAGAAGGAAGAGCTAAAAAGAAAAATAAGCAAAAGCACTTGGAGGAAGTTAGAGGAGAAGTTGTAATAACTGATGAAGGGCTTCAAGAAGAAACCGAGGATGAAGGATTGAGGAAGAGGCCACGAATTCTTGGGGCTATGGATAGGTTTACATCGGGTATCAATCCCGATTCTTCTGCTTCATTGGATGCAAGAAAGAAGACACGACAGCAAAGTATCCATGATGCAATTTCTAAGGAAAGATCAGAAGAAGTGCATCGATACTTGGCTCGGTGGTTGTATGGAGGGGCCGTTCCTTTAAATGCTATTGATAATGATAGCTTCAAAAGATTTTGTGAAGCGGTTGGCCAATTTGGACCGGGTTATCAACCTCCTAGCCAACATCTTTTGAGAGAGCCTTTGCTAAAGGAGGAGTATGCACGAACAAAAAGCTTGCTTAAGAAGCAAGAAGATGAGTGGGCAAAGAATGGTTACTCAATCATGACCGATGCTTGGACCGATCGGAAAAGAAGAAGTATCATGAACTTGTGTGTGAATTGTAAGGAGGGCACAACTTTTCTTTCTTCCAAAGAAGCTTCCGAAGACGCCCATACCGGTGATTACATATATCAATATGTTAACAAGTGTATACTAAATGATGTTGGGGCGCCAGAAAATGTGGTTCAAATTGTGACGGACAATGCATCAAATAATATGGCGGCAAAGAATTTGTTATTGGCAGAAAGACCAAACATATTTTGGAGTTCATGTGCCACACACACCTTGAACTTAATGCTTGAAGCAATTGGCAAGGAACCCAAGTTCAAAGGAGTAATTGATAAAGCCAAAGCTTTCACTATCTATATATATTCACATCATGCTACCTTGTCAATGATGAGGAATTGCACAAATAGAAGAGATATTGTGAGGTCGGGGGTGACTAGATTTGCATCTTCTTTCTTAACCTTGCAAAGTTTGATGAATAAAAAAGAAAAGTTGAGAAATATGGCTACAAGTAATAGGTGGGAAGCTTGCAAATACTCAAAGACTACTAAGGGAAAAGCGGCATATGCTACGGTGTTGAGTATGGCCTTTTGGAATGGTGTAACATTATGTTTGAGGGTGTTTGCTCCTTTAGTGAAGGTTCTTCGACTTGTTGATGGGGATAAGAAGCCATCAATGGGCTTTTTATATGGGGAACTAAAGCAAGCAAAAGAAGATATCAAAGTTGCATTCAAACATGTTGAGGCAAACTATCGGCCGATTCTTGATATTATTGATAAAAAAGCTCAACATAGACTTGATAGTCCTTTACATTTGGCCGGCTTTTTATTGAATCCCTACTACTTTTACAAAGATGCAACCATAGGAGAAGATCCTATTGTCATGGATGGTATATTTACTTGTGTTGAGAAATTCTTCCCCGATGATTTTGACAAGCAAAGCATTGTTGTAAACGTGGAGTTGTTGAAGTATAAGAACAAAGAGGGTGGGTTTGGAAGAGCCTTGGCCGCGGCCGGGTGCTCCAAAAATGATGACAATTATGATCCAGGTATGAATTGTTAGTTACTTTTCTTATTAAGCGAATAAGCGTTGAGTTTTTTTTAATACTTTAAGTTTCCTTTACTCATATGTGCTTCATTGATTCTTTAATTATTAGTCGGATGGTGGTCCAATTATGGCAATCATACACCTAATTTGCAAAGGATGGCGACAAGGATTCTCTCATTAACTACGAGTTCATCCGGATGTGAGAGGAATTGGAGTACTTTTGAGGGAGTAAGTTCCTATGTAAATGATAACTTAGTAATTATGAGTCAAGGCTTTAACAATTTCTTAATTTTTTTAATCTTTTGTTTTTAAATGTAGATACACACAAAGAAGAGGAATAGACTAGATACGAAAAGGATGGAGCAACTCGTCTATATCAAATTTAATTTTAGAATCATCGACAAGAAGAGAAGGGAGAAGGAGGGACAAATAGAAATACTACTTCATAGTGATGCGAGTCGCGCACAAGGATGGATTGTTGATGGCGGCGATGATGAAGAAGTTGGGGAAGCGTCCGGAGCGGATAACACACTAGAACCTCGGAGAAGTGCAAGAAATGTTGAAGTAAGAGAGCTCCATGAAGAAGATTTTGAATCGGACGATGACACGGAAGACGAGGGATGTGATGAGGAATACGACTTAGAATCGGATGGAGAGCAAATCATGGATGGATATGGAGAAGAGGAGTTAGAGACTTAGTTTACTGTTGTCATTAAACTTGTTATTTGTTAAACTCTTACTGGCACTGGCAGTAGGTGCTTTTTACTCTTCCTTAGTTCTGTTTTTTTCTCCTTAGTTCTGTTTTTTCCTTCCCTTTTTTGATTGACCCAGAAGTCTAGTTTGCAAGTATTAGGTAAGTTTATTATGAAGCACCTTCATTGATAAAGATGAAGTGAATTTGTTCTCCCTTCTGAGCATACATTTTATTCAAGTGAATTTCCAAGTGTTTGCAGTCTTGTCATGGTTCTAAAGCAAGAATTCACAATAATTTTTGTTGTTTCTATGTACCATTCTACTCAATCAGTTTGCTTAGAACTACGGAGTTATCTTCTGGTACTTTATCTTGAGGAGAAACCAGACATCCCCAATGTTAATTTTTGCTTTACAGAATTTATACCATGTTATAGTAGTATAACCTTTATTCTGTTCCATGTTCTGCAGGAATTACTAACTATATATGTTTGGAATCCGATAATGAATCTGGAGATGGTTCCTCTAGAGGAAGTTTGCAGAGATCACTTTTTGATTCTGGAAATTTAATGGTAGGGTACTCTAAGATAAAATCCAGATTCTCCACATCTCCATGTCGTGTGGTTACTAGCTCTGAAAAAGACCATGTTGGATTTTGCTCTCCAAAAAGACAAGATGCATCTCCCAGTAGTGAAAATGATATGGAAGTAACTGCCAGAGATAATGACCTTAGTTCCTTTGATGGTTGCAGTGGTAGTCTTAAACTTTGTATGTACTGAGGTGAAATGAAATTATAGTTCAATTACATTTTAAACTCGTGACCACTGTTTGATAATTAATCTTATCCCAGACAACACAAATTTAATGCAAAGTTTAGGAGACAGTGCTCAAGATGATTTAGAGGATGAGGATGCCATTCCACAGGTAATTCTTATTTCTACCATGCATCTTTCTTTTTATTTTTTGCCGTGCACAAAATTAAAGATGATAAAATTATGAGTCTTACTGTTATTAGCTTGAGTGTAGACCTTAATGGTGTTTCTGTATTAGCCTCTTAAGGCACCATTCAAATGGACGGACAATTAATGCTCTTGGATTTTCTCCAGGAAACGGATCGAGCATCTAAAGGGTTGCTGCTGTTGTTTCATCATCAGTTAATACTGGCAACTTCACAGGAAAAGGTAATTCTATACTAAAGTATCTAAAGTATCTTATTAGTTCTCGTCATAAAAATAAAGATAACATTCTAATTATTCAATCAAGCAAAAAATCAACTGTAAATTTATGGCTCTAATAAAAAATCTAACCGTTTGACCCTTAATTTTAGGATGATATTTTCGTGCCTGAAGCCTAATTCCATTTTCAGACTAGTGTCCACTGATTGGTAAGGAGAATATTCTGACTGGGAGTTGCTTTGGAAATGAAACGAAACCAGGTATCTGTCATTGTCAATCACAATATCATCTATATTTCAATAGCCTACCTACAGTCAATAATTCATTGTTCCTAAGTTCCTAACTAGTAAGTTCTCAGATTCTGTACCTGGTTAATCTTTGTTAATGCTGCGGGTCATGAAAATCCTATTCTGTACTTATTCTGTATTTTTAAAGTAGTTCTGTAGCCACCTTTTCAACCATAATTCTATTTGTCGAGATAATACTATGACCTTGTTAATCAAGTATGGATTATCTGTTGAAACAATATAGGGCAACACTATTTGCAGTCTGAACTCTTTATCTTACTTATGCAATAATGTGTTCCTATTAACTCATGTTACACAAACTAGTGCTGCCCTTGATTGCTTATGCCTAGATCATAAACACAACATCAATTGAAAAAGCAGTTTAAAATTGATTGCTTATGCCCTTGATTGCTTATGCCCTTGATTGTATTTTGCAACTGGGAAGGTTATTGTTTATAATATCTTTACGATTCTGTTAAAGTTTATACCTCCTACTATCTTTTAAAGTATCTTAGTTGGTATTGCCCTTGTCAAGTGTTTCTTGTAAATATCATATCTTTATCATTACCCTTGCATCATTCTTCATGCCATACCATTAATCTTTAGGTTATTAACTTTTGAACATAGGGATGGTTGGATGAGTAACTTGAAGAAAAGAAGAGAGTATGAAACCATGATTGAACCATCTTGGCAGTTTGCACGATGAAGAAACATCAAATATAGAATGTATTGTTTCATGAGATCATCTATCAACTTTACATTATTCTTTCTGTAGAACTTGTATTCTTTTATGAGTAGCCACAATGTGGTTTACATTTGATATGGACAAGATAGAGTCCTCATGTTCACCGATACAATAATACACCGATTCGACTATGTGAAGTCCATCCTACAATTGCAAGGAAAAAAATTCAATTGTAAGAATGAGTAGCAAACTAGCAATAAAGAGTAAAAAAGGGTAACAAGTAACAACAAATGAACAAAACAAACCTAAAAGATCGATAAATAAATAAATAAATAAATAAATAAATAAATTAAAAAAACCGCCTAGCGCCTAGCCGCTTAATCTCCGCTTACAAGGTCTAGGCGCTAGGCCCCCATCGGCCGCCCGACTACCGCCTAGCGCTTTTTAGAACATTGCTCTGCGGTAAAACATTTCTATTCAGTTTCTCCAAATATCATGTGAAGCGTAAAAAGTACTTGGAGTCCTTTCACTGAATTGAATCCTCACTGTGAATCAAAATCGGAGCCCATAGCTCGGGTTATTAAGCACTGAATAATGTAAGTAATAAGGATCTTGTCTATGACTGGTGTGTGTTAGCCCTTTTGTTTTGTCATCATTCAGGACAAATTCTTGGAGATAACATTTTGCCATGTTCATGCATATGCACAAGCAAGCCCTAATGCACATCCCTAAGCACTAATGCACACTTTGGTGCGTTCAAGTTTGTCTACAGTTTAGGTCTCTTGCAGTGAAGTTATGATGGATTTAGCAATATCATAGATGACATGGCTATTCATTAATAAAAGCAAATTTGATGATTATTGTGTTATATTTATTCCACTGGTAGCTTATGATCAGTTTCAGTGTTGTGGAAAGTGGGAAAGAAGGATTAGGCTTTTAATAGCCAAGCACAAGGACTAGTTCCCAAACAAGACATTTTAAAATAATGAATAATAAGAGGATAGAGAGGAATCTAGAGAAGTGCACAACTTTAAAAAAAAATTAATAATAAATTTACGCTGGAAATATGTGACATAATTAGAAGAAACCTTAGAAGATTATGTCCTCTAAATCTCAAGGCTGGGATAAAGTGCTAGAAAGCCAAAGCTAAAGCAAGGAACTTCTTTTTTAGACAATGGCTGGCTTGGATTTTGCATTTAATTTATGCGTTTTCCGGCAGATAGCTGTTGACTAGTTGCTGGTGAGTTTTGGTTTATATATACGTAGATAGTAATGTTATGCTGCCTCGGTGTCGTTCCAGTAAGAACAACTATACTGCTCGGAAAGGCAAGAAAGAAACGAAGAAGGGTCGGAAAAAAGAAGCCACACCAGAAGTACCAAAAGCTCTGCCTGGAAGCCTGCCAGATGTGGGTGCTCTTTGCATCTGATGAGTGAGTTTAAGGTACACTATATAGAAAGTAGACTCTGCACTTACCATGCAATTCTGTAATTCAGTAACAATAATTTATTTATTGCCTCAAAGTAACTTCCCTGTTTTGGCATTAAACCCAATAACGTTAGTTTAGTCATATAAAATACTCTTGGAAAGTCACCAGAGTATAAATCATTTAACTTTGATTGTTCATGTTTTTCGGCAGGTTAGATCAAAATATATTTTTTTCCCTTTTCATTTTTTTTCCGCCTTATATTGCTACTTTTAAACTTTTTTCTTAACGTCTGTGACTGATAGGTTGTGCTGAATTATGCCTCAGCACATTTGTAGTTATGGGAAGATAACTCTATTGTCTCAAAGGAGAATGCAAATTGAGATACTTTTCCAACTTTTCGACCACTTAATCGGCTTTTACTTTTGTAACGGTAATACATTTTTATTTAACAATTCAGAATGTTCTCGGCTTGCCTTGCTTTAACGTTATCGTTTTTCTACAGATACCGATTGAACATATGGGCGGACCGCTTCTTCGGCATTATAAACTTTTTTGCTCCTTTGGGTCGCCAGATCTTTAGCATAAAACAGTGGATGAGGAACTATAGGTATTCATACCATAGCTAGAAAAACCTATGTTTTTAGCTGGAACTGTACTGATTCATGTAATGACAAGTATTATATGATTCTTTTGAATAATAGAAAGAACCTGTTAGCAAGGTTCTGAAATTATTTACCAAACTAACACACTTTCAGAAATTATTTACCCAACTGACCCACTGTCGAAAGTATTTATCAAAATAATCAACATTGTCTTTTCAGCTTTTTGGTTAAAAACAAAAGCAGGTCAGTTTGTAAAAAACTTTCAAAAAGTGAGTCAGTTTGGGAAAAAATTTCGATCAGCTGAGAGAAGAAACAAGAGAGAGGAAGAAAGAAGAAACAGTATAACCTTCTTAAAGAAACAATAGAAGACACATTCTGAGTCGTTTGAGAATGGCGAAATGGATTTTTTCTTAAATCTAGAAGCCACATTCTGAGTCGTTTGAGAATGGCGAAATGAGTTTTTTCTTAAGTCTAGAAGCCACATTCTGAGTCGTTTGAGAATGGCGAAATGGATTTTTTCGTAAGTGGATTCTTTTTTTTATTATAATTTTTTTTAATGTTTGTAATCTTTTGTTTGTTGTTTTGTGTGTAGGTTGGGGGAGGAGTTGGCGTTGATGATGTTGATTATAGTTCTTGCGTATCCCTTTACTTCTATGTTCTTCTACGTTTGAGTTCTTCTATATTTTTTATTTTTTGATACTCAAGAACTATAGAAGAACGTAGAAGTAAAGGGATACGCAAGAACTATAATCAACATTATCAACGCCAACTCCTCCCCCAACCTACAAACAAAACAACAAACAAAAGATTACAAACATTAAAAAAAAATTATAATAAAAAAAAAGAATCCACTTACAAAAAAATCCATTTCGCCATTCTCAAACTACTCAGAATGTGGCTTCTAGACTTAGAAAAAACCCATTTCGCCATTCTCAAACGACTCAGAATGTGATTTCTAGATTTAAGAAAAAATCCATTTTGCCATTCTCAAACGACTCAGAATGTGGCTTTTATTGTTTCTTCAAGAAGGTGATACTGTTTCTTTTTTCTTCCTCTCCCTTGTTTCTTCTCTCAGCTGATCGAATTTTTCCCAAACTGACCCACTTTTTGAAAGTTTTTTACAAACTGACCTGCTTTTGTTTTTAACCAAAAAGCTGAAAAAGCAATGTTGGTTATTTTGGTAAATACTTTCGACAGTGGGCCAGTTAGAGAAATAATTTCTGAAAGTGTGTTAGTTTGGTAAATAATTTCAGAACCTTGCTAACAGGTTCTTTCTATATCACATTGTTACTTTCTTTTATATTGTAATTTTTTGATCAAATTTATTTTTAGCCGATGTTTCTTTCTTTTATTATGTTGTAATTTACTAAGAATTGTATGTTACTTATCTATTTGATTAATTTGAAATTTTGTAATTCATAAAAAAAATTTATGAATATCTTTTTTATCTATATGTTCAACCCAACTGTTCATCATTTTCCTTTCCATTTATCTTTGTACACTCTATAAAAAAAAGCCTAACTTGTTGTCGGTGGAATGGTACTCAATTTCGATCTAGCTTTATTTCTGATATGGTTAAAAAATGGGGTTAAATCGGAACCATCCAAATCGGACACGAATCTTAAGGCCTGGAGGTAAAATGGTAATTTCACCTACAAACGAGTCTGAAATGGGTTCGGAGTCCTCTTTCCAAAAGGGCCCAACAACCCACGAACGGATCCACCTCAATTGGGTGCGGGTTCCAACCCGCAATAAACCCGGTCCAGCAGGATAGAATTAGGGTTTTCGATTATACTTACTCAACGACTCTGATTCACTCTATCCTTTCACTGGGAATTAAGGATTTTATTCCTAAACTAGTCCCAAAGGCAGCTATAAATATCCCTCATCCATCATCATTCAGAGGTAATCAATCTTTTGCCAGTTAACGCTCATTTATAATCTTTTCTGATTACTGACTTGAGCGTCGGAGGGTGCGTCGTCGGGATCAACCCCGGTGTTTCGCACTTTTTGCAGGTGAACGGCGGGAGTCAACGGTCAACTCTGGTGGAAAGGTTTCAGGTTTGACTGTTCGGTTTCTCTAAGAATCCACATATTCTATCTGTTTGCCCCCACACCGGATTTAGCGGTAACAATTTCCAATTGTTTTATAGGGTTATTTGTAATTTAGTCTCTCAATAGTGCTTCAGTTGTTGATTTATAATCTGGAATTATTATTAGGGGTTGGTTCTGATGGTGTCCAATTGACCATTCTATCACACACTACAATTTAAGGTATATCATACTATCTTTTAAGAGCTTGTATGGATTATTAGGACCCCATTAGGACATGAATAGGAATTTACTGTAAGGACCCTGGTGATTTCTTGGTATTTTTCAAAGTTTAAGGTCTAGAAGGATACTGTGTTAAGTTATCGGGTTCCTGTGCAAGATTAGATAGTTGGAGGATCTCGACAAAATACAGGGCAGCAACCAGCTGAATTCTCCAAGCCTTCTACAGAGAAAAGAACATTG
The DNA here is from genome assembly GCA_017893485.1 of Hemerocallis citrina. Classification (NCBI taxonomy): domain Eukaryota; kingdom Viridiplantae; phylum Streptophyta; class Magnoliopsida; order Asparagales; family Asphodelaceae; genus Hemerocallis; species Hemerocallis citrina. The sequence continues at coordinate 184,060,318 of CM030365.1, forward strand.
CTAAAAACGTGATTTTGTTATGTGCATAGGATGTAATACCCCGCAAAAATAGCATATGGCTATTTTGCATCGTAATCTGTGCGCAATTAAGAATTGCACACAATTATGTATTTTCTAATAACAATTGATTGTTATTGAGAAGTATCGGAATTATTGTTTACTTTATTTTATAATTTTGAAGAATTATTACGAGATAGTTTTAATATATTTTTGTATTGTTTATATTGTTAAAGTAGAGTTTTGGGGTTTATTTGAAATATATTTGAGATTGGGGGCTTATAGACAATTATCCCTTACATTATTTATTTATCTATTTATTTATTCATTACTTTTACAAAACCCCACCTCACCTTTTTCCTTCTCCTTCTTCTTTCCTTCCCCTTCCCATTTCTTCCCAGCCGAAAGAAGGAAACCCCCCGGCCTCCTCTTCTCCTCCCCTCCTCCTCCCGTTCGCGCCCAGCCGAAGGAAACAAAACCGCCCCTCCATCTTCTTCCTTCTCCATCTTCTTCCCATCCCGTTCCCTTCCCGACCCCCAAAACCGAGAACCCACTTTGGCGATCATTCCCCCGCTCGATTCCCCACCATTTCTTCGTTATTTCCGAATAAAAGTGACGGGTAGACTAAGTGAGGGATTCTCTATATGGTGGTAGCGTCGGATTTTCGAATGGATTCGGGAAGGTAAAACCCTAATTATTTTATTGTATAAAATTTAGTTGGGTTAATTTTTATTGAGTAGGAATGTTAGGGTAGAGAGATTTAGAGATATTACAAATTGTAGATGTGAGAAATTAGCAGATTTTTAGAGAGATTTCAAGTTGTTAGTAAAATAGGGTTTTGGGTTTGTAAAAGAGAATCATATGGATATGAATTAATTCTCGTATAGTAATAGAAATTGTAGTTGGGCTATTAGAATATTTTGGGGATGGTTTAGTAATTGTTTGGAAATAAGAATCTCGTCGGCATTAGTTTATTACGTGCATCGCACGTGTATATCCCAAGCGTTCAATAAACGCTTGTGTGATATTTGGGTTGTTGTTATTAGCTTTTATAATTGGTTTGGACGATTTGAGTGATTACGTGCAATGCGCGTGTGCATCCTAGGCGTTCAATAGAATGCCTGTGTGATATTGGAGTTAGTATTATTATTTTTCCGTAACTGTTTTTGGATGCTTGAGCCTTGATTGCTTTGAACTCTGATGATAGGATATACTGGCGGCTTTGGAGGCGTGGTGGCGCTTCGAGTCTTCGCGGGACAATTTGTGAGTATAATTATGCTTAATATATATTTACTGTTATGATAAAATCTTAGGCGGTTTTGGAGCAATCTTGGTTTAATTCAGCCAAATGAAGTTTTAATTTAAAATACGGGAAGTTCTTATTTGTTAAAAGTTATGTGGTAAATTGGTGTGTATGTGGCGAGTTGATGGGATTTTAAATATTCAGTGTGATGGTGATGTATGGTGTAGATATACATACATGGTGTTGTGATGTATATGTGAATTCTTAGCTTGTGGGAACGTTTGGAGAATTTGGATTATCATTGTACGATAAGTGGAATGCTAAGAAGGATAGTTGTATGGTAAAGAACAACTCCTTTTTTATATGAGCTTGTTAAGAAGCATGTTTATGAGGGTAAGTTGGGAAATTCTTGCTCTGAAATGGTTAAGAATTTGGGAAATTGACCAACTAGAGAGTCGTAGTAGGGAGTCATAGCTTTGTAATCTATCTGGGGTTTTGTAATTCCAGTTTATAGGTTGAGAGTTATGATTTTCCAAAGACGGAACAGACCCGATCTTAGTTAAAGTATTATTGGCTAAGAAAACCAGTTCTCTCTGTTTGTACACATGATGGAACTTGTGTTTTCGAGAACTCAAATGATAGAGTTTGAAAGAATCAAATTAAGTCGTCGAAATAGACACTCCCACCTTCCTATAGGACCCGGAATCGAGAATTTCCGATGAGTGAGCAAACTCTTATGATATTGGAAAGGTGCAGCGAGTGCAAGAATAATGTACTATTGAGAGTACATGAGGTTTTATAGTATCAAGTAATTTCGTATCGAGTGTTGGAAGTTATGGACGTGCAAGCTAGTGACCTGTTGATTAGACTAAACTTCAAGTTTAAGTTGATTGCAGAATAGTGGGACCGTTGTCTGCCATACGGTGGGACCGTATATATTTATCGTCACGGCTGTTGACTGCAGAACGGTGGGTCCGTTGTCTGCCATACGGTGGGACCGTATATATTTATCGTCACGGCTGTTGACTGCAGAACGGTGGGATCGTTGTCTGCCATACGGTGGGACCGTATATATTTATCGTCACGGCTGCGTCACGGCTGTTGACTGCAGAACGGTGGGACCGTTGTCTGCCATACGGTGGGACCGTATATATTTATCGTCACGGCTGTTGACTGCAGAACGGTGGGACCGTTGACTGCCATACGGTGGGACCGTATATATTTATCGTCACGGCTGTTGACTGCAGAACGGTGGGACCGTTGACTGCCATACGGTGGGACCGTATATATTTATCGTCACGGCTGTTGACTGCAGAACGGTGGGACCGTTGACTGCCATACGGTGGGACCGTATATATTTATCGTCACGGCTGTTGACTGCAGAACGGTGGGACCGTTGACTGCCATACGGTGGGACCGTATATATTTATCGTCACGGCTGTTGACTGCAGAACGGTGGGACCATTGATTGCGATACGGTGGGACCGTATATCTTTATCGTCACGGCTGGGGCCGTTGACTGCGGAACGGTGGGACCGTTGACTGCCATACGGTGGGATCGTATATCTTTATCGTCACGGCTGTTGACTGCGGAACGGTGGGACCGTTGTCTGCCATACGGTAGGACCGTATATCTTTATCGTCACGGCTGTTGACTGCAGAACGGTGGGACCGTTGTCTGCCATACGGTGAGACCGTATATCTTTATCGTCACGGCTGTTGACTGCAGAACGGTGGGATCGTTAACTGCAACCTCATTGCCACGATCTATCGGGAACAGGAAGTGGATCGAATTAGAATGCATTGCGTAGCGAGGGTTCGAATCCCTAAACTTGGAGACAACGGCTTGATTTGAAAAGTATGTAGTATGGGATGCATACATTTCCAAAGTCTTGCTTGCATTAGACTAAGTACATTGGCTTGACCTGGGCCACATGTAGTATAGGATGCATGAGTGTCCAGAGTCTTGCTGACGTTAGATTAAGTGCATCTGTTCTATACTCTCCATTTTGCATTAGACTCAGGTCACGGCATACACGAACACTAGGAAATCAGGATACACGTTTATTTTTCCATCCAAGCTGAATTGTGAGTGTGATAGTTGAACTGCATAATGAGTGCGGAAGTGATGTGTTGCGAAACGTGATGATATGTGTTGTAAGAAATGAATGAATGCGATGTTATGTGATATGAGATTAGGAAGGATTATAAGTCGTGAGTCTGTAATTGCAATTGTATGGTAAATATGGTGCGGTTTATGTGAGAGTAGAGTAATTGTGAATGTAAGGCTTTATGGGAGAATAAAGCTATAGGGGTATTTGCATAAGGCGTAAAGTGATGGGCCTTAAGCGACTAATTTGGAAATGATTTTTCCAAATTAAAGTTAAGTATGTTTATGAGCAGATGTGGACATGCATACAGGAAGTGATGCAGTGAGTATTTGATGTGAATTTCCGTATATGACATTTACAGGTTCAGGTTTATCTTGGTATTCGTAAGTTCATTCTGTTTTACTTATAAGTTTAATTTATTTGCTTATTAATATATTGTACTCACACCAGAAATGGCTAACCCTTAGTGTTTGGGGGGTTAGGGAGTCTCTGGACTATCCTAGGCCCCTACTGTTACAGGTCCTCAGCGGTGCAGAGGTGAGGTGTAGATTCTGTGGAGTGGAGCTTCATTCTACAATTTGTTACTTAAGGTTTAGTTGGGTGAATAGTGAATTTTATGCTTTAAATTGTATTTTTGATGTATAAGTACGTTGATGATGATGAGGAGTAATAGTGTGGAGTGGCATGATATGTTTCTGACCCGTACCCATCTTGTTGTGGAGTACCGGGCCCTGTGGTGTGGTTTATAAATTATCTTCTAAAAACCTTACCACGTTTTCAAAGGAATTTATGGTTTTTATTTGATATCTGATATTCTATTATGAGTTTGGCCCACAGAGCATATATATATATATATTGCCTGTGTGATTCTGCTCATTTTGGCCTGGGGAGCCCTTGATATTATTGCCTGTAATGTGAGCTACGGAATTTAGAGCAGAATTCCGTAAGCTTTCTGTGTTTCGGGGCAGAAATTTCAGGGGAGGCTCTGCCCGATTTTTCTTTGAAATATAACTATCTTAGTTTATGTTTAAAGTGATATAGAAATTGAAGGAATTGAGTTTGGAGTCAAAATGGGGGCGTTACAGTTGATATGATAAATTGATATTCATAAGTATTGACGTATTAACTCTGATGGCAATAAAAGTGTTTAATTTCCCGTGTTATTTACTAGGTTGAGATGCATTTGAAGGCAAAGATCTTGGTGATGTCACGGATGTCCGGTGATGGGGATCCGGGACGTTACAAAGTGGTATCAGAGCTGACTTCAAATTGCATTCTAATACAGTAGGAAATTAAAATCTTAAGGTGCTAGGTTAGAGGCAGGATTGTGATCAGATAGTTCGAGCAATCCATGTATATCTGAGATTCCTCTCTAACCAAGACTGAACTCATTTGCATTTTTGCAGTGAATGGTGTTTGAAGATATCTTCGTCAGTGATGTGTCAGTGGCAGCAGATGAACCAATACCTACGAATAGACCAAATGTCAGTGGAGGAAGAGATAATGGAAGTCCTACAACCGATCAAGAATGTAGGGGGCTCACTCCCACCGTCATCAAGCCCAACCGTGGAGCAACAGATAAAAGCTGACATATATCTGAGAATGAAAATGTTAACGGAAAGTAAGGACAAGGAGGTTCGCCAGGCCGAGCAGCAGATTGCACACCTAAGGAAAGAGCAAATGCAACTTCAAGCCTATATGACCCACTTACAGAATCATTGGTGTGAAATCTAGGAAGACACCCAGCCAAGAACTGCTAAGAAGATTACCAAACTAGGGGGAACTGGGAAAAGAACCAATCGTTCTAAAAGAGAATGCTCCAAGAAGTCAAAATGCCCGACAATTATAGCCAAGAATTGTTACAACTGTGGGAAATTTGGACATATCAAGCCAAATTGCCCACAACTACAGGGAGGATGCTCATCAAGCAAGAAACAGAACGTCAGTAACAAAGATTAAGATCATGTGGACCAACCATATTTTGAGATGTTTTGAGGGTTGAAGGAAGATGTAATCTACCTTGTATTATGAGTGTTCAACTCAGTTATGAATGATATGATATTTTGGAAGGCCTTTTCATTGTGCTACTTCTTAGATGAGTGACTATTCTTCTGATTAAAGCTTAGTTCGGCAGATATGACGATCATAAATCATATGGTAGCGCTTTACAACTATGATTATGATCTTTCATATATCTGAACCAGTCTCAGTGAATGTCATTTTATTAATGAGCTTGGCGCAGTCGTGCTCAGTGGCGGCTAGTCTGTAACCAGACATCAATGGAGGCGCCTGCAACTGGACATCGGAAGGCAAATCTGCAACCAGATGTCGGGAAAAGCCAATTCGTAACTTAATGTGCAGGTAACAAGTCTGCAGTCAAATGACAAGTGAGGGCGAGTGGTATCACAAAAGTTGGAAAAGAATGATGACGCCACACCGACAAGCTCAATACCGAGGCTAGAATTCGAGACATACCAAGGAAGGCCCTGGTAGAGATTAGCGTAAACTAGACGCCATCACCAGGAACCAATCAAGACGGAGCTCGAGGAAGGATCCGTCAATGATCAACCCAATCATTCTCAGAAGCGACAGAGTTCTCCAAGATCAGCTTATGATTAAACAGCCATCAGGAGCACGCCAAGGAGGAAATCTCGCTCAGACAGAGAGCAATCGTGTTAACATTTCAGTCAGGTCACCAAGAGGAGCTGCTCAGGGGCTGAAGCGGCAATGTGTGACTTCGTTCTTTCTAAGGAGGGAGTGGTCACCAACCAATAGGAATCGTAATCAAGGAGTAAACCAACGTCGCTCGTAGACAAGAATAGAGCAAGGTAATGCAGCCATTGTCTACTCCAGAGCAGGAGCAGAAGAATGTCAACATCAAATTCATGATGGGTCTATCCAGAAGGCTGAATGACAACAGTTCAACCTGGTAGAAGACCAGTTTTTCGAGAATATCACTCGAGAAACTGGAGAAGGCTCAGGAAATATCTCGTGAACCATTGATGTTCGTATTTTGTTTTCCTCTCCACTAGAAGCGTTCTGAGGACAGAACGATTCTAAGGAGGGAGTGGTGTAATACCCCGCAAAAATAGCATATGGCTATTTTGCATCGTAATCTGTGTGCAATTGAGAATTGCACACGATTATATATTTTCTAATAACAATTGATTGTTATTGAGAAGTATCGGATTTATTGTCTACTTTATTTTATAATTTTGAAGGATTATTACGAGGTAGTTTTAATATATTTTTGTATTGTTTATATTGTTAAAGTAGAGTTTTGGGGTTTATTTGAAATATATTTGAGATTGGGGGGCTTATAGACAATTATCCCTTACATTATTTATTTATCTATCTATTTATTCATTACTTTTACAAAACCCCACCTCACCTTTTTCCTTCTCCTTCTTCTTTCCTTCCCCTTCCTGTTTCTTCCCAGCCGAAAGAAGGAAACCCCCCGGCCTCCTCTTCTCCTCCCGTTCGCGCCTAGCCGAAGGAAACGAAACCGCCCCTCCATCTTCTTCCTTCTCCATCTTCTTCCCATCCCGTTCCCTTCCTGACCCCCAAAACCGAGAACCCACTTTGGCGATCATTCCCCCGCTCGATTCCCCACAATTTCTTCGTTATTTCCGAATTAAAGTGAGGGGTAGACTAAGTGAGGGATTCTCTACATGGTGGTAGCGTCGGATTTTCGAATGGATTCGGGAAGGTAAAACCCTAATTATTTTATTGTATAAAATTTAGTTGGGTTAATTTTTATTGAGTAGGAATGTTCGGGTAGAGAGATTTAGAGATATTAGAAATTGTAGATGTGAGAAATTAGCGGATTTTTAGAGAGATTTCAAGTTGTTAGTAAAATAGGGTTTTGGGTTTGTAAAAGAGAATCATATGGATATGAATTAATTCTCGTATAGTTATAGAAATTGTAGTTGGGCTATTAGAATATTTTGGGGATGATTTAGTAATTGTTTGGAAATAAGAATCTCGTCGGCATTAGTTTATTACGTGCATCGCACGTGTATATCCCAAGCGTTCAATAAACGCTTGTGTGATATTTGGGTTGTTGTTATTAGCTTTTATAATTGGTTTGGACGATTTGAGTGATTACGTGCAAAGCGCGTGTGCATCCTAGGCGTTCAATAGAATGCCTGTGTGATATTGGAGTTAGTATTATTATTTTTCCGTAACTGTTTTTGGATGCTTGAGCCTTGATTGTTTTGAACTCTGATGATAGGATATACTGGCGGCTTTGGAGGCGTGGTGGCGCTTCGACTCTTCACAGGACAATTTGTGAGTATGATTATGCTAAATATATGTTTACTGTTATGATAAAATCTTAGGCGGTTTTGGAGCAATCTTGGTTTAATTCAGCCAAATGAAGTTTTAATTTAAAATACGGGAAGTTCTTATTTGTTAAATTGCAGTAACTAACCTTGTAGATTATACTCACACCAGTTATGGCTGACCCCTGTTGTGTTTGGGGGTCAGAGGAGTCCTTTCCTAAGGGTGGACGTCTTTAGACTTTCCTTTTGCAGGATTCGAGTAGCAGCGAGGTGAGACTTGTGGCTTCTGTATTATTGTAGTGATGTATAAGTAGATATGGTTAAATTTCTAGTAGTTAAAGATTTCTACAGATAGGGGTAAACTATAGAAACAGGGTAATAAATTGTATTTTGGAAAATTGTGTATGTATCTGTATGAGGTGTTGACATATAGTGTTGAGATAAGAATGATGAAACCCATACCCGCCTCGTTGTAGAGTATTGGGTTCTCTGTGTTGGTTTTTGAAAAATTTTCTATGGTTTTCTAAAAATCTATTATGTTCTAAATGAATTTTTGATTTTTAATTTGTATCTTGAATATTATGATGAGATTTGCCCACAGAGCCTTATTTATATATTGCATGTGTGATGTTGTTTGGCCAGGTCTGGGGAGATTATGATTATATTGCCTGTGTCGTGTTGTGAATTTTTTTTCCATAAGGAATTACCGTGAAAGGGCTAATATTTTTGGAAGACTGCGCCAAATTTTTTATTGAAATCTGTATTAATGTTATAGATTAGAAATAAAGATTTGAGTAAGTGTAGTTAAAAAAAATATATATGGGTGAAATTTTTGGGTCATGACATCCCTCTCCTAACCTTCTCCACTGCAGCCTTTGCCATCTCATAAACCCCCAATGTCCCATCCATCAGTGCCCTCAAATTCTCATCTATATCTATCTCCTCCAAAACAAATGAAAAATTCCCCTCCGACGCTGCCACCTCTTCCTTACACCTTCCCCATCTGCTGCAACCATCACAATCGTCCTCACCAACTCCGGCGTCTTAACCACATTCCTTAACTGATCAATCACCACCGGCCTCTGCGAATCCACCTTCACCTCCAAACTCCTCAACCTCCCATCCAACTCCTCCCTAACCTCCCTAACCTCCCTCAACTCCCAAACCTCATTCTCCATCTCCGAAACTCTGTCTCCACTTCCCCCTACCCCCTCCGAAACCCTAACTCCACCCTCAACCTCCAGATCCAATGGTTCCTAATCCCTCCCTCCTCATCACTATCTTCATTCAAACCCATTCAAAAAAAAAAAAATCTTAATGAGGGTGTCTTTGATATTTTACATTAAATTTTAGGTTTTTTTTTAACAAAGTTGACAACAATTCATAGTTTAGGGATTTTTTTGTTGACCAATAGATAATGGTATTTTTGGCGCTGACCTTATAGTGTAGGGGTATTTTCTACAATTTACCCTATGATTTATTAAAATATCATGTGGCTCACACACAACTGTCGGTCCATGAGTATTTTCGAAATTATAAAATCCCTCTTACTGAATCCCTTCCTGGGCCCAGTCTCCAAAACCGGTCCATGAGAAATATCCGAAATAATTCTAGCATCGGCACATGCTATACGTGAGCCCTCCAATAAATTTTTCTACGGGAATTTTGGTGCGCAGGTTGATCCCAAATTTGAAGCCTCCGCTATCAAATTCTGTCCCTTCAATTCCAGCATAGTTATGCATCCAGCTATCACCTTCCAGTTGGTTGTTGCCTCCGTACAAAAGTGTTTTGGTAATTCTACCCTATCTTCTTGGAATTTTTTCCCAAAACAACCCTTTTTTGAAAGTTTTTCCCAAACCGACCTACTTTTTTTTTAATTCCCAAAGTGACCCACTCGATCTTTGAAAGATCGAGTCTAGTATAAACTAGCGCGGTCTTTCAAAGACCGAGTCTTGCACTTCGAAAAATCGAAGATCAAGACTCGGTCTTTGAAAGACCGCGCTAGTTTATACATTTTTCGAATTTTTTTCTTCTTCTCTCTATCTCTCAACGAATTTGGATTTGGTAGGTGTTGTAATATTTTTAGTTAGTTTGATTTGGTAGTTTTTTAATGTTCTGTCTCGAGTTTAGAGTAGTATGTTATTAATGTCTCTAGTTTTTTCAATGTTCTGTTGGGCATATGTTGAGATGATATTGTGGAGATGTTATTGAAATTGTTGATGTGGTTGTGGATATGATATTAACAATATTGTGGAGATATTATTGAAATTGTTGATGTGGTTGTGGATATGATATTAACAATATTGTGGAGATGTTATTGAAATTGTGGAGATGTTAATGAGATTGTTGATGTGGTTGTGGAGATGTTGGAGATGATGTGGTTGTGGAGATGTTAATGAGATTTTTGATATTGTGGAGATGTTGGACATATGGAGATGTTAATGAGTTTGTTGATACTATGGAGATGTTAATGAGTTTGTTGATATTGTGGAGATGTTAATGAGTTTCTGGAATTGTGGAGATGTTGTGGAGATGACGTGGACATGCTACCTTTGATGAGTTGGAGAAATAGACGATGAGTTGGAGAAATAGAATAGAGTAAAGTAGAGAGAGAAAGAAGAAGAAGAAAGGAGATCTACGCAGTTAAAACTCCTAAAGTGCAAGACTCGGTCTTTGAAAGACTCCTAAAGTGAAAGACCGAGTCTAGTATAAACTAGCGCGGTCTTTCAAAGACCGAGTCTTGCTCTTCGAAAAATCGAAGAGCAAGACTCGGTCTTTGAAAGACCGCGCTAGTTTATACTAGACTTGGTCTTTCAAAGACCGTTCTAAATATAACTAGACTCAGTCTTTGAAAGACCGAGTCTTAAGTCTGTAAGCAAAATTTTGCAATCAGCATCAAGACTCGGTCTTAAGTCTGTAAAATGACAACGGTCTTTGAAAGACCGAGTCTTGAGGCTGATTGAATTTTTTTGAAACTTCAAGACACTTTGAATCGAATATAATTGAAACTTAATGAATCCAAAAAACTCTCTTTGGACAATATTTAAACCTCAATCAATCATACTTTTTTGACAATTAAACATATCCAACTAAGTGCTTAGTTCGATATAAATATTACAAACACACTAGAAAGCACATAATCAAAATTTAATTGTTTTGAGATGCTCTGTTAGTACATCGACGCTTGTTGTGTCTTTCCAAACCGCAACTTGAACATTTCATTCCCGTACCCCTGCTAGAATTATCTCTCACATCCATGTCGTTGCGTATTCTCGTAGATTTTGTGGGTAGGAGGTCGCCCTAGATTTAGGAAGATGGGTTAGAGAAAGAGAATAGAGTAAAGTAGAGAGAGAGAGAGAGAAGAAGAATAAAGGAGATCTGCGATATTAAAACCCCAAAGTGCAAGACTCGAAAGACCGAGTCTAGTATAAACTAACGCGGTCTTTCAAAAACCGAGTCTTTCTCTTCGATTTTTCGAAGTGCAAGACTCGGTCTTTGAAAGACCGCGCTAGTTTATACTAGACTCGGTCTTTCAAAGACCGAGTGGGTCGCTTTGGGAATTAAAAAAAAAGTAGATCGGTTTGGAAAAAACTTTCAAAAAAAGGATCGTTTTGGGAAAAAAAATCATCTTCTTGCTTGTACAATTTTTTAATTTTTCTTTATCTTTTCTTTTAGAACTTTTCAGATTGACTTCAGTGGAATGCTTACTTTTCGTTTGAATGCTTAGGCCCTCTGTTGGCCATTTCTGATGAACATCAACGGTAATTCCCACCACACTCTCCCGTGATCGCCCTCTACCCACAATTATACTCTCTACCGCCTTGATGATCACCACATTCCGGCAATCATAAAAGAAATTATCCCATTTCATACATTTGAGGCAACAGACCTCTTTGGTGAAATCAGCCCTAATATGCCCAAGATCTGCGCAATTGAAATAAGGGATCACTTTCTTCTTCCCTTTTATTTGTTTCTTCACTGGCATTTTTGACGTCTCCGATGTGACCTGTCTCTTCCTCGATGATTGTTTTTTTTTTCAATAGTAGTCCAAGGCGCCTCTCCCTTAGATGTTTCAGTCCCCTCTCCAACCTCCTTCGTCACCTCGGTAATCTCTTTCAACTTTTCTGTCTGAACAAGAATCCCACCTTGTGGTTATCAAATGGCACTTCCACCTTTGCCAGACTCCATCTGAAGCCGGCCCTGGCAATCAAAGTAGGTGAGTTCTTTGGTATCCATATTGTTCTCCGGTGAGGAATCACAGCGGCATGGGGGTGGGACTGGGGATGATATTGTCGAAGATTGGTAGTTGGGTGTCGTTGTTGAGTGGTTGGGGTAATGGAGCGTTGGGTGTTTGTATATATGTTTTTGGATGATGTTGTTGAAGCTGGTGGTGGTGATAGGAGTTTGAGTGTCGGAAGGGTAGGTGGGGTTTGTTGGTGATGATGGTGGTGTTAAAGAGCGTGGCGAGGAACCTTTCCATGGTCCCTTCCTACCACCACTCTTCTACGGCCATGACCGACCGCGATCTTCAGCTGTGCTTTCGGCAGTGTTAGTGAGTTATAAGGTTCTCTAATGGGTGAGTAGTGATGCATGGTGTCTAGCTTCAATGTGGAGGATGGTGATTGTCTGTAACATCTTAATTTATGAGTAAGACTCTCACCAGTGGTGGTTATAGTGTGGTGAAGGTGATCGACGTCCTCTTGGTGGACTCCCTCTATGAGCCCTGCCAGTTCTAGGTACGTGAAGGCGAACATCATTGATGCCCTGAACTTTGCTATGCAGTAGTACTACACCTCCAGTGAGAGGGCAAGTTGCTTTATAACGGCTTTGCTTGTGGTGGTTCTCGTCACAACTTTCTCTGTTTGGGCATCCCCTCCAATATAGTGACAGCGAATGACTCCGGCGGTTGTGACCTCTGGTGTGGTGGACTTTTTTGATAGGCCCACCTTCTTGTTGGGTGCGGAAGCTTTGGTAGAAAGAAAAGTGTAATTGATTTTAAAAAAACTTTGAAAAAATAGAATAGCTACTGCTCACTCTATTATATTTCTTGTAATTTTTCTTGATGAATTACAAATGAGAGCACAACTATTTATAGTGTGCAATAGATAGTTCTAGATACATGAATACAAAGAGATGCTCCAAGCTTTATTAATTTCTTGATACTTTCAAAACAAAGACTACTTGTTTCAAAGTTTGAATGCCTCTTCAGGGTTTGAATGCCTCTTCAGGATTCATGTACCATTAATTGCAAATTAACTTTTAACACCCCTCCTTAATTTGTAATCTTGACTTGCTTCTTGAATCTCTCAAATTTGTCAAAGGAAACAGCTTTTGTCAAACATCAGCTGGGTTGTCATTGGTGTTGCTTGATTCCATGCAAATTTTCCCTTCACTAATAAGTTCTCGGATGAAGTGATGTCGCAATTCGATATGCATGGACCTTGCATGGAAAACTGGATTTTTGGTCATAGCAATTGCAGACATATATATTGTCACAGAAAATTGTGGTTGGCTCACTTTGCTTGAACTTCAAATCTTCCAAAATTCTTCTAAGCCAAACGGCTTCACATGCTGCATCTGTAGCTGCAATGTATTCGGCTTCTGCTGATGCCTGATGATAATGCAACCGATTTTTGCTTCCTTGAACTCCATGATATAACATTTGTTCCAAGACAAAACACATAACCGGATGTGCTTTTTCGATCATCAAGAGATCCGACCCAATCACTGTCTGTGTAGCCAACAAGCTCAAAATTTTCTTCCTTCTTGAACTTAGTGCCTTGATTCTTTGTACCTTTCAAGTACCTCAAAATTCTTTTTGCTGCAGAAAAATGAATTTTACTTGGTTCACTCATGAACCTAGACAACAAGCTAATAGAATGAGTTATGTCAGGCCTTGTGTTGAGATAGATCAAGGATCCAATCAACTTTCTGTAAAGAGTGGCGTTAACTTTTTCTGCATCATCACGAACTTGTAATTTCTCATTTAACGTCATAGGAGTCGAGATGGGCTTGCATTCACTCATGTTGAATTTCTTCAAGAGATCAACAATGTACTTCTCTTGATAAAGAAAAATTCTTCCATGACTTTGTTTGACTTGAATTCCAAGAAAGTACTTCATGAGTCCCAAGTCAGTCATCTCAAATTTCTCCATCATTTTCTTCTTGAATTCTTCCACCAATCTTGTGTCTGTACCAAAATAGATGAGATCATCAACATATAGACAAACAACAAGAAAATCATTACCAACATTTTTCACATATAAGGAAGATTCACTTAAGCTTCGGTTGAAGCCATTCTCAATGAAATAGCCATTGATTTTGCTATTCCAAGCTCGAGGAGCTTGCTTCAAGCCGTATAATGCTTTCTGCAACCTGCTGACTTTGTCTTCTTTGCCTTTAACTTTGAATCCTTCCGGCTGCTCTAGATAGAATTCATCTTTAATTTCTCCATTGAGAAATGCTGATTTTACGTCAAGTTGATAAACACACAACTTCAGTTGAGCTGCTAGAGCTAGAATAGTTCGAATTGTTTCGATCCTTGCAACTGGAGCATAAGTCTCTGTAAAGTCGACTCCAGGTTGCTGAGCATACCCTTTTGCAACAAGTCGGGCTTTGTACTTCTGAATTTTGCCTTCATCATCGAACTTGATCTTGAAGACCCACTTCACCCCAATGGTTTTCTTTCCTCTTGGCAAATCAACAAGCTCCCATGTTTTGTTCTTCTCAATGGTGGACATCTCTTCAATCATAGCTTTTTTCCTTTCTCATCTTTTGAAGCCTCTTCAAAAGTTTGGGGTTCAACAGAGAATAAGCCAAATTCACAAAACTCATAGATTTCACTTAGTAGACGAGTTTTTCTTGGAGGGCTTTCTTCATTTGAAACTTCAACTTCTTCACCAGCTTCAGACGCCAATGGATCATGGAAGGTTATCGATTCTGCAACTTGCTTTTCTTTCCAATCCCAGGTTGTAGCTTCATCAAAAATCACATCACGTGAAACGATGACTTTATTAGATGAAGGGTCAAGAAGACGATATCCTTTCGACTCGTCGCTGTAGCCAATGAAAATGAGTTTTTAATCTTTGTCATCAAATTTTCCACGACTTTGAGGTGGAATGAGAGCATAAGCAATGCTGCCAAAAATTTTGAAATGATTAACAACAGGTTTCTTCTTGTGCCAAGCTTCAAATGGAGTCTTGTTTCTGACCGCCTTTGTTGGAGATCGGTTTAGAATGTATACGGTGGTGTGGACAGCTTCTCCCCAATATAAATTTGGAATTCCTTTACCTTTTAGCATTCTTCTTGTCATCTCAACAATTGTGCGATTCTTTCTTTCGGCCACACCGTTTTGCTGTGGTGTTCTGCTTACAGTCAACTGCCTCTTGATTCCATTATTTTTGCAATACTCCATGAATGGGTTGTAGAGAAATTCGCCTCCACGATCAGTCCTCAAAGATTTGATTAAAAAACCGCTTTCCTTTTCCACAAGAGCTTTGAACTGCAAGAAGGTGGAAAATGCCTCGGACTTTTGGTTAAGGAAGTAAATCCACATAATCCGTGTATAATCATCAACAAAGAGAATAAAATATCTCTTGTTACCTGGAGTAGGAGTTTGCATTGGCCCACATATGTCGGAATGGATAAGCTCCAATGGTGTTTTTGCCCGCCAAGATGTTTTCGGAAATGGGAGCTTGTGCATTTTTCCATATATGCAGCCTTCACACACTTCATTTGGTTTCTGAATAGAGGGTAGTCCATTCATCATACTTTTCTCCTTAAGTAAACGAAGCCCCTTGTAGTTGAGGTGCCCATAACGCAAATGCCAAATGTGAGATAAATCCATGTTGTCTACTTTGAGAGCATGGTTATCACCGAGAGGCATATTGAGAGGAAATATTTTATTCTTCATTTCAATATTAGCAATGACCACATTCTTTTTATCAAGAATCTTGCATCTTCCATTATTGAAATGAACAGAGGACAGCAATGGTTCCTTTTCCCTTTGCACTTTTCTTCGAATCATCGCTGAGAATGATTTGTGAAGTTACATTTGGATCAAGATCCACAAAAAAATCTCGATTACCTGTCATGTGGTTGCTGCATGATCAAACTTGGAAGGAAAACAACGAAGGACTTTCTGCACAACTCTCTTTTCTTCAATTGTATCCCCGCAGCCTTTGATTTGATTCACGATCTCTGCGACACGAGTTAAGAAATCACGGAAAGATTCTCGATCTTCCATTTTGAGATTATCAAAATCTCTCCACAACGATTGAAGTTTTAATTCAATCGTCTTCTCTGTTCCTTGAAATTCTTGTTTCAAACTTTTCCAAGCATCTATGGCCTTTTTAACACCAAAGATTCGAGGAAAAATAGTTTTTCCAACTCCTTGTTGAATATATCGCAGTGCCATTGCATCTTTCTTTTTGAACTCCTTTTGCTGTTTTACATAATCTTCATCTTCTTCTTTTGGTTCTTCAAGCTCGCCTTCAATTATTTCCCATAGATCCAGGGACTCAAAAAATGTTTGCATTTGAGTACTCCAATAAGGATAGTGCTCTCCTTCAAAGATTGGTACTTGACTATGAGAGTAAGCGAATAAAGAACTAGAAGAATTTGATGCCATCGTATGGAATTATACTGAAAATGTTTGCTCTGATACCAAATTTGTTGGGTGCGGAAGCTTTGGTGGAAAGAAAAGTGATTAGATTTAAAAAGAATTTTGAGAAAGTAGAATAGCTACTGCTCACTCTATTATATTTCTTGTAATTTTTCTTGATGAATTACAAATGAGAGCACAACTATTTATAGTGTGCAATGGATAGTTCTAGATACATGAATACAAAGAGATGTTCAAAGCTTCATTAATTTCTTGATATTTCCAAAACAAAGACTACTTGTTTCAAAGTTTGAATGCCTCTTCAGGATCCATGTACCATTAATTGTAAATTAACTTTTAACACTTCTCCCTTGCGCTTTCAGGGGATCTTCGGCGGCGGCCCTCCACACATCTCCTTCTCCTTAATCTCTCTACCGCTTACCTCTATGTTAGTTAATAACATTCAGTTTTCCAAAAAAGAAAAAAAAAGGGAGTTGAACAAGGTTTTTCCATTCGAATGAGAATTCCAAATGGAAGTAAGTGCTGTTCCTATGAGCTAGCTAGCATAGAGAGAGATAAGGATGGTCAATAATTATGAATTGCTGCCGAGTTTACTTGCATCTTTAACAGGAGTACATAATAATAATCGGATAATACTATACCTACTACCAAATCTACTACCTTTTTCTTTACTATTTTAGGTGGTACACCACTATTAAATGTTTCTACCACGTACTCTATAATAACCTTCACTAATAGTGTGCCACATAAGGTAGTAAAGAAAAAAGTAATAGATTTGGTAGTAGGTGTAGCATTACCCATAACTAGTAATTTCCACGTGCAATACACGCCTTAATAAATATATTTTTATTAATAGTAAAAACTTCAATATAGTCTAGCCTTAAGTCTAATACTACCTTTATATTAGACTAGTGTAATGCACGTGCGATGCACGTGGGGAAAATGGGGAGGAAAATGAAAAGGAAAAAAAACTACCAACACGTGCGCTGCACGTGTTGACACACACACACTAAGGAATAAAAAATTGTTTATTTGTTTGAACCCCAACTCTCCCATTAATATAGTAGAGATTAGATATGCACGGGCAATACATGGATTTGTTTGTCTACAAATGTTTCTATTAATTGAATTTAATTTGAACATATATTGTACAAATTTGCTCAGTTACAAAATTAGGATTTATTTATTTACAACCCCAACTCTCCCACTAAAATAGTGGAGATAATTATGAATTGCTGCCAGAGTTTACTTGCATCTTTAACACAAGTACATAACAATTAGTTAATTACGTACACTACTCGTGCCAAATAATTCATCCTCGCCCTTCCTTCCAAACTCCAACGCTAGAAAACACAACATTCCTGAATTTGTTCAGCTACTAAAAGAATATAATTTTAAAAATCCCCTCCCCACCACGTGTCATCTGTTACTGTTGTGAAGTCAACATCTTTTAACGGAAACGGCCACCTGCCGTCCCACCATAACCATATCCCCTTCTAATAACGACGTCAAATACTCGGTCAATTTCAGTCAAAAGAATCCAAGACCCCCGTCTTTCTTCTCATTCTCTCTCTTTTCTCTCTCCTCAAAACCCGAAACCCGCTACCTATGTCGGAGAAGGAGGAGAAGGAACCGAAGCCAAAGGAGACTTCCGTCGCTTCTGGTACTCCGCCGGCGCTGAGCATACCGGCTTTGAATTTGGGTTCGGAGACCATATCGCCGGCGGGTCCACGTGTCACGCAGGCGGTGGTGGCGGTGCCCTGCTACTTGGCGCCGGCGGCGATCTTGGAATCCCTAGGGTTCACGGTCGGTAAAACCCTCATTCTCAATCTCAATTCAAAGTTAGGATTTTTAATTTTGGTTAATTTATTTTTTTAGTTAATTTAGTTGAGTATTTGGGCTTTATTTTATTTTTTATTTTTATTTTTTTAAAAGTTGGTTAATTAAGTTTCATGGTTTCATAAATGGTCATAAGTGACTTCGAGATTGGAAAAATGGAATATTTGTAAGTTATGGGTCCTTCTCAGTTGATATAAATGTGATGTTTGTTAAATGCCTAATTGTTAGGTTGTTATGGCTTGAGACATGGGATTAGTGTTAAATGGCTAATTTGTAGTAATGTTTATTAATGTCTTAAGGAGTTGAAATATAATTTCTTATAGTAAAGTTATCACCTTTCCCCTTATTGAAATTATTTTGTTTGGTTTTTTGCTTTATTCATGCCTTATGGGTTGAAATGTAATTTCTTATGGTAAAGTTACCATCTTTCCCATTCATCAGATTATGTACTACAGTATATGAAAATTGGACGGTGGCAATTGGTCATTCATGATCATGGCATGCCCCTCCTCTGTTCTTAGTTTTCTTATCTACGAATGCGATTTAGAGAGGACAGGCAGCCGGTCGTAACATTTTCCAACTCTTTTATGGAGTCTTGTTCTGTAGCTGGCCTCATTTTGATGGGAGTAGGCTTTAGATGATGATGCAGATTAGAAGAATGCTAATTGGATTACCATAGGTCCATAGCCTTATGGCTATGGGATTGTTTGGTTACCTTTATTTTCGACAGTCAATGTAGAGAGAAATCACCAAGGGGTTTCTGTGCCTCGTAGTTTTTTAGAGTTTCTATCCACACAATTCACGGTTTATATGTAGATAGAATATTTTAAAGAGGTTTTCTTTCTTCAACGTGTCGATTAGCAAAAGACAAAATTTCACCATTGCCTACGCATGTCCTGTTGAGAGTAGGATCAAATAAAAAGTTGGCAATATTTTGATTGAATATAGACTTCACGCAAAACCTCTCCTGGTTAATTCCATCTTAATAGCAAAGTAAACTCTAAAGACGAGTAGGGATTCAATAATTTAAAAGACTGGCCAGGCCGCTGGCATTCTCTTAGTTCACTGCCAAACTAGCAAAAATTACAAAGGGGGAAAGATGATAGATTTTGGTTATAAGGTATTTTACTCAGCACTTAAGCACAAGTGCACAATGCATTTCATCATAAGGAACTTATAAATTTGTCTTTTTCATAATGAAAATGTTTCCCTTCAAATGTGATTGTGTTGTTTTATTGTAAATAATTTTCAGTCAAAGTTTTATAATCTTGCAATCTTTGTACGTTTTCTAATATATTACATCAGTACAAGAGCAACTCCAACCCACTCCATTTTGGAGTGGAAAAGTGGGTTTGGAGTTGGAGTTGATCTCCATCCCAGCGCCATTCTCCACTCGAAAATGGAGTGGATGGAGCTGGATGAACAGTGGCACGCCATATTTGGCGTGCTACTCATCCAACTCTATTCTCCCTTTTCTTTTTGTATCCCCCAACCCCCCCCCCCCCCCCCCCCCCCCCCCCCCCCCCCCAAAAAAAGGTTTATAAGTTTTATTTTTTTGCCCCAATTCTATTTCTAACACAATTAATTAATTTATACTCCAAAACATTTGTTCTTATTTTAATTGTGTTCTATCTATTATTTATTATTGAAGGTTATTAATTTTATATTGAGTACAATTAATGTTTTAAAATCATACAAAATGTCAATTACAATATACAATTCATAATTTATTCACCTGATATTTTATATTCTATTTGTTAAATAATAAGGCATATTATTGGATCAATACGTAAAAAAAGTTGTATCTGGCAATTGGTGAAATAGATAAATAGTGGGAAATTAGAAAAAAAATTATATAAAAAGTAGTTAAAATAGAATATACAGAGAATATTCTTTTTTGGAGTTAGAAATCGAGTTATGGGTTAGAGATAAAGTTACTATCTTTGATGTGTGTCTTTGATGTGACATATATGACAGTTGCGCCATTGGAGTAAAAGTTGCGCCAAAATGGAGTGGTGGGTTGAAGATGCCCTAAGACTATCACTCATCTTGAAAACCATAAATATTTTCTATTAAGTAGAAGAAAACAAGGACTCACTTTTTCCACTTTCATTTTCTTTTGCATCCAAAGAAAGGTTATCTCAATGTTTTATCAGGATGAAGCAGTATCTTCCTTTTGTATAGTTGTTTGTTTTGAATTTTCTGCATGTTTTATTTGTTACTCTTAGTTATGCAATTTGGATTGGGAGGCTTCTCTATAATAAAAGCCATCAGCTTATGCTTTTGCTTGTGCTTATATAGTCCTTTTAAATTTCTTATGCTTATACTTTAGTTGTACATGTTTGTTCTTGCAGGGGCAATTTGTAATGACCCATCAAGCACTTTTGGCGACGGTAACAGTCCAGGCACTTCAAGCATCAGAAGCTTTAAAAAATTCTTTTCCTCAGCCCAGCAACCCTTCACCATTGCAACAAAAGCCTCTACAAACGTTTGATTGCAGTGTCTCTATACAAGAGGACTCGAAAACTCAATCTACTCCACTAATTGTGAAGACAAGCTCAAATGACGGATATAACTGGCGAAAGTACGGGCAGAAGCAGGTGAAGAGCAGCGATAGATCACGGAGCTACTACCGATGCACAAACTCCGATTGCATAGCCAAAAAGAAGGTTGAGCGTTGTCCGGATGGCCGGGAGACTGAAATAGTATACAGAGGCCAGCATAATCATGGCCCGCCTCAGAAAATTCGATGCTCAAAAGATAGAGGATCCCAATCTAGTGGACCCATTGGAGAGAGTAAAGCCGCAGATGGTCCAGGCAATGAAGTGAGTGAGTTAGATCCTTCAATCCCAATGACAGAGCAAAATTCTGGTGATGGAACTTCTGAACCACTGCAGCTTTACTGCTCTAGTGACTGTGAAGGTGATGCTACAGTTAAAACCAAAGAGGAGCATGATGATGAGCCTGATCCAAAAAGAAGGCAAGTTGTTTTAATATTCTGGTTTTGAGAGATAGTTCATTGAATTGTCATGTGCGTTATCTTTTTTCTTTTTTCTTGGCAGGTTAATTGAGAGCACAACACCTTACTCAGAACCGGTTCTTAAAACTATCGAGGAACCTAAGGTTGTAGTGCAAAGTGCAGATGATGCAGCTCGTGCAAGTGATGGCTACAAGTGGCGCAAGTATGGACAGAAAATTGTCAAGGGAAATCCTAATCCCAGGTGTGCCTCTTCCTTAAGACTTGAACTTTTCATTAATATTAATATTAATGAAGTATTGGAATAAAAAATTTCATGATTTTCTTAAGGATAAATTTTAAAAAACCTCATTGAAGTATTGGTCATTTAAAAAAAAAACCCACTAAACTTTTTTATTTTAAAAAAACACAGTCAACTATGTTATAAAAAAAACCCACATTGACGGAGTTAGGTTTCCGTTAAGGTTTGTGTCAAAAAAACCACATTCATGTTTTATTTGTGTTTAAAAAAATATCACTTAACTAATCATATGTTTAAAAAAACCTCACTGAACTATTGCAGCATCAGTGCAATGCAGGTGACAAACCCTAACGGAAATTATCTCTGTCAATGTGGGTTTTTTGATAATATAGTTGAGTGCGGTTTTTTTAAAATAAAAAAGTTTAGTGGTTTTTTTTTAAATGACCAATACTTCAGTGTTTTTTTTTAAATTTAAATTTAGCCTTTTCTTAAGGTTCTAAGTTTAAAAGCCAAATTGACTCTTAACGTACTTTGATCTAATGGTAATCGCGTTGTTTGACATGTACTGTGTTAAGAAGCCTCTCTGTCTCAGTGTCTAGCTGGTGGTTATTAATTACCATTCCTTCAAGTATTGCATATTGTTAACCGCACCAGCTTATGGTGCGAAGCGACTAGTTTACTATAATATATGTTCAGAATGCTTTGAGGCTGTAAAACTTGTTCACTTGGATGCTTTACATTATCCCATCTACCCCTCACATGATTTTGGCGATATCGTTGCAAGTAGTTTGAACTGTACTCCCAACTAATTGTTAGAGCTTGAATTTCATAAAATAGGAAACTGCTAACAATGTTTGTGAAGAAGTACAATTACAAGAAATAAAAAAACAAACCAGACACTTCAATACAGAGTCGAGATTAAGATCTATGTCTTGAAGTGTCTGGTTTGTTCTTTTATTTCCTGTAACTGTACTTCCTCACAAACATTTTTAGTAGTTTCCTATCTTATGAAATTCAAGCCCTAACAGTCTTAAAGAAAAATTCGCCCCGTAGTGTGACGGTGGTTGACGAATTGCCTCCCAGGATACAACTGTATTACCTTTTCCTGAAGAGCAGCACCCTAGCTTCAGCTGTGTTGCACTCTCAGACTCTGACTCAGAGGAAGAACAAGGAGATTCAGAATTTCAAAAACTCTGTGTACTGGCAGACAAAAATTACTGGTCTTATAGGAGAAGCTTGGAAAGCCAGACCAAACCAAACCAGAGCTGGAGTCGGGCCGGGCCGCGCATGTGTTTGTAATTTGGCTAGGTCCTCTCTCCACTATACGTTAGTGGTAACCCTAGGGCTACGCCCTTTAGTCCTTTTCTTTAGCTTATATACTAGAGAAATCTTTTCCATCTCTCGATGTGGGACTATCCATTCCATATTCTCAAGTTGGTACATTTCGAGTACCCAACTTGGATCTACATTTCTCATTCATACGGAAACCATTTTTTGGCAAATGAGTACACTACGGAATAGTACTTGACGAGAGGAACGTAATCCAATCACTTTTCGATGCCACCGGTGGCCGGAGCCCACCGGAATCCGGCCCGGAAAATATGCCAAAAATATTTCCAACACTAATATGGGTTCAACCTGCTATTGGGTTTTCAGTTTAGAACTTTGGCCTGCCAAAACCAAAATGAATTCAACCTCAGGTCTAAACATACCAACTTTGTGATGTAATAGGATTTTGGTGTGGAGGTGTGGAGTGATGGAAAACCGACATTCCAGTTGTTTTGACCTAGCTCAGTTGGACAACATAACTTGAAGTTTGTTTTCGATGTTTTCATCTACTGTTTTCTCACTGCTTTGCCTTGTCTGGCGTGTCGTGTTAGGTCACAACCGCAGTGTCCATCAAAGCTCCCTTTTTCGTTGAGTGGTGTTAGGGTACTAATAGCTTCTTTTCCCCCTTATTCTTGTATCATATCACTTGAGATTAACATCCCATTAACAATTGTAAATGAATCATGAGCCGTGACCTTTATAATAAAGCCCTACGCTTGTCTGGACTGGCAATTGATTATTATTGGCAGGCTTAGACCTCGGGCAGGTCCTTCAGGTTTTATGTCTTTTTACATGGTTCCAAGAATTATTAGTTGAACATAGAATGTTTGGGAACATCAGTTCCTGCATATTGCCTCAATCGAAGGCAGTGATATTCTGATCCTCTGAAGCTAACGACTGAGAAAATTTAAGCTTATGATCCTGTGTTGTTTGTCGTTTATCTTTTACGACTGCATATAGCCTTTGACAGGTATCCCTTCCTCCTAATTTAAGCTCCCAACTTAATGTGAATCCCTTTTTCCTCGTGCTTTATTCCCTTCGACCATCTGCCACAACGAGAAGTTTAAGTTAGCAGTGAATCCCTTTTCTCCTCGCAATCTTCTTTGTGATGGGTGGTGAAGTTGATGATTACATGTGGGGAGGAAAAGCAATGGTCGTGGTCAAGGTTGGGATTAGAATTCGAATATGGGTTGGAGGAATTCGAATACTGGTTGGAGGATAAATGTTGGAAGGGAGATTTGGTGGTGATTATCTTGGTGGTGACTAGCATTGGTATAAATACCCGAAACTCGGATCCGACCCGGATCCAACATTGGACCGGAACTGACCCAACCTATCCGGGTCCGGATCTTATATTGGGACCTGTTGTACTTTCGGGTTCGGGTTCGGGTTCGGGTCCGCTCAAAAGAGACCCAACCCGGACCCGGACCCGAACCCGTTTAAAAAATCCCAAAAAATCATCATAAAATAAATATTCTATCCTCATCCCTCCCCTCCTTCCTCCTCAATTCTAAATTTTTCTTTTCCAAACTCAAAACTTATGCCTTTTTCTTCTCTCCTCTATTCTAAATCCTCTACTCGCCCCCTCCACTCGCCGCTCATACTCCCGCTCCTACCCGAATGGGTAGGAATATTATAATAGGATCCGGACCCGGAATTGGACCCGGTCCTCACAGGTCCGGGTCTGGGTCCGGGTTAGTGAAGGACCCGACCCGACCTGACCCGATACCAATGCTAGTGGTGATGGACTCTCATAGAAGGTAGCACTGTTTTTTTGGCAATGGTGGCACTCTGACTGGAAGAGGGTGCTTTTATTGGTGAGGGTAAAAGAACAGGAGGAGTATGGGCTGATTCTTTCTAATTTCTGTTTATCTGGTGGAAAATTTGGGCTTTGAATATCGGGGTTTTGGAAATTCTCATGGCTCTGACTTCATTAAAAGTTTTATTTGGGAGAGAACTTCATATCAAAGGACCCAAAGGGTCTAATTATAGTTACGATAGGGACTAGGATCCCTGTACATAAGCACCTCCAAAATATGGAAACAACTTAAAGCTAGGAAACAAGGACAATTGTGTTGACAAATATGCATAGGGTTTGAATCTATGTATAAGGGAACCCCAATACTGGTAGGAAGAAAATTTCCTCGTATAGAGTAGTCATAGCCATATGGTAAAACTTTATATGGATGATTCATTCCGTTCTTATATTTCTCATATCAAAAGACACGTTTGTACAAAAAATCAAAGTCGTTTGGAGGCTTCTTGATGTAAACTTAACCCTAAACAGAGAATTTTCAAAGAATTTTTAAAAATTAAGTTTACCAACACGTAATACAGATTAAGTCAGAAATTAAAACTACCAACTGGTTTGATGGATTTTCAAGCAATTGAATACGTTCACAGTTCCAATTCAAGAGTCAAGCTTAACAATCGACAATTATACTTATGCGTTCTTAGCCAGTAACATATTCAATAAAGATTTATACTCTAATTGGCATGTAGAAGACACTCAATATTTGTGGACGACAGATAAATCAAATAATGTTATAGAGACTATAAGCGATATCACAAATAATAGAGAATAGAAAGAAGTTATCAGGTTCGAAAAAATGTCGGGGTCTTAAGCTGGAGCTGCCGCCTATTGGAGGGTGGCGGGGTGAGTTTCGGGGGAAGAGACAGTCAGGGTTGCCGTGCTCGAAAGTGGCAGCGACAAGGTGACTTGGGTGGCTTCCAAAGGAAGAGGGCAGGCTTCGTCGAGGGGTGCTGGTCGATTTGGAGTTGGGGTTTCGAAGTTGATGGAATTTGGGGTATTAGGTTTTCGAAGTTAAGGGGCTGGCGTCGGTGGGTAATGGTGGAGCAGTTGACGGGGCCGTCGACGGTGGACGACTGATCGAGGAGGTGATAGGGGGACGGAGGCGCTAGTGTCGATGAGGGTCGGGGATGACTGTGTGGGCATCGAGGAGAGGGAGACAACCGAGTGAGGGGGCTGTTGTGGTGGTGCAGCGCTGGGGAGGGGGTTTCGACGACGGCGAGGGAGTTGACGGGGTTGCTGGCGATGGGAGAGGGGCTAGGGTTTTGATCGGGAACAAGGAGAGAGGAAGAATAAGGAGAGGGAGGGCGGTGTGGGGATGAGGAGATTAGGGTTTTGATTAATTAGGGATTTAAGGTGTAAATGAGAGCTTGTCACAAACCCTCATCTTCTCTTAATTGTCTCACACAAAAAGAGGGATGAAAAGAAAAAACTCAAATCACAATATTTAAAAAAAAAATCAATAATAGCATGTCTTCTCATTATTCTCAAGACCTTTATATAGGCTCAAAACAAATCTCTAAAATATTCTAATGCATAAAATAAACGGTGCAAATTGTAAAACTACTACATATGGCTATAATTGGCAAAAACAAATATGAGACTGACATAAAATACTAAGCTAATGGAACAATCATCCTAGACAATGTCTGCGCTTATAGAAACGTCCGAATTGTCTCGAACTGATGTCCTCATCACGTCTTCTTACCCATGCATCGCATACTGCCAATTCGTTATATTATTGGAAAATCGTTTATTTTGCAACCACTTAAAATATGGATAAAAGTTCTCCAAATCTCTTGAGATATTATAGGCATACATATAATGGCATAAAAGTCAAAGTGAGCGGCGCGGGTTTTCCACGGGAGGTTCCAGAAATTAGTTATAGACACTCTATAAGGAAATCACCTCCTATAAGTGTAAGAATCCCTTTTTTCAATATGATATGGGAGATGAGGTAACACTACAACAGATCAGGGAATCCCCGACGTTTTTTTTGGATTCCCTGGTGCTATAAATGCCGGGGAATCACGTACTGGCATTTAGAAAAAGGCCGCAACAAGCGCCGTGTAGTGCATGCCGGTGATTGTTTGCAGCCTACATCGGCGCTTTTGAAAACGCCGATATAGCTTTAGAGAGTATATTTTTTAAATTTTAATTTTTTTTGTGGGTAAAAACTTTCCCAGCGTTTTCAAAAACGTCGGGGTAGGTGTAGATTTATATATATATTTTTTAAAATATAAAAAAAAAATGTTTTTTTTAATGATGGAATTTGAGATAACAAACTAGTTGCATTTTTTAATGAAGGTATCTGAAACATTTTACTCAATTGAATACACCTCAAATTCTGGTCATGGTCATCAGAACCATCAGACATCAAACTAGTTAACAGCTAACAGAACAAAGACAATATATAGTAATAGAGCTAAGCATACTTCATACAGAGACGCCTAAACTACACTATCTGAAGACCTGAAACTAGCATATTGGATATATGACTTATGCTGAAGTGTGCTTGGTCTTTCTTCAGAGAACGGATGCCGCTTGGTCTTTCTTCAGAGAATGGATGCAGACATATTACTTCCATGTTGTATCATAGCGTCCATATATCTCAGTCTATGTGCAAAATTTCTGCATTTTTAACTTAAGAAGTCAGAAAAATAAGAAGTAGATGATAAAGACATGGATGTGCATCTACATTATAAAGCTTTAGATATGTATTATACCAAATTCATCTGAAAATCCATCTAGGTTAATAATCTCATGTACATATGCTACAGAACCCCCAATTATATAAATACTTATGGACTCGTTATGTAACATTCCTATGCGCTCCTAGTATATCTTTTAAATAAATAATCCACCTTTTCATTAGACAAATACCCTTTCACATTGGCCCTAACCAAGAATACTGTCTCACCAACAGCTAATTTGAAAGAGTAACTAATTATAAAAATTAAGTTTGATAATTTCCAATATGTAAGAATTGCAATGTATACCCAAAAAGCATTGATTCCTAATCACTATGATACAGGACAACAAACTGGAGCTTCAACAAAGTATCTTTATAAATCCAATCAGTGATGGAAACAAGCATTATCATGGATATGTTCAATCTTATTCCTATCCTTGTTTGGAATATCACAAAAAACATACCTGTAAATTGTGGGGCAACAGGACCAAGTGTAACTTTGAGAACTTGAGAGAAGCTAAAATGGGCGGGCGATTTTGTTCAAGAATTGGCTCCACAGAAGTTCTTATCAGCTCGGATGCCGCCTGAAGCAATCAAATAGTTGACACAATTTGGCAAAAACCAATGGAAGGAATATCTTCAGCAGTAGTATAATGTCAAGATATTCTACTTATGAAAGTCTTATCTCATGCAACAATTAGAACAGAAGTTTACCTCATTGACATAAGGCCACATTTTTGTTAGATGATGGTTAAGCCAGTTCAGCTGCAAGTGCCGTAGTTTTTAATCAGTAAATAAAGTACAACGAGATGAATAATTAAATAAAGGGGAACACATAAATATACTCAACTTCTGTCGCTGCGAAAACACAACCCATGAATGGTAATATTGAGGTGGAAGAAGTTTCCTTGAATCTTCAACTGTCATATTTGTGAAAGCTGCCACTGTAGCTGCCTACAACATTTAAGAAAGGCTTCTTGTTTCTTAATTCCAGAATCCTCATTGTTGAATGTTACATCTAAACAGTATGCTGATAGCAAATAGGACAAGTATTCTAACTTCATATATCTTGAAGAAGTAAATGACTATACACGTGAGATGTGTAAGGTTAAAAGTTAAACAACATGATACAATGAAAATCTCAATCATTGTGTGAAAACTCGGTATCAGTATCAAGAATTGGATTGGCATGTCTCTTTCAGACATATTGGCAATTGATAAGAAAAAAGCCAGAATAGCCACTGCATCTCAATATTCGATATCACCAAGACAGAAATATCAAAGTTTTTTTGACAGGATCCTATGAAGCTAATGAGGCAGTGAAAGCTTATAAGGATTGTTGCACTTATTACATTTTTTAGTCCTTGTGACTACCTTATGGTGGCTTTTTCATGGTTTATACAGATACTGAATTTTCTTGCAGGGCATGCTCCGTAGTTACTCTAATAGTTCTATTACATCCTCGTCAACGAAACACTCGTCAATGAAACAGTGTCCATACTGTTAAGATTCAACAACTAAAATAGTAAGAAACTCAACAGATTGTGGGAATGATTCATTCTGCTTATTGAACAAACTCAGGATCTTTAAATAGCCTTTACAACTTAACAAGAATGAGAAATACTAGCTCACGTTTACCACTTCAGCAACCAACTAACAAATTGGAAGCTGTAACAAGTATATCCTAAAGACTAGGACTTATTTCAACAGATAGCTAAACTCCATGAAAACTCCAACTGAACCTTGACTTCTTCTCTTCATTCCCTCCCTTAAACTAGTTCCCCACGAACTAATTTAACTTGGAACCTAACAAACTCCTAGCTGACTTCTGAGCTTCTGGAATGCATCTAAAGTAAAAGGCTTTGTCATCACATCTGCCAATTGATCTTTAGTCCCATAATATACCAACTCAACAACTCTATCTCGAGTTAAATCACGAAGAAAATGGAAGCACACATCAATGTGCTTGCTTCGACCATGAAGTACTGGATTTTAAGATAACTGAATAGTGGAACTGTTATCACAGAAGATTGTAGTACACTTACTCTCCTTCAAGCTCAGCTTCACAAATATCTTTCTCATCCATATGGCTTGACTTGCACATGCAGCTCCAGCTACGAACTTTGCCTCGGTGGTGGATAGAGTGACAATTGGTTGTTTCTTTGAGGACCAAGCCACAGCTCCTGATCCCAGCATAAATACATAACCTGATGTGCTCTTGCGATCATCCAAATCTCCTGCATAGTTACTGTCTGCAAACCCAACCAAGCCCTCATCTCCTTTTTTGTAAAAGACTCCAAGCTCTGTTGTTCCCTTCAAGTACCTCATAATTCTTTTGACTGCCAACATATGTAATTTAGTTGGTTTTGACATGTACCTGCTCACCAAGCTCATAGCATGCATTAAATCTGGCCTTGTAGCTGTGAGATACATGAGACATCCCACCATCTGCTTGTACAAAGTCTCATCAACTTGAACTCCATTTTCATCTTTAAACAGCTTGCTACCTGGAACAATTGGATTTTGAACCAAGTTACAGTTCTCCACAGTGTTCTAAAAAGCGGTCTAGGCGGCCGCTTAGGCGCTAGGCGGCCCTCCAACGCCTCGCCTAGGGGCTAGGCGTTTAAAAAAATTGGTTAATGGTTCTAGGCAGTTAAAAGCGGGTCTAGGCGGCGTGTAATCGGTGTAAGCGGGTCTAGGCGGGCCAGACCCGCTTAGACCCGCTTAGGACTTAATTATTAAAAAAAAGGAACCCGACTTATTCCAACCTGACCCGTTCTAATACACTCAAACCCCTAAAACTTCTCTTTCTCCTCCAAATCTCCCGTAAAAAAATTCCCAAATAAATTCTATTCTCTAAATCCCTAATTCATCTTCTCTAAAACCTCCAAATCACCTCCTCCGCCTGCCTCCTCGCAATCAGAGGCTCGTAGCTCGCAACGTGCTTCAATTTCGACCTCCTCCGCCTCCCTCCTCCTTCGCCTCCCTCCTCGCAGTCATTGCTCGCAGTCGTCAACACAACCTCCTCCGCCTCCCCCTCGCAGTCGCAGCTTTCACTCACTTTGTTACTCAGTCGTCAAAACCTCCTCCTCTACCTTCCTCCTTGCAGTTGCAGCTCACTTCAACTTCAACTGACGTCAACACAACCTCTTTCTCCTCTCTTCAGCTTCAAAGTCAAGTTGTCAACACAACCACACACTGCCTCCCACCTTGCTTCACCTCCGACGTTAACACTACGTCCTCTTCTCTCTCATACTTCTCTTGACGCAACCCTCCCCTATCCCCTGACTCAAGCCTCCTGCTTCCTCACACTGTTTGCACCTTAGACTGGAACAGCTGAACAGGTAATCTTTCACTACTGATCTTCGTCATAGATTAATACTAGTCTAATAGATGAGTATAGGACTATACAAAAAAAGAAAAAAGACTAATAATAATACACCGATTCGATTTTGTAAAGCTCATCCTACAATTGCAAGGAGAAATATCAAGAGTAAGAATTGGTAACAACAAAACAAAACAAATTGATAAAATATATAAATAAAATATATACATAAATAAATAAATATAATATATAAATAAAACCGCCTAGCCGCTGAAGCTCCGCTTACAAGGTCTAGGCGCTAGGCACCCATCGGCCGCCCGACTACCGCCTAGCGACTTTTAGAACATTGGTTCTCCATTCTAAACTTCCTCAATACCTCCAGTGAGTACTTCCTTTGGCACATGTAAATTCCATCTGACCTTTGCAACACTTCAATACCAAGAAAGAATCTCATTCTTCCCAAATCAGTCATATCAAATTCTTTTAACATAGAACTCTTAAACTCAGTGAACATCAATTCATCATTGCCAGTAAATATTAAATCATCTACATATAAACTGACAATGAGAATTTTACCTTTTTTCTTTTTGATGAACAATGTCTGCTCACTGTAGCACTTTTCAAACCCCTGACTCACAAAGTGTGCTTCAATACGACTAAACCAAGCTCGTGGAGCTTGTTTCAGTCCATATAACGCCTTTTTTAGCTTGTACACCTTCTGAGGACATCCCTCCAACTCATAACCTCTTGGCTGCTCTACGTACACCTCTTCCTTGAGTTCTCCATGCAAGAATGCAGATTTAACATCAAGTTGATAGAGACTCCATCCTTTCTGAGCTGCTAGGGCCACAATCATCCTCACAGTGTCCATCCTTGCAACATGTGCAAATACTTCTGTGTAGTCCACCCCTTGTTGTTGCACATACCCTTTAGCCACCAATCCTGCTTTGAATTTGTCCACCTTTCCATTCTCCTTGAGCTTAGTCTTGTATACCCATTTCAAACCTATCTTCTTTGCACCAGTAGGCAGATCAGTGAGCTCCCATGTATTGTTCTTCTCAATTGCCTTGATCTCCATATCCATAGCCATCCTCCAATTTTCCTGCTTCACTGCCACCTCAAAGTGAATTGGATCAGCAGAAGCAAACAACACTAAGTTGACATTCTCATCTTCTTCTGAAAATCCTTCTCCAGTTTCATAATCTGCCATCCACATAGGAGCTCTTCTAACTCTCCTAGCTTCTCCATGATCAGATGACACGCCTCCATCATTATTTTTCACTGTTCTCCTAGCTTCTTCATGATCAGATGACACACCTCCATCATTATTTTCCATTGTTTAAGCAACATCTTCAACTCCTCCCTCATTCATAGCTTCGTTATTTTCTTCAACCACTTCACCATCCTCATTATCTCCCCACGCCAAGTCAGCCACCACTTTATCTTCATAGCTTCTATCCCAATTCCAACACCTGCTTTCTTCAAATACCACATCCCTGCTAATTACAATCTTTTTGGCAACAGGATCATAGAGTCTATATGCTTTAGACTCTTCACTCACTCCCAAGAGTACACAAGTGATACTCTTAGCATCCAGCTTCTTTCTTCTTGCCTTAGGGACGTGTACATGAGCCACACAACCGAAAACCCTAAAGTGCTTTACTGAGGGTTTTCCTCCGCTCCAAACTTCTTCGGGGGTTTGATTCATCACGGCTAATGTTGGGCATCAATTTAGAACATAGAATGCCCAATTTACTGCTTCTGGCCAGAAGGTCTTGGGAAGCTTCTTTTCAGATAACATACATCGAACCATGTTCATCACTGTTCGATTCTTCCGTTCAGCTACTCCGTTCTGTTGAGGGGTATAGGCTTCAGTCAATTGCCTTTTGATTCCATGTTGATTGCAAAACTCATTGAATTCAGAAGATGTGAACTCTCCTCCTCGATCTGTTCTCAAACATTTAATAGATCCTCTTACTTCTTTCTCAACATAATTCTTAAAACGTTTGAACATGCTCAATGCTTCTGACTTTTCTACTAAAAAATAAGTCTATGCTTTTCTAGTAAAATCATCAATAAAACATATGAGATACCTCTTCTTACTGGTGGAGGTAGGAGAGATTGGACCACAGAGATCAGCATGAATAAGTTGAAGCTTTTCAGTAGCCCTCCAATTACTCTTCCTTGGAACTAGATCCCTGTGCTGCTTCCCAATTAGGCAGCCTTCACACACACTTGATGGAGCCTTGAAGTGAGTCATACCTTCTACCATATTCTTGTCTTGCAACGTCCTTAGCCTTTTGTAACTCAAGTGTCCACAGCGACAATGCCACAGTTGTGCCACTTCATGTGTAGACGTATAGAGACAGGAATCCAGAGAATTTGTAATCAACACAAACATCCGATTTGCTGTCATATCGGTTGTTACAATTAGCCCTCTCTCTGGATGATATATCTTGAGTTTTCCATGTTGAATGACAATTGCTAGCTCCCTTTCTTGTAGTTGTCCAATGCTTAGCAGATTATTTGTCAATTCAGGTACATAATAAACTTCACGAACAACATGAGTAATACCTTGTACCTTCAGTCTCACATTGCCTTTGCCTGCCACCTCCATTCTTGTATTATTTCCCAACTTTACTCTATCCTTGAAACTCTCATCGAGATCACAGAACAAGCTCTTGTCACCACTCATGTGATTGCTGCACCCCGAGTCTAAGAACCAAACATCTTCTCTTCGAGCTCCATTCTCTTCTACATAAGCCATGAGTAGCATCTCTTCCTCGTCTAATTCAGCATAATTTGCTTCCTTATCCCAGCTCGGACACTCAAATTGAAAGTGACCAAGCCTGTGGCACTTATAACACTCCACAGTAGCTTTGTTGTATGCTTGCTTGCCTCTGCCTCTTCCTCTTCCTTTGTCTCTATAAGCACCACGACCTCGTCTGCTTTCACCTCTGCCTCTTCCTTCTTCACTTGCAACTTGCAAGACCTGCTTTTTACCAGTGTCTATGAAACTTCTGCTCTTGTACTATTAATGAGCTTTGTAGCTCATCAACAGTAAGATTATCAATATCTTTTGACTGTTCAATAGAGCAAACAACATAGTTGAACTTCTCAGTTAAGGAGCGTAGGATCTTCTCCACGATCTTCACATCTTGCATATCCTCTCCATACACTCGCATCTTGTTTGCTATAGTCATGACTCTAGAGAAATACTCTGTCACTCCTTCTCCGGACATCATGTCCAGATTTTCAAAGTCACGTCGAAGAGCTTGAAGATGAGACCTCTTGACCCTCGCATCTTCTTCGAACTTTTTCTTCATGGCAACCCAAATATCCTTAGCAGTGTCCTTCTTGAGTATGGTGTCAAGGATGGTGCGATCGATGGCCTGAAAGAGATAGTTCTTCACTCTCAGATCATTTAATTTCTGCTCCGCGACTAGCTTACGATGATCCTCAGCCTGCTTATGTTGTGCTTCTGTAGGCTGTGTTTTCTCTGCCACTACTATAGAAAAGGTTTTTGACTCGGATGTTCCTGCTGCCCCTTGTGTATCTTCCGGAATCCCATGGTCGATGATGCCCCAAAACTCCTTAGAACGGAGAAAGTTCTCCATGAGCATTGCCCAATGGTCATAATGATTGTCGTACCTTGGAATTGCAACAGGCACAAAGTTTCCCTCCGCTGCCATTTTTTTTCATTGTGTTTCACTCAAACACTCTTTTGTCTCTCACTCTTGTGTTTCACTCAAACACTTTTTCTTTTTTTTTTTCACTATGTTTCACTCGAACACTCTTTTTTTTTCACCGTGTTTCACTCAAACACTCTTTCTCTCTTACACTGTGTTTCACTCAAACACTCTTCTCTCTTGTTAGGATACTGCGGTTCCTAACCTCTCTCACATTTAGGCTCCTCAACCTCGCTCTGATACCACAATGTTAAGAATCAACAACTAAAACAGTAAGAAACTCAACAGATTGTGAGAATGATTCATTCTGCTTATTGAACAAACTCAGGCTCTTTAAATAGCCTTTACAACTTAACAAGAGTGAGAAATACTAGCTCACGTTTACCACTTCAGCAACCAACTAACAAATTGGAAGCTGTAACAAGCATATCCTAAAGACTAGGACTTATTTAAACAGATAGCTAAACTCCAGGAAAACTCCAACTGAACCTTGACTTCTTCTCTTCACATACTGAATATTTTCCTTTGCTTGTAAATGAACAAAGTTAACAAAACAAGTCTAATCATAGAAACAAAAACAATGGTGCATTTCTAGGACCACCAAGAATGTACATATGAAGCAATGAATATGAGCATGCATCTATATTATACCCCAAAAAATGACTACTATCTAAGCAATGCAAATGTTTCCATCATGGGTCATGATATATTCAAAAGAGAAGATGAAGAAGAAGAAGGAGAAGAATACCAAATCACATCTATTGGATCGAGCATTTTCTGATTTGATGAATGCCAGCACTCGCTATCTCTTCACTGCAGAAACCCAACTTTTGAACAAAGTACATGGTGCTCATCATCTACCTAAAAACCCAAATAAAACATACATCTAATTGAAATCAAACTAACATGTGTGAAAAATATAATATAATACAAAGGAAAATTACAATTTCCTTGCTGACCTTTCCCAGTCTTGCTGCTGGAGGACCCAACCTAGTATATCTAAATAAAAAAATGGACGAAGATGAGATATGGTAGGGTTTGAGAGATGGGGGTCGGAGCTAGGGTTTGAGAGGCAGCCAAAACACTCGCCATCTCTTCACTGCAGAAACCCTCGCCATCTCCTTCGCACATGCGCCCAAACCCCAACCATCCCTATTGCCGCCGCCGAAACCCTAGCAATCCCTATCGCCGCCGTCGGAACCCTAGCCATCCCTATTACTATCAAAACCCTAGCCCATCTCTCTCTTTTTTTTTCGAATTTTGAGCAAGAAATTTTTGGGGGAGAGAGATTTGAAAGCGGAAGAGATTGAGAGCAGGAGAGAGAGGGTGGAATTTGGGAGAAATGAAAACGGGGATGAGAGATTTTTTTAAATCCCGCTCCTACCCCGGCGTTTATATTACTAAATGCCGGGGTAAACCCAATCCTACCACGGCATCATACCAAAACACCGGAGTAGGAGGCGTTTTCTTTTGCTAAAAAAAATCCAGTATTTTACCCCGGCGTTTTGGCCGAACGCCAGGGTTAAAATGTTGGGGAAGAGGATTTTGTTTGTAGTGTAATGAATAATTTTGATACCCAATTTACCAACATATGAAATCTGCCAAACATTAATAAACCTCTAACATAGGTATTACGGAGTCTAATTTAAAATATTTTGATCCATCAGCCTTTTGAAACATTTATCCAACCACCGCACACAATTTGTTTAGACCCCGACCCTCTTTGCCATTTCCTGAATTCAGTTACATTGGTTTGTTCTAATTCCTTTTATTGCAGGAACTTCTCTTAACTGTTCTGAGTTATACTTGATTTGTTGACGTGTGCAATTAAATAGCCAGCAAAGCTTGTTGTTCTGTTTTAAGTTAATTGTCTAATTGAATATTTTTCCTGTTTCATTATTCATTTATTTTATTATAATACACTTATATACACATATATGCCCGCCTACAAACTTAAATATATGCAGAGACATACAGCACCCAAGTACACATACTTGGTTATACACAGGTAATACGTATACATATACATAATACATATATTGATGTACACATGCATACATATATACGTTGTGTTTGATTACTTAAGCATGTGGATCGTCGTGTTATTGTTATATTGTAAGCAACTAGTAGTCTAGATCATTACAATTACAAGGTTCAGACCAGAAGAGAGATGCTGCTGGTAGCTGGCTACAATCAGTAGGTGACTGTGAGAACGGGATTCTCGACAGGCTCTGTGGTGTCTGCTCCTATGAATGCTGAGAAAGAAAGATCCCAGTTGAGAGGGAAGCCAGAGATAAGACGAATGTGTGGTAGGCGCTCAGGTGTTAAGAACTACTAAGACCTTAACTTACAAGATATATTCTTCTTAAAAGTGACTGAAATCTCTAGATATGGATGTCTGATATCAACTCATACCTTCAAGATATTGAGATCCGCCTTATGATGGTCGGAAATATTTGCCCAATATTAACTCTATACTGAACTACATAGGATAAATGAAGTTGCACAATCAGGGCCCTCTGATCTCCTCTGGACCCTCCTCCCCGTGATCATCAAGCTAGCTACAGTCCAATGGGCCACAACCAGCTCAGGCCCTGGGCAAATGGGTCCAACCCAGCCCGTTAGGGCTCCAGACCCGTTTACCCATGCCTATAAATACCCGACCTCCTCTTCACTTTCAAAGATAATCAATCTTTCCCCACCTGAACCCTAGCTACCCAGTCTCTTTTCCAGTGACTGACTAGATCGTCGGAGGGTCTGTCGTCAGGACTTCTCCTGGTGTTTCTAGGCAGTGTGCAGGTACAGAAGATCCAAGCCGAGCTACTACATCCGAGATGAGCTACCCAACCTCCATCTCTTCGCTCCCTACTTCCGAGCCGCTCCCGCGTTCCGGGGTCGGACCGATGTCAGTACTACGGTTTCCCTCTCACAAATTACAAGAACTCACCTGTTGTCCCCCCGCCCCAAAAACAAACAATATCAGGTTGGCGCCTTATGTAGGAACTTCCTCTTAGTACTGTCGCCAGACCGAGCCCGGTCGGGGGACGTCACCTCGCGTTCGAGCTTCTCCATGGCTCCCAAAGCCAGAAGGGCCGTCACCTCGGCGAGACATTTAGACCCTCCACATCCCAGCCGCGCGAATGCCCATTGTTCCAACCAACCTCGGGTGAATGGCGCGGCCAGACCTTCGAATGCGACTGATTTACGCTGCGTCATCTCAGATCGGCAGGCCAGCCGGACTAGGGGAGAGGCCGCTTCAACTCGGTTTCGAACCATCACCGACGGCCGTCCTAGGCGCGCGGTCCAGAACAGAGCCGCTCGCCCCATAGACCTGCAGGGCAGGTCCCCGTTACAAGGGTCGAATTCCAAAATTTTCGGGACGAGATCCTCCAAGCCATCCGAGGCGGCCAGACCACCAAGGTCCGCAACAGCTCCGACCCACGGTCGGGAACAGGAGGCGGCAAATCCTGCGGATCAGCCCGCCCCCAGGAACAGGCAGACGCCATCCTTCGTCTCTTGGAGGAGATGGAAAACCGCCTCGCCCATCTCGGCGAGGGCGGATCGGTACCGGGTCGCGGTCATCGGCAGACTGGACCCCCTTTCTCCCTCCATATCCTGGAAGCCGAGATTCCTTGGAACTTCAGGCCTCCTCAATTCGAGATCTACAATGGCAAGGGTGATCCCGCTGATCACATGGAGGGATTTAAGACCCTTATGATGATTCACAACACTGTGGATCTCCTCTGCCGCGCCTTCCCCGCTACCCTTCGTGGCCTGGCTCAGGAATGGTTCTCCAAACTTACCCCCGGCTCGGTTTCTCTTTCGAACAACTAGAGAGCTTCCTAGCCCACTTCGTAACCAGCAGGAAGGTCGAGAAGACGAGCTCTTCCCTTCTTGACCTCAAATAGAAGGATGGGGAATCCCTCCGTGAGTTCGTTCGGAGGTTCACCACCGAGGCAAGGTCAGTTTCCTCCCTCGACGCAGTGGTTGCCTCGGCAGCCCTCCGACACAATGTCAGCCACAGCCAACTCAAGGCTTCATTAGCTAAGAAGCCACCTGTGGACTTCCCCGACCTACTCAACAGGGTCGAGAAGTATATTCGGGCCGAGGAGGCCCTCAATCTCGAGGGCACCAAAGAAACCATTGCTAAGGGAAAGCGTAAGGTCGATGATGCCGAACCCTTCAAGTGACCCGTGAAAGAAACGGCTGGTCTCAAGAGGGTCTCCCAAGTCCCTCGATTCGAGAGGTATACGCCCCTCGCTCAGAACGTCTCGGTAATTTTAATGAAGATCGAGGACAAGGGGATCGTTTGATTCCCTCCCCGACCAAGCAACAACAGCAAGAAGCAAGACCAGAGGTTCTACTGCCGCTTCCACCGTGACACCCGGCACGATACAGATCATTGTCGAGCCCTCAAGGACGATATCGAAGCCCTCATCCAACGAGGGTACCTGAGGGAGTTCGTCGGGGCCAATCCCAAAGACCGAAAAGAGCCGAAGAGCCTGAGGTCTTCGCCTCCTCCTCGGACGACCGGCCAGCGGCTCGACCGGGACCCCGAACCCGAGGAGACAGGGGGACCGACTATCCTACACTGCTTCCACGGCGGGCCCATGGGAGGGGAATCTAATAATTCTCGCAAAGCCTTCATCCGAGAGGTCAACTCTGTTCTAGACCATCCCTCTCCTCGGGTTCAGCAGCGGGCGGTCTTCTTCTCCGGAGAAGACCATGAAGGCGTCCGGCTTCCGCACTGTGATGCGCTCGTCACAAGCCTTGTCATGGCCAACTTTGAGGTCCGCCGAATCTTGGTGGACAATGGCAACTCGGTTAACATCATTTTCTTAGAAGCATTTGAGAACCTTAAACTCTCCCAGAAAAGCTGAAGTCAGCCGGTTACACCCTTCATGGATTTTCGGGCATCCCTATACAAATTGAGAGGATCGTGATACTAGATGTAACTGCAGGCATGACCCCCATCCTTCGAACCGAGTCGATGGATTTCATGGTGGTCAACGTCAAGGCAGCCTACAATGCTATCCTCGGCCGACCCGGGCTCTGTCTGTTCCTGGCCGTCCCCTCGGCCTACCATCTGAAATTGAAGTTCCCCACCGACCTCAGAGTTGTGGTCGTCCGAGGCAACCAGGAGTCGGCACGTTCGTGTTACATGACCGTGGTCGGGGCGGGGTATTTCCCCTCTACGCGGTTGAACTCCCGCCTGAAAGGAGCAACCCGAGTCTGAACCCGCGGACGAGTTGGAGGTCTCATTTGAAGCAGGGGACAAGTCCAAATGGTTCCGTGTGAGCCGAACCCTTTCCACCGACCTGAAGCAAGGTCTAATTGATTGCGTCCGCCGCAATATTGACCTCTTCATTTGGACACCGTCCGACATGCCCGGGATTTCCGAAGATTTAATCATGCAACGGCTAAGCGTCGCCCCACGCTCCAAACCGGTCCAGCAGAAGCGCTGCAAGTTCGCCCCAGAAAGGCAACAGGCAGTGAGAGTGGATGTGGATAAACTGCTGTTCGCCCGGTTCATTCAAGAAGTCAGCTACCCTGAGTGGCTGGCTAATGTCGTAATGGTGAAAAAGGCTAGCGTAACTTGGAGGTTCTGCATTGACTTTACCGATCTTAACAAGGCTTGCCCAAAGGATCCTTTTTCCCTCCTCAGCATCGACGCTCTGATCGATGCAACGTCGGGTCACGAGCTCCTGACCTTCATGGACATCTTTTCGGGCTATAATCAGATCCGGATGTTTCCTCCAGACATCGCCAAAACGTCATTCGTTACCGACCAGAGTCTTTACTGCTACCAGGTCATGCCCTTCGGGCTCAAGAACGCAGGAGCCACCTACCAGAGGCTTGTCAACCGAGTCTTTAAGAATCGGAACGGTCGGAACATGGAGGTATACGTCGATGACATGCTTGTCAAAAGCCGACGAGGGCAGGATCATGTTGCTGACCTCGAAGAGGCCTTTGGCATCCTCCGGTCTCACAATATGAGGCTTAATCCCGCCAAGTGTGCCTTCGGCGTCTCCAGAAAATTCCTGGGGTTTGTCGTTAGCCAGCGTGGCATAGAAGCCAACCAGGAGAAGATTCAGGCCATAATCGACATGGCCCCTCCCAGAAACGTCAAGGAGGTTCAGCGGCTTACATGAAGGCTGGCAACCATCGGCCGCTTCCTCTCCAAATTAGGGGAGAAATCCCTCCCCTTCTTCAAGGCCCTGCGGGGGACGAAAGGATTCGAATGGGGCGATCCGCAGCAACAGGCGTTTGACCAATTGAAGTCCTACCTCGCTAACCCCCCGCTCCTAAGCAAATCCGAACCCAGCGAACCTCTCTTCCTATACCTCTCACCCTCGGAAAGCGCACTTAGCGCCGTGCTCGTCCGAGAAGAAGACGGTGTTCAGAAGCCCCTATACTATGTGAGCAAGGTCCTGCTCTTAGCTGAGACGAGATATGCAAAGATGGAGAAGATGGCGTACGCACTGATAACGGTCGCGCAAAAGCTCCGTCCCTACTTCCAGGCCCACTCTATTCAGGTCCTCACGGACCAGCCCCTGAAGACCGTCCTCCACAAACCTGAGAGCTCTGGCCGCCTAGTCAAGTGGTCAATCGTGCTAAGCCAATACGACATTAGCTACCGGCCCAGGACTGCCATCAAGGGGCAGGCACTCGTCGAATTCATTACGGAATGCACTATTTCCGAACCGTCCTACATCCAGGAAACCGACCTGGTGTGGGAGGTTTATGTCGACGGCTCGTCTTGCGAGGGAGGGAGCGGAGCAGGCGTCATTCTGAAGGGTCCCGATAATTTCGTCCAGTATTCTCTTCGTCTGAATTTTCCAGCTTCGAACAATGAAGTGGAATACGAAGCTATGATCGCGAGGCTCACCCTAGCACACAAGGCCGGATCCAGACATGTCAAGGCCTTCAGTGACTCCCAGCTCCTGGTCAACCAGATCACCGGGGAGTACGAAGCTCGTGACGCTCGAATGGTATGATACTTAGCGGTGGTCCATCATCTCTTATCGTCTTTCGAGTACCACTCATTAGAACGAATCCCCAGGGAACAGAACGGCGGATTCATTGTCGAAGCTCGCCTCATCATCCTTCGAGGGGCTCGACCGCACCGTCCTGATCGAGGTCCTCCTCAAGCCTAGCATTGACCTCCCTGAAGCCTCCTGCCTCGACACCAATCTCCAACCCGACAACTGGACGATACCCATTCGAATATTTCTTTCGGAGGGCGAACTCCCTTAAGACCGATCCGAGGCAAGAAGGATCAGAGTCCGCTCTCAGAGATTCACCATGATCAACAAAACGCTCTTCAAATGCTCATACACAGTGCCCGACGGTAAACCCTACCTCCGTTGCTTAGCCCCTG
Source organism: Hemerocallis citrina (assembly GCA_017893485.1). Taxonomy (NCBI): domain Eukaryota; kingdom Viridiplantae; phylum Streptophyta; class Magnoliopsida; order Asparagales; family Asphodelaceae; genus Hemerocallis; species Hemerocallis citrina. The sequence goes on from CM030365.1 coordinate 184,101,858, forward strand.
ACGAAGCCAAGTATGCTCTGAAGGAACTGCACGAGGGGATCGGCGGATGCAACATGAGGAGCAGGTCGCTCGCCAGAAAGGCCCTAAATCATGGGTACTACTGGCCGACCATGTTGCAAGACGCACAAGACCTAGTCAAAAGGTGCGGCTCGCTCGTCTTGCCGACCCCCATCAGTCTCGATGGTCGACCTATATCCCGAGCACAGGGGTAGCTTCCACAAAGCCAAGTCTCTTAGGCTCGCTCGTCTTGCCGACCCCCATAAGCCTCGACGATCGACCTATATCTCGAGCACAGGGGTAGCTTCCACAAGTCAAGTCACTTAAGCTCGTCACTCCTGCCGACCCCCATCAGCCTCGACGGTCGACCTATATCTCGAGCACAGGAGTAGTTTCCACAAAGCCAAGTCTCTTGGGCTCGCTCGTCTTGCCGACCCCCATAAGCCTCGACGGTCGACCTAGATCTCGAGCACAGGGGTAGCTTCCACAAGCCAAGTCACTTAGGCTCGTCACTTCTGCCGACCCCCATCAGCCTCGACGGTCGATCTATATCTCGAGCACAGGGGTAGCTTCCACAAGTTAAGTCACTTGGGCTCGCTCGTCTTGCCGACCTCCATAAGCCTCGACGGTCAACCTACACCTCGAGCACAGGGGTAGTTTCCACAAAGCCAAGTTTCTTGGGCTCGCTCGTCCTGTTGACCCCCATAAGTCTCGACGGTCAACCTACATCTCGAGCACAGGGGTAGCTTTCACAAGCCAAGTCACTTAGGCTCGTTACTCCTCGCCGACCCCCATAAGCCTCGATGGCCGACCTAGATCTCGAGTACGGGGGTAGCTTCCCCAAGCCGAACCTCTTGGGCTCGACACTCCGAGCCGACCCCATTCAGCATTGTGAACAAAGGGAATCACCAAGACCTGTTCGACAACACTCGACAGCACCCTCATGCTCGGCTACCGAGACCCTCGTGCTCGGCCATGGGGGCCCTAACCGGCCCGACGCCGACCTTAACCAACCCGAAGCTACAGGAACTCTCTTCCCACTCTTCTTCATGGAACCCGACTACTCCTCCACGACTGGCCAGACACAGCCCCGCATGAGTGGGGGGCTTGTGACAGGATAAATGAAGTGGCACAATTAGGGCCCTCTGATCTTCTCTGGACCCTTCCCCCTGTAATCATCAAGCCAGCTACAGTCCAATGGGCTACAACCAGCTCAGGCCCATGGGCAAACGGGTCCAACCCGGCCCGTTAGGGCTCCAGACCCGTTTACCCATGCCTATAAATACCAGACCCCCTCCTCACTTTCAAAGGTAATCAATCTTTCCCTACCTGAACCTTAGCTGCCCAGTCTCTTTTCCAGTGACTGACTAGATCGTCGGAGGGCCTGTCGCCGGGACTTCTTCCGGTATTTCTAGGCAGTGTGCAGGTACAGAAGATCCGAAACGAGCTTCTACATCGAGCCGAGCTACCCAGCCTCCATCTGATGAGGACATCTATTCTGTTTAGTTTAGTATTTTATTTCAGTACCATATTTGTTTTTGGAAATTATAGCCATCTATGATCTTTATTTTATGCATTAGAATATTTTTGAGATTTTTAGAATATTTTGATATTTTGTATCAAGATTTGTTTTGAGCTTATTTATAGGCCTTGAGATTAATGAGAAGTGATGCTATTCTTGATTAAAAATTAATGTATTGAGTTTTGCTTTTCTTCTCTCCTTTGTGTGATACAATTGTGATCCAACTGATTAGGGTTTGTGATAAATTTTCATACAATTTTAGAGTTTGTGATAAACTCTAAAATCTACCCCAAATTAAAAGTCCTCTAAATAAAATTACTTAACCCCTAAATTCCCAAATAAAAAACAATTTTCGAAACCTTAACTGCCTATTCTCTCTCCTCGCCGTTCTCTCTCTCCCCATTTTCCCGCCAAAACCCAATACCCCCATCTCTGTCGTCTTCTCCGGCGACCTTCGACCCCCTGTCGCCTTCCGTCGCCATATCTCCTGGCGCCGCCTCCTAGCGCCGCCAGCCAGAACACCCCCGAAACCCCGACCTCTCTGTCCCTGTCCTCGACTCTAGCTGCAGAACCCATCAAATCCCCGATGCCCTTCCTTGCTCCATCGTGCCGCCGCCGCCGCGACGCTGCCGTCACCCACGTCGTCGCGTTGACCCAGTCGCGATGCCCTCACGCCGACGCCAACCCAGAACCGCTAGCCCTTGCTTTTGCTGCCATTGCTCTTGAAGTTGTTGCTGCCATTGCTGTGCTCTTCCGAGATCTACGCTGAGTTCTTCAAACCCTCGGTATACTCTTTCCAACTTTCAAATATTTGTGTTATACTACTTTATTATCTCTATTATATTATTCAATTTAACTGTCGACCACAAATATTGAGATTGAGCGTTCCACTTGCCTAATTAGAGTACAAATCAGTATTGAATCTTTTACTTTCTAAGAACGATTAGGAATTTAATTGTTGATTGTTAGAATTGAATTATTAATAGGGATTGTTAAACGTGATTCAGTTCTTGAAAATCCATCAAACCGATTAACTATTTAAAATTTCGAACTTTGATCCGTACTAGTTGGTAAAATTAATCCATTAAGAATCTTCGAAATTCTCTATTTAGGGTTAGTTTTACATCACCATCTCTCCGCTCTTACTTCTGAGCCGCTCCCGCGCCCCAGGGTCGGATCGACGCCAGTACTACGGTTTTTCTCTCACAACTTACAAGAACTCACACCTGCTGTCCCCACACTCCAAAAACAAACAGCATCATGAACTTTGATAGGAAAACTTGGAGATTAACCTACATGCAAACTGAGGCTGAAAACTGACAGCAGCCAAGTTCGAGATCTATGAATGAAATAACTCTCTGGTAAAGGATTTAATTCAAAAGGGGAAACCCCTTCAGAGTATTGAATTCAAAGTCCCAACTCGTTTAAGCATATAATAAATCATCATCCTATTAGAGGTGAAACTAAATCCTGCTGCTATACCCCTTTGGCCTTATTTGTCACTAACCTGACTTCAGCTAGGTTGCCGAGCCTGCTGCTTTTTATATAGATCGACACATCGTAAGCATGAAAGGTTTTCCATCAATATTTAGGGCCTTTCGCACTGTCATTCCCGTTTTAACAACCTGAAGAACATAAATCTCATTATGCTACCAATTTTATCATGATATGCGTTGGTATATATATTGAGATCTGTCTTTTGCGGAAGTGGGTTGGTGCTCTAAGGTTTTGTCCACTTTGTTCTATATGGAAATTAAGATTTTTATCTTGTCATAATTTACTTCTTCTAGTAGGCATTTTTTCTCTCACTAGTAGGCTAATTGTTTGCAAAACAAATCATGAGGCTGAGCAAGGAAATGTTGTGACGAGAAGAGACGAGCAATGAAATTTGAAAATTTTAATGAAAATTCCAGCATCTTCTTTTTCCCCTTAGTTATTCAGAATTCGCAAAATCAGCCAAAACCTTAGAGACATTGTAGTTTTGCTTTACATTCCTGGAATATAACTTAGGAAGAGGTAGGGGAAGCTGCCTGATCATCATTGTATCTGAAGCCAACCATACTCTTAAGATCAAAATGCACGTGCAAAAGCATGTGTTTACTCAAACAGAATTGCCGAGCACCCTCAAACGTAAGTAATGGAGACAATTCATTGTGTTACATAAAACAAGCAAATCATGTTCAATATACATGTAAATAAATGTAGTTCTCGTAGTCTCTCATTTGTTATCTAAGCCTGTTCTGATTCCTTTGGTTGTTAGCAGAAGCTACTATCGCTGCACTCACAATGGCTGTCCTGTTCGTAAACACGTTGAAAAAGCTTCAGACGATGAAAAATCCATTCTAGTAACTTATGAAGGAAAACACAACCATGACCACCCCGCATACAAAAGTGGCAACGCCGCGCACAAAAGTGGCACTGATCAACCAACTTCTTGTCCTTCTGACAACAAAAAACAAACTGATGGAGAGTTAGCTGGCGATGATGATAAAGCATCAAAACTTAGAGGCGAGAAAGCTTTATCTGCAGGGACACTTCTAACCATGGGGCTCAACTCATCCTCGGGAGAGGAGGACGTGACTGGAGCCAATTCCAATGCTGTGAATCGTCGCCCCCTTTTCAATGAAAACTGTTCTGCTGTCTCTGTCCGTAACTCTTGAAATTTAACAGGCTTCATTAAATTTTAGAGGTTAATCTCCCATTTTTATTTATAATTTTTCTCAGCTTTGTCAGCTGCTGCTGCTGCTGTTGTTGTAGCAGTTCATGTATAGTGTTTGTAATGAGCTGTTTGTAGCATCTCTGATTCTGAAATTAGTTTACAAACAATTCATCTCTGTTCAAAAAAGTAAAAAACAAATAGAGAAAAACTAAATTGTTTAAATGATTTTTCCAGCTAGATTAGAGGATCTATATAATGGTGAATTCATGTTGACTTGAGTATTTTGATTCTTTTATTTTATATACTATTGTTGTTAATGCAAACGCCAAAATGGTGACTGTGAGCTAAATAATTTTGCCGGGTGCTGGCCGCTGCCATTGTGTTCAAATAAAGCGGCAATTATGCTGGATTTGGCTATTGTGGTGTGAACTTTCAATGTACGATTTAAGATGGTTTTATCTTTTAAACTTTGTCGTATCAATTCTTAGATTGTAATTTTTACCCCTAAAATCCTTGTAGCATGGAAGACTCGGTTATACTTTAATGATTTTGTTTTTTTTGAAATAAAACATTAAAAATTTTGTTTCTCAATTTATCATATATATACAAAGTTGAGTTTTGATTCATGTGCTTGAGCCAAATAGGTATTATTTGAGCGAAGTTTTTTTTTCTTCCAAGTTTTATATTCTTCCGTCACGTGGCATTTTTTGTGTGTACAATCTTAATGAAACAATTTATAACTACTTTGTTGTTATCTTAAGCCACAAAATTCAGATTTCAGCCAAAAGACACTAGAACAAGAAAATATTAAAAAAAAAACATTAAACTAATTTGAAAGATTTGACCTTATTTAGACTACACAATTTTTTTCTCTTAGTAATGAAAATGGAAATAAAGTTTTAATTTGATATAAGCTTGATATCCAATCTACCATATTTGCTTTAAATATGAAATAGTTGGGGCAATACGATCTAATAGGTTAGGGTGCATGTAATATTTTGAAAATACAATTTATTACCGTGGATTCAGATCCATCTAATAGCATTTAGAAAATCTAGATACGCAGTTTTATTATGCAGGATTATTATTCATATATGTTATTGTAACTTCCGTTTTCGTAAATAAATATTTTCTGAATATTTTATGTAATTCAATTAATTATAATTTATCTTGTGTTAAATTCGTTTTGAATTCTCTTTTAAAAATATTTTCTAATCGGAAATTTTACTTATTTCGAATAATTGTATATTTTAACTTTAATTTCTATTTCTATTTGATCGACTATTTACATTATAAATTGTTTGGATTATTTTAATAAATCTATTAAACTCGAATTTGCATTTTGATATACATATATTATTATTGTTACTATTATCAGTATTATTTTTGTTAATTTTTTTACATGCAGTATCATTATTTTTATTGTTATTATTATAATTATAATTATTTTAGTTTAAGCCGAACATACTCTATTTTATACGTATTCATTATTTGACTTAATGTATATATGTATGTATATTTTATAAACCCTATAATCCTAATTGTTTCTAATTGGATCTTTTTAATAAACCCAATAACCCTATATCCCATAACACATTCTCCTATTGGATTATCTACCCAAATACCCAAACCCAATAACCTACCATATAAACCTATCCTAATAACCTAACCCTAGCTAACCCTACCCCCTAATCTACTGTGCAGACCCTAGCCAGCCAATCGCGCCTACAACGCACCTCCCTGCCTCCCTGCGTCGACAGCAGCGCCAGCCACTTGTAGCGACGCTGGCGAGCTCTTGCAGACAGCTAGCGAGCAGCACCCATGGCACCACCCCTTCCCCCTGTGCTCCGACCAACCTCCCTGCTCTGTACCATCATCCTCCCGATGCTGCAGCACCGCAGCTTCTCTGTGTTGCTACTCCCGACGCCAGCAACCGCCAGTCCTCGCTGTTGCCGTCGCAGCACCGCCTAGTCTCCGCCAGCCCAGCACCCCCCTGTGGTGATCAGCAACAGTGTGTTCCATTTGAATGTGATATGTCCAATCCTCCATGATCATCATCAATTGCTTGATCAAATCATAGCCGTCCGATCGTTGGTCATCACAATCTTGATGATCATCATCGTGATCCGTTGATCTTGGCCATTGGATTTGCATTGATCACCATCATCATCATCATCAAGATCTTGATCTCGACTGTCGGATCTGTTTTGATCATCGCGATCGTGATCATCACCTTGATCTTGATCTTGATCCTGATCCTAATCTTCAATCTCAGTCGTCCGATCGACCGATCACACCTGATCTCGGCCCTTGATCGTCTCGATCGTCTTCTACTTGGTGAGTTAAACGTTTGATCCACCTTTTGTTCTCATTCATCAAATTGTCAATCATGGTATATTTAGTCTTTTGGTACTCTTCTAATTCTTATATGTTTATATTCGATCTCGGCCATTGGATTCGCTTGAACTTCATCTTGATTACCATCTTGATCATCGAGATCCGTGCCCAATCATGATTATCGTGATCGTTTGCTCGTCGCCGTGTCGCCGGGATTCCGATCCCGTTATTCTTCGCATATTCGGATTGATCTAACGTCGTCCTAAAGGCAAGTCATTTCTACTTGAATAGTTATTGTATCATATTCGAGAATGTTTATTGAATCCCGCAAGTAGATCCAAATTGATTATCGTATATTGCTTATTGTTATCTATCGTTGGGATACTACGGATTTACACGAGCGAATCCAAGTAGTAGTCTTGACTTCGTGCCATCCTTATCTCCAATGTATAGAGATCTTACATGCATGCATATAGTTAGTTATTGAATATAAGAATATGGATTACTATTGTATTTCATGTCATGACATTTCACAATAATTGTAGATTGCATACTAGTATTGATTGCTTATATGATTGATGTTAGCGTGTTAGTTGATTGTGATTAGTAAGATTATGGACATTATACATCTTAATACCATATTCACGTAGGTATAGCTTGCTATGATTTATGATTGTTAACCCCCAAACTCATCATTCTTAACATTTTAATCATTTTATTCAAAAAGAATATGTTGGCATCCTGAAAGTTATCGCCAACCTGAATATTACCATGTTGTTTCGACCTAGATAATGTCACCAAAATCAATAACTTTCTGAATATGAAATGTAGCCCAGATGTCTAGTTTACTACCCTTTGACGGAATTGAATTCCGAGTTACGATTTGTGAGATATTGCAGATTTACTACTGTTGTGTTGTACAATTCCAGATTCTAAAAACTGCTGGCACACTCTGGTTCACAATTAATTTAACCATGCTACCTGTAAGATAATGACTTGAAATTTTGCTTGCTGATACTAGACATATTAGAGAACATTTTCTAATTTTCCTGGAATTAATTAATGTAGTTTTAGTTCTGTTCCATATGTATAAACACAATTTTACAAGTTCTAACTGAACACAAATCCTGTAGTTTGCTGTTTTGACACATGTTGCCACAATTTTTATGTACCTTATTTATATGCGTTGGAACCGGACAGGAGTATAGTTTCTAGACCTTCTGACGGATCCACATTTGCTATCCTGTAGCAACGGAAATTCTGATTTTGGTACAGCAACCTACTACTGTCCAAAATTGGGTTCCTATGTTTAATAATATATAATTGAATCTATAATGTTGAATTTGGTGTATTTAATTGTATAGAGTACATTGCATGATCTTAGGGTTGTGTTGTCATCTTTCTAGTGTCCCTTATTAATCGCATTGTCGTATGTTAATTGAATAAAGAATGTTAATCAAGCCGGGGTTAAGGGTTGATCAGGGTAGTTGATGATTGTAGCGCCCCGAATTTCCAATATGATATCTCAAAAATATGTGACACAATTCCTAGCATCAACTTCAATTATAATAGTAAACATAGCCAAAAATACAGATAAATTTTTCTTTCAACCTTTATTACATTAGTTCATTACAAACACAGCAGAAAAACAAACATCTTGAATTACAGTCTTTTCATTACAACACCTTCTTTACAATTTTCATAAGCTTTATTATCATTCTATCTCCTGCATCCAAATCCCAATGCTATAGGTAATCACCTGAAAAACATGAGGCTAGAGATAACCCTAACCCCCAAAACTACAGGGGTCAACCATAACGGTGTGAGTGACATAAAAACAAAAGCAACATAAGTAGAACATAAAACATGGAATCATAAGCAACATGTAGTAAGGACAAGAATAAATGAATTAAGAACTAACGATGAAACATGAAAAACATCAAGTGTAGCTAGACTAAGTGTCAAGTGTAGAAAACAAGAAAATACATGCATAAACCAAATCAAGAAAACACAATACTATATGCTGACTCTCTAATGCGTACTTGTCGGATTCTATGCATCCCACTCTACATAGGTCTGGTGCAAGCCCTTATCGTTCTCCACTTAATAGGGTTTAATCCCCCAAACTAGCCACAGATAATTTCGGAGACTATTTCACTCACACCTGGGAATCTTCGAGAATAGCCCACACCGCAAGCTATGGCACCTCATCACACGAATACCACATGAGTGTTGCCTCGACCTCGATAATTCCGGAGATCAATTCCACACCACAGGTAATTTCGAAGACTATTTCACTCACACCTGGATAATTTCGGGGATTATCTCACACCGCAAGCCATACTGAGATCCATAACCCATGTTCTCATTCATCATATCACCATTAGTGCCTGTCCTTATTTTTTAAGTTAATTAATTTAATTACGAACCTCCTAGAGATGGTGTACCCTACCGGACTTAACTCAACAACTGATCAACAAAATATGCCTCAACAGGCCCAAAACACAATAACTCAACTGCCGGTATACTAGGGTCCCACACAACTTCTAGAGACTCACACTCAACTATCCAAACCCAAAAATAAAACATCTTGAAAACATATGTTCTGTAGAAAGATATTATTTAGAATAGTAAGTTATAGATCCCCAAAACATTTAAAGAATCAATCGTTTAAAGAACATCAGAATAACTCAAGGAACATCAGTAATAGTCGACTGTAAACCGGAGTCGGTCGACTGTCCAGAGCGAAAAACAAGCACTTCAAGAAAATAATTCTAAGATCGACTATAAAAGTCAGCAGTCGACTGTCCAGAGCGAAAATCCAACATTTTTAAGAAAAAGAATTCTAAGTAATGACGGTCGACTGTAAAAGTCATCGGCCGACTGTCCAGAGTGAAAATCCAAAACTTCAAGAAAACATCAAACAGAGCAGAGACAATCAACTGTAAAATTAGGTCAGTCGACTGTTCCGCACAAAAATCCAAAACTCCAAGAAAACACTACAGCCAGGATCACGACGGTCGACTGTCGAAACATACCAGTCGACTGTCACACCTACAGGCTGCAGTTTGGGTTGTGCATGTTTCAACCGATACGAAAATTTACTTTATAAAAACGAAATCTATAAAAAGTATATTTCTGATATGATCAAATATGACTTGTAGAGTATATAAGAATCCACAAAACCAATCAAAACCACGTTGAATTGATAAAATTAGCTTTTTGATGAATTCCTTCAAATTGAAACATGAATATGTGCATATATCAAAATAAAGTTTTTAAGAATCAATCATACATCAAAAGACCTTCGTATTATGTTCCAAACCATATTAATACCAAAGTATGTTGAGATATAACCAAGATCTTCAAAAAAACACTTAAAGACTCAATTCCTTCGAAACAACAAAATAGGATATTCATGTAATAGTGTTCATGTAAGTTTGTGCACCTAAGAAATTTCACAAATTCATCAATTTAGGAATAGACAAATGTTCAGATTAAATCTTTAATAATTGAGCAATTCAAATCCAAGTAAAAACTTCATAAAATCACGAAATCTCCAATTTAGTCATAAAGCGTCAACTCCAAATCTAGTTATCACAACTCCAATCCTCAAGACATGATCTTTTGATTTATTAGTCCTTCTCACAATTTCCTCAACTCAATCACCATCTTTAACTCATGAACATAAAAAAATTTAACATTAACATGACCAAGTCGCATTCATCCAACTTACCAATAGTCAAAATTCTCATCTTTAATCTATTTATGCATAACATTCACCATGTCCAATCAAATCAGCAATAATCCAAAAGAAATAGCCTACTCATGATCTGTATCAGGTTATTTAACAATCTCAAATCATCCACATGCAAATTCTACTCATAAATAACTTAGGGTTTCATAAAAGATCCAATTTTAATTCATCAATTCATCCAATCCATCATATATATATATATATATATATATATATATATATATATATATATATATATATATATATATATATATATATATATATATATATATATATATATTCATACCAACCCTAGCAAGCTTTCTAGCAGATGAACCACCACATACAAAATTCAAGGAACTAAACAAAACAATTATATCACTTACCTTGTTGAAAGAATCGAACGAAGACGAATAGAAAGTAAGAAGAGCCCATCCTTAGCAAGAAATCAAAGATCTTCTCTTTAGAACTCCAAAATAATAAGAAATAAGAAATCCCCTATGTTGTGCAGCGAGATGACGACTGCGCTACACCCTAAATAGGCCGGGATTAAAGATTCTAGGGTTTTTGGGTACATTTGCAAAATACTCCCCTTTCAAATATACCATCACATAAATAGATCCCCTTACTAGGAAATTAGTAAAAACCAATTTAATTGGGTTCAAAAATCAAAAGATCCTACACTGGCATCAGCCGGCACTGTAGGGAAAACCCAGAAAATAATTTTGCAATTTTATCCCTTCAAATAGCAATTTTGTAAAAAAGATCATCTTTTATCAAAACTTGTAAATTATATCAAATGTGTTGAAAAGAAAGGTAAATTTTTTACTCCTGAATTGACTACGCATTATTTCCCGCCCAAAAATCCAAAAATTTGGAGTTTCACCCCCATTTGGTAATTTTACACAAAAGTCCTTTTTGAAATATTTGCAAATGGGTCCAACCATTATCAGAAAAATCTAGAAAAATCAAAAATAATCTCAAATAATAAATAATGAGTTCCCCCAAAATAATCTTGGCTTTTGAACCTTCCGAGAAAATATTTGCATGTGTTCTGCAGGTGTAAGAAGATAAATTTTTAGATAAATATTTATTAAATCACCCAAAACCATTTTAACTTATTTAATATTCTCAAAACAATATTTTAAAAATACGGGGTACTACAATAATATAGTGACTGTACTCGGAATTGTGGGCTTTGTTCCCAAAATATTGTGTCGGCTAGTGCTATCAATTTATTGTTGGATTACTGACTACAGTATCCCAATTCATTGTGTATTATTTTAGGATCTATCGTGCTGACTATTGTTATCGTTATTGTAAGCCCTATTTTCAGTTTTATTGTATTTCGTACTCTTTTGATTATTGTATCTGAACTCATTTATTATTATGCATTTTGTCTTTTCTTGGGTTCTTTTGTTCTCTCTGGACCAATCTGTGTTCGTTTGATTGGATTCTGTTCTTTTGTAAATTTGGCTCTTTTCTATTCCTAATTCGATTTGTTCTCCTTTGTGTTCGTCTCATCTCATTGCATTTGTTTGTCTCTTTTGGAGCCAAAACCGATATCCAGAACCCAATATATTGACCTAAAACCCTAAATTCCTGATCCCTATAAATACCCCCCATTAATTAACCCTAATTAATATACTCTCTCTCTCTTTCTGCCACTTTCTCTCTGCCCGTACCCCCCTCTCTCTGTTTCCGTAACCCAAACCCAACCACTCTCTCACCCCGACCCCCGTCCATCCTCCGACCATCCTTCACCCTCGTCATCACCATCGTCACCATCTCCGTCTCCTCTTCATCCCCATCACCGTCGCTCTTACCCCCGTCCTCGCCATCCCCATCACCGAGACCCCTTCGCAGAGTTTACCATCGCCGTAAACTTCACTCCGTCGCCCTTTTCCCTTATTGTGCTCCATCATCGTCTTCGTCGTTCTTCGCCGCGCCTGTGCACCCCCTAGTGCCGCCATCCAAGCCCCGGAGTCGCGAGTCGCCGTCCCCTATTTTTAGCTGCAAAAACAGAGCCCTTCGCTAGAGTTATTGTCACCGCCGTCACTTCCCGACCGTGGTAACGATGCCGCTCCGCTGCAGCAATCGCCGTCGCATTCGTCGCACTGCCAGTCCGCCGCTTTCTCTCTCTCTCCGTTCCGCTGTCGAGAGGTAGGATACGCGATGCGATTGGGCGAGTCCGCTGTTCGTGTTCTGCCGCACACGATCCCAAGCCGCTGTCCCCTGTTTGGTTGGATCCGGGGTGAGGTTGCGATCCTATTGGTTGGCGCTCGCTGTCCCGTGTTCTGCCGCACCCGATCCGGAGTTGTTATCCCCTGTTTTGGGGTCAGATCCGGTGTGAGGCACAGGTTTGATTGGTTCGTTTTGGTGTTTCATGTTCTGTGTGCACCAGATCCAGTTTCGGTGTTCTGCATTCTGTCCCGATCTGGTGTGTGGGAATTGCTCTAGGATCTTGCTGTTGCTGTTGATTCTTTGTGCATTATTTTGGGAGTTTTCGCCCGAGATTCTGATCCCGTTATTCTATTTTATTAATATCTGCAATAACAGGCAAGTCTCTTCTTGAACCCTTTTATTTATTTGTGTTCAAGATTTCTTTGATCTCTTGCAAGTAGATCCTATCCTTTTATTATCAAAACTGGTTTTGGCAATTCCGTTAAGATTATCGAGGGTTTACACGAGCTAACCCAACATACTCTTAACATCGTGCGTCTCTTCGATCTAATCCTAGTCCCCAATGTTTCATGCATTTGCACATTAAATAACTAGACTCATGCTTAGGATTGCTTGAAAGATTAGACATTGAAATTGAACATGCTAGAATTGAACTCAATTGATGAATTGACACCATAACCATGATAAATGTATCTTAAACCTTAGAAATTTGCATGTTGACATCGAGGATTGCTTTGATGACCAATTTGCATGCTATATGCGATCGTGTGAATTATTTATTATCTTTTTATGTTAAGTTGATTTCTAGACTGCTGTATGTTTCACTTTGAATCAGATTTTTAGCCTTGTTATTGACATAATTTGAGGAAACTTACTAAACATAAAACATAGCCCTTGATGTCTAGATAATTTTTCTCTGGTCTGAATTTAAATTCCAATTTGTCATCTGTTAGATATCATCACTTTACTGCAACTGTGTTAGTAATTTTTCAGACATATAATTTTATGCGTATCCTGCCGTTGTTTATTTTATTTGACCCTGTTATCAGTAAAGGAAAAATCTGAAATAAATCATGCTGGAGCTAGACATGTATACAAATTAATTAATGGAACATAACCTACTGCATGCTGACTGAACATAAAACCTGATTTGATTAGAACTTTCACCCTAGTTACTATGACTTTTATATACATTAATTATATTCGCTGGAACCGTATGGAAGTCTATTTTCCAGATCTTCCGGCGGATTTAGTTTTTCTATTGTGTAGTGCCCATGATCCATATTTTGGTACAGCAAGGTCATCCTGTCCTGATTTTGTGAAATGTGTTTATATGATGTGTTTGCTTCATGCTTTGTCTGTAGCATCTAGAATTAGTCACATATAGTAATATACAACATTGACACCCTTTTGCATGCTCACATAGGATGAAAATAAACTATTCACAAGCCGGGGTTATTATGGGTAGACTTGGTAGTGGACAATTGGGAAATGTACTCGGTAATGCCTTCTCGCTTGCATGTATACTTGACATAGAAGGAGGAGCATTGATTGCAATAATTGAATGATGATTCATGCACGTAAATTTTTATTATCAATGCCTAGTACACGAACCGTGAATTCACCATCGGTCTAAAACGATCACTGTGCTTGCATGGAATCTATAGTATGGGATGCAGTAGTACGTACACTAGATTGGTTAATAAAATACTGAACAACCTGCATACTTGATCTTGTATTGACATTGACTTGACATCACGCATTTCATGTGTGATTATTGTAACCCTTTGATATTTGCTACTCTTTATTTTGTTCTTTGTCTTTGACCATGTTCCTTTCCTTTGATATTTATGTTTTTTCTATTATCCTTTGTTCTCTACTTGCTGCCCACGACTAGCTCTAAGGGCACTCTTTTATTTCTTTTTAGACCAGGAATTTACAAGTAGTGAAGGATCTGTTCCCGAAGGAATTGGTGAGCAACGTTTCTAGTGTTGGATCCAATCTCCGCTGCGTAGTTTATTAATTGTGCTAGATTTATTTTCTGAACACTGTTATCTCTTGTACTTTGTTTTGGGCTCTATGACCCGTAGTTTTGTTTTGATCCCAGATGTTGGATATTTATACTGTTGCTTTATTTCATTATTATTGGAACTTTATCATTAATTCATGTGGTTATGTTTCTTGCGTGGTTGTATATTTGTTAATCTTATTGCTGGGTTAGTCTGGTACAGCTTATGGATGGTGTTTACATCATTCGCTGGGCCTACATTGCGTACTCGTGTTCCATATTTTGGGTAGCGGGGCGTGACAGGATTTTTAGTGGTATCAAAGTCAGGTTGAGTAATATATCAATCAAACATGACTATCTTTACAAGGGTTGACTTTGATTGGTATATTAGTCGAGTTTGGCTCTAGCCGGGTTAACTCGGTGATTTGCACACCACGATAATCACATGAATACTTGTATAATAACCAACATATAATCTGGGTACTGACCATCTTTGATCATGTTTCAGGCTATGGCTCGTGGGAATTCTTTTTCTCACTCGGGGGATCAGCAGCCAAACAACACTGCTATTCTCCAGATGATTCAGCAGGAGCACAATGAGCTGATGAGAGCCACTTTGGCAGCCAATGGGAATGTCGCTGGACCTCCACCTGGTGCTCTGCCACCTAGGCCTGGTACGGTAGCGGATTTCATGAGGCTGCACCCAAATAAGTTTTTGGGTACTAAGTCTCTGTTGGAGGTCGGGCAATGGCTTATCCGGACGGAACAACTGTTGGTCGCTGCTCGTGTTGCAGAGACGGATCGTGTGGATGTGGTTCACATCCAGCTGGTGGACCTCGCTCATATCTGGTGGCGGGTTGAATCCGAGAGGATGCCGTGACCCATTGAGTGGGCCACTTTCTCTGAGAGCTTCATGGCGAAGTTCTTTCCCAGTGTCACCAAGGCAGAGATGGAGCGACAGTTTGTTTCCCTAACTCAGGTCAGCTAGATAATGTTCTTAATTTTCATTTGTTTTTACCTACTTCACTTGTGACGGTATTAATTTGAGCATTATCTTAATCAGGAAACCCATTCCGTGGACGAGTATGCTGCAGAGTTTACTAGGCTCAGTCGCTTTGCCCCTACCCTCATTGCCACTGATGAGGCTCGGGCTAGTCGTTTTCTGTCGGGCTTGAGCTTTTTCCTCCAGGACCGTTTAGCTGCTCTTCGACTTCGTGCTTACTCCGATGTTCTGGATGCGGCTCGGATCCAGGATCAAACTCTCAGTAGGTCTAGTGTTCCTCAGAGGAATGTTTCACACCCCCTTGCACCTTGGCCTTCCAAAGGACCTATTCGGAGGCCAGTTCTGCCCCCTCCCGCGAGAGCACAGTCGTACGCACCTGTTGTCCCGAGGAATGTTGAAACTTGTGGCTACTGCCATAAGACTGGACATTCACAGCGAGACTGCAGGATGGCCAACTGACAGTGTTTAGTGTGTGGGAGCAGTGAGCATATGGTTCGTGACTGTCTGAGGAATAGAGCTCCTGCTCCGGTTACTGGTGCTGCTCAGCTAGGAGCACCGACGTGTGGTCAGGGCAAGCTGTCTTTTCCTCTGCAGAGGCAAGTCTTCGATCAGAGGCGTGTGGCTCCTAGAGGAGGTCAGGTTGGTGGTCGTGGTTAGGCTTATAACCTGACAGCCGAGGAAGCGGCAGTTGCTGTTGGAGTGGTTGCAAGTATATCACAATAGTTGTACTTTCTTTCTTTCTTTCTTTCAGTTTGCTGCATGTTTTTTTAATTTATTTTCCCCCTCCTTGTGCAATTATTCGTGTATATCCTGCTGGCTCTTTATCCTTTGTTTGATCTTCTTCTAGGTGTGATTTTAGCCTTCTCTCTCTGCTCATATGTTGTTTGATTTGGGTGTTACCCACTCTTTTATTTCTGCTCGCTTTGTCGATCTGCATGGTTTGACTTGCGATACTATGCCCATAGCTTGGGACATCACCACTGGCAGAGGTGTCGTTGTCTGTTCTAGGGTTTGTAAGCAGAGTCCGTTGCAGATTGGTGGTGTTGTTTTCTCGGGGGATTTGATTGTGATTCCCAGCTCCGGTTTCGATGTCATTCTGGGCATGAACTGGTTGGGTGTTTCCTGTGCCGTGACTGATTGCCGAGAGAAGAATGTGACTTTCAGGCCTTCTGGTCAGCCAGAATTTGTTTTCCACGTTGGTGAGACACCGTCAAGGCGTGTCAAGAACTCGTTGGATTCCGAGGTTGTTTCTCTTGGATCGCTGGGTTCTGATAGGGTTGTTGCACTCTTAGTTGTATGGGACTTCCTTGATGTGTTTCCCGAGGAATTGCCTGGTTTGCCGCCAGTTTGAGATGTGGAGTTTAGCATTTATGTCCAGCCCGGTACGACCCCTATTTTCAAGAGTCTGTATCGTATGGCGCCGGTCGAATTGGCAGAACTGAAGGTGCAAGTTCAGGAGCTGCTTGATAAAGGTTTTGTCAGACCTAGTGTTTCGCCATGGAGAGCCCCAGTTCTGTTTGTCAGTAAGAAGGATGGAAGCCGCAGGCTTTGCATGACTATAGAGAGTTGAACAATGTTACTTTCAAGAATCAGTACCCATTGCCGAGGACTGACGATTTGTTCGACCAACTGGGTGGTGCTTTGGTGTTCTCAAAGTTGAATCTGCGTTCTGGGTACCATCAAGTCAGGGTGAAGTCAGAGGATGTTCCGAAGATGGCTTTCCGAACGATGGGCATTATGAGTTTTTTGTGATGCCGTTCGGAGTGACTAATGCACCGACAGTGTTAATGAGTTTGATGAACCGTGTGTTTTCGCCGTTCTTGGATCAGTTTGTCGTGGTCTTCATCGACAACATATTAGTGTACTCGCGGAACAAAAAGGATCATGTTGAGCATCTGAAGGTGGTTCTGCAGACTTTAAGGAAGAACCAGCTGTATGGGAAGCTTGATAAGTGCGAGTTTTGGCTGGATCAGGTTGCTTTTCTTGGCCACATTATCTCCGGTGCTGGTGTTTCTGTGGATCCGTCGAAGGTTTCTGCGATCAAGGATTGGCCTATTCCGAAGTCTGTTTCTGAGGTGTAGAGTTTCCTTAGTTTTGCTGGTCACTATCGAAAGTTCGTTCAGGATTTCTCTAAGATCGCTGGACCCTTGACCAGTTTGACCAGAAAGGAGTAGAAGTTCGTCTGGGATGAAGCTTGTGATGGAGCTTTCGCTGAGTTGAAGTGTCGGTTGATGTCAGTGCCAGTGCTGACTATACCCGACAGTTCTGGTGGTTTTGTGATCTTTTGTGATGCTTCAGGAAGAGGTCTGGGAGCAGTGCTGATGTAGTGAGGCAGGGTTGTCGCTTATGCATCGAGGCAGTTGAGACCTCATGAGAAGAACTATCCTACGCATGATCTGGAGCTTACTGTTGTGATCTTTGCCTTGAAATTATGGAGACACTATTTGCTTGGGGATAGAGCCGAGATTTTCACAGATCATAAGAGCCTCAAGTATGTGTTCACGCAGAGAGAGTTGAACATGAGGCAGAGAAAATGGCTGGAGTTGATGGCAGATTTTGACATCAATTTGCAGTATCACCTGGGTAAGGTTAATTCGGTGTCAGATGCTTTGAGTCGGAGGCCTACCGCTATGTTCCTCACTCAGCAGAAGGAGCTTATGGAGGACATAAGGAGGCTAGAGTTGGATGTGTTGCTTCCCGGGTCAGATCGGCAGCTTATGTTGTTGCAGTTGCAATCTTCCTTAGTAGAGCAGATCAAGGCAGCTCAAGAGAGTGATCAGCAATTGCAGGAGTTTCGGAGCGAGGTTGAAGCTGGTTTAAGATCTGATTTGGTTGTCCATGTTGATGGGTCGCTTCGGTTTGGCTCTAGGTTGTGTGTACCTAGAGGAGAAGTCAGGCAGAAGCTACTCGAGAAAGCTCATCGGTCCCCGTATTCTATCCATCCTGGTGGTACCAAAATGTACAAAGATTTGAAACAACATTTCTGGTGGCATGGTATGAAGCGGGATGTGGCTCGATTCGTCGCCCAGTGCCTAATCTGTCAACAGATGAAGGCAGAGCATCAGAGGACCGCAAGACATTTGTAACCCCTTCCTATTCCTGAATGGAAGTAGGAGAATATCACGATGGACTTTGTTACAGCTTTGCCGAGGAATCTTAAAGGTCATAATGCTATCTGGGTGATAGTGGATCGGCTGACAAAGTGTGCTCACTTCATTCCTTTCCGTGTAGGTCAGTCCACTGAGAGTTTGGCCGAGCAGTACGTTCAGGAGGTTGTTCGTCTGCATGGAGTTCCTGTCAATATCGTATCGGATCGGGATACGAGATTCAGGTCTCAGTTTCGGGAGAGTTTGCAGAGGAGCTTGGGTACCAAGCTGAGCTACAGTACAGTGTTCCATCCTCAGACAGATGGGCAGTCATAAAGGATAATTCAGACCCTAGAAGATATGTTGAGATTATACGTTCTTCAGTTTGGAGGTTCATGGGAAGATCATCTCCACTTGGCCAAGTTCTCTTATAATAACAGTTATCAGGCGAGTCTCAAGGCTGCTCCATTCAAAGCTCTGTATGGGCGCAGTGTAGATTCCCAGTCTGTTGGGATGATATTGGCGAGAGGAAACTTTTAGGTCCTGAGTTGAACATGAAGACAATTGATGCTGTGGCTCAGATTCGCAAGCATTTGCAGGCCGCTTAGGATAGGCATAAGAGGTGGGTTGATTGTCGTCGGAGACCTCTAGAGTTTGAGGCAGGCGAGCATGTGTTCCTTAAGGTATCGCCTTGGAAAGGTGTTATCCGTTTCGGCGGTGGAGGCAAGTTGAGTCCTCGATTCATTGGTCCATTCGATATTGTGAAACGTGTGGGCATGGTTGTTTACAGGCTCGCATTACCGCCAGCTTTAGCAGGTGTCCATGATGTATTCCATGTTTCTCAGCTCAGGAAATACATCAGAGATGACAATCATGTGGTTGACTACTTAGACTTGTCTGTGTGGCCGGATTTGTCCTGTGAAATTCGACCCGTCTCTATCTTAGACCGTCGAGAGAAGGTGCTAAAGAATAGAGTCATCAAGTTGGTCCGAGTTTCTTGGGATCCTCGCTCGCCAGGGGAGTCTACTTGGGAGTTAGAGGAAGAGATTCGAGAGAAGTTCCCTCATTTGTTTGAGTAGTTTTTTGTTTTGCTTTGCTTGTTCGGGGTTCGTCCTATGTACCACTTGTATGAATTTCGAGGACGAAATTCTTCTTGTAAGGTGGGTAGGATTTGTAAGTCCTATTTTCAGTTTTATTGTATTTTGTACTCTTTTGATATTGTATCTGAACTCATTTATTATTGTGCATTTTGTCTTTTCTTGGGTTCTTTTGTTCTCTCTGGACTAATCTGTGTTCTTTTGATTGATATTCTGTTCTTTTGTGAATTTGGCTTTTTTCTATTCTGAATTTGATTAGTTCTCCTTTGTGTTCGTCTCATCTCATTGCATTTGTTTGTCTCTTTTTGGAGCCAAAACCGATACCCATAACCCAATATATTGACCCAAAACCCTACATTCTTGATCCCTATAAATACCCCCATTAATTAACCCTAATTAATATGCTCTCTCTCTCTTTCCGCCGCTTTCTCTCTCCCCGTACCCCTCTCTCTCTGTTTTCGTAACCCAAACCCAACCACTCTCTCACCCCGACCCCCGTCCATCCTCCGACCATCCTTCACCCTCGTCATCACCATCATCACCGTCTCCGTCTCGTCTTCATCCGCATCACCGTCACTCTTACCCCCGTCCTCGCCATCCCCGTCACCAAGACCCCTTCGCCGAGTTTACCATCGCCATAAACTTCATCTCCGTTGCCCTTTTCCCTCACCGTGCTCCATCATCGTCTTCGTCGTTCCTCACCACGCCTGTGCACCTCCCTAGCACCGCCGTACAAGCCCCAGAGTTGTGAGTCGTCGTCCCCTGTTTTCATCTGCGAAAACAGAGCCCTTCGCCGGAGTTGTTGTCGCCGCTGTCGCTTCCCGACTGTGGTAACGATGCCGCTCCGCCGTCGTAGTCGCCGTCGCAGTCGTCGCGCCGCAAGTCCACCACTCTCTCTCTCTCTCTCTCTCTCTCTGTTCCGCTGTCGAGAGGTAGGAGACGCAACTTGATTGAGCGAGTCCGCTATTCGCTGTACTGCCGCACCCGATCCCAAGCCGCTGTCCCCTGTTCGGTTGAATCCGGTGTGAGGTCGCGATCCTATTGGTTGGCCCTCGCTGTCCCGTGTTCTGCCGCACCCGATCCGGAGTTGATGTCCGCTGTTTTGGGGTCAGATCCGGTGTGAGGCAGATGTTTGATTGGTTTGTTTTGGTGTTTCGTGTTCTGTGTGTGCCAAATACAGTTTTGGTGTTCTACATTCTGTCCCGATCTGGTGTGTGGGAATTGCTCTAGGATCTTGCTATTGCTGTTGATTCTTCGTGCATTGTTTTGGGAGTTTTCGCCCGGGAATCTGATCCCGTTATTCTGTTTTATTAATATCTGCAATAACAGGTAGGTCGCTTTCTGAACCCTTTTATTTATTTGTGTTCAAGATTTCTTTGATCTCCTGCAAGTAGATCCTGTCCTTTTATTATCAAAACTGCTTTTGACAATTCCGTTAAAATTATCGAAGGTTTACCCGAGCTAACCCGACATACTCTTAACAACGTGCTTCTCTTCGATCTAAACCTAGTCCCCAATGTTTCATGCATTTTCACATTAAACAACTAGACTCATGCTTAGGACTGCTTGATAGATTGGACATTAAAATTGAACATGCTAGAATTGAACTCTATTGATGAATTGACACCATGACCATGATAAATGTATCTTAAACCTTAGAAATTTGTATGTTAACACCTAGGATTGCTTTGATGACCAATTTGCATGTTATATGTGATCGTGTGAATTATTTATTATCTTTTTATGTTAAGTTAATTTCTGGACTGCTGTATGTTTCACTTTGAATCAGATTTTTAGCCCTGTTACATAATTTGAAGAAACTTACTAAACATAAAACGTAGCCCTTGATGTCTAGATAATTTTTCCCTGGTCTGGATTTAAATTCCAATTTGTCATCTGTTAGATATCATCACTTTACTTCAACTGTGTTAGTAATTTTCAGACTCATAATTTCATGCGTATCATGCCGTTATTTATTTTATTTGACCCTGTTATCAGTAAAGAAAAAATCTAAAATAAATCATGCTGGACCTAGACATGTATAGCTACTTACCTGGATTTTTGTAGATTTTAATAATGAGTTTTCTGACCTGAATTAATTAATGGAACATAACCTACTGCATGTTGACTGAACATAAAACCTGATTTGATTAGAACTTTCACCCTAGTTCCTATGACTTTTATATACCTTAATTATACTCGCTGGAACCGTATGAAAGTCTATTTTCCAGATCTTCTGGCAGATTCAGTTTTGCTATTGTGTAGTACCCATGATTCATGTTTTGGTACAGCAAGGTCATGCTGTCCTGATTTTGTGAAATGTGTTTATATGATGTGTTTGCTTCATGCTTTGTCTGTAGCGTCTAGAATTAGTCACACATAGTAATATACAATATTTACACCCTCTTGCATGCTCACATAGGATGAAAATAAACTATTAACAAGCCGGAGTTATTATGGGTAGACTTGGTAGTGGACAATCGGAAAATGTACTCGGTAAGGCCTTCTCGCTTGCACGTATACTTGACATAGAAAGAGGAGCATTGATTGTAATAATTGAATGATGATTCTTGCACGCAAATTCTTGTTATCAATGCCGAGTACACGAACCGTGAATTCACCATCTGTCTAAAATGATCACTGTGCTTGCATGGAATCTGTAGTATGGGATGCAGTAGTACGTGCACTAGATAGGTTAATAAAATACTTAACAACCTGCATACTTGATCTTGTATTGACATTGAATTGACATCATGCATTTCATGTGTGATTATTGTAACCCTTTGATATTAACTACTCTTTGTTTTGTTCTTTGTCTTTGACCATGTTCCTTTCTTTTGATATTCATATTTTTCCTATTATCCTTTGTTTTCTCTACTTGCTGCCCACGACTTGCTCTAAGGGCACTCTTTTATTTCATTTTAGACCAGGAATTTACAAGTACTGAATGATCTATTTTCGAAGAAATTTGTGAGCAACATTTCTAGTGTTGGATCCAGTCTCCGCTGCGTAGTTTATTAATTGTGCTAGATTTATTTTCTGAACACTGTTATCTCTTGTACTTTGTCTTGGGCTCTATGACCCGTACTCTTGTTTTGATCCTGGATGTTGGATATTTATACTGTTGGTTTATTTCATTATTATTGAAACTTTATCATTAATTCAAGTGGTTATGTTTCTTGTGTGGTTGTATATTTGTTGATCATATTGCAGAGTTAGTCTGGTACAGCTTATGGATGGTGTTTACATCATTCGCTGGGCCTACGTTACGTACTCGTGTACCATATTTTGGGAAGCGGGACATGATAGTTATTGTGCAAGAAATTGCTATTGTTATCGTGCAAGTACATGACCTATAGAATCTACCACCTTTGTCTAAACGAAATTGATTGTATGCATGGAACCTGTCGTATGAGATGCAGTAATATGTGCATTAGTTAGGATTGAAATGAATAATAGACTTAAGACTTCATCGCATTGTCATTGCATATTGTCATCTTCATTGAACAGCGTTATCGTTATTGTTTACCATTATTGTTACTGTTTATTGTTATCGTTATAAATCATCGTTATTGCATATTGTACTATTATCACCTTGCCACTGTTCAATACTATTGATTTCATCGTCCATTGTCTTCATCGTTATACCGTTATTGTCATTGTTCTCTGTTTCTCTACTTGCTGTCCAGGACTTGCTCTAAGGACATTTTCCCTCTCTTTTAGATGAACAGCTTACAGGTAATCAGGAAGATTTTCCTGATGGACTAGGAGAACAACAATGGTGAAAGACTTGTGTTGCTGCGCCGTTTAAATAATTATTGTTTTTTTTGAATTTTAATAATTGAACATTGTTGCATTGAGGGCTTTTTGACCCGATTGATGTTGTTGTTGATTCCAGATGTTGGATTTATTTTATGTTGATTATTTTATGCTTAAAATTTCAAGTATTGTTATTTATGTGATTACTTCTTTTATTTTGCATGCGTGGTTGTTTTACTTCCTATTTTATATTGTTGAGTTGAATCGATGACAGCCTATGAATGACACAAGTCGTTCACTGGGCCATGTCACGTGCTTGCATTCTATATTTTTGGGAAGAAGGGCGTGACAGTTATTCACCAAAACTACTTTTATTTCAACTACATTATTATTTTTTGACTTCGATATATAATTTAGAAAATTAGTTTTTGTTGATGCTGATTTTGGCATGGGAGCAAACAGATAAATTTGTGGATTCTTTAGGAAACGAATAAGGCAAACATGTTGACTTTCACTGGCATTTGACTAATTCATTACCGCTGTCGTTAACTTGCAAAAAGTTCGATACACCGGGATGGATCCCGGCGACGAACCCTCTAACGCTCAAGTCAGTAATCAGGAAGATTATGAAAGAGCGTTTATGTGGAAAAATATTGATTAACTTGCTATGGTGGGGGGGGGGGGGGTATTTATAGTTGCATT
Organism: Hemerocallis citrina; assembly: GCA_017893485.1. Lineage (NCBI taxonomy): Eukaryota > Viridiplantae > Streptophyta > Magnoliopsida > Asparagales > Asphodelaceae > Hemerocallis > Hemerocallis citrina. The sequence continues at coordinate 184,125,948 of CM030365.1, forward strand.
AAGAGACAGTTTAGAAATAATCATTTATCTCTATGTCTCGGTGTTTTTGGATAAGATGTAGTGTTTAAATTCGTTTCATGATAAGAGAGGTAGTTTAAACCGTCTCTTAGAGATAACCATGAATTTGAATTACTCTTTAAATATCTGAATTGGTTTGTAATGGGTTTCTATCCATACCCAATAGAACAAATCCGTTTTTGGGTTATTGGGCTTCGAAGAAAGACCTAGTTCTCATTTCGGACCCGTTTGCAGGTGAAATTACCATTTTACCCCTAAGAGCTTTAAGATTCGTACTCGATTTGAAGGGTCTTGATTTAATCCTATTTTTAGCCATATCATGAGCCCCCCACTCTCGAAAACTGAGTTTAACAGCCTTTGAGGAGTAGTTTTATTGTTTTAATAGCGTACAGAATTTTATCGAAGTTCTTTTGGAGCTTTAGAATCGCCCACGGGGCTTAACAATGTTCAATCGAGCCTGCCTCGTATTCAAACATGTTGGTGGGATCTTCAAGATTTTTCATTGACTTTTTCTAATTTTTAATTATTTTTTGAATCATTCATTCAATTTTGCGAATCAATAATCTATTTTCAAAAGTATCAATTAATCATTCCAATGAATAATTATTTTTCCAGGAGTTCAAAAATATTTTTCTCGAATTTATAATTATTTTTTAGAATTTATATTTTTTTAGAATTTTTAATTATTTATCGCAATTTTTAAATAATTAATTAGAAAATAAAAGAATTAATCAAGTAAATATCGACATGGCACAATCTGGAGCGTCGATCACGTCGGTGGCGTGATTTTCTGAACGATCAAAAAGCTGATCTGGCGCCAGCTGACATGGCTCGATCTGAGCGCTCTGATCGTGGGCGCGCATCGAGAGGCAAATGTTTTTCCCTCACGTAGGGGTCGGTGGCAAGAGCGCTCAACGCAAGTTGCTGAACCCCCTAGGTATCTCGACAGGCTGACACGTGTCGAGGTTGTGGTCGAAGTCGAGAAGGCTCGACGAGAGCTGCCGAAGTTCATCGGGACTTCGAGGAAGCGACACGTGGCATCATTGACCATTGAACATTGACCAGTCAATGCCATTTCTCACATTTTGACGTCGGTGGCAAGAATGCTTGGCACATGCTGCCGAAGTCTAGGAGGACTTCTAGAGGGCAACACGTGGTGTTGTTGACCATTGACCGTTGACCGTTGACCAGTCAACGCCATTTCTCGCATTTTGATGTCGGTGGCAAGAATGCTCGGCACATGTTTCCGAACTCTAGAAGGACTTCGAGAGGGCGACACGTGGCATCGTTGACCGTTGACCATTAACCAGTCAACTTCTTGGTTTGCCCCGCTCTTCTTGTCGTCTTGCGATAAATGGGTCTGACCTTTGAGCTCATGGGGGCCTTTTAACCTTGGTGAATGTGCCAATGACTTATCTCCTTATAAATCTCAACCCCCACCCCTAATTTGCTCATTCTGTAAATTTTAACTCAGTAATTTTTCACTGTCTAACGAGAGCTTCCGGCGGAATTCTCTATCTCTGGTGATCTTTTCCGGCCGTTGCCGTCAAATCAAGGTAATCTTAGAAAACTTAACTTTCTTTTTAGAGAATGTCTATCGTTCCTTCGAGGCAGGAGACCTCCCCCATCGCCGACCTTGAGTCGACCTCTAGTCAAGTTCTTGCAATCGACAAGGGTAAGGCCATGGTAGAGTCTTCTTCGGCGGTAGTGGAAGCTATTGTCGAGACAAAGCGAAGAATGGGAGAGTTCAGCAGATTGCCCGGGCCCCTGACGGGTCTCCATAGAGTTCGGAATCTTCCGGATGATATGGCAGAACGTATCATGTACGGTCTGGGACGGAGCTTTGAGGAGAATGCGGCTCGAGAGACTTCGGAGGCCGATGACACCATCTCAATTCTCTCTGAAGCGGACCTAACGTTGATCCGGGAGTGCTTTTAGATCCCGAGTGAATTGGACTTGATGTTGCCAGGACCTAGTGTGAGAGCCAATTCGCCGATGCTAGTAGACATGTGTTTTTGGCCCGTTGACGCCTTCTTAGCCGGTGTTCGATTACCTCTTCATCCCTTTATCGTCGAAGTCCTATGATGGTACCGGATTTGCCCGGTTCAGTATATGCCGAACATGTGGAGGCTGATCAACGGGTTCGTCCTTCATTGCCAAGCAGCGGGTTTCGAGCCTCGATTGAGCGTGCTACGAACGATATACCGGGTGCACTAGCAGCACAAGTTATAGTTTAGGTTCTACTTGTCTCCGGGGCATGGTGAAAAGCTCGTCATCTGTCCCGACTTGATCAAAAATTGGAGGGACAAGTACTTTCTTATCCAAAGTCGAGAATCTTGGGTCATCCTGACTGCTTGGGTCGAGGAAATTTCGAAGAGGGTGAAGGAGAGTCCAGTTCTTAGCCCCGAGGAGGATGAGATGGTCCAGATGCTCCTTGATCGGCCAAAGTTCGATTGGAAGGACTTGACTGAGGAGGTGCTCTTCAGGGGGGATCTCAGCCTTATAAACCCCAGTATGCTTTTTACCATTTTAGGTCGGCGTAACACACACACACACACACACACACACACACACACACACACACACACACACACACACACACACAGAGATATATATATGTGTGTGTGGGGGAAATGCTCCATTGAAAACGCAAATGTTGTGAAAACCCGTGAAAACAACCTAGGCCGTTGTTGGAAACAACGACCTAGGTTATAATGCAATCAAGGGTTCTTGTAACTTCGTCAAGATGGCCAAAGACCTCGAGCAATCGAGGGTTCAGGCTGAGCTGAAGGCCTCGAGGGTGGAGCACCTCGAGGTAGTTGTTACCAAGTTGGAGGCGGACAACACTGAGCTCGCCACAAAGGACAAGGAGAAGGCTATTACTTCTGCGAAGATAGCGGCAGCAAAGGAGGCCGAAGTCCACGTGACAGAGAAGGCCAAAGGTTACCTCTACGTGAACATGGCAAAGGCGTATGACCGTGCTATTGACCAAGTTTGAGAGAAGTTCCCCGATGTCGACTGTGCCGGATGGCGTCTATTCCCCGACCTTGTCCCCGATTTCGATGACGTCTCGGAGGAAGGTGAAGAGGACGAGGAGGCAGAGGAGGTTGAGGTCGTGGCCGAAGAGATAGAGGCAGACACCGCTTCAGGGGTTATGCACCTACCGATTGTTGCTGAAGCACCCTCTACGACCGGGGATCATTCGAAAGAGGTCGACCTCTGACTTTGTTGTACTTTCATTTCCTTTCTAGTTTTAGGTGTTTTGTATTGAATCCTAATAGCGGGCTGGCCACCGCTTCTTGTAACTTCGTTGGAGTTAATGAAATGTAACTTTTGGGACAAGTGTTGTGTGACTTTGGACTACTTGTAGGCCTGCTTAGAATCGTCTCGTAGCAGCCTTATTTAGCTGTAGAGCCATCGTGTAGCTCTTTTAGACTTAGTGATTTACGCTTCTTCTTTGGTTGATTTTTCCAGGGTAACGAATCGTCTCGTCTCGTCTCGTCTCCGTGCTTAGCTCCATGTTACTAAGTTGGGACTTGTTGAATCTCGGGAGAAGCTCTCAAAGACGGAGTTGGAGCTCTGCTAATTAAGATTGGCTGTGGCTCGCCGAAATATTGAGACACGGCGTCTCGAGGAGATTCTCCGAGAAGTGCTCCCTGAAGGGGGAGACGTCAGGCCCTCAATGGCCGCTAGCAAAGCTTCATGACTGAAGTTTCTCTGACACTCCTTAGACGCGGTGACGACTGAGAGGGACGAGCTGAAGAATTCTTTATTCGAGGCGACATTGGAGAGAGATGAGCTGAAGAACGTCGTGCTTGAGAAAAGCTTAGAGGCCGCTCATCTACGGAGGACCATCTCTCACGGGGGGGGGGGGGGGGGGGGGGGGCACGAGTGGGATACCCCGTTTGAAGTTCAGGGTAACAAACGACTCCTTCAAAAAGCGACTTGTCGAATTGGAAGTTCAGAATCTTCGCTTAAAGCGACTCTCCGAAGGAAGCAACGTCAGGAGTACTTCTTGTCCGTGGAGGGAGTATGCTCTGGGGAGGTCATTTCATGAAATGGCCCTTCGCATGCCTAGTGCCTCGCGGAACCCTGGGGATGCTCAAAGCAGAGTGGCCGGCTCGTTGAGCGGAGCATCTGTCGGGGCATGGGTCCTAATGGTATCACTCGGCTCGCAGGCTTGGAGGTCCCCTCGAAGGCCACCAGGGAGGGGCACGGTACTCGTCGTTCCCAGGAATCTCTCAATAGAAGTGTACCCCTTCCTAGGAGGAGTTAGAGCGAGACTGGTTGTTTTGTAGGAGTCTGTAGTTTTGAATAGGACTTGTATCTCCATTTTTGGCAGAACAAAATGTTTGTAGCATAGTCTTTGAATAAGACTTGTACTTTGACTCTTAATGGAATTATTTGCAGTATTCGAGCGATGTTTAAGTTGATTGCGTCTTTCAATTTGGTAATGAGTTTCTTTCTCTAAATAACATTGCGTATTCAAGAGTTTCGACGGTTGTGGGAGCAATTTCGAATGGTGAGCTACCTTGCACTTGCTTGTTCGCAATTAGCTAAAGTAGCATCGAACCAAGTGTTGGACTCCGAACTTGTCGTTAAAAGAGTTTCAACAGTTGTGGGAGCAATTCCGAATGGTGAGCTACCTTGCACTTGCTTGTTCATAAGTAGCTAAAAGTGGCATCGAACTAAGTGTTGGACTCTGAACTTGTCGTTAAGAGAGTTTTCATACTTAGAGTGTACGTTTCGGGCGAGACAATCAGAACATTTAGAAAACAGGTTTTATAAGAAGTAAACTGAGCGGTGCTTAAACACCCTCTTAATACTTCAACAAGTGCTCCGCATTCCATGTTCTTGGTATTCTCTTGCCCCTGGGGTCTTCAAGTTGATAAGCATCAGGCAAATAACTTTGGAGATCCTATACGGTCCTTCCCAATTAGGAGATAGTTTCCCTTTCTTATTCGGGGAAGAAATTGGTAGTTTTCTAATAACCAAATCTCCTTCTTTGAGATTAGTGGGGCAGACTCTTTTGTTGTAAGACTTCTCGATCCTACGTCGATAAATCTCTTGGCGGATTGATGATCTTTCCCGAATCTTATCAGTGAGGTCTAAGTTGCCCCGAAGCTGGTTCAAATTTTGCTCTTCATTGAAGGCAATCAAGCGAGGAGAAGGTAGGAAAACTTCCAGTGATATGACTGCCTCGGAGCCATAAGTAATGTTGTAGGGAGATTCTCCTGTGGGGGTCCTCTTAGTAGTGCGGTAGCTTCAGAGCACATTGGGGAGTTGCTTGACCCAATAACCCCTTGGTAGACTTGTCTAGCCTCTTCTTTAGGCCTAAGAGAATTTTCCGATTGGCGTTCCCTGCTTGACCGTTGGATTGCGGGTAGGATATCAAGGAGAATCGTTGTTGGATGTCTAGGTCCGTACAAAAGTTACAAAAGGCTGCCCCCCGTAAATTAGGTCCCATTGTCCGTTACTAAGATTTGTGGTACACCGAATCTGCAGACGATATTCTTCCAAAAGAACCGCTGGACTCTGTTATCCGTGATTGTCGCTAAAAGCTCGGCTTCGATCCATTTGGAGAAATAGTCGATTGCAACGATAAGGAACTTTAGCTGGCCCGACATTGGAGGGAAAGGCAAGAGCAAGTCCATCCCCCACATTGCGAAAAGGGTCGGACTAGATAAGGAGGAGAGCTGGGCTTGTGGTAAGCACCGAATAATGGCTTGGCTACTCCCTTATGGGAGCTCTAGGGCTTCAAGGGAGAGGACCGACCCTCCTACCGAAGTCATGTAACATTTGCGAGCTGTCTTCTGGCTCTCTTGACTTCTCCCACCCCTGCTATGGTAGGGAATTTCATCTTCATATGGTAGGCTGAGGGTACGGCCTGAAGAGCAGCTAGGCCGGGTCGGTCCAGAATGACATTGTAAGCGGCATTCACGTCTACCACCATGAAATCCATCAGTTCGGTTCGGGTGATCGGGATTTTGCCAGCGGTTACGTCGAGAGTAATCACTCCCTCAATCGTCACTGGCACCCCGGAGAACCTGTGAAGGGTGTAGCCGGCGGGCTTGAGTCGATCCCTAGACAACTTAAGACCCTGGAAGGCTTCTAAAAAAAGGATGTTAACCGAACTACCGTTGTCGACCAAGACTCGGCGTACATCGAAGTTGGCCAAATGGAGGTTTATTACAAGAGCATCAAACTGAGGCATTCAGACCCCTTCCAAATCCTTGTCTGAAAAGCTAACAGAAACCACAAGGCCCTTGGGGGGAGGATGGTTCTACACAGAGTTCACCTCTCGGACGAAGGCTTTTCGGGAGGAGTTCAAATCTCCCCCCATTGGGCCTCCGTGAATGAGATGTAGGTCAACTTCGGCTTCGGAGTCTGGGGTCTCAACGGGTCGCTCAGTTCGCTTATTAGCCCCTCTGGGAGGCGGAGGAGGATCTACCCTTTCCTTCCTTACGAAACTAGAAAGTTGCCCCCTCTGAATGAGGGCTTCAATCTCGTCTTTGAGGGCCCGACAGTCATCCGTGTCGTGGCCATGATCTCTATGGAACGGTACTATTTGTCCCTACTCCTCTTCTTGCTTGGTGTATTCATCTTCGGAGGTGGTGGGAGCAGGCCTTCTTTCCCGACCTCCATTAGGATGGCTGAAACACTAGCATTAAGTGGAGTAAACTTCTCAAAACGGGGAGGAGGGCGGCGCTGACCACTATTATCTTTCTGAAGCATCTTAGCCTCTTCTTCTTTGATGCCCTTCTGCTTGTTCCCAGACAGGGGCTTTTTCTGATCAAGTGGGAGGCGGGCCTCCTCTGCCCTAATATATTTCTCGCTCCTCAGTAGGAGTTCCGAGAAGTCTCGAGGCGGCTTTTTAGCGAGAGAAGCCTTCAAGTCAGCGTGGTTGATGTTGTGTCGAAAGGCAGTGGAGGCTACCGACTGGTCTAGGGAGGTGATTGACCGAGCATCGGTGGTGAAGCGCTTGACATAGTCCCTTAATTGCTTGCCCTTTCTTTGATTGAGTGCCAGCAAAGATGTGCTTGTCTTTTCGGCGCGAAGGCTACTTACAAAATGGGTGAGGAAGAGCCCTTCAAATTGATCGAAGGAGAAGATGGAGGCAGGCGAGTTGGGAATACCATTCTCTCGCTGGCCCCTTGAGCGTGGCCGGGAAGGTTTTGCAAAGAAGCGCATCCGAAGCCTGGTGGATCATCATGAGAGTTTTAAAACTCTCGATGTGGTCAGCGGGGTCTGACTCCCCGTTGTATGACTCGAAGTGAGGGGGTTTGAAGCTCTCTAGAGCTGGGGCTTCCATGATGGTTCGGGAGACCAGAGGCCTGCTTGGGCAGAAATTCCTCGCCTGTTGTTCCTCTTCCCTGTCAAGTCTGCCAAGGCTTCTTGAAAATCCTGGAACTCCGCCCTTGTGACAGGTGCCTCCCGATCTCGGTGGTCCCTTGGGGCCGATCGATCGGTCGGGGTGCGGCTCCTCCTCTGACGGAGCAGGGGGGACTCCCTCCACCTCCTGGGAGAGTTTGATTTTCTACTGTCTGGCCTACGGGGGGATCTGGCTCTAGGGGACCGAATCACAGGACCCCTTTGATGTTCATGGCGAGGGATTCCGTTATGGGTTCACCTCTCATTCAAACGGGTCCGAAGATCTATCCCATATTGCTAATTGACAATAACGTGTCGGAGATCCTTTGGCGTCGGAGGACTGTGAAAGGCCATGGAGCCGGATGAGGGGTTATGTACTGAGACATGGTCATGAAGAAGAGGTTGCTTTAGACGACTTCGACGGGAGCCCCCCAGGGTAGCCCTTTGAGGCCCTTGAGGGGCCTACTGGGGGGAAGGTTGTTGAGGAAGAGGCTGTCCAGGCTGCGGTTGCTAGACTTACTGGACGGATTGTTGGAGGACATCATGAAGTGGAGGAAGAGAAGGAATGGGAGTGGCTCTGCGGCTGGAGACCGCTGCCTTCCCCTTCTTCGGAGGAATAGCTTGGGAAACAACTTCACCAGTGCAGTAAGGCTAGATTGCTTTTCGTTTTCCACAGACGGCGCCAATCTGTTGCTACTGATTTTGGCATGGGAGCAAACAGATGAATTTGTGGATTCTTTAGGAAACGAATAAGGCAAACATGTTGACTTTCACCGGCATTTGGCTGATTCCTTACCGCTACCGTTAACCTACAAAAAGTTTGATACACCGGGATGGATCCCGGCGACGAACCCTCCGACGCTCAAGTCAGTAATCAGGAAGATTATGAAAGAGTGTTTATGTGGAAAAATACTGATTACCTTGCTATGGTGGGGGGAGAGGGGTATTTATAGTTGCCTTAAGAGACAGTTTAGAAATAACCATTTATCTCTATGTCCCGGTGTTTTTGGATAAGATGTAGAGTTTAAATTCGTTTCATGACAAGAGAGGTAGTTTAAACCGCCTCTTAGAGATAACCATGAATTTGAATTACTCTTTAAATATCTGAATTGGTTTGTAACGGGTTGCTACCCATACCCAATAGAACATATCCGTTTTTAGGTTATTGGGCTTTGAAGAAAGACCCAGTTCTCATTTCGGACCCGTCTGCAGGTGAAATTACTGTTTTACTCCTGAGAGCTTCAAGATTCGTACCCGATTTGAACGGTCTCGATTAAATTCCATTATTAGCCATATCAGTTTCCTTCTTTGTTATTTATCTACCTTCAAATAGAGAACATTTTTGGTATAAAAAAAAATTGTTGAGAAAGTTAAAAATGTTAAACTTAATATCATTATCACAACTTAGGAAATCATGAACAAGGTTATTCATGCATCTCACAAGTTACATGCTAGTTTTCTCATATAATGTAGAGTTCATTGATAATTAGATGTACTTTTCAAATTACCCTCCCTTTTTTTTACTCTATTCCTTCATACAAAAAACTCTCCACCGCCATTACCCCATCCTTGGATCAAAGTGATGACTGAGATTTTGGTAAATGAAGTTAAGAATTTTGCGAAGGTAGTCAACTTTTTTTAGGATATAATCAAAGTTAATTTAGGAGCATTGCCATTGTGTACAATTTCACAGAAGAAACTCAGGATAAAGCATTGAAGGGACTTCTTTCATTACAAAAAAATGGCACGTGTAAGGTGAAATTATATAAACACTAGTATTTTTTACGGGGATGCACGATGCACGTTTTAACAAGGGTTGGAGAATTTTCACGTGCAATATATATATATTAAGAAATAGTTTTAGAGTTGGACGTGTGTTGCATTGAAAAATATTTTGAAGGAAAAGCTACGATTTGTTTATAAGTAGAATTGGAGTTGTATGTGCAACATATGTGTATGTTTGATGTTAAAAAAAATTTGAAAATTTATTTTACACATACATTGCACGTTTTTCAAATAGGTAAATTTGTTTTTTATTTATTTGTTTTTCTTTTAATTACAAATTACAACTCCAACTCTCTCCCATTATATATAGTGAGATTTTGCTAAATCACAACCGACACTTCTTTAATTAATGATGATAAAAAGTCTTAATACCATCCTAGTCTATATAATTTAATATAATAAGGTAAGTTTCATCAATCGTTGGTAGCAGGACCTCCTCCAATCATTACTTGCCAGGACCACCGATGACTCGTTGTCTGACATGGGCTACTCACAACAATTGTTTATTTAATTCGCAAATTAATATTATGTTCCCGATAAGATTATTGGTACGAAAAGATCCTACCCAGACGCTAAAACTTGAAAGGAAGAAAAAAAAAAATACAATACAACTAGCATGTTGTAAAATACATATTTACAAGCAAGGATACATTAAATGATAAATTTTGTACACAACCAAACAAACAATACATTTGTTTTCTAATTAGTGGACAACACTCAGATGATAAACCCTCAAAGGGAAAGAAGAAAAACAGGTCGAAAGCCACCCATCCCATTGAGAGCCCTGATGCTATGAAGGCGACAGTAAGCTCAGCTCATTCACAGCTCTCTCCAGAACCAGATCAATCAACTCCTCAGATTCTGTACTGCATATTGTTGGCGCAGTGCATTCTGCTGCTGAAATCGCCGCATTCGCAGCAGCAGCACATTCTTCAAAGCGATAGCAGCTGATCAGGTGGTCGTTGATCAACCCAGCGACCTGCATGAAAGAGTAGATTACTGTGGGCCCCACGCTCCGGAAACCTCTCCTCATCAGATCCTTGCTGATCACATCGGCCTTGGGGGTCTTCACTGGAATCTGGCGCGAGTATCTGAATCTGTTGATGATCGACTTGTAATTGACGAAACTCCAACAGTATCTATCAAACGACCCAAAATCCTCGATGATCTGTATACATCAGTTTTGATAATAGAACAAGGTCAGGAGCATTTCAGGAAAAAAAATGATCCATGGTGATTGTAACTTCTCTAAATACAATGGCTAGTGCTCATGACCAGCCATGAGTTTACGGGGCCTGACACAAACTCCCGAAATAGGGCTCTCATACAAATTTTGTATTTAAAAATATATAAATAACAACAACAACAACAAAGCATTTTTCCCAATTAGTTGGGGTCGGCTGCATGAATCCTGGTTTTCCATTCTGCTCGGTTTAGCACAATATTTTATGTAAGGTCACAAACTATTATATATTTTCTCACCGTTTTCACTCAAGTAAGTTTAGGTCTTCCCCAACCCCTAACTCTACCCTCAATACTTATCAAATCACCTTTCTAACGAGAATACTACTAGGTCTACATGTGACATGTCCAAACCACCTGAGGCGATTATCTCTTATCTTATCTTAAGATAGAAGCTACCTTTAGCATCTATGCTCGTTTCTAATTCTATCATTCCTGGTTTTACCACAAATCCATCTTAGCATCATCTCCACTACACTCTTTTTTTTGACATGTCGTTTCTTTGTTGCCCAACACTCTTTCATACATCATTGATGGTCAGACAGCGGTCCTATGAAAAAATTTCTTCAACTTCAAAGGTATACGTTTGTTCTGCTCGAGAACATGAGATCGATTCATAGCCGCAGATTGAGGGCGAGAACCCGGCCATAAACCGGAGATTGATGACCTGGAGGGGTTGCCTGCTCGAGAACCTGAACCATGATGTACGCATTTGCAAATCAGTACACTAGGAAGAGATGCACCGCTATAGACCGGGAAGAGACGGGCTTTATTCTTTTACATATCGGGAACCGCGAAAGTGGCGAAACAAAATCATGCGGGCCTTCGCCTCTCTCCTCAGGAAGTATTGCAACACCTTTTGCGGGGGCAGGGGGTTGTGTGGCGCGTTGTCCCTGCGGGCGCCCAGACTTCGACAAAGAGACTTGATCTTGATTGCAAGTAGACTTCCCTTCGCAAGCTTGGAAGTGACATTGGGGAGCCCGGATGAACTTTTCACCCGACCAAGCGGAAGGACAGTCAAAAAGAAAGAAGAGAGCATTCGCCCCTAAGCTAACATTCTGTCCCTCCTTCCAACTAGGAGCCTCCTAAATGCTGAACTATTGACCCTACTTGTTCGGATGGGTGTTCACCCCAAAGTGTTCCCGGACTGCATGCATACATCCGTAAGTAACTTAGTGCAACATGGCAAATTTCATTGAGAGGAATCAGCAAAGAAAATAAAAACAGGTCTTAATTAATGTGTATTTGAGAGATTGTCCTCGGGCTGAGGAGTGTCCACAAAACCCTGACACTTCTCCACTTAAGCCACCCTGTTTGAATCCTATGTATAACATGTTCACAAATCTATTCATCTCTTTGTATAATCGAGCCTAAATATCGAAAATGGTATCTTTCAGGTATCTTCTGACCATCAAGCTTCGCTATTTTCTCAGTTGTGTTTTGAATATCACTAAAATTATTTTTCATATACTTTGTTTTGGTTCTGCTTCTAATTTAGCATCGACTCCTGATCTAATCTCGTCCACTAAAACGATGTCATCGGCAAAAAGCATACACCAAAGTACCTCATCTTGTATTCCTCGTGTCAATTCATCCATAACCAAAACAAGGTTTAACGCCGAACCTTGGTGTAAACCTATTGTAATAAGAAAATCACTGGTCTCTACTATGGTTGTTCTAATTGTGGTCTTTGCCCTTCATACATATCCTTAATTACCTCAATATACCGAATATTTACTCTTTTATTATTTAACACCCACCATACTATGTCTCTAGGGATTTTATCATATGCTTTTTCTACATTTATAAACACCATATGTAGATTTTTTTATTCTCCCTATATTTTTCCATAAGTCTCCTCACTACATAAATTGATTCCATTATTGACCTCCCAGATATAAATCCACACTGATTGTCATTGTTTTTTTAAATGATAAAAAAATTGGAATTTTTTTTAACTACAATTCTTAAAAATCGATGTATATGAAGAAATAGATGCAGATTTAGGAATTTTGAGGGAAAAAATCTCCATACAAACCCAAACTCAATTAAAATAAGCCAGCCAAAGTACTAATTTTAAAAAAAAAATGCCCAAAAAATTAAATTTGAGGGCCTCTAAAAAAATATTACGCGCAATATATGTAAATAAAAATACAAGATAAAAAAAATAGGGGCCCCTAAAATTGGGAAACATTCGGGTCCTCCCCTGTCTTCACTGGGGGCGGCCTTGCACTAGGGCCGGCCTTGCTAGTGCAGAGAATATTTCTAGAATAAAATAGAAAAAATCTTTTTGTAGCTAATCATTTATTAAGAAATATAGAAAAACTCACATGTGTTCAGAGAGAAAAATAATAGTGACTTGGTCTCAGACATCTAATATTATACCATCTGCCATTATACATTTTATACTATACCCAGTCATTGGCCATACAATCTGTACAAATAATGGATTACTGTGTGATCAACAAATACCCATGAACATAAGGATTTTTTTGGCTAAGGTTATATGATTAGCAACGGTTTATGGTTTATTCCGAGAAACTAAGAAGCAACATGTTGAAAGGAGAAACATGGGCAGAGATGAAATGAGGATCTTGCGGTGGATATGGGGCATAATAGTAAATGAAAACATAAGAAATGAGTGCATCCATAAGAAATTAGAGGCAACAGAAACTGAGGATAGAAATGATGGAGCACCTAGATTGAGCGGGGAGTTCCCTACAATTTAAATAGAAACAACATCTATATATCAGACTCCAGCAAATATTGTGTGCGCATCAGATACAACCAGTGAGGAAAACCTAAAATGATTATCTGTCAGTCAAAAGATTTTGTAAATTAGTTGACGAATATCAGTAAAGAGAACAATGCTGCATCGAAACATCATTGGTTACTAAGTTATCGTTTCCACTAACTGAAAGAATGTCTCAACTAGTTGTGATTATCAGCAATTTTCCAGAAGGACAACATTGTTTATTAATGAGTATGCTGCAAAATCTAAAACAAGTAATTCAGAAATTATTAAAGCAAATACCCTTTTTTGTGAACCTGACTGATTTAGTGCTATACTGCAGTGAGTTTGATAGTGCGTCTTTAAGAAATAAATTCCGATGAAAGAAAAAGAACTAGGAATGAACCTTGAGCATCTGCCTTGCATTTTCAATGATGGCACGTAATTTTGCATCAGACAATAACGAGCAAGCAGTACCCAATGGTGCTACAATCTTCTTCTCATTCAATTTAGAGACCAAAATAGGGTCAAATTCCATGAATACTTCCCTGTAACATGCACGATTTTAGTATCTGTGCTGTGACACAATTCAAATTTGGCTTTAGATAGAGATAGCATGGAAACCTGAATATGTGCCTTTTGCTGAGAATTTCCGGCCATGGAAGCTCTGCCAATGCACTCGAGAATACTAACAGTTCAAAAAGTTTCCTGCAAGATGAGACACCCTATGCACCTGTTAGTTTGTGGCTTTCTCTCAAACAATTAACCAAAAAAGTAATACATCTTTAAAAAGAACCAGAACATCTTAACCAAAACGATAAATTTCAGCAGTTCTATATTTGCATCCAAAAAAGACCTTTTAATTGCTTTTTATAATAAAAGGGGTTTAAATGTTTTGAAAAGTGAGGGGTGTAAAAAAAAGTAAGAGGAATTAATGGAACATCAAAGTTGAATGAGGGACATAAGACAAACTTTTGCGAGGAAAGAAAACTAAGATGGAGGTTTTCTTACTTGTCATCATGGACTGGAACTCCCCATTCTTCGTCATGAAAAGCAGCATAGCAAGGATCTGATGAAGAACATCAGTGGTGACATGACAAAGAATGAAATGACAATGATTTAGTGATTTTGGAAGACATGGCTTTGAAAGTAACTCTTATCCGCAGGAAGTTCGAGATGCATAAAGATTATGTTAAAACACTTAAAACGCTATGGTTCTAAACAATGTAGTTCGTCTTATTCCATTTTTGTGATACTGTTATTATGTAATTAAGTTACCTGGTAATTCCCAATGATAATATTATAGAATATGGAGCAATTTTTATTCAATGAACCAATCTGCAGAAAGTTCAAGTTTTACCTTATTGATACAGCTTATGTGTCAAAGTCAGAATCAGGTGGAAAACAGGGTATTATAAATCCGAAGTGGTACTTTGCAAATAACAATGTCTACAAAATCCTAGTGAGGCCTTCTTTCCGTTCTTACTATGATTATGTGTCCATTGATGAAATCATAATCCGTTCGCACATCCATATGTCCACTAGAATGGCTCTTGGGAAACTATGTAGGACAAAATACTACATGGAATGGTCCAGCCGAGGTAAACTTGTTAGAAACTGAATGTAAAATAATATGAAACTCCAACAAAATTGTGAAGAAATCCAATACAAGAAGAAAAACAGTAAGTAAATAACTTGTACAGAGTCGAGATTTTAGAATCTCTGTCCTTAAAGCAGAATTCGCCCCGTAGTGTGACGGTTACCGGCGAATTGCTTCCCAGGATACAACTGTACCTTCTCTGAAGAATGCAGCACCCTTGCTTCAGAGACAACGAACTGCTGTCTGTGTGTACTCTCAGTTGACAGACACTGACTCAGAGCAGAGGAAGAAGAGAGGAAAATGTCAAAAAACTGTATATCTGTATAGAAGACTTCTGTCTGGATTTTTAGAGGAAAGGTGAACTGGAGACTGTTCAGTAGCTGCCATTACTCTGTAACAGCAGAGTAATGGGGACTCTTCAGATTCATAACTGGTGAGCCATTACTCTGCTGTTACAGAGTAATGGCCCCAGTTATTGAATCTGAAAAGCCTTTTCAGTTCAGTAGGGGAAGAGGTTGTCTGGGCAAAAATAAAATAAAAAATTTAAGCCAGACCAGACCAGACTAAGCCGAGCCGGGGCCGGGGCCGGGCCGGGCGCGCGCGCGCTCGTGTGTTTGTCATTTTGGCTAAGTCCTCTCTCCACTACACGTTAGTGGTAACCCCCGGGCCACGCCCTTTAGTCCAGTTTTCTAGTATATATACTAGACAAATCCATTTCCAATTTCCGATATGGGACTCTCTATTTCTCCAAGTTGCCAAGTTAGTACATTTCAAGTACCCAACTTTGGATCAACATTTCTCATTCATACGGAATTAGTTTTTGGCAAGTGAGTATACTACGGAATAGTACTCGTCGAGAGGATCGCAATCCACTCACTTTCCGGTGCCGCCGGTGGCCGGAGCTCGCCGGAATCCGGCCCGGAAAACTACAAAAATTAATTCCAACAGTCCCCCACATGAATGGAAATTACCAGACCATGTAATCCAGACATGACAGAAAAACAAAAAACATGACAGAAAGACTCTGAGAGTACAATCGGAAAATCACTGCATCAGGAATGGTAGTAATTTTTCAACTTTGAACCACCCTTAGTAATTAGCTATCGGATTCACTTGACCAGGTAGTGATCATGATGTCTTGAACGACCCGGGCGTTCATGTGAACCGAGACAATAACTATCACACAGTTTCATCTCCTCACAGAACTAAGTTCTCTTGTTGTGTTCATTTTGGCCTTGAACATCCCTGGTTAATCGTGAGTGAACTTGGAGAATGTAGCCTCTCTTCATTCTCCTAGAAACGGCCCCATTTCACACTCACAAGGTGATTGCCCATAAAGAGTATCCTGCTATACACCACTTTTATTTCAAAGCTATGAGAATCATTAAAAGCCAAGCTTATCCTAACTATTTGCAGGCAGCACTTGTTCTATCATCCTAAGAATGGGTATGAGATGTTAATCTCTCAGTGCTTTCGTTGATTCAACAAGATTTAGTTGTCCCTTTGAACCTAGATCTTGGGATCTCCAATTCCTAGGTAGGGTTTCCATCAAGTATCCTCTTTCGTCATAGGCTTTAAGCCCATTCCTCTTGATGATCTGACAACCTGCTCTCGCGACAAACCTTTAGTAAATGGATCCGCTAGGTTGTCGGCCGATTTTATATATTGTATAGAGATTACTCCATTTGAGAGCAGTTGTCTAATGGTTTTGTGTCGCCTTCTGATATGACGAGACTTACCATTATACATGCAACTCAGTGCCCGTGCTATAGCCGATTGGCTGTCACAGTGTGCACATAAGACAGGCACTGGTTTTTCCCACATTGGAATATCCTCTAAGAAGTTTCGAAGCCATTCTGCTTCCTCTGCCGCTTTGTCCAAAGCAATAAACTCAGATTCCATGGTGGATCTGGCCAATAGCGTTTGTTTAGAGAATTTCCATGACACAGCTGCACCACCAAGTGTGAAAACATATCCACTTGTGGATTTTGAGTTCTTTGAGTCCGATATCCAGTTGGCATCACTATAGCCTTCCAGTACTGCTGGATATCTGGTGTAATGCAGCGCATAACTCTGAGTATGTCGCAAGTAGTTCAATACTCTAGTTATTCCTTTCCAGTGACTTCGTCCTGGATTACTCGTGTATCGGCTCAGTACGTTTACCGAATGTGCTAAGTCCGGTCTTGTACAATTTGTTAGATACATCAGACTACCAATTACACGTGCATATTCCAGTTGTGATATGCTTTCGCCTGTATTTTTGAACAGGTGAAGACTTGGATCGACGGGACTTTTTGCTGTCCCACTGGAATAATTCTTGAATCTTTCAAGTATTTTCTCAGCATAATGAGCTTGAGACAAAGTAATCCCCTCAGATGTCCTGGAGACTTTGATTCCTAGTATGACATCTGCAACTCCCAAGTCTTTCATGTCAAACTTGCCACTAAGCATGCTCTTAGTTTGTTTGATAATGTCGTTATTGCTTCCAATAATGAGCATGTCGTCTACGTATAGACAGACCAGAATGTATCCGTTTGGAGTATCTTTGATGTAGATACATTTATCACATTCATTTATTTTAAAACCATTTGACATCATAACATTGTCAAATTTTGCATGCCACTGCTTTGGAGCTTGTTTCAGGCCGTACAGTGATTTTACAAGCCTGCACACTTTATTTTCCTGTCCAGGAACTACGTAACCCTCAGGTTATTTCATGTATATTTCTTCTTCTAAGTCCCCATTTAGAAATGCAGTTTTAACATCCATTTGATGTATTTCCAGGTTACGTAGAGCTGCAATAGCTATCAACATTCTTATGGATGTTATTCTTGTAACTGGGGAATATGTATCGAAGAAATCTAGGCCCTCTTTTTGCCTAAATCCTTGTACCACAAGTCTAGCCTTATGCTTCTCTATTGAACCATCTGGTTTCAATTTTTGTTTGAAAATCCATTTGCATCCTAGAGCTTTACATCCAGAAGGCAAATCGACTAACTCCCATGTATGATTTTGCATAATAGAGTCTATTTCACTTTTGATTACTTCCTTCCACATAGGAGCATCAGGCATAGACATGGCTTCCTTGAACGTTCTGGGCTCATTCTCTAACAGAAAGGCCGTCACAAAGTCAGGACCAAATGATTTTGATGTTCTAGCCCGTTTACTTCGTCTAGGCTCATCGGTATCCTGTTCTGGTTCATCAACTGAAGTGCTTGCAGTCCCTTGTTCACGTGTACGTTTAGGGTACGTAGTATCCTTGCACGGAAACACGTGTTCAAAGAATGAAGCATTTCTTGATTCCATTATTGTATTTACATGGATATCCGGTATATCCGTTTTGTATACCAAGAACCGATATGCACTACTGTTGTGTGCATAGCCTATGAATATGCAATCAATCGTCTTAGATCCGATGGTGACCTGTTTCGGGTTAGGTACTGCCACTTTTGCTAGACACCCCCACACTTTGAGGTATTTATACGAAGGTAAGTTACCTTTCCACAATTCATATGGTGTCTTGCCGGTTTTCTTGTGAGGTATTTTGTTGAGAATGTAGTTGGCAGTCAACAACGCTTCCCCCCACATGTTTTGGGGTAGGCCAGAATTCAACAACAAGGCATTCATCATCTCCTTTAGAGTTCGGTTTTTGCGCTCGGCAGTACCGTTTGATTCGGGTGAGTAGGGAGCAGTTGTCTGATGAACTATTCCATGTTCCGAGCAGAACATGTTAAATGGTGCATCATATTCTCCTCCTCTATCACTTCTAACGATTTTAATCGTTTTGCCAAGTTGATTCTCAACCTCAAGTTTATATTCTTTGAATTTATCCAAAGCCTCATTTTTGCTATGTAACAAATATACATAACAAAATTTTGTGCAATCGTCTATGAAAGTCACAAAGTACTTTTTGCCACCTCTGGTCTGCACATATTTTAAGTCACACAGATCCGTGTGAATTAGACCTAGAGTTTCTGTGTTTTTTTCTACGGAACGCGATGGAGTTTTAGTGAGTTTGGCCTCCGAGCAAACTTCACATTTTCCTGAGTTATCTACCTTAAACTTTGGTAGCAGATTCATGTTAACTAATCTACGCATAGAATTTACATTAACATGGCCTAGTCTTTCATGCCAAACAGAAGAAGACTCAACAACATAGGCAATAGGAGTTATTTCATTAACTTTGGGAACAGCAGGAACAATAGTTTTAGGGATAACTGTCATTACATTAAACTTGAACAGTCCATCCTTTACATATCCTTTACCCAAATATACCCCATTCTTGGACAGTACAAAATTATCAGAAACAAGTACAACTTTGAACCCATTCTTGCTTAGCAAAGAACCTGATATCAAGTTCTTTCTAATGTCTGGGACATGCAGCACATTTGTGAGTGTTAGCTCTTTGCCTGAAGTCATTTTCAGCACTATCTTCCCTGTTCCTTCAATTTTGGAGGTGGAAGAGTTTCCCATGAACAGCTGTTCATCTTTGTTGCACTTCTGGTAGGAGGTGAACATTTCCTTGTCCGAGCAGATATGCTTGGTGGCCCCAGTATCGTACCACCATTCACGAGGATTGCTCCCCACAAGATTTACCTCTGAAACAACAGCACAGAGGTCCAGGTCAGAGAGACCAGTGGACAAGTTCTCAGCTATGTGTACATGGAATTTTTCATTCCCTTTTACATGTCCTGTTTTTGAATAATTACTGTCCTTACTGCGGCACTCAGAAATTTTGTGCCCCAGCTTACCACACTTGTGGCATTTTCCAGCAAACCTCTTTGCAAGAGGTTTTTTGTTTGAGGCCTGTGGCAGAAACTTTCTCTTCTTGCCCTTCTGTTCATGCTCCACCACATTGGCCTTTTCTATGGACTGATTTCCATAGGACCTCTCGGCCTTGCGATTCTCTTCTTCGATCCGCAACCTGATAATTAGGTCTTCAAGAGACATCGCCTTTCGTTTGTGTTTGAGATAGTTCTTGAAATCTTTCCACCCAGGTGGAAGTTTTTCAATGAACGCTGCAACCTGGAATGGTTCGCACAGTGTCATATTTTCTGCAGCAATGTCGTGCATTATAACCTGCAGTTCTTGGACATGACTCACCACTGTTTTGGAGTCAATCATCTTATAGTCCAGAAATTTGCCGACAACAAATTTCTTGGACCCGGCGTCTTCTGTTTTGTACTTCTTTTCCAGGGACCCCCACAGGAGTTTGGACGTTTTGAAGACACAGTAGACGTTGTACAGAGAGTCTACCAGGCCATTCAGGATGTAGTTCCTGCACAGGTAGTCGCCCTGAGTCCACGCATCAACTGCAGCAACGGAGTGTGCTTCCATTGGCGCCAGCATCGGGGCAGATTCATTGAGGAATCTGTCCAGCTTCAATGTGGTCATGTAGAACTGCATCTTCCCCTGCCACTTTTTGAACCCAGTTCCATTGAACTTCTCCGGTTTTTCTCCAACGCTTATGTGCGTGGGCAGAACGACCGAATGTGCCGCAACCGATTGTGCAGTCACATTCTGGGTCACCGGAGTTTGGGTACTGAGAAGCCCAGTAGCAACTTCAGTTTGTGTATTCTCCATGTTTTTGATTTTGTTCTTTTCTCTGAAATTGGTTGAAACAGAGATTGTTAGTCCTATTTTTTCCGAACAGAACCTGTAAACAAACTTCACAAAAATTGTTAAAATCTGTGAGGAAAAATTCTGCTTTAAGATTGTTAGAAACTGAATGTAAAATAATATGAAACTCCAACAAAATTGTGAAGAAATCCAATACAAGAAGAAAAACAGTAAGTAAATAACTTGTACAGAGTCGAGATTTTAGAATCTCTGTCCTTAAAGCAGAATTCGCCCCGTAGTGTGACGGTTACCGGCGAATTGCTTTCCAAGATACAACTGTACCTTCTCTGAAGAATGCAGCACCCTTGCTTCAGAGACAACGAACTGCTGTCTGTGTGTACTCTCAGTTGACAGACACTGACTCAGAGCAGAGGAAGAAGAGAGGAAAATGTCAAAAAACTGTATATCTGTATAGAAGACTTCTGTCTGGATTTATAGAGGAAAGGTGGACTGGAGACTGTTCAGTAGCTGCCATTACTCTGTAACAGCAGAGTAATGGGGACTCTTCAGATTCATAACTGGTGAGCCATTACTCTGCTGTTACAGAGTAATGGCCCCAGTTACTGAATCTGAAAAGCCTTTTCAGTTCAGTAGGGGAAGAGGTTGTCTGGGCAAAAATAAAATAAAAAATTTAAGCCAGACCAGACCAGACTAAGCCGAGCCGGGGCCGGGGCCGGGCCGGGCGCGCGCGCGCCCGTGTGTTTGTCATTTTGGCTAAGTCCTCTCTCCACTACACGTTAGTGGTAACCCCCGGACCACGCCCTTTAGTCCAGTTTTCTAGTATATATACTAGACAAATCCATTTCCAATTTCCGATATGGGACTATCTATTTCTCCAAGTTGCCAAGTTAGTACATTTCAAGTACCCAACTTTGGATCAACATTTCTCATTCATACGGAATTAGTTTTTGGCAAGTGAGTATACTACGGAATAGTACTCGTCGAGAGGATCGCAATCCATTCACTTTCCGGTGCCGCCGGTGGCCGGAGCTCGCCGGAATCCGGCCCGGAAAACTGCAAAAATTAATTCTAACAAAACTAACAAATCCAAACAAACCACAACACCGACAAATGACATCAATCAGTAAAATGTCCAAGTTCAACATTTTAAAAGCAATGGAATGCCAAGTGAACTAGTGCGGTAGACATAAGCCAATAACCACGATACGGTAATTGTCACGTTCAAATCAAATGCTTTCAGTAGACCATACCATAGAGTAACAGATACAACACAAAAAATAAATATTACATTAATACTGCTTATTGATTCCTTACAAATTATGAATTATGTAAAGCCAAAAAAAAACCACATATAAGATTCACAACATATAATGACAAGCAGAGCAATGGATTAAACCAAGATAAGATTATTTAAGATTATGTCCTATATAATTATCACTACAAATGAAACAACTATCCAATTATCACTACTTATGTAATACCCTGCCACTAGACCAAAACTCTAATGCTGAGACCTGGACCTTATTATATATACAATTCTTAATCCGCATTTACTATCTATAGATAGTGGATTCCGAACTCGGGTTGCTATGAAAGAACCTACCACTAGATCAAAAAAAGCTCTGAACTTTAGTGGTAATTACATATTTTAACACTAGTACAACCAAAATAAATGCAAGTAATTAATTACAAACAAAAAAAAAACAAAGGACTGAAGGAAACACACCAGTGTTCGGTGTCACCCAACTACACCTTCTCTTCCCATCCCCCAACTCCGACAAACCCACCACTTTGGGAATCAAGTTCACCGCAAACTTGTTCGGATTGGCCGTACCACTCTCCCTCCTCCTCCTCCCCGCCGTACCACTCAACCCAACTCTCCCAATCCTCCCCGTCGACGCCCTACTGCAGAAAGACTCCGTCGAAGCATCCGAAGAACAGGAGGCATTCAACGACAAGTTGGAATTCAACAACCACTCCTGCCTCCTCAAAACCGAACCAGCAGTACCATTACTCCTCAGATCTACTACCTTCTTCTTACTCTTCTCCCCTCTCTGCTTCTGCCACGTGGCACCATATCCAACCGTCCGCCGTTGCGATTCGGGTTCGGCCGCACTCATTGAATGGAAAGATGAAGGGAGAAAGCGAGTGAGAGCAAAAAAAGGCAGCTCCTTTTTTGTTGTTGAGATTCACCTGCCCCCAAATTTGCCTCGATTTTGATGACAAATCATAATTGGAGTAGGTGGCACTCGTCCAATCGAACTCAACAAATGTATGCTTGGGATTTTTTATGGAAGGAGGACCTACGAAACCGACGGGTTAACTGAAAAGGCGCGGACTTTGGGCGAAATTGGTCGGCATTGGTGGATTTGGAAACCCTAGATGGAGGAAATGGAGATTGGGAGTGACGAGGGAGGGAGGGAGGGAGGGTGGGGTTTTTTTGTATAGGGGGAAGGAGGAAGGTGACCGGTTGGAGGAGGTGAGTGTGACCGTTGGCTTTGGGGGTTGATCATGTATCTAATCTAATCATCTCTAATCTCCAATCTCCAATCTAATCTAATCTAATCTAATCCTACTAGTAATTTACACGTGCGATGCACGTTTTAATAATTTCAAAAAATAAAAATAAAAATCATGACGTAGGGAGGATTTAAACTGAAAATCTCCTTTATATTAGTTATGTACGTGCATTGCACATGTTGATAGTATGACAAAATGACAAATGACACTAAGGCCTTCTCCCATTATAATATTAGAGATTAGAGATAATGAGAGAAGAGATTATTGTCCTTTGTATATCTATCAACCCGTGTACTTTCAACTTTGACAACAGTGTAGTAACACTATAGTTGCACTATAGCATTGCTGTAGCATCACTGTAACACCACACTACTGTAGCTGTACTGTAGCACCATTAAAAAAACAAAAAAAAAAAATATTATTCAAATGTACAACACAAAACACAAAATTTGCCAAACTATATCTTACCACATGAATCGTCCGTATAGAACAATTTTTTTTTTAAAAACGTGTACTGCCCGCTCTCTACCGACTTAAGTTCACCTCCACCCCTTCATTAAAATGTGCATTGCACGTAAAAAATACTAATATCTAATATCTAATCTCTAATACTATAATGAGACAGTTGGGGTTGTCATTTGTAGACAACCTATAATTTGTAGACATTTAGCTATCTAATCTCAACCATTCATTTTTTTTGATGTAAGCGGATAGAGTCCGTAGACTCCAGCCCGATCAAAAAATATATTAATAAAGCTGAGTAAACTGTACAACATGCTAATAAGGGTTTTACAAGGAGTAAAATGAAGAAACTAGACGGAAAAAAAGACAGCAGGTAACAGACAACAAACTGGGACTCGCAAAAGAATTACAACAAAACAGAACAAGAAGATACAATCTGGAGAGGAGGTGGGCTGGTCGGGACAACTCAACGCGAGAGCAAGACCATCAGTTAGAACTGACTGCAGAGAGGGCGACAGTGATGCATGCGCGCAGGCGGACTTGAGGAGAGCAGCAAACACGAACGCACCAAAGAGGGCAGACCCATAAGCAGACAGATGACGATCATCATGAAGCAAAACGCACAGCAGTAGAGGTGGAAGGCTCCAGCGTTCTAACTCAACCATTCATTTTTAAGTGTGAGTTATATTAACCACTCAATTACTCAACTGTTGTTAGTTACCATAATACCTTCAAAGTTCAAATTTATTTACGACATAATTATTTACAAAAGTGTCACTCATATAAAATAAAAAATTGTGCCACTATGTATAATTTGTAAAAAGTATGTATGAGTAAAGGGAGGTCTTAGGTTTGAAGCCAGATTACATCTTATTATTTACTTTATAAAATTAAAAAAATGGATTAGAACGTGCTTGCACGTGCAGATTACTAGTGATATTATAATAGAAGAGTTGAAGTTATCTTTTGTAAACATACCAACTCACGTGTATTGCACGTATATGATTAATATGAATAAGTTTTCAAATTCGAAACCAGACGTCGAAGATTTTACCTTTTTTTTAAAAAGTATTTATTAAAACATATACTGAATATGTTTTTTTGGCGTAGTTGATAATTTGTCTTTTTTATCAAACACTATAAACCTTTTTTTTTGGGAGCAAATATCTCTTAATCTTTTTGCTCATTTTATTCCACTAAATTTTTGTTTGAAAAAACTAATGTGAAGTACATTAATAATACAAAAAAATTCCCTTGAAATTTTAGTTGGATATTTAAAAAAAACCCAAACTTTCATTAATTTTTTAAAATACCTCCCTTAACTTTATGCATTTTAAGGGGGTGTTTTTTTTCTCTAAAAAAAGTTAAGGAGGGTGTTTAATCAGAAATGCATATAGTTGAGGGGTGTTTTTTTAATTTTAGCGAGTAAAAAATGCTTGTAAGATTACATAAGCAATATATATATATATATAATTTTCTATAATTTGAATACAACTCTTAATTTTAGCTATTTATTCCAGTTAGAGCATCCATAATCGTTTGCTATTTTGCCAATTTGGCAAAATGAGTAGAGAAAGAGCGTTGCAGTTATTTGCTATTTTGCCAAATTTTAGCAAATGCAACAGTAGCTTCTCATATATGAGAAACGAATTTGAAAATTGCCAAATATAGCAGACGATACAAGATGTTTCATCTCAAATTTTTAATAATTTTTTCTCTGATCGGACACATCATCTTGTTTCGTCGGAGGTTTTTTTTAATTAAAAAAATATCGGATGGTACATATTGTAATGTCCCAAAAAAAGAAACTTAAATAAAAGGGATCGAACGGGACAACAAAAATTTCTCAAACGGGACAACATGTCCCGTTCGAGAACTGTCCAGCCAAATCACTTGCATTAATTATGTTTTAGAGTTCATTTAACTAAATTTCTTAATTTAATTATGTTTTAGTGTTAATTTAATAACTAATCAAATCACTAATGACTATTTAAATCCTAATACCATTTAAATCTTTCTAAAAATTAAAAAAATCCTATCAAGAAAACATAAGAAGATATGACCAAGTTGACAACTATCAAAGAACTTTGGCAATAAAAGCTAATGTAAGAAGTAGACGTTGTACTTAAGAAATTAGTATATGAAATTCGAATCACTTTCTTCTACTAGATTGATGTCTATCATAGTATTTTTTGTAACGGTTTGATCCAATTTTCTTTTAGTTGTTAAGCTATCCATACGTTCTTTAGAAGTCAACTATAATTTGATAATTAGTTAGACTTTTGATTGAAAATAAAAATTTATCTCAAAGAAAATAATCATTCATTGTTTGTCACAAGAGAATATGGTCTTATTGGGGCTACTAATATTGGTTGGTCAATACATTAAACATTGCAAGAGAAGACAACAACTAATATAACTTGTTCGAGATCAGTGTAACTGCAAAGTTCGCTGACAAAGCTTTTTGCACTCCCACTAAAAAGGGGAATGTATAAGAAGCTAAATTGATTTAATCGTCTGTTTAGATGAATAACTCTAATTAGAATGTACAAAACATGTATTTTTTTTCATATCTCAAACACCGGAATACGTGAGGGGGAGATCAGCGCGCCATGATCTTCACCGCGACCCTGAGGATAGGCTGAAGGTCTCGAAGAGCACGACCAGGCTCGACCACCCAAGTCCAGTCATCGAAGGGAGCAACAAAAGAACCTAGACGTATGCGGACGCTACCAGAGGAAAAGCTGTCGACGTCGACGAACATAGAGTTCGTCGACGTTCCCCCACTCCAGAAAGACCACGTCGGTTGCCCAGAGAGGAGGTAGACGAAGAATGGATCCTTGTCAAGTCAAGGAAGCACAGGAAACCCATTAAGAGCAACAGCGGTTCGGAAGCCTCGCGCATCGATGGACGCCAAAACTGCCACAAATGTGCGCGTCCTGGTCACTCCATTAGTAAGTATCCACACGACTGGTTTTGTTACTACTGTAGGAGCTCGGGACATATCTCAACCGCATGCCCTAAGCGTGCCAATGGTTCTATGTCTAACTCAAAAGTCCAGATGGGAGCGCTCCCCGTGGTCTCGGAGGGCAGTAAGACTCAAGAGAGTGCCGCCGGGGAGCGTCAAGTTATCCAAGCAACTATCGTCCCGACCCCGCTGATCGCTGAGTTCGAGCGAAGGTTCAATGGAGGCATTGTGATCAAGGCCCAGACGGGCACTCCTACGACTAACGATATATCGGAGCTCCTACACGCGGCATTAATCACTGCCCCGACCCCTATATGGGTTATCCAAGAGATTGGTCTGAATGTCTTCTACGCTCATTGCAATGACGAGGAGCTATCCAAAGAGACTATTAGGGTAAAGGGGTTAGAGGGAAGAGATTCTCAGGGATTAGAGTTTTTTGTTACATTCAAATGGTGGAGTAGAGATTATGGTGCGCTGAAGGCGGAAAACTACCCTCCAGTGTGGATCAGATTATACAGTCTTCCCTTTCATTGTTGGGTTCGCTCGGGCTTCCAAAACGTGGTTCGTCCATTCGAGATGCTGATAGATATTGATCGGCAGACGCTAACCCTCTCGGCGAGAAAGTTTGCAAGAATCAAGATTGGTGTGGCGAACAAATCAGATATCCCGTCCAAGATCCTAGTTGAGTTCGACAATACCATCTATGAGGTTAGAGTGATCGTAGAGGTTCAAAAAATCGTTTCCTTTAGAGAGTTTGCTTCGGCAGAGGGAAAAAATTTCAAAGGTGGAGATATCACGGCAGAGGTAGACGATGAGGCACAGCGGTTGGATGGGGGGTAATGGTTGGCTCTGGATCTGTGCAGGGAGCAGGCATTCGCAAATCTCGTCCGTTGGTTGTTGAGCGCCAAGTCAACAATTCAAATTTTCGATGCCACGTGACATCCCCACCGTCTAATCCAAAGTCTCATCCTATCGCAACTACTCCCAGCTGGCGAAGGGTCCCACAAGCGCCACATCTGCTTCATAGTGACAACCTATCTGCTGTAGGAAAAGACGGCCCCACTGTACATGAAGAGCCTAAGCGCGGCGAAGTGACAGGGAGAGCCGACATCACTGATATGGGAGAAGGGCTGTCAACATCAAAAGCATTCAAAGCAACTGGTATTCTGAAGACACAAGATGCAGTGGGCCCGGATCTTGTCAAATCGATGGGCCTGATCAAGGAACCCTGGATGGGCTTTTCCAAAGATGAGATTGAGTTGTCAGTAAAGAATGCTGTTTATGCTTTGCTTCAATCCAAAGCTCTATCCGCCATTGGGCCTGGGCCCATAGGCCTAGCAGCTTCGAAGCCAGATAGTGACTCAGCCCCGATAGGTCTCATCACGCCATTGGAAGACAAGATAGGGAGTGTCCCTATCTCTCAGCAGATCCAGGATGCCAACTTACTTCCTACATCGGATCCAGCTTTAGGGGATGATATTATTGGCGCTTTAGATGGTATTCGTGAGGACAATATTGTCTCTAGGGCAGAAACAGAATGCGAAGAGAGGGAAGTCAGAGGAAGTGTGGGAAGTACATTAACCAGAAAAATCACTGAATATCAGAGGAAAGGAAAAAGACAGATGATCAGTACGGAGAGTCAGAATAGTGATCTTGGTGGTTGGGCCATAAGAGGCAACAAGCAGCAGGAGGAGACCACGACAGGAGAAGGTACCTCACATCCTAATTGTTCTGTTCTTAATTCTTTATCAGATGAGACGTTAATTTACTTTGCAAGTTTGTATGGGATAGCTATGGGGTCCACTAGGGACGTTCAACTTTCAAATTTAGCTATCATTAGAGAGAAAACCAGAATTGTTAGCAAATAGTCAGTAGGGGGGAGAGGTACGTTCATTAGATGTCGTTATTGTTGTTTAATGGTATACATCTTCTGGAACGTTAGAGGGATGCGTCAAAAGCTGAAAAAGAGAGCTATTGGCGTCACGCTGAACAAGATTCGCCCAGACATCTGTGGTCTACAAGAAACTAGGATCGAAACCCCAACAGAGGAGGACTTCACCTCTCTAAGGGGTTTGGCGGACTTCCACTGGAGATTTAAGCCGGCTAGGGGCTTCTCGAGGGGGATAGCGGTAGGAGCTAGCGCTGCGACTTTCGAGATTATCGATGAATTCATTGGAAATTTCTTGGCTTCGATTAGAATTAGACGAAGACGCGACAATTGGATCCAGACTGTATCAAGTGTCTATGGCCTGTATGACAGTAGACTGCGCAAAGAGTTTTGGTCGAAATTAAGCTTCATCAGGAACAAATGGGGAGCAGCCTGGATAGTTGGCGGAGACTTTAACATTACCAGATTCCAGGATGAGCATAGAGGTAGAGGCCACAGTCAGTCTGAGCAAGACTCATTCAATGAGACGATAGATGCACTAGATTTATTGGAACTAGAGATGTCCGACAGGAAATTCACTTGGACGAACATGCAGCGGAATCCGACACTAGCCAAGCTTGACCGAGTGCTGGTGTCGCTTGATTGGGAGAACGTTCACCCTCTAGCTAAGGTCAAAACGACTCTTTGATACACCTCGGACCACCTACCCCTTGTTATCGACTGTGGGGTTAGCAGAAGGAAGAATTTCTTCAGCTTCAAATTCGAGAAAGCATGGACCTTGTGTGAGGATACTCGCCATCTTATTGCTGAATCTTGGAGTGCAAACACAATGCAGTCGTCTGCAGTTGGTATTTGGGTAGAGAAGACCAAATGCCTAAGAAGGTGCTTAAAATCTTGGGCTAGGGATAAAGCGTGCAACATCAGTCTGCGAAGAGATGAGCTAGCTAGCAGAATCGCTAGCCTGGAAGCCACTCAAGAAGATACAGACCTCCAGGAGGCAGAGAAAGACGAGCTAGCAAATAAAAGACTTGAGATGCAACAGATAGCTAAGATGGAGGAAATCTATTGGCAACAGAGAGCGAGAATTCAATGGCTTAGAGAAGAAGATGCTAACACAAAATATTTTCACAAGTTGGCTAGTGGTAGGCGGAGACACAACCACATCACAGGCATCTCGATTAATGGGTCCTGGACTGAAAATGAAGACCAGGTCAAGGAGCACCTGGATGTTTTCTATCACGACTTGTTAGGCCGCAATCAGGAGGCTAGATGCTCCTTATCCCAGGATATGTGGTGTTCATCCAGATTAGATGGGAGCAATGACATCGAAGTGAGCTTTGAAGAATCAGAAGTTTTAGACGCAATCAAAAGTCTAGGTCAGGACAAGGCACCAGGCCCGGACGGACTGCCGATTTTCTTCTATTTAACTTATTGGAGTATAATCAAGAATGACTTGCTGAACATCTTCCACGAGGTCTATGAGGGAAGGGCTAACTTGGATAGGTTAAATTATGCCTCCATCATCCTGGTGCCCAAGAAAACCGAAGTTAGAACACATGAAGATCTCAGACCTATAAGTCTGCTGAACGGGTTGTTCAAAATTATCACGAAAGTATTGGCTCAACGTCTAGCTCCGCATCTCAATGAGATTATCACACAATCACAAAGCGGGTTCATTAGGGGAAGGGATATCATGGATAGCATCGCTTCTGCCCACGAGATAGTTTATAGAGGTCACAGTACCAAAGCGGAAGGCTTCATTCTTAATCTCGATTTCCAGAAGGCTTATGATTCCGTATCGCGGGACTGTGTGGAGGAAGTCCTGGCTCTTAAAGGCTTTGGCACTAAATGGAGATCATGGATGAGCAAGTGTATTCGAGGAGGCAAATCGACTATCCAGGTTAACGGGTGGCAAGGGAAAGTGATTATCTGTAAGAGAGGGCTGCGACAAGGGGATCCCCTGTCATCCCTACTCTTCGCAATTGTTGCAGACGGTCTTGCAGAAATGATCGGTAGGGCTATGGATAACAACACAATCAAAGGGATTCAGATCAAGGGCATCCCTACTCCTATGTCGATCCTTCAATATGCGGACGATACTATGTTGTTCGGAAAAGCCTCGGTTGAAGAAGCTGTGGCTTGAAGGCGGTGCTGGCCTGCTTCCAAGGTTGGTCTAGCCTCAAAGTGAATTTGACTAAAACTAGCATTATACCGATGTCCGACCTTCCGACCAATCTGCTCAAGGATATCTCGGATATCTTTGACTGCAAGACTAGTGCTTACCCCATTAAATACCTGGGTACCCCGATTAGACCAGGTGCACTCTTGAGGGAGGATTGGAACCCTCTCATCGATAAGATTCAAAAGAAGCTCACCGGATGGCAGAGTCGGTTTCTTTCCCTCGGAGGAAGGATCATTCGCTTAATTTGGTCATTAGTGCGATCCCGCTTTATCTTATGTCCATCTTTGAACTGCCGAAGTGGGTCATCAACAGAATTGATAAACTTAGGCGGAGATTTTTATGGAAAGGCTCGGACGAGGGTAACAAAGGATTCAGCCTCGTCAACTGGGGAAGAGTGTGCAAGAGAAGGGAATTCGGGGGTTTGGGGATCATGTGCCTGCATGACATGAACAAAGCCTTACTTAGCAAGTGGTGGTGGAAGATTACTAATAATCACAAAGGTTGGTGGAGCTACTCTTTTGCACAATTCCGGAAGAGACACAAATTTCGATTCGGAGGGAAAAACCCATCGGCTAAAGTTTCACTTATTTGGAAAGGTATATCTAAGCAAGGACTTCTGTTCCACTCCAATACTAGATGCAAAGTAGGTAATGGGATGCACACCAGGTTCTGGAAAGACAAATGGTGTGGAATGACCACCCTTCAAAACCAATTTCCTTTAGCTGCTGAAGCAACTATCAATTTAGATCTTACAGTGGCAGACGTGCGGAAGAGTGGTAAACTCAACTTTATTGTGTCCCAGAATATCAGCCCAGAGAGTTTGGTACAATTCGAGGCGTTAAACGATCTTATTCTGCAGACAGAAGGGCGGGGTAATTCGACAGAGGATGAGAGGTGGTGGGACAGAGACAACTCTAAGCTTTTCTCGGTTTCATCCATGTATAAATGGATCAATGACGGAGGAACTAGATGCCAGGTACAATCGATCATATGGGGAACCCAAGCTCCGTTCAGGGTCAAAGTGTTCTGTTGGCTAGCCAATAAAAACGCGATTCTGTCAAAAGCGAATCTTAAAAAGAGAGGCTTGCAGATTGATACGACCTGTGGGAGTTGCTCTTCAGCGGAAGAAGACGTCAATCACATCCTATTTCATTGTCCTAGAGCTAGGCTGACCTGGGAGGTTGTTAGTAGAGGGTTTGGGTGTAATCAGGTTCCTAATTCAACCACGGAAATTTGGGGGGCATATAAAGAAGCTTACATTAAAATAGATGATAGAAGGGCATGGGATATAGCAATTGTTGCTTTAATTTGGTCTTTATGGCTTCAAAGAAACGATCTTGTTTTCCGCAATGTTTCGTACAGATTTCCTCACTTTATGAATAAAATATTTCTTTTGATCCATGATTGGCCGGTGCTATGGAGGCAAAAAAGAGGCTCAGGACCGCTGAAGGAGAGTAGACAGAGTGGGATTGGAGCGTATCTTCAAGCAGAATCGAGCTTGATGGGGAGCGCTGGCAGCATTTTGGGGGTTGTTTTTGATTCAGACCAGCAATACCTTTTGGCTACCTTCGGGGTTTGATTGTATTCGATGCCTTTGATGGCTATGTTGTCACTTTTATTATCTTCTCTATTTATGTAACCTCTATTGTATGTTCTACTATGTTTCCTTAATAGTTCATTAATGAAACGATGGCTTAGACCATCTTTTATCAAAAAAAAAAAAAACATGATAAAGTACTTAAATAAAAAAACATATATAATATAGTACTCAAAAAACTTAAATAATGAAAAAGTAGGAGCAATTTAATGTCTGTTTAGATGAATAAATCTCTAATACTATAATGAGAGAAGGCCTTAATGTAATTTGTCCATCTACCAATCCGTGCAATGCACATGCATAACTATTGTAAATAAGGTTTTAGATCAAATCCAGATTACGTCTGAATTTTTACTTTTAAAAAAATTATATTTATTAAGACGTACATTGCATATGTAAACTACTAGTCTAGTTATAATGTACAAAACATGTATTTTTTCATATCTCGAACACAACCTACGTAATTATCATCACCTATATGTTTCATTGTGAACATGATAAAATACAATCCTTAAATAAAAAACATTTATAATATAGTACTTAGAAAACTTAAATTATGAAAAAGTAGGAGCAATTTAATCGTCTGTCTAGATGAATAAATCTAATTAGGATGTACAAAATATGTATTTTTTCATATCTCAAACGCAACTTACGTAATTATCATCACCAATATGTTTCATTGTCAACATGATATAGTACTTTCCTTAAATAGATAACATATTATTGGTACTAAAAAACTTAAAATAATGAAAAAGTAGGAGCAATGGAAGCATCACCCATCACTAAACAAATCTAACTAAACATAATTCTTCTATTATTAGTGCTAACCACCACATTAATACCACCTAATCTCCCCATCTTATGCTAACCAAAAATAAAGAAATACGAATTATGGTAAATAATAATTAAGTATATGGATAAGGCTACTGTACTTACTGAAGCCAACTGACTCATAAAACCTCAACAACAACAAAAGCCCAAAAAGATACGGACCCGGTTACCAACTGTATTTTAAAATCACTGAATAGAGCTCGCCATTAAAAGAAACTAGAATAATGCACGTGCAATGCACGTCTATAAAAAAATTTAGTCATTAAATTAAATGAATTTGTATTTGTATATTTTGATTTGACGTGCATGACACGGGGATGTTTAGCGAATGTAGTTTGCACGTATATTGCACGGATTTACTCAGTTATAAAATTAGGATTTGTTTGTTTACAACCCCAACTCTCCCATTAAAATAGTAGAGATTTTCCCAAAATAAGCTTGTTTATGAAACTATCCCATAGAAAAATAGTTACCAAACTTATTCCACCTGTGAACTAAATGTTGCCAGGTCAACAGAGAGTCCAGTAGTCAATTGCGGTCTCCTTTTAAACACAGGTCGCAGTTCCCAACTGTGACTTTGTTTAAACACAGTTGGAAAATGCAGCTCGTCATGTGACCCACGTAAAATCCCAGTTAAGTTATCAGGCTCCCATTCTTTCTACTTCATTTTATCTCTCCCAACTCCAACTCCTCCAGCTCCTGTTAGGGATTTCTACCGATCCCCCCCCCCCCCCCCCCCCCCCCCGGATCTTGTTGAGTTATTCGATGCAACCAACACAAACTACCAATACACATGAGATCATACCAAACACACCAAAGCACAAGCAAATTTTTCCAACCCCCCCTCCCCGGATCTTGTTGAGTTATTCGATGCAATCAACACAAACTACCCAGTACACATAAGATCATACCAAATACACCAATGCACACGCAAATTTGTTCTGGTTGGGGCTTTCGCCTTAATCCAGGGAAGAAGAAACCCAAGATGTTATTCAACTAGAGAAGATATAAGAATATTATAATTCTCACAACGACCCTTTCTCAAGCCTCACCAACAAGTACTAGTTGTTTACAATTAGAAAAACTCTCAAGCTTCGCCTTCAATGAAGTAATCTAACTCTTGGCTCTCAAAGGAGGCCAATAACAACAATATATAGAGATATAGAGAAAACCTAGTTTGATATCTTGTTACAATAGCCGTTGGATAATCCTGAAAATATAACTCTACGATAAGAGCCGTAAGATCTGACTTAAAGAGTAAGTTGGGCTTCTCACGAATCACCAAGATCCGACCCAAATTATCCATCAGCATCGCGTGTGGTCGACCGCACGTCAAGATCCGGTCGACCGTCCCCCTCTCGAGAACTTCTGCAGAGTTGGCCAGTCGACCGCACCCCAAGTACTGTCGATCGCAACTCCTGCTACTACTGCTACTGACTGTTTCCCTTGCTTCCACTCCGTCTCCGATCGTCTCGATTCCTCCATCGTCTCATTATCTTCTTATCCAACATAGTATGCAAGACATAAACCCAACAGCTCCAACTTTCTATCCTCAATTCGAAAACCCTAATTCTCAATTTCCTCCAACTCCTCCGACTCCCCCAATTTCATCAAACCTCTTCTAACGCTTCCGACTCCTCCAACTCCGTCAAAGCCCTTTGTGGTTGCCAATTTCACATCCCTCTCTCAATTTTTCCTCATCCATCACCTCCACCTTCATCTCCGCCATCAAATCTAAGAGCACCTCATTCATCACCCCCGACATCGTTTCCACCATCATCTACAATTCGACAGCCTCCCTTTCTCACATTTCAAAACCCCTAATTTCCAAAATTACCTTCATTCATCACCTTCGACACCATCTCCACCATCATCTCCAATCATCTTGGACATCACCTACACCATCATCCCCGCCATCAGAGTTCCGATTTTTTATTAAGGTATTCATAAAACCCTCAAGAACATAGATTTTGATATATCCATTAAAATTCGTTTATTATGCTAGTATGAATATAGATTAATGAAATTTAAGTTAAAGTGTTGTAAACGAATGATCCATAAGAATTTGTATAGGTTGAATACTTCAAATTTGGTTTAAAAGGACGCGTATGTATATTATGTTTGTGATTTGATAATGACTTGCATATTTGTCCCTTTATGTATAGGTATAAATTACAAAATTTTTATTCGGTTCTATTAAGGGTAGCACTGTCACATTTACCCGATACCGGAACCCGACCCGAACCCGATATTGGACCGGAACCAACCCGATCTATTGTGTTCGGGTCCTAAAATAAGACCCGATGCACTTCCAGGTTTGGGTCCGCTCAAAATATAACTGACCCGGACCGAACCCGGACCTGTTAAAAAATACCCCCCAAAATATGGAATTTGAATAATAGGGTTATACATGTAAATAGTAATTGTTGAAGAAAGATGTGTAAATATAATATTTATTCATGTACTTTAGTGCAAAAATTGATTGAACCGTAAGGTATCGGGTGCAAAAAAAAGTTAAGTGCAAATATTTATTCATCTCTACCGGACCTGACGTGGTACATGTCTGAGTCCTACGTAGAACCAAGACCACAATAAAGTTGATTGTAAGCTTATTTCAAATTTTTATTCTGAATGTTGTGAAGGCACAATTAGGAATAACACCGAAGGTAACTGAGATAGTCAAGCTTGAATGCAAAAATCAGATTTCGCACAAGAAGGTTTCGCTTGCAAAATAGAAAGCTACTAAGACTGTTGACTTGGGAAGACGCACTTA
This sequence comes from Hemerocallis citrina, assembly GCA_017893485.1. Taxonomy (NCBI): domain Eukaryota; kingdom Viridiplantae; phylum Streptophyta; class Magnoliopsida; order Asparagales; family Asphodelaceae; genus Hemerocallis; species Hemerocallis citrina. Next base: position 184,161,496 of record CM030365.1, read on the forward strand.
TACTTGTTAGAAATTTCAGCTTTACCACCTTCCATGTTCCCATGTCTTGGCGGCTTGTACAGTTTGGGCTATTGATTACTATAATCCCCCACAAAATTAAGTTATGATGATTTTGCTCCCGCGTGTGTTCTGCACGGCTATTTGGTACAATGCGTATAATTTCTTGAATATTTTTATATGTTAGTTTGTGGAATTTAAATATTTGGGAATGACCCATATGCATATTTAATATTCTATTTTGTGAATAAGGACTTAAGAGCAATTATGTTAGGGAATTATAGGAAATGAGTATCATGAAAAAGAGGCTTAATGAAATTATCCAATTTTTTTTATCATGCATAATTTTTGCTGGTTAGTGACATAGTGGAGGAGATTAAATCATGTAGGAAAATATTTAGGGGAGGTGATTGAATGATATAAGAGGAGGTGGTTAAATGATGTAGGAAGAGGTGATAAAATGAAGAATGAAAGAATAGTTTGTGGGTATTTGTATATAAAAGCCAAGAATGCCTCACCTCATTCTCTCCCATTCCCCTTTTCTCTTCCACCTAAACTGAATTGTAACACCCCACAAAATTGGGTTACTACAATTTTGCAATGCACGTGCTACATACTTATGCTATGTACTTGTTGTGCAATCTAGATGATCTAAATAAATAGATAAACTAGACACAAATTAAAACCTCGCAAGTGTACGAATCGTTTATAGAAGCGTAGCAATAGCAAGGGTCGATCCCACAGAGATTGTAGAAATTAACTTACTAATCAATAAAAAGAGTGAGAATGATAAAGCATTATTCTAAAAGTCTAAAAGAAATGAAAAGATTAAAACTAAATTAAGAAATACTGAATCACAAATATCTATTAAGTAGTTGGGTTTTGATTTCCACCAATAGTCAATAATGCTAAGTCACCTTCTGAACTTCATCTTATTACTCATGTTTGTTCTCTTTAAGGGCATGATATCTACTCCTTAAAGTATTGTTTCCCTAGCCAAGAATTAGGCATGGTATCTACTCTAATTCGTTTCTTTCCTTAAGTATTTAGCATGGTATCTACTAAGTTGCACTTAAGGAAAACATAAGAACAATGGAAACGAACAAACACTCAAAGTTCTAGAAATTGGTATCAGATCTAGATCCCTCAAGTTGACTAAACCAAGAACCTCTAAGGACTCCTGTGTTACAAGTTATGAGCACGAGATACGGGTCGTCTCAATATGCTCATATAACAGATTCAGATCTACACTGCACAACTTGATAACCTCAAGTTCTATATGTCAGTCGACTGACTGTCACTTCAGTCGACTGCCCTTAGGACATCTGAACAAGTTTGATTCATATAAATTTGTTATTCTTTCAATCAGGTTTAATCAATAAGTAAAAGAGTAACATTCAGAAGAACTTAGCATTACATAACTACGGCTTCAATCTACCCAACTATGAAATTAGTTCCACATAATAAGACTTTTATTGATCAACAAGTTCGAATACATGATTAACATAAAAGAATTAGAAAGAGAAAAGATAAACTGATGTAGTTCGGCCAGATGGATCGGCTGGCTGTCACACAGTCGACCGGCCGTTCTCTTCTTAGTACTTGATCTCCTTTCTCCTTCTTCTATACTGATAAAGTATTGCTCTTGGTTGATATGTTGATGATTCTGGAACTCTTGTGATCTGGCTGATGGTGTGTGCGGAGGAGCGTGAGAGAGGTCAGAGAGAGAGAGCCGAATAATGCTTCTTGGTTGGTATTTATAGATCACGGCTAGAGAATTAGAGTTTGCACTCTTCTTTTTATAGAAAAGTCCTTCTTTTATTTATTTCCTCCCTCGTTGCTCTGCGTATTATTTCTTTCTCTTTTCTTCTATTCTTCCTTTTCTGTTCTGATTTGGATTAGATTTGGACGAATCTTCAAATATCTTATCTTTTAACTCTGCCGCATACCAGTCGACTCGTCTTCGAACCAGTCAACTGTGTCGAGACTTCTGGAGATTTCATAATTGATCATCCAAGTCGACTGTGCTTTGGAGTAAGTCGACTGCACCGAGCGGCTGTGGAAAATCAACTTCTCTGTCCAGTCGCCTGCTGTGGTGAACCAGTCGACCGATGATCTGCAGTTTTCTGTGTATCATCCTTAAAATCCTGAATCTGCTTCGTTTCTCTGTTTTAGGCTGTTTCCTATGGAAAAGAGAAAATAAGAGTTAAATACCACATATAGAGCCTTCAAATGTCTAATTGCATTAAGATTATTGCTCTTAAATGTGAATAATATTGTGTTCATCAAATACCCCCAAACTTAGCTTTTGCTTGTCCTCAAGCAAAAAGTGACTTTATGAACAGGGGAATAATAATGATAGCCTCAACCAAGAATTCTTATTATGTGAGCATCAACATATAAAAATATAAACAATTTCAGATAAAGTAAAACTAAACATACCTACTTTCTCCAGTGCGATTATTTGTTCATGATTCCCAAACTTCATCATATTTGTCATGCAATTAATGTAGTTATAGTATGCGACTACTCAATCTATGATTATTCCTTTTCTCTACTACAAACCGAGTAGCAAACTAGAGTTTTTTTTTTTTTTTTTTATATTTTTTTTTTTACAGTCTCTTCTCTAAAGTTGTCACTTGCCTTTTTACGCGAATGCAAAACATTTGTGATGAATCCACCCGGTTACTCAGCAAGTCACAAACTTTAAAGTGCTTTGCATACTCATATTTCAAGTTGCCGTTTGACGTAAAGGTAAACATTGGTGATGAATACCCCTAGTTACTAAGCACTCAAAACATTGGAGTAGATTGACTTTATTCATATATATATATATATATATTCTATTTACTTAAACTCAATTTAGGACTAGATCAAAGGGAATAATCACCAGAAAAAAGCATCACAATTTTTTTATGTATAATCGCATGACTCATATAATTTTGTAAGGCATTATGAAACTCAACAATCCTAAAGTAAATAAGTATCCTTACTCTTACTTTATAAGAAATTGTTTATCCTAAAAAAAATCAAAAGACTTCAAATGTAACTAACTAATACCCCCAAACTTAGATGGAACATTGTCCTCAATGTTCGCACAAAACTTAAAGTATAGGCATGTGTTACCAACTAGTTTGAAGGAAAGAAAATAAAGAAATAAAGAAATAATTAAAGAAATAAAATAAATAGAGAGTGTAAGTACTCCCCTGAAAAATTGGGTTGCCTCCCAATAAGCGCTGTGTTTTCTGTCTTCAGCTAGACTTGATGAAGTCATGCAATGTATTGAATGGTTTGAAGATTCACATCTTCCTCGTGCGGCTCTAAACTCATCTCAATGTACGGCTTTGCCCTATGCCCATTCACCTTGAATGTTTGATTCTTCTCTTTGCTATGCACCTCCAATGCCCCATGTGGAAAGACTTTTGTGACAATGTATGGGCCATACCATCTTGACATGAGCTTGCCTGGAAAAAGTCTTAATCTTGAGTTGTATATCAATACCTTCTGTCATTCATAAAACTCCTTCCTTGCTAGCTGTTTATCATGGTACAACTTGGTCCTTTCCTTGTACAATTTTGCATTTTCATATGCGTCGTGCCTCAACTCTTCAAGCTCATTTAGTTGCAATCTTCTTTTGTCGCCTGCTTGTTTCATATCGAAATTGAACCTTTTGATGGCCCAATAAGCTTTGTGCTCCAATTCTACCGGAAGATGACAGGCTTTTCCAAAAACCAAACGGTATGGTGACATGCCGATGGGTGTTTTGTATGCTGTTCGGTAGGCCCATAATGCATCATTCAAGCGCAGCGACCAATCCTTTCTCCTTGTGTTGACTGTCTTTTCCAAAATGCTCTTGATTTCTCTGTTGCTAATCTCCACCTACCCACTAGTTTGAGGATGATATGGGGTGCCCACTCTATGTGTGATACCATATTTCTTCATCAAAGAAGCAAATGGAAAGTTATTGAAGTGGCTCCCTCCATCACTAATTATTGCTCGTGGTGTACCAAACCTAGTGAAAATGTTCTCCTGCAAAAACTTGACAACAACTTTGTGATCATTAGTTTTTGAGGGGACAGCCTCGACCCATTTAGACACATAATCCACACCCACAAGGATATATAAATAACCAAATGAGTTAGGAAAGGGACCCATGAAGTCGATTCCCCAAACGTCAAACAGCTCGATTACTTGGATGTTTTGCAGTGGCATCTGATTTCTAGAAGAGATGTTGCTTGTCCTTTGGCATTTGTCACAAGTCCTGCAAAAAGAAAAAGCATCTTTGAATACTTTAGGCCAATAAAATCCAGATTGTAATACCTTAGTGCTGTTCTTTTTGGTCCAAAATGTCCTCCACATGCATATTGGTGGCAATGTTGTAAAATACTCATTTGTTCTTCATCTGCCACACATCTTCTTATAATTTGATCAGGGCAAAATTTGAACAAATAAGGATCATCCCAATAATAGTGCCTGCACATGGCCACTAGTCTCTTTCTTTCCTGACTTGTCATACCTGGAGGGAAAACATGAGCAGTGAGATAATTTACAATATCTGCAAACCATGGAAAATACGAGCAGTGAGATACCAGTCGACTGGTTCTGTTACCAGTCGACTGCCCCTGTGGTATATTTATTTCAAATAACTTTTCATCTGGGAAATTTTCATTCAGTGGGAGAATTCCTTCTTCCTCATGCAGTAGTCTGGACATGTGATCTGCCACAACATTGTCACTTCCTTTCTTGTCTCTAATCTCAAGATCGAATTCTTGAAGCAACAGCACCCATCTGATCAACCTAGGCTTAGCATCCTTTTTAGCAAACAAATATCTCAAAGCAGCATGGTCAGTGAAAACAATAACTTTAGAACCAATCAAATATGATCTAAACTTCTCTACAGCAAAAATAACAGCTAACATTTCTTTTTCAGTTGTGGAATAATTTAGCTGTGCATCATTTAGAGTTCGAGAAGCATAGTAAATAACATGGGGTACCTTATTGATTCTCTGACCTAAAACAGCTCCTAAGGCATAATCACTTGCATCACACATCAGCTCGAAAGAATGGCTCCAATCTGGTGCCATGACAATAGGTGCAGAAATGAGAAGATTTTTCAATGTAATAAAAGCATTTGTGCACTCTTCTGTCCATGCAAACTCAACATTCTTAGTCAACAAGTCACAAAGGGGTTTGGAGATTTTTGAAAAATCTTTTATAAATCTTCTATAGAACCCTGCATGTCCAAGAAAACTCCTAACACCCTTGACTGTAGTGGGAGGGGGTAGCTTTGATATGATGTCAATTTTTGCCTTGTCCACCTCTATGCCTCTTTTTGACACCACATGTCCCAACACAATACCTTGTACCATAAAATGGCACTTTTCCCAATTCAGCACTAAATTGCATTCTTCACATCTCTTAAGAACAAGCTGCAAATGGTTAAGGCATTCATCAAAACAAGATCCAAAAACACTAAAATCATCCATAAATACCTCGATGAACCTTTCCACCATGTCTGAAAATATACTCATCATGCATCTCTGAAATGTAGCTGGTGCATTGCACAATCCAAAGGGCATCCTCCTGTATGCAAAAGTACCAAAAGGACATGTAAAAGTGGTTTTTTCTTGGTCTTCTGGAGCAATAGCAATTTGATTATAGCCACTATAACCATCTAAAAAACAATAATGACTATATCCTGCTAATCTTTCTAACATTTGATCAATAAAAGGAAGAGGGAAGTGATCTTTCCTGGTTTCGTTATTCAGTTTCCTGTAATCAATGCATACCCTCCATCCTGTGGTCACTCTCGTAGGGATAAGCTCATTCTCTTCATTCTTCACCACTGTGACTCCATTTTTCTTAGGCACCACATGTATAGGACTCACCCACTTGCTATTTGAGATCGGGTAAATGATGCCAACATCTAGTAGCTCAAAATCTCTGCTCTTACCACTTCCTTCATGTGTGGTTTAAGCCTTCTCTGTGCTTCCTTGCTTGGTTTTGTGTTGTCTTCAAGAAGTATTTTATGCATGCATTTGGATGGACTTATTCCCTTGATATCTGCAATGGTCCATCCTATTGCACCTTTGTGTTCTCGTAGTACCCTCAGCAACTTCTCTTCTTCCTGTGTACTTAAGTTTGCAGCAATTATCACTGGTAGCGTCTGGTTCTCACCCAAATATGCATGCTTCAAATGATCGGGCAACTGCTTAAGCTCTATGTCTGGAAGTCTAGGTACAGTCGACTGGTTCCTGGTTGTGGTCGGATCGGTTGACTTATCCTGTCCGCCAGTCGACTGGTCCGAGGAAACACAAATTTCATCAGTCACAATATTTTCAAATGCTGGTGCGAGTTTACCTGAATATGACTTTGGAGTTTCAAGGTGATGTACTGTTTCTGCTATCCTCCAGTCATCGTGTTCCTATTCAACATTAGACAATGTTAGAGACTGTGTAATTGCAGCTTGTAGTGGTTCTATGCTATGTACCTGAAATGTTTGATCAACAATCTCCTGCACCACATCAACATTATAGCATTCATGATCATCATGTGGTAATTTTAGTGTATCAAACATTTTAAATTCAATATTCTCTCCATTTATTTTCATGCTTATAGTACCATTTTTAACACAAATATTTATATCAACCGTACTCATAAAGGGCCTACCTAAAATGATTGGTAGAGAAGATGGCATTGAAGAGTCCTCCATGTCTAACACAACAAAATCAGCAGGCAAAATGAAATCGTTTATCTGAACTAGGACATCTTCCAAAATACCTCTAGGTCTTTTGATGCTGCGATCCGCCAACTGCAACGTGATGGATGTTGGTTGGAGTTCCCCCAATCCTAGCTTTTCATAGACGGTGTATGGGAGAAGATTGATGCTTGCCCCCAAGTCTAGTAGTGCTTTCTCAAAGAAGTGCTCACCAATCCTGCAAGGAATGGTAAAACTACCTGGGTCCTTTAATTTGAGAGGTAATTTCCTTAATAAAACAGCGCTCACTTCTTCTGTCAAAGCCACATCCTCCCTAACCGGAAATGTTCTTTTGTAAGTACAACATTCTTTCAAAAATTTAGCATAAGAAGGAATTTGTTTAATAGCATCAAGTAAGGGGATATTAATTTCTACCTTTCTGAGAGTTTCAAAGATGTCAAATAAATGTTGTTCTTTCTTTTGCTTGACTAACCTTTGAGGGAATGGTGGCAAAACTGTTCTTTATTTTTCACTTACCTTGTTGGATCCCAAAACTTTTGATGGTTGTGTTTCTGCTTCTTCGGTGTGTGTGTTCCAACCTTGTTTTCAATTGTCTTACCACTTCTCAGAGTTGTTACTGATTTGAGCTGTTCTTGGCCTCTAGGATTTGGTATGGTTTGTGAAGGGAGCTCTCCTGCCTTTCTCTCACTCAACTCCTTTGCGATTTGCCCGATTTGAGTTTTCAATTTCTGAATTGCTTGCCCTTGTTGGTTGCTTGTTTGATGTTGTTGTTGGAGCAATTGAAGAACGGTGGATTCAAAATCCAACTTCTTATGTTCTTGAACTGGCCTATCAAACCCACCTCCCATTTGGAAGTTCCGTGCATGTCCTTGTGAAGACTGGGTTCCTTGATTGTTGCTCCATGAGAAATTTGGATGGTTCCTCCACCCTGGGTTGTATGTGCTCGAGAATGGGTTGTTCTTTGGTGGGAACACTCCTTGCCCCACATAGTTTGCATGCTCCTGATCTGTGAACGAAGACATGGGACATGTATCAGTTGTATGATCACAATGAGAACAAATTGCACAAATTTCTTTTGTTAGATTTTTCGCATTGTCCATTGTTGTCATTGCATTAACAAGCATATCAATTTTTTTATTCATGTTTGCCATTTCCAATTGTATGTTATTACTACCAGAAATTTCATAAACTCCTTGTTTTTTAGAAATGCCTCTTCCCCTTGTTGAGAATTGCTGTGAGTTCTCGCTAAGTTCTTCAAATAATTCGATGGCCTCCTCACCACTTTTCCTCATCAAGATCCCGTTGCAAGCTGAATCCACAATTGCCTTGTTAGTATCATTTAAACCCTCATAAAAAGCTTGTACCTGATCATCTTTAGGCATGTTGTGTGTAGGACACTTGAGAAGCTTGTTCTTGAAATCTTTCCATGCTTTGAAGAATAAATCTCCATATTTTTGTTGGAAGAGTTGAATCTCCCTTTTCAGTTATTTGGTCTTCTGGGCTGGAAAGAATTCTTTCAAGAATTTTGTTGTCAATTGCTCCCATGAATTGATTGATCCTGGTTCCAAAGAATTATACCATAGTTTAGCATTAAGTTTTAAGGAGAATGGAAACAAGATTAACCTGATTTGTTCAGGGGTAAGCCCTTGGACACTTTGTGTTCTGCAAAGATCAAAGAAGTCTTGCAGATGGAGGTGAGGCTCTTCGTCTGGTTTGCCACTAAAGTGGGGAACCATGCTAAGTAATTGAGGAGAGAGATGCATATTCCCTGTGACATTAGGTTGATAAGCAATGCAGGAAGGTTGCTCAATATTCTTCGGCGTGAATTTATCCTGCATTGGCACTCGATTTGGTATTTCCTCAGCCATAGTTGCTCGTGAATTTGGTCTCTGTACAGTCGACTGATTCCGTGTAGCAGTCGACTGGTTGGCTGCAGACAGCCTTCCTAGTCTGTGCAAAGTGCGTTCTGTTTCCACGTTAATAGGTAGTAGCTCTGGACGAAGTGATCTCCTTCCGTGCATCCACCAAAATCCTGTAACCTAAAAGGAAAATACTTATTAATAAAATTAAAAGAAAGAAAATAAAAGCTTTCTACTGATCTGTAAGTTAAAATACTAGGCAATCCCCGGCAACGGCGCCAAAAACTTGTTGTGCAATCTAGATGATCTAAATAAATAGATAAACTAGACACAAATTAAAACCTCGCAAGTGTACGAATTGTTTATAGAAGCGTAGCAATAGCAAGGGTCGATCCCACAGAGATTGTAGAAATTAACTTACTAATCAATAAAAAGAGTGAGAATGATAAAGCGTTGTTCTAAAAGTCTAAAAAAAATGAAAAGATTAAAACTAAATTAAGAAATACTGAATCACAAATATCTATTAAGTAGTTGGGTTTTGATTTCCACCAATAGTCAATAATGCTAAGTCACCTTCTGAACTTCTTCTTATTACTCATGTTTGTTCTCTTTATGGGCATGGTATCTACTCCTTAAAGTATTGTTTCCCTAGCCAAGAATTAGGCATGGTATCTACTCTAATTCGTTTCTTTCCTTAAGTATTTAGCATGGTATCTACTAAGTTGCACTTAAGGAAAACATAAGAACAATGGAAACGAACAAACACTCAAAGTTCTAGAAATTGGTATCAGATCTAGATCCCTCAAGTTGACTAAACCAAGAACCCCTAAGGACTCCTGTGTTACAAGTTACGAGCACGAGATACGGGTCGTCTCAATATGCTCATATAATAGATTCAGATCTACACTGCACAACTTGATAACCTCAAGTTCTATATGTCAGTCGACTGGCTGTCACTTCAGTCGACTGCCCTTAGAACATCTGAACAAGTTTGATTCATATAAATTTGTTATTCTTTCAATCAGGTTTAATCAATAAGTAAAAGAGTAACATTCAGAAGAACTTAGCATTACATAACTACGACTTCAATCTACCCAACTATGAAATTAGTTCCACATAATAAGACTTTTATTGATCAACAAGTTCGAATACATGATTAACATAAAAGAATTAGAAAGAGAAAGGATAAACTGATGTAGTTCGGCCAGATGGATCGGGTGGCTGTCACACAGTCGACCGGCCGTTCTCTTCTTAGTACTTGATCTCCTTTCTCCTTCTTCTATACTGATAAAGTATTGCTCTTGGTTGATATGTTGATGATTCTGGAACTCTTGTGATCTGGCTGATGGTGTGTGCGGAGGAGCGTGAGAGAGGTCAGAGAGAGAGAGCCGAATAATGCTTCTTGGTTGGTATTTATAGATCACGGCTAGAGAATTAGGGTTTGCACTCTTCTTTTTATAGAAAAGTCCTTTTCTTTTATTTATTTCCTCCCTCGTTGCTCTGCATATTATTTCTTTCTCTTTTCTTCTATTCTTTCTTTTCTGTTCTGATTTGGATTAGATTTGGACGAATCTTCAAATATCTTATCTTTTAACTCTGCCGCATACCAGTCGACTCGTCTTCGAACCAGTCGACTGTGTCGAGACTTCTGGAGATTTCATAATTGATCATCCAAGTCGACTGTGCTTTGGAGTAAGTCGACTGCACCGAGCGGCTGTGGAAAATCAACTTCTCTGTCCAGTCGCCTGCTGTGGTGAACCAGTCGACCGATGATCTGCAGTTTTCTGTGTACCATCCTTAAAATCCTGAATCTGCTTCGTTTCTCTGTTTTAGGCTGTTTCCTATGGAAAAGAGAAAATAAGAGTTAAATACCACATATAGAGCCTTCAAATGTCTAATTGCATTAAGATTATTGCTCTTAAATGTGAATAATATTGTGTTCATCAGTACTGTTACGGAAAGTATCCGTAACGTATTTTAAAATAAATATTTTCAACGTTTTTTTTATTTTGATTTATATATATATATATATATATATATATATATATTATCTTGAATTCAATTATGTATTTGAATTTAAATTTTACTCAAATAGTTAATATTCTATTTTTACGTGCATTGCACGTAAAATTTGTATGCACATTTTATTTCTAAAAATTTTCTTGAGTCATGAAAAAATTTCTTCTCATTTTTTAGTCAAATTTTGTGATTTGTTTTAATTAAATCCAATAGACCTAAATTCATTTTGTATCCCACTAAAAATTAATTACAAATTCAAAAGCCTATGATTATTTCTGCATTTAAATGTGTATTTAAAATCTAGTTAGACTAGTACACTTGTCATGTGTAACATACACTTAGCCTAATAATAAACTACTAAAAAATTAAATTGTATGGGAAGAGTGTGCACATAGGGTGCACGTGCACGTGTTTTGTGCACATTTGAGGTTGGCCATCCTTATTTGAGAGAGAGGAGTGAGTGGGGGTGTGTGTGAGAAAGTGGGAAGTTATTTTGGGTAGTGGGAGGCACCTCAACGACACAATATTCCTATAGATAGCCCCTCCTCTACCATGAACAACACACCAAACTCTATACATATATTATAAGAGAAGAGAAGAAGTATATTTATGTTTTGCTTAAGGAGGAGAAGGTCATACTTGTGTTGGAGCTTTGGAGCATTTTTCTAGGAGTTCTACTTACTTTTTGTATCAAGAAAGAGGTGGGTGTTCGTGTCACCTTCTAATTTAGTAAAAATTATGCATGCTTAATATTTTTACATGAGTAGTTTCTTTTTTAGTTGGTGTGTTGAATGTACAAACTATCTAGAATGTAGATTGAACATTATTAGTATAATTATTGTATGATTTTCTCTAGATACTTTTGTGTTTCAATTTGATTACCGATATGCATGTTAGTTAGAAAGAATGTGGGAGTAGGAACTAGTGTGTTATGTGAATGGAAATTTCTATTTTTCTAAATTGGTACATGCTAGAAAAATCATGTATTGTATGTGAAGAAAATCCTAATAATTCTACTTTGGTAAAATTTTTATCAAAGAAACTCATTGGTATTAATTTTCATTATATGCATTATATTAGCGTAGATATTCCCAAAATATAATTAGATGAGGTATAATAGTTTATGCAATTCAAAATTATAGAAGCATTAGTAAATTAATGCAAATTTTAGGGAGAAATTTCATTATATTGTTAAAATAAAATTTTTATAAGATTAATCTTGTTCTAATACTCAGATTATTGAGGAAAGTGAAATATGGAAGTAATCAAAATATTAATACAAAGCAAATTAGAAATCAACCAATTTTGTTAAAAGAAATTTGGAAACAGAGAATTGAAGGAAAATAATTTTAACCCATATATATTTAGATAACAAGCTTGGGAGTATTGGGTTTCGGCGGGGGTTTAGAGCGCTGTTTACAGTGCTTGGCTTCGCGGGTTCGAGTCTTAGGAGGCTCTGTTACTTTTTCAAATTTTGGTTTTTTGAGGTAAACAGTAGACAAAGCATTTAAGAAACGGAGGGAGTTTTCCTTCACCAAAAGCGAACTGGCCTTGTAGGTTGGGCTTGTGGTTAGCTAACTGGTCTCGGGTTCGATCCCGACCAAACACATTTTCACTTTTATTTATTTTGAAGGGGTTTTCATGTTATAAAAATTGGGAAAATTTTGATAATATTATAGAAATCATTAGAAATTTTAGAAATAATTCCACATTATTTTTAAGATATATTTTTGGGAATTAGAGGTGATATTTACACTAAATAATGTATTAGAGGAACTTGTGAATTCAAATTAAAAGGAGATTGTGCATGATTAAAGATAATTAAAAGAAGAAAATAAATTTAGACTCACCTTTGAGAAATTACATGGATATTAATCCATTGAATTAAGTAAATGATTGAGATGGATTATAATGGAATAAAAATATAATTTTGGGATTGAAGTACGAAATTTCTAGTCGTTTTAATCTTAAAGAATTTTGCATTAAGAAATGTATTTGGAATATGGAAATGTACGACAAGGTTCCATTAACTAAAAAGGCATTGAGCAATGTTAAAGTGAATAGTTTGGGGTTGTTTACAAGGATTTTTATTGATTCAATCTTCATTGAATGTTGAAGTTTGTTATTTCATGAATTTCATGAACACAAAGAAAATGAATAAAGAAGAAATTATGAATAATGAATGAGTTATCCATGGCGAGGTTAGATGTAACCTATGTGGTCTCTGTTGAGACGGTTGTTTGTTCTGGAGTGAGCAAGGCACAAAATACCAGCAGTTGATATATATGGAATTTGAGAAGTAACCAGTGTAGATTGACTTTCTCTTGAGGATTAGCCAGTGTGTCACGCCCTGCTTCCCAAAAAGGAGTACGTAATACGGATACACGACACAAGTCCAGCGAATGGCTTTTACCATTTATAAGCTGTAAGGATCTTTACAACATGTAAAAGAATAAACAAGAGATATACAAGAGAAATAATCAACCATGCATGAATAAATGAATTAACATAACCAACAAGATTATTGAAAACAAGAATACTTAATCTTCAAATAACCAGGTCTGGAACAAAACACAAATCTGGGACAAAATGCCCAATACAAGATAATCCATGTGTAATATCCCAGATTTTAAAATAACGCTTTTAAGATTAATAAATGAATTAAAATAATTTTTGGTGATTTAATAAATATTTTTCTGAAATTTACCTTTTTACACGTGCAAAAGTTTTCTTGGGAAGTTCCAAAGTCAAAAATTATTTTGGGGGAAACCCATTAATTATTATTAGATATTATTTGTGAATTTTCTGGATTTTTCTGATAATTATTTGACATATTTGCAAATATTACAAAAAGATGGACTTTTGTGCAAAATTACTGTTTGAAGTAAAAACTCTAGATTTTTGGATTTTTGGGCTGGGCATAATGCCTAGTCAACTCAGAGATAAAGAGTTTACTTTTTGTTTTAATAAATTTGGTTTATTTCGCAATTTTTGATAAAGAGGGGTCTTTTTGCAAAATTGCCACTTAGAGGACAAAAGTGCAATTTCATTTTTCTGGGTTTTCAAAACAGTGCCGGATGACAAGAGAAGGATTATTCTTTCTTTTAAATCTCAATTAAGATGGTTTTATTTAATTTCCAAGTATAAGGATTTATATATGTAAAGATATATTTAAAAGGGGTATTTTACAAATCTATTCAAAACCCTAGATACCCTAAATTCCGGCCTATTTAAGGTGGTGTGCAGCCGTCTCTTTGATGCACAACACAAAGGGATTTCATATTATTATTATTTTCTTGGAGTTTTAAAGTGAAGATCTTGGTTTTCTTGCGAAAGGAAGGATTTTCTTATTCTCTTTATTTTTCTTCGGTTGATTCTTAAAAAGGTGAGTGACATATATTTGTTTTCTTTTGTTCTATGCATATTGTATGTGATGATCTGTCTATTAGAAAACGTATTAGGAATTGGATGAAGATATAATGAATTGTTGCTAAGTGGATGAATAAAAATTGAATCTTTTTCATGAAACTATATTATTGATGATTGAAACCCTAATTTGATGACTTGAGATTGTTAAAGAACCTAATAGAAATCATGAGTAGGATGTTTTCAATCATATTATTGCTGATTTGAATCACTACAAGAAATTTGTCATATACCAACGGACACCTGTAGCGACGGATCACTAAAACCGTGGGTATAGGCATCATATACCTACAGACGCGTAGTAAATTGTGGGTATAGGTATCCTATAGCTTTAGAGATTTTAATCCGTAGGTTCTTTCTTGACTGAACTACAAGACGGAAGAACTCCTTGACATGGAAAAACAGAATTATAGAATAGAACCTATAAGTTTTAGCAACGGATAAAACGTATATTCCATAATTTATTCCCCCCCCCCCAAAATTTTTATTTTCTCCCCAAATCTTAAATCCCCCAATTTATGCACACTCTCTCTCACCGATCTCTCTCTCTCTCCGCCTCCTTATTTTCATCCAGTCCGTCCTCCTCTTCACCCGCAACTGCAAAAACAATGCCACCACGTCAGCGTCACCGCTGTCTTCGCCCTGTCACCGGCGATTTCGAAGGCGGACGGAGGAGGAGGACGTACGGCGGAGGAGGTTTTTGGCGGAGGCGGTGGAATCGGATGGTGGAGAGAGCTTCTTGATCGAAGGGAGGAGAAGAAATCTCATATTTTGCTGGAAGTTGGACCCGATCACCGGTGGTGACGTCAGGTGAGCTTTTGATTTGGTTGGTTTCTTGTTAGGGTTAGGGTTTGAAATGGTCAAGAGCTATTTTTGGTAGTAAAGAAACGAACTTTATGGGGAATTATGTTGATTGCAATTTAAAAGTTTGAATTTTGATGAATGTTTGGTATTTAATTATAGTTATTTGGATAATTGTTAGGAATTCGATGCATGATATTGTTGGCTTTTGAGAAAGTGGTGTAAGACCTGTGATTAGTATAGATTTAGGGAATATGTGTTGTGAGAAATGGAAATGGAGGCTATATTTTTGTCCTATATCCTTTTGATGGTTTTCCTTCTATTTCTATGGTATTTTCATTTTTTTCGTTTATGTACACCTTTTCTTGACAGATCACTATCATATGATCCAAAATTTGACCAATGAGGATCACGTTTGAACTTAACCTTTAATTTGTTTTTGATGTAGTTTATGTACACCTTTGATTCATATTGCTTTTGTTTTTGATGCAGAAGAAGTTTTAGATGCCGCTGTTCATAAGGCATTTACGTGAGTAAAATTTATGTATCTTGTTCCCTCTTCCGGACAGTAGGATTTTCTCGTATTTCATAATTAAATTAATTGGGTATTAAAGAAAAATCAAAACTGTTTGCATTGTGATGCATGAATATTGAGTTTCTGGCTTGTAATACTTAGATTCTGAATGGTTTTGTATTTTCTGCCCCTTTTGTGTGTGTTCATTATTTCATACGTAATATGAAATGCCTCAAATGACCAAACGATCCTGTAGATTGTGCTAGTACATTATAGAGTTTTCTCTGTTTCTAAGTTCAAACCCTTATTTAAATGATCGTTTTGTTCAGATGTCTTTTTTCTTTCACTTCCATGTTTTTCAAAAATCATCTCTAGATTTTCATAAAATTTTCACCATCTTCTTCTCCGTTGTTTCTTTCGGTTCAAAAGGATATCTTTCTTTTGAATCTCGTCTTTTGTCTCACTAGGATTAATAGTATGGTACTTATACAGTTATACTCAGTCATGAAACCCCCTATAGTTTTATGGAATGTTCTCATATTTGGAATGCAGTTACATAGAGATGTTTGCTTGTATTTTCATTATAAGAAATTTTTATTATGAAAAATTCTCACCTGAAATTAGTCGTCATCCAACTATATACCGGAACTAACTGGTATTTTTTACTGTTCTTATCATGAAATTTTTGCATTATTATCTGTCACATTCACATAATGATATCGTGACTTTGTCAGCAAGATAAGGCAAAACTTGAACAACAATTACATGACATGGCACTGATGATTGAGAGACTTGAAATTGGCAGGCAGAAACTCTTAATGGAGGTAATTGTTCCTCCATATTGTTGTTTTGCATTGTTCTTATATGATTACTAAGTTAACCTGTTTTGGTAGATTGATTCACAATCATCAGAGATAGAACGATTATTTGAAGAGAACTCCAGTTTATCTTCATCCTATCAAGATGCGCTGGTTGTTGCAGGACAGTGGGAGAACCAGGTAGGCTAAGTACATTAATGCTAAGTACATTAACAATAATGATGACTGCATCCTGGAGTGCAAACCTTGCTTTGACCTATTCTACAATTATTGAAAATGTTTTATAATTTTTTTTGTTGGGTACCACACACCTCTACTATGTGAAAATGATATATTTGAGCCACTCTTTTTGTTGTTAAGTGATGCAACCATTTATATAATTGTTTATAGTTGAGTATTAGGTACCTTTACTATTTAAAATGAAATGCAGTAGAAGCTTCAGAAAGATAAGCTTCGAACAAAAAAATTAGAAACATAAAAAAAATTCGAAAGATAAGCTTCAGAAAGATAATGTTTACATGAGTAAGTGTCATTGTATCTTGAATTTATCTCTTCTTACACAACATTGATTGTCTTGTAGGTGAATACTGTTAATACTCATGGAAGCTAAAGGTTCCTGGAAATGGCTAAGGACCTTCCTACTATAGGTATGTACTTATTACAAAAGACGATATTTAATGTGATTTTATAACAGATATTCCATGCTCTGTTGTCTGTCCTTTAACTGGTGCTATATATAATATATAGTTACATGCTAAATCATGCATTTTCAAATTTTAGTCTCGTTTATTTGGCTTGTGTTCGTTTCTCTTGCTTGATATATATATTGCACTTCAAAGTATGATACATCAAATTACAACAACCCAAGGATAAAATATTTTCTTGCTGCAGCTATCTCAAATGTTGACTGCATGAGCACCATGATGAAATGCATAACAGTAAGTTCTTATGAACTTCTACGTTACTACAAGTAGTATTGTCCCCTAATATGAGTCAATGGCCTTCTATTATTATCTAATTTGAGTGAATGGCCTTCTATTATTATCTTAGTTTCAAGATACATACTATTATTATATGTGAGGAATATGAACATGTTTTTGATAATTTTTTTGTTTCTTCAAATGTATCAGCTTGGTGCTGTGGAGTTCCTTCAGAAACCACTATCTGAAGACAAACTTAGAAACATATGGCAGCATGTTTTTCATAAGGTTTGTTTCTAACGAAAGCAAAAGAACCTAGAAATATCTGTGATTGTTTTTGATGTGTCCGTATGAATTACTTGTGAACTGCGATTAATATGGTGAAACCATTTTGACTTCTCATATATACTTAAGACGAGGCTGGAAAATATACCCTCAGGATTTACTTAAGTACATTTTCAAGTTCTCATATATACTTAAGTATATTTTTAAGTATATAAATCCTGAGGGTATAATTCAAGTTCTTAAGTATATTTTCTTAAGTATAAATCCTGGGAGTATATTTTCTTAAGTATAAATCATGAGGGTATATTTTCTTAAGTATAAATCCTGAGGATTTAGTATAAATCCTGAGCTTATAAGCTATAATTATGATTCTTTTACATGCAATAAATCATTGCTTCAAAACTAGGCACTGGTATCGGGTACTGGCTGCAATTTCTTGGTAATATCAGACATATCGGAAGTATTGGTAGGAAAATTTCCAATCCTACTCGGGCAATGCATCTAGGTATCGGCTCAGATGTGATATCATCTCACCACTTTGTATAGACTTTAACCAACATACTTACCTATTTTTTAGCTAGACCGTTATTACCTTTGCTAAAACATATTTACATATTATAGCTACATTATCTGCTCAGGTTCTGACATTAGTAAGATATACAATGGATAAAAATATATTTACATATCATAGTGTCCTACTTAGAAGATGACATTGATTTGTATATGTATATTCAATACACTTTACCAGAAGTAGCTTACTACACTTGTTGTACAGATCAAGCACTTATTAGATACTCCAGCATATGCTAATCAAGTTTGCCCAAAGTAAAAAATAAAATAAGAACAGTTTTCCATTGCATTTAACAAAATGACACTAAATTTGTTTGGGAAGGACCACATTCTTGAACAAAACCTAAAACTCGGTCTCCATTTTGAGTTCTTCTAAATTGTGAGGTTTGTTTTTGGGATCACAGATGGATTTTTAGGGTTCAAGGGTTTTATGTAGTTAGTTTTTTAATGTCTGGTTAGCTTTGGTTAGGTCGATAATTGAGTGTGAGTTTGGTAAAGTTCTCTCGTACCTTGCAGTAGAAGAATTCGGCAAACAAGAGGAGGTTGATATGCTTAGACCAGGCCTCAAATATGTGTTCAAATCTCCCCTTGTTTGAAATACAGATGCTGACATGTTGAGGAAAGTCAAGGAAAGATGTCAAGTTCTCCTGCTATTTCTACTTGATTCTCAGTATATCATAGATTGTGAGGTAGACAGAAAAATCTATTAGTGGATTTGCTACCAAAAAAATTGTATTTTTGTCAAGAAAATGCCTAGTGGTTAGGGTAATTAATTTCTTTAGTTCAGGTTCACATTATTCAGGAAACTTGCCAACTACCCTTTGTGACTTCTTAGTCATTCCTTCATTTGAATGGTAGATACTGAAGGATTTAGAAGTCCAAGTTTATGTATCCCATTGTATTCAGGATTAATCTTGATGGTTATGGTCATTACAACAAAACATTTGTACTAATTATCTAATGCTACATTCATTTGTACTAATTTTTTAGTATCTGGAAGTATAATATCAGAAGTCAGAACCATGTTTCTGGGTATGAAGTCTGGTTTCTGTTTTCCCTTATTACTTCTGCATGGACCAGTAGAGCTCCACTATATCTGATAAATCATAAATCAATATATTTGATCTTACACGATTTTAGTATCCAGCGAGATACGCACAAAATTACCATACAGATTAAAAGATTATCACATTCTTAACTTTTTTACAAATTGTGTAGGAGTTCTATTCCATCCGGGGTCAGCTTACAGCCGAACAGTCCTGTTCTAAGCTTGAGGTATGTGCTTTTGCTCGACATCTCTTTGACCAATCAGTCAATTGTTATTAGTATTTATTAGAATATATAAATGCTTCAATTTTAGGAGAAAAATAACTTTATTTGATGTATAAAGACTTTTATAAATGTTCATTTCTTGCATCTGTAATGTCTTTTTTTCCATAATTTTTTTTTTAATGAATGATGGAAATATTTATTAAGAAGAGTATATAAGCTTTATTTTATTTTTAATAGGTTACAGATGCTTCAAGTGCCCCTAACCATACGAATTCTCTAAATCCAGACACTAATGAAGATACTGAAGATGGTATCTAATTAGTTTTAACTAATTCTTACTGAAATTGTTAATATTTCTTATGTTGAGTTATGTTATGATTCATTTGTTCTTTTTGCTACTTGCAGGTGAGGATTAGAAGCTCATTTTTTCTTGATGGAGGAAACTTAGAAATTAAGTGGATGAGATTGTTATAAGACTTTATATGTTTATTATATGTCAGTATGGTACTCTTAGGTTGACTTGTCAACTATTTTGTAATTGACACTCTTGTAATATTTTATTTTTAATATGATTGAAGTTTAACTTTATTTAATTTTGTTTCATAAACACATTTATTTATTTTATTGTTTACTTAGTTTATAATTGGATTAATATTATAAAATAATATATTAAATTATCATAAGCGTAATTAATAAGAAAAAATTGTGTATAGAGCAAATTATGACCTATACATAAAATTCGTGGGTGGGGTGTATGTGTAAAAATGTCACTAAAACCTATACCAACGGACCACATAAAAAGAACTATACCAACAGAATAAACACGGTGGGTATATATTCAAATAATTGGATGCGAAAACCATCGCTAAAACCTATAGCAATGGAGTTTCAACCGTGGGTATAGGAAAGCAAAAGGTGTCTTTAAAACCTATACCAACGGATACGAAACCGTGGGTATAACACAGAGGTTTTTTCCAACGGGTGAAAAAACCGTCGCTATAGGCTATAGTGACGGCATTTCGCCGGGGGTATAGCTAATTAAAAACGACGGAAAAATATGTCCGTTGGTATAGGTTTTACGGGCTATACCTACGGTTTTTCACCTTTTACCCACGGATTTTTGCTGTCACTATATGTCAAATTCCTTGTAGTGAATGTAAATATTGAGTTGTATGATGATATTGCATAAAGGTAAACAAAATTTGATTAAAGAGGAACTTTACTGTGTGTATGCATATGTTGTTTTGTTCTTGACATTTTGATGGATAAAACTTGATTATTTGCATGTTGTGAGTGCATATGTTCATGAGTAACTAGTATCATCAGTAGGGGTATGTATATAGCAAGTTGTAGAAGAGTTTTTGAACTAAAATAATAAAGTTTTAAAGAAGGGGGTGTGTTTCGGGTCTGTTTGTGTGCAGGCCGAAAGTGGGTTAGTGATTTTTGTAGAGTTTTCAAGTTAAATTTGGTTTGTTGGATACTGAGATTGGATTAAACAATATGCCCCTTATATAATATGTTTACTTAATGTTTTTTTAACTGATGTATACACACCCACAATTACATAAACACATATATACACATTCACATTTATAATCTACTGTTTTGATGATTTTGTGAATTTCGATGGGGTTTTGATTGGATTTCAATTGTTTTGGTACTGAGATGGTTTTGAACATCAGACTACTCCTATTTGGTGAATCTTAATGCATAACAGATGCACAAATGCACATATATACACTTTTACTGATTTTGAAGAATTTTGTGAAAGATTTACCCTTTTGAGATCCTGATATGTTTTGATGTGTTTTATAAACTCCTATATGTTATACAAATATCCAACTATCTCAGGAATTTAGTTTTTTTTTACAAATTTGCATTTTTATAAAGTAAATCGTTGTATCAGTAAAACATGCACAACTTTCAAAACTGCAGTCTGTAGGGATAGACAATCGACTGGTTATTCTCGACAGTCGACTGTCACTGTCCTAGCTGATAAGTTTTATTGAGTTTTCAAATTTTTGCAGGACAGCCGACTGATTATTCTCGACAGTCGACTATCACTGTCACTGTTGATGGGTTTTCTTGAGTTTTAGGATTTTTGCAGGATAGTCGACTGGTTATTCTTGACAGTTGACTGTCACTGTCACTGCTGATGGGTTTTCTTGAGTATTAGGATTTTGCCGGACAGTCGACCTACCATTTGCGACAGTTGACTGTCATTGTTCTGACTGATGGATTTCTCGAGTATTCTGATGTTTCTTTAAAAGATTTCTTCAATTATGGATTATTAATCTGCTGTTTTAAATGATGTTTTGGTACGGATTATAATATTTTACAAAGGGTTGTATTTTGTTCAAACTTTTAATTCTATAACCTCATATAGAAAAATATATATGTTTTCTTTGAAGTAATTGATATTTTGTGGTATTCTGTGATTTCAAAAATATGACTTCCAGTTATTTAATGGATTTAATATTTTATTTAAATCTTGGAATTTTATGAGTACATTAAATGAAATTGGATTTTTTTGTTGATTTAAGAAGTTTCCTTTATATAAATGTTTTGATGATGGAATTATGAGTTTTATTGAAAGATTTGGTATTGATGGTTGAGTTATGAATCTCTAGGAATTGAGTGGGAGTCTTGTGAACCGGCAGATGAGATTTTTTGGATTTTGACCAGTTGAGGTCACTGGGGTTGTTTTGTGGAATTAAGTCAGGATGGATACACTAACTCCAGGGTGGAGAGATTTTTGTGTTTTAATAATAACCAACTTAAGGACATGCACTAGTGGAGATGTGATGGAACTTGAGAAACGTAAGTATATGCTCTTGGTTTGGGTCCAACGGATGTGTTCCAGGGCTTGTGTGTTGTTCTGTCTCGAGAGGACATTGGTAGGTTCGTGTGTCGATGGTCTGTAGGATTATTCACGGAGCATGCACGGTGCATTCGCGTGTTGAGGGCGGGCCTATACCTGGTGTATATGCATGTCGAGGGCTTCGCAAGCCTATTCGTGGGGTACACGGCAGGGAGGTGATTCTCCGGTTTTTTAGCTATTCTTACATGATGCTTGCACGTCGGGGGTTGTGATGCCTATTCACAGAGTATTTTGGATCTTGTTTCCATCACCGTAGTAGGATTAGTTACATAACGAGGGATTTAACCATATAAAGTGGAGAACGATAAGGACTTGCACCGGACCTATGTATTGTGGGATGCATAGAATCCGACAAGTATGCATTAGAGAGTCATCATATAACATCTATGTTTTCTTGACTTGGTTTTATGCATGTTGTTTTTGGTTTTTCCACACTCGACACTTAGTCTAGTCTCACTTGATGTTTTCATGTTTATTTATTGTTATTTCTTATTTTATTTATTCTTGCTGTTAATACATGTTTTTTATGACTCTATGCCTTATGTTTTATTTACGTTGTTTTCTTTTGATGTCACTCACACCGTTATGGCTGACCCCAGTAGTTTTGGGGGTTAGGATTATTTCTAGCCTCATGTTTTATAGGTAGGGGCATATAGCTTGGGATTTCGATGCATGTGGTAGAAAGATAATATGGCTTATGTAAATTGTAAAAGAATGTGTTGTAAAAGAAAAGAGTGTAATTCAAGGTATTTGTTTTTTCGCTTTGTTTTTGTAATGAATTGATGTAATAAAAGTTTGAAAAATTTATCTGTGTTTTGGCTATGTTTATTATTACAATTGAGGTTGATGCTGGAAATTGTGCCATGTATTTCTAATATATCATATTGAAAATTCGGGGCACTTCACCATGTAGCAATTAAATTTATTTAAAAACAACAAGAAACAAATTGTAGCAAGAACTCCAGCCAACTAGAATGTTTGGTCACCTACTCCCTCGGGTAGCTGGTCACCAAAGTCTGCAAGTTACAAATTGCAGCAAGAGGAAAGAGAAACAAAATGCCCGTTAATGCAAGTTACGGGCCTCTTGTAGTGCATGAAACAAGTACAGAAAAACAGATAGACAAGTATAGGTAACAACTGAAGCAAGTACAGAAGTAAGCATGGAAGGAATGTGACAGCAAAATAGGGCAACCAATTCTTAATCAAGAACAAAATCAAATGACAGGGCCAGATAGTAAAGTGCAAGTGGCATGTAACAAATGTCAAGTAACATGTAAACAAGTAACAAGTAACAAGTGTCAAGTAGCATGTACAAGTATCAAGAATATGCAAGTGATCATATTATTCTTGTAACACCCCGTAATTTCTAAAAAAAGATTATATATATATATATATATATATATAGAGAGAGAGAGAGAGAGAGAGAGAGAGAGAGAGTCCCCTTCGGTTGCACACTACTTTTGGTGAGCACTCCGTGAGCACTCCCGAACTAGAGACCCTATGAAAAATCCGAACCGCTCATATTGTTCTATATGCCTTAGATAGCCTAACAATAAAAAATCAAGTAATTTGAAGTTCATTTGCCCATCCATCATGCTGTTAGAATTTTCAGCCATACAATTTTGTGATGATGTAAATCATGTGTAAATGAACTTCAAATTACTTGATTTTTTATTGTTAGGCTATCTAAGGCATATAGAACAATATGAGCGGTTCGGATTTTTTATAGGGTCTCTAGTTCGTGAGTGCTCACCAAAGTAGTGTGCAACCGAAGATTTCTCTCTCTCTCTCTCTCTCTCTCTCTCTCTCTCTCTATATATATATATATATATATATATATATATATATATATATAGGGAAAGGTTCGATTGTGCACTACTCTAGTGCACACGGCGTGTGCACTAGGCCTTCGGGCGTTCAAATTGACTATCCGAACCGTTCACATTGATCTACACATCTAAATTAGTCTAAATATGTAAAATCAAATCATTTGAAATTCATTTATCCATCCATCATGTGACTATAAAAAACAATGATTTTCAGCCATACAATTTTGTAACACTTCAATGGATGAGGAAATGAATTTCAAATAATTTGATTTTACATATTTAGACTAATTTAGATGTGTAGATCAATGTGAATGGTTGAGATCGTCGATATGAACGCCCGAAGGCCTAGTGCATACGCCGTGTGCACTAGAGGTAGTGCACAACCGAAGCTTTTCCTATATATATATATCAATGCTCCATTGAAAACGGGTTAGTTTTGTTAAAAACATTATGAGCCATTGGATCGTTCTTGATCATGATCAACGGCTCAGATCGCTGTCGCCCATCACCCATCTCACTTAAGTGGCGGAGGGTTAATTTGGAAATTTCGTCCCAAATAACTCTTCACCTCATTCGCTCTAAAAAATTGAATGAACCCAGGCCGTTGTTGAG
This sequence comes from Hemerocallis citrina, assembly GCA_017893485.1. Lineage (NCBI taxonomy): Eukaryota > Viridiplantae > Streptophyta > Magnoliopsida > Asparagales > Asphodelaceae > Hemerocallis > Hemerocallis citrina. The sequence goes on from CM030365.1 coordinate 184,186,017, forward strand.
ATCAACAGCCTAGGTTATAAAAATTGAGAAAACAACGGCCTTAGGTTCATTCATTTTTTTAGAATCCGTGAGGCGAAGAGTTATTTGGTACGAAATTCCCAAATTAACTCTCCGCCACTTAAGTGAGATGGGTGATGGGCGGCAGTGATCTGAGCCGCTGATCACGATAAAGAGCAATCCAACGGCTTAGATCGCTGTTTTTCAACCCGGTGAAAACAAACCCGTTTTCAATGGAGCATTTCCCATATATATATATATATATATATATATATATATATATATATATATATATATATATATATATATAAAATAATAATAATAATAATAATAATAATAATAATAATAATAATAATAATAATAATAATAATAATAATAATGGTGTAATGGCATAATGGTAAATTAAGTGGATAGGGGGGGCACACGTAAAGGAGCAGCAAATGTGCTGTTGTGTTGCGGTGACGTCATGATGATGTCACTAGGTGGGGCCCGCCTAGTGTGGGAGAGAGGTGTGCTGCCCACGTGGGCAGTGGGCCCGTTGGTGTTGGCTGGTGTTTCTTGTGTGATGACGTGGGCTTTGTACTCACGAGGAGACAGAAAGAGAAGGTTTGAGATAGTCCCACATCGAGAATACAAATAGAATATATAATAATAAATAATATAGCCTATGATCAAGAGTCACCTATCCGGTTAACCACCTTTTGAGAGGCAGCCTGTGGTGGGCAATTGTACTATACTTTAAATAATTTGTCCGATAAATTGTATAAAATTGTCCGAGTCTGGGACATGGGCTTTACAAATGGTATCAGAGCGACTTTCGACACCAAGTGTGGGGCATGTCTATATAGTTGGGCGGTGAATTTCGGGACTATAAACCCAGTTGGACGGTAGATTCTGGGACTGTGGTGAGTGAGACGAACCTCAATTAAATCTGGGACTATGATTGATCGGACGGTGAATTCCGGTATCATGATTAGTCGGGTGGATAGGAGAGCCGATGCTCCACATCGGCTAGAAAGTAGATCCTGCACTAGATTGTGCATGCCCCGTGCTAAGCGAGGACACTGATTTCTGAAAGGAGGGGGGGGAGGTGTATGTAACACCCCGTAATTTCTAAAAAATATATAATAGATATATATAATAATGGTGTAATGTCATAATGGTAAATTAAGTGGATAAGAGGGGGGGGGGGCACATGTAGAGGAGAAGCAGATGTGTTGTTGTGTTGCAGTGACGTCATGATGATGTCACCAGGTGGGACCTCCCCATGTGGGAGAGAGGTGTGTTGCTCACATAGGCAGTGGGCCCATTGGTGTTGGCTGCTGTCTCTTGTGTGATGACGTGGGCTGTGTACTCATGGGGAGAAAGAAAGAGATGGTTTGAGATAGTCCCACATCTGGAATACAAATAGAATATATAATAATAAAAATATAGCCTATGATCAAGAGTCACCAATCTGGTTAACCACCTTTTGAGAGATAGCCTGTGGTGGGCAGTTGTACTATACTATAAATAATTTGTCTGATAAATTGTATAAAATTGTCTGAGTTGGGGCAGGGGCATTACAATTCTCAAGTGTTGTATCTAGTTCTATCTAGGTAGCACTTTATGCGTCCCAAATTTTTACCACATGGTTGCTACATTCAAGCAAATTGTATTTAGATTTCATGGTGGATCATATAGGGCAGTGTACTCAGCTAGCAAGTATCAAGTAATCACGTGTCAAGTATCAAGTATCATGTGTCAAGTGTCAAGTGTCAAGTATCAAGTGTCAAGTAATCACGTATCAAGCACCAAGTATCAAGTAGGATCTATGGATCCCCTTCCGAGTACACATTTCTGCATTTTCCACTACTAGATCTTTCCCTTTAACCCTGGCTTGATTTCTTGTTATTATTATTAAAGCAAGCATGGACGTGCACAAACAAGGTAAGAAATATGGTAAGATAACAAGGGAAAAGTTCAAGTTGGGTAGAAGACGTGAATGGGTGACAAAACGACTCATCAAAGGCTAGGACAACGAAACTTTCAGTTCTGGACAACAAGACACTACTGTACCAAATTTGAGATTCCCGTTACCACAGACATAAAAATATGGATCCGTCATAAAATCTAGAAAATAGACTCTCTACTGAATCTAGCACATATATACAAGTCATATAATAACTACAGAAACAGGGCTCAAAACAGATTTATATGTAGAAATCATGTTCAGCCAGAAATCACAAGGTTGTACTCATAAGCATGAAAATGACATAAAGACTTACTGATTAAATCTAAGAAAAATATGGGTTATTCCTTAATATGTCTAGTATCAGCAAATAAAATTTTATAATATTCCAATTCAGATAACATAACCAAGCAAATTCGGAAAACAGCAAAATACAGCAAGTTTATGAATCTGGAACTTTAGACACAACGGTACTAAAATAGCGGTAAATTACAAAGTATAACTCGAAATGCAAATCCGTCATAAGGGTTGTAAAATAGATACAGTAGGCTACATTTTATCTTCAGAAAGTTTTAATCAAAAGAAACTAGAATCAGGTTGAAAATATGGTTCTTTACTGAACAACATGCAGATTGGAAATATATTGGTTTGTTCACAAGCATAGAATAAATTATAAAGGTCATTAAATAAATATACAAAAATTAGGGGTTAATCCAGTCAAGTCTAGTCATAATCAGAAAAATATTAGATCCAAATCTTATCTTTAACATTAGTATTAAAATGAATAACTATACAGAAATCACATAAAACAAAATCTGGAATTCAACACATCTGTAGCAACACAGCAATAACTCATACCTCACAAATCGAAACTGAGATCTGTTGAAAATTCTGGAAAATAGGAAACAGGGTATACGATTTATATTTGCAAATTAATTTGATTTACTGACCTCAACAGGGTTTAAAATACTGAAACAAAACAGGGCAGTTTCAAAAACAGAAATCTCTTCTTATGCACTAAATCAAATAGTTCATATGCAACTAATCCAAATTATAACAAAACACGAATCGTGGTATAATAGATGTCCAAAACAACATGGTATGGGTCTTAAACAAGTCTACCACAGGATACTACAACTAACACATCAAGCATGCAATGAGTGTACAACATATCATGGAATCACGAAGCAACATACATACATGCATCAAGAATTTAATTAGGTCTAAATTTATTTCATGTCGTGTGTGTAAAAAATATGATGATGGATCGAACCAACGGATGGATCAACAAATTGGGTCAAGATCTATAAGAGTTTTTCATGATAACGAATCTAGAAACAAAAGTGATACTATAGGCAGTATTTTGTACTTGTATATACATAAAAAATAATACAAGTTACTTGCCTTAGATAGTCGACGAATCTGACGAGAGAAGATGAGAATCACGGGAATAGATTCCCGGCAACGAACACAATAGAACGAACGGATCTCGAACAAGATAATCACGAACAAGGTGATCACAAATGACATGAACACGAACCCAATACTCCAGATCAACCACGTGCACACAAAAGAGAGGGGCATCCGGGGGTGTGCACTGTGATGGGAGATCGACAGCGAACGACGGTGCAAAAGGGGGAGCGACAGCGACGATGAACAGGGTCGACATCGGAGGTGATAGGTTGAGATGGGGCGCACTGGCTGTGGGATGCTGCTGTCGCTAGGGCTGTTGTCGCTGCTATGCGGCTTAGAGAGGAGAAGGGAATAAGGGGCCGGTGCTGTGGGCTTGCATCGTGCAGGCAGGGCGATAGGGGGGTTCACGGCGTCGGGATCAGGGCCGGCCGGCGTTTGGGATGGGGGAATCGGGAGCAGGTCGAGGCAAGGTAGGGGGTGAGAGAGAGATGGGGGAGATAGATTAGGGTTAGGGTTTAGGAGATAGCAATTAGAGATAGGAGTAAAAAATTTTGTTGGGGATTATAATGAGAGATTTTGGCAAGTAGGGATTTGGAGAATCAAGAGAAGATGGGGGAGACGTGATCTGCTTGTCAGGCAGAAAGAGAACGTGAAGAAATATCTGGAGAAGACTGGATCAAAGAAGAGGGAATTGGGTAGCGGGTTAGGATCCAATAGGACGGATAGAATGGTTCAAATAGAGTATACTGGGTAGAAACCAGATCCAATAAGGCAAGAAATAATAAATAGCAGTTAAGCCATGAAATGCAATAGATCAGAAACAATAAATCATCCAGAGACAGTGTCACGACCCGCTTCCCAAAAATACGGAATACGAGGACGCAACATTGGCCCAACGAATGATTTTCATCATCCAAAAGTTGTTCAGGAATCTTTACAACATCTCACAGAAATAATCAGAGTCGGAAGCAAGAGAATCAACCACACATGCATAATTGAATCAATATACCAACAGAATTTACTTGAACAAAATATATTAATCTCAAATAAATCAGATCTGAACGAGTCAAAAATCTTGGATCATACTGCTCAAACACAAAGAATCCAAGTAAAAGATACATTGTTCAAAATGAGCAACATGAAATAAGTGAAGATAGAAAAAGCTCTAGCCAACTAGAGCTTTAGATCACATACTCCATCGGGCAGCTGATCACCAAAATCTGCAATTTGATAATTGCAGGAATAGAAAAAAGAAACAAGATTCCCGTCAATGCAAGTTACGGGCCGCTTGTAATGTAGGATACAAGTACATGGGATAAATAACAAATCTAAATAATAGCAAAAACAGATATAGCATGGTATAGCAGAATCAACTAGTATGGTATACTAACATGTGTCAAGTGTCAAAAGTCAAATAGCATGCAGACAGATATACAGATAATGTCAAATAATGATGTCAAGTGATAGTATCAGGCAGATGTCAGATAATCAGATAATCAGATAGCCAGATACAGATAACAGATTTAGATTCAGATGTCAGATATAGATTCTTATAAGTCTTATATTAATTACTAACTAGGTAGCACTTCATGTGCCATCCTTTTATCACATGGTTGCTACATTCAAAACAGTTACGTTTGTAGATTTCGTAGGGGATCATATAGGGCCGTGTACTCAGAGTTCAGACAGATATCAGATAATCAGATCAGACAGACAGAACCTAGTGGTTCTTTTCTTCTCTACACCTTCCTATAAGAAGTAATGTAGACAGGATCTAATAACAAATCCAGACAGACAGATAGAACCTAGTGATTCTCTTCTTCCCTACACCTTCCTATAGGAAGTAATGTAGACATGGTCAGATAACAGATAAAAGATAATCATATGGGAAATATGGGCCCCCTTCTAAGTACACATTTCTATGCTTTCTCACTACTAGATCTTTTCCTAAACCCCGGCTTGATCATTTTATTATTATTATCAGACAGATGTGCATGAGCATGAAACGGAGCGATAATAGCATGGTATAAATATGTAACAGGTTTAGGGTGACAGATAAACAGGTACAAATGATATACAGTTCATAAAGGAATAGAATCATGCAAATGTTAATTCAGGACAACAAGGCACTACTGTACTAAAACAGGGAATCCCGTTGCTACAGAAATGCAAATCTAGATCCGTCGAAGAATCTGGAAAATAGACCCCCTTCCGAATTCAGCAAATATATATAAGTCATATAGTAATTCACAACATCATAACTGAAAACAGGTTTGAATCTAGAAAACACGTTCAGTCAGAAATTAGTAAATCGAATTCACAGTCAGGAAAACAGCATCAAAATACCTCAAATAAATCCAGAAAAAATCTGGGGTATTCCTCTATATGTCTAGTATCAGAATATAAAGTTCATAATTTTCGAGTAAGATTAGTTTAGCCAACGAAAATCAGAAAATATCAAGAAACGATAGTTTGGCAAATCTAGAATTCCCAACACTGCTGTACGAAAACTGTAATATCTCGCAAAGCGTGAAATGAAATTCAAATCCGCCAAAGAGAGAAGAAAATAGACAAAATAAGATAACTTTCATATGTTATAAATATTTTTCATACAGGAAAAAGAATTAGGGTGAAAATACAAATCTTTACAGAACAGCGAGCAAAATCCAGCAAGTATAGTTTTTATAAACAAGCATGAAATGGCGTATAAAAGTCATCAATAAAATCCACAAAAATTCTGGATAATCCCTAGATAGATATAGAAATACTGGCCAAAGTTTTAGATCAAAATAATATGTGTAGCACAAGTATCAAAATAGTTTAGTCATTAAAATCGTCAAGAAACGAAATCTGGAAATGAAATACACCTCTGTAGTAAAATAGCCATATCTCACACATAAGAAAACGAAATCGAGCAAGGTCAGAAGGGATGGAAAGAAGAAGAATTCCTCTAAAAATCATGTTTTATACTGAAATTAAGATTCTGACCTTAATATGGTCTGAATTACTGATCAAGATAGATTATCGGCAAAATACAGAAATTACTTTAGGAACAAAACCAACATGAATCACACGAAACTTGGTCGAAACATCACTAAACATGATTTAGAGTCTACTAAGTGTCCAAAAAATATGAAATAGGGTATACAACATGTCCACAACAAGTATCACACGGATCTCACAAGCACACGAGTTCTCATAATTGTTTCACATATACATCACATTATGAAACGGTCACTCCTAGGTTAATTCATGTCATATGTGTCGTGAGGCAACTATGGTCAATAGCACTATAGAGACAATACTCATCAAACATTCATCACACACGAGTTGTCTCTAGAACCCAACTACACTACAAGCGGAATTTAGTACTTGTATATGCAAAGAAATTTAATACAAGTTGCTTCCCTGAAAGATGACAATGAAAACGGAGCCAGAACAAGAATAACGGGAATGGATCCTGGGGCACGAACACAACACAAAGAACGGACACGAATCAGATCACGAATCTAAAGAACAAATCACCCACGAACACGATCGGATGCCTGAGATCAAAGATCAAGATCAAGATGATCGAATCAAATCGGACGGCCAGATCTCCCTGATGATGAAGATAATGATGAAGATCAAGATCGATTGATCGAACGGCTGCGATCAGGGAAAGTTGATTTCAAAATCCTAAAAAGATTGGATCTTTGGATAAATGAGTTTGTGTGAAAAAGAACCACTTTCTAAACAATTTAAACAAAAGTATATTAGTACCATTCCTAAACAGAAAATACAGTTGGACGTACTGGTTAGCTAGTGCAACACAGAGCACTATTGTGAGATATCTTGGGTTCAAAACTTGATAGTCACATCTATTTTTAATTCTTTTAAATTATTCCCGAAACCGAGAGTCGGTATATGACCAATTCGGCATAAGATCTTGACGCCAGAGTCCATTGGACTTAGTGGCTAGAGGGTTGGGCCTATGGGCTGTCACTATAGCTCACATGCGGTCCTGGGTTCGAAACCCCTTGGCTGCGCTTTGATTTTTTTTAGTTTTTTTTGACACTTTCAATGGTTTTAAATGGGAATAAAATTTGGAGAAAAATAATAGAATTTCTATAAAATGAAATAGAGTTTATTAAAAAGAGTTTCAAAATTTCTCAAGTGTATTGAGATACAATTAAGATATAAAGATGAATAATGTGAACTTAAAAATCTATTATTTAAGAATAGATCTTTCTTTTATTAAGAAGAGTAAAGTATTAGTTTATGAAGTGATTTTCCTTGAAGAGAATTATACTCTTATTTGTTCGAAGAATGTTTTGAAGTGAGTTGAGATATTATAAGAGTTTGAATTTGTTGATAAAATTTCATGGATGAAGTTGAATTCTTGAAAGAAATTAATTGCTTATAAAGATGATGAATGAATAACTAGATCATGAATAGTGACAAGATTTTGATCATTTGTTTAAGACATGTTTATTAAGGGGTATGTGTACCCATGGTTTCTTGTACATGAAAAAGTTCGTGATTTAGAGTTAGTGAGAACTCGGGTACCGGCACTATTGAATTGAAAAGAGTTGAGATATATTTTGAGATATAGCCATGGAGCTATCTCGTATTTTGTTGATTAAGTCCGGTAGGAGGTAAAACTAATTCTAGGCTTGGAAATTTATTTATATCTTGAACTTAATAATTAGGCACATAAGTGAAGATGTAGTAAACCTGGGCAAACGTAACTGGGTTGCCTCTATATAGTCGGCGGTAGACTTCGTGGCTATCGACCCAGTCGGCGGTGGACTCTGTGACTGTGGTTGCTCCATAGGAGACGGACTTTTATTTTTAAATCCGGGATTATGAGGACGGGTCAGCGGTGGATTCCGGGATCTTGAGTAATCGGGCGGATAGTTTGCCATACTCCAATGTATATACGTATACCGAGGCTAGAGGGACACTTGTGGGATGGTTCGTACGATGAGGGATCGGTTATAACAGTGACGGTGGACTCCGTGGCTGGAATCCATATTCGTGGAATGATGTAAACCTTGTTTTATTACTGGGTAGTTTCATGGCGAGGGATCGAACCCTTAAATGTGAAGTACGTAGGTGCTTGCCCTCGAACCTATATAGTATGGGATGCATAGAATTCGAACAAGTATGCATTAGTGTCATCCTGGTATAAAATGTGTGCATTAGGCATTAAGGCATGGCATACACTTACTTGTTTAGCGTAGTCACAATTTAACACTTTATTGTTCATTCAATTTTTGTGGTTTGTTAAAGTAATGAGATCATTATATGTACGGCATATAGAGGATGACCGAGTATAACATTTTCGTCAGTTGTAAGTGACTGACGTGTCCACAGCTTAATATGCAGGTAATAAAATTTTTATGAAGAAGTAAAGATGTTATGATGCAGTTAATGACTTACATTGTTAAAGTTGTACAAGTTGTATTTTATTTCATTGTTGTATTTCTTTTTTCTTCTGTTGTGCAAACAAAATGTAAAGAACTCTGATGTGGTTGAAAACGTTTTAATTTTCTTGTAAAATTGTACGAAGTGAAGTAAAGATCCTGTGAAATCTCGAATTCGATCTTATTTGGAATTCGGGGCGTTACACCAACACTTCTATACCGGCTCGATCGAGCTCCTCTGCCAACTTCTCCTGACTCATGATCAATCGAGACAAACTGCTCTTCCGGATGAGCGCATCAGCCACCACATTGGCCTTGCCTGGATTGAACTTTATTTTAGGACAGATATTGTCCAATACCTCCAACCATCTCCGCTACCTCAGATTCAGACACTTCTGCTGGTAGATGTACTTTAGACTTTTGTGATCCGTGTACATGTTAACTTTTTTCCCATACACATAGTGCCTCCACTGTTTTAATGCAAAGATAATTGCCGCCAACTCCAAATCGTGGGTTGGGTAATTCTTCTCATGTGGTCTCAGCTGTTTAGAACCATTAACTGTTACCTTCTCCTCCTGCATCAGCACGCAGCCTAGTCCGTGATGGGATGCATCGCTGTAGACATCATAGTTGACTCCTGCTCATGGCAAAGCCAGTATGGGAGTGGTATTCAACCTCTTCTTCAACTCCTGAAAGCTAGCCTCACACTATTCTGTCCATTTCAAACTCACGTTCTTCCTTGTAAGCCCCGTGAGTGGCACAGCTATCTGGGCGTAGCCCTGAATAAACCTTTGATAGTAGCCAGTTAAACCCAAAAAGTTTCTGATTTCCTTCACTGTAGTTGGTCTTGGCCAATCCTTCACTGCATCAATCTTCTGCAGATCAGTGGCCACTCCCTCATTAGAAAGGAAGTGGCCCAAGAAGACGACTTCGATTATCCAGAAGTCACACTTTGACAATTTTGCATATAACTTCTGCTCCTGTAACTTCCTTAGTACCTCTGATAGGTGCCTAGTATGCTCTTATTCTGTCTTGGAGTAGACCAATATGTTGTCGATGAACACAACGACGAAAGAATCGATGAACGGTCACAGGACCCTGTTCATCATGTCCATGAGGATAGTAGGTGCCTTGGTTACTCCGAACGGCATAACTATGAACTTGTAGTGACCATGTCGAGTTCTAAACGTCGTCTTGTGCACATCTTCTTCCTTCACTCGGACCTGGTGATAACCCGACCATAGATCTATCTTAAAGAAAACAGCTGTTCCTTGTAGACGGTAAAATAGATCATCAATTCATGGAATTAGATATTTGTTCTGCACTGTCACCTTGTTTAATTCTCTGTAGTAAATACACATCCTCATCGACCCATCCTTCTTCTTCACGAATAGGACTATCGCTCGCCAAGGTGACGCACTCAGCCTGATGAATTCTTTGCCCAACAACTCTTCAATTTGCTTCTTGATCTCATCTTGTTCCACTGGCGCCATTCTGTACACTGCCTTAGAAATTGGTGCACTCCCTGGCTGAATGGGGATGCTGAACTCTAAATCTCGATGAGGGGGAAGCCCAGGTAGATCTTCTAAGAAAATTGTTGGATAATTCCAGACCACGGGAATCTGTTGGACCTCCTCAGGAACCTTCTGCTTAGTCAGAGCTGATACCAACTATTTGTACTTCCTCTTTCCTTGAAATGTAACTGTTGGTCCTCCCGGTGCCTTTAGCACAACCTCCTTACTCTTGTACTCGATAGTGGCACTGTAGATTGATATCCAGTCTATGCCAATCATGATGTCGACTCCGAAAACCGCCAACTCAATGAGGTCGATCCCAAAGATTTTGTCACCGATTTCAAGGTCACACCCTTTATAATATCGGTCGGTAGTCAACGTTTCACCTGATGGAGTAGCTACAGCTAGAATTTCACCAGGAAAATTTTTGGTTCTTTGACTCCCAATCGTTTTGCAAATGAAGGTGACACAAATGTATGAGATGATCCAGTATCACATAAAACTGTTGCTTTCATTCCATTAATGAGAAGTTCTCCTGTTACATATGAATGTTCTCATTACATAATGCTTCTTAATTACAAAATAGAAATAAAAGTAGACTTTATTCATTTGCTTTCATACCGGTGATGACGTTATTTGCATCATCTGCATCGGCTTTAGTCAGAGCGAATACTCGCCCCTGCCAGTATGGCTTCTGCCCTAGATCGTCCTGCTTCTGACTTGGCCCTCCCTGCTAGAACCAAGGGCAGTCTGGCTTGATGTGGCCCTCCTTCTCGAAGTTGAAACATGTTACCTTCCTCCTGTTCGGGCACTCCATCTTGAAATGGCTACCCTTTCCACACAGAAAGCAAGTACCCGGCATTCCTGCTATAGTAACTGCATTGCCTCCAGTGGGTTTGAACCTCTGCACTGGGGGTTGTCCCCAAAACTTCAAATACAATATTAATTTGCCTGATCCAGTCGTCTGCTGCATCTGGATTGGCCTGGCCCTCGAACACAGGCAGCTTTATTCTTTTGAATGACTCCACCAATCTGATTGCTTCAGGGACTTGTACTTCTGGTTCCGCCCTAGTGTTCCCGGCAACATTTGCGGTGAAGCATTCAAGGTTTGGTACACTCGAGCCAGTTCTGTTTCTAGGCCAAGTCCATTGTTCTCACCACTGTGTCCTTCACCATTGCGGTTCCTTCGTCCGACCATTTCTGGGTCATAAAACTTTTCATTAATCACCATAAATAGCACAACTTACATTCTTCTTCCAACAAAATTTTATTCATTTCCAAAGTTAAACTTTTTACATTCAGAAAATAAACTTGCTCAAAACATCCAGTACATAACTTCAATATAAAGACAGCCTAGATCCTACGGTTCCTCTTGGCTTCTCTGAACTTTCACTGTAGTTCACTGATCTCTTTCTTCATCTCATTGTACTTCAGATGACGTTCTTGCTTGTCCCAACAAGTTATGTTGTCCAGTTGGGAGAAGTGTCGGGCATTCCTATGTCGGAGTTTCTCAAGTTCCCATACTCGGTAACTCAGTGCTTGGATGCGCTCCCTGTCTTCCGCCCGCTGTGCTTCCAAGTGGTTTACTCTTCACTTCTGGGTATCCAATTCCCTCCTAAGAGAAGCAACAATGCTGTCTTGGTCATCTTGAATTGGTTCTTCGTCTGAGGGTCCATCTGGGGAATCAGGTGGAGGCAGAGTAATCTCCTTGGATTCGGGTAGTTCTTCCTCTATTTCTTCTGGGTTTTCTTCCTCTATGGGTTCTTCTTCTTCAGGAAAGAACCATTCTACCTTATCCTCTGGGTCATGATGATTTTCCATCTTATAGGAAAAAGAAGGAGAAATATCAGCGTATAGAGCAACACAAATGTAAACTACTTACATTTAAATCACTATAAGCTGAACTCACACTCTAGTGTCCACCCTAATGTGTCGTCCTTGTAAATTTGTAGTACTCATTGAAGTTGGGCTCTGATACCACTCTGTAACGCCCCGAATTCCAAAATACGGTAATTTGTAGCATAATAGGATCTTGACTTCACTTCGCAAAACTTTACAAGGAATTTAAAAACTTTTATTTATACAACACTATTTAATTTACATCCTTGCAACGGAAAATAATGATTACAATAAACATGTACAATTAATCATCACCATTTAAAACATTCTTTTGCTTCAAATTCATCTTCCAGTCTTAGCCAATCCAAGCCCATTGAATACTGTGGGCACATCAGTTACATACAACTGACGCAATACCATACACGGCCATCCTCGCTATGTCATAGTATAGAGACTAACTTATTTTAGCATACACAAACTTGAATGCAATAAAAATGTAAAAGTGACTATCCTAAACTTTTTAGTGTATGATATGCCTTAGATGCCTAATGCAGATTTACACTACGATGCGCTATTGCATACATGTTCGGATTCCACGCATCCCATACTACATAGGTCCGAGGGCAAGCCCTTAAGATACTTCTCATTATAGGGTTTATATCCCTCGATATTCAACTTAACCCAATGAATATACTCCAACGCGTAGTCACCGAAGAGTCACACCCCCAGGATTTGGACCTTACCGGCCTACCCCTAGCCCACCTCAGTGAATTTACCGAGCGTATCCTCAGCCACAAACCCTAGTAAGTGGATCTCTCGTAACTACGAACCAGGCCTATCCCCTAGCCCACCTCAGTGGATTTACCGGGCGTATCCTGTATGTCCCGAACATTCCTAGGGACTGTTGTCTCTTTACCAGCCTTTCCGATGATAGATGGATGTACCCCTAGCCCATTTACATGGATTTACCGGCCGTACTCCTCGATCTCGGACCCCTAGGAGCTGCACATCCTTTACCGGACCTGTTCGTTGTTATTTCTATCATATCTTCTTCTAGTGTCTATTCTATGATTTACACACATAAATAAATACTTCCACCTAGAGTTAGCTTCCCCTCCTACCAGACTTAAACAAAGTACCAAGATAGTCCACATAGCCAATTCTCAAATCAATTAATTTTTCTCATCCCTTGCCGGTACTTGGGTCTCACTAAACCTCTAGAATCACATCTTTTCATGTACCATAATCATGGGCACTCATACCCTTCAATACTCATGTTTTCAATCCAATTTGTTTACATCTTATAGTAATTCCCAATTCACATTCTCATAAAGGATACTCTTTAGTTAATCAATCAACTAATCACTTTAAAGATACTAGGTCGCATATTAGACTCCAATTTATTAAATTATTTAATCAATAACATCACCTTCTAATGCACAATTTCATTGAATTTATCCTTAACTTTCCTCCATTCTCAACTTGCGTTTTCTTTTCATAATAAATTTACAAAATCTTTATTTTATATCTACATTTTCTTTATTTTCAAATTGGACTCAACCTAAACCATTAATGAAATGGTCTTGTAAAACTCCCAAATATGCACCTGAAATAGTGAGAAATAATTTTAGACGTTCTCATATTATTTAAAATATTTATTTGATTTTTTCCCCTAGATTTTAAAAATTCAAAAGGACAAAAAAAAACAAAAGAAATAAAAAAGAAAAGAGCCATCAGGCTCGAACCCGCAACGAAATATTTTTAGACATTCTTATATTATTTAAAATATTTATCTGATTTTCCCCCCTGGATTTTAAAAAATCAAAAGGACAAAAAAATAACAAAAGAAATAAAAAAGAACAGAGCAATCAGGCTCGAACCCGCGACCTCAAACCCAGACCGCCACATGGCAACGCCACGTGAGCTGTTGCACACGCTAGCCATGGAGGCAAGGCGCTTTAACTGATCTATTATAGATTAAAACTCTTAAGTTTTAAACTCCCCTCTATTTGACTTTTTAAAAAAACATGTTTTTAATATAACGGCAGAACCGCGACTCGAACCAGCCCAGGCAAGATGGCAACCGAATGCCTACCCACTGAGCCGAGCTTAGATTCACAACCTATATGCATTCTAATTCATTAAGAATTAACTCATCGACAATTCTTATTTTCACATTTTCACTATTTTGACTTTCAATCTTCTTTTAAAAATTTATATTATAAAAATATAGTTCTGGATTCCAGAATTTCTTCTTTACTGATTTTAATTGTTATTTATGGAATTTTTACTCATTTTATATACATCAACATTTTTGAACATAAAAAAATACACCTTGATTTCTTTTACAAAAAGTAACTCCTTTCTTTAAAAGTACTATTATTTTACATTAAATAGAACTAAAAAATTATTATCTTACTACTTTTATTCATATGAATGAGTTTACTTCATTTTTCCCAAATTAATTTTTTTTTCTCTCATAGGAATCATAAGGCAAAATTCAACTTGATAGTTTTTTCTACTCACTCTAATTCGACTTTTGTTCTACCATGATTATTTCTTCCCAAAAATATATTTCTAATTTTTCCTTTCTTTTAACCACATTCCACATATAAAATTTTACCAATTTGTAAGAGACAAAAATGCATGCAACAATCAATTTGAGCCTAACAGTTCTACACATGCTTCTAATTAAATTTTTCTTCTTTCTAACTCATCAATCATTTCATAAGCACCACATTTACATACAATGAATTTCATGATTTTCTACAACTAGCAATTTGTTACCACAACATGCATCTGAATTTTACTAGAAAGAGCCATTAAAAAAATACAAAATTCAACCATATCACCTACGCATGGTTTCTATATTAATTAGAAAATAAGAAGAGACACTCGCCTCCAATTGATGAAAAAGCGAATAGAACTCCTAGAACGAAAGCTCCTAGCTCCAACAAAAAGCTCCTCTTCTTCTCCAAGCTAGTCTCCAAGCACCATCAATGTAAAATTTCGGCCTCCTCTCTCAACACTCTTTCTTTTCTCTCTTGATTTTGATTAGTATTAAGTGCAAATGTGAATGAAAGAGTAGGTATTTATAGGACATTTGTGTGGTGGAAAATGGTCCCCCTACTCAAATAACTACCACACTCCTCAACTCACACTCCCACTCCCCCTCTCTCTTTAGAAATGGTCGGCCTACACTGATGGGAGCACAAAACACGTGCACGTGTTTCACACATGCACACTTCTCATTTATTTAATTAATTGTTTTTAGTTATACCCTAGGTGTTTGTGACAAGACAAGTGTAGAAAAAACAAATGTAGGATTTATTTGTGGGCTTCTCATTGGCTTTGTTTTTTTTTTTTTATTATTTCTAATGGGCTTAAATCCATCTTTTAGGCCTTTGGGATTTTAATTTAGAAAAGGAAATAATTGAAACCAAAATAATTAATAGAAATGTGTGCATAATATAGAATTTTTTTAGAGCCATTAATGAAACAAAATTGCACGTGTGTTGCACGTGCAAAAATGAAAAATGCATTTTATACTAAAAATTCTTCCGGGTTGTTACAGGATGAAAACTCCACTAAGTGTAGATGTTCTTCCCAAAATCCTCCAAACTGGAGAACACAGGACCTCAACATGTCCTCCAATGTTTGAATAGTCCTTTCTGATTGACCATCTGTTTATGGATGGAATGCAATACTGAAATTCAGCTTGCTACCAAGATGGTTTTGAAGACTCTCCTAGAATTGAGATCTGAATCTAGTGTCTCTGTCTAATATAATGCTGACAGAGACCCCATGCAATCTGACAATCTCCTGCATATGCCTCTCTGCAAGGCTCTCCGTAGACTGGCCCACTCTGAAGGGAATAAAATGAGCACTCTTCTTTAAGCGATCTACAATCACCCAGATGGCATTGTGACCATTGGGACTTCTAGACAAAGCAGTCAAAAAATTCATGGTAATGTTCTCTCACTTCCACTCCGGAATAGGAAGAGGTTGAAGAAGTCCAGCAGTCCTCTGATGCTTTACTTTCACCTGCTGACATATCAGACACTGCAAAACAAATCTCGCAACAGCTCTCTTCATACCATACCACCAGAAATGCAACTTCAAATCCCGATACATTTTCGTACCACCGGGATGAATAGAATATGGTGAGCGATGGGCTTCCTCGAGTAGCTTCTGCCTGACTTCCCAATTCGGAACACATAGATTGGTCCCAAAGCTGAGAAATCCATCCTCATGAATAACCATATTAGTCCTTGAACCTGCTTCGACTTTAGCTCGAAACTTCTGCAACTGTTCATCACCAGACTGTGCCTCCTTAATCTGTTCCACCAAAGATGGCTGTAACTGAAGCACCATACAACTCTGCTCGGAACCAGGCAAAACCACATCCAAATCTAATCTCCTCAAATCTTCCACAAGCTCATCCTGCTCAGTTAGAACCATGGCAACGGGTCTTCTGCTCAAAGCATCAGGCACCAAATTAATCTTGCCAGGATGACACTGCAAATTAATATCATAATCTGCTATCAATTCCAACCATCGTCTCTGCCTCATATTCAGTTGCTTCTGAGTGAACACATACTTGAGACTTTTGTGGTCAGTGAAAATCTCCACTTGGTCTCCAAGTAAGTATTGCCTCCAAAGCTTCAAGGCAAAAATCATAGCTGCAAGCTCCAAATCATGTGTAGGATAATTCTTCTCATGCGGTC
Organism: Hemerocallis citrina; assembly: GCA_017893485.1. Taxonomy (NCBI): domain Eukaryota; kingdom Viridiplantae; phylum Streptophyta; class Magnoliopsida; order Asparagales; family Asphodelaceae; genus Hemerocallis; species Hemerocallis citrina. Next base: position 184,202,866 of record CM030365.1, read on the forward strand.
TCAATTGTCTACATGCATATGCGACAACCTTGCCTCGTTGCATTAAAACAGTACCCAAACCTCTTCATGAAGCATCACAGTGAATTACGAAACCTCCTGATCCATCCGGTATGGTTAACACAGGTGCTGATGTCAACCGATTATTCAATTCAGCGAAGGCTTCATCACAGGACTCATCCCACATAAACTTCTGATCCTTCCCGGTAAACTTGGAAAACGGCCTGGCAATCTTCGAAAAATCATGAACAAACTTCCTGTAGTACCCTACCAGACCAAGGAAACTCTGAACTTCTGGTACTGATTTCGGCGTCGACCAATTCTTAACTGCAGTGATCTTGGACGGATCGACAGAAACTTCATCACCAGAAATGATATGGCCCAAGAATGCCACAGGATCCAGCCAAAACTCACACTTACTAAGGTTCCCATATAGTTGGTTCTCCCTCAATGTTTGCAATACAACCTCCAAGTGCTTAGCATGCTCATCACGATTCCGAGAATAGATGAGGATATCATCAATGAACACCACAAAAAACTTGTCCAGAAAGGGAGAGAAAACTCGATTCATCAAGCTCATGAACATAGCTGGAGCATTAGTAACTCCGAAAGGAATCACCAAGAACTCATAGTGCCCATATCTTGTACGAAAGGCAGTCTTCTGCACATCCTCTGCTTTCAACTTAACTTGATGGTAACCAGAACAAAGATCCAGCTTTGAAAATATAGAAGCGCCTCCCAGTTGATCAAATAGGTCATCGATCCTTGGTAGTGGATACTGGCTCTTCACTGTGACATTATTAAGTTCACGGTAGTCAATGCACAACCTGTGATTACCATCCTTCTTATTGGAAAACAGTACCGGAGCTTCCCAAGGCGAGACACTCAGCCTGATAAAACCTCTATCCAGCACCTCCTGAATCTGCTCATTCAGCTCGACCAGCTCAACAGGAGCCATTCTGTACAGACTCTTAGATATCGAAGCTGTACCCGGCTGAACATCAATACTGAACACCACTTCATGATCTGGCGGTAATCCCGACAATTCCTCAAGGAAAACATCCAGAAAGTCTCGCACAACCAATGATGCAACATCACCATCCGCACACACTACTTCCATCACTTCAGCTTCTGGACTTGCCAACTTCTCCACACAACCAAGCGGTGTTTCACTGGCAGAGAATTCAAATTCCTTGACGTCCCAGCATTCGAAACACCACCTTCTTCATATGGCAGTCAATTACAGCATGAGTAATACCAAGCCAATCCATTCCTAAGATAACATCAAAACTAGAATTGATGATGACAATCAGATCGACAACAAAATCAACACCACCAATAACTAAGGGACTCTGCTCATAGATCTGAGAACACACGATGACACCTCCACCTATAGTAATATTCTATACTGTTGGCATAGCGCTGCTAGCCAAATGATGCAGGTCGACGAAGCAGGAGGAAACAAAAGAAAGAGTAGCACCGGAGTCAAAGAGAACATGAGCGGGAAATGAGTGAACAAGGATAGTGCCTAGCAAGAAGTCAAAAATGAGAACACAATATGCAGAAGGCAAAAATGCAAGAAACAAATATGGATGGAAGGATAACATGATAAGGCAATAGAATAGAATAACAAGATAGCAAGGAAAAATAAAATCAAAAATAAACACAACTGAAGATATACCTGCAACAACGACTAAAGTGGTTTCAGCATCATGCGCAGCCAGGTTTTAGGTCTGACCATGACCTCCAGAAAGATTACCCCTAGGAGCAGCTCTCCTTTGATCAAAAATCTGCCTCTGAGGTGGGAGTGGTGGTCCGCCCTGACCACGAGCAAGCGCTCCCTGCGGAGCAGAACCTCCAACTGGAGCGAGGGGCTTGGACTTAGGGTAATCACGAACTATGTGGTCATTACCTCCACACAAAAGGCACTGGCAATTTTCTATTCGAAAGTCCTAGCGCAAGTGCTCAGTCTTGTAACAGTACGAATAGACCAAGTGAGACCTCTGAACAGCAGGTGGGTACGGCAATACCCTAGCAGGAAGAGTCGGAACTGGCCTCCTAATAGGCCCTCCAGAAGGCCTAGCAGTAACAGGGTGCAGAATAGACTGCAGAATGGCACACTTCCTCGTACTAGTCTGCTTCTGAATTCTAGCAGCATCTAGGGATGGCAAGTTGGCCGGGTCAACCGCCGACCCTCCTGCGACCCGCCCGTATAACCCGGCCCGTGTAACGGCGGTTCGGGTTCAGGTCGAACTCGTGAACAGTAACGGGTCGACCCGGGTCGCCAAAATACCGAATCGAACCCGTCGAACCCGGCCCGCGAACCAGTTAAAAATACCCCAACCTACCCGCCAACCCGCTGGTCGACCCATGGGTTACGAACCGTTTAACCGGAACGGGTCAAACATTTGCCGCCACGGGCCGACCGTTGACCCGCGGGTTAGCATGCCATTGGGCACTGTTCACCGAAGAGCAGCAAACAGCTCTTAGTTTAACTTCTGGATCCCCGTCATCAGACATCCATGACACAACCAGAATCTTTGCCTTCAAATGCATCTCAACACAGTAAATAACACGGAAATTTAAAACACTTTTATTTCCATCAGAGTTAATACATCAATAATTACGAATATCAATTTATCATATCAAACTATAACATCCCCCTTTTGACTCCAAATTCAATTCTTTCAATTTCTATATCACTTTAAACATAAACTAAGATAGTTATATTTCTAAGAAAATTTCGGCAGAGTTTCCCCTAAAATTTCTGCCTCGAAACACAAAAACCTTACGGAATTCTGCTCTAAATTTCGTAGCTCACATAACAGGCAATTATATCACGGGCTCCCTAGGCCAAAATGAGTAGAATCACACAGGCAATATATATATATGCCCTGGGGGCCAAACTCATAATAGAATATCAAATATCAAATAAAAACCATAAATTCCTTTGAAAACGTAGTAAGGTTTTTAGAAAATAATTTATAAAACATACCACAGGGCCCGGTACTCCACAGCAAGATGGGTACGGGTCAACAACATAACATGCCACCCCACGCTATTACTCATCATCATCATCCACGTACTTATACATCATAAATACAATTTAAAGCATAAATTTCACTATTCACATAACTAAAACCTTAAACAACAATTGTAAAATGAAACTCCATCCACAGAACCATGAATCTACATCTCACCTCTGCACTGCTGAGGACCTGTAACAGTAGGGGATCTAAGGTAGTCCAGGGACTCCCTAACCCCCCAAACATTAAGGGGTTAGCCATTTCTGGTGTGAGTATAATTTATTAATAAGCAACTAAATTAAACTTTATAAGTAAAACAGAACAAACTTACGAATACCAAGATAAACCTGAACATGTAAACATCATAAATGGAAATTCACATCAATGCTCTCCGAGTCATTTCCTGTATGCATATCCATACTCGCTCACAACATAATTATCTTTAGTTTGAAAATCATTTCCAATTTGTCACTTAAGGCCCATCACTTTACGCCTTATGCAAATATTTCTAAAGCTTTATTTTCCCATAAAGCTTTACATTCACAAATACTCTACTCTCACATAAACTGCACCATATTTACCATTCATTTGCAATTACAGACTCACGACTTATAATCTTTCCAAATCTCATATCACATAACATCGCATTCATTCATATCTTACAACATATATCATCACTTCTCGCAATACATCACTTTCACACTCATTACACAGTTCAACTATCACACTCACAATTCAGCTTGAATGGAAAATAACGTGTATCCTGATTTTCTAGTGTTCGTGTATGCCATGACCTGAGTCTAATGCAACAATACAGAGTATAGAACAGATGCACTTAATCTAATGTCAGCAAGATTCTGGACACACATGCATCCCATACTACATGTGACCCAGATCAAGCTGTTTCTCCAGTTCAGGAATTTGAACCCTCGCTATGCAATGCATTCTAATTTGGTCTACTTCCTGTTCCTGATAGTATCACATGGTTGAGGAGATAAATAACAGAAATACTTTGGGGCGCTACTCTGTGTCACCAATAATCATTGCATCCGATCCTCCTCGAAAGCTGTGACGAACTTACAGATACACATGCATGCATATCCATTGCGCAGAAGATCCTTTATGATCCGTTCGTGTCCACCAACATAGAACATGACAGCCTAGAAGGTCTAAAAACCCCCTATCCGCCAGGATATCAGCATCCCGTTCTTACCATGGTACTTCAGAAATCAACAGTGCAGGATACGCACCGCAACACGTATCTCTAATGACAGGAAGAGACAACCCCATAGTATCACCACTTAGTGCTAACTCTTAGAACGAGTTGGGTTATAGGGAATCACCTCTAACACCAATTCGGTCTTCAAGCGAAACAATAAAAGAAAACCTAATCAATGCAGTTCACTGAAACAAGTTGTTACTCAAATCACACTCGGTGTCGATCAAAATGTCGAGTCTGTCTGGTCTGTCAGACAACAATCATCACAGGAATCACATCCACTGATTCCCAATACCTTCATAGGTCCGCGACCAAACAATCCTGGTCCGTGACCCACAGCGAGTGGTCCAACGGCGCCCCAAGGATGCCATACAATTCAAATAAAGGTAAGCACACACATAACCATCAATTCCTGACCATTGACAGACTTAGGCATCGAGATACCAAACACAAACCGATCAGAGCTATATCTCAACTCACTCATGTCCACCATGAGTACTAAACACAGGAACTTATCTAAGTTCCACATGAAATGCTAAAACATCATTAAAAACCTGATAGCTCCTGATCACCATGCTGCGGCATGCAGAGGGTTCCTCATCAATTATCCGATGGAACAGTTCAAGAAATACCAGTAGCTGTGACCCAAGCTACGCTCATCGGAGTTCAACACAATCAGACTTCTAGAAGGGTAGGGAGATCCACAGCAATCCCCTAGTGGGCGACTCTCTCAAATGTTTAAGAGCTCAAGTCCCCAAGTTAACTTAATCTTGAAGTCAATCTCAACAACGGGGTGCCAAACTTACAACAACCACAACTTCCAACACACAGCTCGGATTTGCTTGACACCACCCATTCTGAAACTCTAAGACTCTGGTCTACAACTCTCCAGCTAACCATTTCCTTAAATTCAATCATCTTGATACTATAAAACCTCATATACTCTCAATAGTATATTCTTCTTCCACTCGCTGCACCTTTCCAATGTCATAAAAGTTTGCTCACTCATCGGAAGTTCTCGATTCCGGGTCCTATGGAAAGGGGGGAAGTGTCTACTTCAACTTCCTAGTTGAAACCTTCTTCAGACTTTGTCAATTGAGTTCTCGAAAACATAAGTTCCATCAGGTGTACAAACAGGGAGTAACTGGTTTACTTAGCCAATAATACTTTAACTAAGTCTGGATCCGTTCCATGTTTGGAAAATTATAATTCTCAACCTATGAACTGGAGTTACACAATTCCAGATGGGTTAGAAAGCTATGACTCCCTATTACGACTCTCTAGTTAGTCATTCTCCCAAATCCTTAACAATAGTTCACAATCTCTCATCTTCACCAACTAGTCAACTTATACTAGGCTGAACATAGCCCACTTTGAAATTCAATAATAAATCAACCTTGAGTCCAATGCTCATGAAATTTGAGATACTCAATCTACACATATACCATTTCATTGTGTCCCCAAATTCACATTTAGATTCATCTCACACAATGAGCTACGACTCTTCCAACATAGCACACAAATTCAGCCACTCTTCCAGCAGAGCATTTACTACCCTTTAGCAAACAAACTCTAGAATTTCTAAAACTGAGAATCATCAAATAAACTCATACCAAGAGCTACTCTCAAAAGTTCATAGCAAGATCATACATATACAATTGGTTATGACCTTTTGGACTTCAGGCTTCAGCTCTGTCCTTTCAGACCTGTTGCACTCCACAAATTTTTGAGGTATCAACTACCTCAAAAATTTATAAAATTTAAACTATAGTTGTGGACACATACAAGAGTGTCCACGTAATTTCTTAGCACAAAACACCCAGGCTATATTGAGATACGAAATCAAAAATACACAGCAAATCGTAATTTAAAATCTTCATAACGCACCATGTGCGTAAAAGAAAAGATATCATACTCACATAATATCCCGCGAAGACTCGAAGTGCCAGCATGCCATTCCGCATCTAAAGTCGCTAATATATCCTATCATCAAATTTCAAAGCAATTAAAATTCAAATCATCCAAACCAATCACAAAAGCTAATAACACTATTCCAAATATCACACAAGCATTTATTGAACGCCTGGGATACACACGCACGAAGCACGAGATATTCAAAATCCTACGGGGATTTTTATTTCCCAAACAATAACAAAAATCACTCCTAAAATAACCTAATGTCCCAACAAAAATTCTATTACCATAAAAGAGACAAGTTCTCATATACTTACTCCCCCTTTATAAACCCAAAATCCTAATTTAATAGCAACTTGCAAATTCTCTAACAACTTGATAATTTCTCGCATGTACCCTTCCCAACATCTCCTAATCTTCCTACCATAATACCCCTACTCAAAAGAAATTAATCACACTAAATTTCATACAATAATAAAATCTAGGATTTACCTTCCCGGAATCCTTTCGAAAATTCGATGCCACCACGAGGTAGAGGACCCTTCACTTAATCTATCCCTCGATTTAATTTGAAAACCACGAAGAAATGAGGTGGATTTGAGTGGAGAGAGAGAGAGAGCTGATGGGTTCGGTGGGTTTCTTTCGGCTGGGTAGGAAACGGGAGAAAGAAAGAAATGGAGAAGGAAGGAGAAGGTGGGTGGGGCGGGGGTTTTATAAAAGAAATAAATAAATAAATAGATAGATAATTAATAATGTAAGGGAATATTACCCATAAGCCCCCCAAGTCTCAATATATTTCAAATAAACCCCAAAACTTTACTTTAATAACATAAACAATGCAAAATACATTAAAACTACTTCGTAATAATCATTCAAAAGTATAAAATAAAATAGACAATATGTCTAATATTTTTCAATAACAATCAATTGTTATTAGAAAAATACATAATCGCGTGCAATTTCTCAATTACGCACCGATTACGATGCAAAATAGCCATATGCTATTTTTGCGGGGTATTACACTTAGAGCCGTTTTGCTGTTTTTTTTTGGTTTATTTTTATTTTTAGCCTATAAATACCCCTCCAAAACCCCATCAAAAAAATCACACCTTACTCTCTTACTCTTTCTACTATTATTACTCATTTCTAAGCAATTTGTGAACAATTGATGTATTGAATAAACAAGTGTTCAAGGCATATACACGATCAAATTCCGATCGTATCGAAATCAAAATTCAACGTCTTCAACTATTCAACTCTTCAAGTCTTTCAACTCTCCTACAAGCTCTCCCCAACTCTTCAATTCCGGATTTGAGGAATTCTACTTCTACTTCTATTCTTATTTTCATGGATTTTTTTTTATATATGCGTATCCACGGTGAATGGTATCATTATTTCATACCTCTCTTCTTATTTTATTTTTGTTGTAGTTATAATTATTGTTGGTTTTTTTAATCTTAACTATCTCAACCCTTTTGTTTTCTAGATTTTTTTTATAACTCATCGCTCCTACATTGTGTAGTTTTTTTTACATACAATACTACATTATGTCTAGATCACGCAGTAGCGGTCGTAGCCAAAGTGAGCAAGATTCCACCGGCACTTCCCGTAGGCCACCAATTGTCCCAATTAGTGAGCCCGCCGAAGAGTACCATGATCCTCCTACCCAACAATGGGGTACACACGATGAGGTTGTAGGAGACATACAATTAGAAGAAGAAGAATAACAACAACCAACCGAAACCACATAATCCCGTAGTGGTAGGAAAAGTAGAGGAGAAAGAAGTGATTGGCATAAATTTTACGATTTTATCCCGGACGAAGAAAATCCGTAGTGGTAGGAAAAATAGAGGAGAATGTTTTTTGCATTACTTGGGGAAAATGTAGAAATAATAATTGATTGCGCTTCTTTTTTAGTTAAATTTGAATCTACATTAAATAACTTGTATGATTATTATGATCGATCTTTTGCTTCTAGTAGTACAACTTCTGTAGTTAGTTTTTCTTCTGGTAGTTCCAAAGGTAAGGGTAAGAGTAAATTTGATGATAGAACATTTAATTTACTTGCACAAATTCAATCCAAAAAACCTAGGAATAATCAACCAAATGAATTAAATTGGTATAACCAACAAGATTCTGAGTCTTCTTCTTCTCCGCTAGATATTTCACAATGATGGAAAGACCATGAACACACTTATAGTATTCTGTCAATTATGGCTAAAGATTTACTTATTCCTCCTGTCTCTACAATTGCTTCTGAAAGTGCATTTTCTTCAAGTGACAGAGTTCTAACTGATTACAGGAATCACTTGAAGCCCGACACGTTAGAGATGCTTGTTTGCACAGAAGACTGACTGAAGGCTGAAGATAGGACACAAGGGAAAGCATAATCTACGTCCATAAGTGGGAGCAACTCGCCAGAAGAACAACAACAACAACAATAGCAACCAAAATGAAGAATTCAAGACCAACAACAACAAATTCAAGGCCATTAACTTGAAGACAATTGTAAATAGATAAAAAAATTGTATTATATCTGTGCTTGTTATTTCAAATTAGAAAAATTAAGTAAATTGAAATTGTATATAAGAAATATGTTAGTGTATAAAAGCAATTTGTGAATTGAATTATTTATTTTATTAGAAATTATGAAACTTGTATAACTTAAAATCATATGAATAATATTTCAATATTTTTTTGGAAATTTCACTCTTTCAATCTTATTATTATTATTACGAAATGTTTATTATTATTATTATTATTATTATTATTATTATTATTATTATTATTATTTTAAGTTTTTTTTAAAAAAACCTATCTAAACGGGCCAACCCACGAACCGACCCGACCCGGGTTGGACCCGAAAGGGTTCACGGGTTGGGCAGGTCGCCATTTCCACTTTTCGACCCGGCCCAGCCTGGCTTGGTTAGCCACCAACCCGGCCCGAACCCGCCCAAGTCAACATCCAACCCGGGCGGGTCCGGCCCGGCCCGGCCTGTTCGACCCGAATGCCAACCCTAGCAGCATCCAAGATTTTAGCATAAGAACGAAGTCGTAAGGCAGCCAGGCGGTCCTGAATCTCAATATCCAAGCCCAATAAGAAACGGCGGCATCTATCTTCTTCGTCATTCGCCACCAAAGAAGTAGCAAAATGACTCAGTTGAGTAAATTCCGTAGCGTACTCGTCCACAGTTCAACGCCCAAATTCAAGACAGTGTTTAGTTTAACGTCGGTATTTTATAAAATAACAACAAAAAAGCATGATTAAACACTATCTGACGAACCTGAGTAAGTGAGACAAACTGCCGTTCCATTTCATTCTTTGTGGCATTAGGAAAGAACTTCGTGAGGAAGCTCTCAGTGAAGATGGCCCAGGGGATGGATCGCCCCAATCGTTCAGCCACAGCTTACCACCATATGTGGGTAAGATCAACGAGTTAGATGCTCACGACATCCATACGGTCGACATTGGAGATCCGTGCTGCGGTCAACAGCTGCTCAGTCCGGATAAGCCATTGCTCGGCTTCAAGCGGACCCTCAGTGCCTGAGAATTTATCTGGATATAGCCTCATGAAATATGCCACATTACCAGGTCTCGGTGGCAGCAATCCGAGTACAGGTACAGAGGGTTCCCTGTTGGTAGCTTCAAAAGGCACCCTCATCAGTTCATTGTGCTCATGATGCATCTGCATTATTGCATTATCTGTGCAACAGTCGACTCATTTGACGGATCATCCCCAGCTTGGGAAGATGAAGCACCCATTCTAACCATGGTCAGTAATAAAAATCAAATTGTTAGCATCGAGATCATAAGTTGGTTATCAATCATCCATGTGATTCCTGTATTGCACATATTGTTGAGTCAAATCGGTTAAGACCCAAATCTGACTAATATATCAGTCAAGGTCAAACCTCCATATGTTAGTCACATTTGACTGATTTATCATCCAAACCCGAGCTCTGATACCACTAAAAATCTTATCACGCCCCGCTTTCCAAAAAATACAGAACACAAGCACGTGACATTGGCCCAGCGAATGAATTACGTCATCCATAAGTCGTTTACCCATTCAACTCAACAATATAAACATTACAAAATAATTGTGCGGGCAATAAAAATAACTACATGAACAATAATACTTGGAATAAGACAATATGAAATAACCAAATACGTTAATCCAACATCTGGAAACAAATAAAAATATCCAAGGGATAAGCCCAATACAATAATAAATCCAAATACAATGATAATAAGTTTCAATACAATAAATCCAATGAAATAACAATCAACTATGAAGCATTAAATCTTTAGAAAGCATGCTCTCCAATTTCTGTAGGTAATTCACCTTGATCACCTGTGAACACTTCATATAAAAAAGGATAAAAATTAGAGCAAGTCATGGACAGCAAGTAGAGAAAGCAAAGAAACAATGGAATAACAATATAACAATGAATTCAATGGGTCAGTAGGAATCAATAATAACGGACGATAGCAATAATCAATATCAATGATAATCGATACAATGGTTACAAATAATGATTCAATATTCGATGTCAATGTTCAATGGTCGATGTCAATAACACTTAGACAATACTCGATATCAATAGAAATGATGATGTTTAATATGCCATGTCGATATTGTATCAATTCTTAAGTCTATTAATTTTTAGCCTAACTAATGCATGTACTACTGCATCCCATACTACAGGTTCGATGCATACAATCAATGTCGTTTAGACTCTAGTGGTGAATTCTATAGATCATGTATCGGTACGATAACACTGATACGATAGCAACTTTATTGCACGATACACTAAAATGATACACTGAAACGATACACGAAAGATTGGGGTGCTGTTGTCAGCGCTCCAACAATCAATTGATAAAACATTGGCCGACATGGTCTCTATATTGTTCACTACTCAAGTCAATCCCTTAAAGTTTAGCTTTTTAATTATTTTATCGATGCAAACAATGCATTATGCAATTTAGAGATATTAGATGGACGATAGTAATAATAGAAGCACATAGGATGATAACTTTGGATGAGACAAATAGAATGATGAAAATAGTACATTAGGATCCTTGTAATGCAATATATATACTTCAATTCATGTAATACAATGATATATGTATAATTATATTAAGAAAATCTGGAAAACACAATTCTTGACAGCAAGAGTTCACTGTGCAAAAATCAGTTTTTCCGCTGCTACAGAAATCGAAAAATGAATCCGTCAGAAGTTCTGGAAACTAGTCTTCCCAACTATTCCAATGCATATTGAAAATACAAAATCCGACAACAGTAGCTAGGTTAAAGAAATTATTCTTTACAGATCACATGTTCTAACTGAAAATCGACATCAAGTTGTTATATTTTTAGAATCAGCGAAAACTCAATTATAAATTTATCAAAAATATTCATTAGACTCGTAATCATATTAACTATCATTCTGGAAATTATCAGAGCATTATTATAATATTAACTTAGTTTTTGAAAAATGAAAATATACATGAATCTGAAATTCTAGAAATAAAATGCAACAGTAGTAAAATCATCATAACTTTCGCTATACAACTCGGAATTCAAATATCTTAGATGTTCTGAAAACTAGAGACACAGAGCTACAAATCTTATTCAGAAAGTCATTAATTTTGATGTCCAATACTGGGTCGGAAACGTCTCACAAATTCCAGACAGACAGTAAACATACAGATTTTCAATATATCTCATAAAATAAAGCGATCTAACATGATGTGTTTCAATTCAATTAGTCAATAAATCTTATAGTCAGCATGGTAGGTACAATAGCGTGGTAAACATAATTAAGAATACACACATACACTAGTTTAACAACAACAAAATATCATTCGATCATTCAAGCACACAACCTAGCATTCAATTCTATGATAGTTTATTGGTATGGTGTTTGTATGAATAACCTCTATTATCAATACTATATGAATGCATGAAAGATTCAATTTTTAGAGTCAAAAAAGGCACGAAGTCAAGGATATTTAGGTTAGCTCGTATAAACCCTCAATATACTCAACGAAAGATGAACCATGGTATACGATACGATGAACGATTAGGATCTGCTTGCAAGAATTTCAATAAAAACTTGAATTTGATTCAATATTCAGATCAAGAGAAAAGTGACTTGCCTTATTGAAGATTAGTTCGAATACTAAAGAATAATGGGATGAGAATCCCAGAGCAACGAACACGAACCCACAAAGAAATACGTGCACACTACGGGCACAAGAGAAACATAGCAACCAATAGCAACAGCAAGACAGTAAGGGGCTGTTGTTGCTGGCGATGGCTGACGGCAGGGTAGACGGCGGTGACTGGAGCGACGGAGATGGTCGAGTTCGGTGGAGGGCGGTGCTGGCGTGGGTTGAAGGCAACAGGATGGGGAGCTGTCGAGGGGTCTTTGGTGGTTGGTCAGCTGTAACCCCCGTTTCCGTAAATACGTATTTCCCGAATATTTTCTATGTTTCGATTATTATTTGTTAAATTTGTTTTGAATCTTCTATTAAAATATTTTTTAAACGAAAATTATGTTATTTTGAATAATAGTGTATTTTAACTTCACTTGCCATTTTTAATCGACTATATATATTCCTGTTTGGATTATTTTAATATAAAGTTGATAAACCAAATTCTTATTTTGTTGTTGTTGTTGTTGTTGTTGTTGTTGTTGTTGTTGTTATTATTATTATTATTATTATTATTATTATTATTATTATTTTAATTATTAATATGTGTTGTTATTAGTATTATTATTATTATTTTTGTTAAAGTCCATTGATTTTGGCCTATATTGTATTATTTAATTATTTAATTTGAAGCCCAACCCAAGCCCATTCTCTTATTGGATCCTAGTTTACCCATTAACCCAATACCTTAGTCCCACTATCTCATTATTTAATCCCGTAACCCCAATTCCCCATATCTCTCCATTATCCATATAATATCTCCCCATTATCATAACTGTTATTAATTAATTATTAAAACCCCTCAAATTTCTCTCTCTCTCTCTCTCCTTAAAATCAGCCAAAATAACCCCCAGTCAAATCCTCGTTTTCAGTGCAAACCTAACCCCACCCTAACCCATACTGTACAACCCTCTCGAAACCCTTCATCTTCCCCCCTCTCTTCATCTTTCTCCTTGCTCTCCACCTCACGAGCAGCCGAACCCTGTGCCTTCATCGAGCCTCACCATCAGCACCTTCATCCTCCTTAACTCCCCGAGCTCCCCCGTCGTCCACTTCGAAGCACTCTGATCGAGCTTCTACCAGTCCTCAGTGCCGCCCAGTCATCCTCATCTTCCTCTTGAACCCATAGCCCGCTCGTTGACCACCTTCGAGCTCCTCTCGCCTATACTACCAGTCATCCACATGTCGACTGACGACCCTCTGTCAGCATCGCTTCCGCTCGTCGACCATTTGCCATTGCTGACCTCGACCCCTCTCATCACCTTCGCATCCATCCCCTCCATCGCCAGCGCCCACGTTCCCCATCATCGCTCGCCAACAGAGCTTCCCATCGTCTTCCTTCTCGTCTCCTCGTCCACCACCGTCGCCATTGCTGAGCTCCTTGTCTTCTTCAACCTCTGCTCTCTTCGCCTCCCTGCTCTCGCCCTCCTCTATTTCGGTGATGAAACAGAGCTTCGCTCGACCATCTGCCATTGCCGTAGACCCTTATCGGAGTCGCCCATCCTACCGTTAAGCACCCAGTTGCCCACCATCAAAGTTGCCGAAGCCTCCCACCATTGCTGCCGAAGTCCCCATCACCATTACGGTTGTCTGCTATTTTGGAGAATCGCTGTTATCCGTTGGATCAATAGCTATTTGATGTTTTGAGGGGGGGGGGGATCTAATGTTCTGTGTTTTGGTGTATTGCTGTTTTGGATTGGTGTTTTGCTGTTTTGGATCGGCTGTTTTGCTGTTTTGGTCTTGGTGTTGGGATTACACGTGGCTCGCACGTGATTCTGTGTTTCCATTCGTGGGTTTGTCGCCCGGGATCCTAATCTCGTTATTCCCTATATCGGATCTAGCGTCGTTCTAAAGGCAAGTCATCTTACTCTTGAATTGTACTGTATCATATTCGAGATTATTTATTGAATCCCGCAAGTAGATCTATATTGATTATCGTATATCTGTTATTGCTATCTATTGTTGGGATGCTACGAATTTACACGAGCGAATCCAAGTAGTAGTCTTAACTTTGTGCCGTCTTTTGCCTCCAATGTGTAGAGATATTGCATGCATTCATGTAGTTAATTATTGAATATAGGAATAGGAATTATTATTGTATTTCATGTCATGACATTACACAACTATTGTAGATTGTATACTAGTATTGATTTTTTATATGATTGATGTTAGTGTGTTAGTTGATTGTGATTAGTAAGTTTATGGACATTATACATCTTAATAACATGTTCACATAGACGTAACTTGCTATGATTTATAATTGTTAACTCCTAACTCATCATTCATAACATTTTTTAATCTTTTTATTCATGAAGAACATGTTGAAACCCTGAAATTTATTGCCAACCTAAACATTGTCATGTTGTTTCGACCTAGATACTGTCATTAAAATCAATAACTTTCTGAATATGAAATGTAGCCCCATGTTTCTAGTTTCCAGAACATCCAGAAATTTTGAATTCCGACTTATGTTGTATGAGTTATGACCATTTTACTGTTGCTGCATTTTATTTCTAGATTTATGCATATACCATGTTAACGTGATTAAATAAAGGAACTAATGATCAAATATTACCATGATAATTTTCAGATTGATAGTCAACATGCTTAGGGTAATGAAAATTATTTTTACTGATTTTTAAAATGAATATTTACTGCTTTTACAACTGAACTAGTTAACATTAATAACCAACCTGAACCTGTCACCTGTAAAGAATACTATAATTCACCTAGCTACTGTTTTCGGAATTTGGACTTTAAATATGCGTTGGAACCGGGCAGAAGTCTAGTTTCTAGAACTTCTGATGGATCCACATTTGCTATCCTGTAGCAGTGGAAAATTTAATTTTAGTACAATAACCTATTGCTATCCAGAATTGAGTTTTCATGTTTGATAACATATAATTGAATCTATAATATTGTATTTGGTGCATTTAATTGTATAGAGTATCTTGCATGATCTTAGGGTTGTGTTGTCATCATTCTAGTGTCCCTTATTAATCGCCTTATCGTTTTCCATTGATACTTCTGTCCCTATCATTCCCTATTAGTATTGTATGTTAATTGAATAAAGAATGTTAATCAAGCCGGGGTTAAGGGTTGACTAGGGTAATTGATAATATAGTGACTGTAATCGGAAATATGGGCCTCGTTCCCAAAATATTATTATCGTCATTGTGCAAGAAATTGCATTAATGGCCAGTGTCATCGTTATTGTGCAAGAAATTGCTACAATAGCCAGTGTTATCGTTATTGTGCAAGAAATTTCTGCAATAGCCAGTGTTATCGTTATTGTGCAAGAAATTGCTGCAATAGCCAGTGTTATATCGTGCCGAGTACATGATCTATAGAATCTACCACCTTAGTCTAAACAAAATTGATTGTATGCATCGAACCTGTAGTATGTGATGCAGTAGTACGTGCATTAGTTAGGATTAAAAATGAATAATAGACATAAGATTTTCATCGCATCGTCATTGCATATTGTCATCATTATTAAACAGTGTTATCGTTATTGTTTACCGTTATTTTTATTGTTTATTATCATCGTTATCAATCATCGTTATTGTACATTGCATCGTTATCATTTCGCCATTGTTCATTGCCATCAACTCTATTATTTATTGACTCCATTGTTATACCATAATTGCCATTGTTCCTCTGTTTCTCTACTTGCTGTCCACAGCTTGCTCTAATGACATATTTTTCTCTCTTTTAGATGAACAGCTTACATGTAATCAAGGAGAATTGCTTGATGGACTAGGAGAACAACAATGGTGAAAGAATTGAATTTGCATTGCCACCTAAATAATTATTGTTTTGTTGAAGTCTTAAATAAATTGAACATTGTTAATTCTTGTATTTGTGGGATTTTGAACCGAGTATTATTTTGATGATTCCAGATGTTGGATTGTTTTATGTTTGGTTATTTTATGCTTAAATTCCAAGTATTGTTATTCATGTGATTACTCTTTTAATGCATGCGTGGTTGTATTATTACCTATTTATATTATTGAGTTGAATCGATAACAGCTGATGGATGACGCAAGTCATTGCTGGGCCATGTCACGTGCTTGCATTCCGTATTTTTGATAAGCAGAGCGTGACATCAGCAGTGAGGTCGAGCGGGAAAGCAGGCGTCGAGGAGACCTTGGGAGTCACAGCTTGGGGCTGCAATGCTCGGCGACTGGGGGAAGGTCTTCAGAGGTGGAGTAGATGGGTTTAGGCGGGAATATGAGGGAAGATGGGGGTCGGGGAGGCTAACGGCAGAGGAGAGAGAGACGGCTAGAGTTTTAGGGTTGTGTTTTTAGGGTTTGCATTATGGTAGTATATATAGAATACAATTAGGTTGTTAGGTTATTGGGCTAGGATCCAATAATAATCGGTTTGGGTCTAGAAAGAATTGCAATTGGGTTTTGGGTTCAATAAGAGATGGATTTGAAGGCAATATGGATCAAATAAAATTATCACAATTTAACAAAATGAAATCTACAAGATAGATAGGCCAATACGAAGAAAAGAATAGCTCACGAACAAAATTTAATTGAGATGATCAAGGAAAATAGAGTATTTTATTCAATTTACAAACAAAGAGATTACAATGAAGGGAAAAATAAAAAGAACGAAAACGGCAGTTACAAATATCATCTCGTATATCATCAGGAATGGGAAGAGGCTATAGTAGACCCGTAGGAGATGTGTTTAAGTATTTGTTGTGCTGACAAATATCACAAGACTTGATAAAGTTTCACCGGTCCCTCTTCATTCCATGCCAATATACAATTTGCTTCAACTTAAACCAAGTCTTATCAACTCTCATATGGCCCCCGTGTTGCGTGCAGTGCACCTCCTCCATGAATAATGGTTTAGTTGTGGAAGTAGGACTCAAGAGGACTCGTCCCTTGTAGTAATATACTCCTGCAACAAAGTCCAGTCTGTCATCAACACCATATGATAACTTTTGCTTAATTTCAGCATAGTATGGATCATAGAGCACCAATTGTTTAACTTGAGTTAGCTAAGCAGGTTGAACAAGTGTAATAGCTGACAAAGAAGCTGCCTCTTATTCCTCAAACTGTCGAGAAAGGCCATCAGAAACTACATTATCCCTACCCTTCTTATACTCCATTATAAACTGATAACCATGCAATTTAATCAACCAGATATGTTGTGCCTCAGTGTACAAGCACTGCCCCAATAGGTGTTTCAGAGGTTTATGGTCAGTGCGAATGATAAATTGCCTCCTTAATAGATACTGGCGCCATTTCTTTATTGATAAAAGGATGGCCAACATCTCTTTCTCCTATATAGACAAGAACCTATTCTTCCCCTTCAATTCATGACTGAGGAAAGCAGTGGGATGCTTCTCTTGTTGTAAGACAACTCCCAACCGCGTACCACTAGCATCACACTACAATTCAAAAGGTAAAGAGAAATTTGGGAGCAGGAGAACTGGAGGAGTGGAAAGAATTACCTTCATCTGATCAAATGCTTTCTGTGATTTTTCCAGCCACATAACGGCTCCTTTTTTTGTCAACTTAACCAAGGGCCAAGCTATGGAGCTATAATGAGAAATAAACTTCATGTAATAGCATGTTAGTCCCAAAAACCCTCTCAAAGCTTTCAAGGATTTTGGAGTTGGCCAATTCTTAGTAGCCTTAATCTTTTCTTGGTCAACTACGACACCTTGAGCTGCCACTACATGGCCCAAGTATGCCACCTCTGCTACTCCAAAAGAGCACTTACTGAGTTTGGAAAAAAGCTGATTGGTACTGAGAACTTGTAAAACTATGGACAAATGCTCCAAATGAGACTCCAAGCTATCACTATACACCAAAATATCCTCAAAAAACACTAACACAAACCATCGCAGATATGGTTTGAAGATAGAATTCATGAGAGATTGAAAAGTGGATGGAGCATTGGTCAAGCAAAAGGGCATGACAAAGAACTCAGTTTCCCTCATGAGTACAAAAGGCTATCTTGTGCATATGAGATTCACGCATTCAAATTTGGTGATAACCACTACGTAGATCCAGCTTGCTAAATACTCTGGCCCCGTGAAGTTCATCTAAAAGTTCATCGGTTATAGGAATAGGGAATTTTTCCTTCACCGTAATATCATTCATAACCCGATAATCAATGCACATACATCAGCTTCCATCGGGCTCTTTAACCATTACAGTAAGGGAAGAGTATGGGCTATGACTGGGTCTGATTATACCAGACTGTAACATGTCATGAACAAGTTTCTCTATCTCATTTTTTGTATGACATGGGTGTTTATATGGTCGTAGACTAACATACTTAGACCCTGGAATGAGAGGAATGGTATGATCGAAACTTCTTTGCGGAGGAAGACCAACGTCTTCTTTGAACATCCCTTGATACATGTCCAGTACGTGCTGCAATTGTGTTACTGTATACTTAGCTTGTGTTACAGATGGAGCACCTACCATTTGAAGTTGCCATCCAGTATTAGCTTGCATTAGAGCCTTAGTCATGGATTTTGTGTATGCCATTTGCATTTCTTGAGGAGGAATGCCTAGCAAAATTCATTGCTGACCATCTAGCTCAAACTTAATTCTCTTCTCCTTCATGTTCCACACCACACCCCCCACCGTTTCTATCCACTGTGACCCTCACACAAGTTTTCTAGTATCCATGGCCAAGACATAAAAATCAGCCACGATGGGAACACCTTGGCACACAAATGTCACTCCTTCACATAATCCCAATCCCTTCAGCTTTCTGCCTCCTGCCACTGTAACATCTAAATGCACTTAGAGGTTTACAGGCAAACGAGTCTTCATAACAAATTTTTCATCAATAAAATTGTGTGTAGCTCCAGTATCAAGGAGAGCACACACAGGATAAGATGAGATGCTACCTTGAACTCTAAAAGTTCTTGGAGTAGTGCTACCTGTAACCAAGTGCAAAGAAATTGTTGCAACCTCTGGACCTTGTGCAACTTTGAGTGACTTTGGACTGCATTTCTCATCAACTGCACCAGGATCAAACTCTACATCTGACGAATTCTTCGACTCATTGGTGTCCTCATCCAAATCCCCCAACATCTGCATGAACATACTGCTTTCACAAGAGTCGATCATCTGTATGAATGACCTTTCTGCGCATTTATGCCTCCTTACAAATTTTTCATCGCAATGGAAGCACAAACCTTTTCTCTTCGTTCCTTCATAAACTGCATAAAGTTTTGATCTTTAGCTTTTGAAACAGTAGAATGAGAGTTTCCCCCACTTTCCATAGTTCCCTTGCCACTTGATGTAAACGAAGCTATTGTAGACACTGTAGGCTTAAAAATACTATATGTAAAGTTGTTTTTAACAAAAGACTTCCAAGCCCTCTTTTAATCATTAACAATCTCTTCCTTAGCAATGACCTCCCTATAGGCTGCAAGAACACTTCGGGGATTTTTAAGTTTCACTTCCTTCCTCAACTCATTTTTCAACCCCGAAATATAACAACTTATTAGCGAAGACTTAGCCAATGGCTTAATGAGCTGGTTATATTTCAAAAATCCTTATGATATTTAGCAACCGTACCAGATTGTTGCAACTTGTACAAGGTTGCTTCGGGATCATCCAACTTCGAAGGCTCAAATTGTAATAGCAATTCCTTCTTGAGAACTTCCGAATCAATTTCATCATCCTCTTGTTGTTCAAACCACCTTTACCAAAGTAAAGCCTCCCCCCTCAAATAGTAAAGGCAAAAGGATTGTTTATCAAACGAACCAACCCTTTTGAGTATAGAAGTGGTGCTCCATGTGATATACCCAATTAGTAACGTCTCCCGATTAAAAATATCAATTTTCGGGTGCTTAGTGAAAAAAGTATTACCTTATGGTTGTCAATCACTATTTCTTGAAGCTTCGCCCCTGTAATTTCGCCCAAATTTATCAAGATTCCGCGAATTACCATGCTGTAAGCGTCTAGGACATGGATGTCAACGTCGTTCACCCCCACTCCTCCAACAGCGACCCTCTTCCTCCGAGTCATTCCCACTACCTTCAAAACTTCCAGAATCCCTCATTCAAAGAGATCGATGACGGTTTCTTGGTTCTTGAAGTAGGCCATCCAAAGCTAATTCTAACTGATCAAGCCATTCTTCCAAGCTGGGACGCTTATGAGATTCAACACCGTGGTCGGTGGAATCTCGATCCCCAGATCGAGATCCAGGCCCAAAATCAATGGGATTGTCAGATTCTTGAATCGGTTCTTGATCTAATTCTTGATCGACGGCAGCTACTGGACCGAATTCGAGCTCTGATACCATTGTTCCAGGTCAACCGTCGGCCGCAACGACGAGCATCGGAGCTTTCCTCCTCAGCATCAATCCTCGTGCGAGCTGCGAGGATGGAGACACAAGCAGAGGAAGAAGATGAACGGAGAAATCAAATCTTTATTCATAACAGAATTGGTTACAAAGTGAAGTATTTATAGAGGAAGGGACACATGTATCGCACGTGTTTGGACATTCAGTTAGAGACTGTTGAACTTTACTGAAAGAATTACATGCATATTTACAAATAGGTCCATAAAAGAAAGATAATTGCCAGGCACTGATATGCACATTCCAATGACTCATACAAAACTATTCCAACTTCTTCCCTTAAGCTTCAGGTGCTTCTGCCATGACTTCCTCTCATCGATCGCTTGAACCTTGCTCAAATCCAAGGGTTGGATCAGCATGCACATTTGATTGTTTGGATTGGATTGTGATGTTTAATGCTTTTTTGGTGGATTTTAGCGAGTGAGTGCTAGGTGGTTGATGAAATGCATAGGAGAGATTTAGTTTGTAGGTTTGTTGTGTGGCAGTTTTTTTTGTTGAATGCGATTTGTTTGATGGAATTACTGATAGAATTTCGGGTGCAGGCGGGTTTGTTGAGGTAGATTGTCTAGTTGGGATTAGAAGGTAGGCGTTGGTTTTGATATGGGCTTTTTGGGGTACTTTGTGTGGTAGATTAGCTTTAAAAAAATAGCAACATTTTGATGTGTTGGTATTCACAAGGGCAGCTTTATGCATGTGATTTGCACGGTCAAGATGCAACTGACCACTGAATATTTAGTTAGAGGAAAATGTTTGGTCATGATTAGTGTATTGGCGAAGTATGTCCATATAAAAGTTAGTTGGAGGTTACTAGATCATATGGCATTTTCCTTTTCTAGCCAATTGTTTGTATAATACAAATCTTACACCAACTCTTCTATCGCTAAGATAGTGAAAAAAATATGTTGACTAAAAGTATTTGAGTGGTCTAAGTTCTTTTGCTGTAGAAAATATTGGCTGATTTAAACTGTTTGGGTTTAGAGACAGAAACATTCTCAATAAGTACCAAAGCCACTGAACCTTGTGTATACCAACTATATCTACCTATGTCGTAGTATATATGCCTTTTTTATATAGTTTAATCAAAAGGTTCACTTTGATTTGATAATTCTCCTTAAAGCGAGGTGTTTCTGTTGAGTTTTAACTGAGGAATAACTCACCAATAAGATGCAAGAACAATAGAATCAAAAGCAAGAAAACAAAGAACCACCAAAAGCAACACACAAGAACACACGAGATTTTTTCGAGGTTCATCCAATGTAATGGCTACTTCTCCGCGCAGAGGCACTCCTACGATTTTCACTAGAAATATGAACAGACAAATCTCTAAAGAACTCACCAGCAAGGTGTAGGGTTTCTCTCTATCTTCCTCTCTCTCAATAACGGCTGTTAGATATTTCTTTTCTTTTCACTTAACCCTAAAATCGTACACAATAAAAGATATATAGGTTTACAAAACTTCTAATCTCAGCCGCTCATCAATCAGCGCCGCGACGGTCGACCGCAACACAGTGATGGTCGACCGGTTCATACCTTCGACTGTACAGGGTCTAACAGAGAGTGGGTCGGTCGACTGCTCGGTCGACCGGTTATTCCTTCAAGTGTAGGGTCCAACGGAGAGAGACGGTCGACTGCACGGTCGACCGTACATTTGCCTGTACGTGTGCGGTCGACTATCCAAGTGCGGTCACCCCTAACTTGCTTGCAGTTGCTGGCTGCTCTTAGCTGCATGCTCCATCTTCGACTCTTCTTCTCGTTTTTCTTCTCCAACCCCATTATCTTATATTTGGATCCACAAACCCTAACAATCTCCCACTTGGAGACATATACACGAAGTCTCTAACCTGTTCTTCATTCATCCATTGGCCTAGTCTGGGCCTGTGCCTCTGTGAGTCTCCTCATTAATTAACCTGGAGACAGTCCAATAGCAGTATAGCAGAACTGATGTTTCTTGCTATTCACTATCTTTGTGAGCATGTGCACCGTATTCTTAGTGCAAAGAATCTTAGATAGCTTCAACAATTTCTTCTCAACCGTCATTCTAATAAAATACCCCATTTGAATGTGCCGAGTCCTAGAGTGATATACCGAGTTTTTCGCTAAGAAAACTGCACTTTGACTGTCACACCATAGCTCACCTATGGGTTTTTCTCTGTCCAACTGTTTCATAAGCTCCGAAATCCACAACTTGTATTTCATTGCTTCTGTAAGTGCTATATACTCTGACTCCGTGGCTGACTATGCTACAACCTTTTGTAACTGCGAAGCCCAACTAACAGTTGTTCCTCCAACTGTAAACACATATCCTGAAGTACTTCTACAACCATCACGATCGCCCAAAAAATCTGTATCCATATAACCATGTATTTGCATAGAATCTCCCCCAAAACAAAGAGAAAAAATTGAAGTACCTGGTAGATATCTAAGAATCCACTTTACTGCATCCCAATGATGTTTATCTAGATTCTTCATGTAACGGCTGACAACTTCCCTTACTTGTGTGATGTCTGGTCTTGTAGACACCATTACATACATCAAACTCCCAACGGCTGAGGCATAAGGAATAGCGGCCATTTCCTCCATCTCTGCCTCTGTCTTAGGACACAAGTTCATCGATAACTTCAAGTGAGTAGCCAAGGGACAAGTGACTGGCCTCGTGCCATCCATATTGAATCTCTTCAATACCTTCTTCACATAGTCCGCTTGAGATAATCAAAGCTTTTTGCTTTTTCTGTCTCTACTAATCTTCATGCCGAAGATTTGCTTTGCTTCACCCAAGTCCTTAAGAGAAAACTCCGAAGCTAGCATCTTCTTCACTTCCTTGATCTTCTCCATACATGAACCTGCTAACAACATGTCGTCCAATGCCAAGGTAATTATATCATTGTCCTCATATCTACGAACATACACATAATGATCTGTTTCACATCTATCGAAATATTTTTCTCTCATAAGCAATCAAACTTCAGGTACCATTGTCGCGATTCTTGTTTGAGCCCATAAAGACTCTTCCTTAGTCGACACACCATGTCTTCTTTTCCTTTTGCTTCAAAACCTGTGGGTTGTTTCATGTAAAGCTGTTCTTCGACATCACCATGGAGAAATGCTATTTTCATATCCAACTGCTCTATGTGTAAGTCTTCAACTGCCATAATACTAAGCAGAACCCTAATTGAAGCTATCGTTACAACCGGTGCAAAGATCTCATTGTAATCAACACATTCTCTTTGAGAGAATCCTTTCACAACAAGCTTCGCCTTGTACCTCTTGCTGCCATCTGCCTCATCCTTGACTTTAAAAATCTATTTGTTCATCAGAGCCCGTTTCCTTGCAGGTAACTTGGTCAACTCCCAAGTTTGGTTATGTTCCAAGGAGTCCATCTCATCCCTCGCGGCTAACTCCCACTGAATTCGAGCTTCATCCCTCAAATCCTCCTCATGAGTCTCTGGCTCTCCAGGATCCTTGTACAGAATATGCTCGTGAACAATACTAGCTGATGGATCAAATATCTTGGTTGGCCTTCTCTCTCTTGTCGATCTTCTCAATGTAGGTACTGGTTCACCAACCAGTTCTGGTTCCCCAAACTACTCTAGCTGTACCTGTTCGTCTTGGATAACTTGCTCATTCCCAACAGGCTCACCATGAGCCTCCTGTGCTGCCTATGGTACCTATAACTGCTGCTGTACTATAGGACCCCCACTATTAGGACCACCTTTAGAATCTGAATCTGAATCTGAGTCTGAACCACAATCTGACTCTGAACTGGTTGTACTGTTTTGACATGAGTGTCTGTCCTTGTATAAGTGTCATGCTCCGCTTCCTAAAAATACGAAATGCGGGCACGTGACGAAACCCAGCGAATATTTTAACATCATCCATAAGCTGTAGGATCGACTCGGGATCACAACAAGAATATAACAAGTATACACAACCACGCATGCATGAATAAATTATTAAGCAACAGAAAATAATTAAAACAAATAATAATATCCCAAATAGTTTTCAAGTCTGGATCAAAGATAAAACTCGGGAACATAAGCCCGTTACAAGTTTTAAGCAGTAAGAAAATAAATAACACAAGAAAACAAATACTTTAAGCATGTCCTTTCTCCAATTGAAGCCTAGAATCTATGCTTACTAATTCCAGCAGGCAACACGTCTCCAAAGTCTATTTATAATATAAAAAAGAGAAAATAGAGAAAATAAGAGAAATGCCCTTAGTGCAAGTTAGGACCGCAAATAGTAAAAACAAGTACAAGCAATATGGAACAAGATTTGGAATCAAGAATATAATAGGAATGCAACAAGTAGTGGAGATTCAAGAAATTAGCTAGCAAGAAAGACAATTCGAGAGACAAGATTGGGTAACAAATACTAGTAGTAGAACAAGTGCCAAGTGAATATATAATTGTATTAAGCATCAAGTAACAAGTATCACGTACAAGTGTCAGTAACAAGTAACAAGTCTAATGTGTCAAGTTGTCAAGTACAAGTATCAAGTCTCATGTATAATGTCATCAAGTATCAAGTAAGCATGTATCATGTTTATTTATCATGTGTCAAGTCTTATAGTTATTACTATCTAGGTAGCACTTCATGCATCCATACTTTTACTATATGGTTGTTACATACAATCAGTTATGTTTAGGCCTAGTGGTGGATTTTAAAGGGCGGTGTACTCAGGCATCAAGTATCATGCAGACACGGTTCATGAATACGAAAATAAAATAACAGGTTCACGAAGCAAGTTCGTGAATACTAACAGGTTCTAGAACCACACAGCGGCTTTTTGAATACAACAGGTTCATGAGCCAGGTAATGGCTCCATGAATACATCAAGGTGCAACAGGTTCATGAACTAAGTACTGGGAAACACAGACCCTCTTCCGAGTACACTTACCTATATTGTCCGCTACTATGGTCTTTCCCTTAAACCCCAGCTTGTTATTTATTAATATCATCAAGTAAGCATGAAAGTGTGTGAAACAAGTCAAGTAAACATAATCAAGAACATGGAACAAGTCTAGGTTAGATAGGATACATGTTCGATGGTCTAAACAAATCAAAATATCAAGAACAACGAAAATCTCAAATCTGGACAGCATGACGTTGCTGCACCAAAACTGCAATTTCCGTTGCCACGAGATAGAAATGTGGATCCGTCAGATGTTCTAGAAACTAGACTTCTGTCCGGTTCCAACACATATAATTAAGGTATATAAAAGTTGTGGTAACATGTGTCAAAACAGCAAACTATACAGCTTTTGTGTTCAGCCAGAATTTGTGAATCTGAGTTTATACATGTGAAACAGGGTTGAAACTTCATTAATTAATTCTGAGAAAATTCGAAAATGTTCTCTAGGGTGTCCAACAACAGCATGCAAAATTTCAAGTCAATTACTTACTGGTAGTATAGTTAAAATAATTGCAAACTAAGGAGGTGCAGCTGTTTTTTGTGAATCTGCGACTATCAACACAGCAGCAGTAACACTACGATATCTCCTAGACCGTAACTCAGCATTCGAAAATTCTGGATTCTATTGACAACTAGACATTTAGAGATACATTTTATGTCCAGGGCTCAAGTTCAAATTTTGGTTTTATAGGGGTCGAAACAGCAAGTAAAGGCAAAAACAGCAGCAAGTGTGAATTTCTTTTATATACAAGTTGCATGATAAATGACTATTATGAGTCCAGATTAGCATGTGATACAAAATGAATGTAGTGGGCATCAAATCAGCAAGTAACATCTATTTCTCAACTTAAAATAATGCAATATCATCACATACATGATACAACGCACATCTACAAGTATAGGGTTTCTTAGTTTCATGTGTTCGAGTGACTAGGAGATAAAATGAGTCCAAGTAGTTTGTATAATATATCAACGAAGGGTTGTGACTCTTGAGATTATGGGATCAATGATAAATAATTCAAGATCAACAAATGATGAGACGAGAAGGAGTCACAACTACAACCTATTTGTAGTATTTTCAATTAAACACTTGTACTAGAACAAAAATTTATACAAGAAGAATACTTGCCTTAGGGGAGTAGTCAACGAATCCGACAGAGATCACGATCGGCACGGATCTTGATGGGATGATCAAGATCAAGGCAATCAATGGCCGAGATCAGATCTGATGGTGAAGAGAAGATCAAGATCGGATCGGATCTGAGCGCAGATCTGCTCTGGACGCCAAACAACAAACACCACAGATCAGATCAAGGGAGGCTCAGATCTTGATGAGATCCGACGGTTGAAATTCAAAATGCCTCTTCTTCTTCCCTCCTTCCTTTTTCTTCTTGATCGTCAGACAGGGAGAGAGAGGGAGGGACCTCGGCGGCGGCTGCGTGACTGCGGTCGGGACTGGATAGACGGCAGGCGGGACAACGACTGGTGGAAGGCGACAAAGGTGGAGCTCTATTTTTGGGTTCGAAAATAGGAGAGGAGATAGCAGGAGGTTTGCGGTGGATGTGAGAGGCAATGGGTTCGAATGGCGAGGCAAGGGGTGTGGGAGCGAGGTTGACGACGATGAAGACGATGGGTTTTGGTGGTTGCGAGAGGCGATGACGACGGGCAAGGTGGTGAGGTGACGAAGGAGAGCGGAGGTGATGGCGAGGAGGCAGTGGGTCGAGGTAGAGGAAGGAGCAATGGGTGCGGCTACTATGGGGAGATGGAGGATCGGATGGGAGATGAGAGAGCGGGAGGTTGAAGAAGGTGATGGCGGTTGGGTGATTTAGGGTTACACAGTAATAGGGGTTTAGGGTTAGGGTTATATAGGAGGGTTTTGGGTTAATGGGTATTTGGGTAGCGGGTTTGAGTGGGATCCAACCAGAGATTTAGTCAAAATTCATTAAAATTGGAGAAAATGAAATAGATGGAATGAACAGTCCATTTCTACATGAAGAACGACACAAAGGAGCAGAAACGAACAATACAATTGAAATAAATATTGGCACCAAAATTGAGTTGAAACAACTAAAATGAGTTTATTCGAACTGGAACAAAAATACAGATCTCAAATTGAATACAAGAATACCAGGAATGGAAATTCAGTAGAAAAATACAGAAT
The DNA here is from genome assembly GCA_017893485.1 of Hemerocallis citrina. Lineage (NCBI taxonomy): Eukaryota > Viridiplantae > Streptophyta > Magnoliopsida > Asparagales > Asphodelaceae > Hemerocallis > Hemerocallis citrina. The sequence continues at coordinate 184,230,670 of CM030365.1, forward strand.
TGGGAAATAGGAGTTACAATAAGATCGCTTCATTGAACACTACATTCCTGCTGTGAATGACCTTATTATCCACAAAATCTCAAAGTCTGTAACCATACTGATCACCGCTGTAGCCAATGAATACACACATCCTGGACTTAGAATCCAGTTTCTTTCTTTTTTCTCTGATAATTAGTGAATATGAATACAACCATAAACTTTCAAATGTGAATAATTGACAGTCTTACCTGACCATAATTCTTGCGAAGTAGCCCTATCAAGTGCACTAGACGGGCAAACAGTTAATCAAGTACACAACTGCATCCACTGTAGCGGTCAAAAAATGGACCGGAAGACCCGCATGAAGTCTCATGCATCTCGCCCTTTCGAGTATTGTGTGTTTCATTCTTTCTGCTACACCATTCTCCTGTGGAGTCATAAGAATTGTCTTGATTCTTTTGATACGTTCTTTTGCCAGATAGTCAAAAACTTTTTGCTTCTGTACTTACCTCCATTGTCAGACTTTAATGCTTTCACTTTTCAACCTGTCTCATTCTCAACTATGGCCTTCCAAGCTTTGAATGCATCAAACACCTCTGATTTCTTGCGATTTGCTTGAACCCAAACTTTTCTTGTAGCATCATCAATGAATGTAACGAAGTATCTCTTACTACCATAAGAGTATTCCTGAATTGGACCACACACATCTGTATATACCAACTCTAGCTTCCCAAGCTTCTTCTCATGCCCACTATACTGAAATCTAAATGTCTTCTGTTTTCCCATCACACAATTCTCACATAAATCTATCTCAACCTTCTTAAGCCCCGGCAAAAGATCCCTAGAACAAAGTTTCTTAACACCCTTTTCACCAAGGTGCCACAGCCTGGCATGTCATAGAATCGAAGAGAAATTACCTACTGATGCTGTAGCAATGATATCACCTAAATCACCTCTTCTGAGTAAGTATAACGTGTCACCACGCTTTCCTTTTGCTACCAACCTAGCACCTGTAGTCACCTTCCATTCTCCATGCCCAAAAGTTGTTGTGAATCATTATTTGTCTAGTTTACTAGTTGAGATTAAGTTCTTCTTCAAACTTGGAATATATCTTGCATCATTCAAGACCAATTGCCCACCATTGCGAGCCTTCACTCTCACTGTGCCTTTACCTACAACTGGACATATTTGCCCATTGCCAACTGATACTGTACCAAAATCACCTATCCTGTAATCCTCAAAAACATCCCTCATGGGGGTACAATGATAAGAAGCACCTGAGTCAATACATCAATCATCTTGCATAATATTAAATCTAGCAAATAAACAAAATTCAACTACACGGGATTCAATACTTACCACATTGGCTACCTGTGAACCTGCTTGTGCATTCTTATACTCCTAGCATTGGTCTGTCCTATGTCCCGGCTTCTTGCGGTACCAACACTTACCATTGCGATGTCCAGTTTTTGACTTGGACCTGTGATTCCGGCTTTGCGACCTTTCTCTATTGTTACTACTACCCTGGTTATGAACTGACAACACGACATTACTAGGATATGACATCGAAGTCTCACCATGTCTCTTCCTCCTTGCATCCTCATTCATAATACTGCTAATAACATCCTTTAGTGTTTTCGTATCAGTCATGGTGCTTGTCACAGTCTGCTCTACTGTGCCGTAACTATCAAGAAGACTGGATAGCAACAACAACGATTGTGTCCTTTCCTCAAACTTCAAACCCGACGATTCCATCTGATTGTAAACCATACAAAAATTGTTGATGTGCTCTACAACCGAACCCCTTTCCGAAAACTTCAAGTTGACCAACTTCTTTAGGTGTAGGATCTGATTCGCTGCATTCAGTTTCTCAAACATATCTGTCAAGATCTCCATTGCCTCCTTCGCGGTCTTTCGACAATTGAATCTGTCCAAGTACTTTCTGATCCAAACTATTCCAAGCAGCCAATGCAACTGGATCGACCTTCGCCCCTTCTTGCTTCACGCCAAAAAATGGATCATCTAGATCCTTCGGTCGGAGATACACAATCATTTGGATCTTCCACATTGTGAAATCTATTCCATCGAACTCCTTGACTCTACTCTTGTCCCACATCATAATCAACAATACTAATCCGGTGCTCTGATACCACTTTGTTGAGTTTTAACTGCGGAATAACTCATCAACAAGATGCAAGAACAATAGAATCAAAATCAAGAGAACAAAGAACAACCAAAAGCAAACACACAAGAACACTCTGAGATTTTTTCGATGTTCACCCAATGCAATGACTACTTTCCCGCGCAGAGGCACTCCTACGATTTCCACTAGAAATATGAAGAACAAGTTTACAAAGCTCTCAAGAACTCACCACCAAGGTGTAGGGTTTCTCTCTATCTCCCTCTCTCTCAATGACGATAGTTAGATCTTTTTTTTTTTCACTTAACCCTAAAATCGTACACAATAAAATATATATAGGTTTACACAACTTCTAATCTTAGCCGCTCACCAACTAGGATCGCGACGGTCGACCGCAATACAGTGAAGGTCGGCTGGTTCATACCTTCGACTGTACAGGGTCTAACAGAGAGTGGGTCGGTCGACTGTCCGGTCGACCGGTTATTCCTTCAAGCCTGTAGGGTCCAACACAGAGAGAGACGGTCGACTGCACGGTCGACCGTACATTTTCTTGTACGTGTGCAGTCGACTGTCCAAGTGCGGTCGACCACAACTTGCCTGCTGCTGCTAGCTGCTTGTTCCATCTTCGACTCTTCTTCTCGCCTATCTTTTCTAACCCTATTATTGTGTATTTGGATCTACAAAGCCTAACAGTTTCTATGTATAGGGTGTTTCATTTGTGATGGGAGGGACCGTACACAGTCAAGTCCTTGAGATGTAGGATATCAATCAATGTTATTCAATTTAATTTAAGATGAGCGCTCCATTAGCATTTATTATTTTATAAAGTCTAATTTAAAGTGACTTTTTTTCTAGTGACTGGTAATTGATGAAGTCCCCAAATACTATTGTTGGGGAATTTGCTTTACATAGATATAAGATAAGATAAATTGAAGGCTACATCTATTATCCTGACATGCCTTTTCACATACTTTAGCATCCAAAATCGTGAAAAGTAAAAAATAGTAATATGTATAAAATAAATATAGTAAAGTAGGATTTCTTGCCGTCATCAAATGCTATAATATAGCAAAGTAAAATAAAATTTAATCGGACGAAATTTGAAGTTTCAAATTTCGTTCCGTGAATTTTTTTTATATATTTTATATTTTTTAGGGCTGAATTGAATTTTTTAATAATTTAAACTGGTATACGAAACTTGAAGCTTCATCGGAGCGAAAAAAGAAAAAATAAATTAAAACCCCAATGGACGAAACTTGAATTGTCGTCCGTAGCTTTTGGAACATTTCAAAAGCATCGTCTCGATTTTTTAGCAATTATTTTATCACTTTTTCCGTTAATTAAAAAAAAAATTAATTCCCCAACGGACAAAATTTGAAGTTTCGTTCATAGCTTTGAGAACATTTCAAAAGCATCGGACGAAACTCAGAGTTTTGTCCGGATTTTTTGGCCCTTTTTTTTTTCCTTTTTCCGTTAATTTATCCAATGTTTGGGGCTTTTTTGAGATTCATAAATTCCTCTAATTTCATCGGACGATACAATAATTATTTTTTTATTTCGGACGAAACTTGAAGTCGTCATGTATAATATGCATATTGCTATATTCTCTCTTATATATGCGAATTGGGCAAAATATACATAAATAGCAAACGATTGCAGGAATCCAAAAGATAAAATATGTATATTATGCTAATATAGCAAACGGACTGTGGATGTTCTTATAGCCACAATCAACCCTTTCATATTAAACTAAAACAACAATACCCAATAACTTCTTATATTTAAAGACGTACCATTTGCTAAACTTTTTTGGACTTGTTTAATTTATTTAATTTATGTGTGAATGATTGCTGATTAATATTTTTGATTAGTACTGATTGTTACATTATAACGAATCAGATGGGAGATTGGAAATGTTGCTGAACTAATCATATGCATAAGATTATACCACTGACTGACTTTTGGTTGTTTAATTTGTTTATAGTCACCACCATGCCATCTCATGAACAGAAAAAACTAGAATAATGGTGAGTAATTTATATGGCTACTATCATCAGTGGTATTAAAGGTCAATTTCATTCATTGGACCTTTTGTCTCATTTAGTCTCACAGTTGGTAATGATCATTCACTTTAGAGCATCCACAGTCTATCATTTATGCATAAAATGCATTTTATAGTAAACGACCAGCTGTAGTGGTTTGCTATTTCTGTATTTTATGCATAAATAGCGACAGTAGATTGATATAAATAAGAGTGAGTTTGAGAGAAATACATATTATACAGGACGCAACTTCACCTTCTGTCCCACGAAAAAAAATATTTTTTATTTCTCCGACGCAACTTCGTTTTCCGTCCGACGTCCTTTTTATTTAAAAAATGGAATTTAAAATGTGTTGCAATCTGGCCACTCCTTGGACGCAAAGTGATGTTCCGTCCAAGGAGGGGCCCACCCTTATTTTTAATACTTAGAAAATATTTTTAATTAATAAAAAAGTCATAAAAAATTCTTAAAAATCGTGGGACGCAAAGTGAAGTTTCGTCCCTTCAATTTTTTGTTTTTTTTTCCTTCCGACGCTAATTGAAGTTCCGTCTGAATTTTTTTATTATTAAATTGCTACAAAAAACCATTCGACGACTGTGCCAAACTGTCAAAATGTTGTATGTAAATATGGATTTATACATTTTCTAACAATCACGACTGTAGATGCTCTTATAAAGACTAATTATCTGCATTAGTGTCATCCACCCTCTAATAATTAACAATCAAAAATTCAAAATTTCTCAAACTAAAAATTACCATTTTATCTAAAAATTTAAACATTGTCAATCAACAATGCTATCTAAAAAATAATCACTATTTTATGTAATTCAAACTTTCCCAACATACCTCTTGTGATTCCTCACTCCCCGACTTCTCCTCCACGCACAACGATTCTACCTCACTCAATTTAAAAACCTGAAACACACAAAAACAGACAAACATCAATCTTTCCATCACTACATTACCTCAACACACTTCTATTTCAAAGTCAAGTTGCACAGCATTTCCGTCACTTGTGTTCAAATACAAACATACTTATCTATCTTAAAATTTTCAAAATTTTCAATATATCATTGTTTCATGCGAACCTCTCATATGCTATAAAGTGCGAGCAAACATACAATCACATAACACTGAATAAAATGAAAACTTATAGTTCTGACCTACAGAACAACATACTCCACCGCCAGATTCGTCACGTTCGACGAAACCCTAACCGTATAAAACCCATCATTCTCCATCACCCCATGCAACCAACAATCAAATTCCACTAAATCATCAAAACTATTACTCAAAATCAAACTTCCTTTAAAATCCCACCCTGAAAGCCTCCCTCTCCGCCGTCGTCAAGTTGTTCCTTGCAAACCTCAGCTTCATCAGTGACTACAACCACAATCACAATCAAAATCACAAAACTCTAAGCTTTAGAAAACAAAACAAAGAACTTGATCTGCTTTAAGATTCTGATCAATTTTTGTAAAATATTCAGGCCCAACATCAAGTAATCCAAAAATAATATTTTGGGCTTCCATAAGTATTGAACTTTTCTAGAACATGCTATTGGTTCGAGATTCATCATCATGTCCATAAACTTATATCAGTGTGGAAGGTTCATGAGGGAAGTAGGAAGATTTATGAATGAGGATTAATGAATGTATCTAGAGGTTTTCTCTTTGGCCTATATAAGGAGATGTCATTTGCTCATTCTAACAACACATTGTGAGAGAATTATTTTCATCCAAGTAGAGAGAAAAGAGTGTCCACTGAAAGTTGAGAGTGTTGAGTGTTATAGTAGCAAAACAATTATAAGAGAGAATATTTCCTTTAAGTGGCATTCTTGAAGTTGGATCTCTTTGTACCAATTATTTTCATAGTGAAAGTTCTTGTTGCACCATGGACATATGCACCTTGCCAAACCACATTATATTTGGTGTTCTCTATCTCTTACTCTTTTATTTTCTTGCATATTTCAATTTGTGCTTTGAGTTGGTATTTTCATTCTACTATTATCGTTCCTTTTTTTTTCCCAACAATTTTCACTTGACCGGATCGGTGGCGGGGGAGAAGGCGGAGGATTCAAAGATATGCTCGAGAGTGAAGGTGATGTGGTTCGATTCGGAGGAAGACGAAGAAGACGAAAGGGGTTAGGGTTGGGACGACGCTGATGCCTTTGAATTCATCGTTGTCGAAGATGAGTTCGTCGAGGAAAAGTAGGAGGAGAGAGAAAGGAGGAAGAAGGATATGAGAAGGGGCGGAGGACATCGGTGTAGAGATCGCCGAACTCGCCATCGCCGATGTCCATGGTTGTGATTTTTTTGGGGGGGATTAGGGTTTAGAGAGAGAGAAGGAGGGGGGATTTGGGGAGATGGACTATGAGTTGTGATTTTTGAATTGAGATTTAGTTAGGGTAGAGTAAGATTTTAGAATGTATGGCTGAGATGTATTGGGGGATTTAATATACAAAAGCGATATACGTAAGTTGTTTGTCTATAAATTACACAATTCCAACACTCCCATTATAATATTAGAGATTAGAGATTAGACATTACAATCATTGTTTTTTTTTTGATGAAAAACATTACAATCATTGTTAAAAGATCTCTTTTTAAGTCCAATATTTTTATTCCTTCCGGTGCTTCTTACTTTAACTAAAAGTCCTTTTTGACTTTTATTGGCATTTGAAGTCACATGTTTTATACTATTGCAACTAAAATATGAAGAATGGTTTCTTTGGCACGAATAATCATCAAACTATTTACTGCGATCTTTGGCTAAGCTCTTTCTGCTGTAATTTATTGATGATCTCGAGGACCTAGTCAAACCTGCTGGTAGTGATATCTTTCTTCTTTTGAAAGTGAGCTGAGTTCATGACATCAGATAGACAATACGCCAAATACCCCCCTTGCCCCTGGCTTTATCCATTCCTAGAGTTGAAATTAATTTCCTTTTAGCAAATCTACTGGCTCTTGTGTTTGGATTGTTCAAGTAATTTTGGAGAGTTTTGAGGGTGCCAATGCATCTTTTATATTACGCAGGTTATTTTATTGCCCATAATTTGGCTGCGTAGAATTTGTCACTAATGAGAGTGGGTTGGGATCCAGTCGTCAAATACTTGTAAAATTATATGTAATCATTATTGGAGCCTTCTGTTCCAGGACATCATTTGGATTGGAAAAGGCTTAGGTAGTGAGAAATGAGGAAGACATTAATTTTTCTTTTAGAGACTGTCCCTTGACATCAAGTACATTAGGTTCATCTAATCGAAAAGATATATAGACAGAAAAGATAATTTTTTTTGTGGACTGTAAATTGGTCTACAGCAATTGGAGTGTTCATGGATTTGAGGGATGAAGTGATAACTATCTCAGGTATATTGTTGTCTGAAGCTTCTCGCATGAGCATTGATAGTGAGTCCTCTATGTGATTTGTACAAGTACTAGATTTCTCCGTGGGCACGTGCCTACGGTACGTCTTTAGAACAATACAGCATATAAAAAGCCTTGTAAATAGTAAATCAATAATTATGCAGTTCAAGTTTGAATAGTATGATAATTATTAGTTGTAAATAAAAGTCCATATTTCAATTAGTATATGTGGAAAAATAATTATAAATTGGGGTATAAAAGTTTATGTTTCCATAAGTACTAAAGTACATATATATATAATGAGAGAGAGAGAGAGAAAGAAAGAGAGAAAAATAATTAAATAAATAAAGGAGTTGTTTTGGGAGAATTTGAATTTGAATTTTGGGGGGGAAATATGTTTTGTGAGGTTAGATCTAGGCCTTTGATTTTGGAGGAATTGAATGAGAGCCACTTGATAGCTTTGTGAGATTAGATCTAGGCCTTTGATTTTGGAAGAATTGAATGAGAGTCACTTGATAGCTTTCTTTGTGTTTTATTATATAGATGTTCATTAGTTTCTTAGATATAGACATTAATAAACATTTTGGATTTTTTGAGTGTGGTGTAAACAAGATCATAATTTCTAATTCGAACTAGATTTTAGAGTCTAGTTAGTAATCTCATTAGCCCGATGATAATAGTTTACTGGAAGCAAACCCGTTTATGCACATATAATAACCATTTTATCCATTCTATATAATCAATTGTGTGTGCTCATTTGGTCTATTCATCTTGAATTATGTATTGATTTAAAATTGTTAGATTTAGGGATAGAAAAGAATAGTTTATTATATTCTTGGATTGATTGATAACTGAGTACAATGTCTCATATATATAGGAGGGAAAGAAACACTAAACTGATACATTATTCTATATGTGACTAAACTAATATCTCTCATCTAAGAGCATCCACAGTCGTTTTCTATTTCTCCCATTTTCCCATATTATAGCAAACGGTGCGCTGCACTCGTTTGCTATATATGCCATTTTTCTCATTGCTCTCAAATCTGTTTCTCAAATTTGAGAAACGAAAGTAAGAATTCTCAAATATAGAAGACGGGGAATCATATACCGTCCGAATGATATAATAATTTTTTAATCGTATCAGACGGACGATCATATACCGTCTCTCCTATTTTATTAATTTTTTTTTTAAAGGTCGGACGGGGAATGATACCCCGGACGGGGTATCAAACCCCGTCTCTCCCTTTTTTTTTATTTGTTTTTTTTTTTAAAAATAAAACGAACGCTCAGGATTGAGCGATAGGAGAAAAAAAAAAAAGGTGGGACGGGGACACATACCCCGTCCGGGGTATGATTGTAACACCCCGCAAAATTGAAATTACAATTTTGCCCCTGGGTGTTACGCACGTATATTTTGTAATGTGTTTCACTACATATTTTGGATTCGTACTATTTATACATTTTCCGTATTGATTTCAGTTAACTAAAATATAATATTTCAATCCCTGGGATTTACGTGCTTTTTACGTGTTTTGATGCACGTGTTTCCACCACTACGTATAATATTTTCTATAGGTTTAAATTGTTTACTTTTATGTATTTAAATCTATTTTATAAAACGAAAATTTATTTTTCCCTTGTTTTGATTAAAATGCACTTTTCGACTTTCTGCACGTTTATTGCACGTACTTTCTACGTGCAGTGATTTCATCATGAAATACATAAAAATTAGTAAATATATTTTTCTTATATTGTTTTCGATCATATTTAATAATTTTTCATTGATAAAGTCGATTTTTCGCATTTTCATGTTTTACGTGCGATGCACGTGTTTTCGGTAAACGCATTTGTTTTTCAAAATAAATTTCGGAGCGTGTATAACACACGTAATTTTCAAATAATATAAATAGTAGTATATGTATATATATTAGTCGTGTATACATATGTATATATGTTATATAGTATAAGATGCTGATTTGGTAATGAAAGGTAGTATGGCATTTGGTGATTTAATTTGATATGGTGAGTGTGTAGAAGTTGGGGGCCCACGTTGAAAAAGACTTTGGCTGTATGGATTGTAATAGGATGGGATCAAATGGAAATGGGTATGGTATAGTGAAGGTGGGCCCACGGTTTAAATAAAGTATGCATGGATGTATAATAGGATTATGTGAAGAAGTTGAATTGTGATGGAGGAGCCCACAATGCAGATCAAAATTGTGTGCTGGATTAATTTTTGGGTGACCGGACTGTAATGGGAAGAGAGAGGTTGGAGAGTTAGAAAAGAGTTAAGGATTTAGAAAGGTGGTGAGTTAAAGAGGTGGAGGGTTATGAGAGTTAAGTTTTTTTTTAAGAAGTGGGAAGATAAAAAGATGTGAGTTTTAGGAGTTAAAAATATGAAGAGTTAGCAAATTAATTTTTGTAATTTATTAGGTGGGTAATTTTGCAAATTGGACCCTCTACAAACTCTATAAATAGCACCATATTTCTCATCATTCTTCACACCAAAAGCAAGTCAAGAAATAAGTAATAGAAAGAAAAGAGAAAGAAAAGAGTGTAAGAAAAAGAAAGAGAGTTATTGTGCTTGGAGGATCTCTTGCTTGGAGCATTTGCTAGGAGGAGAAGAGGACTAGGAGTTGCTAGGAGCAAGAAGGAGCTATTCATTTGTAGTTTTCAACCTTCAAACAAGAGGTGGGTTCTCATGCTTTCTAATTTAGAACTATGCATGCTAGTGATAATATATGAACATTTTGTTTTGATGTGTAGTTAAAATTTCATGTTAGTGTTACATGCTATTGCTATGATTAAACAAATAATAAGAATTTTTGACTAAAGAGCTAATGCCATAGATCATGTTAGAATACTTGTAAAATGTTATGCATGTTAAAAGTGTGTGGTTGTATGAGAAATTTGTTGAAAAATGTTGGGAATACATTCTTTTGCAAAAATATTTTTGTGAAGAATCTTGTTATGAATAGATAAAATTCATGTTAGTTTAAAGTGATGTTGTGATTAAGTAGAAAAAAAAAGAAGTCTACCATGCTAACTAAAGAAAGAGAATTACTTGATTGTTGTGAACCATGCTAATATGTTTGATTAGTCTTGTGTTTACAATAGTGTTAATATATGAGAATAACTTTGATGTGAAATTTACGAAGGGGAACTATTGTGTGCAAGAATAATTTTTTTATTTTTTTATAAAATATAATTTATGTCAAATTGAGATTTTAATCAAATAGACATGGATACTAGTTTTCATTTCTTTTGTAGGATTTAGTTCCTAAAGAAAAGTCAAAACAAATTGTTACTTTGTTACCTATTGTATACATGATTGCCTGGTGGAAAGGTGAAAGGAGGAAACCATATTCTTCATTAACCTGTTTCTGAGCAACAGAGGTTTAACTTACTGGAGATGCATATTTAATTACAATCTATCTATATGATGTGTATATTTCGTTTTGTATCTTAGTAAGAAAACAATTGTAACTTGGAAAAATTAGAGCCTGCAACAAAGTTTTCCACTACGTGAACATTTTACTGATTAACCCCAAAAGAAGCCTATGTGAATGTGCAAAAAAGCTATTGTTTATATTGAAGGTTGAAACCCTCGTTTTAGATTTATAGATCCAATATCAGTGTTTTCGTGAAATTATAAAGAGTTCTTTTAGGCGTCATTTACTTTTCTTCTTCTTTTTGTTGTTGTTGTTGTTGTTGTTGCAAAAGATGAAAAAAAAAAAAAAGAATTTCTTTAAATAAGTGAAAAATAGTATTTTTAAAATAATTGGAAATTTTATTAGTTACTATCTTTTTATTAGTTGCTATCTTTTTATTAGTTACTATCATGAAAAGGATTATTTCTAAAATTGTGAAAGAATTGATCTTTTAGAATGAACACATTTTATGGAAAAAGACACACTTTGTGGATAGTTGAACAAAAGAACATTTGTGTCTTTTTAAACAGAGATTACACATAGACTTGCTGGTTAGCGTAGTAAACTTGGGTTTGGTTGAGAATAGCCACGGGTTCAAAACTCCCTGGTGACTTATATTTTATTTTGGGGTTTTAAAATGATTTGGTAAATAGTTTCGAAAGTGGGTCAGTTTGGTAAAAACTTCCGTGGGAACTAGATCTGTAATTTTGATAGTGAGTAGGTCAATTTGGTAAATAGTTTCGAGAGTGGGTCAGTTTGGCAAAAACTTTCAAAAGTGTTTCATTTTGGGTAAATTTTAGTATTCATAAAACATAAATGAAGAATTTATTCTTAAAGATTGTTTTTGTGTAATTGATAAATTTTAACGAGGATTTGAGATAGGTAGAAAAATAAATGACTACAAAAGTATTAGTAAAAAGCATGACTTTTAATTTACAAAATAATGATTTAGGGTGAATTGAAATCTCTTTATTTCTAGAAATGCAATATGGTTGAGTTATGTGACTTTTGAGATCATGAAAGATTTTGTTGTGAATGAGTAAATCATGTTTAGTGCTAAAGATGAGACATTGAATCGTGTTGAAATGAGACATCGTATGAATTTGAAATTATGAATGAATTATTTATAATGAATAACTAGATCATGAATAGTGGCAAGACTATGAAATGATTACTTTGTGGATAAGTGTTAAGACAAGATTTGATTATTTTTGTGAATAAATTGAAAGATGAAATTATATAAGTTTAAGACATGTTTACTAAAGGGTATATGTACCCATGTTTTCTTGTACATGAAAGTTTATGATTTAGAGTTAGTAAAACCTCGGTACCGGCATTATTAAAAGAAAAGATTTGAGAAATGATTTGGAGAAATGGCCGTGGAGCTATCTCGTATTTGTTGATTAAGTCCGGTAGGAGGTAAAACTAATTCTATGAGTGGAAATTATTCATGTCTTGAACTTAAGAAAAATTTAGGCACATAAGTGAAGATGTAGTAAACTTAGGGAAACGTAAGTGGGGTGCTCTATATAGTCGTTGGTGGACTCCAAGACTATAGACCCAGTTGGTGGACTGAGGTTGTCCTGTGGGAGACGGATTATTATATTTTAGTCCGGGACTATGAGGACGGGTCTGCGGTGGACTCCGGGATCTTGAGTAGTCGGACGGATGGATTTTTGTGTTTACCGTCTCCAATGTATATATATATATACTGGGCTAGAGGGTCACATACGGGACGGTTCGTACGATGTGGAATCTGTTATAACAGCTGTTGGTGGACTCCAAGGCTGGGATTCACATTCGTGGAATAGTCTGAACTTTGTTTTGCTACCGGGTAGTTTTCATGGCGAGGGATCGAGCCCTTTATTGTGGAGAACGTAGGCGCTTGCCCTCGGACCTATGTAGTATGGGATGCATAGAATCCGAACAAGTGTGCATTAGTGTCATCCTAGTGTAGAATTGTGTGCATTAGGCATTAAGGCATGACATACACTTATATTTAGAATAATCACTTTTGACACTTTATATGTTCATTCAATCTTTTTTTGTGATTTGTTAAAGTATGAGATCGTTATACTATTCCCGGCATAGAGAGGATAGCCGTGTATAACATTTCGTCAGTTGTAAATAACTGACGTGCCCACAGATTGACATGCAGGTAAATGACCATTCATGGAGCTATGAAATGGATATGCTGATGCTGTTTGTTTTATTTTAAAGATGTTGTAAATGTTTTATTGTAAATTTCATTCTTCCGCTGTGTAAAACCAAGTTGTAATTGAACTCTGATGTATTGTGAATGAAAAGTTTTAAATTCCTTGTAAAATTGTACGAAGTGAAGTAAAGATCCTGTGAAATCTCGAATTTATCCTTATTTAAAATTCGGGGCGTTACAATGATGCCGGGTCCTGTCTTCAAGTTGAAGCCGGGTCCTGTCTTCTCGAAACGTGCGCCACGCGTCAGAACGAAGCCTTTGTAAATCCGCTGCCACGTCGGTTTGAAGCCCACGTGCCTCCTGGTGATGCGTGCCTGCTGCTTCCTTTAGTCCGAAAAGAAGAAACAGAGAGTCTGTTTCTCTCTCTCTGTTTCCTTCTCTCTCTCTTACTTGTATTCTTTTCTTCTTTTTGTTCGCTCGCCTTCTTTGTATTTTCTTCTTTATTTATAGGAGTAGGTCTAGTACGTCAATAGGATTTGGATGTATCATCATCTCACTTGTAGATTAGGATATATCTGCAAGCATATAAATCAGAATTTAATATTTAAATTTAAATTTAATTAGATAAACTTAAAATAACAGATTTTTTATCTTTTTGGCTTATCCAAATCCATGTAAATTTATTTTTTTTTTTCCTTTTACACCCTTATAACAATTAAAATTGTATTTTGCTCCTATTTTATTAATTTGTAACATATAAAATTTAACAAATCCTTAAAAATAATAAATCAAAAGTTTTTCTTTGTTTTATTGATTTTTATCAGAAATAATCACATTTTGCATTAAAAAACTTATTTCTTCATAAATAAATAATCAATTGAAATCTTAGAGAAACAAGACGACTTATAGACAATATAATTGAAAACAAGCACTTTTAATGGGTTATTGAATACAAATATTTGTATAAAAATTAGACACATCATGAATACCCCTAGTTACTAAGCAACTCAAAACATTGGAGTAGATTGACTTTATTTATTCCATTATTTGATTTTTTTTTTCTTTTCATTATCACTCTACTTACTTAAAGTATGTTTAGGACTAGATCAAAGGGGATAATCACAAGAAAAAGCATCACATTTTTCTTTTATGTATAATCACATAACTCTTACAATTTTGCAAAGAATTTTGAAATTGAATAATTCTAAAGTAAATAAGTATGCTTAATCTTGCTTTATAAGATATTGTCTATCCCAAAAAAAAAAAAAATTCAATGCTTTAACATAATAAAGAACTCAAAAGTGTAATGGTAAGCCTAATTGAAATCCCGTTTTGTTTTTTTTTTTCATTATCACTCTATTTACTTAAACCCTGTTTAGGACTAGATCAAAGGGGATAATCACAAGAAAAAACATCACATTTTTCTTTTATGTGTAATCACATGACTCTTACAATTTTGTAAGGAATTTTAAAGTTCAATAATTTTAAAGTAAATAAGTATGCTTAATCTTGCTTTATAAGATATTTTCTATCCCAAAAAAATTATTTCAATGCTTAGCAGAATAAAGAACTCAAAAGTGTAATGGTAAGCCTAATTGAAATCCCTTTTGTTTTGTTTTTCTTTTCAAATATATATAAAATAATAATAAAAATTTGTAACCCTTCCCCCAAACTTGAATATCACATTGTCCTCAATGGGAAAGAAAAAGGAAAAACAAAAAGAATGTAAAAAATTCAGAATTTCTCCCTTGATTCGTATTAAAAATTCTATACGCACGACGTTTATTGTTTCAGAGATATCTGGAGTTGTAGGTGTCCAAATGGCCTAATTCTTTTTGTTTTGGAAAGCTACGACAATTGCCTACAGTCTTTCTTTGAAACACTTTTCCAAATTATGACTTCATCCTGCTAAAAAACAGGCATCAATGTAGGTGTAGAAAACAGCTCCGCTCGGCGACTTCCAAACTCATGCAATCCTACGAAATAAAATCAAAATTTTAAATTTAAAATAAACTAAATAAAAAATAAAATCTAAATTCAGCAAAAGAAAGCATGGGTTGCCTCCTAAGAAGCGCTAAGTTTAAAGTCTTCAGTCAGATTTCTCCAATTTATCACTATTGTTTGGCCTTATCGATGTACAAGATTTCCTTGCAAACTTCTCCATCCATGTATGGATTCAACCGCTGTCTATTGACCTTGAATGTCCCTTTTTCTCATGATGAATTTCTATAGCTCCATATGGAAAAACTCGTGTGATAACAAATGGTCCCGTCCACCTAGATCTCAATTTTCTTGGAAAAAGTCTAAGTTTTGAATTGAATAACAACAACTTCTCCCCTTCCTTGAATTCTCTTCTCAAAATATGCTTATTATGCCATCGTTTAGTCTTTTCTTTATAGATGTTTTCATTTTCATAAGCATCATTGTGAAACTCGTCCATCTCATTTAGTTGCAACATTCTCTTTTCACCTGCATTTTTCATGTCAAAATTAAGTATCTTTATTGCCCAATAAGCACAATGCTCATGTTCCACCAGAAAGTGACATGCTTTCCCATACACCAATCTATATGGGGACATTCCAATTGGTGTTTTAAATGTCGTCCTATATGCCCACAATGCATCATCTAATTTTCTTGCCCAATCCGTTTGTGACATATTCAATGTTTTCTCGAGTATACGCTTCAACTCTCTATTTGAAACCTCCACTTGTCCACTTGTTTGAGGGTGATATGGTGTTGCCACATGATGAGTAACTCCATACTTAGCAAGTAAAGCATCAAATTGGTTGCAAGAATGTGTTCCTCCATCGTATAATTGTCCTTGGAGTCCAAATTGTGAAAAGATATTTTTTCTAATGAAGTTCACCACCACTCTTGCATCATTGGCTGGTAAGCCAGCAGTTTCCACCCACTTAGAGACATAATCTACATCAACCAAAATATATTTACTGAAAAATGAAGATGGAAAAGGACCCATAAAATCTATCCCCTAAACATCAAATAATTCAATCACTAAGATATTATTTAGGGGCATCTCATGTTTCCTAGAAATATTTCCCACCCTTTGACAATGATCACATAATTTAACAAAATTAAAAGCATCCTTAAAAATTGATGGCCAATAAAATCTTGATTGTAAAATTTTTGCTGCTATTTTTGCTCCACTAAAATGGCCACCAACTTCCAATGTGTGGCAATGTTTGAGTATGCTTTCTGTTTCCTCTTCAGATACACATCTCCTTATTACTTGATCTGCACAATGGCAAAATAAGAAAGGTTCCTCCCAAAAATAATATTTCAAGTCAGAGAAAAATTTCTTCTTTTGTTGATAAGTAATTTCAGGAGGTAGAATTTTTTATACCAAATAGTTAACTATATCGGCATACCATGGAGGAGTTTGTATCATAATTAAATACTCATCTGGAAATTCTACATTGATTGGTATAACCTGCAATTTTTTTTTTAATCTTTTGGCTCAATGCGAGATAAATGATCAGCCACCACATTTTCCACACCCTTCTTGTCCTTGATTTCCACATCGAACTCTTGTAAAAGTAAAATCCAATGAAGCAATCTTGGTTTGGCTTCCTTTTTTGCAAGTAAGTATTTGAAAACTGAATGATCCGTGTACACAACCACCTTTGAACCTATCAAATAAGATCAAAATTTGTCAAAAGCAAATACAACAGCTAATAATTCTTTTTCAGTAGTAGCATAATTAAGCTGTGCTTCTGTCAAAGTTCTACTTGCATAATAAATGGTATGAAAATTCTTATTTTTTCTTTGCCCTAAAACAGCCCCTATTTCCACATCACTAGCATCACACATTAATTCAAAAGGCAAATTCAATCTGGTGCAATAATTATAGGTGCTGAAATCAATTTCTTTTTCAATGTTTCAAAAACATGCAAGCAGTCATGAGAAAAATCAAAAGGTGTATCTTTATTCAAAAGATTGCAAAGAGGTTTAATGATTAAAGAAAAATCTTTTATAAATCGTCGATAAAATCCTACATGACCTAAGAAACTTCCCACTCCCTTGACATTAGTTGGTGGAGGTAGTTTTTCAATGACATGTATTTTAGCACGATCCACTTTAATTCCCTTAAAGGAAACTTTGTGGCCTAGCACAATCCCTTCTTCCACCATAAAGTGACATTTCTCTCAATTCAAAACCAGATTTGTTTCCTAGCAACGTTGCAAAATCAAAGCTAAGTTAGATAAACAATTATCAAATGAATAACCAAAAACTGAAAAATCATTCATTAAAATTTCAATAAACTTCTCAACCATATCCGAAAAAATTGACATCATGCAGCGTTGAAATGTGGTGGGGGCATTGCAAAGACCAAAATGCATCCTTCTATATGCAAAAGTTCCATATGAGCAAGTAAAGGTTGTCTTCTTTTGATCTTCTGGTGCTATGGCGATTTGATTGTATCCTGAATACCCATCAAGAAAACAATAGTATGAGTGGCCTGCAAGTCTTTCTAGCATTTTTTCAATGAAGGGTAGTGGAAAATGATTCTTTCTAGTTGCATTGTTTAGTCTTCGATAATCTATGCACACTCGCCATCCCGTGACTGTTCTTGTTGGTATTAGCTCATTATTATCATTCTTTACTACAGTTATTCCTTCTTTCTTTGGAACAACATGTATAGGACTTACCCATGCACTATCTGAAATTGGATAAATGATACCTGCATCTAAAAGCTTCAAGACCTCCTTATGCACCACTTCTTACTTTGATGGATTTAGTCTTCGTTGTGGCTGCACTATATGCTTAAAATCATCATCCATTAAAATTTTAGGCATGCATATTGAAGTACTAATCCCCTTTATATCAGAAATGTTCCATCCCAAGGCTGCTTTATGTTCTCTCAAAACTCTCAACAACTTCTTCTCTTCAAAATTATTCAAGAACCATTAATAATAATAGAAAAAGTAGAGTTTTTGCCTTAAAATGTGTACCTCAAACTAGATGGGAGTTGTTTAAGTTCGAGTTGTTTTGGTGAAGGGGAAATGAGTGGTGTATCTTCCAAAATTTTATCACATTCCAAGATCTCTTCATTTTCTGATTCAAGTTTTTTTGAAGTTGTTAAGCATTCTTCCAACGATAATTTAGCAATTTCATCCCAATTTGCCTCTCCCATGGCTTCGCTTACTTGAAAGCATGAATGAACTTCTTAGGGAAGCCTAATGGATTTAAATACATCAAAAGTCACTTACTCGTTGTCAACCCTTAGAATAAGTTTTCCTTGTTGCACATCAATCAATTTCCTCCCTGTGGCAAGAAAAGGTCTCCCCAAAATCAAAGGGATTTGTTCATCTTCCTCCATATCAAGCACAATAAAATCTGCAGAAAATATGAACTTGTCTACTTTCACCAAAACGTCTTCAATGATCTCTTTTGGGTATTTGATAAATCTGTCCGCCAATTGCAAGGAAATATTAGTAGGCTTTGCTTCTCCAATACCTAATTTCCTGAAAACAGAAAATGGCATAAGATTAATACTTACTCCTAAATCATATAGTGTAGCGCCCCGAATTTTCAATACGATATCTCAGAAATACGTGGCATAATTCCCAGTATCAACCTCAATTGTAATAGTAAATATAGCCAAAACATAGATAAAATTTTCAAACTTTATTTACATTAATTCATTACAAAAACGCATCAGAAAAAAAAAAACTTTAAATTACAATCTTTTCTTTTACAACACATTCTTTTACAATTTACATAAGCAATAACATCATTCTACCACATGCATCCAGATCCCAATGCTATAAGAACCTACCTATAAAATATGAGGCTAGAGATAACCCTAACTCCAGGGATCAGCCATAACGGTGTGAGTGACATCAAAAGAAAACAACGTAAATAAAACATAAGGCATAGAGCATAAGGCATAGAGTCATAAACAACATGTATCAACAGTAAGAATAAATGAAATAAGAAATAACAATAAAACATGAAATCATTTAGTGAAACTAGACTAAGTGTCAAGTGTGGAAAAACCGAAAACAACATGCATAAAACTAAGTCAAGAAAACATCAGTGCTATATGCTGACTCTCTAATGCATACTTGTCGGATTTTATGCATCACACAATACGTAGATCCGGTGCAAGCCCTTATCGTTCTCCACTTTATAGGGTTAAATTACTCGTTATGCAACTAATCCTACTACGGTGATAGAAATAAGGTCCAGAATACTCCGCGAATAGGCATCACAACCCTCAACGCACAAGCATCATGTAAGAATAGCTTAAAAACCGAAGGATCACCTCCCTACCGTGTACCCCGCGAATAGGCTTGCAAGGCCCTCGACGTGCAGATACACTAGGTACATTATGTGAATAGGCCCGCCGACCCTCAATACACGAATGCACCCTGCATGCTCCATGAATAGGCATGTAGACCTTCAACACGCGAACATACAAATGTCCTCTCGAGACAGAACAACACACAAGTCATGGAACGCATCCGTTGGACCCAAACCAAGAGAATATACTTACGTTTCCTAAGTTCCATAACATCTCCACTAGTTCATGTCCTTAAGTTGGTTATTATTAAAACACAAAAATCTCTCCTCCCTAGAGTTAGTGTATCCTGTAGGACTTAATTCCACAAAACAACCACAATGACCTCAACTGGTCAAAATCCACAAAATCTCATCTGCCGGTTCACAGGAATCCCACTCAACTCCTAGAGATTCACAACTCAACCATCAATACCAAATCTTTTAATAAAACTCATAATTCTATCATCAAAACGTTTATATAAAGGAAACTTCTTAAATCAACAAAAAATCCAATTTCATTTAATGTGCTCATAAAATTCCAGAATTTAAATAAAATATTAAATCCATTAAATAACTGGAAGTCATATTTTTGAAATCACAGAATACCACAAAATATCAATTACTTCAAAGAAAACATATATATGAGGTTATAGAAATACAAGTTTGAACAAAATACAACCCTTTGTAAAATACTGTAATCCGTAGCAAAACATCATTTAAAATAGTAGATTGATAATCCATAATCGAAGAAATAATCATTTAAAGAAACATCAGAAACTCAAGAAATCCATCATTCAGAACAATGACAGTCGACTATCGCAAATGGTCGGTCGACTGTCTTGCGAAAATCCGAAAACTCAAGAAAACCCATCAGCAGTGACAGTGACAGTCGACTGTCGAGAATAACTAGTTAAATGTCCTGCAAAAATCCAAAAACTCAATAAAACTCATCAGCCAGGGCAGTGACAGTCAACTGTCGAGAATAACCAGTCGACTGTCTATCCCTACGGACTGCAGTTTTGAAAGTTATGCATGTTTTACTGATACATCGATTTACTTTATAAAAATGCAAATTTTTAAAAACTAAATTCCTGAGATAGTTGGATATAACTTGTATAACATATAGGAGTTTATAAAACACATCAAAACATATCAGGATCTCAAAAGAGTAAATCTTTCGCAAAATTCTTCAAAATCAGTAAAAGTGTATATATGTGCATTTGTGCATCTGTTAAGCATCAAGATTCACCACATAGGAGTAGTCTAATGTTCAAAACCATCTCAGTGCCAAAACAATTGAAATCCAATCAAAACCCCATCGAAATTCACAAAAAATCTTGAAAACAGTAGATTATAAATGTGAATGTGTATATATGTGTTTATGTAATTGTGGGTGTGTATACATCAGGGAAAAAAACATTAAGTAAACATCTTATATAAGAATTATATTGTTTAATCCCATCTCAGTATCCAAACAAACCAAATTTAATTTGAAAACTCTACAAAAATCACTAACCCACTTTCGGCCTGCACACAAACAGACCCGAAACACACCCCCTTCTTTAAAACTTAATTCTTTTAGTTCAAAAACCCTTCTACAACTTGCTATATACATACCCCTACTGATGATACTAGTTACTCTTGAACATATGCACTCACAACATGCAAATAATCAAGTTTTATCCATCGAAATGTCAAGAACAAAACAACATATGCATACACACAATAAAGTTCCTCTTTAATCAAATTTTGTTTACCTTTATGCAATATCATCATACAACTTAATATATACATTCAAATCAGCAATAATATGATTGAAAACATCATACTCATGATTTCTATTAGGTTCTTTAACAATCTCAAGTCATCAAATTAAGGTTTCAATCATCAATAATATAGTTTCATGAAAAGATTCAATTTTTATTCATCCACTTATCAACAATTCATTATATCTTCATCCAATCCCTAATATATTTTCTAATAGAAAAATCATCACATACAACATGCATAGATTAAAAGAAAATAAACATATATCACTCACCTTATTGAAGAATCAACCGAAGAAAAATAAAGAGAATAAGAAAATCCTTCCTTTCACAAGAAAACCAAGATCCTCGTTTTAAAACTCCAAGAAAATAATAATAAAGACATCTTTTGTGTTGTGCAGCAAAGAGACGGCTGCACCCCACCTTAAATAGGCCTGAAAATAGGGTTTTAGGGTTTGTGAATAGATTTGCAAAATACCTCTTTTGAATATATCTTTACATATATAAATCCTTATACTTGGAAGTTAAATAAAACCAACTTAAATGAAATTTTAAAACAGGAATAATCCCTATATTATCAGCCGGCACTGTTTTGAAAACCCAGAAAAACGAAATTGCATTTTTGTCCTCTAAGTGGCAATTTTGCAAAAAGATCCCTCTTTATCAAAACTTGTGAAATAAACCAAATTTATTAAAACAAAAAGTAAACCATTTACCTCTGAATTGACTGGGCATCATTCCCAGCCCAAAAATCCAAAAACTGGAGTTTTTATTCCAAGCGGTAATTTTGCACAAAAGTTCATCTTTTTTTGTAATATTTGCAAATAGGTAAAATAATTATCAAAAAAATACAAAAAATTCACAAATAATATCTAATGATAATTAATGGGTTTTTTCCAAAATATTTTTGAATTTGGAACTTTCCAAGAAAACATTTGCACGTGTTTTGCACGTGTAAAAAGGTAATTTTTAGAAAAATATTTATTAAATCACCAAAAATCATTTTAATTTATTTATTAATCTTAAAATCATTATTTAAAAATCTGGGGTATTACACATAGTGCTTTATGAAAAGAAGAATATCCAATAGTGCAAGGAATTGTAAAACTCTCAGGATCTTTAAGTTTAGGTGGCAGCTTCTTTTGTAAAATTGTACTAATTTCTTTTGTTAACATCACCATCTCATGCTTTTCTAGATTACTCTTGTTTGATAAAATATCCTTCGAAAAATTAGCATATTTAGGCATTTTTTCTAAAGCTTCAATAAGAGGAATGTTAATATGAAATTGCTTGAAAATATTTAAAAATTTTGAAAACTTATTATCAAGCTTATTCTCTTTAAGTCTTTGTGAAAAAGGAATAAGTTGATCATAAGGAGAATTTGGATAAGTGTTAGTATTAAACTCCCCTGAAATTGTTTGGCTTGAACCTCCTTTGTGTTGTGTTTGTTCCTCCACACTTTGCTCATTCTCACTTTGCTTTTCAATCACATTTTGTTCAACATTTTTTATTTGTGGCTGCTCAATTGTTGTCCCACTTCTAGGTGTTATTGCTTTAACATGCTCCTTGAGATTGGCCACTGTGTTACTAGGTAATGTTCCTACCGTTCTTTCTGTAAGAATATTTGAAATTTGACCAATTTAAGCCTCAAGATTGTGAATTGAAGCCGTATTATTTTGTATTGCCAAATCTGTCTTCTGCATGTATTGCATGAACATATCTTCAAGTGTCTGCTTCTTTTCTTGTTGTTGAAAATTTTGTTGTGGTCTAGCTCCTCCTTGATTATTGTTCCAAGAAAAATTGGGATGATTTCTCCATCCTAGATTGTATGTGTTTGCATAAGGGTTGTTTTGCCTACGAAAATTTGACACAAGATTTACTTGTTCGGTATTTGATGGAGCAAAAGGGTTTCCCACTTGGCAATCTGCACTTGAATAATTTCTTGCACAAAGATCACAAATCATATTAGTTTGAATGACATTAACATTTATATTACCTATTTGTTTAGACAAAATATCAATTTTTACAGTTAAAGTAGAAATATGATCAAGTTCAAAAACTCCCGCCACTTTTCTTGACATTATTCTTTTTGAAGACCACTGATAATTATTAGATGTCATTTTCTCTAAAAGTTCATAGGCTGCTTCATGAGTTTTGCTCATTAGTGCACCTCTAGCTACTGCATCTACCGTGGATCGATTTGTAGCTCCCAAACCGTTATAGAATGTTTGCACTTGTAGCCACTTTGGAAGTTCATGATGAGGACACTTTCTCAATAGTTCTTTGTATCTCTCTCATGCATCATATAATGACTCAGTCTCGAATTGAGTGAATGTGGTGATGTCATTTCTTAACTTTGCTGTTTTTACTGGGGAAAATACTTTGCCATAAATTTTTGTGCTAAGCCCTCCCAAGTTGTAATGACTCCTGGCAGTAAAGAATTCAACCAAGCCTTTGCCTTATCTCTGAGTTAGAAAGGAAAGAGTCTCAGTCGGACAGCATCATTGGAAACTCCATTGTGGTTGAAGGTATCACATATTTCGAGAAAGTTTGTAATGTGAACATTTGGATCATCAAGTGCTAGTCCTCCAAATTGAACTGTCTGTTGAATCATCTGAATAATTACTGGTTTAATTTCAAAATTGTTTGCTTCAATTGCAGGCCTTTGGATGCTTGATATTGTTCCATTGACTGAGGGCATTACATAATCCCTAAAATCTTTGTTCTCCTCTTCGTTCTCCATGGATAAAGAGGATGTGGTGTTTTCTTTTTTCTTCTTTCTAATCTGATGTAAAGTTCTCTCAATCTCTGGGTCAAAAAATGTAGGCTCCAATGGGTTAGATCTGGGCATACACTCCTAAGTCCTGAAAAACTAAATAAAGAAAAATGAATCAAAAGAGAATAAAGAGGTAAAATAACAATTAAATCTAAAATAAAAATAAAAATCCAAACTAGTAACAGTCTTGCAGTTTTCAATATCAATAAAAGAAATAATTAGTCCCCGGCAACGGCACCAAAAACTTGATGTGAATTTTTTTGCAAGTGTAAAAAATTGCAACAGGTAGTATAGTTAAGTGAAAAGAGTGTCGAACCCACAAGGACTAATTATTTTATCGAGTACCGAAATTAATAGTTTAACTACTATTTGGAAAATCAAAATTCAATAAAGAAAACAATTAAATTAAATTAAATTTATCTAAATAACTAACTAAATTAATTCAAAGGGGCAAAATCTGGAATTTTGTGGTTTATTAATTACAAAACTAATTCTAGGGCTTTTGATTTCACATAGTTTAACAAACACAATTTATAACTCCATGTGAATAAAAAGATTATTTTTCCAAGTTGTAGACTAAAATTTCCAAATTATTCAATATTCTCTCTCAAGTAATATCAAAAATATTCTCAACTAATTATTTGTCATAGTTCATCCACAAATTACTAATTGAAAATTCATTAAGATCTATGGATTTCTTAACGGTCACATCAACAGCGGTTCGCTCTTGTAACAGTGTTTAATTTTATAAATTCAAAACCACAAATTACCAGTTCGGTCTCTCCATGATTTAATAGATCATACAAAAGTTGGTCAACCAATTGTAAGCATTAAGAACAAAAATCAAACACAAAACCATGAAAAAATAGAAAAATAATATGGAATTTAAATTTTGTGTTCTCAAAACTAGGCTACATCAAAGCTCTAGAAAATTAAATTTAGTTCATAATAAAATTACAACTAACAAATACTGTCTTGGTTGCATTAATAAAATTAGAAGAATCAAAAAGATACAGAAAGACTGTTTTTGTAAAAGAAAAATTGCAAACCGAACACCTTGAAATCAGTGCCCAAACAGTGCTTCTGTTTCTTTCTCCTACCTCGAACTGTGCTCCAGCACACAGTCAGCGCCACGTCACGCACCAGGCCCATGCCCCTATTTGCTGATGACGTCACGCTCGCCAACCTTCTCTGCTGTTCTCAGACCGCGAGCAGCCAGTCAGACCCACATCATGTCAGCGCAGCCTGGCCTCTGTTTCGTCGCTGAGCACTGCTGACATCAGTGTGCCACGTCAGCGCCTTCTCTTCCTCTCATTGTTTCTATCCCATTCTGCATTGCCTCACATCCCGTCTTCCTCTCTCTTGCTCGTCATGAACATCGTGCCCACAAAGACAGCTCCTCTGTCTATATATATATATATATATATATATATATATAATAAATTACAAAGAAAGCTATCAAGTGGCTCTCCTTCAATCTCTCCTAAAATCAATGGCCCAGATCTAACCTCAGAAAACATATTTTTCCGCTCAAAATTTCAAACCCAAAATTTCAAACAAAAAAAACAAAACACACTCTCTCTCTCTCTCTCTCAACTCACAAACACCCTCCTTCTATACCGCTTCTCTCTCAGAACCCCAACTCAGAAAACCCAGCCGTCGTCTTCTTCCTCCATTTCCCCCAAAACCGAAATCGAGATCATAAGCAAAATCGAAATCGAAGAAGATGAGGAAGTTCGATCCATGGCCAGTGTTCTTGAAGAGGGAGTGGGTCCGCAACTGGACATTCATCGCCGGATTCGCCATCACCGGCGCCCTCATCACCAAGTTCACTGCCAGGCTCATCGGTAATAAAAGAACCCCAAAACACCCCAACGGCTAGCACAGGAAGGTAATATCTCTCCTCGATGGGAAGGTTCGACAATTCTCTCATGCCATATAGTCCAAATGACTGCAAGTACTGCACAATCCCAAGAACAATATATTAAGGTTCATCTAGCTATAATGGATTTGAATAGGTTCGTTCAGTTAATTAATCGGCCTGGATTTGATGAAATAGTTTTACTTGATTAGTTTTTTAGAAAATACTGCAAATACTTAAGATTTTGTTCAAATTGAATTTTGGTAAATTAAATGATTAATAAACTATCTTTTAAATGATAGTAGTTTTCTTTTTCTTCCTAATTTCATCTTTATCCTCTCAATTCATGCAGCCAAGCTGATTGACCAGGGGATAGCATATGTGCTTATGATTTTAGCTCTTATTATGACATTTCTCATCCACTGATACAAGGTGTTCGTAGATCATATTGTGGCCTCTTTCATCTTCAAGATTGAAGTATCGAACTCCTGATTGCAATTGTAATATCACCATCAAATAATTAAGGGTCATTAATGTTTGTATCGAAATCGAAGAAGATGAGGAAGTTCGATCCATGGCCAGTGTTTTTCAAGAGGGAGTGGGCCCGCAACTGGCCGTTCATCACCGGATTCGCCATCACCGGCGCCTTCATCACCAAGTTTATTACCAGACTCACCGGTAACAAAAGAACCCCAAAATACCCCCGTTTTTTAACTTCAAAGATCGCATCTTTTTTGCATTTGAGTCGAACCTATGTATTTGTTTGTTTTTGCAGA
This sequence comes from Hemerocallis citrina, assembly GCA_017893485.1. Taxonomy (NCBI): domain Eukaryota; kingdom Viridiplantae; phylum Streptophyta; class Magnoliopsida; order Asparagales; family Asphodelaceae; genus Hemerocallis; species Hemerocallis citrina. The sequence goes on from CM030365.1 coordinate 184,257,267, forward strand.
GGAGGATGCCAAGAACTCCCGCTTCGTTCAAGAGCACAACAGGAGGTACGGGAATGTTTCATTGCTTTAAGATTAGGATTTTGTGGATGTAGATATACGGGGAGATCAAGATAGATCTTCATATGGGTTTTGTTCATGTGTAAAATGTTTAAGATGGAGCGATGTTAGTAGGATAATACTGAAACCTTTTCCACTTGCTTGCGAGTATCTGTATGCACTGATTTTCATTTTATTTAATCCAATTTATTTTCTCGATGCTTAGTTCTTAATGCAATTTGGTTTCCTGTTGAGCTTTAGTGTATTTGTGTTCTCATTCCGTCCTTTTGATTGAGTGGAGCTAGAGTTTATTAGATGGAATGAAATATGACAATTTGATGTATTTGTGTTTGCTCAATATGACCTTTTGTTTATTTTAGAGCTCTAATTTAACCTTAAACCATATTTAATGATACTATTATTATTGTCTTGTGTATGCACTATTTTACTACTAACTGAAGGCTATTCGATTAAGTAGATATGTGGAAACTCTTAATCTCCACTACTGAGCATGTGTACTAAAATGATGGAATAACCTTGCTTAAGGGACATATTTTTCGATACTTAAAACATTTTTGACTTGCCGAGTGATATATAATCTTTTTTTCAGGGAAGTGAGTGTGAGTATCGTCATTGTGAGAATGCAATACTCAACCCGAGAAATTGCTGGTATTGGTTGAACCGCAACTGTCGCAATCCAAGCTGTGCATTTCAGCATCCTCAATCCATGTTTTTTTGGGGGGAGTATTGACAACAAAGCATTCAACTTATATCTGCCATCTTTGCGTCAGGTCTTCTGTAGGTATGCTCATGTTTGGTTTGGGCTCCTCAATCCAGGCATCAATGACTAGCAGGTACTGCATATCACATACTTTACTATGTAAAATATGTAGGACAAAAAAAATTGGTTGTAGTGTTAATGACTGTTTATAAATTGCTAAACTTTAACTGTTAAACTTTTACATGCATCTTGGCTATCTCATACTTTACTATTTAGTGTTATTGACTGTTTATAAATTGCTAAACTTTAACTGTTAAACTTTTACATGCATCTTGGCTGGAAAGTTTTACTTGAAAAGAAAAGGTGAAAATTTAAAGGGATTTATATATTTAATGAATCTTGGCCAAGTTCAACAGTTAATTTAGAGGGGTGATTTGTTCATGCTCAACACGAGTTTTCATCTCCATTTTTCAAACTCGATTATCTATTTCTTTTCTTTTCCAAGTGAGGCTCGGTGTTTTACAATGTTAATACGATTGCTTCTACACGGAGGCTCACTGGAAAAAAAGAAAGGGAAAAAATAAATACTCGGTATTGACAATAATGAAGATCCTAAAGTGCGAAGGGGTATACAAATTTAAGGCGTTGAAATGCTGATAAAAGATAGGTAGCAAAGTGCAATATTAGTGCAACATCTAATTCAATCTGGAACTACAACAATCGGATTTAGAAAGTTAAGATGGATTATTGTTTGAAATATAATGTTGATTGTAGTTGGCTAACAGAACAAACCATGGACCAGTTAGGTACAACATATTACCTCTTCCAAGTATAAAAAAAATGTAAAACGTAATAAAATCCCTTTAGATATAATGCATACTTTGTAATTCGTAATCCGAATTTTGAAGTCTGAATATATTTTATTATTGGAACTGATGTCAAACAATGGTTCTAATGGTATCCTGACTTTGTATGATTCCAATGTTTTCAGTTGTTCTGGGGTTTGTAACCTAACTGTTTACTTTAGATTATAATTTGTGAGTTCACGGAAATTTGGATTTCTTATAAATTGTTTTCCAGGTTATGTTACAAGACAAAGGCTTTTGAATGTAATGTCAAATCTGCATCTTGGAGTTCGGATGGAGAAGCACAACATTTTAATAAGTTTAAGAAAGTGGTCGCAGTGTCTGAAAGTGCCTTGGCGGAGAAGGGTAGATTTGGTTAAGTCATCTTATTCAACTGAGGCATTCACTTTTGATCAGAATTTTGTGGGAACTTCTTCGACTGTTGAACAAGGGAAAGCCGGGGCGTTGCTATTTGAACCTTGGAGGTCCAGATACCCTTCAGGATGTCAAGCCATTTCTATTCAATTGGTTTGCAGATCCGGTATGTAGTTTTTCTCGACCTTAGTAAATCCCATATGTGCAACTTTATATTTGAAAGATATTATACTGAGTGTATATGGCTATGTATATATATATATATATATGATGTATAATAAACATCTGAGATTTAAAATCAAATATAATGAGGAAGAAGTAAATATCTCTCATGGAGATAGGAGATAAAAAATCTAAGAAAAAATATATCTGATGGAGAGAACATAGAAAACCATGTGAACAGATAAATGGATATTTTTGACATTTATCATTGATTTAATACTAGGTTTGCCCATGGACACGTGCCTATGACACGTTTTCTTCAACGATGCAGCATATGAAAAGTAACGTGAAGGTTGGGAACCAAAACTAGATATGCTGCATCGTTCACGAAAACATGTCGTAGGCACGTGTCCACGGCCAAAGCTACATGATTGCTTTAAATAATTTGCAGAAGTCTTTTAGATATGGAGTTGGAACCATAACCAACTCCATTTTGATGGAAAATGGCTTTTAGATGATGATATGGAAAGTGTCCACACAAAGTAACATGAAGGTTATCTCTGTTTAGGTATATAATTTTTTTTATTACTATGAAATGAGAATGTTGGTATGGATATATGGTGATGTGCCTACTCCCTAATATAAAACACCATATGGTGTAGTTGTAAAAAGTTCGCGAAAGTTTCTTAAGGATAAATTGAGGGAAGTTTATTTGAGACGGTTTTTGAAATGTTCAATACTGTTTATTAGATGAGCTACTCATAGAAATGATGATCCTAATTGTGTGCTTATTTGGAGTGATTAAGGAGGCATCACTATTACGTTCCGTTCACCGTAGATAATTGAGGCATCGATAATTATGTTCACCTCGATGATGTAATTACTTTTATGTTCCTTAACTCTTAGTACTACTGTTCATGGGTATGCAGGCTTCTTGCCAGAAGAATGGGATATTTTACACCCTATGTAGGTATTCTGCTACCTTGATTTATGCATTTGTTGGTGATTTTTGTTCAGAAAGAGGTGGATGCTATATGTTATTAGGACACAACTTGCGTAACTAAATATGTATTTACTCGAAGTTAGCTTCATGATCATTCGAACAGTTTTTTTCAAATAATTTTTTTATTTTAATTATATTTATTTTCTAATTTAGAACCTTAGATTTTTTAAATCTCAAAATCCGACATTTAGAACCTTAGATTTTTAACCAAGCTGTCTATCAAATTTCCTCTTTGATTATATGTGTATCCCATAATGGAAAATTACTCCAGTCACTAGCTTTCAACGTATCTGTTAATCAACCTCACCACCACGGTTGATTTTGATAAAAATAATTATCAGAAAGTGATCCTGGTTATGCATTTATTAGGCAGCTTTCTGATTATAATGTATCTGTAACAGCTTCTTTTGCTAATTATTGAATTTATAAATTGATCCTTTTGTATATTGTATGGACCTTGATGTCCAATCTTCTGAGCAGATTGTTGAAGTGAATACTGTTATGAAATTTGGTCAACCATACATCTCTTTTGTACTTGATAGAAAGCGAATGAAAATGCTGAATATAGAATCTTTTGATTCCATTAAGCACTCAATCTTGAACCATCCAAAAATCAAATTAAAACCAGAGGTAGGTCTACTCTGCTGAGCCTTTTTTCCTCAACTTTATTCTCCATGTAAAGGACAACCTCATATTTAATTATTTTTTGTAGCATATTTCAATCCGGAACAATGGTAACTTGAGAATTGCCCCTCCTATGCCACAACGAAATAGACTTCGGTTTGATCTACACAGTTTAGAGTCCATACTTCCTAAGGTCATAGTGAAGGTATGACATATGGATATTGTTGGATCCTGTAGGCAAGACAACAAACACTAGAGGGGGGGTGAATAGTGTTTAATAAAAACTGCGAAAATTTTTCTCGGTGCAGTCGACTGAGTTATGAACCAGTCGACTGATATGTCCAAAATAATTGAAAACAATAACTCTGTGCAGTCGACTGATGAATGAGACAGACGACTGAAAGCACAATGAAACTACAACTACAAACGGCACTGACCATTCGACTGATAGTGCAAGGAGTCGACTGTCCAGAAGCTTTTTGCAGAACTTAAATAAACAAGAGTGAATGCAAACACAAGACAATCAATCACAGAGTACACAAGATATATCCTGGTTCGGTCCTCCCGACCTACATCCAGTCCCCAAGCAACCCACTTGAGATTTCCACTATTCTTGAAAAAGATTACAAGAATACCCTACGGCGTTACGACAACAACCTTGTCTAACCCGTAGTCCTTTCTCTCACCCAGAGAAAGCAGACCCACTCTACAACCAAGAGTGAAACAAAACCGACTCTACAACCTAGAGTCAAAAACACTCTCCAACCGAGAGCAAGAGTACAAGGAATACTTTACAGTCAACCTATAGCCTTGTTGGTGTATGTGTTGATGCACGTGGCTAAAAGAACAGGTCGACTTCTATACTCAGTCCAGAGCGAATTCAATGCTATACTGGACTGAATGTAGAGAACCAAAATGTATGAACTTGAAAGCTTTGTTTCTCACAAAAAATATCACTTAGAATGTTTTTCAAGAGTGCTCGGATTTCAAAGTAAAATTCTGTTTTTCTTTTCAGTGGGATCTGAACTCTACTTAAAGAGTTTGATCTCCTGAACGTTGGGAAACAGTTACTCCAACTGTCAACCAACGGATCTAAGCTTTTGAGTTTGAAAAAATTCGATTTTGAAAAACAGAAAACGGTCAAAAGCTCTCGAACAGTCGACTGAGTTGCCATATGAGTCGACTGATCAGAGTTTGAATAATTTTAAACAGTTTTGTACTATCAGTCGACTGGCAGAAGTTTAAGTCGACTGGTACTCAAGAGTTAAAATTCTTCAAACTGTTTTGACTCTTTTTGGGGGTTTTTTAAGAGACACACATTAAGAATTTTTGAGTGTGTGTGTGAGACAAGGCTTTACATCAGACTAAGACTCAACAAAAAGTAAGATACAATTGTTTTTACAAGACATTATAATTTGACACAATTGAGCTAAGGTCTTGAGTCTTGAGTCTTGTCTTGAGTGAAATCTTGGATCTTGTCTGATTGAAGTCTTCATCTGTATCCTTTTGAGCTTGTTCATTTGTTCAGCTAGAATTGTCTTTGGTATGTACACTGTAATGTTAGCTGTATAACATAGACACATGTTGCACTATGTTGTGATCATCAAAATCAAGAATCAACATTCTCCCCCTTTTTGATGATGACAACATAATAGCTGATAATAAAAGATAATATACAAGCATAGTGAAGACATGCTCCCCCTTATAAAAACACAAAATGCATTGTCTTAAGAAAAAAATAACATGTATCAGTCGACTTATATAGAATATCAGGCGACTGACCAGAAAACCATACTTTAGAAAAATCATAACGCAAAGAGTAGCATCAGTCGACCGAGATGCCTGGTGGGCAGTCGACTGACCAGAGAGTTAGTCCAATACCCAGTCATAATAAGCAATATAAAACAATATAACCATAACACAGATAATAAGCAATATAAAACAATATAACAAAGAGTAGCATCAGTCGACCGAGATGCCTGGTGGGCAGTCGACTGACCAGAGAGTTAGTCCAATACCCAGTCATAATAAGCAATATAAAACAATATAACCATAACACAGATAATAAGCAATATAAAACAATATAACCATAACACAGATATATCTCTCCCCCTTTGGAATCATCAAAAAGCACAAAGTAACAAGCTTTTGCATTAAAAAGAAACTTAAGATAAAGTCTACAAAAAGAAATGCATTAAGAAAGAAAAGTACATAATAGAAAAAAATAAAAAAAATCTTCAATCTTCTTCATCGGAGTCTTCATCGTCATCTTGAGAAGGAGGATGAAACTGAGAGCTGAAGAGATGAGTGAGGTTGTCAAGCTTAGAGTCAATGTGGTCTAGCTTGGAATCGAGGTTATGGAGTTGGGTATCTACAGTGGCTGAATGTTTCATTAGGTAGGAAACACAGTCATATAGGGTACGAGGGTCATCATAATTTGCTTGAAGAAGTGGATCAGAAGAGGTAGAAGGTCTAGAGGGTCTAGAAGTAGAACCTAACAGAGCTTGAGAAGGAGGAGGAGACCTAGGGGGTGATCGAGTAGGAGCATCAAGGAGTTTCATACGTGCCAAACTAGCACGATCGAAACACTCATAACGAGTAACAACATTTGTCTCCGAATCGAGATCAACATCAAAAGCTATAAAGACTCTAGTAAGAAGACCTCCAAAAGGTAGAAAGTGAGTGTGGTCTTGATTAAGTTTAAAAAAGATAACTTGACCCCAATTAACAGCAATTTTACCAAAAATTGCATAAATAGCTTTTTGTAATTCTATAGAATATTGGTCATAACTACCCTTTTTAGGAAGGATGTTATAGGCTAATATTCTACCTACAAGCTTAGTAATTGGTTTGATATTTTTGCTTGTCATTGGAGGGCCATGATTAGGTAAGAAAATTCTAGATAAAATAGAAGCATTATCTAAAAGAATTTCATCAAGAGGTAATCCCACATCATCAATACCCAACATCTCATTAATCCTAGTCGGTGTGAGTGTCATTTTAACATTCTTCACAGATGAACGGATTAAAACATCCCCATCTGGTTTTTGCACAACTCTCATATTTGTGTAAAACAAATAGATGAGTTGGGGATAGTAATTAGGTTGGTTTGATAATGAAAGAAAATCATAAAGACTACAATTTTGAAACAGTGGAATGAGATTAAAACGATCTAGGTCATTGAAATTTACAAATCTTCCAGGGAAGATTGTAATGGTACAAAAAAGATACCAACGATTAATAAGATCGGGACTCAAGAGATATTGAGTGTAGTCTTGGGAAGAAGAACTACCCTCATGAGATCGTTTAGATCGTTTGGGTGCCATGAAAAGAGAAGTGAAAGGATTTTACCTAAGAAAAAGAGAGATTCGATCAGGGGCAAGCACAAGCAGCATTGAGAGAGTAGATCACCTTCTTCTCCAAAAGCTAGGGTTTTGAAATTGGGGGTAAAAGCTTGAGATCGGTAAGGGGTTAAAACGGCTGGTAAAGGGGGTTTTAATAGCGAATAAACGGCTGAGATCAAAGAGAAATGAAATTGACGGTAGAGATTAGAGATCACGGGTGAAAAGAGAGGTGAAATCCATCTCAAAAGACGCGATGAATAGTCGCTGAAGACAATTGAGCTCGCGACAGTCGACTGGTAGGGAGATCAGTCGACTGAGTCGAGAAGAAAATAAATATTTTATGTCTACTAATCAGTCGACTGGTATAGGAACCAGGCGATTGGTCTGATACAAAAATTGATTTGTTTAAAAACCAGTATAGTCGACTTATTCAAGAGTACAGTCGACTTAACAGAAATAATTTTCAGCAAATATCAATAAAATCACAAATTCCAAGTTCTCTTCTTAAATTAATGAAAGTATCTTCTTTAAGGGGTTTGGTAAATATATCTGCTACTTGTTTATCAGTAGAGATAAAGTCTAAAGATATATCTCCTTTTAAAACATGATCATGTAGAAAATGATGTCGAATATCAATATGTTTCGTACGTGAATGTTGAATCGGATTTTTAGATAGATTAATTGCACTGGTACATAATTGAGGGTTTCTCAAATGAAATACCATAATCTAATAAAGTTTGTTTCATCCATAAAATTTGTGCACATGCCAAACTTGCAGCGATATACTCAGCTTCTGTAGTTGATAGGGATACTGAGTTTTGCTTTTTACTGCACCAAGATACTAGGGAATGTCCCAAAAAGTGACATGTACCACTAGTACTCTTGCGATCAGTTTTGCTTCCAGCAAAATCGGCATCGCTATATGACAAAAGTTGAAAATTATCGGTGCGTGGATAAAATAAACCATATTCAGATGTGCCTTTAATATATCTTAAAATTCGTTTCACTGCTTTTAAATGAGACTCTTTAGGACTAGATTGATATCTAGCACATAAACATACGCTGAACATAATATCTGGTCTACTTGCAGTAATATATAAGAGTGAACCAATCATACCTCGATAGAGTTTTTGATCAACACTCTTACCTAATAAATCTTTGTCAAGAGTAGTAGTAGTAGCCATAGGTGTGGATTTACTACTAGTACTATCCATGTTAAAACGTTTGAGTAGTTCCTTTGCATATTTGCCTTGATTGATAAATATGCCATTTGAGGACTGTTTAATTTGAAGTCCAAGGAAATAATTGAGTTCACCCATGTGACTCATCTCAAATTCATTTTTCATGGTATTAGCAAATTCTTGACATAGATTATTATTAGTAGAACCAAAAATTATATCATCAACATATATTTGTATGATTAAGATATCATTCTTAACTCTTTTGATAAACAAAGTAGTGTCTACTTTACCTATTTCAAATCCTGTTTCTAAAAGAAAAGTTTTCAGACGATCATACCAAGCACGAGGTGCTTGTTTAAGACCGTATAAAGCCTTTTTCAATTTATAAACATGATCTGGAAATTATTCATGTTCAAAACCTGGTGGTTGTTTAACATAAACATTTTCCTTAATAAACCCATTAAGAAAAGCACTTTTCACATCCATTTGATAGAGTATAAAATTCATAAAACAGGCAAAAGATAATAAAATACGAATAGATTCTAGTCTAGCAACAGGAGCATATGTTTCATCAAAATCTATACCTTCTTCTTGATTATATCCTTGAGCAACTAATCTAGCCTTGTTCCTTACAACTTGTCCTGATTCATCTAACTTATTCTTGAATACCCATTTGGTACCAATGATAGTCTGATCAGGAGGTCTAGGAACTAAATCCCATACATCATTCCTTATAAATTGGTTTAGTTCATCTTGCATGGCATTCATCCAATATTCATTCTCACAAGCTTCTTGTATATTTTTCGATTCAAAATCCGACAAGAATGCTGTATGAGAGATCATATTAACATGTGAACGTGTCTGAATACCATGAGAGATGTCACCAATTATTAAGTCATGAGGATGATCTTTAACTTCAACAAATGACTTTGGTAAAGTTGAAGATATCACAATCGGATCAGTCGACTTAACTTGTTCTTCAGTCGACTGCTTTACGTCAGTCGACTGGTAGACCTTATCAGTCGACTTATCAGACAGATTAGTTTGCTCTAAGAATTTAATCACATTATCTAAAGGTGATAAATCAGTTTCATCATTTTTATTTAAGGTTGATGAAGGTAAGGATTCATCGAATGTAACATGCATTGATTCTTCAATAGTCATTGTAGACTTATTGAAAATTCTATATGCTTTACTCCTATTTGAGTATCCTAAAAAGATACCCTCATTAGATCTAGGATCAAATTTGTCTAAATTATCTTTTGTGTTTAGAATAAAACACTTACAACCAAATGTCTTAAAGTAAGAGACTTTAGGAATTTTATTAAAAAATAACTCATAACAAGTCTTCTTTAGTTTAGGTCTTAGAAGAATTCTATTTAAAATATAACAAGCTGTAGCAACAGCTTCAGCCCAAAACTGCTTTGGTAGATTGCTTTCAACAAGCATAGTACGTGCGCATTCTTGCAAAGTCCTATTTTTTCTTTCAACCACTCCATTTTGTGGTGAAGCTCTAGGAAATGCAAATGAATGTGTTATACCATTCTTGTTGCAATATTCTGTAAATGTTTCATTTTCAAATTCTCCACCATGATCACTTCTAATAGTGACTAAGGTTAGAGATCTTTGATTTTGAACACGTTTACAAAAATGTGCAAATTCTTCAAAAGCATCATTTTTATGTTTTAAAAAGAATGTCCAAGTGAATCTTGAAAAATCATCTACTAAAACAAACACATATCTACTTTTATTTAAAGAAGCAACTCTAGTAGGGCCAAATAAATCCATATGAATTAATTCGAGCGGCCTACTAGTAGAAATTACTTCTTTTGTTTTAAAAGTGGATTTGATTTGTTTTCCTAGTTGACATGCATCACATAACTTATCCTTTTTAAAGGATAGTTTTGGCAGTCCTTTAACTAGGTTATATTTAGATAATTTTGAGAGATTTTTCATGTTCACATGTCCAAATCTTCTATGCCATAACCAAGATTCATTGTTAGAGGCTATTAAACACAAGTCATTTGAAAAATCAATTGTATTCAAACACAATTCATAAATATTATTTTTACGAAAACCTTGAAAAATAACATTTTGCATAGTAGAGTCATAAATCAAACATGCATCTTTTTCAAAAACTATTTTATATCCTTTATCACACAATTGACTAATGCTTAACAGATTATGTTTTAAACCACTAACCAATAACACATTTTCTATAGTTGGGTTAGAAGTTTTACCGACCATGCTAATGCCTATGACTTTGCCTTTGTTGTTATCTCCAAAGGTGACGGTTCCTCCATCTATGCTTTGAATGGTGGATAGTAGGTTGGCATGTCCTGTCATGTGTTTTGAACATCCGCTGTCTAATATCCAGCATTCTTTCTTGGGTACCTATAAAACATTTAAGGTAAATATGGTACCCTTTTTATTGGGTCCAAAACACATTAGTTTGGGAAAACCAAACCCATGAAGAGTTTGATCTTCCTCCATAAGCAGGAATATAATATGTAGAATTACACACATTTAATATATATGAGTTAATATAAGCAATTCTATCATTCTGATTTAGACTGACTGGAACCCATACTAATTTGTTCTGTCCAGTCGACTTACCAGTGTTGTTCAGTCGACTGTTGGTGTACATCAGTCGACTGGTAGATACACTAGGTCGACTTATAAGAGGTTTTGATCTCGTGGAATAAGATCCACTTTCTCTGGACAGACGACTGGTTGTATGGTTCAGTCGACTTAACCGAACGTTAGTTTTGCTTTTATCACTAAAATTAACAACCTTAGGCTTTGCAAAGAAATCATACAACTTGTGTGTAACACTGAAAATAGATGCTGATTTATTTTTACTAGTGTTTGCAACAGGAGATTCTTTTACAGACGATTTTTTAAAGCCAAGTCCATATTTTTGACTAGATGTAACTTGATGATGAAGCATATCATTTAAATTCTCTTTGCCTTTGTTAAACTTAGATACGTTCTTTGAAATCTCTTCATAATTCTTTTTGAGAGTTTCAAGATCAGTATCTAAACTTGCAATGCGAGAATTTAGGGATTTTACTTCCTTATCAAGGTTAAGATTTTTTTGATTAAGTGTTTGATTCACTTTCTCAAGATTCTTAACTCTAATTTTTTCTTTCTTTAACTCATGGAATATTTCATTAAAAGCATCAAGAAGATCTTCGGAATCATAATCATTACTTACATGTTCTTGTGCAGCCATGAAACATACATTTGCCACTTCGTTATTTTCGTCCGTTTCTTCTTCGGAAGATGAATCACTATTATCCCATGTAGCTTGATAAGCCTTCTTGTTCTTGGCAAATTTGTTCTTTGGATATTTGTCCTTCTTGAAGTTGGATGATTTTCCCTTGTTCTTTGCATTTTCTAAGGGACAATCCTTCTTCATGTGACCTATTTTATTGCACCTGAAACATGTAGGAGGGTCATTAGAATCTCTAATTTTAAACTTACCCTTCTTTAAGAACTTCTTGAATCTCCGAGTGAACATTGCTATCTCTTCTTCATCTTCTTCCTCATCTTCTGAGTCTGTCATGGCTTTAAAAGCCAATGATTTCTTCTTTGCTTGGTGTGATTCTGTATCCTTCTTTCGATCTTCAAGTTGAACCTCATATGCCATGAGATTGCCAACAAGATTCTCGAGAGAAAGTGTTGACAAGTCATTCGCTTCCTCTATTGCTGTGGTCTTCTTCTCCCATTCTGGAGTGAGTGCACGCAAGACTTTTCTGACCATCTCTGCTTGAGTGTAAATCTTTCCAAGTGCCACTAGAGAGTTTGTGATGTCTGTGAATCTGGTAATCATCTCAGACACAGTCTCATTTTCTTTCATTCTGAACATCTCAAACCTGTGGACAAGAACAGAAATTTTAGACTCTTTTACTTTATTCGTTCCTTCATGTGTTACCTCGAGTGTGTGCCAAATTTGATGAGCGGTTGTAGCATTTGATACACGGTTGAATTCTTCCTTTGTAAGTGCACAAAATAAGGCATTCATTGCTTTGGCATTGTTCATAGTCTGATTCTTTTGATCATCATTCCATTGTGCATATGGGATGGTAGGAGCAGTGTATTCCGTCTCTGTCATTTGCCATATCTCGTATTTGATTGATTGGAGATAGATTCGCATTCGGCACTTCCAATAATTGTAGTTCGTTCCATCAAATAGTGGTGGCCATTGTGTAGATTGGCCTTCATGGTACTGATTTGTATTTGACGTAGTTGCCATAGTCTGTAACCTTGCTCTGATACCAAGTGTTGGATCCTGTAGGCAAGACAACAAACACTAGAGGGGGGTGAATAGTGTTTAATAAAAACTGCGGAAATTTTTCTCGGTGCAGTCGACTGAGTTATGAACCAGTCGACTGATATGTCCAAAATAATTGAAAACAATAACTCTGTGCAGTCGACTGATGAATGAGACAGACGACTAAAAGCACAATGAAACTACAACTACAAATGGCACTGACCAGTCGACTGATAGTGCAAGGAGTCGACTGTCCAGAAGCTTTTTGCAGAACATAAATAAACAAGAGTGAATGCAAACACAAGACAATCAATCACAGAGTACACAAGATATATCCTGGTTCGGTCCTCCCGACCTACATCCAGTCCCCAAGCAACCCACTTGAGATTTCCACTATTCTTGAAAAAGATTACAAGAATACCCTACGGCGTTACGACAACAACCTTGTCTAACCCGTAGTCCTTTCTTTCACCCAGAGAAAGCAGACCCACTCTACAACCAAGAGTGAAACAAAACCGACTCTACAACCTAGAGTCAAAAACACTCTCCAACCGAGAGCAAGAGTACAAGGAATACTTTACAGTCAACCTATAGCCTTGTTGGTGTATGTGTTGATGCACGTGGCTAAAAGAACAGGTCGACTTCTATACTCAGTCCAGAGCGAATTCAATGCTATACTGGACTGAATGTAGAGAACCAAAATATATGAACTTGAAAGCTTTGTTTCTCACAAAAAATATCACTTAGAATGTTTTTCAAGAGTGCTCGGATTTCAAAGTAAAATTCTGTTTTTCTTTTCAGTGGGATCTGAACTCTACTTAAAGAGTTTGATCTCCTGAACGTTGGGAAACAGTTACTCCAACTGTCAACCAACGGATCTAAGCTTTTGAGTTTGAAAAAATTCGATTTTGAAAAACAGAAAATGGTCAAAAGCTCTCGAACAGTCGACTGGGTTGCCATATGAGTCGACTGATCAGAGTTTGAATAATTTTAAACAGTTTTGTACTATCAGTCGACTGGCAGAAGCTTAAGTCGACTGGTACTCAAGAGTTAAAATTTTTCAAACTGTTTTGACTCTTTTTGGGGGTTTTTTAAGAACACACATTAAGAATTTTTGAGTGTATGTGTGTGACAAGGCTTTACATCAGACTAAGACTCAACAAAAAGTAAGATACAATTGTTTTTACAGGACATTATAATTTGACACAATTGAGCTAAGGTCTTGAGTCTTGAGTCTTGTCTTGAGTGAAATCTTGGATCTTGTCTGATTGAAGTCTTCATCTGTATCCTTTTGAGCTTGTTCATTTGTTCAGCTAGAATTGTCTTTGGTATGTACACTGCAGTGTTAGCTGTATAACATAGACACATGTTGCACTATGTTGTGATCATCGAAATCAAGAATCAACAGATATGTATTTGAAACTTGAACTTTCATTGCAAAATCATATATAGTGCTGAATTTCTTAATTTTCAGATGAGGTTAAATTTTTGTGTTTGTCTTAAATTTGATGGACAGAGCATCTCCACTATTGGTTGCGTTGTTTTTCACCCTATTAAGGAAAATAGTGCTAAAGAAGAAATATATGATCTAGCAGTTGAAAGGTGAGTTTTCTAAAGTTAAATGCTGAATTTTGTTTCTTGCATTATGTGTACTTCAATCAGTTCTTAGCTCCTTGAGGATAATAAGCAACTACAAATGTTATGGGTTTTGTTAAATATTGCCTTGATGAGTGAACCCTAGCAGTGTAACATGATATCATAGAAACTGGGAGAGTGTCATATCTAGGTTTAGCTCCTCCATGGAAATGTATTTACTTTCACATTGCATTGTGGGAGAGAGAGAAAGAGAGAGAGAGAGAGAAAGAGAGAGAGAGAGAGAGAGAGAGAGAGAGTTACGAATTGAGAGAGAGAGAGAGAGAGAGAGAGAGAGAGAGAGTTACGAATTACATGCATTACCTAAGCCAAATGTTTTGGCACTATACCTACTTCCGTACTTTATGTGCATAATGATTGGTATATGGCTTAACCCTCTCTTCAATGTCCTCACACCAGCATTAGTATCTGCTGTGCAATTGATGCTTGATGAGGTATTCATTGTGTATAATGATCTTAATTTTTCTGAAGGTGGTTGTTGATATATATTATATAGCTTTCTCTTCAAATTTAATACAAAGGTTTTAATGAAATGTAGTTTACCACATATTGACAAACTTCTATCTAATGTTCTAGTACCAAACATTAATATTTTTTGTGCAATTGATGCTTGATGTTCTCATGTTTATTGTCTTATATGTTGTAACTATGTTTGCTTTCCTTCATGCTATGTTCAGTCGACTTTTAAATGGAGAATTTGCTTTCTGCATGTTGCAATAAGAAATATAAGGAGAGATGCAATGAAAGAATATCAGAAACTTGATAAGGTTTGTCATTTCTCTTACTATTTGTCATCAATAAGATTTGGCCGTCAATAAGATTGTCGTCCTACATCCTAAGGTCAGAAACATAGGATCTGGCCATTAATAAGATTTGAAAATAAATTTTCCTACTAACTCTTACTGTCTGTTTCTTTAATTATCATTGGTTTTGATTGATTCTTGCAAAACTCTTACTGTTTGTTTAGGCTCACTATTTCGTCCTATATTGAATACTTGAAGCATTATGTTTGATCCTTATTGTAACAACTCGTTTTTTTGGTAGTAGGGTTGGTGGATGATGTATTAGTTGTATATTTTGTTCACTTAAGTTATGTAGAATGAGATATTATGTAAATCTGTGTAATATTTAGTATTTTGGGATATGATGTAAGTATCTGTATAGGATGATGATATAATATAGTGATGTTAAAATCCGTACCCGCAAAGTTGTGAAGTATTGGGTTCTGTGTGGTTTTTGAAAGGTTTTTCTAAAAATTCATTACATTTTCAAATGGAATCTTGAGTTTTATTTTGTATCTTGCATTATATGAAGGTTTTTGCCCCCAGAGCATTATATATATGATGTCTGTGTGATGTTGATTGGACTGGCCTGGGGAGAATTGATATTAACTGCCTGTGATGCTATATTTTTAATTGTTAGCAGAATTCCGTAAGGAATTGCTGTAAACGGGCTAATATTTTAGGGGAGATTCTGTCGAATTTTTTACTAAAATTCCTATTAGTATTCTAGAATAGAAATGACCATTTGTCGTCAATCCATCTACAATCTTCATGTTCTCTTAATGTTTAAAATGCCTGATAGTTGGGCTTATGTGTTTTGTGTGAGAGATAATGTAAGTTATGGATTAAAATAAGATATACATGTAACATATCACATCTATTGAAATATATCAAAAATTGGGGCTAACAAGCATGTTTCAGATTAAATTTGCAGTAGGCTTTCCAGTATATGGATACTAGATATATTAATATGGAGATGTAATTGTACTTGACATGTAAATCAAAACAAGCTTATTCTATCTCTTTCTCTCTTTTTAACCTCTTTTAAAATCATACATGGTTAACCACATGAAAATATGACAATGGGAAATTATCTCATGCAGTTTGAGGCGATAACTGCATCAGCAACTGAATTGCTACTTATGGCAGGCTACAAATCAAATAGGAAATCTCTTTTGTTTAAGTCACACATAGCAAGTGATTTCGATCCACTATTGTTGTAGATTTACAATACTTCTTTTAAATCCCGTGCTCCTGACAAATGATCTTGCAAGATAAAAACCAATAAACTACTTAATTCAGAATACATCAATGTCTACTGGCAAATACACTTCTATGTAAATAATTCTTCACGAAGACGTGCATATATTTAACTTTTTACTGGGCTTTTTATATGCTGCATCGTTCACAGAAACGTGCCGTAGGCACGTGTCCACCGGCAAACCTAGTATATATATATATATGCTAAATTTTAAAAAAATCACACTAAGTTTTGGGCCAGTTTTAAAAAACCGCACTAAGTTTATTTTTATTTTAAAGGACACAAAATTTCAAAAAACTCCACTGGGTTTAATTGGGTTAGGGTTGGGTTAGGGTAGGGTTTAAAAAAACCGCTTTCATCTTTCATTTGTGTTTAAAAAAATCACATGCATCTTTCATTTGTGTTTAAAAAAACATCACTTAACTAAACAGATGTATAAATAACCCCCCCCCCCCCCCCCCCCCCCCCCGAACTAACCCTAATCCTAACTAACCCAGTGGAGTTTTTTTGAAATTTTGTGTCCTTTTTAAATAAATAAAAAAACTTAGTGCGGTTTTTTTAAATAGGCCCAAAACTTAGTGTGGTTTTTTAAAATTTAGCCTATATATATATATATATATATATATATATATATATATATATATATATATAGAAGTCAGCCGTCTTCTTGGTAAGCGTGCCCTCTCTTTGTTTCTTGCTGTTGTATTTATAGGACAACGGAAGTGAGAATTAGGGTTTATTTTTGCAGAAAACCCCCTCTTCTTCATTTATTTATTTCCTTATGTGATTTGCTCTTTATTTCTTGCTTCTTTTTCTTCTCTTTCTCTTCTTGACGTACGTGTTGCATACACACAAAATAAAATCAGATTTTAGGATTAAAAATAAAATAAAATAAAATTAATTAGTTTAAATTAATTAAACTACCGAATAATCACATTAGCTCAATTAAACCATTTTAAATTTGTTTATTTCATTTAAATTTTCACCCTCTATTGGCAATTAAAATTTCTATTTTGTTTTTCACATAGCCAAATTTTAAAAATTCAAATTCAACAAAACAATAAAAATTAATCAATCACTTTTCTTGTTTTGTTTGTTGATTTTTACCAGAAATCTTCACATTTTTCCATCAAAAATCTTATTCCTTCAAAAATAATTAATTAACTGAAATCTATGGAAATAAGATAAATTATTAACAAGATAGATGAATACAAGCAATTTTTATGGGTAAATGAGTACACATATTTATATAAAAATTAGACACATCAGTTGTTTTTGTTGTTGGGTCGGATTGTTGCAGTGGTGGTGTCGCTGGAGTTGTTGGAGGGGATGTCTTTGTTGGAGTTGTTTGGGGGATTTGAGAGAAGGCATCGGAGGTGATGGTGGCGGCTGTAGAAGAAGGAGATTAGGAGATGATTATGGTTTGATGAGGAGTATGGGATTTGAGTTAGGGTTTGTGATTGGGATCAAGATAGTGATGTCGGGAGGTGGAGTGATTCCGATAAAAGCGAGAACCACTCCACAATCACTCCACCTCAATGACGAAGATAAATTAGTATAGACTTTATAGAAGTACGAATTTTCCCAAAAAATGACCTACTTTTTGAAAGTTTTTCCCAAACTGACCTACTTTTTTTTAAAATACCCAAACTGACCTACTCGCTGTCTCAAAAAGCGAGTTTGGTAAAAATACCATTGTTTTTTGAGACAGTGAGTGTGAGGTTTGAGTTTTTTTATTTCTCCTTGACCAAGACTCGCTGTCTCAAAAAGCGAGTGGGTTTTTACCAAACTCGTTTTTTGAGACAGCAAGTATCGTTTGGGGGTTTTTAATACCCAAACTCGGTGTTTCGACTTCACTCTTTCTTTCAACTCTATCTTCCTCTTCTAACCCCGAAGCCCTAACCCATTTTGGCGATCTCCCCTCGTCGATTAACCTAAAAATCCTCACCTACGATCTTCCATATCTCTCACCTACGATCCTTCCTCACACTCTCAACTCCCTCTATTCACGCTTTGAAAACCCTAAACCCAAATATCCAAGGAAATCATCGAATCGGGAATTTGGGGGAAAATAGTGCGGTTGAAGGAGCTACTTCGACCTCGTATTGACTATCTACCTCTTCAATCACCCACCTTTAACTGGTCTCTGAAAAATTTTCAACTCCACAGTCGCTTTCTCAGAAAGCGATGTGATTTTGCATACACTCATTTTTTCAGAAAGCGACTGTAGGCAGAATCCAATCGCTTTCTGAGAAAGCAACTGTTGAGTTGAGAAATTTCCAGATCTCTCAACTCTAAACTCGCTTTCTCAACAAGCGAGGAGGTTTAAACCAGACTCGCTTTCTGAGAAAGCGAGTTTAAGGAAAAAAATTCCAATTCAAGCTGCATATGCAAATTCATTCACAATCTCTAAACTTCATATCTACTCCAACATCTATGAATCCAAATTCATTCACAATCTCTAAACTTCCAATGATTTTAAAACAAAAGGAAATTATCATAATTCAAAATTAAACGTATACAAATTAGTAGAAAGTCCACATCACATAATACAACAATTACAAATTATTACAAAGTTGACAAAATAAACACAAACATATTGGAATTTGACATGGTTTAAATGTTTCGAGATCCTCTATTAGAATGGAGATAAGGAGAGGACAAAAAACGAGTCTGGGGTATTAAAAACCTCCAAACGACACTTGCTGTTTCAAAAAGTGAGTTTGGGAAAAACCCACTCGCTTTTTGAGACAGCGAGTCTTGGTCAGGGAGAAATAAAAAAACTCAAACCTCATACTCGCTGTCTCAAAAAGCGATGGAATTTTTACCAAACTCGCTTTTTGAGACAGTGAGTAGGTCAGTTTGGGAATTTTTTTAAAAAGTAGGTCAGTTTGGGAAAAACTTTCAAAAAGTATGTCAGCTTGGGAAAAAAATTATAGGAGTACATGCTCTGATACCATGTTAGATTTAAGGATATGAAAGAATAGTTTATTATATTATTGGCTTGATTGATAACTGAGTACACTGTCTCCTATATATATAGGAGAAAAAAAGACTAAACTAAGATATTATTAGATATGAGACTAAACTAATATCATATCTCTCATCTAACATAATATCTAACAAAAAATCACATCAGAACTATATTATGGCATCTTATATGAAGGATCGAGAGAGCTACTTGAATCACAGCAATTTAAGCTCTGTAGCTGAAGATATGACATGATTCTTCGTGTCAAAAAGAAAAACAGACATGAGTCACCCTCTTTAGAGAAAACATATTTCTATCTAGAGCAACACAGCTCGAACACCCACCAATTCTCTTTTGTTTTGGGCATATATATTAGATGTACCTAGTTTGAGTATGTGGCATGGTTGGTAATTAGTACTTGTTAAAATGGTTCACCTTTTTCTTGGAAATTATTAGAATACTAGGTTTGCCCTTGGGCACGTGCCTACGACATATCTTCGGAACGATGCAGCGTATAAAAAACTTGCTATGTATATCAATGAGGTAAAAATATTTGACGATTAACTCTAAACTGAGAACACCAAGTTAATCGTAAAAATATTTTAGACAGGATGCTTCTTATTTTGGTCTGGTATTCTAAATTTAACGTGTGCATTTGCGCTTATTGCTGTGCCTATGTTAGTCAATCGAAAGTGTAATATATTGTTTACTCTTTGTTGATAAATTGATTTTAATTTGATTTTACTAATTTAAAATTTGGCAGGTGGTTGATCTAGCAACATTAACTGATGCTTGTATAGTAGCCCTTGGGCCCAGTATTGCCGGTACACTAATCTATTGACCTTGCTCTCTTCATTTTTTGAATTATTATAGATCATATTTTTTATATTTTACTACAACTCAAATATTAGGCAAGTTTAGAACTGATCTCTCTGATACTTGAACTAGAGAAGAAAAGATGAAGGCCTCTGTTTAAATAGCTGGACCATACAAATAAAAATTTCTTTCATAAAATAAGAATTGCAACTTAATAACAACCACCTCTTGTATAAATTGCATGCATTGCACGTGCAAGAATTCTAGTGCAATCGAAATTTAATAAGGCATAATGTGTCATGGAAATTCATTTATTTCATGCATTTCATCTCAGGATTCTTCACACCAAGTGAAGAACTAGCGAAGGAGATTGTTGCTTCCTCAGAGATGACAGGCGAGAAGTTTTTGAGAATGCCGTTACAGGAGAGCTACTGGGAGTCCATGAAGTCTGGTGTTGCCGATATGATTAACACTGGAGGTCGTAAAGGTGGTGCTGTCACAGCACCACTTTTCTTGAAGCAGGTATAGAAGCTATTTCTTTTGTATCATTTAAAAAAAACTTCTTCAATTTTTGAAATGAGAAAGTTGTGTTGCTCCTTATTTTGGTGTGAGAGCAAACAGACAGTGAGTTCTTATTTAATAGAAACTACTAAAAATCTGCCCCTTTGATCTTTGCCGTGAAATGCGGTTAGAACTCCTGAGATTGAATCTGGATCGTTGACTTACCACCGTGGTCTAAATCCAACGGTTGCTGACGCGGCTGATGGACCTGCAAAAAGCCTGAAACACCGGAGGTTGGCCCCGGTGACAGTCCCTCTGACGCTGGAGTAAGAAGTAGAAAGAGAAAGAGAGTTTGAGAGAGAAACTAACGATTTGTTGATTACCTTCTGGCCATGGAGTGGGAAGGGTATTTATAGGCCTGAGTAACATATCAATATGAATTCCTTATCTTCTTTATGTTTCTCCCCCTCAAGAGATAAGTTCTCTTGTTAGGGGATAAGAGATTTGACTCCTAGCCTTAATGGACTGGGTGTCTCTCCTAGTGGGCTTAGTCTGTCACTTTTTATGAGCTTGAAAAAAGCTTGTCTTGTAGAGGAGCCTGGAGAAGGTCGGACATGTTAAGGAGGTCCGTTATGATTAATCTGCCTGTAGAAGCTGATCTGTGCTGGAATCATACGACCCTGATTTGCTGTGATTCTCACCATCATCATAAGCCCCCACTCCCAGAAGACAATTTTCATAGATTTCGGGGAGTAGTACGCCTTATTTTTGGACTCTGGAGTACAATCTTAGCTGTCAGGATGCGTGGAGATACTTGGAACTGATCAGTGGCTTCTGAAGACAGTGAATATCTTCTTAGAATTTTCTGTAATTTTCCACATTTTTTGAATTTTTCTGAATTTTTCTGGAATTTTCTAGAGTTTTTCCAATTTTAAAATCAAAATTTTGAATTTTATAACTAATAAATCCAATTTTAAATTATTTTCCCAAATTTTTAATTAATTTTCCCGAATTTAAATAATTTTTTTTGGATTTTTGAATTAATTTTTGAATTTTAAAATGATTTTTCAGGATTTTTATGAATTATCAAACCCCGGCTCGCTTTTTGGCGCGATCAGGTTCGTTGATCAGGGAAGACTCGCACGTTGAGTGGGATCAGATGGCTGAGAGGGAGCGGAGCGCTAAGGAAGAAGCAGGGCGACGTGGGTGCATCTGAGCCACTTATCACGCTTGCACTCGGTTTTTGGAGTGATCCAAGGGTCAAAAATTGCAGTGAGGACCCACTAGCTCAGCCGACCATTTGGTCGAGCTACGGCCAATTTTTTTAGAACTTCGAAGGCTTCGTCGCGCTATGGGGAGTCTATGTCTTTGCAAAGTTGTAAGCTTTTGCCCTTGTCGAGCTACCACCTTCGTTGACTTGCTCTCCTCGCCGAGCTACGAGATGGTATAGCTATGAGCTCTTGTGCACAACCTAGCTATGAGTTTGCCATTGTATCGCCGAGCTATCGGCTTGCTGCCACCTTGTCGAGCTATTGGCGTTGCTGAGCTATGAAGGCTCTTAAGTCATCGAGCTATGAGTTTCCCTAGTCGAGCTATAGTATTTTTTCGGTCGAGCTATGGAGCGTCGACTTTGGTCGAGCTATGGAGGGCGAGTGACAGTCGAGTTGTAGAGTTTGAAGAACCGTTGAGCTATGGCCTTCGAGCTTCGGTCAAGCTATGACCTTCGATTTCTTGTCGAGCTATGGAGCCACAGTCGGTGCCTCGCTGAGCTATGAGAAGCTTTGGCCGAGCTATGGAGCTCTCGACTCTGCCGAGTCTTGAGGTTTGGTTGAGCTATGAGCTCTTTCGCTTCGCCAAGCTATGGGGCTCCCAAATTCTCGCCGAGCTATGGAGGTTGGTGCTTCACCGAGCTACGAGAAGCTTTGGCCGAGCTATGGAGCCTCGATTTCGCCGAGATTTTTTATAAACGTGAAAACAAACCCATTTTCAATGGAGCATTTCTCATATATATATATATATATATATATATACATACATACATAAAAATCACAATAAAAAAGGGCGGTGAGGATACTGGAGGAGAGAACGTCGGGGACGCGGGGGAGGAGCTGCATGTCGGTGGGGACTGACTGGACAAGGCATGACTTGCAAGAGGTGGAGTTTTTTGCCATAATAGGCCACTTTTTAAAAATATTTGTGATTATGGGCCAGTTTCGAAACTATTAGCGCTCGTGGGCTACTTTGTGCCACGTCAGCAGCGGCCGCTATTCTCATCAGCGACCTCTTCATTTTGAAAGTAGCTAATAGGAATAGCAGCCTACGTTTTAAAATATTTAGAATTTTTCGTTTGTTATCGCTATTCCCACTAGCGACCTTAGTGTTTATATATAGCCACAGAATTAGAATTGGAATAATTTGTAGGGGTTCAAAGGGGTGTTTGGCACACGGATTGGAAGATTCCTAGCAATGAGAGGATTCCCGAGAATGTGAGGGTAGGAATGAAGATTCCCGAAAATGTTGCATTATCGTGTTTGGTATAGTATATTGCATTCCCATGAATCCTTTATTGTTGTATTTTTTTTTCCAGTTTTTTAGTTATTTATTGTTTGTTAGGGAAATCACATGGGAATCCTCAAATCCCATGATTTTAGGAGAAGAATATATTTTTTTATTCTAGCTTTTTCGGTTATTTTATTGTTTCTTATGGAAATCTCATAGGAATTCTCAAATTCCATGGTTTTAGGGGGAATGAAAATTCTTCCCAACAAAGGATTTTGATTCCCTTGGAAATTCATCATTCCTTCCGAAACTATGCTTGTCACATACCAAACAAGGTAATCTGAGAAAAAATTTGGGATTCTCTTGCACATTCCCACTTACCAAACGCCTCCTTAAAACTTAATTTTTAGGAGGAGGGGGGTTTCAAAATTCTCAATAGTATGAAGGGTGGTTTTAAAAATTTTTGGCCTGAGAGCAAATGTGGAAGAAAAACTAGAAATAAAGAGCTTCCAATTAGAAAAGTATATGTAATATTATTATCTTCTCTATTCTATCGATATTTCTTTCTTTCAATTTTATAACAAGTTATTAGCATGATTCTCTCGTTCATTCCCAAAGTCTGATCGACAACAAATTATGAGAGCAGGAACACAACATATTGGAGAGAAACATATAAAAAATTCTGACCAATCGAACAGTTGGTTTGTGAGAAAAGAATTTCATATTATCTTTACAATAGTAATCTGCACGTGAAATGCACATCCTATTATTATTATTTTTTAAATTAAAGATTGTGACGTAGTCTGACCTCGAACCTGAGACCTTTCTTTAACCATCCCAAACCCTTACCATACTCTTTACAAATTACCATTATTAACATTAATTTTTATTTCATACGAGTGGTACTTTTGCAAATAATTATATCGTAATAAATTTGAACTTTGTGGGTATTATGGTAACTAACAACAGTTAAATAAATTGATGTTAATTTAAATCCCACTTAAGAATGTGTGGTTGATATTAGATGGTTGATTTTCTACAAATTACACAACCCCAACTCTCGCATTATAGTATTAGAGATTTTAATTGAACTTATTATCATTTTTACAAGTTTGTGCAGTTTCTCATAGAAAAATCACAATTTTAAATCCAACCATTGAAAAAATCTGGAAATTTTATATGACATTCTTTTATGTGTTTACAGAATCATATAAAAATTTTGTGGTAATCAGACAAGTATAGACTAGTCTAATAATTCGCACCAGAAGCTTCGTCAGTATTTTATTTAGAACCTGAAGTTCTATACTATCAATCTCATATATAAATATGAATTTTTGATATTATAATTAGATTGGGACCAGAAGTTCTATATATTCAAAAGTAAGTCTAATGTCTTCGTAGCATTTGAAGTTCTAACTTCAATTAACAATTTTTTTTCCTATATGTTCATGTATGCCCTACTAATTTTATATATTTTATCTCAGTTACTGAAAAGATGTTGAACACTGCTAAGCTCGACTTTAAGGCTCTTGTGATCAACGGGGAAAACTATTTATCATGGCAATTGGATGTTAAGATTCATTTGTGATCGAAAAAATTTGGTGATACTATTGCCGAAGGAAATAAGATGTCCCCGGAGGACAAAACATCCGCTCTCAATTTTCTGCATCATGATGATATGTAAAATGAGTATTTGATGGAGAAAGACCCCTTAGATCTTTGGAAATCCCTGAATGATAGATATGATCGCCAGAAGATGGTCATATGACCTAATGCTCAAAGTGGTTGGCTGAATATGAGATTCCAATATCATAAGACAGTTTCTGACTACAACTCTGCTCTATTTAATATTGTTTCATGTTTGAGAATGTGTCATGAAACAATACTGATGATCAAATGATAGACAAAACTTTTTCTACATTTCACGCTTTGAATGTGCTCCTGTAGCAGCAATATCGAGAACGACATTTTTCTAAGTAGTATAATCTGATAACTTGTCTCCTTGTTGCAGAACAAAATAATAAAGTTTTAATTAAGAATTATAATTCAAGACCAACCGGGTCTATGACAATTCCTGGAGCAAATGCCAACTTTACTAAAAACAGAGGCAGAGGTAGGGGACATGGAAGAAATATTTACTTCAGAAGAGGTGGATACAATAACTCCTCCAGTAGAGATTGACATAATAATTATTTCATTAAAGGAAGTTATAAAGGTTCAAATAATGCAAAGTTCGGAAACCACCATAAGATGTATGTCCCTCATATTGAGAAGAATCAAAATCTACCGAACAATTCTACTAAGTATCCAGACGATACTTGCCATAAATGTGGAAAAAGTGGACATTGGTCACGGATATGCCGTGTAGCAAAACATGAGGTAGACCAATACAAGGCTTATGTCAATCCTGCATGTAGCGCCCCAAATTTTCAATAAGTAAAATTAGAAAAAAGTGGCACAATTTCTAGAATCAACTTCAATGTAATCCAAACGCAGTATCAAATACAGGGAAAAATTAATTTTTTTTTGTTACATCAGTTCTTTCTTATATTTGCACAGCGGAAAATTAATTACATTTATTACAACACAACCCAACACTTAAACTTTAATCATCCCAAATCCAAGCTTCTACTTTACTAGAGCAACTCATTTGTAAATCCTACAAAATAACTGAAGAGTGAGGACATCAGTTGAAGGCAACTGACGCAGTACTATAGTAACAACAACCTTCGAAAGTCTCACAATCACAAACTTGCCACATAACATGAAATAAAGTAACAGTGAAAGATTCAAAAAACAACAAGTGAAACTATACTAAGTAAGTGTGTGTCAAAGAAAAAACAAAAGAGAAATGCATTAAAACAATGTTTAAAGAAAACACAATGCACACGATGACTTCTAATACATACTTTTCGGATTCTATGCATCCCATTCTACATAGGTCCGGTGCAAGCCCTTATCGTTCTCCACTTTACAGGGTTCAATCCCTCATTATGCAACCTACAACCATGTCTACTACAAGATTTAGACATTTTGCAAGTATTCTCTATTGCCCTTGGAATACTGGAGACCAATCTCACTCCGTGGATCATTCTGTGGCCTATTTCATCCATCGTCCCGGAATAATGGGGACTGTCTCACTCCGCAGGTCATTCTGGAGCCCTCCTTGCACAAATATCTCATGAGCGTCACTCTCATCCGGGAATACTGGAGACCAATCCCACTCCGTGGATCATTTTGTGGCCTATTTCATCCATCGTCCCAAAAATACTGGGGATTATCTCACTCCGCAGATCATTCTGGAGTCCATAACTCACATTTGCTCTTGTTTCATCATATCACAGTCTAATGTCTGTCATTATGCATACATATAAGTAACCTGAGCCACCTAGAGCTAGTCCCACCCTACCGGACTTAAACCCACAAAACTAGAAACACTAGCCCTCCCTGGCCAATTCCCACAATCAATTTATTCACCACTGGTAATTCTGGGTCCTGCTCAACCTCTAGCGCTCACAACACAAAAATCTCCAACCAACTTCCTAGGGTCCACAACATAACCCTAATCTCAATTCAAACCCAACTTAGTTCAATAATACAAAATATCCTTTCATATATGGAAAACAGATTCAACTTACGAATATTCTTTAAACTCACCTTTTTGAATCTCACTTCCCATTCCTTTGTAAATTTCAATTAAATAAACTATAAATTCATTCAATCTCAACTGAAACAAATTTCTTAAATATATATGGGATCTCATTCCCAAAATCTGAAATTTTATAGTTTACAAAATCTGAAACTTACCCTCTTTAAAACTGAGAATAACTTTTAAAATTTCAAAATAATTATCCTTCAAAACTGAAGCACATAACCCTTAAAAACTGAGAATTTCATCTACCAAAATATAGATTTATTTTCCCAAACCATTACTTTAGAAACTAGAATTTCACAAAAAATCTGAAAGTTACATGATTTCGTTTTTCAAAACAGTACACTCTATAATCAATATTAAATTATGGAAAAAATTAATTTAAATCCAACACATAACAAGAAACTCACCATAAAAATCTGAACTCAAATAAATTAGTTTAAGGGGTTCATATTCAACAAATTCTGAAAACTATCTTTTATCCAAAATCTGAAAGTCACATGATTTTCATTCTTCAAAATAGTACACTCTATAATCATTATTAAATTCCGAAAAAAATCAATTTAAATCCAGCACATAACAAGAAACTCAGCATTAAAATCTGGACTCAAATAAATTAATTTAAAGGGTTTATATCCAACAAATTCTGAAAATTATCCGTTATCTAAAAATCTGAAAGTTGTATCTTCTTCTCCTTACGAGAAGTCCATTCAAAAATGAAAATAAAAATTGGGAAAATTGAGTTTATATTTTCTTCATAAGCATAGATCATGTCACCAAATTTCTAATCCAATCGCACAAAATTTGGAGCTCTAAATCACAAATAAACTGAAACTAGATTTTTGTAAAAAATTGAAATTTAACAATTTCGAAACTCAAACAAAACTCCAACGACTCTCACATAAATATCAGATTAAATACGTACATATGCACTTCTATATGTATACTAGAGTTTCCCACCATAGGACACTAGCCCCACATTTAAAACCCCTTGAAATTCGCGTCCAAATGCTCCAAAACAGCAACTTGCTACTGTCTGCCTTGTGGGTTGAACAGTAACCCTCGGGTTACTGTTCACCTGAGGTCCAAACACCCCAAACCAAACCCTAGGTTTAGGTCAGAAACTCGAAACCCTAACTCTAGGTTCTTCACACAATCTTGCATATTTTCAATGGATTTTTAATACGGAAACAATGTATAAAAATTCTAGTTTTTAACCCATCATAAGTTCATATCAAAACAACAAATAATTCACCCAGATTTCATCTTTTAATTAGTCAAAATAGGTTCTTTAATCATGCATATAGATCTACACAACCACAATTACATATAGGTTTATTAGATCCAATTCTACAAACAAAATTGGATTTTTCATGCATAAATTTTTCCACTATTCAAGAGCAACTTAATTTAGATCAACATGAATATTTAGATCGTATGGCAACTCTAATCATCCACATATACATGGGTTCCAATAAAATTTCTACAAATAAACATGATCTTTCATACATCAAATATTCATCATTCAAAGGGAATCAAAATAAGAGTATCATACCATCAAGATTAGATTTTTAGATTTTTATTATATAAATAGACAAATTTTTATATAACAATCATCTCTACAACATCTCATCAACAAAACATCATATTCATGCCAATAATTCTCACAAAATCTAAATCCTAGCATGATTCTGTATTGTTCATGAGAATTAGAAGAAAAAAAAACAAATCAAGCGAGTCAAAAGATTACCCACCTCAATGAAGACCAAATGAAGATAATAAAAAGAAGGAAAGGGACTCCTCATCCTCCTTGTGAAATTGAGATATCTAAAGCTCCAAACTCCCAGAAAAATGATTTAAAATGAAAGATTTTTGTTCACAATAGTGGGGGGGGGGGGGGGGGGGGGGGGGGAGCTGCTGCTATTATAGGTCGGGATGAATATTTGGGATTTTTACAAAGATTTAAGAAAAAACCCCTTAAGAAAATTATATTTTTGCATGATTAGGTCTTCCAAAGTTAGTTGGTCAAATCAAGTCGATTAGAGTAAAAATATAAACCCCCTAACTCCTCCAACCTGTCACACCTTCACTGTTGTCTAGAAATTTTGAATTTCAAAATTTTGCCTCTAAGTAGCAATTTTGCAAAAAGGCCTTCCACTTTGAAATATTTGCAAATGTGCCATAAATTATTCAAAAAAAAATTCAAAAAATTTAGAATTACAATTTACATATAAATATTAGATTTTCCAAATAAAATTTCTGACTTGTTATTTTCCAAGAAAAATATTTGCAATAAAGTCCCCGACAATTCCCAAATTACATAAATATATATATACTCAATAAAATCAAATCAAATCAAATCAAATTAGAGGGATAAAATCTCTCCCCCCAGTCTCTCTCTCTCCTGTCAAAACTAGCCTACCAAAACAGCCCAACCAAAATTTGAATTCGAATTTTGGCCCCAATCGACATTTTGCACAAAAACCCTTTTCTTTCAAAGTATTTACAAAATTAGTTTATTTATTCAGAAAAATCTAAAAATTTAGAATATAATCAAATATAAATAGGAAAATTTATTCAGCAATTCAAAAGTGTAAATTTGCATCTCAAAAATATTTGCACATGTTTTGCACGTGCAAAAAATGTAAATTTTACAAAAATCAAAATAGTTAAAAAATTATTTATTAATTCAAAATACCATCTTAAAAATTAAGGGGCGTTACACTGCAGAGGCAAATATATTGGATAGTAAAGTGCTGATGAAAGATCA
Source organism: Hemerocallis citrina (assembly GCA_017893485.1). NCBI lineage: Eukaryota > Viridiplantae > Streptophyta > Magnoliopsida > Asparagales > Asphodelaceae > Hemerocallis > Hemerocallis citrina. The sequence continues at coordinate 184,286,739 of CM030365.1, forward strand.
TGATGCTAATATGCCAATGGGATTTACAAACTCGACTTTTAAAGATTTTGTTGAAGAAACTAATGGTCGGCCTATTAACACTGAAGCATTTGAAGCAAAATTGGAATGGAAGACCTAAAAATAGTTGTTAACGTTTTATTAAACTCTACTTTTAGTTTATGATTTTGGATAATTGTTTGTTTTTATTTCATGATAGTATATTATCTTCGCTTTGAATGGTAAATTGATTATTATTATTTTCTTCTCCTTAAATAATGTATTAATTTTCTCTTATTTTAGTGGTATGGATCATGAAATGCTTGAAATTGAAGATAATTTATGTCTGATAGACAGTGGCACAACACATAATATACTGAAAAATCAGAATTTTTACTCAAAATTAGTGTTGAATCCATGCAAAGTATCCACCATAGTCAGACATATACAAATAATTGAAGGTACTGGAAGAGTCCATATAATGTTACCAAATGGTACCCATGTATTCATTAAAGATGCTTAATTTTTCAGCAATTCCCGAAGAAATTTGCTTAGTTTCAAAGACATCAGAATGAGTGAGTACCACATAGATACTATATGTGAAGATAAGAAAGAATTTTTGTACAACATTATTAGTGTTGGAAGTCAAAAACGGACTCTCGAAAGTTAAGTGCATTATCCTCGGGTCTATACTGCACAAGAATTTCAAATGTTGAATCACACTCTGCTATGAGCCACAAGCTTAAATCACACCCTAAAATTAGTGACCCTAATATCTTATTTCTTTGGCATGATAGGTTAGGATACCCTGGGAACACTATGTTAAGAAAAATAATAGATAACTCATGTGGACATCCCTTAACAAACCATCAGTTGAGTATGTAGCACCCCGAATTTTCAATAAATAAAATTAGAATTAAGTGGCACAGTTCCCAGCATCAACTTCAATTTCAATTATAAACATAGTATAAACACATGGAAAATTAAAAGTTTTCATTTCAATTACTCTCTTACAAAGCACAGCGGAATTTAAACACTTTGAATTACAATTCTTTTTACAACACTGCAGTATTTAAAAGCACCATCAATACAATTTTTTTCTTTACAATCATTTACAAAAATATGCATAAACATTAAACATTCTACCACATGCTCCTAATTCCATGCTAATGGTACCTCCCTGTAAAACATGAGGCTAAAGATATCCCTAACCCCCAAACTACAGGGTCAGCCATAACGGTGTGAGTGATATTCAAAGAAAATACAAACATAAATGGAAACATAAAGAATAAAATCATAAGTCAACAAGTAAAACATATTAACACAATAATAATAGATGGACATGAAATAACAATAAATGAAGCGTAGATCATCAAGTGAAACTAGGCAAAGTGTCAAGTGTAAGAAAATAGAAAACAAAAATGCATAATACAAGTCAAGAAAAAACACAAATGCACATGATGATTACTAATGCATACTTGTCAGATTCTATGCATCTCATTCTACATCGGTCAGGTGCAAGCCCTTATCATTCTCCACTTTATAGGGTTTAAATCTCACGCTATGTAACTAATCGTACTACGATGATAGAAACAAGATCTAGAATACTCTGCGAATAGGCCTAAGTCTCGGTATCTAACCGTCAGACTAGAACCCTCGACGCGCAAACATCATGTAAGCATTGCTCTAAATTTGGAGAATCACCTCCATGCCATGCACCCCACGAATAGGCCTGCCAAACCTCGACGCGCAGATACACTGTACATTCCGCGAATAGGCTTGCCGACCCTCGACGCGCGAATATACCGTACGTTCCGTGAATAGGCCTGCCGACCCTCGACACACGAACATACCAAAACCTTCTCACTTCTAGACATTCCGCGAATAGGTTGCCAGCCCTCGACGCACGAACATACTAGAAAAACACAACAAACACACAGTCCCGGAATACATCCGTGCGATTGTCAACATAGCCCATACTTACGTTTCCCAAGATCAATCACATCTCTACTAGTGCATGTCCTTATGTTTATTATGTTTAATTAATTAATTAGAACATAGTCTTTATAGAGTTGATGTACCCAACCGGACATAACACAACTAAACCATGAACGAAGACCCCAATTGGTCAACTTCCACAAAAATCTCATCTGCCGGTATACAAGGTTCCCACTCAACCTTTAGAGTCTCACAACCCAAAGTATCATTAATAGTCTTTCTAGGGTCCACATCATAACCCTAAGTCTCAAATCAAACCCATCTTGGTTTTTATTATACAAAAATACTCTTCATTAATCACATTTCTTTTAATCAACCAATATTACCATAAGAACTCATTTATATGTATGGAAGCACATTTCTTCTATGAAAATATAGATTTTTTACAAAATCTGAAAATTATACGATTTTCTTACTCAAAACAGTACACTCTAAAATCAATATTAAATTCTGAAAAAATTCATTTAAATTCAACATAACGAATAATTCACCATAAAAATCTGGACTCAAATAAATTAGTTCAAAGGGTTCATATTCAATAAATTCTGAAAACTAACCGTTATTTTAAAAATACGAAACTACGACAGTACAGTGGTAAAAATTGCATATTTTACAATTTATGGGTTGGATAGAGGATCCGTCAGATATTTTGGAAACTAGACACAGTGAGCTACAATTTCTATTTAATAAATTTTAGGTAATATAATCACAAACCCTTTGTCGAAATCTCGTTCCAATCTCAACAGACAGCAGTCCAGACCATATAATGTCTTTAAAATTTCATCAAACTCGATCAACCCACTCAAATATATTCGTTTAAACCCATATATATATGCTCCCATATGTATACTAGAGTCCCCCAAATATAGCACAAAAAAATCATGCTCGAAAACCACACGAAAACACCAAGAAAACCCAAAAAAGACAGTAGCACTGTTGCTGCCCAAACCGGGTCAGAACAGTAACCGGTTACTGTTCTAACCCGGTTTGGGTTTGAACAGTAACTGTTCATCCAAATGCACAAAACCTGGGGTTTAACCCTCCAAACCCTAGCCCCCATATTTTGGTGTATTTTTCATGTATATTTCTTTCCATATTTGCATGCATAATTGATTAGGGTTTATCACCAAAAAACTATATTTTCATTAAACAGCAAATTAACAATAAAAATTCATCTTTTAATCTTTTTAAACATGCCCTTGAATTAACCACCTAGATTCAACCACTACAATCACATATATTCTCATTAGATTTATTTCTTTGAGCAAAATATTAATCTTTCATGCATAAACCACTTCACTCAAAATAAATTATTTTCGATCCATACAACAATTATTCAAAACTTAATGATATGGCTAAAAATGGGGTTAAATCGAAACCATTCAAAGTGGATACGAATCTTGAAGTCGCAGGGGCAAAATGGTAATTTCACCTGCAGATGGGTCTGAATTGGGAATCGGGCCTCTCCTCTCGGACTCGCTAGCCTGTGAACGGATACATTCAGTTGAAATGGGTCTCAACCCATTAGGGACCACTTCCACAGGATATGAGCAGATCCTGGCTTGTCCCTATCTTGAAGAGGTGGTTGTAACCATCCCCCATCCAACCACCCCGAAAAGTAGGGATTTACTCTTATCCTGAAAGAGATCCCCATGGCGACTATAAATACTCCCTACCTCCTACTGTCAAAGGTGATCACTCTTTGCACACTTGAGCTCTTTCTTTTTACTTTTTCTGTGTATTGACTTGAGCGTCGGAGGGTTCGTCGCCAGGATCCATCCTGGTGTCTCGAACGTTTGTGCATGTTCGCGGGAACTTCAAGGAGTCAATTTGCAAACAAGGAAGAAGTAGTATTCTGCCGGTTCGAGTTCCTACGAACTTACAAATCTCATATATTGCCCCCACACCAGATCCGAGCGGTAACAGATTGGCACCGTCTGTAGGAAAATCTTAACAAGCAATCCAACCTTCCTCCTTCCACCAAAGCCACTCCCAACAATGTTTCCCAAGAAGATACCCGCAAACTCCAATCGAAGAACAACCTCTTCTCATCCTCCTCCGCAGGGGTATCTCCCTCCTCCCAACCAACCGACCCCGCCGCTCGATCCCCAGGCTCCGCAGTCCGTTCAGCAGCCTTTGGGACCCCAGCTCACAGTGGGGGAATGCTCTCGGCGAAGCCACCACAAGCAACCTGTGCATCAGGTCAGGGTGTCCATACACAATGCCGACATAGCCTCAATGGCTTCCCATACTCCTCCCACTTCTAAGGATCTGTAGAACGTGATCAACAATCGGCAGACCGAGCATGGACTCGATCTTCGTACCCATTTAGATGAAAGGCGGGCCCAAGAGGTGAACCCTCGCCGCGAGCACCCGAGGGATCGCTCGCCACACCGATCCAACCAAGGGGGGTCTAACTCCCCCCGGAGGCGAAAAGAGTCATCCCAACGTCGCCCAAGACGGAGCCGCTCCTCGGCAGGGCGCCCTGCGCCTCAGGCCCATCATGAGCAGGAGGGCCCCGTCACGAGGGTGGAATTTTAGCAATTCTAGGAGGCAGTCCTCTGGGCGCTCAACACTGCCCCCAACAATGGCCGTCAGGCTCCCAGCCCTCCGCCATCTCCTCATCATCCTCACTGCTCCCACAGTCCTCGACCAGCTCCTTGCCATCCTCGCCGCTCCCAAAGTCCCAGGCCTGCTCCGAGCCATCACCGCCCTTCTCCCAACCATCACCATTGCTCCCGGAGCCCGCGGCCTGCTCCAAGCCACCCACATCGTTCTATCAGTCCGCCACCTACTCAGAGTCAACGCCGTCCAAGCCTCACCCCTCCTCGGCATGTGGAGGAGTCTCAAGGCTTAGCAAGACACAACCAAAGGGAGGAATCGGTCTACCGCCATCTCCACAAGATGGAGAGGCGCCTCGGCCAGCTAGACCAGGACGAAGAATGATGAGCCAAGGACCTCCACCCAAGCAGGCCCCCATTCTCTCGCTCCATCATGGAGGCTCCAGTCCCAGACAACTTCAAGCCTCTACACTTCGAGACCTACACCGAGGAGTCGGACCCCGCAGATCACATCGAGAGTTTTAAAACCCTCATGATGATCCACCATGCATCTGACGCCCTCCTTTGCAAGACCTTCCCGACCACCCTCAAAGGGCCGGCCCGTGAGTGGTACTCCCGACTTGCACCGGCATCTATCTTTTCCTTCGACTAGTTCGAAGGTCTTTTCCTCACGCATTTCGTGAGAAGTCGCCGCACCGAGAAGACGAGCGACTCCCTACTGTTCCTCAGTCAAAAGAAGGGCGAACGATTGAGGGACTATGTCAAGCGCTTCACTGCTTAAGCCAGGTCCATCGCTTCCTTGGAACCCTCGGTCACCACTGTTGCCTTCCAGTCCAACATCCTCAACACTGACCTCAGAGCGTCCCTCGCCAAGAAGCCCCCTCGGGACTTCTCCGAGCTCCTACTCCAGAGCAAGAAGTACATCCGAGCGAAGGAGGCTCTCCACCGCCCCACCTTTGAGGCGTCGTCTTCTGCGAACAAGCGGAAGGGTGTAGAAGAAGAAGTAGCTAAGAAGCTCCAAAAGGACAATGGGGGTCAGCGTCGTCCCCCTCCTCGGTTCGAGAAATTCACTCTGCTTAACGTGAGTGTATCAGCTATCCTGATGGAGATCGAGAACGAGGGTCTCTTACCACCTCCCCCCCAAGATGAATACTCTGGGAAAGAGGACAGATTGGAACAAGTGGTGTCGTTTCCACCGGGATCACGGGCACGGCATAGATGAATGTCGGGCCCTTAAAGACGAGATTGAGGCCCTCATCCAGAGGGTGCAGCTCAATCGCTTCGTCAGGAAGGACATGGCCGATCCACCTCCACCGCCCTGGGGGACTAATAGGTGAGTGGAGAAGCACGCGGAGAATCTGAAAGTGGAAGCGGAAGCCATACTGCACTTGATACACGGAGGCCCAATGGGGGGAGATTCCAACTCCTCCCGAAAAGCCTTTGTTAGGGAAGTCAATTCCGTTCAGAGCCATCCTCCCCCCAGGGGCCTAAGGATCTCGGTGACATTCTCTGATCGGGACCTGGAGGGCGTCCGCACACCCCACTGCGATGCCCTCGTCATCAACCTCCGAATGGCGAACTTCGACGTTCGTCGAATTTTGGTGGACAACGGGAGCTCCGTAAACATCATGTTCTTGGAGGCTTTTAAGGGCCTCCAGCTATCGAAGGGCCGGCTCAAGCCAACCGGATACACTCTTCACGGGTTTACTGTGGTCCCGGTTATGGTGGAGGGAGTTATAACCCTCGACGTAACTGCTGGAAAGGCCCCGATCACCCGCACAAAGCCGATGGATTTTATGGTGGTAAGCGTCAAGGTCGCCTAAAATGTTGTCCTGGGTAGACCAGGTTTGGTCGCACTACAAGCCATCCCTTCATCATACCACATAAAGATGAAGTTCCCCACACCCTCAGGGGTGGGAGAAGTGAGGAGAAGCCAAGAAGCGGCACGGAAGTGCTATATGACATCGGTGGGGGGTCCGGTTCTCTCTCTGGAAGCGCTCGAACTTCCTCAAGAAGGTAGTCAAACTATTTTCGAGCCCGTCGACGAACTGGAAGAAGTGGCCTTCTCCGAAGAAGACACCACTAATACGTTCCGCGTCAGCTAGGCTCTCTCTCCCTCCATTAAGCAAGACATCTCCCGGTGTATACTGGAGAACCGCGACCTCTTCGCCTGGATTGTGGCCGACATGCCCGAGATCTCGGAGGAGCTTTTGATGGACCGTCTGAGCGTCGCCACTGGGGCCAAGCCTGTCCAACAGAAGAGGCAAAAGTTTGCTCCCGAGCGCCAACAGGCGATCAAAGAGGAGGTCGAGAAGCTCCTTAATGCCCGATTTATCCAGAAGGTAAACTACCCTGAATAGCTCTCTAATGTGGTGATATTCAAGATGGTCAATGGGAGTTGGAGAATATGCATCGACTTCACCGACCTTATTAAAGCGTGCCCGAATGACCCTTTTGCTCTTCCCAGCATCGACGCCCTGACCGATGCGACCTCCAGGCACGAGCTTCTCAGTTTTATGGACGCCTTCTCAGGGTACAACCAAATCCAGATGTTTCCCCCCGATATCCCGAAGACCTCTTTCGTGACGGACCAAGGTCTCTATTGCTACCGAGTTATGCCATTCGGCTTGAAAAACGTAGGAGATACATATCAGCGCCTTGTAAACAGGGTCTTCCAAGACCAAATTGGCCAAAACATGGAGGTCTACGTAGACGACATGTTGGTCAAGAGCACCCGAGTGCAGGAACATATACTCGACCTTCAAGAAGCCTTCGTGGTGCTAAGAAGGCACAATATGAGACTGAACCCGAGCAAGTGTGCATTCGGAGTCTCCTCGGGCAAATTTTTGGGGTTCATGGTTAGCCAGAGGGGAATAGAGGCCAACCCCGAGAAGATTCGGGCCATCATCAAGATGGATCCTCCCTCCAATGTCAAGGAAGTACAGAAGCTCACAGGACACCTCGCCGCGATTGGATGGTTCTTCTCCAAGTCCGGGGAGAAGTTCCTTCCTTTCTTCAAAGCCCTCAGGGGGGCTAAAGGCTTTGAGTGGGAACAGCAGCAATAGGAGTCCTTCGACAAGCTCAAGGAATATTTAGCCAACCCCCCTCTTCTGAGCAAGCCAGCACCTGGGGAAGTCCTTTACCTCTATCTCGCAACTTCGGAGCAGACGCTCAGCACGGTCCATGTGAGGAAAGAGGATAAGACACAGAAGCCCATCTATTATGTGAGTAAGGTGCTTCGCGACGCCAAACTTCGTTACCCGAAATAGGAGAAGATGGCTCTCGCCTTCGTCATGGCGGCCCGGAAGCTTCGCCCCTAATTCCAATATTATTCGGTAGTCGTCCTTACCGACAAGCCGCTGAAACAAGTTCTCCAAAAGCCCAAGACCTCCGAACGGCTCATGAAATGGTCCATCGAGCTGAGTCAGCATGACATCAGCTATCAGCACAGAATGGCGATAAGGCCCAAGCTCTTGCCGAGTTCATTATGGAGAACACCGTCCCTAACTCATGCGAGTCGCCTGCCGACCCCTTGATCTGGACCGTTTATGTAGACAGGTCCTCTTGCGGCGATGGGAGCAGGGCTGGCTTCATCCTAACTGGCCCTGATGCCTTCGTCCTCCAATACTCCCTTCGCCTAAACTTCCCAGCATCAAATAATGAGGCAGAGTTTGAGGCCCTTATAGCAGGGCTCTGCATGGCTCGCAAGGCTGGTGCGGAACAAGTAAGGGTCTTCAGCGACTCTCAGTTAGTCATCAACCAGGTGTCCGGGGAATACGAGGCTAGAGACGAGTGTATGGCCAAGTACTTGGCAAAGATGAAAGGGCTTCTGGTTTTGTTTGAAGATGTTCAGCTCCAGCGCGTCCCTCGAGAGGAAAACGTGCATGTAGATGCTCTCTCTAAGCTCGTCTCCTCCTCCCTCCAAGATCTGGAGCGGACCGTCTTGATAGAGGTCCTTCTCAGACCAAGCATTGATGAAGATGGCCTGGAGCCAATGGAAGCCTACCCTTTAACACTTGGGGAAAACTGGATGAAGCCCCTCCTCGAGTATCTCAGGGATAGAGTCCTTCCTGAAGACCCGAAAAAGGCTAGCAGGATCAGGACGCGAGCCGAGCGGTACACACTCCTTGACGGAGTCATGTACAAACGCTCTTACACTAGATAGACGGGCGAACCTATCTAAGATGCCTCTCCCCGAAAGAAGCACTCTATGCCCTAAGAGAATCCCATGATAGTATGTGCGGCGCACACTTGGGAGCGAGATCCCTTGCCTGTAAACTCCTGAACTACGGGTACTTCTAGCCCACACTATTGAGTGACTCCGAGAAATACGTCCACCAGTGCGATGCCTGCCAGAAATTTGCCCCAATTCGTCGCCTACCCCATGCCCAATTCACCTCCTTGGCAAGTCCGATCCCCTTTGCAATGTGGAGAATGGATTTGCTCGGACCTTTCCCCCCAGTGTCGGGCTAGCTGAAGTTCTTAATAGTAGCGATAGACTACTTCTCAAAATGGATCGAGGCCGAACCTCTTTCGACAATCACCGAGCACAAGGTCCAGAAGTTCTTTTAGAAGAACATCGTTTGCCGGTTCGGGATACCTCGCATCCTCGTAACTGACAACGGGACCCAATTCATGGGAGAAACCTTCCGTAGTTTTTGCGAAGACCTCGGCATTCAGCAGTGCTTCTCTTCGGTAGCTCACCCTCAGTCCAATGGCCAAGCAGAGAACGCAAACTAACAAATCCTCTCTGGCTTGAAGGAGAGGCTTAACAAATCCACCAAGGGGTTATGGGTCGAGCAACTCCCCAACGTGCTTTGGAACTATCACACCACCAAAAGAAATCCGACGGAGGAGTCCCCCTTCAACCTTACGTATGGTTCCGAAGCTCTTGTCCCTTTGGAAGTGGGTCTCCCTTCACCTCGGCTGATAGCCTACAACGAAGCCCAAAATGCGAACCAGTTTTGCAACTGCGTGGACCTCATAGATGAGATTCGTAAGAGATCCGCAATTCGACAAGAGACCTAGCCGTATGATCACTCAGGTTTACAATAAGAGGGTACGGCTAGCCAATCTTACAGAGGGTGACATGGTGCTTAGAAAGTTGTCGATCTCTGATCCAAGCAAGAGGGGCAAGTTGGCACCAAACAGGGAAGGACCATATAGGGTCTCCAGAGTTGTTTGCCCAGGAGCGTATCAACTCGAAGACCAGGGGGGCTGGAAGATACCGAAGATATGGAACGCAAAGCACTTGATGAAGTACCGAGAGGGTGTCTAAACACCACTCCAAGCAACTTCCCCAAGAGCGCTCCAGAAGACATGTCTAGAGTCCTTACTTGTATTTTCTTGTTATCAAAGTGTAAAGGCGGCTCACAACTTAGAAGCGGCCGCCCAGTTGTTCTAAATAAGAAGAAATCTCATCTTCTCAAAGTTCTCCATTTTTGGATAGTCTAACTCTACTTACAAAAATTTTTTAAAATTTTTTGCCTTAAAACGACATGCTTGAAGTCCAACACTTGGTTCGACTCCTCTTCAACTACTTGCTTCTAAGCGAGTAAAGAGCGGATCACCATTCGGAATTGCTCCTGCAGCTATTGATATCTTTCTAAACGAAAATCTTGGAGTCCAACACTTGGTTCGACTCCGCTTCAACTTCTTACTTCTAAGCGATTAAAGAGTGGATCACCAATCAGAATTGCTCCTGCAGCTATTGATATCTTTCTAAACGACAAGATTGGAGTCCAACACTTGGTTCGGCTCCGCTTCAACTACTTACTTCTAAGCGAGTAAAGAGCGGATCACCATTCGGAATTGCTCCTGCAGCTGTTGATATCTTTCTAAACGACAAGCTTGGAATTCAACACTTGGTTCGACTCCGCTTCAACTACTTGCTTCTAAGTGAGTAAAGAGCGGATCACCATTCGAAATTGCTCCTGCAGCTGTTGATATTTTCTAAACGATAAGCTTGGAGTCCAACACTTGGTTCGACTCCGCTTCAACTACTTGCTTCTAAGCGAGTCAAGAGCGGATCACCATTCGAATTGCTCCTGCAACTGTTGATATTTTCTAAACAATAAGCTTGGAGTCCAATACTTGGTTCGACTTCGCTTCAACTACTTGCTTTTAAGCAAGTAAAGAACGGATCACCACTCAGGAGTGCTCCTACAACTGTTGACAACTACAAATGCCAGCAAAACACATGAGTTCGAAGACAAGTACTATCTCATTAAAGTTTGAGATTACAAGTCTAATTACAAGGCCAACTACCCACATTTATATTGAGATACGAAACTTGTACAAAGAAGATTGCAAAATCACAAGGGAGACATCCTAATGCCTCCTAGGGAGTGGGATACTCATCTTGAGCGAAAATTGAGGTCGGTGAGCACCTTGCCGCTGCGACCCTACATCTGTGGGGGTCTCTAGGCCGGTGAGCCTAGTTGTGTCCCTGAGAGTTGCTCCGGCTGAGGCCCCGCTCGATGAGCCAGCCACTCTGCTCTGTGCATCTTCGGGGCATCCCAAGGTGGGAGGTGAACGTAATGCCAACTCGTGAAAGGACCACCCCTGCGCGTACTCACCTCGGGTGCAAGAAGTGGCCCTAACATTGCTCCCCTCCGAAAGACGTCGCAACCGATGAACCTCCGCCTCTAACTCAACGATTCGCTCCTTCATCGAGTTATCTGTTACCTTAACCTGTAGCCGAGGCGTTCGACTCGTATTTCCTACATGAGAAGCTTCGGTGATGGTCTGCCGAAGCTATGCCGTCTCCAAGCTCTTTTCGAGCACCACGTTCTTTAAACCATCTCTCTCAGCTCTAGCCTCGAACAAAGACTGTCGAATGGACTCTAGCTTCAGGCCCAGCTTGCTGGACTTCGAGGGACTCCCCTCCTACTTTTTCCAAGCTTTCTCCTTCAATCGCTTCAGTCCGGAGGTGCGACGCGCCAGCGTCAGCTTGTAATGACTTAGTTCTACCTCGCTCTTGAAGAGCTTCTCTCGACTTCGAGAAAGAGCCAACCTAGCAACACCCAGATCAGACCAAAGGAGAGATACCTCAGCACTTCATGTCACTTCGGCAAGGGGTAGCACTTCGACGATCTGAAAAGGCCAAGCGAAACTACTGAGTCCAGACACAACCACTACGAATCTTGAGAGCAATGCCGAACTCCGACACTTGCTCAAAAAAGTGTGTTAACACTTGTTTAAAAGTGAATTCGAAAGTAGTGCCGAGCTCCAACACTTATTCAAAAGTGAATTCAAAAGCAGTGCCGAGCTCCAACACTTGTTCAAAAAAAAATAAAGAGAGTTTTTTCACTCGCTGCCGAGCTTCAACACTTGTTTCATTAAAAGTTTTCAATCAAAAAATTTTCATTGAAAGTTGTGGCCAGTCTGTAGTTTGGCACTACATGAGAAAAAAACAAAAAGAAAACGAGAGAAACAAGATGCAAGACTGATCAGGGGTCGACCTCCGTTGAAGGACCCTCCTCGGGGGCTACGATGGCTAGGGGCTCGACTTCCGACGGAACCTCCTCCTCGGCCTCACCGTCTTTAACTTCGACCACCTCGGTCTCCTCTTCTCCTTCGCCTTCTTCTTCACCTTCAGAGATGTCATCGAAGCTGGGGACAGGATCCGAAAAGAGACGCATCCCGGCACAGTCAACTTCAGGAAACTTCGCCTTTATATTGTCTATGGCCCAAACATATGCCTTTGCCAAGTTCACGATCAGGTATCCCTTCCCCTTCTCCAAGGCCTGCTCCTCAGCCTCCTTCACTTTCTCCAAGGCCCGCACCTCAGCCTCATTCGCCGCCTCCAGCTTCGCCGCCGCTACGGCGTCCTCCTTGTCCTTGGCTGACTCCTCGGTAGCCTTAAGGAGCCGAGTGTCGTCCGCCTCCAACATGGCGACCACAGTTTCAAGGTGCACCAACCTCGAGTTCTTTGACTCGGCCTCTGCCTTTGCCTTTTCGAGCTCCTTGGCGATCCGAGCCTTCTCACCTCGAGCCTTATCTGCCTCGGACATCAGCTCTTTCTCTTGTTCATCTATGTTCCTCATCAAGTGGCCGAAGTGGCAAGTAATCTGTGAGGAGTAAGACTTAGGTTATTTCAGAAGAAAAAAAAACCTCTAGGTGCTCGGACTTCGAAACTTACCGACAACGTCGAGCATGCGACCTCGAGCATGTCGTCCCCTACACTACCTGATTCCATCGCCACCTCGTCTTTCGGCCTGGCCAGGTGCCGAACCGCCTGCATGCACGTCGACGAGTCGTCGAGGAACCCGTCAAGCTTGCGGACCTTCCAGTCCGGGACGAAGATCTTCTTGTGCTCTTCGGTTAAGAACACCTCAGCTTCGTCAATTAATGGCCGAGCTTCGAGCCCCAAGACTGTCGACAGTGGAAAGGCCCCTGTGCCTGAAGTAGCTGAAGCCAACGCTGCGGTCGGAGGCTTCGAAGCCAAGGGGGGTCGCCTTGCCAGCTGCTCCGCTGCAGCACGGTGCACCTGCACCCCTTCCAGGACAGTCTTCAATGTGACCCGCTTCCTGTTCTTTGGAGCCTTGCTACTCAGGGACCCACGCTACGACACCAAGTCCTCGAAGTCTATTGATTCTGTAGGAGAGAAATAGTTAGAGAAAAAAAAACTACTTTGCCAGCAGCACAAAAAAACCAACAAACAAAGTAAATCCGTACTAGGGTTTATCAAGCTAAGACCCCCCCCAGAAGAGCACCTCCTCGGTCAAGTCCTTCCAATCGAACTTCGAGCGATCGAGCAACGTCCGAACCATATCCTTATCCTCGATGCTAAGGGAAGGGCTCTGCTTGACTTTCTTCGGCACCGCATCTACCCAAGCTGTAGGGATCCCCCATGACCCCCGACTTTGGATCAAGAATTAATTATCTTTCCAATTCTTGATCGAGTCCGGGCAGCTGATCAAATTCGTCCCGAACCTCGGGCCCAAATACTAGCGGTAGACGTCCTTATGCTACTGATGCATTCGATACACCGTTCGGAGCACGCTCAGCGTCAGCTCAAGACTCGCCGCCTAACAGTGGAGGATGAACCTGTTTATCAACCTCCACACGTTCGGCATATACTGAACAAGGCTGACACGGAACCACCTCAGCACTTCGGCGACGAAGGGGTGCAGTGGGACCCGAACCCCTGCCAAGAACACGTTGACCAGCCAGAAGCACATGTTGACAGGCATTGGCGAGTTGGCCCTCACCCCGGGCCCGGGGAGCATCAAGTCGAACTCCGGCGGGATCTGAAAGCATACCCTAATCTTTGCCAAGTCCTCCTTGGTAAGGATGGAGACCATCTCGTTCGCCTCGGATGTCTCTCCAGCCTCGTTTTCTTCAAAGCTCCGAGCCATCCCATACATTATCCGCTCCGCCTGGTCCTCCGGAAGCTCCTGAACCCTCGGCAGTCCTGTCAAGACCCCATGCATTCTTCTGAACTCCCCCATTCTCCGATCCTCTATGACCCTCGTCTCAACGACTACCGAAGTTTTCCCTACCACGACCTTGCCCTTGTCGATCGGGGGGACCTGACTAGAGGAGGCCTCGGGGGCAAGAAGGGAGGAGGTCTCCTCCCTCGAAGGGTCGATAGACATTTTCTAAAAGAAAAAATAAACTAAGTATGGGGTTACCTTGATTTGAAAGCTACAGTCGGAAAATAGGCCGGAAGACGGTGAAAACTCGTCGGAAGCTCTCACAGGGTGAAATTCTTGCCTGAGTAAAAAACAAGTGAAATGAGCAAATGACTATGGGGGTGAAAATTTATAGGGAGTAAGGTTGGTGGCACGACTACCAAGACAAAAGGCCCCCTGGAGCACAAAGGCCTGGCCCATTTAGTGAAGATACGCAACCAAAATGCGTTGACTAATCAACGGCTGCAGGGACCCACTAGCCATGTGGCGCTCTCCTACTCGTCCCCGAAGTTGATTGCCACCAACATAGAAACACAAGAAAATGTGTTGACCGGTCAACGTTGGCTGGGACCCACTGGCCATGTGGCGCTCTCCTATTCGTCCCCGATATCGATTGCCACCGACGTCGAAACACAAGAAAATGCATTGACCAGTCAACGTTGGCTGGGGCCCACTAGCCACGTGGCATTCTCCTTCTCATCCCCGAAGTTGATTGCCACCGACGTTGAAACGCAAGAAAATGCATTGACCAGTCAATGTTGGCTGGGGCCCACTAGCCACGTGGCGCTCTCCTACTCATCCCCGAAGTCGATTGCCACCGACGTCGAAATGCAAAAAAATGTGGTGACCAGTCAATGATGGTCGGGACCCACAGGCCACGTGGCGCTCTCCTATTCGTCCTCGATGTCGATTGCCACCGACGTCGAGATGCAAGAAAATGCATTGACCAGTCAACAGTGGCTAGGGTCCACTAGCCACGTGGTGCTCTCCTGCTCGTCCTCGAAGTTGATTGCCACCAACGTCGAAACGCAAGAAAATGCGTGGACCAGTCAATGTTGGCTGGGGCCCACTAGCTACGTGGCGCTCTCCTACTCGTCCCCGAAGTCGATTGCCACCGACGTCGAAATTCAAGAAAATGTGTTGACCAGTCAACGGTGTTCGGGACCCACTGGCCACTTGGCGCTCTCCTATTCGTCCTCGATGTCGATTGCCATCGACGTCGAGATGCAAGAAAATGCATTAACCAGTCAACAGTGGCTGGGGCCCACTAGCCACGTGGCGCTCTCCTACTCATCCCTGAAGTCGATTGCCATCGACGTCGAAATGCAAGAAAATGCGTTGACTAGTCAACGTTAGTCGGGACCCACTGGCCACGTGGCACTATCCTATTCGTTCCCGAAGTCAATTGTCACCGGGGTCGAAACGCAAGAAGAAGAAAGGTCCCATGTACCACGTGTCGCCTTCCTGGACCTCGGCAACCTTTCTGGAGTCAATTGCCACCGATGTCCAGAGGGCAAAGAGAAAGGGTTCCTGAAACCACGCGTCGCTCGCCTAGACTTCGGCGAGAGTTTCGAAGTCAACTGCTGCCAACCCTCCAACGGACAAAGTTCCCCCTCTTGGCGGCCGTCTGATCTCCTGGAATTTCTCACCGTAGGGCGATCAAGGGCCTAGATGTGGACACGTCATAAATAGGTGATTGAAATTGTTTTTTTAATTATTAATTCAGATTATTTATTTAAAAATTGCGAAAAAATGCCCAAAAATTCAGGAAAATTAAGTAAAAATTCTAAAAATGATTATAAATGCAGGGAAAAACTTTTAAGCCCCTGGGTAAATAATTATTAGTTTGATCAATTAATTAGTACTCCTGAAAAATAAAGCTTTGTTTCGCAAAATTGGATAAATGGTCCGAAAAATAGTTAAAAAATCAAGAGAAATCGCCAAAAATCTGGAGCAACTAAGAAGAAACTTTGAGCATGCTACCAGCTCAAGAAAGTACTGTCACCCCGCCGACGGGATTCAAACACCCTTTGAGAACTCCGATAAAACCCTATGCACCATTAAAACAACAAACTACTCCCACAAGGCTGTAAGACACGGTCTTTGGGAGTGGGGGGTTTGTGATATGGCTAAAAATTAGGCTAAATCGGAACCGTTCAAAGTGGACACGAATCTTGAAGTCACAGGGGCAAAATGGTAATTTCACCCGCAGATGAGTCTGAATTGGGAACCAGGTCTTTCCTCTCGGACCCGCTAGCCCATGAACGGATCCATTCAGTTGAAAATGGGTCTCAACCCGTTAGGGACCTGTAACGCCCCGGATCCCCGTTATCGGACATCCGTGACATCACCAGGATCATTACCTTCAAATGCATCTCAACACAGTAAATAACGTGGAAATTTAAACATTTCTATTGCCATCAGAGTTGTTACATTAATAATTACAAATATCAAATTGTCCTTGGACAAGGAATACAAATTACATAACTTATTACAACTGATTACAAGAATATTTAAACTTTTCTTGTGAAGCCATTTGCTGTCTTCAGATCGGCAATCCCTTGGTAACTGCTGAAACTCCGTTGAGTGGTCTATCTGCCCCCTCTGGGACTTGCCCCTCGGCTTGAGCCTACTGCTACGCGACCCTGGTAATTCTGCACCCGCTCGAAGGGTAGACGTGCATACTGCCACCACTTGGATGCCCTGCTGATCTTGGGCTCTCCTATACTCGTGACCTGATATCCATGTACCTAAAAGGTGGGGTACGTCAGTAATTCTACTGACGCAATGCTGATAAGGAAACAGCGATCCTCAAACTATCACACTCACAAATTCATCTTGAATGGAAAATTCAACGTGCATCCTGATTCCTAGTATTCGTGTATGTCATGACAACGGCTTGATTTGGAAAGTATGTAGTATGGGATGCATACATTTCCAAAGTCTCGCTTGCATTATACTAAGTGCGTTGGCTTGACCTGGGTCACATGTAGTATGGGATGCATGTGCATCCAGAATCTTGCTGACATTAGATTAAGTGCATCTTTTCTATACTATGTATTGTTGCATTAGACTCAGGTCATGACATACACGAACACTAGGAATCAGGATGCACGTTGAATTTTCCATTCAAGATGAATTTGTGAGTGTGATAGTTTGAAGATTATTTATTTACATATATGAATCCCTTCCAATTATTAGTTAATCAAATTAATTTAAAATAAGAAAAATTAAATCCCTTCACATCTCCAGATCTGGCCGACCAACAAATGCAGACCTAATTTCGAAATCTAAATTTTTTTTTACTCCAAGTGGCAATTTTGCACAAAAGTCCTTCTCTTTGTAATATTTGCAAATAAGCCATAAAATATTCGTAAAAAACCAGAAAAGTTAGAATTATTATCTAATAATAAAGATTTGATCTTCCAAATAAATTTTCTGACTTTTACTCTCCAGGAAGAATATTTGCAATAAAGTCCCCAACAATTTCAAAATTGCGTAATTATATTTATTCAATTAAATCAAAAAATCATTAAAATATGGATATAATATAATTCCTTAGATCCTTCTACTGAATAGCCGGCCCTAAATGCATCCAAACAATTTTTAAGTTCAATTTTCACCCCTAAATGACTTTTAAATAAAAAAAAACTCTTTCTTTCAAAAATTTACAAAAGTAGTTTTCTTTATTCAGAAAAATACAAAAAATTTAAATATAGCCAATAAAAAATAATAGAATTTGTTCATCAACTCAAAATTCTAAATCCACACTTCGAAAATATTTGCACATGTGAAAATGTCAATTTTACGAAAATTCAAAATAATTAAATAAATTGATTTAAAAATTATTTATTAATTTAAAATATTGTATTAAAAATTGGGGCATTCCAGAGTATACCTAGTGGGTACTTATATATCCTATGTTCACAAGGTAAACTCATCACCAAATCTTCTTTTCTTAAGATTGCATCTAAATCGCCATCATTTCTCAAGAGGATACAAGGTGATATTTGTGACCCTTGAAATCCTCCTAGTGAACCTTTTATATATTTTATGGTCCTAATTGATGTATCCACTCGTTGGTCCATTGTTTGCCTACTTTCTACTAGAAATACATTTTTTTCCTCATCTGCTTACTCAAATCATCAAACTTATAGCTCATTTTCTTGACCATCCTATTAAATCTATATGACTTAATAATGTGGATGAATTCACATATCAAGTTTTTTTATAAGCATTGTTCATTGATGGGATTGATGTTGAGCATCCCCTTCCACATGTTCACACACAGAAGGCTTAGCTGTATCCTTAATTAAGCATTTTTAACTTATTGCCAGACCTTTACTAATGCAGTGTAGATTATCTGTTAGTGCTTGGGGACATGCTGTATTGCATGCATCAATACTTATAAAACTTAGACCCATAATACCATTTCTCTCCACAACAACTTGTGTCAGGTAATCAACCAAATATATCATTTACGTAAGTTTGGTTGCGCAGTTCAAGTTCATATTCCACCTTCTCAGTGTTCTAAAATGGGTCTGCAACGGAGTTGGGGATTTGTGCAGGTTTTGACTCGGCCTCTATTATTCGATATTTAGAACCAACGACAAGAGATGTGTTTGCTGCCTGTTTTGTAGATTGTCACCTTGATGAGCCAGTATTCCCGCCGTTATGGGGACATAAGAAAGTTTCTAAAGAAGACATAGTTTAGTGGACTGAATGGATCAGCCACTTCTTTAGGAAGCAAGGAGTATTAACGTGGAATACTTCCACTCTATCTCATCTAGATACATGTACTTCACAATGTGAGAATGAAGTACAAAAAATATTGCACTTACAAGAAATTATAAATAGATTATCAGATGCATTTAATGATGTAGTGAAAGTGTTCAAGTCACACGTTTCAGCTATGAATGCACATGCTATAGTTATTGTCCCTATAGGACAAAAATTAAATATGGCAGCAAATGAATTTGTAGAGAGCCAGAAGCGTGGCAGACCTATAGGCTCAAAAAACTCTATTCCTCGGAAAAGAAGAAATGAGAAAACATGCCCAATAACACCCCTAAAGACATTAGTCATTTCACTCAAGAAGAGGTTATGCAAAATTCTTCACTCTCTAAAACTACAGAAGAAGTTATTGTATTGGAAAAGACACAAGTCCCCAAAGAGATTTTGGAAGTCCCTGAAAAGACAAAAATACGTAATAATAAAGAAATCTCTATACTTTACACTAATTCAGGAGAGATGTGGGATAGAAAGATACAGTCATCGATGACATATTTACATCTGTTGTAGCTACACAAGTATCAAAGGGAAATGATAATGATGATACCGAACCACGTAGTATAAATGAATTTTGACAAAGAGTAGATTGGCCAAAATGGAAAGATGTCATTAAGACAGAATTAGAGTCTCTCAATAAACGTGGTGTATTTGGAACTATAGTACCAACCCCAAATGATGTTAACCCTGTAGGTTACAATTAGGTGTTTGTAAGAAAAAAGAATAAAAGTAATGAAATTACTAGATATAAAGCATGACTTGTGGCACAACTTTTCTCGCAGAAATCTATGATTGATTATGATGAAACATACTCCTCCGTCATGAATGCAATAACTTTCAGATATCTGATAAGTCTAGTAGTTTCTGAAAATTTAGATTTGAGACTCATGGTTGTTGGGGACTTAGACACAGATATTTATATAAAAATTCTTACAATGATTTACTTTACCCGAAGTAAAGTCAAAGAGTATGTACTCAATTCATTTAAGACGTTCATTGTACGGCCTGAAGCAACCTGGAAGAATGTGGTACAATCGTCTTAGTGAATGCTTGTCTAAGGATATAGAAACAATCCAATTTGTTCGTGCATTTTTATAAAGAAAATTTTAAATGGATATGCAATAGTAGCAGTTTATGTAGATGATATAAATTTAATCGGGAAGAGCTCGAGAAACTGCTGACCACTTGAAGAAGGAATTCGAAATGAAAGATCATGGGAAAACATAATTTTGTCTGGACTACAAATCGAGAGAAATTCTAGTGGGGCATTAGTCCATCAGTCCAATTATACCGAGAATGTTTTTAAAAGGTTTGGTATGGACAAGGCACACCCACTAAGTACTCTCATGGTAGTCCGATCTTTGGACATAAGGAAAGATCCATATCGTCCTAAAAATGAAAATGAAAAAGTATCGGAACCTGAAGTACCATACTTAAGTACTATTGGTGCTCTACTATACTTGGCACAATGCATTAGACCGAATATTTCTTTTTTCCTTGAATTTTCTTGCTAGATGTAGTTCTGTACCAACGCAAAGGCACTGGAAAGGTATCAAGCATATTTTAAGATATTCACGTTGAACTACTGACTTATGTTTATATTATTCTTATAATCCTAAAAGTTCCAAGCTTGTAAGTTATGCAGATTCAGGATATCTCTCTGATCCTCATAAGGGTCGATCTCAAACAGGTTATGTATTTCTTAGTGTTATTACTGCTATTTCTTGGCGTTCTACTAAATAAACTTTAGTAGCTACTTCATCTAACCATATTCGTAGTTCTTGTCAGTTATGTTTTATTACAGATGTTCTGAGCATTGTCTTCGAAGACAATGCAGCAAGTATATCACAGATTAAAGAAGATTTCATCAAAGGAGATCAGACCAAACACATTTCACTAAAATTCTTCTTTACTTACAAACTTCAGAAGAATAATGAGATTGCAGTAAAACAAGTTCGTTCCAGTGACAACCTAGCTAACCTTTTCACTAAGTCTCTGCCAAAGGCCATCTTCCAGAAACTTGTATACGAGATTGATATGCGTAGAATCTATTATCAAACTATGTAAGGGGTTATTGTTATCAGGGGGAGTCATAACTGGAGGAAGCATCCTCAAGCATGCTACCAGTATATATGTACGTTGTACTGTTTTTTTTATTTTCTAGGTTTTTATCCCATTAGGTTTTTCCTAGTAAAGGTTTTAACTAGGCAATATTGTGCGCATCAAATATTAATTCAATGATCCTGAAGAATGTTGTATTTTTTCCCTTCACTCTGATTTTTCCCATTGGGGTTTCTCAACAAGGTTTTTTTAACATCTGTTTATTTTATTACATCAAATTATTCATTTATATTTATCTTTCGAGTAATTATTTTTTATTATTATGATTATTTTGAATAAATATGCAAAAAAAATTCCCTTTATACTCTGGAGTTATTTAGATATACAGTGGAGTGATTTTATAGGAATATATTGCAAATAGTGAACTAGGAGGGTATCATAATAAATCTTTGGTCTTGGAGGGGTTTAAAATTAATTTTTCTTAATATTTACACCCCTACCCCTCCCATCATTCTCCTCACTTCCGACCAAAATATCCATCCTGGCTGAAACCCCCTTCACGACCCAATCTTAGGGTTTTTTCAATCCCATCAAATCTCCACCTATTTCCAAATAAATTTTAGGGTTTTGGCTAATTGAAGGGCGACCTTCCGCGATACAGTGTTGATTTTTGGAATCATCAATTCTAGGTGGGTTGGATTTTATTTAAATTGTATGTGATTATATGATTTGCAAATTTTTAGTTGTGAAATGGTGCAGTAGGGAGAATAGGCAATTTTCCTAATATTAGAAGTGGTGGATTTTGCATTTAGGAGATAAAAATTAATTTGGAAAAGAATTGCAGTGTTGACTTAGTAATTAAAAGATAATAGGAGTAGTAATTGATGCAAATTGATAGTAAAAATCCATGTAAGTTATGAGAAATAATTTAAAATAATTTTTGGAAGATTTTATGGGCAGGAAACCCAGTTAGAAAAAATCGGAAAGCGTGCATGTATCGTGTGCACACCAGGCATTCGATTAAATGCCTGTGAGAGATTAGAATGATTTTAATTGTTATTTGTGAGTGATTTTAATATCTTTAGCCCTAATTAGTGTTAAAATATGATAATAGGAAGAAGAGGCAAGTTCGGGGGGGAAATAGCGGAGAGCTTACACAGTCGGTCTTCGCATTTTCTCAGGTGAGTATGATTCAGTTTCTTTTAACATATGATGTATTATTCAACTGTTCAAAGGAATATGGAAAGTGGGATGTAATGCGTGATGTATGTGAATTTGATTCGTTTTATTTTTATGTACATGGTGTGCTATGAAAATTTTAAGTAAGGACTTACTATTGATGATGTGTTATGTGCATCGCATAGAGAAACTTATAAGGATGATACAGAGTGAATTATGGGGTGTAAGAAAACTAATATATGTGTATGGAAGTGTGTTGATATTTGAATGTGTATTTATATATATATATATATATATATATATATATATATATAAGATACATATGATACGATGTTGTAATATTGAGATTTGGTGAGTTATGATATTACTGGTATATTGAGAATATGAAGAATGAACTGAGGTGCTTATATACGCATTTTTATGGTAATTTATTGATATATGCATATAACATAATGAAAAGGAGAAATTTGTGTTATAAAGGAGAAAATATATAATAAAGGAGAAATTTTACAATAAGGAGAAATTATAAAGGAGATAATATATATAAAGGAAGAAATATATATAAAGGAGAAATTTTATTTTTAGGAGAAATTATAAAATTAGTTAATTTTATTATTTTCAGTGCCGCACTCCAGGGGTTAATTTTATTATTTTTAGTGCCACACAATCTCCAGAGGTTTGGGCTAAACCCCAAGGCCCGGAATATATCCGGGAATAGGAGTTATATATATGCCCCAATTTATATTTGGGAGCAGATACACAAGATGGACTTGGGAGGAGTTTATATATATATATATATATATATATATATATATATATATATATATATACCCAAGCTAGACTTGGGATGAGTTTTTCCCTCACTTGTATAGGGCCAGGAGGAAGATATAGCCTCAGATGCGTAAGACCTATGTGGCAGCGATCCGCGTATTATACCCAAGTTATACTTGGGAAATGTTTTTGACTAGCTTACTAGCTTTAGTCTTGGTTGGACATGTGCGCAACTGTATCTTCAATCCAGCCCACTAATGGTAGATTTTTAGGACACCTGGATTTGAGTGAAATGGTGGGTTACCGGGATTGAAGTGTACGGGGGGAGGCACAGAGATCCCTGTGTTGTACGAGGAGGTCAGTTGTGTGGGCACTGAAAGGAGTAAAATAAAGTAAGTGTATAATAAATTATATATATATATATATATATAATTTATTATACACTTACTTTATTTTACTCCTTTCATATATATATATATAATTTATATATATATATATATATATATAATTTATTATACACTTACTTTATTTTACTCCTTTCATATATATATATATATATATATATATATATATATATATATATATATATATATATATATATATATATATATATATATATATATATATATATATATATATATATATATATATATATATATATATATATATATACTAGGTATGCCCGTGGCACTTGCCTATGGCACGTATTCGGAACTGCACGTTTAAATTGTTTCCTACGGTACGTTTAAATTGTTTCCCACGACCTCCTTTGAAATTATATTGTTTCCAAAAAGTTTTCTAATACAATCACCTCTAAATTGTTTCCTACGGCACGTTATCGCGAAGACTGATTAGTTAATTAAGTTGTTTAGTAAAAATTTCGACAGACGTCTCTAAAATTTTACAGGCAAAATTGTAGTAAAAATTTCGACAGAACCTTCCCTGAAATATTTGTCGTTTTAGAGAAATTCCTTACGGAATTTTACTCAAAATTTAAAAATTAACATCACAGGCAGTCAAAAAGAATCCTCCCAAGGGCAATCCAAGCAACATCACACATGCATCATATATATAGGGGCTTTGGGGAAAAAAATCTTCATATGACTAAAGATACAAAATAATAACCAAGATATCGTTTGAAAACATAACAAATTTTAGATAATTTAGTAAAAAATTTGATATAATCTCCCCTAAAATATTAGCCATTTTACAGCAATTCCTTCAGGAATTATGCTCACAATTAAAAATATAATATCACAGAAAATAAATATGAATCATCCCCAGGCCAATCCAAGCAATATCACACAGGCATCATATATATAGGACTCTAGGGGGGGGGGGGGGGGGAAGTCATGACTAAAGATACAAAAAAAACCACGATATTGTTTGAAAACATAATAGATTATAAGAAATTTAGAAAAAATTTTGACAGAATCTCCCATAAAATATTAGCCCTTTTACAGCAATTCCTTACGGAATTCTGCTAACAATTAAAAATATGACATCACAGGCAATAAATATCAATCCTCCCCAGGCAAAACCAAGCAACATCACACAGGCATCATATATATAAGGCTCTGGGAGAAAAAATCATAATATAATGCAAGAAACAAAATAAAAACAAAAAATTCGTTTGAAAACGTAATGAATTTTTAGAAAAACCATCGAAAAACCTTTCAAAAACCAAACACAAAACCCAGTACTCCACAAAATTGCGGGTACGGGTATTAACATAACTATATTATATCATCATCATATACAGATACTTACAACTATTACATCCTCCACCAAAATATACACCAACCAACCAAAATAGACACTAACATAAAGAGAAAAAGAAAGCATTACAAACATTTTGAGAATATGAAGATTACAGATGGACAGACGACTAAACCCGCCATAATGAAGAGACCTGAAAAATCACGATCAAGAATGAAAAAATCATTTTAATGAAAAAGGAACCAATGAACCAATGAGAATTTGTACTAAATCTGAGAAACTCTGATCTTATTTCCCTTCTCCAATCACTGACAATGAATATTAGATTTAGACATGAAACTAAAATGAACTATATACTTTTATGGGCACATAAAACTAAAATGAACAAAACAAACATGAAAGATGCAAAAGATTCAAGCCTTATCCTTTCTTCTCAAACCAGAATTCATACCCATCAAAATTCGCACTACGAACAATGCAAACAACATTCAACCGCAAATATTAGCATATTATGCATCAAATGAAATGAGAAAAAGAAATATTTTGTTTGTCAATGAGAAAAAGCAAGTTGTATACTGTAAGACACATGGTGAAACTATTTTAGCAAGTTGTATACTATAAGGCACTGTAAGGCACATGGTGAAAAGTATAGATGATCTGTATATTGCAACAGTGAACGTACTACATAAATATCGAATGGAACACATAATGAGCAACAGTGAACAGTGAACAGTGAACTTACTACAGAAACTAAAGAAATTTGCAGTTATAGAACACAACAGTAAATTATCCTACGAAATAAATTTATCGAATAATACTATTTCTTACCTGAATTATGGTTTACGTTCTCGGTGATTGAGTTTCATCGGATGCATCGGATCGCGCAGAAGAACTTTCATTGTCAGAATCTATAACATAACTCAAGGTATAAGTGAATTTAACTTTAAAGGAAAACAAAATTTCCTATACTATCAATGTTTCAATCATCAATGAAGAAGCAACTTGACTACTGACAACTGATAGCCCAGGAATGAAGGGCCCTTCAATGTTTGAGATTTCAAATAATATTCAAAGTGAAGTTGGACTACCCAGAAATTTACTGAGGAAAATAGATCAGCTCATAGAAGCATCAAAAATTTCACTTTAGCAATACTATTAGAAGATAATGCATCATTGTACTATTATTTCTGAACTCACTCTATGAATTTTATGATTAACTATTAATAGACTTGAAAAAGGAATAGTTCATTAGGAGCCATTGCCACCTCACCTGGGAATATGTAATCAAATGATTAACTATTCCTCATACCTGCACATATCCATCCAGATTAGCTTTACAGTCCAGTTAAATACATAGTTAAATACAAATGTAAAAAAATAAAAAGAAGATGAAAACATACCTAGCAGGTGCTCCATCATCAGATGAAATAGCCCTCTTCCTCTTTACTTTCCTCGGCAACTTCTTCTGTACTATGTTAACATCCCCGAGAGTTCCAAAGCTACTTTCCATGTTAAGCCAGTCCTCCAAAAGCATTGTTGTTTCCTCTTTTAGTTCAAGTGCATATGTTCTAAAGTAGTCGAATGCTCTCTCAAATACAACTGATCAAAACAAACCGAAGGTTTTAGGTCCAAAATTGAAAGCTAAGAAGAAAAGGAGATAAGATGTTTAATATCTGACTCTTTAGTTACCTCGGCATCGTTGGATGCACTCCAGCTTGTGTTCATCATCATACTTAGGCTGCTCGTCATCTTCTTTTGTAGCAAGGGAAGCCTCAAATTTTGCATAAGTTATCCAAACTTTCAAGTGCTTCGTCCGATCAAGAAGCTTATCATAGAGTTGTCTTGTTCTTTCGTACTCCTGTCCAGATATTTCAAAATCGATATATGCCTAAAATGTAGAAAGCAAGTGATTAAGAAAAGATATTCACCATCCTTTTTAACTTATTCATGTTGAGGCAAGCAGTAGGCCATATTGGAGATGTAAATACATCATTAGACTTTTGTTCTAAAATCTACCAAGAAATTATGAATTTATTGCATCTCCACTACATTAAATTCGAAGTTTAGCCCAACATTTACCAAGAAATAAGGGCTAGCTGAATATAAAAAGAAAAGAAAAAAAAAACAAGAGGAGTACATATTGGTCCCCAAGTATGTTTAATCATGTAACTGAGTTTATCAATAAACAACTCGTGTCGATTAGATTATTAAAAGTTAACAAATTTCTCGACTCCTTCCAAATACCACTATTGGCCTACTAAAGCTCCAAGTTGGTGATTGTATATGGAATGACCCACTGAAGTAGGTCTGCTATGCATGCATCTCATTTATGAAGTCAATTTTTGCTATCTAAAACCTATTAAACATTTCGATAAAGCTTATAAAGCAACTTAACTTTGCATAGGGCCAAGCCTATAGGCTTTCTACCTAAATTTTAATAGCCAAAGACTTACCAATTGTCTGCATTTTAATTGCCAAAGACTTACCATTAGTAAAAATGTGCAAAATATAAGCCGCATTTTATATGCTTTGATTTGTCTGCATTTTCTTTATGTGTTTATATGGCTTTTCATA
Source organism: Hemerocallis citrina (assembly GCA_017893485.1). Lineage (NCBI taxonomy): Eukaryota > Viridiplantae > Streptophyta > Magnoliopsida > Asparagales > Asphodelaceae > Hemerocallis > Hemerocallis citrina. The sequence continues at coordinate 184,313,785 of CM030365.1, forward strand.
TGATGCATCATTCACGAAGACGTGCCGTAGGCCCGTGTCCACAGGCAAACCGAGTCCTTCTTTAAAAAGAAACTTGTAAAATGCAATAAAAGAGAAAGGTGGATGCATTCTCATGATTTAGAATGAGCACAATATCAATATTGACATTCAAAAAAATTATGCAGTCCACTCAATATGTAGAAAAGTATATATCGCTTGCTCTAAACATAAACTTGCACCTATAGATATGTGTATAAGGTTCCAGAGCACTGATCTTGAGAAAAATATTACCTTAGGTAGAAAAAAACTACCCACTTTTTCGCATCCCATGGAGTCAACTGGAGCATCATCAGAAGCCCTCATTTTCCTGATTCCCTCATGAACTTCTTCCCAATTTGCAGGTGGTCTGGTTGCTGACAAAGAGGTTTAGATCAGAGACAATTACGTAAAAAAGGAAATCGTAGTTTATAAACTACAACTATAGCTTGTTAGGTTAAGATGAACATTTTGTTTAATGCTTATGTGTCTTCTATGCATTTTCTCAAATACCTTCCGGGGTTGTTGGAAGTAAAGACTCTTTCTTTGAATCCATGGAACATGCTGGTGAAAGTTTTGCCCTAACTGGAGGACCATTTCCTTAAGGAAACAAAAAAATAGTTGAGTAAAATCAACATAAATATCAATAAGATGCATCCTAAACAATAACTTGGAACAAATCTCATAATGACTAAGTGGATTTAGATCATCCTAGTAGTACATCAATGCAAGGGGTTGGACATATGTTCATCCTCCAGAATTCACTGTGCCAACTAAAGATACTTTTACTAAATCAATAACACCAAAGACTAATTGCTTCTGTCTCTAAATTTTTCAATTTATTATTTCAGTGGGTAAACTTCTTACACTGTTGACCTCTGCCATACGACTAATTGTGGTCTTTGGTCAAAAGCAGATATAGCCTAAATTTCATTAATATGATTAATGCAAGGGAAGGGACATACCTCAATCTGCGTTTGGAAGTGAAGAATGTGCTTGTCTATTACCTAATTGATTCATGAAAAAAGTGGGGTGATTTGTTAGAAGTTAAAATAATAATGAAAGAAATTTATAGTTGAACCAGACACGACTCTTAAATAAAAAAAAATGTCGTCCAATACATCCTGAATGTAGTACGGGATATGATCTAACAGATTGTGCAAATACCTGCATGTTGCTTTGTTTGCTGCATTATTGTGCTTCTAACTGCATGTTGCTTGAAGTATCAAAACATAATCCTGATGTTGAAGCTCTGCTTGTTATCAGATGCAACACCTAGGACATTTCATCCCAAGCTTCATGTATGCTCATGGTTTGGTTGTTCTCAGTTGCTCCACCGCATCTCTGATCCCAAGGTTCACCCAAAAAAGCTGAAACTCGAAATACTCTCAAAGACACAATTAATAGAGGTTATTAGGGGACTAATTCAAATTTAGATCATATCAAACAAATAAAAGCAGGTAAATTTAAGTATTGAAATGGCTCAGAACACATGTTATTCCATCATCATAAGGGCTAAGAGAACACCACAATTATGAACACAATTATGAGTACACATTTTTAGATTTTCCAATCCACCTGACATAATTATCCATACTGAATTTTCAAGTAGCAAAAGAAAATAACATCGACATACGGATATAATTTTTCCTATTTTGATAGGATTGAGTCAGTAATATGACATCTCTTATGTGATTTTCTGTAGTTATCTGTTTGATAAAACCGAGATCCCTAATTTAAAGTGTTTCTGTTTTAAAGTTCTGGATGGGTAATATTAAGTTGATCAAGGATAGTGCATCTTTAGCTTAAATGTTGATGTTTAGTTGATTAATCACCATTGTTGAAAAGTAATAGTAATGATCAATCACCATTGTTTACAGATAAGCACTTGATCTTTCTATATGTCATCAGTAATTTCAGGTAATTCATCTTATATAGATAGTAGCAATACAAATTGCACGCAGGACTCTAGAAATTAGATTCTTCAAGGGTGTGTCCTTAATTTAAAGTGTCTGTTTTAAAGTTCTGGATCGGTAATATTTAGTTGATCAGGGATAGTGCATCTTTAGCTTAAATGTTGATGTTTAGTTGATTAAACATCTTAGTAATTAATCACCATTGTTGAAAAGTGATAGTAATGATCAATCACCACTGTTTAGAGATAAGCACTTGATCTTTCTATATGTCATCAATAATTTCAGGTAATTCATCTTATATAGATAGTAGCAATACAAATTGCACACAGTACTGTAGAAATTAGATTCTTCAAGGGTGTGTCCATAATTATAAGTGTCTCTGTTTTAAAGTTCTGGATGGGTAATATTAAGTTGATCAGGGATAGTGCATCTTTAGCTTAAATATTGATGTTTAGTTGATTAAACATCTTAGTAATTAATCACCATTGTTGAAAAGTAATAGTAATGATCAATCACCACTGTTTAGAGATAAGCACTTGATCTTTCTATATGTCATCAGTAATTTCAGGTAATTCATCTTATATAGATAGCAATACAAATTGCACGCAGGACTGTAGAAATCAGATTCTTCAAGGGTGTGTGGTGTATGAACACACTGATTGCAAACTCTTTTCTGTTTAGCGCAGGAGAGAAAAGATGAGGAGGCAATTGAGAGTAAAGCTTCAAGTTCTTATTCTTCCATTTATCTAATTGAGCTTATACAAAGAAAGCTATGAAGTGGCTCTCATTCGAGTGCATAAATGTACAGTTTTTTCAAAAAAAAACTTGCTGATCTGAATGCTATTTTACTTTCAAAATGTTTTTAATAAAGCTTAATTAAAAGTGTGCCGAATCAATATAAAACCACTATTTTTAATAAAACCACTATTTTTAGTATTTTTCTCAAAACACCTAAAAACACCTAAAATGGTGTTTAGTTTTTTCAAAAGTGATTTTACTTGCCAAGAAAATTTTGAATTTAAAATCTATGCTTTCTAATAGTACTTTTATAACCAACCTCTTCCATCCCAACAATACCGAACACCGAACAGAGCCTAAGCCTAAACTATAAAGATATTAAGTTGCTAAAGATAAAATTATACCTGTATGAGAATAATCAGAGATTCAATTTATTTTCGGATAAATTAGAAATTCAATTGTTCAAAGGTTTAAACTCGATTGTCGGATAAACGAAAGGGAATTGCTACAAAGGTTTAAACTCAATTGTTCAATCCGCAACTTATGTTCATGTCAACAGTGTGGAGGTTTCCGAGAGTATGTTCATGAACAATAATTTTCAACTTTTAACAGATGTATAGAACCTTTTCCCTTCTATTAAGTAAATTCACATACAAATTATAGTCATGATTAATCAGCATTACTACATATTCCTCTTAACATATCAAGTAGAAAAGATATACTACCGCTGCTAGAATTAATAGATACTACCTCTGCTATAAAAAAAGATACTGCCTTGTTCAATCCACCGAAAAGAAAATTTCTAGAACTGAATGATTCATTCACTCATTCATTGAACATAACAGAGATAATTCATTCACTCATTCACTCATTCTAGAACTCAATGATTCACTCATTCACTCATTCATTACTTAACGAATTTTCATTGAGACCAATTTGATCCACTCACTCATTCTAGAACTCATAACAGAGACTAATCCATTATATCAGAGACTAATTCTAGAACTGAATGAATGATTTTCAATTTGATTCACCCACTCATTCACTCATTCTAGAACTGAAATCGGTGTTTCAGCAAATTGAAAAGACCTAGATGGTGAAATCGGTGAAAACAAAGACCAATTTGACTCTTTGAAAGAAAAGAGGAAATTTGTAAACCCCAAACCTAGATGAAATTTGAAAAGAGGAAATTTGTATACCTGAGATGGTGAAATCGGTGGTCGGTGACGTTGAGGGGTAGAGCCGGAGTTGGGGGGGCGCTGAAGAGGCGTCGTTGATGGTGAGGGGTTCGCTGAAGAGGCATCGCTAAAGAGTAGTCGGGGTTGGTCGCTGAGGAGGCGTCGCTGAAGAGGCATCGCTGAAGGGAGGACCAGGGGGTTGGCGACTGGAGGTGGGGGGGCTCTGAAGAGGCGCCGAAGGTAGGGGAGGGAGACAGTGATAGAGAGCGGGGAGAGAGAGAGCCCGTGGCACGTATTCGGGGGGAGAGAGAGAGAGAGGTGAGAGAGAAGGAGAGAGTGAGTCAGTGAGAGAGAGAGGGAAAAGTGAGAGACGTCTGTGAGAAAGAGAGACCAGTGGGTATTTTGGGAGAGAGAGAGTGTATGTGTGTGTGTGTGTTTTTGAATTTGTGGAGTTTGAAATTTGGGCGGGAAAATATGTTTTGTGAGAGTAGATCTGGTCCATTGATTTTGGGATAGATTGAATGTGAGCCACTTGATAGCTTTCTTTGTGTTTTATTATATATATATATATATATATATATATATATATATATATATATATTCTTTATATGAGGAGGTCCCTTTGTTGTATGAGGAGGTCAGTTATGTGGGCACTGAAAGGAGTCAAATAAAGGGCACTCATTTATTATACACTTACTTTATTTTACTCCTTTCAGAGCCCACACAACTGACCTCCTCGTACAACACAGGGACCTCCTCGTATAAAGAATATATATACCTATATATACTTTATTTTACTCATTTCAGTGCCCACACAACTGACCTCCTCGTACAACACAGGGACCTCCTCGTATAAAGAATATATATATATATATATATATATATATATATGGAGTTCTTGGTGTTAATAAAAGAATTAAGTATTTATATGATGTTTGTGAGAATATTTATTGAATGGAAAAATATGATTTGTTCGTATCGTGGTGAATATAAAGTAGATTATGCGATATTACCGGGGTTTTGCTTTTTATGATAATGATGGAGTGTGTATTTGTATACGATATGGTGGGAGTTAAGTGTGAAAATATATTGTAATGGAGTTTGATATTTATATGAATACTTAATGTGATGTAATAAAGGTGGTTATGTATATAAAGCGGTGATATCTTATATAAGAGATAAAATTAAACTTTAACAGGTGGTAAAAGCCTTCGGTAGTGCTTAGGAACTATTGCTCTCATTTCAATGGAAATGAAGAGAACTACCCGCCCAGGCACGTATCAAAGGCTTATGATTTGTACAGGAGAGATAGTTTTGTTAACGAAATAATTAATGTATTAGTTATCTTTTTATTTGTTTCATTTAAACTTATGGTTTATGTTCTTTTATTTTATTTTAAAGATATTTACCTATCCTTTTATTATGTTTAAAATTTGAAATTGTACACACACCGTATGGCTGACCCCTTGTTGTTTGGGGATCAGTGGAGTCACACCCTGAGGGTGGGCGCCAGTAGCCCCATTTTTGCAGGTATGTAGCTCTGTCGGCTAGGGGAGTAGTTAGATTTTTTTTTAATGTTATATGTAGCTTTATTTTGGTGTTTTAAGTAAAAAGTTATAAAATAAGTATTTCTGGAAGTATGTTAATCTTGTATTGGGTAACTAGAGCTGGGGTTGTGCTTATAGATCTATAGCTATATCTGTAGTGATGTGTATTATACCCGTACACACGTGGTAGTGACGTGCTGGGTTCTGTGTGATGTTTTATATTGTTTTCCTTTGAAATTTCTGGTTTAATTTCGATATCTTGATATTTATGCATCTATTTATTCCCCAGAGCATATATTTATGATTATTGCGATGAGTTCTATGTCTTTGTCTGGGGAGAATATAATTTTTTTGCCCATGTTGTGCAGTGAATTTCGAAATGCAGATTTCCACTTGGAAATGCTGTGAAATGGCTAACATATCTTGGGAGACTCTGCCGAATTTTTTATTGAAATCCGTAATCATATATTAGAAAGAAAATAAGGAATTAAGTAACTAAAAAAAAAACTAAAAAAATTTTGGGTCGTTACAGTTGGTATCAGAGCCTAGGTTAACTAGGATAGAGTTTGAGATGATTTGTATCATAGTGATCCTGCAATAGGTGGATATGGGTTCATGTTGGTTAGCAATAATGAGTTTATGATTTTTTTTATATGAGTTAATAATGATGTTTGGAGTATTTGTTAGGGTTATATACTGAAAGCATCACTTTTGTATTAACTTTATTTCCTTATTTTTTTTGAATGAGAATCATATGGGCATATGTTTGCATATTGTGTTTATTATAATATTAATGCAAGTGTCTGATATTCTATAAGGTTGATAATATGGTGTGAGGTGACACACAGAAGATCATATTATCAGTTCCCTATGGAATATATAAATAGTTCACAACCTAGACGGACTTGGACAATCCATTAGAAAGGTTGTAGTGTAATCTGGTATTAGTCTATCTTGACTATAGGTTTACACTAGTACACTTTGTGTGTATTGAACAGGACCACTTGAGGTTGTTCTCTTTGTACTGACTACAAAAGAGAACAAACACCTCTGTTATTACGGATGCTTATGCTCTTAATCCAGATATAATAACAGACATGTATATGCAGTGTGCATTACTTTGACTCATAAAAGAGTGAGATTCATTATGGATCAACAACCTCTATGAATTGGGTAATAGCATTGTATGTATGATGGGCTGTTGATTGTAAAAGGAATCCATGTCCTGATATGTCGGGTTGATGATGTCCCCTTAAGGAGCTCATAAGGATTTGTCATGTAAACCCTGCAGGTGGATTACATCCGACATGACAAATAAAGTTGAGTGGTACTACTTAAGGATAAAAGATGTTGATCAATATAGTTGTCAGTAACTTAATTTGATCGACGGACATTCGATATCTTAACATGGGGAGCTGAACGAGCATATAATAAAAGGAGCCCATAAATATAATTTGGGATTAGGAAGGTAGTGCAACAATAGCTCTTTAGTGGACCGAGCTATTGTTAATGGGCCTGGGTTGTGTGTTCGGGCTGAACACGGGATACCCAGATTCGTTAGAAGACCTGACCGTAATTTCTCCTCATGGTCCCTGCCGTAGCCTTATATATATCCTCTATTCTTTGGCCGTCATTTGATTATCTGAGATATAAGATTTTTTCTCAAAATTCGTGATTCACGTAAGGAGAGAAAGAGAGGTCAGCCAAGGAGAAGAAAGGTTGGGAGATCGTCGTCCACACGACGTCCAACCCGAGGAAGGAATACATGCAGAAGATCTTGGGGTCGCAGACGGCTCGAAGTTGCTAGAAACTATCGTCTTCTTCTCATCGCAGGTATAATTCGTGAACCCTAGATTCCGCTATAAAGGGTTAGATCACATATTAAATCTGTTAAACTTTTATGATCGATACACACACCAATCCGTGTTCCTGGGATTCATCGCAGTTCCATCAGTATTAAGGTAATTTGTCTGAATGGTGTGCGGGGCGGGAAACTTAATGTGAAGAGTAGGTAGGGAGTTAAAATCACTCGTAATTGAGTTATGACAATTTTGGAACTTTCACATTCCCTTCGTCGCACCCCTGTTACTGTAACACCCCGCAAAATTGAGTTATGACAATTTTGCCCACGGGTGTTGCGGACATGTATTTTGTACTATTACGAGTAATATTCGTAACGTATTTTTATATAAATGTCATACATATTTTATATTCTGATTATTTATATGTTTTCTGTTCTCTCAAAAATTATTTTTATCCTATTTTGAGTCAACTCAAATATTAATTTTAATTTTTGTATTTTTACGTGTATTCACGTGTTTTCAATACACGTGTCGATTACGTATGTTTTACCGTTACGTGAAATATCCGTAACATTATTAATATACATGTTCTACATATTTTATATTTTGACTATTTTTTGTTCTCTCAAATTTATTTTGTATTGATACGTGCAACACACGTGTTTGCAGTGCACATGTTGGTTCCTAAAATTTTCTTAAGTCATGAATATTTTTCTTCTCATTTTTCTAGTCACAATTGTGTGATTTATTTTTAATTAAAATCCATTAGGCCTAAATCCATTCTGTAGCCCACTAAAATTAATTTAAAGCCCATGTATGATTTTGTGTGCACTAAAGTGTACATTTAAAATATAGTTAGATTGGTACACTTGCCATGTGTAATACACACATCTAACCTAATAAAAATTAATAATAAATTTTTTATGAAGAGTGTGCACACATATTGACTACACGTGCACGTATTTCTTACCATGGTTGAGAATGAGGGAGAGTGGTGTGAGTTAGTGGAAAGTGGGGAGTTATTTTGGGAAGTGGGGAGCTATTTTGACCACACAATTTCTCTATAAATAGTCTATACTTTTGTCATGAACAACAAAACTCAAAACAAAAACAAAAGAGAGTAAGAGGGAGAAGAGCTTGCAGGTTGTGCTAGGAGGAAGGCCGGCCAAATTTTTGGGGAGCTTTGGAGCATTTTTTAAGGGTTCTACTACTAGGAATTCTACATTTGAGGTGGGTGTTTCTCCAACTTTCTAATATAGTTTTATTAGTAGAATGCTAGATATGTGTGAATTTGTTACATGCATGATAACTTATATAGATTGAGTATTCATTTTTAGATTATTTGTTGTTGATTGAATGTGTGACATTATGATGTGATTGATTTGGGAGTATTTCCATAAGGTTCTGTTTTAAGTTTTAGTTGCACTTCAAAAATCATAAATATTAAACTAGATGGAATCTAGAGCTAAATTTTTTATAGGAGCATCTCGTATATGTTAAGAACGTCTCCTTAAAATTTCATAATATTTGGGTTTCGTTTAATATTTTAATAAAATTCAAATTTAGGACTGGTTGGCAGTTGGCTAGTTGTTGGAAATTTGTACACATTTCGGATTTTGATCTTTTGGAAATCTTAGAAGCAGTATTTTGAGAAAGGTCAAAAATAAGAAGTTGAAGTAGACTTGTTAAACTTTCTTTAGAGTATAAGAAATAAATTTTCCATGCAGAATTGAATTTATAATGAATTTTATAAGATTGAACAGTGGCAGTCTCTATAACATTTTGACCTGACTGTGGATTTCGAAGAATACAGGGTTATAGACACAATATTTGGGGGAAACTTATAACTACAAAGTTATAGTATACTTGTATACCTTTAATTTTATCTAAAGAACACAAAGTTTCATGAAGTATATACTTTTCTATAATTTTTACAAGTAGCATGACCAGCAGTTTTCCGATTTTGAACCTACTGTTTTGCAAATGAATTTAGACGAAGTAATTGATGATGATTTTTGATGATATTAACTACAAAGTTGTAGTTGACTCATTTATGAAACCTATGAAACTAATAAATCTTTTTTTTGGAGTAGTATTGGAATTTATATGATTTATTCAATACCATTGGGTTGATGTCTTTTATCTAGTTGTCCTAAAACTTTTACAACGTATAAAATTAGATTTAAAATTGGGACGTTACTAAGAAGTACCTTATGAGAAATTAAGAGGTAATTAAGGATGAAGTTGGAATATTAAACTTGTGAGATTTATAAGGGTTTTAACTCATCAAGTGTTATTGAATGTTACGATAAAAACTTGGTTACTTCATGATTAATAATAGCAAAGAGAATGAATAAAAGAAGTTAAAAGATGTTTAATGAATAAAATTTTTTATAAGAAGTTATGGATAACCTGGAAATATTGTGAATATTTTGGAATGTGTGGATTCTAGAGACTGAGCGAGACCCAGAATACCGGCAGGTTATGATATATGAAATTTGAGAAGCAGCTAGTGTGGGTTAACTTTCTCTTTGAGAAGTAGCCAGTGTGGGATAACATTCTCAGTTTTGATTTAAGTCCGGTGGATGAACTAGCTCTAGGTCTTAATAATTTTAATTAAACCTAAGGACAGGCACTAGGGGGAGATGTGATCAAGTATGGGCGAACATGAGTATGTGGACCTTATTTGATTCGCGGTGGGAGATTATCTCCAAAATTATCGGGGTGTGAGGCATGATGTCCAAAATCACACGAGTTGGGAGATATTTCTTCATAATTATCGGGATCAAGATTCGCGCTAGGAGATTATCTTCAGAATTATCGAGGTGTGAGGCATGATGTCCAAAATCGCTTGCGGTGGGAGATACTTCTTCAGAATTATCGGGATCGAGGCGAAACTCGTGGAATATTTGTTTGATGAGGTACCATATGACTCGCAATGTGGGTTTCGTCTCTAGAATTATCAGGGTGTAAGGCATGACATCCGAAAATCACTCGCGGTGGGAGAATGACTCTCAAGAATTATCGGGGTCATGGCTCGCGGTGTGAGTTTCGCCTCCAGAATTATCGGGGTTACGATTCGTGGTGGGAGAGCGATTCTCAACAATTATCAGGGCGGTACTAGATACTCATAAGATATCTAAACCTTACATTAGTCACCGTGGTAAGATTTCATAGCGAGGGATTAAACCCTATAATGAGGAGTACGATAAGGGCTTGCCCTCGGACCTATGTAGTTTGGGATGCATAGAATCCGAACAAGTATGCATCAGTGTCATCGTAGTGTAATATATTTACATTAGGCATTAAGTTCATATTATACACTGACATGTTTAGGATAGTCACTTTTCTCACTTTGTTGTGCATTTAAGTTTGAGTTTGCTAAAGTAAGAGAATCGTTGTATTATAGCAGTGCGTTAGTTGTATGCAACTGACGTGCCCACAGTTTCCCAGATGCAGGATTGGACTTGGCGGGGCTTGAAGTCACTATGATGAGTTGTTATAAGATTAAAGAATTTTCATTGTTGTAGATTGTATTGTATTCATTTATTTCCGTTGCACTGTTGTAAAGAACATGTTGTAAATAAATAAAAAAATTAAATTCCTTGTAAATTTTTACGAAGTTGAAGTAAAAGATCCTGTTTGTGCCATTAATTACCTGTGTTTGGAATTCGGGGCATTACGGTTACTCCTACACATGCACAGACACCCAGCACATAGCCTAAGATTTTACCAGCGACCCCGAGGAGAGATGAACCGGGCCCTTCATTATTGAGAACTCCTGCGGAAGTGATTCAGGGAGAATCTTCAGTTGCCACATCGGGTGATCCACAAGAAGATATGGCTCATGCTGGAGTGTTCATACAATAGATATTGGCACAAATGAGTCAACAGGTGGCCGGGCAGCCATTGACAGTACGGATGGAGCCTAGAGATAGAGAAGTGGGATTTGCTAGAAAAATGAAAGAATTTCAAACTTTAGGTGCAATGAAATTTGATGGTACCGGTGGTGGTGTGGTAGCATCTATATGGTTGCAACATTGTGAATTACTTTTTTAGCGAATGGTAGTTACCGAGGTGGAGAAGTGATAGTTAGCAGAAATGTATTTTGTTGGTAATGTGATGACTTGGTGGGTTAGTATCAGAGATTCAGATCCAGATGGTTATCAACAGATGGAGTGGGAGGAGTTTGCTAACAAATTCGATGAACATTTCTTACCTGAGTCAATACAGGCCCACATGGCAGATGAGTTTCTTTCCTTGCAGCTTGGTATGAATATTGATGCTTATGTGGTGAAATTTAATCAATTGGCCCGCTTTGCCCCACAGTTAGTGGATACAAAGAGACACCGTGCAGATCGGTTTATTCAAGGCCTACAATCCGTTTATCAGATGAGTTTGACAGCTGCAAATTGGAAGTGATACAACATTTGAAGAGTTGATTGACATGGCTCGTAATGTGGAAAGAACTCAGAAAAAGTTGATGAAAGAAAATAACAAGGGAAAGCAGGTGCTGCAGGGACAGCTAGAGCAGTCCTATCAGAGGGGTTTCAGAGGACGGTTTCAGGGGCAGTTTCAGGGGCGTTTCACGGAGGCCAGAAATGGAGATTTGGAAGGTGATTTCAGCCTTATGTTGGTAAAGGTGGGCAAGGAAAAGAAAATAAAAATAAGGGTGTGCGAGGTCAGGGGCCCCGAAGTAGAGGTAGCGCTCAGAGTCAGTAGTCCAGGTCAGAGCCTGTTCAGTAGCCACGAACGGATTCGGGACGATAGAGATTTGGTGTTGGTGGCCACCAAGGAATTTCAAACGAGTCCACAAAGTGTTATAATTGTGGTAAGATGGGTCATTTGGCTCAAGATTATTCAGAAGCATTTGCTATTAAATATTATAATTATCGAAGAACAAATCATTTGGCTAGAGATTGTAGATTACCTGGAGATGGAGCACATACAGGTTTAGCAGCATGTGTGAGAGACGTGAGATCACAGACAGGTTCTCAGCAACAGCAGTAGCAGCCGCAACATGCTTTAGCACCGGTCCCCACATGAGTCTATGCAGTTGGTCAGTCGGCAGGTTAGTTATAGACAGAAGTTCCTTTAGGTATTGGTCTCATTAGAATTTCATTTGACACAGGATTAGCTTTATCATTTATAGCCCGCACATATCTTGCACAACATCATATTCTCATGTCTTCTATGGAGGCACCGGTGAGAGTTAGTACACCATTAGGCATCACTATTCTATTGTATGATGTGTGTCGAGAAGTGCAGATTCCGATGGGACCTCATACTTTTCCCATTGATTGTGTGGGTGATGTACTTTGATGGTTATCAATTTATTTTGAGGTGTGTATGAGATTTTAGGTTCGTTCGTCCGAGCAAGTCTCCTTGGGGTGCACCTGCAATCTTTGTATCGAAGAAAGATGGTTCGTTAAGGATGTTTATCGACTACAAAGAGTTGAATAAGGTGAAAATCAAGAATAAGTATCCATTGCCGAGAATTGATGATTTACTTGATCAATTGCAGGCAGCTACAGTATTTTCACAGCTAAACTTGCAGTCAGGGTATCATCATGTGAGGATAGAGGAGGAGTGTATCCCAACGACGGCTTTTTGTACTAGGTATGGATTATATGAATATTGTTTATGCCTTAGGTTGACGGATGCTCCTGCCTTTTTCATGGACTTGATGAATCAGACTTTTTGGCCTTATATAGATAAGTTTGTGGTTCTATTCATTGATGATATTTGGGTGTATTCACGTAGTCTGGAAAAGCACAGACAGCATCACAAGCGAGTGTTGCAGACTCTTAGGGAGCAAAGGTCATATGCTAAATTCTCAAAATGTCATTTTTGGGAGCGTGAAGTTCGTTTGTGGGGGCATATTGTGTTAGAAAATGGTATTTCAGTTGATCTTGAAAAGATTGCAGTAGTGAAGGAATGGAAACAGCCTACTACTATTACAGAGATTCGAAGCTTCTTGGGCTTAGTTGGTTATTATCAACAGTTTATTCCCCGATTTTCTATTATTTCCGCACTGATGACTCAGCTTACTAAGAAGAATATGTGTTTTGTTTAGTTTGAAAGGTGTGAAAGGGCTTTTCAAGAAGTAAAAGAGAGGTTGACGAAAGCTCCAGTTTTGGTTACTCCTGTGAGAGGAGTGTCGCTTCAGGTATATACAGACGCTTGTGGTACTGGTTTAGGAGCAATTTTGATGCAGGAGAATCGACCTGTAGCTTATGCATCTAGGCAGTAATGGCCACATGAAGTGCGATATCCTAGACATGATTTAGAATTGGCGGCGGTGGTTTATGCTTTGAAGATGTGGAGGCATTATTTATTTGGTGAGCAGTTTTAGCTTTTTACTGATCATAAGAGCTTGAAATATCTATTTTCCCAAAAGGAACTTAATATGAGGCAGCAAAGGTGGCTGGAATTCCTTAGTAGCTTTGATTTTGAAATCAAATATCATCATGGGAAGGCAAATGTGGTAGCTGATGCCTTAAGCAGAAGGCAAATGGTAGCTTCTTTGATGTGCCAGAAGTGGAAAGTATTATAAACATTAAGTCAATTTAATTTCACTTTAGTAGCAGAAGGTGACATGACTTCATATTTGGGAAGTTTGTCGGTACAACCGTTGCTTATGCAACAGATTATTCAAGCTCAGATCCGGGATTCTCATTTGTTGCAGATGATGCATGATTTAATTTTGGATGAAATTGATGGATGTCCTACCGAGTGGTCAATAGACAGCGAAGGTGGCATCCGCTATCATCGTAGGCTTTGTGTTCCTGATGTGGATGATTTACGACAACAGGTGATGAATATGGCACATCGCACCAGGTATACAGTACACCCAGGTAGTACAAAGATGTATCGAGGTCTCGGGAGAATGTTTTTGTGGCCTGGTATGAAGAACGAAATTGGAGAATTTGTTGCGAAATATTTTACTTGTCAGAAAGTTAAATCCGGGCATTAAAGACCTTCAGGACTTATGCAGCCTTTGGAAATTCCTCAGTGGAAGTGGGATATGATCAGCATGGATTTCATTGATGGGTTTCCTCGCTCTCGTAGAGGAAATGAGAGTGTTTGGGTTATAGTAGATAGATTGACAAAGTAAGCTCATTTTATTCATGTACGTGTTAACAGGACAACTGATAGTTTGGCAAGATTATACATCCAGTATATTATTCGGCTGTATGGAGTACCCAGCGCAATCGTATCTGATCGAGATCCTTTGTTCATTTCAGAGTTTTGGAGGTCATTCCAGAAAGAAATGGGGACACAGTTAAATTTGAGTACCACCTATCACCCCGAGACAGATGGTCAGACAAAAAGGGTGAATCAGATTTTAGAAGATATGCTTCGTGCTTGTGTTTGGGTTTTGGAGGCAGTTGGGAAGATCATCTTCCGCTGATTGAGTTTGCCTATAATAACAGTTTTCAGGCGAGTATCGGTATGGCACCGTTTGAAGCATTGTATGGTCGGTCTTGTAGATCGCCTTCTTGTTGATTAGAAGTGGGTGATGCACCATTACTTGGGCCATATATGATTTGTGAGACTACAGAGCAGGTTTCATTGATTCGACGTAGATTGTTTACTCCTCAAAGTCGACAGAAGAGTTTTGCTGATAAACGACGATGACCATTGGAGTTTGGAGTAGGGGACTTTCTATTCCTTAAAGTTTCTCCTATGCGTGGAGTACGTCGCTTCGAGAGTCGTGGGAAGTTAGACCTGAGATTTGTTGGCCCTTTTAAAAATGTGGAGAAGATTGGCCCAGTAGCATATCTGTCACGCCCCGCTTCCCAAAAAGGAATACGGAATACGGATACGTAACAAAAGCCCAGCGAATGATTATTATCATCCTTAAGCTGTTTCAGAATCTTTGCAACACATCACAGAATTTATCAGAGTCAGAAGCAAAAACACAACCATTCATGAATAATTGAAATAAATTACCAACAGAAATTTAATTGAATCCAAATACAATATTCTCAAATAAGTCAGAGTCTGGAGGAAAAAAATATCCTGGGTCACATCGCTCAAATACAAATCATATCCAAATAAACCAAATACAACTTATTCATTGTTCAAGAAACAACTAATAATAAATATAAAGCAGAAATTCCAACTTAATACATCCTTTCGCCATTACCATCTTGCAGCTGACCAACCTGATCTGCAATTAATAAATTTGCAGGAAAAGGAGAAAAGAAGAAAACAAGTACCCGTCAATTGCAAGTCGCGGGTCACAAATAATGTAGGATACAAGCACATGGGGAAACTAAACATATTTAATTACTAGCAGAAACAGACCTAGCATGGTGTGGAAAAATCAACTAACATGGTATCCTAGCATATGTCACGTGTTAAGCGTCAAGTGTCAGATAACAGATATGTTAGGTAATCAGATAACAGATTTCAGATAGTCAAATATTCAGATTTTCATATAACAGATTCAAATTCAAATTTCAGAAACAGATTCAGATTTCAGATTTTAGAAATAGATTCAGATTTCAGATTTATGTAAGTCATGTGTGATTACTATCTAGGTAGCACGACATGCAGCCCACCTTACATGGTTGCTATAACATAACAGTTTCGTTTGTAGATTTCGTAGGGGATCATATAGGGCCGTGTACTCAGGGTTCAGACAGATAACAGACGATCATGTAAAATGATCTCAAACAGACGATCACGTAAGTGATTTCAAACAGACGATCATATAAAATGATCTCAAACAGACGATCATGTAAGTGATCTCAAACAGACGATCATATAAAATGATCTCAAACAGGCGATCATGTAAAATAATCTCAAACAGACGATCATATAAAATGATCTCAACAGACGGGAAACACGGGTCCCCTTCTGAGTACACATTTTCATGCTTTCCCACTACTAGATCTTTCCCATAAAATCCGGCTTGATTACTTTTATTATGGTTATCCAACAGACATGAATGTGTGCGAAATAGTATCAAACTAACAAGATATAATCAGGTTTAGGTTCAGAGAATCAAATCAACATGTATAGATAATATAGAAGCACATAAACGAGCACAAAAGTGTATGTTCATAATCAGGACAGCAAGACCAATCAGTACTAAAACAGAGATTCTGGACTCTGCAGAAATTCAAACCTAGATCCGTCGAATGATCTGGAAACTAGACATCCACACGATTCCAACGCATATAAATAAGTCACATACTAGTTAACAACAACACAGCTCAAAACTGATTTGAATACAGGATTTATGTTCAGCCAGAAAATAGGGGAACAATTTCAAAAGCATGAAAACAACATGAAAACACATCAAATAATTCCACAAAAAATCTGGGATATTCCCCTATAGGTACAGACTCAAAATAAACGGTTTCATATATTCCAGTAAGTATAGATAAGCCATCAAAATAAGAAGCAACACGAAAACATAGTTTGGACGAATCTGGAATTCTCAGCACTGCTGCACGAAAATTAGGATATCTCGCAATTAGTGAATCGAAATCCAATTCTGTCAAAACGACATGAAAATAGATGAAATTTACTAACTTTAATATTTCACAAATAATTTTCATACAGTATAAGGAATTAGAGTGAAAACAGAGTTCTATACTGAACAGCGCGCAATTTACAGCATAAGTAGATTTTAGAATAGAATATGAAACACCACATAAAACTTATCTTTAAAATTCAACAAAATTCTGGGTAGTCCCTAATATCATAAGGAAACACTGAGAAAAATATTACACCAAGATATTATGTATAGCCTAGTTCTTTAAAATAAATTGTTAACAAAATTGACTCAAAACTGAATCTGGAATCTATCGACACGTCTGTACCAAAACCATCATAATTTAGTCATACGAACTCCAAATCAAGTAAAACTAGTGGGGTTTGAAAATAGACAAAATTATCTAGAATTCCTCTTTTATTTCAAAGTTAAGATTCGGATTGTAGCATGGGTGAAAACAGCAAACCAAACAGAACAAGCTGCAAATATAGATTTCACACCTCTAGTTAAAATCATCATAACTTTCACAATATTGCTCCAAACATCACCAAATTTGAAATACATCCTACCAAACATCTAAGCATCATGTTTTAGGAGTTCTAACATGTCCAAGCCTATTATTTTCACATGGGCATTCAATCAAACACAACTCATGTAATAATCACATACACGCATCAAAATCAAATTTTGGGCATAACCTATGTTATTATCCTATCAAACTTGGTGTCATAAGTCATCTATGGCCAAATTTACACAATAGAGACAAAACCCATCAATAAAAATACAACTTTTGGTTGTCTCTAGACCCAACTACACTATATGTGAACTTTTTGACTTGTATCAACCTAAGGAATTGTAGTACAAGTTACTTGCCTTGATAATGAAGATGAACATGAAGAAATTAGTCCTAGCAACAAACCCATGAGCGAAATCCTTCCAAGCGTGAATCCAAGCAAACCAACGAACCAAAAACTCCTCACGAACAACTCCTTAATGCGACGCGCGAAGTGGAGAATACCCACTTCAAGAAACACCAAAAGAAGAGTTTTTGTGATGATTTGGATGTTGATGGTGGTGCTCTTGGTTGCCGGCCAATCAAGGAGAGATGGGGGTTTGTAGGGTTTGGATGGATGGTTGTTTGTATGGAGATGTTTGTAATGGGGGGTGGTCGGATTGGAGGCTAGAGGGAGGCTCGGTTTGAAGGAGGATTTGTGAAGGTCGGGTTGGGAAAGGAAGGAGGCCGGGAGCACTCTTGATAGGGGAGGTCGGGATTACAAGAGAGGGAGAAGACTAATTAGGTTTAGGGTTAAGGTTTAAGGAGTTTAGGATATTTATATAGGGGATAATTTTGGGTTAATGGGTAGTGGGTATCAATATGTAGTAATAGGTATACAAATGGGTAATGGGTATTGGGTGGATTTCAATTGGGGATACAATTTATAGTGAATTCTATAGCTCCTAAAAATCTTCTTAGGGGTCAAAAATCATAGTCTTGGAAAATCACCACCAAAAATCCATCACATCACCCAAAATATAGAATAATAATGAACGAGGCCAAGAAAATGAGAAAGGAACTCAAAATGGTGAAAACAAACAAAAACGACGAACAAACGACTCAAGGAGCACAAATTGAAAGAAAAGGATATATATATATTAAAAATAATCCAATATACGGTTCAGAAAAATACAGGAAATATAAAAATACACAAAAATGTAAAATAAACTCCAAAAATACATAAAAATGAAAACAGGGGTTACAATATCGGTTGGAGCTTACCCTAGAGATGTCAGGCATTCACGATGTATTTTATGTTCGATGTTAAGAAAATGAGTTAGTGATCCGTCTCAAACAGTGGAGCCACTGCAGATAGAAGTTCAGCCTGATGTGACTTACCAGGTGAGGCTTGTGGCCATTGTGGATAGATTTATACGTTGGACTCGACATCACATGGTGCAGTTGGTGAAGATCCAATGGAGTTAAAATCCCAACGATTGTACCTAGGAAGCAGAGGAGTTGGTGATGAGAAAATACACGGATTTGTTTTTAGAACTTCCTTAGTACTCATAGCTCGAGGACGAGCTTCTTTAGAGGTGTGTATAATGTAATATCTGTTTATTTTATAACATCAAATTATTCGTTTATATTTATCTTTCGAGTAATTATTTTTTATTATTATGATTAGTGTGCATAAATCTGCAATTTTATTTTCTTGTATACTCTGGAGTTATTTAGATATATAGTGGAGTGAATTTATAGGAATATATTGCAAATAGTGAACTAGGAGGGTATTATAATAAAAAACATTGTCTTGGAGGGGTTTAAAATTAACTTTCCTTAATATTTATACCCCTACCCCTCCCCATCTTCCTCCTCCCTTTCGACCGAAATCCCGATCCTGGCCGAAACCCCCTTCACGACCTAATCTTAGGGTTTTTCAATCCCATCAAGTCTCCACCTATTTCCAAATAAATTTTAGGGTTTTGGCTAATTGAAGGGCGCTCTTCCGCGATACAGTGTTGATTTTTTGAATCATCAATTCTACGGTGAGTTTGTTTTTATTTAAATTGTATGTGATCATATGATTTGTAGAATTTTAACTGTGAAATGGTGCAGTAGGGAGAATAGGCGATTTTCCTTATATTAGAAGTGATGGATTTTGCATTTAGGAGATAAAAATTAAATTGGAAAAGAATGAGAGTGTTGGCTTAATAATTAAAACATAATATGAGTAGTAATTGATGCAAATTAATAGTATATGATATGGCCAAAAATAGGATTAATTCGGGATCGTTCAAATCGGGCACGAATCTTAAAGCTCTCAGGGGTAAAACAGTAATTTCACCTACAAACGGGTTTGAATTGGGAACTGGGTCTTTCTTCAAAGCCCAATAACCCAAAAACGGATCTGTTCTATTGGGTATGGGTAGCAACCCGTTACAAACCAATTTAGATACTTAAAGAGTAATTTAAATTCATGATTATCTCTAAGAAGCCGTTTAAACAGCCTATCTTATCATGAAACGAGTTTAAACTCTATATATCTTATCCAGAAACACCAGGACAGAGATAAATGATTATCTCTAAATTATCTCTTAAGGTAACTATAAATACCCTCTCCCCCCACCATAACAAGGTAATCAATCTTTTTCCACATAAAGCTCTTTCATAATCTTCCTGATTACTGACAAGAGCATCGGATGGTTCGTCGCCGGGATCCATCCCGGTGTATCGAATTTTTTGCAAGTCAATGACAGCGGCAAGAAACCAGCCAAACGCCGGTGAAAATCAACAGGTTTGCCTTATTCGTTTCCTAAAAGAATCCACAAATTCATCTGTTTGCTCCTATACCAAAATCAGCAGTAATAAATTGAAACCGTCTGTGGGAAACGAAAAGCAATCCAGCCTTATTGCACCGGTGAAGTTGTTTCCCAAGCTATGCCTCCGAAGAAGGGGAATGCACCGGTCTCCAGCCACAGAGCCACACCCGTTCCTTCTCCTCCTCCACTTCATGATGTTCTCCCTCAACCCGTTCAGCAAGTCCAGCAACTGCAGCCCGAACAGCCTCTCCCTCAACCTGTCCAACAACCGCAGCCTAGACAGCCTCTTTCTCAGCAACCTCACCCCCAACAGGCCCTTCAAGTGCCTCAAAGAGCTGCCCTGGGGGGCTCCCGTCGAAGTAGACAAAGGCAACCTCCTCTCCACGACCATGTTACAGTACATAACCCCTCCTCTGACTTCATGGCCTCTCACAGTCCCCCTATGCCAAAGGATCTCCGACACATTAATGTCAACAAGCAACATGGGATAGATATCTGGACCCGTTTGAATGAGAGGTAGACCCATAACGAAATCCCTCGCCATGAACATCAAAGGGATCCTGCGATTCGGTCCCCTAGAGCCCGATCCCCCTGTAGGCCAGACCGCAGAAGATCAAACTCTCCCAGAAGGCAGAGGGAATCACCCCCACGCCGTTAGAGGTGGACCCGCACCCCGACCGGTCATCCACTCCAAGGGACCACCGAGATTGGGAGGCACCTGTCATAAGGGTGGAGTTCCAGGATTTTCAAGAAGCAGTTCTGCGGGCCCTCAATGTTGCTCCTGACCACAGTCAACGGGTGCCTAGTCCTCAACTTGCCCCAAGCCATCACCATCACACTTCCAGTCCTCTTCTGTGGGAGGATGAGTTTTGGGGATCAGCCAGATATGACCGGAGGGACGACTCGGTCTATCTTCGTCTCCACGAGATGGAGAGGTGCCTTGGCAGACTTGACAGAGAAGAGGAACAACGGGAGAGGAATTTCCGCCCAGGCAGGCCTCCGTTCTCCCGAACCATCATGGAAGCACCAGTTCTAGAGAACATCAAACCCCCTCACTTTAATTCATACAATGGGGAGTCAGACCCCGCTGACAACATTGAGAGTTTTAAAACTCTCATGATAATCTACCAGGCTTCGGATGCACTTCTCTGCAAAAGCTTCCTGACCACATAGAAGGGGTTGGCGAGAGGGTGTTATTCCCGACTCAGTCCTACCTCCATTTTCTCCTTTGATCAGTTCGAAGGTCTCTTCCTTACCCATTTTGTGAGTAGTCGTCGTACCGAAAAGACAAGCGCATCCTTGCTGGCACTCAATCAAAAGAATGGCGAGCAATTAAGAGACTATGTCAAGCATTTTACCACCGAGGTCTGGTCAATCGCCTCCTTAGACCAGTCTGTAGCCTCTGTTGCTTTCCGGAACAACATCAACCATGCTGACTTGATGGCATCTCTCGCTAAGAAGCTGCCTCTTGACTTCTCAGAACTCCTGCTGAGGAGCGAGAAATGTATTAGGACAGAGGAGGCCCTCCTCCCGCTTGATCAGAAAGAGCCCCTGTCCGGGAACAAATGGAAGGGCGCCGAAGATGAAAGGGCTAAGAAGCTCCAGAAAGACAATGGCGGTCAGCACCGCCCTCCTCCCTGATTTGAGAAGTTTACTCCACTTAATGTCAGTGTCTCAACCATCCTGATGGAGGTCGGGAAAGAAGGTCTGCTCCCACCACCTCCGAAGATGAATACATCGGGCAAGAAGAGAAACCGGGAAAAATGGTGCCGCTTCCATAGAGATTACGGCCACTACACGGGTGATTGTCGGGCCTTCAAAGATGAGATTGAAGTTCTCATTCAGAGGGGGTACCTTTCTAGGTTCGTAAGGAAAGATAGGGTAGATCCTCAGATTCTGAGACTGAAGCTATCCTACACCTCATTCACGGAGGTCCAATGGGGGAGATTCGAACTCCTCCCGAAAATCCTTCGTCCGAGAGGTGAACTCCGTGCATAACCATCCTCCCCCAAAGGGCCTTGGGGTCCCTATTACCTTCTCAGACAAGGATTTGAAGGCGTCCAGACGCCCCATTGTGATGCTCTAGTAATAAACCTCCATATGTCCAACTTCAATGTACGCCGAGTCCTGGTCGACAATGGCAGTTCGGTTAACATCCTTTTTCTACAGGCCTTCCAGGGTCTCAAGTTGTCTAGAGACCGACTCAAGCCCACCGGCTACACCCTCCACGGGTTCTCTGGCATGCGAGTAACGATCGAAGGGGTGATTACTCTCGACGTAACCACTGGCAAAACCCCGATCACCCAAACCGAACCGTACCGATGGATTTCTTGGTAGTATGTCATTCTGGGCCGACCCGGCCTAGCTGCTCTTCAGGCTGTACCCTCAGCCGACCACATGAAGATGAAGTTCCCCACCACAGCAGGGGTAGGGGAAATGAGAGGGTGCATGGAGACAGCTCGCAAATGTTATATGACATTGGTTGGAGGGCCGGTCCTCTCCATTGAAGCCTTCGAACTCCCCCAAGAAAGTAGCCAAGCCATCTCGGAGCCGGTCGATGAGTTGGAAGAAATAGCCTTCTCAGAAGGAGATCCGACCAAGACATTCCAAATTAGTAAGGTCCTTTCCTATCCTACGATTAAGGAGTCCCGGTTCATACAGGTGGTCAACTATCTCGAATGGCTGTCCAATGTTATGATGGTCAAAAAGGCCAACGGGGGCTGGAGAATTTGCATTGATTTCACGGATCTGAACAAAGCTTGCCCGAATGATCCATTCCAGCTCCTGAGCATTGATTCCCTGATTGATGCAACCTCCGGACACGAACTCCTAAGTTTCATGGATGTCTTTTTCGGGTACAACCAGATCAGGATGTTCCCTCCAGATATTCCGAAGACCTCTTATATAACCGACCAGGGTCTATACTGCTACTGGGTCATACCCTTCGGGTTAAAGAATGTCGGAGCAACCTATCAGCGCCTGGTCAACAAGGTCTTCAGAGAACAGATTGGCCAAAACATGGAGGTCTATGTAGACGACATGTTGGTAAAAAGCATCAGCAAATCGAATCATGTATCCGATCTTCAGGAGGATTTTGATGTGTTGAGGAGACACAACATGAGACTAAACCCGAATAAGTGTGCCTTCGGCATCTCATCCGTCAAATTCCTTAGGTTCATGGTTAGCCAGAGAGGCATAGAAGCCAACCCGGACAAGATTCAGGCCATACTCAACATGGCTCCCCCTTCCAGCATCAAAGACATACAGAGACTCACAGGACACCTTACAGACATAGGTCGTTTTCTCTCCAAGTCAGGAGAAAAAAGTCTTCCGTTCTTCAAGGCCCTTAGAAGGGCAAAAGTCTTTGAATGGGGAAAACAAGAGCAGGAGTCCTTCGATCGACTCAAAGCCTATCTAGTCAACCCCCCACTCTTGAGCAAGCCAAAGCCCGGGGAAGTCCTCTATATATACCTTGCCACCTCAGAGCAGACTCTCAGTGCCGTCTTGGTAAGAGACGAAGATAAGATGCAAAAGCCAATCTACTATGTGAGTAAGGTCCTCAGGGACGCCGAACTCCATTATGCAAAGGTAGAAAAGATGGCCTATGCATTAGTCATGGCAGCTCGAAAGCTCCGCCCCTACTTCCTCACTTAGTGGTCCTTCTTACCGACCAGCCACTCAAACAAGTTCTCCAAACCCGAAACTTTGGGGCACCTTATAAAGTTGTCTATAGAGCTGAGTCCACATGATATCAACTATCAGCCCTGAATTGCTATCAAGGAACAAGCCCTGGCAGAATTTATAGTAGAAAGCACTATCCCCGACCCCAGCAAGGCAATATAGGAACCCCCGATCTGGATCATCTATGTTGATGGGTCCTCATGCGCTGACGGGAATGGGGTTGAGATCATCTTGACTGGCCCCGATGAAAGCATTCTTCAATAATCACTCTGCATTAATTTTCAGGCATCAAACAATGAGGCTGAATATGAGGCTCTCATAGTCGGTCTGTGTATGGCATGCAAGGCCGGGGCCCGGCCCGTTAAAATATTCAGTGAGTAATAGCTGGTAGTGAACCAGGTATCGGGGGAGTATGAGGCAAGAGATGGTCACATGGCCAAATATCTGGCCAAGGTCAAAGGGTTACTGGCCTCTTTCGGAGATGCACAGCTCGAGCAAATCCTCCGAGAGGAGAATGTGCAGGCAGATGCCCTCTCAAAGCTGGCCTCCTCTTCCCTCCAGGGATTAGAACAAACCATCTTGATAGAAGTCCTCTTGAGACCTAGAATCGAGGAAGACGGTTCCGAACTAATGGAGACGCTGCCCCTAGCACTAGGGGAGAATTGGATGAGGCCCTTGCTCGAGTATCTCAAAGATGGATTCCTCCCTACAAACCCTAAAGAGGCTAGAAGAATCAGAACCAGAGCCGAATGATATACGCTCATCGAAGGGATCATGTACAAACACTCTAACACTCAAGTAGATGGCAGACCCTACTTGAGATGCCTCTCCCCCGAGGAGGCCCAGTATGCTCTAAAGAAGAGCCATGAAGGGATGTGCGGCACTCATTTGGGAGAAAGGTACCTCGCCCACAAAATATTAAATTATGGATACTTTTGGCCCACACTCTTTAGCGACGCCGAACAGCACATTAGCTAATGCACCTCCTGCCAAAAGTTCTCAACAATTTGCCGCTTACCACAAGCCCAGCTCTTTTCCTTAGTCAGTCCAACCCCTTTTGCAATGTGGGGAATGGACTTGCTCGGGTCGTTCCCTCCAGCGCCGGGCCAGCTGAAGTTCCATGTCGTTGCAATTGACTACTTCCCCAAATGGATCGAAGCCAAGCGTCTAGCGATGATCACTGAGAACAAAGTCCAATGTTTCTTTTGGAAAAACATTGTCTGCCGATTCGGTATACCTCGAATCTTGGTAACGGACAATAGGACCCAATTTACGGGGGCAACCTTTGTGATTTTTATACGGACCTCGGTATCCAGCAATGATTCTCCTCGATATCCCACCCGCAATCCAACGGCCAAGCAGAGAATGCCAATCGACAAATTCTCTCCAGTCTGAAAAAGAGACTGGACAAGTCTGCTAAGGAATTATGGGTCAAGCAGCTCCCCAATGTACTCTGGAACTATCGCACTGCTAAGAGGACCCCCAAAAGAGAATCTCCCTTCAAACTCACTTACGGCTCCGAAGCTGTCATCCCACTCAAAGTTGGCTGACCTTAGCCCCGCTTGATTGCCTATAATTAAGAGCAAAATTTGAACCAGCTTCGTGGCAACTTGGACCTCATCGACGAGATACGAGAAAGATCCTCCATCCGTCAGGAAATTTATCAATGTAGGATTGAGTAGTCCTACAACAAGAGAGTCCGTCCTACTAATCTGAAAGAAGGAGATTTGGTGCTTAGAAATCTATCAATTTCTTTTCCAAACAAGAAAGGCAAGCTATCACCTAATTGGGAAGGGTCATATAAGATCTCCAAAGTTATCCGCCCTGGCGCTTATCAACTTAAAGACCCGGGGGGTAAGAGAGTCCCATGTGTAATGCCCCGAATTCCAAATAAGACCGAATTCGAGATTTCACAGAATCTTTACTTCACTTACAATTTTACAAGGAAATTAAAACTTTTCAACAATATATCAGAGTTCATTACACTTTTGTTTATACAGCGGAAGAATAAAAAGATTACAACATTAAAAACAAAATACAACTTATACAACTTTATCAAAAAAATAAGTCATCAATTTCACAATATCTTTATTCCTTCATGAATAGTCCATCACCTGCATATTAAGCTGTGGGCACGTCAGTCACTTACAACTGACAAAAATGTTATACTCGGCTATCCTCTCTATGCCGTACAAATAACGATCTCATTACTTTAACAAATAACAAGAGTTGAATGAACAATAAAGTGTTAAATCGTGACTACGCTAAACATGTAATTGTATGCCATATAAGTGTATTCAAAGCAAAGATGATTGCTGCCAGCTCCAAATCATGGGTTGGGTAATTCTTTTCATATGGTCTCAGCTGTCTAGACCCATAACTCATTACCTTCCCTTCTTGCAACAGCACACAGCCCAAACCGCGATGGGAAGCATCGCTGTACATATCATAATCGACTCCTGCTCTTGGCAACGCCAAAATGGGAGCGGTAGTCAACCTTTCCTTTAACTCTTGGAAACTAGCTTCACACTGCTCTGACCATTTGAAACTCACATTCTTCCTTGTAAGCCCTGTGAGTAGCACAGCTAGCTGGCGTAACCTTGAATGAACCTTCTGTAATATCCAATTAAACCCAGAAAGCTCCTGATCTCTTTCACTGTGGTCGGTCTTGGCCAATCTTTCACAGCTTCATCTTTCTGCAGGTCAGTAGCTACTCCCTCCTTAGAAAGGATGTGACCCAAGAAGGCGACTTTGGTTTTCCAGAAGTCACATTTGGATAACTTCGCATACAGCTGATGCCCCTGTAGCTTCCTCATAACCTCTGCTAAGTGCTCGGCATGCTCCTTCTCTATCTTGGATTTCTTTCCTCATATCTTCGAAGCTCTGTTGTCGCTCTTCCTTGTCCCCGCGAGTGATGTGGTCCAACTTGGCGAAGTATCGACCATTCACAAGTCGGACCTTCTCAAGCTCGCACACTTGAAAGTTCAGCTCCTGGATGTGCTCCTTGTCCTGTGCCCGTTGTAACTCCAAGTGGTTAACTCTCCACTTTTGAGCATCCAATTCCCGTCGAAGAGAAGCAACAATGTCATTTGGGTTATTTGGAACGAGTCCTTCTTCTGGGGAGTCTTCGGGAAGATCAGGCGGAGGTGGAGTAATCTCCCTGGACTCGAAAAATTCTTCTTCTATCTCAAATGGTTCTTCTTCTTCCTCCTCTTCTAGTTCTTCTTCTGGGTCCTCTTCTTCTTCCATTGGTTCTTCCTCTTCATCCTCGAAGTGGAAAAACCAATGCGCCTCATTCTGGTGATCATGCTGATTGGCCATCTTATAGGGAAAAGGAGGGAATATGTCATCTCATAGGTCAATGCAAACATAAGTTTCAATCTCTATAAGTTCAAACTCACATGCTAGTGTCCACTCTAGGGTGTCGTTCCTTATAAATTTGTACTACTTGTGAAGCTTGCTCTGATACAATCTGTAACGCCCCGAATTCCAAATAAGACCGAATTCGAGATTTCACAGGATCTTTATTTCACTTCGTACAATTTTACAAGGAAATTAAAACTTTTCAACAATATATCAGAGTTCATTACACTTTTGTTTACACAGCGGAAGAATAAAAAGATTACAATATTGAAAAAAATACAACTTATACAACTTTATCAAAAAAATAAGTCACGATTTCATCACAATATCTTTATTCCTTCATGAATAGTCCATTACCTGCATATTAACCTGTTGACACGTCAGTCACTTACAACTGACGAAAATGTTATACTCGGCTATCCTCTCTATGACGTACATATAACGATCTCATTACTTTAACAAATTACAAGATTTGAATCAACAATAAAGTGTTAAATCATGACTACGCTAAACATGTAAGTGTATGCCATGCCTTAATGCCTAATGCGCACATTTCTATACTAGGATGACACTAATGCATACTTGTTCGGATTCTAAGCATCCCATACTACATAGGTCCGAGGGCAAGCACCTACGTACTCCACAATAAAGGGCTCAATTCCTCGCCATGATAACTACCCAGTAATGAAGCAAGATTTAGATCACTCCACGAATATGGATCCCAGCCACGGAGATCCACCGCCGACTGTTATAACAGATCCCTCATCATGCGAATCATCCCGCAAGTGCCCTTCTAGCCCGGTATACGTATATACATAGGAGTATGGCAAACTATCCGCCCGACTACGCTAAGTCCCGGATTAAAAAGCCCATCTCCTACGGAGCAACCACAGTCATGGAGAACCACCGCCGACTGAGTCTATAGCCACGGAGATCCACCGCCGACTATATAGAAGCAACCAACTTACGTTTGCCCAGGTTCACTACATCTTCACTTATGTGCCTAATTATTTAGTTCAAGACATGAATATCCTTCCAAGCCTAGAACTAGTATTACCTCCTGCCGGGCTTAATCAACATTCACCGAGATAGCTCCATGGACATATCTCAAAAATATAATTCAATTCTTTTCAATTTAATAATGCCGGTACCCGAGGTCTCACTAACTCTAAATCACAACTTTGTCATGTACGAGAAATCATGGGTACACATATACCCTTCAATAAACATGTCTTAAACTTAGATGTTTTCATCTTTCAACTTATTCACAAAATATCAATATTTTATCCACAAGGCAATCTTTTGCTTAGTCTTGTCCCTATTCATGAACTTATTCATCCATTCATAATCTTTACAAGCAAAAAAAATATTTCTTTAAAGAACACAATTTCACCACATGAATTGTTATAACAAATCTAAGTTATCACAATGTCTCAATAAAGATGTTTCTTAACAAGATACAAGTGTAATTCTCTTTAAAGGATCACCTCACAAAATATACTAGAGTTCTATTCTCAAAAACTTTCATTTCTTTTTATACTTCGAAAAATATACAAGAAAACTATCTCTTAATATTTCCATTTCATTTTATATTAATACTAAAGTTTAATTCCAATTAAAAATAAACATTCATGAGTAAAAACCCCAAAAAACAACATAAGTGAGGCCTGGGTTTCGAACCCCGGACCTGCGGCAAACACAGCCAGTGCCCAGACCCGAGCCCACTAGCCGTTTAGTCCATGTGGACTTTTGTCAAATATAGCAACCGAAATTCCTTTTATACATTAGTACGGATTTGGTAATTTAATTGAGTGAATAAAAATAAAAGATGGTTATCAAGCTTTGAACCCAAGATCTTTCACAATAGTGCTCTGTTTTGCACTAACTAACCAATAAGTCCAAGTGTATTTTCTGTTTAGGAAATGTACTAATGTACTTTTGTTTAACTATTCAGAAAGTAGTTCTTTTTCATGAAACTTGTTTATCCAAGATCAAGTTTTTCTAAATATTTGAAAATAACTTTTTCTTGATATTAGATTTTAAAGAATAGTAAACAACAAATTTTAAATTCTTTTAAGCCTTATTTCCATTTTTCTTAGGCAATTCTTCTTTTCAATTTACACATAAACTTGCATTTCTCAAAGCTTGATTTTAAGAAAATAGTCTTCGTGAAAAATAAATTTGTTTTATTTTCCTCTTATACAAATTGGGAATTCATAGCATGCCAACATGTCTCAATCATGAGAAAAAATTATTATCTTCAAATGCGACAATGCAAAAATATACATATGTCAACACTAACAAAATTTTACTTTCTTCTTTCTTAGTCAATAGATCCTAAAGCATGGTTTGCCTATGACATTTATCAATAACACTTCCACATACTCAACAAGTACAAGAATTTGCAAGCATATTAACATGATTCATGGTATAAAGAATTTCTATTTTTTAATTAACATGATATCTACAGTCACAACAAAATCATCGTCATTCAAAGCATGATACACTAGCATGAATTTTATCTTATAATTCTCATATCAATATCTTCTTATACTACTCTTTTTAGCATGCATATTCTACACTAGAAAACAATGAAACCACCCACTTTATTTTACAAAACTCCTCTTTAACCATAATAAAATCTCTTTAAATAATTTCACAATTACTAGTTTCTGTATTTGTAAATTAACAAGCAAATGAAAGTTTCTCCTTACTTTTTGTTCTCATTTCTAAGCAACATGACAATGCTTTGTTTCTTACAATTTGGCATACATAAAAAAAGTATGAATTTATCTTCTAATTAGCATGCAATTCCTATAATTAGAAAGCATAGGATCACCCACCTTAAAATGAAGTTTGAACAATGAAAAGAAAGATGAAACACCACTTCTAGCTCCAAAGCAACTCCTAGCTCCTAGCAAGACTTCTTCTCCTAGCAATAGCTCCTTCAGGCACAATAACTCTCTTACTCTCTTTCTTTTTCTTTCACTTATTTTGATATTGTTTTTGGTGCAAAAGAGAAGAAGAAATGGGGGTTCTATTTATATGGTATTGTTAGGGTCTAATTTGCATAATTCTACACCTAATAACTCTCTCTTTTAATTCTTACAACCCTTCATTTTCTTAACTCCTAAAACCTCCAACTCTTCATGCTCCCAACATTTCACAATCTCAACTCCCAAAACTCCAAACCCTTCTGCTTCCCCACTTACAAAATCCGGCCACTCCCATGGGTTCGAACCGGTCAAGCATACAAGTGTGCATATGCACACATGCACATACAAATTAAGTACATTTTTATAGTTCTAAATGTGTACAAAAAGTTGTAATTTTTCATGTATTAGTCCAAGCTCAACTTAATTTGTGATTTATTAATGGGCTTGTCCGATGGGCTCTCTTCTAATTAATTAATTTAATTATCCTAGTGGGCTCTTCTCCTAATGGGATAGAATTTAATCTTTAGGTCCATGGATTAACTAAAAAGGCTAAATAAAATTATGCTTGCTAAAAATAGATGATGAGACTAGTAAAATAAGAATAAAATTTTGCACGTGCATCATATGTGCACAAATCAAAAAATGCATTTTTAATTTAAAATAAAATGTGGGGTGTTACACCAAGAACATGGAATACGGAACACTTGATGAAGTACCAAGAGGGTGTTTGAACACCGCTCCAAGAAACTTCTAATCCTAGAGCATTCCTAAGTTTGTTTTTCTTCTTGTTTAGTTGATTTTTCTAATGTAATAATGGCTGGTAACTCAGAAGCAGCCACTTAGTCATCTTTAATAACAGCAGTTAACTTTCTCAGAAAACCCATTATCTAAATGTTCTAGTTGTCTTACCCCGAGGCATATAAAAACCCTCTTAACAACAAGTTCGAAGCCGAACACTTGGTTTGAAGCCACTTTAGCTACTTGCAAACCCGCAAGCACGAACTAGCTCACCATTTGAAATTGCTCCCACAACTGTTGAAACTCTCTTAACAACAAGTTCGGTGTCCAACACTTGGTTCGAAGCCACTTTAGCTACTTGCAAACAAGCAAGTGCGAAGTAGCTCATCATTCAAAATTGCTCCCACAACTATTGAAACTCTCTTAACAACAAATTTGGAGTCCAACACCTGGTTTGAAGCCACTTTAGCTACTTGCAAACAAGCAAGCACGAAGTAGCTCACCATTCAAAATTGCTCCAACAACTGTTGAAACTCTCTTAACAACAAGTTCGGAGTCCAACACTTGGTTCGAAGCCACTTTAGCTACTTGCAAACAAGTAAGTGCGAATAGCTCACCATTCAAAATTGCTCCCACAACTGCTGAAACTCTCTTAACAACAAGTTCGGAGTCCAACACTTGGTTCGAAGCCACTTTAGCTACTTACAAACAAGCAAGTACAAAGTAGCTCACCATTCGAAATTTCTCCCACAACTGTTGAAACTCTCTTAACAATAAGTTCGGAGTCCAACACTTGGTTTGAAGCCACTTTAGCTACTTGCAAACAAGTAAGTACGAAGTAGCTCACCATTCAAAATTGCTCCCACAACTGTTGAAACTCTCTTAACAACAAGTTCGGAGTCCAACACTTGGTTTGAAGCCACTTTATCTACTTGCAAACAAGCAAGTACGAAGTAGCTCACCATTCAAAATTTCTCCCACAACTGTTGAAACTCTTTTAACAACAAGTTCTGAGTCCAACACTTGGTTCGAAGCCACTTTAGCTACTTACAAATAAGCAAGTACGAAGTAGCTCACCATTCGAAATTGCTCCCACAACTGTTGAAACTCTCTTAACAACAAATTCGAATCCAACATTCGAAGTTGCTCACCTTAGCTACTGAAGTTCTTTCGAACACAAAAGTTAGCGAGCACCTAGGGAAGTAGCAAATACCTCAGAATGCTCGATCAAAAGGGACAGTTAAGAAAAACACTGCACGAAGAACAAAGATATTTTATTAAGAGCTGAAGCACAAAGTCTAATCCAAAGATGATACAACAGACTTTATTCCAACTAAGGTGGGGATAAAATTCTAGTTCAAAGACCAAAAGCTTATACAAAACTAAGACTACCAAATTACAAAATTTTGCCCTAGCTCCTCTTAAGGAGGGGGACGCTCCTATTAAGCAATATACAGGGACGGCGAGCGCCGTGTTGCTCTTGCCTCGCATCCACCGAAGTCTCTAAGCCAGCGAGCCGAGTCACGTTATCGACACCCAAGGGCATGACTGTCGCCCCGATAGATACCCCGCGCGACGAGCCCGCCACACCACTTTGCGCCTCCCCAAGATTCCGTAGGGCAAGGGGCGTACGAAGAGCTAACTCATGGAACCATCTCCCCTGCGCATACTCCCCCCATGGGCAAGAGGTGCTCCTCACATTACTTCCTTCGGAGCATTGCTTCAAGCGAAGGTTCTCTGCTTCTAATTCAACAAGTCGCTCCTTGAGAGAGTCGTCCGTGACTCTAAGCTTCAAGCATGGTACCCTGCTCGTACTACTCCCCTGAAGAGGCTCCAAGATGGTCATTCGCAGATGAGCCGCTTCAAAACTCTTCTTGAGCACCACATTCTTTAGCTCATCCCTCTCTTACCTCATTCTGAACAGCGAGTTCTTCAGATCGTCCCTCTCTGCCCTTACTCTGGACAACGAACTCTTTAGCTCGTCCCTCTTAGTACTTGTTGCATGCAAAGAATGTCGAAGGAACTTTAGCCTAGAAGCCTTGCTGGCAGCCATCGAGGGGCTGACCTCTCCTCCCTCGGGGGGTACCTCCCGAAGAATCCCCTCTAGATACCTCACCTCAATATTTTGACGAGTCAGAGCCAATCTCACTTGGCAGAGCTACAACCCCGTCTTGGAGAGCTTCTCTCGAGATTTTGCAAGTCCCAACCTAGTGACACAGAGTTGCGCGCGAAGACGCGGCACCTCGCCAATATGGGAAAGTCGGCCAAAAAGAAAGCATAAATTACTAAGTTTAAGAAGCCACATGATGGTGCTACGGCTAAGCGAAGCTACTACGGGGCAATTCGAAAGCAAAACAAGCCCATAACTATTTCGAAACTTCACAACACTTGTCAAAAAAAAATAAAATCATTCAACTTCAACAAAAAGTACAAGAAGCGGTGGCCAGTACGCTAGGGCATCGATGCAAGTGCATATGAAAGAAAAGGAGAGCGACTAAAAAACATGACGAAGATGCGATAAGGAATCAGGGGACCACCTTGGTAGACGTCTCCAAGGGAGCTATGACCCTGCAACCATCTGCCTCGGTTGCCTCCGCATTAACATCCTCCCCCTCTTCGTCTTCTCCTTCTTCCTCTTCTTCAATCTCCTCTGTGGTCGTCGAAGAAGTTTCGCACCGTCGAAATTGGGGAAGCGCACCTCCATGTGCTTCAGTGCCCGAGCATAGGACTGCTCCATGTTCGTGCGCATATGCAACTTTGCTTTGGCCCTAATTGCCTCTGCATCTACTTCCACTGCGGCCTCCCTCTCCTTCGCTACATCTTTAGCGGCCTTTGCATCCATCTCTTTCTCCTTGTCAACCCGCTCCTTCTCTTTGTCCGCCTTCTCTTTCTCTAGGGAGGTCTGTTCGTTCTCCTTAGCCAAGGCAGTCTCGGGAGCTGGATCTTAGCCGCCTGAGATTCGGACAACCGTTTCTCTACCTCGTACATTTTCACAACTTTGGCGTGCTCCGACCTATCTTTATCGCTCGCCGCCTTAAGCTCCTTCTCTTGTTCAGCGAATTGCTCCATCATATGAATAAAATGACAGGTGGTCTACGTGGACAAAAATGAGAAAGAAGTTTTTAAGAACGAAAGTCACCCAAAAAAAAGGAGGGAAAAGGGGGAGAACAAGACTCCACTCACCGACATGGTCGCCTTGGCAATCTCGAGGGCATCATCAATGATCGTCTCCATCTTCAGCGCAACGCAATCCTTTGGGATAGGTAAGTGCCAAACCGCTTGCATACAGCTGACGGAGTCCTCAAGGAAATCGTCGTGCCTCATCATACGCCAATCAAGGACGAAGAGCTTCTTGTGCTCCTCGGTAAGAATTTTCTCCGCTACCGCTGTCAGAGGGGGGCTTCGAGTGCCAATACCTGCTCGACGAAAGTTCCTTCGACGGTCAAAGCAGAAGAGGTAGGCGGGGCAGATGGTTCGGATTCCAAGTTGACCACCGGTGCCCCCGACACCGGGACCTTCAGAACTTTGGCAGACTACGGCCCTGAGGTCGTCATCTTCCTCTTCCTCCCATAGGGGGCCTTGTTACTAATGACGGCTCGGTCGAGCAACATCGCCCTGAAGTCCATTTGCGAAGGTTTTGTAAAAAAGGAAGACAACAAAGAGATGGGCATGTGAAAAAGAAAAGGGGAAAGCTCGAGTTAAAAGAATAACAAAAACAGGGCGTACTAGGGTCGATCGGACTAAGGCCCCCACCAAAGAGGACCTCCTCGGTTAACTCCTTCCAACCCAAGGATTCATGAGCGAGGAGTTTGCCTACGATCTCATTCTCCTGCGAAGTCAACACCGGCTCGGCCTTCACCTATTTTGGTACCTCCTCCCTCCACCTAATGGGAATTTGCCATGGCGCATTGCCTCGGATCAAGAAGTACTTCTCCTTCCAAAACATGATAGAGTCAAGGTTGTCTATTAGCTTCACACCCCGACGCAGTGATAAATAGTATCGGTACTCTGCCCTACTCTTCCAATGGATACCGTAGAGCCTCCGGAGAATGGTGAGTTAAGGCACGACCCCTTTCGCTTGGCACTGGAGGACAAACCCATTGACATGCCGCCACATATTTGGCATATACTGGACTGGGCTCAAACCATACTATTGGAGCTCCTTGGCCATGAACAAAGGGATAGGCATGCAGAGACCGACAAAGAATGCGTCGAATGGGAAAACGCACGTGTCGGGGGATGTCGGCGTACAGGCTCAGACACCCGCACCAGGAAGAAGGAGAGTGAGTTCCTTCGGAATCTTGAAACTCTCTCAGAACTGAACCAAGTCCTTCTCCGTTAGCATGGAGGGAATGTCGTCAACCTCAGAATGTTCTCTCGACCTACTCCCCTCATACGAAGCGGACATCCCATACACGACCTTGGCCAAAAGGTCTTCTAAGTACCTCTGAACTCCCCCAAGGCCCGTTAGGGGACCCAGAAGTCGGCCAAGCGCTCCATCTCGCCTCTCTTTCTCCACCACAATCTCAGTGACAATCGATCCTACCACCATCTTCCCCTTGTCCACTGTCGTGGTAACTGCCAACTATTGCTCCCCTTTGCAGTCCAAGGTGGAGGTCTCACTCTCCGAAGAAATCCTAGACATCTCGTAAAATATATTAAAAAGAATAAATATTTACCTTGATGTGACGGCTACGGTCGGAATATAACACCGGAAAATCAACTGCTTGGCCGCGACCGCTAGTGGAGCCACCCGAGAGCAAAAGAAAAAAATTTCAAAGAGTGGAAGTGAAGAATGAGGGGATGGTGAGAGGGGTGGGAACTTATAGTAAGAAAGGGGCGTCGCTTGAGCTTCCAAGACTTTTGGGCCCCCAAGACTAGTAAGAAGCCCAAGTAAACATCGAATACTAAGCGGCAGAATACGAAAAAGCAAAATTTCAAGCAATGCCAATGGACTTTACGTCTCATTATTCATGCATGATCAAGATCAGATGGCTCTGGTGTTGCCACGTCCCTCGGAGGCAAATCCGAGAAAACGTGTCCCCGAACATGAAAATGGGGAAAACTTCGTCTCATTATTCGCGCATGATCAAGATCAGACGGCTCTAGTGTTGTCACGTCCCTCGCAGCCAAATTCGAGCAAAAGTGTCCCCAAACGTGAAAATGGAGAAAACTTTGTCTCATTATTCGTGCGTGATCAAGATCAGACAGCTCTGGTGTTGCCACGTCCCTCGGAGGCAAATCCGAGCAAACGAGTCCTCGAACGTGAAAATGGGGAAAACTTCGTCTCATTATTCACGCTTGATCAAGAGCAGATGGCTCTGGTGTTGCCACGTCCCTCGGAGCCAAATCTGAGCAAACGTATTCCCGAATGTGAAAATAGGAAAAACTTCGTCGCATTATTCGCGCGTGATCAAGATCAGACGGCTTTGGTGTTGCCATGTCCCTCAGAGCCAAATCTGAGTCCCTGAACGTGAAAATAGGGAAAACTTCATCTCATTATTCGTGCTTGATCAAGATCATACGGTTCAGATTGAGCCACGACCCTCGGAGTCAAATCCGAGCAAACGTGGCTCCGAGCGTGAAAGTGTGGGAAAATGTTGCCTCAAAAATCACTCTCGATCAAGTTCCAATGGCTTAGATTGGGCCACGTCCCTCGGAGCCAAATCCGAGCAAACGTGGCTCAGAGCGTGAAAGTGTGGGAAAATGTTGCCTAAAAAATCGCGCTCAATTAAGATCCAACGGCTCAGATTGAGCCACATCCCTCGGAGCCAAATTCGAGCAAATGTGGCTCCGAGCATGAAATTGTGGAAAAAACGAGGCCTCAAAAATTGCGCTCGAACAAGATCCAACGGCTCAGATCGAGCCATGTCCCTCGGAACCAAATCTAAGCAAACGTGGCTCCGAGCGTGAAAGTATGGAAAAATATTGCCTAAAAAATCGCACTCGATCAAGATCCAACGGCTCGATTAAGCCACATCCTTCGGAGCCATATCCGAGCAAACG
This sequence comes from Hemerocallis citrina, assembly GCA_017893485.1. Taxonomy (NCBI): domain Eukaryota; kingdom Viridiplantae; phylum Streptophyta; class Magnoliopsida; order Asparagales; family Asphodelaceae; genus Hemerocallis; species Hemerocallis citrina. The sequence goes on from CM030365.1 coordinate 184,350,534, forward strand.
TGGCTCTGAGCGTGAAAGTGTGGAAAAATATTTCCTCAAAAATTGTGCTCGATTAAGATCCGACGGCTCAGATTGAGCCACATCCCTCAGAGCTAAATCCGAGCAAACGTGGCTCCGAGCATGAAAGAGGGGGAAACGCCCCCTCCCGATGCACGCCCACAATTCGAGCGCCCAAATTAAACCACGTTGCCAAGCGGCAGGTCAACCGTCGGATCGTTTGGAAAATCATGCCAGTGGCATGATTAACGCTCCAGATTGCGCAACGTCGGTATTTTTTGATTAATTTTTTTATTTTCATTATTATTAATTCGAGTTAATTATTTAAAAAATTGCGAAAAATGATTTAAAATTCAATAAAATTAATTAAAAATTCTAAAAAATAATTATAAATTTGGGGAAAATATTTTTGAACTCCTGGATAAATAATTATTAGTTAGAAAGATTAATTAACGCTTCTTGAAAATAGATTGTTACTTCGCAAAATTGGGTAACTAATTCAAAAAATAATTAAAAATTGGAAAAAGACAGAAAATTCTAAAAAACCATTCTGGGCATCTTACAAGCTCAGATTGACACCGTTACACCTCGAGCAAGATCCAAAGTCCCTCAAGAACTCCGATAAAATCTCGTACACCATCAGAACAGTAAAACTACTCCTTAAAGACTATCGAATTCAGTCTTCGGGAGTGGGGGGCTCGTGATATGGCCAAAAATAGGATTAAGTCAGGACCGTTCAAATCGGGCACGAATCTTAAAGCTCTCAGGGATAAAACAGTAATTTCACCTACAAACAGATCTGAATTGGGAACTGGGTCATTCTTTAAAGCCCAATAACCCAGAAACAGATCTGTCCTATTGGGTATGGGTAGCAACCTATTACAAACCAATTTAGATACTTAAAGAGTAATTTAAATTCATGATTATCTCTATGAGGCGGTTGGTTGGACATGGCGCGCAACCGTATCTTCAATCCAGCCCACTAATGGTAGATTTTTAGGACACCTGGATCTGGGTGAATTGGTGGGTTAGCGGGATTGAAGTGTACAGGGGGAGGCAAAAAAATCCCTGTGTTGTCCGAGGAGGTCAGTTGTGTGGGTATAAAAGGAGTAAAATATGGTAAGTGTATAATACATGAGTATAAAGAATATATATATATATATATATATATATATATATATGGTGTTATTGGTGTTAAGAAAAGAATTTAGTATTTATATGATGTTTGTGAGAATATTTATTGACTGGAAAAATATGATTTGTTCGTATCGTGGTCAATATAAAGTAGATTATGCGATATTACCGGGGTTTTGCTTTTTATGATAATGATGGAGTGTGTATTTGTATACGATATGGTGGGGGTTAAGTGTGAAAATATATTTTAATGGATTTTGATATTTATATAAATACTTAATGTGATGTAATAAAGGTGGTTATGTATATAAAGCGGTGATATCTTATATAAGAGGTAAAATTAAACTTTAACAGGTGGTAAAAGCCTTCGGTAGTGCTTAGGAACTATTGCTCTCATTTCAATGGAAATGAGGAGAACTACCCGCTCAGGCACGTATCAAAGGCTTATGATTTGTACAGGAGAGATAGTTTTGTTAACGAAATAATTAATGTATTAGTTATCTTTTTATTTGTTTCATTTAAGTTATGGTTTATGTTCTTTTATTTTATTTTAAAGATATTTACCTATCCTTTTATTATGTTTAAAATTTGAAATTGTACACACACCGTATGGCTGACCCCTTGTTGTTTGGGGGTTAGTGGAGTCACACCCTGAGGGTGGGCGCTAGTAACCCCGTTTTTGCAGGTATGTAGCTCTATCGGCTAGGGGAGTAGTTAGATTTTCTTTTAATGTTATATGTAGCTTTATTTTGGTGTTTTAAGTAGAAATTTGTAAAATAAGTATTTTTGGAAGTATGTTAATCTTGTATCGGGTAATTGGAGTTCGGGTTGTGTTTATAGATCTATAGCTATATCTGTAGTAATGTATATTATACCTGTACACACGTGGTAGTGACGTACTGGGTTCTGTGTGATGTTTTATATTATTTTCCTTTGAAATTTCTGGTTTAAATTTGATATCTTGATATTTATGCCCGTGTTGTGTTGTGAATTTTGAAATGCAGATTTTTGCCTGGAAATGTTGCGAAATGGCTAATATTTCAGGGGAGACTCTGCCGAAATTTTTATTGAAATCTGTAATCATATATTAGAAAGAAAATAGGGAATTAAGTAACTAGAAAAAAAATTAAAAAAACGTTTGGGTCGTTACAGTTTTAATGAGGCAATAATCATTGAATGTTGAGCATTGTGAGTGAGTATTAAAAATGGTGGACATCCAAGGGGGAGTGTTGTAAAATGTTATGATTGTGGATGACTTTCATATCTTCTAATTATGAATTTTTGTAACATATAAGTCTATAAATAAGAGCTTATGATTTCTAGAAGTGATGAGTGAATCACATAAAGTGAACATGAAAAATGTGAGTAAGAAATTGTGGCTATCTCATTCATAAGAAGGAAGTAAAGTTTGCTTCATCCTCATGTGATTCATACTTAGGAACTACTATAAATAGATGTGGAAAGGTAAGAGCAAGTAGTGTAGAGGAAAAACTAGAAATAAAGAGCTTCCAATTAGAGAAGTATTTATAAGATTACTATCTTCTCTGTTCTATCAATATTTATTTATTTCAATTTTATAACATTTTCTACTTTTTTGGTTAGTTTTGAGAGGGAAATTGTAATATATGTGGGTGGATTACGGGAACTGGGAAGCAGTGGAAGGGGAATTAGGGATAATCTGTAATTTGGATATTTGTAAAATAGTTAAAGAGTGAGGTTTTTTGTTTTTTGTTTTTTGTTTTAATTTTTAAATAGGGAAAAGGTGGAGTATGGCCACTTTGTTTCATTAAAGAGAGTTTAACAAAATAAATTCATAGTACTGAGCTCAAATACAAGAACTACTAAGTAGAAAAAAAACAAAAACATAAAGTCTCCAACAAATCACTGGAGAGGGGGACCTATCTAAAAACCAGAATAAACAAAGTAACAACATAGAGAGTATAAGATCGGGGATCCCTCCAACACAACCCTAGAGGGTGGGTATCAGTGCACCGATCATCGAGAGTAGGGCCGATCATGACATCCTCGTCGTCGTACTCTTCAACCTGAAAAGCTCTAGCAATCCTCCCCCTTGGACCTGACGCCGCAGTTGTAGCCCAAAAGGAAATAAGATACATGATATGAATTATATTTCTAGAAATACTATTACAAGTTCCACGAAAGTAAAAGTTATTTCTGTCTAGTCATAAAACCCAGGTCGTTGCGACGATGAGGATATACTACTCTTCTTTCATGACTTTTCTTTGTGATACAAACATGGGGCCTACCCACAACTCCTCATATGATTGGCGGTACGCCAATGTGCTGAGGGCTCTAAGGAACTCGGATAACACCAATATGCTCCTATGACAATCTAGAAAAAGGGGGTTTCTTGACTCTAGGTCAGCACTGCAAAAGCCATAGTTGGTCCCAACGTGTGGAAGCCTCCTCACTAGATTTCCTCTAGTTAAAATAGCATCGTTTAGGACTAACCACAAGAACACTCTAACTTTCAAGGGGGCATTCGCCTTCGAAAGAATAGTAGACCAACTTAGTCTGTTGCCCCTAATAGATGCGGTTATAAAAAGAGTGGACCGTGAAGGATCCCGACATTTTCAGCTCCCACGTTTTTTGATCTGGGCCTTGTAAGTACCTCACTCCTGATTGTGTAATAAACTTCTGCAGCGCTACTAATCTTGCTTGGGATTCCTGTTAGGCGGGGTCTGAAAGAGGGTCTCCATGACCCCCTTTTCCATGTCTTGGCCACTGAAATGTGAGGTTGAGTGGCCATCTCATAAAGGTCCATGAATAGGTCGCGTTAGGCATGAGCTCCACACCATTTACCCCACCATAACTCATTCGTCGGGCCGTTACCTATGAAAGATGTTACTCCACTGCAAAACATCTCATGAGCTTTTGAAACACCTCTCCAAAAGCACAAGACCCTGGGGCCCACCCTGAAAACCCAATTACGTGAACCCTTTCCTTGAAAATAAGACTGGACGACATCTTGCCAGCCTTCACCGTTCGGGTGATATGTTTTTCACCACCATTTACCAAGGAGGGCCAGATTCTTGTCGCTCAGGTCAATAACACCAACCCACCATGTATCTTCTTCATGCAGACCTTCTCCCACCTGATAAGATGGTACCCTCCTCTGTCCGCATTAGCACCTTTCTAGAGGAATCTCTTCTGAACTTTGTCGATCCAATGGATTACCCATTTTGACAATTCAAAAAAAGACATGTAGTATGTTGGGTGATTTGATAAGACAGAGTTGATGAGTGTTATTCTCCCACCAAGAGAGCGAGATTTGCCTTTCCAACATGATAGTTCAGATTCAATTCTATCAATGATTGGTAACCAATCTGACTACTTCAGTCTACTTAGCCGAATTGGCAAATCCAAATATTTGAGTGAGAACCTATCAAGTTGGCAATTCAGGACAGATGCATGTATTTGCGCCTCCTTATCTGTCATGACAATAGGATAAGGGCACTCTTATGATAGTTTACCTGCAGTCCAGACCATGCTTCAAAGCAGCACAAAGCTCCTTTCAAGAAAATGGTTTCCCCCAACTCCCCATTTCCAAAGAGTAAGGTGTCATCAGCGTATTGTAGGATTGTACAACCTGATCGTTTTTTACCACTAGAAACTGGGGCGATCCACCCTATTAGACTCCATTTATCTATCATGAAATTAAGGATATCTGCCACAAATAGCAAACAGGTGGTGGTGGGGGGGGAGATAGGGGGTCTCTTTCCCTCAGACATATTCTACAAGAGAACGAGGACCCAGCCACAACATTAACATCCTACTCATTGTCAGACAGTGGTTTATCCATATGATCCATATAACTCCAAAGCCTCTGCCACTAAGAGCCTCCACTAGACAATCCAAATCTACAGAGTCGTAAGCTTTCTCGAAGTCAAGTTTCAGCTGATAGCTCCTACTGTTCAAGATATGACATTGGTGAATCGCTTCTTCTGCAGTAGCCAACCGTCCATAATACACCAGCCTTTGATGAATCTTGACTGTTCACAACTAATCAGACTTTCCATCAATTTTGCTAACCTATTGGCAAGGACCTTGGTGATTATTTGATCGAGCAGTTGAGAATGATGATGGGTCAAAAGTCCCCAACCTTGTGGGATTCTTCTTCTTTTGGAATAAGCACCACATCAGCAGAGTTGAGCCGACTGAGTGTAAGTCTAAGATTGTAGAATTCTAACATGACTACCATGGCATCCTCCTTGATTTATTTACAGAAGATTAGATAAAATAAGATTGGAAATCTGTTTAGACCTGCATCTATTTTGCTCCTCATTGGTGAGATCACCTTTTTGACTTCCTCCTCTGTAAACAGACTTTCCACTGCCGTCAAATCTTGCCCCAAGCCTGGAGATCTACTCTACCAAAACTCCGTGCTTAGAGGAACACTAAAATCTACTTTGCAACCAAATAGGATTTTGAAGTGTGATTGGAAATCCTGTCTGACTTGAAGTTCCTCTTAGATCACACTTGTTTTGTCTGGATTGGGGGGATGATGTTGGTTTTTCGTCAAGCTTTATCCATTCTAGGGAAAAAGGCTGTATTCGCTTCTCCCTCTTTGAGCCCACAAAATTTTGGATCCTTGTTACCACTTGATCTCTTCAAGCTTATACAGTTGAGTTATTTCCTCCCTTAGATTTAATAGATGATTATGTTCATCTTGTGTGAGGACTCTAGTCTCCTCTCATCTTTCCAAACCATCAATTCCTCTAGAATGACTTTTTTCGCTCGTCGGATTGTAGCAAACCTGGTGTGATTCCATTTTCTGAGCTTATACCTAAGCTTACAAATTTTTTCACACCAAATTGTAGCCACTTCAGTTCCCCGAGTAGGGAGTGACCAACTTTCCTTGACCAGGTGGTGAAGGCCTTGAACTTCTATCCAGACTTTCTCAAACCTAAAATTTGGCTTTTTCCTGGGGTTGTGTTTTTACGCCAGATGATAAGACGATGGGCATGTGATCAGATGTTGGCTTTGGAAATGACTTGACATAGGTAGTTAGGAATTTGACCTCCCATTCCATCGAAACAATGACTTTGTCAAGTTTAGCCATGATTATAGTAGCTTGCATATTGGACCAAGTGATAAGTCTGTCTGAAATTTGGATGTCAACAAGTTCCAGGTTCATAATAACCCTATTGAATTCTTCCCTATCCGAGTCACTAGAGCCCCTGCTATGATGCTCAAAGGCAAACATTGTGATGTTGAAGTCGCCCCCACCACCCACGGGTCATGCCACCGTGTTTGAATTTAGTGGAGTTCGGTCCAGAACGTAGCTCTGGCTAATAATTTGGGTCCAATTGTCCATTCGTCGTTGAATCCTGGAAGATAAAGAGAATTATCCTTAGAATTCCTCAAGGCACTTAAAGAGAATGGGGTTTAAACCAATAACAATGCCTCCAGATGCCTCGGCAAACAGACAGATTCTCCATTCAGATATCCTATACCCACCGAGTCTCTTGGATCTAGAAACATGCAAAAATTTAGTCTGCTGAAGACCTATTGTGTCTGATTTGGAAGAGTTAATACAATCCCTAACCATCTCTCGTTTCCTTCGCTCGCCTGGCCCCCTAACATTCCAAATCAGCATAATCATTACTAACCGATTGGGAGTTACATGAGGTAAAGTTACGTGAGTGTTATTGGAATTTATTTACTTCTTTCTTTTTGTCACATTAAAGTTTGTCAAATTTTTTATCATTTATTTTCTTTTTTGTTTATATTGCAATTGGTGCCCAACATGTGCAGGTGTAAACACTACATTTGCACTTGGAATAACGAGGGTTTAAACCTTGTCCAATCAACTAATACAGAGTCAGGGACCCTCCAGGAAGAAAGTCTTATTCGTTGCTCTTTCCAGAATTATTACAAATAATTTTTTGGTTGTAAGTGTGACTTTCGTATCCCCATACGGGCTGACTTTTGGCCAGAAAAAGATACTGATCTGACAGCTGCATTATCATGACTAGAAGATCCATTTCATATGGACGAAGTCAATAAGGCGTTCAAGCACTTGGGAAATGACAAAGACCCAATCCCATACGGTTTTTCAATTCTTTTCTATCATGTCTTCTGGGATGATGTCAATGATGATTTGATGGCACTCCTCAGCAAATTCAACCACCAACTAAAATTAGGTTGTCTTAACTATGTTGAAGTGGTTATCATCCTAAAGAGAGAGGAAACCAAGAAAGTTGGAGACTTTAGACCGATTAGTCTACTCAACTGCTCAGTTAAAATCATTACCAAAATCCTAACCTCAAGACTAGGTAAAGTGATTGATAAACTAGTAGGTAAGGAGCAAATATGTTTCATTAGGGGTAGATGCATTTTGTACTGTGTTGTCACGACCGATGAGACCATATACAATTGTCACTCTACAAATTCAAGAGCTACATGTTGAAGCTAGACTTAAAGAAAACTTACGGCTATGTTGAGTGGCAATGAGTGAACGAAACTCTCAACAGTATGGGATTTGGTGCTAGATGGATCTGTTGGGTCTAACTGTGCTTCAGTACGAGTAGAACCTTCATAATTGTTAATGGGAATTCTGGACATCCGTTCTCATGCAAATGGGGGCTATGTCAAGGCGGCCCACTATCCCCTTTTCTCTCTACCCTAGTTACGGATGCCTTACGGGGAATGGCAAATAACTGCAAAGAAAGAGGATGGATCTCCCCCAAGGGCCGTAATAGAAATCATTCAGGTTGCTCCATTTTGTAATACGCGAACGATACACTACTCTTTGGTAATGGTAGAATAGAAGAGATAGTGACCTTCAAAGGAATATTGTATCATTTTGAGCTATGGTCAGGCTTATGGGTAAATTTTCACAAAAGTTGCACCATCCCCATTGCACTCTTTGATGAAGAGGTGTGATAACAGGTCATGGAGCTAAAATGTAGAGTAGAGTCATTCCCTATCAAATACTTGGGTCTACCCCTCATATCAGGCAAGCTCAAGAAGAACGACTGGCTTCCAATAGTTGACCGAGCGGAAGCATGCCTAGCTGGATGGAAAGGCAAATACCTATCTCTAGGAGGGAGAGTGAAACTCATCAATGCAGTGTTTTTCAGCCTCCCAACATTATACCTGTCATTTTTTGAGATCCCAAGGTGGGGTAATCCAAAGGAGAGATAGGTTTATAAGGCGGTTTCTACGAAGAGGTGCGGTTCCGTCTAGAGGTGGCTACCACCTCATTAGATGGGGAAAAGCGTGCATACATAAATCTGATGGGGGACATGACATCATTGGCATCAAGGACATGAATCTCACAATACTGGGTAAATAGTGATGGAAAATCTTCCTTCTCAGTGGTGAGGGTTGGCAAAAGTCAATTCAGCAATACATCAAGGGTAAAGGAACGAGATCGCAGGGTTTCTGGGTAGGTCCTAGGACGTCCTGGTTCTGTGAAGGAATCTCCAAAGCTCACAACCCATTCAGTTGATGTACATCTTCCTTCTTGAGAAATTGGCACGGCATAAGATTATGGTAGGATCGATGGTGCGGGGGACAACCGTTGAAGTCACTGTTCCCTGACCTATTTTATAGATGCCTGGAACCAAACATGTCGGTGTCAAAATCCTGAAAAATGGGCAATTGGATCCCCATACCATGCTCCAGGATCACAGTGCAAGAGAAGATCATGATGGAGGAACTAAGACAGCACATTGTGCGCGCTAGGTTAGATGTACATCAGGACCAGATAGTCATGCATGCGAGTTAGAGAAGAAGGGACAATTCACAGTCCGTTCCCTTCATTCGAGGATCCACTACTGCAGATGCATGCCCCCTCGTCTTCGGTAGTTTGGAAAGCAAAAGCCCCACTCAAAATTTGAGTTTTCTTGTGGCTAGTCCTCATTGACGTGATTCTCACCCGAGAGAACTTAGCCAAGAGACAACCGGCAGTAGATACCTCCTGTGGTTTTTGAAATAACCACATAAAAACAATGAAACACAAAATACTTCGGGCCTCAGAATACATAACTTCCTAACCTCATACGACAACATACGGATAGGTGACATCTTCGCCAAAAATAGACATAACATGAAAGAATCATGGTACAACGTGGTAGTTGCAACAACATGGACACTCTGGCTAGACATGAACAATTTTCATTTTCGTCATTTATGTAATAATTCCGCCAATTAGAAACTCACTCAAGACATGCACTTGATTTCCTTTCGGGCATAGGGACCAGCCGCTGGAGTCAGGGAGCGCATAATGGGACCTCCCTCAGCAGAACTATGATGACAAGGAGATCGAGAAAGGTCTGACATTAGTATGGAGCCTACCCCCCAGGGCTGTTGTTGGGGGTATCACACTACTTTATTTGTTTGTTATATTTCTTTGCTTTCAGTATCGTCAATCCTCCTAGGGTTGTTGGAGGTTTATCCTCTTGTACATTTTATTCTTGCTCGGCCCAGGTTTTCTGGGTTTATTTCGTTATTCTCCCTTTAATGAAACATGATGACCATACTCCACATTTTCCTTTTAAAAAAAGAGTGAGCATTTAAAAACTCGTAATAGGAACAATTTGATTGCCATGCCTTTTGAGATATTGTGTTGTTGAAGCAACGAAACTTTTTGTCCAAATTAAGATGTTGTGGATTGAAACAAAGCTAGTCTACAAAATTATGTATAGTGTTTCCTTATGGAAAAAGTGGAATATAAGCATCATGTTTTATTAATAACATAGTAACATAATCAATCTCCTAAAAACTCATAAGAGGGATGATGTTGCTGATTTAGAGGTGGGAGCAACATATGTGAGTTCTTGTTATTTGTAGAGTGAAAGACAGGTCTCAATCACAGATCTAAATCTAAGATGAGGATTTGGTTAGGAGCAGGAGAGGGGGTGCTACTATTAGCTGGCCACCCTAAATACCTGCAAAATACCTAGAGACACCGGGGTGATCCCGACGACAGGCTCTCCGACGATCTTGTTAGTCACTGGGAAAAAAGTGGAGCTAGGATTTCAGTGGAGAAAAGGCCATTACCTTGTAAAAGGGGGAGGAGGTCTAGTATTTAAAGGTAGAGAGAGTGGGTGCCCTAACCCTAATGGGCTGGGTTGACCCGTTTGTCTGTGGGCTTGAACCAGCAGAAGGCCCGTTGGGTCCTCAGGCCTGATGATCTAAGATGAGCAGATTTTGAGGGGATCAGACGGCTCTGATCGCGCTGGATTATTTAACCACATTATAGGCCCCACTCCTAGAGGGTTGTATGTACTAGCCGTTGAGGAGTAGCATAATTGCTTGAGAAGATCAGCCATTAGAGCGCTCAAGAACAGAGCAAAAGATCCCTACACATGGCAAAACGGAGAGAGGTCGAATGGTGTGACGCTGTAACCCCCTGTTTTCCATTCTCTTGTATTTTGGGTGTATTTTCTTTTTCCGTGTATTTATTCATTTTGTACTCTTCTATTTCTTTCAAACCATGTATATGATCTCCGTTCTCATTATCAATCTACCTGTTTTAACTTACTCTATTTTTGTGGATTTGAATATTTTCTTGATCTAATTAAATTTTCTATCCCAATTTATTTGTCTCCGATTTATTTTGTTTAGCTCCAATTAATCTATTTCATGGCCTATTTAATTATTATTTAAATTGTATTCTATTTCTTGTTGGATCATTAAACCCTAAACCCTATTCTTTCTTATTGGGTAACCCAGATTTCTAATCCCCTATATATATTCACTTAACCTATTATCTATTACCCAAAACCCAAATGCCCACCCGTTACAACCCCTAACCGTAATTCTAATCTTTATATATATATATATATATATATATATATATATATATATATATATATATATATATATATATATATATATATATACACATCCTATATTTACCTACTGCGCATCTCCTAACCCTAAAAGCCCCCAGTCGTTTCATCTTCATCACCCCCTCTCTCTCCTGACCCCCCTAGCCCATCGCTCCCCTCCTTCCTTCCCTCCTCCTCTTAGCGCCTCGACAGCCAGTGTCGCGCTGCCCTGTGCCCCTACCGACCCCCTCGGCGACCACCTCATGTTGCCCTGCAGTCTCGACGCCACAACAACCCCCTCTCCTCTCCCCGTCTCCTCCCGAGTTCCAGCCACCCACAGCACCGACAGTGCCCTCCTACTCTTCTAAAACCCTACTTCCGACCCTCTTGCTCCCCCAACCTCTCACCCAGACCCTCCGGCGCCACCCTACTGCCTCTCCTGTCCATCCCCTACCTTCGACTCTCGGTGCTCCCCCTCCCTATCGCAACCACAGCGATAGCCAGTGCACAGATCCCCTGTGAGCTTCCCTTCCTTCCAGTCGCGATGCCAGCATCAGTCGCACCACCGTGTCGCCCTCCTGCATCGCAAGCTAGCCAGACCGTGACCCCCTGCCTTGTCTCCGACTGACAGCAGCAACCGCAGTAGTAGTGAGCCCTCCGCTGCCCTCTCTTGTGTTCATGTGTTTTGCAGGTTTATTCGTCGTTCGTTCGTTGAGATCGTTGTCCGAAAAATTCGTTCCCGTTATTCTAGCTCTTGCTTCGTCGTTTTCATCGTCAATAATATGGCAAGTAACTTGTATTTCTTTTTTTGTTGTATAATACAAGTACTAAGTACCACCTGTAGTGTAGTTGCTTCAACATCTATTCCCATGAAATCCCTTATTGATCTTGTCTCTAGTTGTTGATCCATCCGTAGTTGTCTCGTTACACACATGACATGAAATAACTTAGATATAATAGATTCTTGATGTATACATGCATGTTATTCGTGATCCATGATGTGTTGTATGATCTTGTATACTTGATGTGTTAGTAGTAGTATAACTTGTTGTAGACTTGTAAAATACCCTATAGCATGTTGCTTGAACATTTAGTATACCTTATTTCACACTTTTTTATGATTTGGATGTGTTTCGTATGACCTAGTTGATTTTATGCATGAAGAATAATTATGTCCTTGTTGTTACCTCATTTTTTTATCAGTATTTTAGACCCTATTAAGTTCAGTATATGAAAATTATTTGTGAATATGAACTATAAAGAATTCTGTCTACTTTCCAGAATTTCTGATAGATCTCAGCTTCGATTTGTGAGTTGCGAGTTATGGCTATTTTACTACAGAGGTGTAGACAAATTCTAGATTCTGTTTTATATGAATTCTGTATGGTTATTTATTTTTATACTGATGTTAAAGATAATATTTTGGTCCAATATTTTACTGATTTCAACTAGACCTGATTGGAAATAAACACTAATTTTTTTGTATTTAATTAATGACTTTTAGAAACTATTTTATACTTTCAAACAACTACTATACTTGCAGAATTTTTATGTTGTTCAGTAAAGAACCTTAATTTTAACCTGATTCTATTTCCTGTTTATAAAAACTTTGTGAATATGAACTGTAGCTTATTGTATCCATTTTATCACCCTTTTGATGGATCTGGATTTTGATTTATATTTTGTAATCAATTGCTGTTTTCGTACTGTTATGTTTATGATTCCAGATTTACAAAACTATTGTATCTTGCTGCTTTCTAATTTTAATTGAGTATACTATATATGTTGGAAAATTTTGAAACTTTATATCCTGATACTAAACATACTAGGGAATACCCCAGATTTTTCTTGAATTTAATCAGTGAGTTTTTTTGCCGTTTTTCTGTTTATGAATACAAACTTCTGATTTATGGATGAACAAGTTTTCTGGATACAATTCTGTTTTGAGCCATGTTTTTGTGAAATACCCTATGACTTATATATATTTTCTAGATTTGGCCGGGATTTTATTTTCTAGAGTTTCTGACGGATCCAGATTTGCATGTTTGTGGCAATGAAAATCCCAGATTTGGTGCAGTACTGTCTTGCTGTCCAGAACTAGAATTTTCGTTGTCTTAGTCTATTTTGAGTCTTTTGTCAATTGTTCGTGTTCGTTATTCAACTTGTACTTGTCCCTTATTTTCTCTCCATATTTCTTGACTTGTTTGTGCACGTCCATGCCTTCTTGAATAATAATAACAAGAACTAAGTCGGGGTTTAAAGGAAAAGATCTAATAATGGAAAATACAGAATTGTGTGCTCGGAAGGGGATCTATAGATCCTACGTGATTACTTGATACTTGATACTTGGAGCTTGACACGTGATTACCTGACACTTGCACACTTGACACATAATACTTGTTACTTGGAGCTTGATACTTGTTACTTGGAGCTTGATACTTGATACTTGATACTTGGAGCTTGTCCCAGAGTACACTGCCCTCTATGTTCCACTTTGAAATCTAAGACATAATTTGCATGAATGTAGCAATCATGTGGTAAAAACCTGGGATGTACGAAGTGCTACCTAGATAGGACTAGATACAAGACTTGAACATGATTACTTGACACTTACTACTTGCTACTTGTACATGATACTTAATTCTTGACACTTGTTACTCGTTACTCGTTGCATGATACTTGACACAAGGGTGCATTAAGGTGGACCATTGCAGATAGCCTTATGTCAAGATGGTACGGTCCGTACGTTGTTACAAAGGTTTCCCCACATGGAGCGTTGGAGAAAAATTAAACGTTCAAGGTGAATGGGCATAGTGGGAAACCTTATAATAAGATGAGTTTTGAGCCGCGAGCCATTCAATACATTGCATAAACTCATCAAGTCTAGCTGAAGACAAAAAACACAGTGCTTATTGGGAGGCAACCCAATTTTCAGGGGAGTACTTACACTTTCTCTTTATTTCTTTTTATTTCTTTATTCATCTTTTCTTTTCAGTTTCTTTCCTTCGAACTAGATGGTGACACATGCCTATTTTAAGTTTTGTTTCAAACATTGAGGACAATGTTCCATCTAAGTTTGGGGGTAGTTATTCACATTTGGAGTCTCTTGATGTTGAAGTCCTTTCTAACAACAATGATGAGAAATGAGCTCAATTACTATAGGTAGAGAGTGGAGAACAAGTATTAATTGTAGTCTTTATCTTTAAAAATGTTAATAACTTATCATATGGATCATACTTGAATTTTTTTTCATGTGGTCATGTCAATTTGACAAATTTTTGAAAGATATTAGCAAGAGCAACTATGAGTAGACTTAAATACACAAATTGTGAGTTTTGAGCCTTATATTTTTTTTTAGAGAGTCATACACTTGAAGATCTCAGATGACTGCATTCTTGAGATGAACTAGAACTTGTTTTTGCTACTTTTCGAAACTTATTTTGGTTTTTGCATAAAAACTAGAAAATGATTAAGGCACCTAGGATTTTATCACCAAAGACAAAAAGCCTACCCAACATCAATTATTCACTAGTTGCCCCTTTGCAGCCTATAAAAGCCTTTTTTTTGTAAGACACATCATCCTTAACCATGCCTAGATGAATAGGTTACCACACCTATATCTATAGAGTTAGTAGAGCAAGAATTGTAAAAGAGAGATGGTATGTCAAGTTGAAGGGGATAAAAATATAAAGAAAAGTTGGAGTAAGAAAATGGAAGTTGTAAATTGCTATGTGTTGTGGGTGGTCAAAAAGTGTTGGTAGAAATAAAGTATAGGCCTGTAATATGTGGCCTCATATTATGTGCAAAAAAAAGGGGGGGGGGGGGGGGGGGGGGGGGGGAGGGGGGGGGGGGGGGGAAGAAGGATAATCTCTTAGAACAATGTAAGTTGCTCTACTAATTCTTTAGAAATTTTGTATTTCTTTTTCCCTTCATTGTTTAAACCCTCACCTATAGCCCCATTACAACCTATTTAAGACCTTTTGATCCGAGTAACGTGCAAAGTCAATGGTGTGAAGATGTAGTAACAAGATCAAGCATATGGTTTCATCCAAGTAATGATAATTGTCAAGAGATCTAATTTGAATGTCCCATGTCAATGAGAGCTATATTTCTTTTTGAGTGTATGCCATGGTGAGATTTTGGAGTTGAAATATAGTTGAGCTTGCTACCTTTAATCATGATTATGTTGTTGAGGCATTGACCACACTACTATTTGATATTCAAGTTGAGTATTCTTGTGAATAAGTGGTTGACATTTGAATTAAAACTTTTTTTAGACCTATCTTAATGCTTGTTCTAAACTTGACACCAAAAGTAGCGAGTTCTCTGAGGTAAATGTTGGAAGGGTCAAGATGTCAAGCGATGCTTGTAGTTTTATTTTGCTTGAGGACAAGCAAAAGCTAAGGGTCCGTTTGTTTTGATATTCAGAATAGAGTATTCAGAATACTCTATTCAGAATAGGCGTTTGTTTTAAGCTCTATTCAGAATTGATATTCAGAATACTCATACCCCCTATTTTCCAAAACACCTCCTTTCCAAAACACCTCATTTACTCTCTTTATTATTATTATTATTATTATTATTATTATTATTATTATTATATATATTATTATTATTATTATTATTATTATATATATTATTATTATTATTATTATATATATTATTATTATAATATATATTATTATTATTATTATTATTATTATTATTATTATTATTATTATTATTATTATTATTATTATTATTATTATTATTATTATATATTATTATTATTATATATACATATTATTATTATTATATATTATTATATATATTATTATTATTATTATTTATTATTATTATTATATATATTATTAATATTATTATATATATTATTAATATTATTATATATTATTATTATTATTATTATTATATATTATTATTATTATTATTATATATTATTATTATTATTATTATTATTATTATTATTATTATTATTATTATTATTATTATTATTATTATTATTATTATTATTATTATTATTATTATTTTATTATTATTATTATTATTATTATTATTATTATTATTATTATTATTATTATTATTATTATTATTATTATTATTATATATTATTATTATTATTATTATTATTATTATTATTATTATTATTATTATTATTATTATTATTATTATTATTATTATTATTATTATTATTATTATTATTATTATTATTATTATTATTATTATTATTATTATTATTATTATTATTATTATTATTATTATTATTATTATTATTATTATTATTATTTTATTATTATTATTATTATTATTATTATTATTATTATTATTTTTATTATTATTATTATTATATATATTATTATTATATATTATTATTATTATTATTATTTTTATATATATTATTATTATTATTATTATTATTATTATTATTATTATTATTATTTTTATTATTTTTATTATTATTATTATATATATTATTATTATATATATTATTATTATTATTATTATTATTTATTATTATTATTATTATTATTATTATTATTATTTATTATTATTATTATATATATTATTATTATTATTATTATTATTATTATGTATATTATTATTATTATTATATATATTATTATTATTATTATATATATTATTATTATTATTATTATTATGTATATTATTATTATTATTATTATTATTATTATTATTATTATTATTATTATTATTATTATTATTATATATATTATTATTATTATTATTATTATTATTATTATTATTATTATTATTATTATTATTATTTCAAATTGATATTCAAAATTGTCAGAAATATAACCGAACAGCTTTTAAACACTCTTTTTCAGAAAAACAGCTTTCAGAATACAGTTTTCAGCTAAAAATATAACCGAACAGCTTTTAAACACTCTTTTTCAAAAAAACAGCTTTCAGAATATAGTTTTCAGCTACAAATATAACCGAACAGCTTTTAAACACTCTTTTTCAGAAAAACAGCTTTCAGATAATAGTTTTCAACTAAAAATATAACCGAACAGCTTTTAAACACTCTTTTTCAGAAAAACAGCTTTCAGAATACAGTTTTCAGCTACAAATATAACCGAACAGCTTTTAAACACTCTTTTTCAGAAAAACAGCTTTCAGAATACAGTTTTCAGCTAAAAATATAACCGAACAGCTTTTAAACACTCTTTTTCAGAAAAACAGCTTTCAGAATACAGTTTTCAGCTACAAATATAACTGAACAGCTTTTAAACACTCTTTTTCAGAAAAACAGCTTTCAGATAATAGTTTTCAGCTAAAAATATAACCGAACAGCTTTTAAACACTCTTTTTCAGAAAAACAGCTTTCAGATAACAGTTTTCAGCTAGAAATATAACCGAACAGCTTTTAAACTCTCTTTTTCAGAAAAACAGCTTTCAGATAACTGTTTCAGCTAGAAATATAACCGAACAGCTTTTAAACACTCTTTTTCAGAAAAAACAGCTTTCAGATAACAGTTTTCAGCTAGAAATATAACCGAACAGCTTTTAAACTCTCTTTTTCAGAAAAACAGCTTTCAGATAACTGTTTTCAGCTAGAAATATAACCGAACAGCTTTTAAACACTCATTTTCAAAAAAACAGCTTTCAGAATACAGTTTTCAGCTAGAAATATAACCGAACAGCTTCTAAACTCTCTTTTTCAGATAAACAGCTTTCAGAATATCAATATTCAGAATACAACATAAACAAACAGCTTTTAAACTCATATTCAGAATAACTCTATTCAGAATACTCTATTCAGAATACTCAATTCAGAATACTCTATTCAAAATATCAAAACAAACGCACCCTAAGTTTGGGGGTATTTGATGAATCTAATAATATCCATATTTAGGAGCAATAATCTTAATGCAATTAGACATTTAAATGCTCTATATGTGGTAATTTACTCTTCTTTTCTCTTTTCCATAGGAAACAGCCTAAAAACAGCTAAACGAAACAGAATCAAGATTTACTCCAGATTGTGAGGTTGATACACAGAAACTACAGAACACAAGTCGACTGGTTCTTCAAACAGGCGACTGGACAGAGAGGTTGAGTTCCGAAGCTGCGCAGTACAGTCGACTTACTCCAAAGAAAGTCGATTTGACAGATTAATTATAAGTCTACAGATGTCTCGACACAGTCGACTGATTACGAAACCAGTCGACTGGTATTCAGCAGAGTTAAAAGATAAGAATAGTTGAAGATTCATCCTCATCCAAATCCGAACCAAGATTAAGTTATCCAAATCCAGGTTATCTGTGAATAACAACTCTCCATTAATCAAGTTAGAGAACCGGGATTGGCAAGTGAGAAGATCGACTCAAATCTATATCCGATGTGTAAAAAGATAGACTGAGGGACTTGAATTCTGCAGATGTGGGCAAAAGAAACTATAAAAAGGCTAGAATACGGAGTTCAGAAGGCATCGCTTAATCTGGGAAACATCGATCATCAACCAGCGAGCATTATTCTATCAGCATCGAAGAAGGAAGGAGATCAAGTGCACTGGAAGGAACGATCCAGTCAACTTAGAAGCAGTCAAGTCGACTTCTCGGGCTGAACACCACCAGTGTTATTTCTTCTCTTTCTAGTTTTTATTTTAATCATGTATTCGAAACTGTTAGTCAATAAAAGTCTTATTATGTGTAACTAATTTCATAGTTGGGCAGATTGAAACCGTAGTCATGTAATGCTTATATTCTTCTAAACACTACTCGATCACTTATTGATTAAGCCTGATTGTATTGATATAAATTTATAACATGAATCAAACTTGATCAGAAGTTCTTAGGACAGTCGACTGAGAGTGACAGCAAGTCGACTGACATGAAGAACCTGATGTTATCAAGTTTGGTTATTATAAAATTGACTCTGTTATATGAGTATAGAGATGACCCTATGCTCATGATTTGTAACACAGGAATCTCTAGGGGTTCTTGGTTTAATCAACTTGAAGGATCTAGATCTGATACCAATTTCTAGAACTTTGAGTGTTTGTTCGTTTCCATTGTTCCTATACTTCCTTTAAGTGCAACTTAGTAGATACCATGCTAAATACTTAAGGAAAGAAACAAATTAGAGTAGATACCATGCCTAATTCTTGGCCTAGGGAAACATTAACTTTAAGGAGTAGATACCATGCCCTTAAAGGAACAAACATGAGTGATGAAAATGGTGTAGAAGGTGAAACAGCATTCTTGACTATAGGTGGAAATCAAGCCCAACTCATTTAATTGATATTCTTGAGATACTACTTGATTTAGTTTTTAATCTCTTCATTTCTTTTCAAATAAACTTTTAGAACCAACTTTTATGATTTGCATTTTTTTCTTTGTTTTATTGATTAGTGAGTTAAGTACTACAATCTCTGTGGGATCGACCCTTGCTTTTCACTACGCTTCTATAAACGATTCGTACACTTGCGAGGTTTTAATTTGTGTCTAGTTTATCTATTTATTTAGATCATCTTGATTGCACAACATCGGGTCGAACCCGTCCGGGTTGGAACCCGAGTAGCACGGGTTTGGGTCGGGTCCGAACGTTAACCGGGCCGGGCCGGGTTGGTTTTGCAAAATGTCGACCCGCCCAACCCGTGAACCCATTCGGGTCCAACCCGGGTCAGGTCGGGCCGGGTCGGGTCGGGTCAGAGGTTGGCCCGGCTATTTAAAATATTTTTAAATTTTTTTTTTAACTTCAAAAAATAAAATTTTGTAAATTTTATATTAAATGGGTGTGAACAACAAAATTAACCGCGCACCATCTTTTTATAGCCCACTACTCAATTAGCCCACCCAACCCTAGCTATTTATAGCCAACTCTATCTTCTCTCATCTCACCAATGTGGGATGAAATATATTTGGATTTTAAACATTGAAAATTTTTAGTCCCATATTGGTGAGATGAGAGATGTGAGGATGTGGAGTTGGCTATAAATAGCTAGGGTGGGGGTTGTCTAATTGAGTAGTGGGTAGTAATCAATTAATTTTGATGTCCACCCTCATTTTTCTAAATTTTTGATAAACTTTAGAGTATATATATATATATATATATATATATATATATATATATATATATATATACATATATTTGGCACACAAAAAAATATTAAAATTTTTTTAAAAAAAATTCAAATGGATTGAATCACAAACCTGCGGGTCACGGGTCGGGTTCGGGCGGGTTTGAACGGGTTTGCGAGTTGACGGGCCGGGTTGAGCGGGTTGGTATTGAAAATTCTCCTACCCGGGTTGACACGGTTGGGATAATGGATCCGACCTGAACCCAAACCGGGCCAAGGCGGGTCGGGTCGAATTGTGCAGGTCGCGGGCAGGTCGCGGCCTGACCCGGCCCAGATGCCATCCCTAAAGAAAGCCAGTAGCTAGCTTGAGGTTCATGCTGTGTGTCGAGCACGATAGGCTTGAGAAATCCAGTAGCTAGCTCGGGGTTCATACCGAGTATCGAACGTGATAGGCATGTGATAAAGCAGTAGCTAGCTTGAGTTTCATGTCGAGCGTCGAGCGTGATAGGCTTGTGAAGAACCAGTAACTCGCTCGAAGCTCATGTCAAGCGTCGAGCATAATAGGCCTAATAAAGCCAGTTGCTAGCTCGAGGTGCATGCCGAGCGGCGAGTGTGATAGGCTTGTGAGAAAGCCATTCGCTAGCTCGAGGTTCATGCCGAGCATCGAGCATGATAGGCTTAAGACATCCAGTAGGTAGCTCGAGGTTCATGCCAAGCATCGAGCGTGAAAGGCATGTGAGGAAGTAGTAGCTAACTCAAGGTTCATGTCGATTGTCGAGCGTAATAGGCTTGCGAGAAAGCCAGTTGCTAGCTCGAGATTCATACCGAGTGGCGAGCGTGATAGGCTTGTGAGAAAGCTAGTAGCTACCTCAAGGTTCATGCCAAGTGTCGAGCGTGATAGTCTTATGAGAAATCTAGTAGCTAGCTCGAGGTTCTTGCCGAGCATCGAGTGTGATAGGCTTGAGAAAGCCAGTAGCTAGCTCAAGGTTCATGTCGAGCATCGAGCATGATAGGCCTATAAGAAAGCCACTAGTTCGCTCGAGGTTCATGCCAAGCATTGAGTGTAATAGGCTTGTGAAAAATCCAGTAGCTAGCTCAAGGTTTATGTCGGACGTCAAGCATGATAGGCTTGAGAAAGCCAGTAGCTAGCTCGAGGTTCATGCCGAGCATCGAACGTGATAGGCTTGTGAGAAAGCCAGTAGCTAGCTCGAGGTGCATGCTAAGCGTCGAGCATGATAGGCTTGTGAGAAAGCCTATAGCTAGCTCAAGGTTCAGGTTAAGCGTCGGGCGTGATAGGCTCGAGAAAGCCAGTAGCTAGCTAGAGGTTCATGCCGAGCATCAAGCGTGACAGGCTTGTGTGAGATCCAGTAGCTAGTTCCAGGATCATGCCGAGCGTCGAACGTGATAGGCTTGAGAAAGCCAGTAGCTAGGTCAAGGTTCATGCCGAGCATCGAACATGACAAACTTATGAGGAAGCCAATAGCTAACTCGAGTTTCATGTCGAGCATTGAGCATGATTGGCCTGTGAGAAAGCTTGTAGCTAGCTCGAGGTTCATGCCGAGTGTCGAGTATAATAGGCTTGTGAGAAAGCCTGTAGCTAGCTCGAGGTTCATGTTAAACTTTGAGCATGATAAGCTTGAGAAAGCTAGTAGCTATCTCGAGGTTCATGACGAGCATCGAACGTGATAGGCTTGTGAGAAAGCCAGTAGCTAGCTCGAGGTTCATGCCGAGCATCAAGCATGATAGGCTTAAGAAAGCCAGTAGCTAGCTCGAGGTTCATGCCGAGCGTCGAGCTTGATAAGGCTTGTAAGAAAGCCAGTAGCTAGCTCGAGGTTCATGTCGAGCATCGAGCGTAATAGGCTTGCGAGGTTCATGCCAAGCGTCGAGCGTGATAGGCTTGTGAGGAAGCCAGTAGCTAGCTCGAGGTTCATGTAGATTCTTGATTTTGATGACTACAACACAATACACAATTGTTCTATCTTATATATCTTTTGTAGTGTATACTTAAAGTGTTCAAGGCCATAATACAATGATGAAGCTTTCAAAAGCACTAGTTCAAGCCATATAGATAAGAAAGATTTCAAGACTCAAGATCAAGATACAAGACGAAGACTTCTCAAGAGCTTCAAATGTGATTAGCTAAAAGAACAAGTGTCTTGTAATCTATTTGTAATATTTGTGTGTCTTAGAAATCTTTGTAAAAAGCCTTGTCACACACACTCACACATCTCCTAAGAATAAAAATAAAGTTTACTAAAATAAAAAGTCAAAATAAAGCTTGTATGAATTCAGCTGTCAAGTACCAGTCGACTTACTCTAGTAAGCAGTCGATTGTTCTAGTACGAAACAGACTGAACTCACTCAAGCTCTGAGTAGTCGACTCATATGGCAACCCAGTCGACTGTTCAAGTAGTTTTAACAGTTTTCTGAAGTTTAAAATTTGTTTTTCAAATTCAAATCTTTTATAGCCATTTTATGGCAGTTGTGGAACTGTTTCTTAACGTTTTGGATATTCTAACTCTATAAATAGAGTGTAGAATCAACTTGGAAAAGGTTCCCACAATTGATTAACAAGTCTTCTTACTTTTTGTGAAAAAAAGAACTCAAGTTTTCTAATACTCTTATTCTCTAGACTTGGTTCTCTAATTTCAGTCTTGTATAACAAAGATTTAGTTCTAGACTAAAGTTAGAAGTTGACCTTTAGCCTCTCAACAAAAAGCACTCAAAAACAAGACTTTAGGTTATTGTAATCTTCATTTTTTGTTGTTTACTCTCGGTTTGTGAGAGTGGTCCTCTCGGTTGGAGAGAAGGACTCTTGGTGTAGAGTCAATATCACTCTAGGTTGTAAAGTGGGGTCTTGCTCTCTCTAGTGGTGAGAGAGATCTACAGATTTGACATAGTCGTTGTCAAAGGTCGTAGAGTATTCTTGTATTCTTTCAAGAATAGTGGAAAATCTCAAGTGGGTTGCTTGGGGACTGGATGTAGGTCAGGATGACCGAATCAGGATATATCATGGTGTTAGCATTGTTGATTCTCTGTGGTTTGAACTCTCTAACCTGCAATTCTATTTTCGCTGCATTTCTTTGTAAATTGTGTCTGTCCAGTCGACCGGTTCCCTATTTAAGTCGACTTAACAGACTCGCTACTCTTCAGTTGATTTACTTCTTTTATCTGACGCGACAGTCGACTGACCTCTTGTTTAAAGTCAACTGAATAGTTGTGTTAACTTTAATTTATTAAGTTTTTTTTATACAACACTATTCACCCCCCTAGTGTTATTTGCCTTGCATACAGGATCCAACAGTTCATTTTGAGAGTTGAGCGAATAGGCTTGTGAGAACTTGGTGGAAGTGGTGATTATAGTGAACACGTGGGTTGCACATGTGATGGTGATTTCATGGTTATGGAAATCAAGGCGTCGAAACTCATCCACCGTTGGAACTAGATGATTTGAATTGGGTGGCTAAGATTTTTTGTGGATATCGAGGCATCGAAATCTGCCTATATAATCTTCACCCCCCCCCCACCCCCTTATTCTCCATTTTGCTCTCTTTCTCTAATTTACGGAGCTTCTCTCCCTAGGAATCGTTTAGTGACCGGCGACCAGCTTTACGACATAATTTTTCGGCAATGATAACAGGGTTAGTATTCTCAACATTATGTTGAGGGCTCAGTCCGGTTCTTCTGCATCTGTTTTCATTCAGGGCGATGGGGATCGCCTTTCCGACTCCTTGTCCTGTGAGACGAGTGGGAATGTCTACGAAGTCCAGTCGCTCTGCTGCCATAAGCCGTTTGTAGTGGAGTCGAGCGACTTGGACGGAGAGGCAATGGTGGTTGATGACCCAGTCGAGGTGGAGGAGAATGGAGATACTGATAGAGGCATGGAGAGGTGAAGGATATTGGATATACTGATCGAGACGTGGAGGATGCAGTTGGGGGAGTGGTTGGTGCGGACGAGGTTATGAAAGTTGGCCCGTCGGGTGGCCCCTCTAATCTTAAACCATTGGCGACCCCTCCCCCCCAGAGGGCTCTTCGCGTTCGACAAAGGAGGATGAGGTGGATCTCTTATCTTCAGTAGTTGGGATCCATTATAATGTATCCGGACGACGTCGAAGACTTGGTTTGGTACGGGGTGCAGGCTTCTTCACCGAGTTGACCCAAGATAAGGATGGACACGATGCAGAGCGTGCTGACGGTGAATGACCTGCCGCTGATACGAGCAAACTATTTCATAGGGCTGGAGTTTGAGCTGATGGTTCCAAACTCTGGTCTCCGCCCAACGGACGAGTTGGCCCCTGGCTATGCATGTTTCCTGTGCCCTTCAGCTCAGGGTTGTAGCTTCTGCTACACCCGTTTATCAAGAAGGTGCTGAATTAGGGGGGTCTGAGTCCGATGCAGTACGGGCCAAACTCCTAGAAGCAGCTCGTGTACTTCATGTTGCTTTGCGAGGAGAAGGGAGTGCCTCTGAAGCTCAAGGACTTTCGAGCCGTGCTGGGGGTCAGCTCATCGGGATAGTGCAAGGGAGTATACTACATATCGCCTCGCCCCCACAAGAAGGTATTCCATGGGCATCCAGACTCCATCAAAGGATGGAAGGAGAAATATTTTGTTGTTCGAAATCTGGTGCCTTGGGAAATTCCCACAACTTGAAAATTTTACAAGCCGAATCACAGGCCTCCGAAGAAAAAACACTTGACGGTCGAGGAGTGGGTCGATGTGGGTCGGATCTTCACTGGCAACAACATCGGCTGGCTAAAAGTGACTGAGAAGCACTTGGCCAGGATCGAACTGAGCCTCATTGATTTTTGTATGTTTTTCGTTTCCTTTTTTGTTAAACTTCTTCCCTTCCTTCTTATGGTTCTTTTTTGCTCTTTCACAGAAATGGATGATGCAGCCATCAAGGAGGTCCCTACTGGAAAACAAAGCGAAGCAACAAAAGAGGCTCTCGCAGGGGGGGTACAAGGGAACTCCTGACCCGAAGTCCAAGAAGCAGAGGGCCCTTTCGGTCGTCGCGACCCCAAGTGCTACAAAGGAGGCACCGAGTTTGAGTAACCTTAGGTTTATAGAAGTTCTGAGGGGCGGCAGCCCACCCGTCTACCCAGTGGTCCAGGAGATCGTGAGAGAAGAGGGGCTCCGATTGTGGGCGCCCGACTGGGAGTGAAGATGGCCGATACGCTGACCGAAGGGCCATTGGCGGTAGAGGTGGTGGAACACCTGGCCCCACCTCGCAATAGGGATTCCCTAGATACTGAGACTCTCGAGTCTTGTTACATGCGGTGGGCCAGGCCAACATGCTAATAAGGTTTCTTCCGACCCCTCATTCTATTTATCGAGAATTTTTCTATTTGATCATTCTAAGTCTTAGGTCATTGTTCGCAGGCATCCATGGCCGTAACTTAGGTGAGGAGGTTGTACACTCGTGAGCTCCAGTAACAGGTCAAGAACGCTCAATGGTATGAGCGTGAGATGAAGGACCTGAAGCTGAGGCTCGACGCGTCCGAGTCTTGTGAGTAGGCTCTTAAGGCCAAACTGGCTTTCCAAGCCGACGATCGAGTCCGGGTGGAGGGGAAATAAGTAAGGCAGCCGCCCGGGACATTAAAAAATTGAAGAATGCCGCCATGGAAAAGGTCATCGAGGCCGAGGACAAGACCAACGACCTTGCCCTTGAGCACGTCTTGTACCATTGCCCCGAGTGTCAGCTCGATGAGTTTCATTTTACCATGAAACTTCCTGAGCATCCGAAGATGCACGGGGGAAATAGCGAGGAGGGGGACCGCCGATCGAGGAGGAGGTAGTGGTGGAGGTCAACCCTAATGTCGATGCGACAGCCAACGAAGAGGTGCCCCTTTCTTCCAAGCAGTAGTTTAAGTCTTTCTATTTTTTTTTTGAATTTGCTGAGCACGGACTGGCCACTGTTGTTTTATAAGAATTTTGATGAATGAAATGATTTTTTATTCGAACTCTTTGACTTTGAAATTTTTGGTGTAGTATATGTTTGTGATTTGGCCAAGTCCCGGAGGCTTGGAATGATATGTCATTTCCTTCTTTGTGCCAGATGAGCTAGCCCTTCATGGCTGACGCACGTGATGCCGAGGGGGAGCGCCTTAGGGGCAAGCTGAAATCCATAGATTCCATCTTGGTGCGTTATCGCAATCAGGTCTAGTCAGTCACTGGAAAATAAGTTAAAGGAGATTAGCTTGGAGTCGGCTCGTCTGAAGAAGACGATTGCCGATCGGAACTTGGGGAGCGCTGAGACTAGATGGTCGATGTCTGGTACTTTCACTCGACAACCAACCTGTGAATCTTTCCTTCACGAGGTTATAGTGGAGAAAGAATTGGAGATACAAATGTTCAAGGTCATGCTCGGAGTGAGTGGATTCTGATCTTGTTCTTTCAGGGACAATTGGCCCTCCATTGGAGACCCATCTGTGACCCTAAGACTGGAGCCGACGAGGCCAGGGGACACCCAGAGCTCTATTGCTGGGGAGTCCACCTTAGCAACCCCAAGTGATCCTGGTGGGCTCGTCGACGAGCAAACGCATTCGATCAGGCTTGAACTAGTTTTTGTCAGTCCTAAGGCCCCCCTGGAGAAGGGTTAGGCCAAGATTGCAATATTTGTAATCATATGGTCGAGATTGTGATAGTTGTAATATGGCCTCATCGATTGTACCAACAAAACCTTTATATGTTGTAATGAAAATGGTTCTTCTACTTTTTGCAAAATCTCTCGTTATGGGTTGAAGACTAAGCTGAGTGGTGAGGACATGAAAGACTTTATGAGAAAGCCAGTAGACAACTCGAGGTTTATGCCGAGTGTCAAATGTGATAGGCTTTGTGAGAAAGATGGTAGCCAGGTCTAGGTTCATGCTGAGCGACGAGCATCGAGCCTGATAGGCTGAGAAAGCCATTAGCTAGCTTGAAGTTCATGCCGAGCATCAAGCATGATAGGTTTTGTGAGAAAGCCAGTAGCTAGCTCGAGGTTTAGGCCAAGTGTCGAGCTTGATAGGATTGTGAGAAAGCCAGTGGCCATCTCGAAGCCTATGTGAGAGATTGAGAAATCTTTCGTTATGGCTCGAAGTTTAAGCCGAGCAGCGAGGACGTAAAAGATTGAGAAATCTTTCATGTCGAGCACCGAACATGATAAGCTTTGTGAGAAAGCCAGTAGCTAGCTCGAAATTTATGCCGAATGATGAGGATATGAGAGATTAAGAAATCTCTCGTCTGGAGTCGAAGTCCATGTGAAAGATTGAGAAATTTCTCGTTATGGCTCGAAGTCCAAGCCGAGTGGCGAGGACGTGAGAGATTGAGAAATATCTCGTCTGGGGTCGAAGTTCGTTGTGAGAGATTGAGAAATCTCTCGTAATGGCTTGAAGTCCAAGCCGAGTGGCGAGGACGTGAGAGATTGAGAAATCTCTTGTTTGGGGTCGAAGTCCATGTGAGTGACTAAGAAATCTATCACTATGGCTCGAAGTCCAAGCCGAGTGGCAAGGACGTGACAGGTTGAGAATTCTCTTGTTTGGAGTCGAAGTCCATGTGAGAGATTGAGAAATCTCTCGTTATGGCTCGAAGTCCAAGCCGAGTGGTGAGAACATGAAAGACTTTGTGAGAAAGCCACTATACAGCTCGAGGTTTATGCCAAGCATCGAGCGTAATATGGTTTGTGAGAAAGCCGGTAACCAGCTCGAGGTTCATGTCGAGCGTCGAGCACCGAGAGTGATAGGCCGAGAAAGCCAGTAGCTCACTCGAAGTTCATACCGATCGTCGAGCATGATAGGCTTTATGAGAAAGTCACTAGCTCGAGGTTCAGGCTGAGCGTCGAGTGTGATAGGCTTGTGAGAAATCATGCTTCCAGCTCGAAGTTCATGTGAGAGATTGAGAAATCTCTCGTTATGGCTCGAAGTCCAAGCCGAGTGGCGAGGACGTGAAAGATTAGGAAATCTCTCTTGCCGAGCATCGAGCGTGATAGGCTTTGTGAGAAAGCCAGTAGCTAGCTCGAAGTTTATGCTGACTAGCGAAGATGTGAGAGATTGAGAAATCTCTCGTCTGGGGTCGAATTCCATGTGAGAGATTGAGAAATCTCTCGTTATGGCACTAGGTCCGAGCCGAGTGGCGAGGATGTGAGAGATTGAGAAATCTCTCGTTTGGGGTCGAAGTCCATGTGAGAGATTGAGAAATCTCACGTTATGGTTCGAAGTCCAAGCTGAGTGGTGAGCACGTGAGAGATTGAGAAAACTCTCTTTGGGATCAAGTCCATGTGAGAGATTGAGAAATCTCTCGTTATGGCTCGAAGTCCAAGCCAAGTGACAGGAAGTGAGCGATTTTGAGTTGACAAGGTAAACGTGAGGCATTCTGACAAACAAACAAAATTCATTTCTTTTTCTTGCTTGGTTACACAAAAGGAATAGCGCGTAGCGCCGTTTACAATCACAGACGTCCCTATGGTCCCTTATGGAACTTGATGAGAGGTTGTGCATTCTAGGGTCTCTTGACTGCCCTTCCCACCAGGTCTTCGAGTCGGTACGTGCCCGGACGTACCACTTGGGATACCTTGTACAAGCCCTCCCAATTCGGGGTTAGTTTGCCTTTCTTGGTTAGGTTGGAAATAGCGAACATCCTGAGTACAAGGTCACCCTCCTTGATGTTTGTTGGACGGACCTTCTTTTTGTGGAACCTTTCAATCCGATGTTGTTAGATGTTTCTTCTGATGGTGGATCTTTAACGGATTTCATCGACTAGGTAAAAGTTGGCCCTGAGGCCGTCCGAATTGGATTCCTCATTGAAGCCCATGATCTTTGGCGAGGGGAGCCCGACTTTCAGTGGGATGACAACCGCTGTCTCGTATGCCAGGTTGAATGGGGACTTGTCTATAGGGATCATTTTGGTTGTTCGATACGCCCATAGGAAGCTCGGCAATTCGTCGACCCATAATCCCTTGGAAGATTTTTCCAACCGTTTTTCCATGACTTCAAGAATTTGGCGGTTGACATTTTCAGCTTGGCTATTTCACTGGGGTGGGGTATTGATGAGAACTGCTACTGGAACTCGAGGTCTTCGCAGAACTTTCAAAAATTTTGCCTGCAAATTGAGTCCTATTATCGGTGATGAGCACGCGTGGGATCCCGAACCGGCAGATGATACGTTTTCAAAAGAATTTTTGGTCTTGATGTTCAGTGATGGTGGCCAATGGTTCTGCCTCAACCCACTTAGTGAAGTAGTCGATGGCCACGATGAGAAACATCTTTGGCATGTGGCCTTCAGGAATGGGCAGACCAGGTCCATCCCCACATGGCAAATGGGGTTGGACTGGCAAGTGACTTGAGTTCGGCTTGGGGCAAGTATCTGATCGAAGAGAATCTCTGGTAGGGGCCGCACCTTTTCACAAGATCTTGGGCATCTTGCAATTGGCCGGCCAATAGTAGCCGTGGCTGAGTATGTAACCCCTGTTTTTCATTTTATGTATTTTGGAGTGTATTTTTCATTTTTGTGTATTTATCTTTCTTGTATTTTTCTGAACCGTATATTGGATTTGTTTTCAATATATATTTATTTTATTTTATTAGAGCTCCTTGTGTTTAATTGATTGTCTCTTTTGTGTCGCTTTTCATCATTTTGCTTCTTTCCCTCATTTTGGCCTCGTTATCTTTAATTTTTCTATTTCTCTTGGTGTATGGTCGTGTTTTGGTTGTATTTTCCTTTTTCCCATTATTTGATCTCCTAATAAGATTTTCAAAGCCAAGAATCCCAATCCTATTTGTATTCCTATTTGTATTTGATCCAAAATCCAAAACCCAATTGTGTACCTATTACTAGTTCCTAATACTCACAACCCATTAACCCACATTTAAGCCCTATATAAATACCCATACCCTCCTAATTCAAAACCCTAACCTTAAAAATCTCTCTCCCTCAATCCCGGCCTTATCTCTCTCTCTCCCTTTCCCGGTTTGCTGCCCCAACCCGAGCCCCCTCACATCCGGCCTCTCCTACCCAGGCCGACACCCATAGCCGACCACTACATCCCCTACTCCGGCCATCTCATCTCCATCACCCACACAACCCGAGACCTCCCTTTCCCCTTGTTTCCCTAGCCGACAACCACCACCAACAACCATCAACTCTTGCATCATCCCTTCTCTCTTGTGGTGTTCTTAAAGTGGGTGCTTGCCACTTTGATCGTCGTTGCTTCAAGGAGTTCGTTCATGAGAATAAAAGCGAAACTGTTTGTTGTAGCAACCATGTAGTAAAAACTAGGATGCATGAAGTGCTACCTAGTTAGTAATACACACAAGACCATAAGAACATAAAACTGATGCGATTAGACTGATACTGTTAGACTGAGACAGTTATACTAAGACTGTTGGACTGATACTGTTATACTGTTATCCTGATTCACTGATATACTAAGCTTACTGTTACTAGAGACTATTAGTTGCCATGTGACACTGCATTTGACATAAACAACTGTACTGTTAGGATACCATGCTAGTTGACTGCCATGCTATTAGTTAGTTTCTCCATGTGCTTGTATCCTGCATTATTTGTGACCCGCGACTTGCAATTGACGGGTACTTATTTTCTTCTTTTCTCCTTCTCCTGCAAATTTACTAATTGCAGATTAGGATGGACGACTGCCAGATGGTATTGGCGAGATGATGTATTAGTACTGGAGATTCTGCTTTATTATTATTATTTTTATTGTTGCTTGAACATTGAATAAAAGTGTATTTGGTTTATTGGATATTATTTGTATTTGGGCGATGTGACCCAGGATATTTGTTTTGTCCAGACTCTGATTTATTTGAGGATATTGTATTTGGTTTCAAGTAAAAATTTGTTGGTGATTTGTTTCAATTATGCATGTTGGTTGATTCTTTTGCTTCCAACTTTGATTATTTGTGTGAGATATTGCAAAGATTCTTGAACAGCTTATGGATGATGAAAATCATTCGCTAGGATTTTGTTACGTATTCGTATTTCGTATTTTTTTGGGAAGCGGGGCTTGACAAAGTACTTTCCTCGAGAGCAAACTGCTACCCGTATGGCATCCCCCAATTCCTTCGTGTATCTCCTCAAGCGCGTACTTGGCTTCATTGGGACTCAGACATCAAAGATACGGTCTCCCGTACACCTTAGTGTACGAGCTCTTGAAGAGTATATTATCATTCAGCGTGAATCTTTCTGACCGAATTCTTGTCTTCCTGGCTTCGGCCGGGTCTAGTGGGAGTTTTCCATCTGTCAAAAACTTTCGGACGGGATCCATCCAAGTGCATGCTTGGACGCTCGGGTTGATACAAAAGACCTCAGGGTTCTCTATGCTACGCTTGAAGAGGATTTCAACAAGGACAGTGTAATCTAGGCCCTCGAAGGATGATGAGGCAAGCTTGGACAACGCATCGGCTGGGATATTTTGCTCCCTCGGGATGCGCTCTACATTGGTAGCCTCGAAGACTGTTAAAAGTTTCCTGACGCGGGCCAGGTATTGGTTCATCCGGGTGTTTCGGACTTCGTAATCCCCGGTAATTTGATTGACCACGAGCTGAGAGTCGCTGAGGGCCCTCACTCATCTTGCCCCTGCCTTGTGGGCCAGCGTGAGTCTAGCAATTATGGCTTCGTATTCTGCCTCATTGTTGGAGGCCTGAAAGTTGAGACGCATGGAGTACTGGAGGACGAAGTCCTCGGGGCCCCTGAGTATGACGTCAGCTCCGCTTCCACCCTCGCAAGATGATCCGTCGACATAGATCTCCCACACTAGTTTATCTTCTCGGGCTTCATACGATTAGAGGATGGTACATTCCATGATGAATTCTGCAAGAGCTTTCCCTTTAATGGTTGTCTGAGGTTGGTAGCTAATGTCATGCTGGCTTAGATCGATTGACCACTTGACCAAGCAGCCGAAATTCTCTGGTTTGTTAAGGACCTTCTTGAGAGGCTAGTCCGTCAGGACTTGGAAGGAGTGGGCTTGAAATTATGGTCGAAGTTTTTGAGCAGCCATCACCAGTGCATAGGCGACCCTTTCCATCCTAGTGTATCAGAGTTCAGCATCGTGCAAGACTTTGCTGACATAATAGAGAGGCTTCTGGACCCTGTTCTCCTCCCTGACCAATACAACGCTGAGCGAGTGTTTCGAAGCAGCCAGATAAAGAAAGAGGGACTCGCCCGGCTCTGCTTTGCTGAGGATCGGGGGGTTAGCTAGGTAGGACTTCAACTGGTCAAAAGAATGTTGTTGGGGGCCTCCCCACTTGAAGCTTTTCGCCCCCAATAAAAGCTTTGAAGAACAAGAGTGACTTACCTCCGGACTTGGAGAGGAAACGGCCGATGGCCACCAGTCGACCCGTGAGGCATTGGACTTCCTTTAAGTTTCTTGGACGGACCATGTCAAGTATGGCTTGAATATTTTCGGGGTACGCCTCAATGCCCCAATGGCTGACCATGAATCCGAAAAACTTCCACAAGGACACTTCGAATGCACATTTGGAGGGGTTGAGTCTCATATTGTGAGACTGCAGGACCCTGAAAGCCTCTTCGAGATCACAGACGTGATCCTGCCCTCTGCGACTTTTGACGAGCAAATCGTCCACGTACACCTCCATGTCCCAGCCTATCTGACAAGCCTTTGGTATGTGGCCCCGACGTTCTTTAGCCCGAAGGGCATGACCTAGTAGCAGTAGAGGCCTTGGTCAGTAACGAAGGCTATCTTGGCGATGTCTGGAGGAAACATTTGATCTGGTTATAGCCTAAAAAGACGTCCATAAAACTTAGCAGCTCATGACCGGAGGTCGCATCAATCAGGTGTTGATGCTCAGGAAGGGAAACAGATCTTTAGGACATACCTTGTTGAGGTCAGTGAAGTCTATGTTGATCCTCCACTTCCCATTCAGTTTCTTCACCATCACATTGTTTGTCAACCACTCTGGGTAGTTGACCTCCTGTATGAATCGAGCCGATAGGAGCTTGTTTACTTCTTCCTTTATCGCCCGTTGCTGGTCGGAAGCGAACTTGCAGCGCTTCTGCTGGACTGGTCTCGAGCCAGGGTGGACACTCAATTTTTTCATGATGATGTCCTCCAAAATCCCCGGCATGTTCAAGGGCGTCCACGCAAAGAGGTCAGAGTTCTGGAGAATGCAGTTAATGATGGCCAGCTTTAGATCTGGAGCGAGAGACAAGCTCACTCGGGACCATTTAGATTTGTCCTCCCTGAAGAAGGGGACCTCCTCAAATTTTTCGACGGGCTCCGAGCTGAGCTGACTCCTATCATATGGGAGCTCTACTGCATTGAGGGAAAAAACTCTGCCCTCCACCGCGGCCATGTAGCATGAACGTGCAGACTCCTATTGCCCTGGATAATGCCGAACCTAAGGTCGGTAGAGAATTTCATAGGTGATAGGCGAAGGGCACTGCCTGGAAGGAACAGAGGTCGGGTCTACAAAGGATGGCATTATATGCGGCCTCGACGTCGACCACCATGAAGTTCATCTCTTCCATGCAGATGATTGGGGCCATACCGATTGTTATATCAAGTGTGACGACTCCTTCAATTTGGACTGGAATACCAAGTTGGATCCTGTATGCAAAGCAAATAACACTAGAGAGGGGGTGAATAGCGTTATATAAAAATAAATAATAAATTAAAGTTGACGCAACTGTTAAGTCGACTGGAAACGAAATACCAGTCGACTGCAATGCCAGATAAAGGAGAGTAAATCAACTGAAGAACAGCGAGTCTGTTAAGTCCACTGAACAGACACAATTTATAATAAAGTGCAGCAAAAATAAAATTGCAAGTTAGAGAATTCAAACCACAGAGAATAAAAAATGCTAACACGACGATATATCCTGGTTCGGTCCTCCCGACCTACATCCAGTTCCTAAGTAACCCACTTGAGATTTTCCATTATTCTTGAAAAAGTACAAGAATACTCTACGATCTTTGACAACAACTATGCCAAACCCGCAGACCTCTCTCACCACTAGAGAGAGCAAAACCCCACTCTACAACTTAGAGTGACACTGACTCTACACTAAGAGTCATTCTCTCCAATCGAGAGGACCACTCTCACAACCCGAGAGTGAACAACAAAAATTGAAGATTACAATAACGTAAAGCCTTGATTTTGAGTGTGCTTTTTGTATAGAGGCTATAGGTCACCTTCTAACTGTAGTCTAGAACTTAATCTTTGTTATGCAAGATTGAAATTAGAGAACCAAGTCTAGAGAAAGAAAGTGCTTTGAAAACTTTTGTTCATTTTCACACAAATAAGCAAAGATTTGATAAAACAAATAGGGTAACCTTTTCCAAGTTGATTCTTAACTATATTTATACAGTGAGAATCTCCAAGACATTGGAAAACTGTTCCTCAACTGCCATTAAACGGCAGCAAAGATTTGAGTTTTAAAAAAACAAATTTTAAACTTCAGAAAACTGTCAAACCTGCTTGAACAGTCAACTAGGTTGCCATAAGAGTCGACTGGTCAGCGCTTGAGTGAGTTTAGTCTGTTTCGTACTAGAACAGTCGCTGCTTACTGAAGTAAGTCGGCTGGTACTTTGACAGCTGAACTTATACCAGCTTTATTTTGACATTTTGATTTTAATAAATTTTATTTTCATTCTTAGGGGATGTGTGAGTGTGCGTATTAAGGCTTTTACAAAGTTTCTAAGACACAACAAATATTACAATGAAATTACAAGACACTTGTTCTGATCACTTGTTCTTTAGCTGGTCACTTTTGAAGCTCTAAAAAATCTTTGTCTTGTATCTTGATCTTGAGTCTTGAAATCTTTCTTGTTTTTGTGGCTTGATCTAGAGCTTTTGAAAACTTTCTTGAATTGTAGCCTTGAGAGAGTTAAGTACACACTGCAAAAGATATGTAAGATATAACAACTGTGTATTGTGTTGTAGTCATTAAAATCAAGAATCTACATTCTCCCCTTTTTTGATGATGACAACACAATAACTAAAATAGTATAGAATGAAAATTTAAACAACATGCTTCTCACACATATAGATATACAATTTTGAACATGCTCCCCTGGAATAAAATAAAACATGCACACAACTTTAAGATGCAAAATAATAAGATACACAACATCACAAAAATTGCTAAAAATTGCTCCCCCCCCCCCCCCCCCCGCGCGATATTTCTCCCCCTTTGTCATCAAAAAAAATAGAGAGGAAAATCAACATCATATATAAAAAATAGATCATAAAATGCAATCCAAAGAGAGAAACATAAGATTATACATAAATATCCAAATATTGTGCATAAGGCAAAGTTTAAAGATAATATCATACAATCATAAAACAACATAATTCAAAATTACAAAGTCAAATTTAAAAAGAACATCAATCTTTGTCTTCATCGTCACTATTTGAGGCAGGAGTAGGTTGAGGAAACTGCCTACCAAACATCTGGGTGGTTAGTAATACTAGCCTCAAGAGATTCCTGGCGATCCATGAGAAAGTTGACAGAGGTATAGAGACTCTCAGGATGGAAAAAAATAGCTCTAGGATGAGGACCTGAAGATGAACTAGACGCAGAAGAATGATATAGAATAGAAGTAGCTAAAGGGATAGGTGGAGTATTACGAGGAGGTGAATAAGGGGGTGTAAGAAGTAATTTCATACAAGAACGACTCGCACGATCAAACGAATCAAAACGAGTCACAACACTAGACTCCGAATCGAGATCAATCTTATAATGGTTAAAGACATGAGTGAGAAGTGCACCATAAGGTAGAAAAGAATAGTGAGCTTTATGGAGACGACTAAAGATCACTTGACTCCAATTTATGTGAATGTTCCCAAAAATAGCATACACTGCATGTTGTAACTCATACGAAAATTGATCGTAACTTCCCATTTTAGGGATAATATTGTACGACAAAATTCATGCAACTAGTTCGGCAAGCGGGGTAATATTTTTATTGGTCATTGGAGAACCACGATTAGGAAGAAAGATTTTGGACAAAATAGAGTGATCATCAAGTTTAATTTCTCCTATATCCAACCCTTCATAAGGAATGTTCAGAATTTGCCGTAATTTCTGAACAGACAATTTCATTCTCACATTTTTCACAGAAGTGGTGAAAAATATCTCACTACCATCCTCAGTAGTAGCAACTTCCAAATTTGTATAAAACAAATAAATCAGTTGCGGGTAATAGTAAGGTTGATTGACTAGGGATAGGAGATCAAATAACCCACATTGTTGAAACAGTGGGGCAATAGGATATCTATCCAAGTCAGGGAAATTGATAAATCTACCCAGAAAGATAAGAATTTGACAAATAATAAAGTATTTTTCAACAAGAGAGGGGTTCCTTAAATATTGAAGATAGTTGGGATGAGATTGTTCATCCTCAACATTTGAAGATGTAGATCTCTTAGATTTAGGCATGATGGAAAGCTAACAACCTAGAACACCTAAAAGAGAGGAGAAATTACCCAACAACAAAGAGACAAAGATCACTGAATAAGTGAACACAAGACTTCAAAGACTAAGAGCTTCAGAAGCGGCGACAAAACTAGCAGATCGAACAGCGAAATCTAAGCAGCAATCTCCGAGAGCAAGAGAAACCCAAAGAGCAGCATCCGACTGGAGCTTGAAGAAAAGTAAAAGTGAAAAGGGGGAAGTGAAAGAGGCTAGGGTTTTTACTAGGAATGGAGGGTTGAGATTACAATAAGGATTGAATAGAGGGTGTGGATCAGTAAGAGGGTAAGTGAAGAAGAGATTGGGTCGGATCTTAGAAAAAGTAAAAGAAGCCTCAATATGTTACACTTCAGATTAAAAAAAACAAAATACAGTTGCGATAGTCGACTGGCTTTGAGAGCAGTCGACTAAGTTGAGAGCAAAATAAAACCAAACAATAAACAGTTTAATAAATTTATCGTTAGTCGACTGTTTAATTCAAGACAGTCGACTGGTAAGTTGAAAAAAAATCATGAAAGAACCACAAACACATAAACGTTGAATAAGTCGACCGAAACACGAATATAAGTCGACTTAGACACTAAAATTTTTAGAAAATATCATGAAATGAGCAAATTCCTAGTTCTCTTCTAAATTTGAGAAAAATATCTTCTTTCAGTGGTTTGTTAAAGATATCTGCTATTTGTTTATCAGTGGAAATAAAATCCAATAGTTTATCTCCTTTTAAAACATGATCACGTAGAAAATGATGTCGAATATCAATATGTTTCGTACGTGAATGTTGAACCGGATTTTTAGATAGATTAATGGTATTGGTATTGTCACACATTATAGAGGGTTTTAAAAAAGAAATACCATAATCTAATAGAGTCTGTCTCATCCATAAAACTTGAGCACAAGCCAAACTTGCAGCAATATATTCAGCCTCTGTGGTAGATAAAGATACCGAATTCTGCTTTTTACTGCACCAAGATACTAGGGAATGTCCCAAAAAACGACAAGTTCTACTAGTACTTTTGCGGTCAGTTTTACTTCCAGCAAAATCAGCGTCACTATACGACAATAACTGAAAATTATTGGTGCGAGGATAAAATAAACTATATTCAGATGTGCCTTTAATATATCTTAAAATTCGTTTCACTGCTTTTAAGTGAGATTCTTTTGGATCAGACTGATATATAGCACACAAAAATATGCTAAACATAATATCTGGTCTACTAGCAGTTATATATAAGAGTGAGCCAATCATACCTCGATAGAGCTTTTGATTGACACTTTTACCTAATTCATCTTTATCAAGTGTAGTAGAAGTAGTCATAGGTGTGGTCTTACTACTAGTGCCATCCATGCCAAATCGTTTGAGTAATTCCTTAGCATATTTTTCTTGATTAATAAATATGCCATTTTGAGACTGTCTTATTTGTAGTCCAAAGAAATAATTGAGTTCACCCATGTGACTCATCCCAAACTTAATTTTCATGGTAGTATCAAACTCTTGACATAGATTACTGTTAGTTGTTCCAAAAATTATGTCATCTACGTAAATTTGTATGATTAATATGTCTGATTTTATTTTCCTAATAAACAATGTAGTGTCTACTTTACCAATTTCAAAACCTGTCTCTAAAAGAAAAGTTTTTAAACGATCATACCAAACATGGGGTGCTTGTTTAAGACCATATAAAGTCCTTTTCAATTTAAAAACATGGTTTGGAAATTGTTCATGTTCGAAACTGGGTGGTTGTTTAACATAAACATCCTCCTTAATGAAACCATTTAAGAAAGCACTTTTAACATCCATTTGAAAAAGTGTGAAATTCATAAAACACGCAAAAGATAACAAAATTATAATTGATTCTAGTCTAGCAACAAGAGCATATGTTTCATCAAAATCAATTCCTTCTTCATGGTTTTATCCTTGGGCAACTAATCTAGCCTTGTTCCTAACAACTTATCCTGATTCATCTAACTTATTTTTAAGTACCCATTTGGTACCAATAATAGTATGATCAGGGAGTTGTGGAACTAAATCTCATACATCATTCCTTACAAATTGGTTAAGTTCATCTTGCATAGCATTCAACCAAAATTCATTCTCACATGCTTCTTGAATATTTTTCGATTCAAAATCCGATAAGAAATCAGTATAAGAAATTATATTAAAGTGTGATCTTGTTCGAATGTCGTGTGAGATGTCACCAATAATTAAGTCATGAGGATGATCTCGAACTTCAAAAAATGACTTTGGTAAAGTTTGAGTTATCTCTACAGGATCAGTCGACTTACTGATTCAACACATCAGTCGACTTACCTAGGGTAGTTTGCTCAAGTGACTTAACATTGTTATCTAATGGTGATGATTCAATTTCATCATCTTCAATAACATTAGATGACGGTAAATATTCATCAAATGAAACATGCATATATTCTTCAATAGTCAAAGATGACTAACTGAAAATTCTATAAGCCTTACTCCTATTTGAGTATCTAATGAAGATACCTTCATTAGATCTAGCATCAAACTTATCTAGATTATCTTTTGTGTTTAATATGAAACATTTACAACCAAATACTTTAAAATAAGAAACTTTAGGAATTCATTCATAAAATAACTCGAAATAAGTCTTCTTAAGCTTTGGCCTAATTAATATTCTATTTAAAATATAGCATGTTGTAGAAACAACTTCAGCCCAAAAGTATTTAGGCAAATTACTTTCAACAAGCATGGTACGTGAACATTCTTGCAATGTCCTATTCTTTCTTTCAACCATTCCATTTTGTGATGAAGGTCTAGGAAATGCAAAAGTATGTGTTATATCATTCTTGTTGCAATATTCTGAAAAAGTTTTATTATTAAATTCTCCACCATGATCACTTCTAATAGTGACCATGGTTAGAGATTTTTATTTTGAATACGTTTGCAGAAATTTACAAATTCTTCAAAAGCTTCATTTTTATGTCTTAAAAAGAATACCCATGTAAATCTTGAAAAATCATCTACTAAAACAAATACATATCTACTTTTATTTAAGGAAGTGACTCTAGTATGACCAAATAAATCCATATGAATCAATTTGAGAGGCCTACTAGTAGAAATCATTTCCTTTATTTGTTTTAAAAGTGGATTTTACTTGTTTTCCTAGTTAACATGCATCACACATTTTATCTTTCTTAAAAGATAATTTTGGTAGTCCTTTAACTAGGTTATTGTTAAAAAGTTTAGCAATATTTTTCATATTTACATGTCCAAATATTTTATGCCAAAGCCAAGAATCGTTGTTCAAAGCAACAAAACAAAAATCATTCGAAAACTCATTTGTTTTTCAACTTATTTCATATATGTTATTCTTTCTAATGCCTTGAAAAATCACATTTTTCCAAGTCAAATCATAAATCAAGCATGCATCCTTTTCAAACACTATCTTATAACCCTTATCACATAATTGACTAATACTTAACAATTTATGCTTTAAACCACTAACTAAGAATACATCTTCAATGATAGGAGTAGTATTCTTACCGACCATGCCTATTCCGATGACTTTTCCATTGTTATTGTCACCAAATGTAACGGTTCCTCCATCTATATCGTGTATGGAAGAGAGCAAATTTGCATGGCCAGTCATGTGTGAAGAATATCCACTGTCAAGTATCCATCGTTCCCTTTTAGGTACCTACAAAATATTATTTGTTAATATGGTACCCTTTTCATTAGGTCCGAAAGAGGTTAGTGTTTGGGAAACCAAACCCAAAGTGAGTTTGATTTACCACCATATGCAGGCTTATAATTAACAGAATTACAAACATTATTAAAAAAAGAATTTATATAAGAAACCCAATCATTAAGACTCAGATTGACTGGAACCCAAACACTTTTGCACTGTCCAGTCGACTTCTTTTTACCCATCAATCGACTGTTTTGTGGAGGCATTCGACTGGGAGGTGAAACTAGTTGACTTATATGAGTTTGTTGTTTTTTTGAATAAGACTCCATACCTCTGGACAGGCGACTGAATTGAGGGACCAGTTGACTGGTCTTGTCGGAAAGATTTCTATTTTCATGATTAAAAAGAATTTTTGGTTTTTCAAAAAAATCATACAACTTATTCTTTACACTAGAAATAGAATAAATCTTATTATTACTAGTGTTATTAGAAGATGGACCTTTTTAAAGAATTTTTTGAAAACCAAGTCCAAATCTTTTATTAGATTGAACTTGATTCTGGAGAACTTCATTTAAATTCTCTTTTCCCATATTGAACTTAGATACATTGTTAGATATCTCTTTATAATTCTTTTTTAGATATATAAAATCTATATCCAAGTTGAAAATACGAGAATTTAAAGACTTAACTTCAACTTATAAATCAAGATTTTCTTGAGAAAATGTTTGATTAACTTTCTCTAGATGTTTACCCTTTATTTTCTTCTTTTTAAATTCTTGAAAAACTTCATTAAAAGCTTCTAATAAATCACTAGAATCTATACTATCACTTACATCGCTTTGATTTTCCATGAAACACATGTTTGCGACTTTATTCGATTCTTCATTTTCTTCTTCCGAAGATGAATCACTATCATCCCACGTTGCTTGGTAGGCCTTCTTATTCTTCATGTACTTGTTCTTGGTGAATTTGTCCTTCTTGAATGGACAGTCCTTCTTCATGTGACCTATCTTATTGCATTTGAAACAAGTAGGAGGTTCTTTAGTATTCTTTAATTTAGAATTAAATTTACCTTCGCGAAGAAATTTCTTAAATTTCCTTGTGAACATAGCCATTTCTTTTTCATCATCATCGTCATCTTCTGATTCAGACATGGCCTTGAAAGAAAGAGTTTTCTTTTTGGCTTGTTGCGGTTCTAAGTCCTTCTTGCGCTCTTCCAATTGTACTTCGTATGCCGTTAGATTTTCCAGAAGATTCTCAAGCGAGAGTTGTTTTAATTATTGGATTATTCAATTATGGTGGTTTTCTTTTCCCATTCAGGGGTAAGAGCATGAAGAACCTTTCTCACCATCTCTGCTTGCGTATATGTTTTGCCAAGAGCCACAAGAGAGTTTGTGATGTTAGTGAATCATGTTATCATATCCGATACATTTTCATTCTCCTTCATTCGAAACATCTCGAACCTATGAACAAGAACAGAAATTTTAGATTCTTTGATCTTATTTGTACCTTCATGTGTTACCTCAAGAATATGCCATATTTGGAATGTCGTTGTCGCATTTGACACACGGTTGAATTCTTCTTTGGAAAGTGCACAAAAGAGAGCATTCATCGTCTTTGCATTGTTCATGGTGTTGTTCTTCATATCATCATTCCATTGAGCATAGGGATGAGTTGGCACGGTATACTCCATCTCGGTCATGTGTTAAATCTCATAGTTGATGGATTATAAGTAAATCTTCATTCTATATTTTCAGTAGTTGTAGTTTGTTCCATCAAAGAGAGGCGGCCTTTATGTGGATTGACCTTCATGGTATTGACTTACATTTGAAGTAGATGCCATTGAACTTAACCGGGCTCTGATACCAAGTGTTGGATCCTGTATGCAAGGCAAATAACACTGGAGGGGGGTGAATAGTGTTATATAAAAATAAATAATAATTTAAAGTTGACGCAAATGTTAAGTCGACTGGAAACGATATACCAGTCGACTGCAATGCTGGATAAAGGAGAGTAAATCAACTGAAGAACATCGAGTCTGTTAAGTCGACTTAAAGCGAAAACCAGTCGACTGAACAGACACAATTTATAATAAAGTGCAGCAAAAATAAAATTGCAAATTAGAGAATTCAAACCACGGAGAATAAAAATGCTAACACGACGATATATCCTGGTTCGGTCCTCCCGACCTACATCCAGTCCCTAAGTAACCCACTTGAGATTTTCCATTATTCTTGAAAAAGTACAAGAATACTCTACGACCTTTGACAACAACTATGCCAAATCCGTAGACCTCTCTCACCACTAGAAAGAGAAAAACCCCACTCTACAACCTAGAATGACACTGACTCTACACCAAGAGTCCTTCTCTCCAACTGAGAAAACCACTCTCACAACCCGAGAGTGAACAACAAAAATTGAAGATTACAACAACCTAAAGCCTTGATTTTGAGTGTGCTTTTTGTATAAAGGTTATAGGTCACCTTCTAACTTCAGTCTAGAACTTAATCTTTGTTATGCAAGACTGAAATTAGAGAACCAAGTCTAGAAAAAGAAAGTGCTTTGAAAACTTCTGTTCTTTTTCACACAAATAGCAAAGACTTGATAAAACAAATAGGGTAACCTTTTCCAAGTTGATTCTTAACTTTATTTATAGAGTGAGAATCTCCAAGACATTGGAAAACGGTTCCTCAACTGCCATTAAACGGCAGTAAAGATTTGAGTTAAAAATAATAATAATAATAATTAAACTTCAGAAAACTGTCAAAACTGCTTGAACAGTTGACTGGGTTACCATAAGAGTCAACTGGTCAGAGCTTGAGTGATTT
This sequence comes from Hemerocallis citrina, assembly GCA_017893485.1. NCBI lineage: Eukaryota > Viridiplantae > Streptophyta > Magnoliopsida > Asparagales > Asphodelaceae > Hemerocallis > Hemerocallis citrina. The sequence goes on from CM030365.1 coordinate 184,393,432, forward strand.
TAGTCTGTTTCGTACTAGAATCGTCGACAGCTTACCGAAGTAGGTCGGCTGGAACTTTGACAACTAAACTTATACTTGATATTTTGATTTTAATAAACTTTATTTTCATTCCTAGGGGATGTGTAAGTGTGTATCAAGGCTTTTACAAAGTTTCTAAGACACAACAAATATTACAATGAAATTACAAGACACTTGTTCTGATCACTTGTTCTTCAGCTGTTCACTTTGGAAGCTCTGAAAAATCTTTATCTTGTATCTTAATCTTGAGTCTTGAAATCATTCTTGTCTTTGTGGCTTGATCTAGAGCTTTTGAAAACTTCCTTGAATTGTAGCCTTGAGAGAGTTAAGTAAACACTGCAAGAGATATGTAAGATAGAACAACTGTGTATTGTGTTGTAGTCATTAAAATCAAGAATCTACATGCCAGAGAACCCGTGGAACATGTACCCGGCCAGTTTCAGCCTCTCGCGATAGTGCTTGAGCTTTCCGACTGTGGCCAGAAACATGATATTGACTGAGATTCCATTGTCAACGAGGATGCGGCGGACCTCGTGATTGACCATTCTGTGGCTAACTACCAAGCTATCACAATAAGGCAGTCTGATGCCTTCCTGATCTTCCGCGAAGAATGAGACCGCCAATTTTTTCTTCTCGAGGGTGAAGAGTTGTGGACCGAGTTAACCTCTCGTACGAAGGCCTTACTGGAGGTGTTCGAGTCTCCCACCATGGGTCCGCCGCGGACACAGTGAAGAATGGTCAGCGCCCCCCATCTTCTTCGGGCTCGGGCTCCGAATGCATGTGGGCTGTTTGGGGAGGAGGTGAAGATCTTGGGTCCCTCAGGTTAGCTCAAGTGAACTCCCTTAGGTACCCCCTCTGGATGATGGCCTCAATCTTGTCTTTGATGGCTCGGCAATTGTCAGTCTCATGCCTGTGGTTCCGATGGCACCGATAGTATAACCTCCCATCCCTCTTGTTGTTGTTGCTCGATCGGGGAGGACAGCAGACGATGTCCTTATTCTCGATTTTCCATGAGGATGGCTGACACACTCTGAGTTAGCAAGGTGAACCTCTCGAATCGGGGGACTGGTGGTGGTTGTTTCTGACCGAATGTGTCTTTCAGGGCCTTCTTCATAAGCTCAGAGTCATTGAATTTTCTCTTTCCCTTGGTTGGGGTTTCTTTTTGGCCTTCTGGGTGCAGAGCCTCCTCGGCTCGGATATACTTTTCGGCCATGTTGAGAATGTTAGGAAAATCAACGAGAGGCTTCTTCGCCAGGGATGCCTTGAGCTGGTCGTGGCAAACATTGTACCGGAAGGCCGCAGACACGACGTAAGCATCGAGAGAAGAAACCGCCCTAGCCTCGGTGGTGAATCTCCGCACGAAGTCCCGAAAGGACTCCCCTTCTTTCTACTTAAGGTCCAGGAGGGATGCGCTTGTTTTCTCGACCTTGCGGCTAGTCACGAAGTCAGCAAGGAAGTTCGCCTTGAGCTGATCGAATGAGAAAATCGAGCCAGGGACGAGCTTTGAGAACCACTTCCGTGCCAGACCACGCAGAGTGGCTGGGAATGCGTGGCAGAGAAGAGGATCTGAGGCATTGTGAATCATCATGAGAGTTTAGAACCCTTCTGATCAGTAGAATCATAATTTCCATTATACGTCTTGAACTGAGGCGGTTTGTAATTCTTCAGAATCTCAGCATCGAGGATTGGGCAGAGAACGGGCTCGACTAGGCTGATGTCCCCGGTTGGGTTGTAACCCGCCCTCGCCAATTTGAGCGAGGTGGTTCTCCATTTCTTGGAGGTGCTGAAGGACGACCCCTTCCTATATTAGTGACCGAGTAGAGCCCTGAGACTCACTACCTCGGGCTTCTTCCTGGTGAGAGTTGTCACCTTGACGCTCGATTCTGGGGCTGCCTCGGAGGGTCTTGAGGACCTCGTTCCTGAAATCCCGGAACTCGGCTCTTGTGACCAGGACCTGTTCGCCTTGACCGCGAGGGGGTGGACGGCCTCTCGGGGAGTGCCTCTGCTCTCGACCCCAAGAAAGTTGAATGTTGTGGGTCAGAGCCTTGGAGGAGGTAGCCCCGACCCTCGATCGCCTGAGTTGGTGTCGAAGGTCATCCACGGGCTGTCGTTGATCAATGTTGTAACGAAGGTCATCTACGACCGAGCGTGAAGCTCTTGGTCTAGGTTCTGACAAACCTTCGACTCATGGCCTCCGAGACCCTTGTGTGTTCGCATTACTACGAGAAGGAGGAAGGAGGTCGGCCTGACGTCTCGCTGTGAAAGCTCTCCTGGCTTTAGGAGCCATGAAGGGGAATGACTGCTGGGTGAGATCCGAACCTGTGATCAAGTCGGTCTGTCTGTTCCCACAGATGGCGCCAATCTAATGCTGCTGATTTAGAGGTGAGAGCAACAGATGTGAGTTCTTATTATTTGTAGAGGGGGAGACAGATCTCAACCACAGATCTGGATCTGAGATGAGGATTTGGTTAGGAGCAGGAGATGGGGTGTTGTTGTTAACCGGATGCCCTGAGTATCTGCAAAACACCTAGGGACAGCGGGGGTGATCCCGGTGACAGGCTCTCCGACGATCTGGTCAGTCACTGGAAAAAGTGGAGTTAGGGTTTTAGTGGAGAAAAAGTCATTACCTTGTAAAAGAGGGATGGGGTCTGGTATTTATAATCAGAGAGTGGGTGGCATAATCCTAATGGGCCAGGTTGACCCGTTTCTCTGTGGGCCTAAATCAGCAGAAGGCTCATTGGGTCCTCAAGCCTGATGATCTGAGATGAGCAGATTTTGATGGGATTAGACGGCACTGATCGTGCTAGATTATTTACCCACATCAAGGAACAATTTGATTGCCATGCCTTTCGCGATATTGTGTTGTTGATGCATCGAAACTTTTAGTCCGAATTAAGGTGCTGTGGATTGAAACATAGCCAGCAAAATTATGCACAGTATTTTATTCTAAAAAAAAGAGGAATGTAAGTGATGCGGTTTGTTTTTGGGGAACGTGTGGATGCACCAGGCATGAGTTCTTACTCAATTTGTATTGGAGGAGACACCTATGCAGACGACCCTTAGCTGGACGAATGGTACTGAGGTAGGCGGTATTGAGGTGGAGGTTGATGCTCGGCTCGGATCTTTGGGGCTCGGATCCGAGGGTCTCGTGTACCTGCAGACGGTCTCGGAACACCGGGGTTGGTCCCGGTGGCAGACCCTCCGACGATCTAGTCAGTCACTAAGAGAAAGTAACAGTAACTAGAGTTTTTGTAGGGGAAAGTTGATTACCTGGAGAAGGAGTAGGGGTCTAGTATTTATAGAAGATGCCAACCGGGTCTGGACCCGTTTGGGGCCGAGCCTGGACCCGGTTGCCCGTGTGGCTGAAGCGGTGGAAACCCGGGCGATTTTAGGGCTGACGTGGTAGATGCCCGGGCGGTTCCCGGGTTGACGTGGCAGCGGTCCGGGCGGTTTTCCGATGCTGACGTGGCTGATCTGGAGGATCAGGTGGTGCACGCATCCTGAGGAGATCTTGTGGCCCAGGATGGGCCACGTCGTTCCTAACCCATATTACAAGCCCCACACTCCTGTAGGGCTGGGTGAGCCAGTCCTGTAGGAGTGATTCTTCGCCTCCGTAGGAAGAGCAGGGTGGATGTTGGGGTGAGAAAGTAGGACCCGCTATCTTCCGAAGAGGCCAGGGGGTAGGAGGAATGGATCCCTCATTGGAGTTTGCGCGGGAGGCTGTGTAGAGGAGTAGGAGAGCCAGAGTGATGCTTGCCGAGGCTTGGGGGTCGGCAGACGAGCCCATGGGGTCAGCAGACGAGCCCATGGGATCGGCAGATGGGCCCCAAGGGTCGGCAGACGAGCCCCAAGGGTCGGCAGACGGTCCCCTCACTTGTTGGAAGAGCGAGGGGACGTTGAGGTCGATTTTGTAGGAGATCGGTTTAAGGTGCTTGGGGGTCGGCAGACGAGCTCCTTGGGTCGGCAGACGAGCTCCAAGGTTCGGTAGACGAGCTCCAAGGGTCAGTAGACGATCTCCTCGCTAGTTGGAAAAGCGAGGGGAGGCGAGGTCCTCTTCTGGGGCTCTGTTTGTCGAGCACTAGGGGTCGGCAGACGAGTCCCTCGTGACAAGAGGAGGGCTCATGGGGCTCGCGGTGCTATCCGAGCTCCGAGCCCTTCTGAACAAAGGAGGATATTTTGGGGCTCGCGGTGCTATCCGAGAGCCGAGCCCCTCCGAAGTAAAGGGGGCTAGCTGTAACGCCCCGAATCCCAAATACACTGAATTCGAGAAGTTCTACAGGATCTTTTCGCTTCATTTAGTACAATTTTACAAGGAAATTTAAACTTTTCACTTTACATGAGAATTTACATGAATACATTACAATTTACACTGCACATCGAAAGTAAAATTTACAACGATTGAACAAATGTACAACAACATTGAATAATCTTTAAGCATCTGTTCCTCTTTAATCTTTATCATGCCATTTATCCTGCATATAAAACTGTGGGTACGTCAGTTTATTCAACCGACGATAATTATACATGGTCATCCTCTCTATGCCAGAAACAGTATAACGATTCTCATTTCTTAACAGATCACAAACTTGTTCACATATCAAATTAAAGTAAAGGGAAAAATCTTAATGAAGTCGTGTCGTGATTGTGCACTTAATCCTTAATGCAATTATTTATATTACATGACACTAATGCACACTTGTTCGGATTCTATGCATCCCATACTACATAGGTCCGAGGGCAAGCCTCTTAATCATTCTTCATCTTTGTAGGGTTCAATCCCTCGCCATGACTTAATCTACTACTATAATTACGGTGAGTATCCTAGATGATCTATGAGTACAAGCTCGTGTACAGAAAACCTGGAGGGGAATCCCACACCATGTCTTGACTCATCAAGTATGCACTCTTGGCAATTCAGCCTCCTTCATGGCACACGATCCTCTTGCAGTTACCAAACACCCCACAAGCGTGGCTAAAGTCCAATCATTACTGAGTTGTGCCCACGTCATGTCTTGACTCATCAAGCATGCATTCTGTGGCTCACACACCCGCACCGTAAACTCTAGTTCTCATACTTGTGTTTTCTCTCACTTTCATCACATCTCCACTATGTACTAATTATTAGAATCATGAATGAAAATCAAAACTCTAGAGTTAGCCTCTCCACTAAACCGGACTTATTCATTTATTCAACTTGACCAACCTTGGTCTTTCAGTTCACATTTCATTTCATTTCTTTCCAAATGCCGGGGGAGACTTAGCTACTCCTTTGGTTCAATTCAAATTCACAATTTCTAATTTGAGCATTTCCAACTCATAATTCATTTGATAGTCTCTCAGACTTCCTTTATCATGTTCCTAGCTTTCATATTCATTTAATTCCCAATTCAAATCAATGATTCATTTCATGTAAATTCATGCAACGACAAATAGAGTTTACCAATATCAACCATAAGATTCACAATCTTTATCATAAGCCAAATAAGATTCCTGATATATCAAAAGTATCCTGGACAGTCGACTTGGAGACAGTCCAGTCGACTTGTTCAGTCAAATAAAGTTCTTCATAACTGCTCAGGAGAGTCGACTGCTGCACCTGGCCAGTCGGCTGCTCCGCAATTTTCCATGTCTAAAAATATCATTCACTTGACAGTCGACTGTCATTCAAATCAGTCGTCTGTCCTGGGTGATTTAGCTGTACACTTTTCATGCTCAGCCCAATCGACTGCTACATGCATTAAGTCGGCTGAACAGGTTAAATTTCAAATTAAGGAATCATCTTTCCCTTCTGTTCTTCAATTCACATACATCTTTTGTCACATTACAATATATTCATACTAACATAAACATGTAATTTCTTATATGTTCACTAACATCACATCATATAAATTTCACATAACTAATGTTTTCTTTCCTCAAGGAAATGCTAAGCATGCACTTTCGTTTACTCATCATTGACTTGCAGAGATGGATACTAATCTCAATTTAACACACTAGAACATCACATTAAAATACCTCGTTTCATGGAACTCTGAACTGTACATAATCATCCCAATGTACCAGTCGACTGTTTGCAATAGCGGTCGACTGTACGGGTCATTCCTAGTTTTCTAATTATCACTAGTTCTTTTTCATCCGTTCATGTCTCCTCAATTATATACAACATGGAGGATATGGATTTAGCAATCATTCTATCACTTCAGTTTGTATACATGTACACAATTAAATCTTCTAATAAATCATGAGAAAAACATTCGACTCGTACCAGTCGACTTGTCCACATGATGGTCGACTGTACAGGCCCATTTCAGTCTTTTTAAAGTGTCATTACTTCATTATTAGTCCTTCACAACTTTCATAATAAGCATACACAGGGCAATCTAATATATCTAAACTTACTTTTCATGAGCATGGTAATAAATTATTGCCATAGCATAATTACTATATTAGAAGTCCTGAGAAACACCCACCTTATTGACGAAGTAAACGAATCCCGCGAAGCCTTCTAGTTTGATAATGTGACTTCTCCTCCTTGCTCCTTGCTACCGAAACCTTCTGAAATGATAACCGGCCTCCAAAGAACAATCACACGCAACTCTCTTACAATATATCTCTCTTACAATGAAATTCTTAGTGTAAAAGACTTTTAAGAAAAGGGGGTATTTATACTAAATCCTTGGTGAAAAGGAGGGCTAGGATTTAGTAAGTAGTTATGAAATGGAAGGCTAGGATGAGAGTAGAAGTTGTAATAACTTCCCACAACTAGGTAACCACTCCTACACCATCTCCACCTCCTCCAAAAACCGGCCAAGGAAAAAAATGGTGCTCATGCATGTGTGTGTGAAATGCACGTGCATGCGCAAGTCTCCATCTAAAAACTTGTACAAATACATTTCTATAAAAAAATATAATCTTTTTGAAAAGTGTTTACCTTACAAGTTGTTTATTCAAAGAATTAATTTATGGGCTTAAATTGATGGGCCAAACTAATAGCTTTTATCAAAAAAATAAATTAGATCTTTGGGCTTTAGTTTGTTTGAAAACAAAGGGCCTTTTATAAAAATTACAGCACATATATACATATATTTCTATGCACATACTCATCATTCATAATGAAAGTAATCATAAGATTTCATATTACGAAGAAGGCACGTGCACACTACGTGCAAAAAAAAAATAATAAATAATTTTCATTAAATGAAAATCGGGGCATTACACTAGCTGGGGCTCGCGGTGCTATCCGAGCTCCGAGCCCCTCTGAATCGAAGGAAGGCAGTTGGGGCTCGCGGTGCTATCCGAGCGCCGAGCCCCTCCGAAGAAAAGGGCGCTAGCTAGGGCTCATGGTGCTATCCGAGCTCCGAGCCCCTCCGAAGTAAAAGGGGGCTAGCTGGGGCTCGCGGTGCTATCCGAGCTCCGAGCCCCTCTGAATCAAAAGAAGGTAGTTGGGGCTCGCGGTGCTATCCGAGCGCCGAGCCCCTCCGAAGTAAAGGGGGCTAGCTGGGGCTCGCGGTGCTATCCGAGCTCCGTGCCCCTCTGAATTGAAGGAAGGCAGTTGGTGCTCGCGGTGCTATCTGAGCTCCGAGCCCCTCTGAATCAAAGGAAGGCAGTTGGGGCTCGCAGTGCTATCCGAGCTCCGAGCTCCGAGCCCTTCTGAATCTAAGGAAGGCAGTTGGGGCTCGCGGTGCTATCCGAGCGCCAAGCCCCTCCTAAGTAAAGGGGGCTAGCTGGGGCTCGCGGTGCTATCCGAGCGTCGACCCTTCTGTGAAAAAATAGAAGGGGAATTATTGGCTCGCGATACTATCCGAGCATCGACCCCTCTACGAAATAGAAGGGGAATTATTGGCTCGCGACACTATCCGAGCGTCGACCCTTCTGTGAGAATAGAAGGGGAATTATTGGCTCGCGATACTATCCGAGCGTCGACCCTCCTGTGAAAATAGAAGGGGAATTATTGGCTCGCGCTTCTATCTGAGCGTCGACCCTCCTGTGAGAATAGAAGAGGAATTATTGGCTCGCGATACTATCCGAGCGTCGACCCTTCTGTGAAATAGAAGGGGAATTATTGGCTCGCGACACTATCCGAGCGTCGACCCTTCTGTGAGAATAGAAGGAGAATTATTGGCTCGCGATACTATCCGAGCGTCGACCCTCCTGTGAAAATAGAAGGGGAATTATTGGCTCGCGTTTCTATCCGAGCGTCGACCCTTCTGTGAATAGAAGGGGAATTATTGGCTCGCGATACTATCCAAGCGTCGACCCTTCTGTGAAATAGAAGGGGAATTATTGGCTCGCGATACGATCCGAGCGTCGACCCTTCTGTGAGAACAGAAGGGGAATTATTGGCTCGCGATACTATCCGAGCGTCGACCCTTCTGTGAGAATAGAAGGGGAATTATTGGCTCGCGATATTATCCGAGCGTCGACCCTTCTGACTTGTCGAAAAAGCCTTTTTGGAGAGAAAATGTGGAGGGGTGGTGGGGTAATTTCATGTCTATTGCTGACGTCATGGGTGCAAAGATCAAAGCGTTTCCAGATCTTGGTGGCCGCTGGATCTTGTCAGTTAAGATCTAACGGCTAGATTTTTTTTGCGAAAATCGAGGAGTCGCTTTTCCTCTTTAAAACCCCATCCCCCTCCCTCATTTCTTCATCTTCACTTTATTACTCACTTTCCAAATTTTTAACAAGAGCGGGAATCTTACTTGTCGTCGGTAGATTTTCCGGTGACCGTAACTTTCTACGCTCCAAGTTAGTATTTTTCTTTTTAGTAATGTCGCGCACTCAGTCCGGATCCGAGGCTAGCTCGTCAGGTCGTTCCGCAGAGGAATCCGAGCAGGAAACGTCATCGTCCTTGAGCAAGTATAAGGTGAAGGAGGAGGTTCTTACCGACCCTGGGTCAGACGATGGGGACGATGTTGTCTTTGTGGTGTCCCCGTTGAGGTCCAGAAGACCGGGGAAGGAGCCCATGGATGAGGGTGACGAGGAGGAAGAGGATGAGGGGGACGGCGAGGATGAGGAGGAACAGGATCAGGAGTGGGATGGTGATGAAGAGGAGGGGGACGAAGATGAGAAGGTTGCCGAGGGTGACGAGGAAGACGAGGAGGATGAGGTCGACGGACAGGAGGCTGGCCAAAGCACGGCTGGAGGGCCGATTGGGGTCGGAGAAGAACTTCCACCACTTCCCCCTTTGTCGACGTCGTCCCCCGAGCGTAAGGCTCGCCCTCGTCGGAAGAAGAAAGTCATGACCATCCCACACAGTCCTTCCTCACCCAATGATTATGCACCGAGACCGGGTCTCGAGTTTCCCCCGGTCACCTTCAGGAATCCAGGGTCGATTCGGATGTATCCCGACGACATTAAGGACATCGAACCGATCCCTCCAGTGCCGGGCGAAGACACTCGGGTGAAGATCCGCGCAGATAGCATCCCGAGCATTCTGAAGGCGGAGTACATCAACATTATCAGGGCCGCCTACTATATTCCGCGGGAGTTCGAGATCTTCCTTCCGAGCCCAGGTATTCGGCCCACCACGACTCTAGCGCCGGGGTATTGTATGTTTCCTGAGGATGCCTTCCTCTCGGGGCTGAGGCTGCCCCTGCATCCTTTCGTGAAGAGGGTTTTGAACTGGGCGAAGCTGTGTCCCATGCAGTACGGTCCGAACTCCTGAAAACATTTAGTCTGCTACATACTGAAGTGTCAAGAGAAGGAAGTGAAGCCGAGGCTGATGTATTTTCGAGCTATTTTTGGGATTGGTTCGCTCGGAGATCAGGAGGGGATATTTTACTTTTCGCCGAGGCCGCATAAGAAGGTTATGCATGGTCATCCGGACTCTATAAAGGCGTGGAAAGAAAAGTATTTTGTAGTTCGGACTGAAGGGTCTTGGGGAATCTCGACCAGGTGGAACTTCGTCAAGCCGAAGCACAAGCCTCCGAGGAAGAGCGACTTGACCGCCAAGGAGTGGAAGAGGGTGGAGAAGATCACCGGGGGGCACAGTATAGCGTGGCCTCGAGTGACCGAGATACTTCTCGCCCGGGCCGGACTGAGTCCTGCCGACCCTAGTATGTCTCTTTCCGAATATGTTCATTTCCTACCTTCATGTTAACGTTAGCTTTTCTTCTGTGTTTTTGTAGGGTTGACAACCCAACAGGCGGACGCAAAGAAGTTGTTGCTCGCTGTTGCCAAGAAGGTGAGGGTAGAGAAGAGGAAGAAGGCCGAGCAGGAGAGGATAGCGGCCGAGAAGCAGAAGCTGGCCGCGCAGACCGGCGCGTCCTCCCAGGTGCCGGCACCGGCGGCCGAGGAGCCTTCCCCGGCGAAGAGGTCTAAGAGGCCACACTCCCAGTCCTCCCATTCGTCGAGGGGGGCTCGGGATGCAGCGGGCGGTTCGGGCAAGACCGTGGATGCCCCGGAAAAATGGCTCCCCCCTCTCCGCCCGACCGCCGAGGAGATGGTGAGCAAGCATGGCACGCTGCCATTTGCCCCTGATTGGTCGATCGTGCGGGGCGATTCTCTGCTCGATGGGCCTGTGGCGGTCGAGTTTGTCTCGAAGTGCACCACCGAGCGCGATCGGATGGCCCTGGCGGTGCAGACGGCGGACCAGGCCTACATGCGGTGGTCTCAGGCAACCCTCTCGGTAAGTTGGCTTGGCTCTGTTTTACTCAATGACTTGGAGTTTTTCTGATCTCTCTCTCTTCGGACAGGCGATGCTCCATGGCCAGCACTTCCACAAGTGCTTGGAGAAGGAGATTTACATCGAGAGGCAAAATGCGGAGAAGTACCTCCGCGAACTGAACAAGACCACGGATGAGCTAAAAGAAGCCCGGGCGATGGTGGCCGTCCATGAGGCCCAGATAGAGTCGCTCTGCAAGATCATAAGCAGGACCGAGAGGACCTTGAGGCGAAGATCGCGGCCGAGGCGGCGAGGGGGAAGAAGGCACTGCAGGAGATGGAGTCGGCCTTGGGGGAGACCATCATGGTGGCGCAGGACGAGGCGTACGAACAAGCCAAGTCCCATTTTAAATAGATCTACCCAGAGCAGAACGTGGAACATCTCTACTACAGATGGGCGCCGAACCTTCCTCTCACCCCGGGGGGCAACGATGCGGGGGACAATCAGGTCGATGAAGAGGTGCCAAATCCCCCTCAAGAATAGATCTTTTTCTTTTTTTCTTGTTTTGATGTAAATGCCTTGGGCGGACTGACCACCGCGGCTTTTGTATCAAATTTTTTGAAAGAAATGAAATTTATTTTTTGGGCCGATCCTTCCAGACTTGTGTTTTTTGTGATGTTTGTTCTCGTCTTTTGATAGACGCACGGGACCTGTGTCGCCCTCCCCATTGTTGCTGAGGTACCTCTAGATCGAGCGGGGGAGGAGGCCACGGAGGCAGTTTTGCTTCGTCAACAGAAGCACGCTCGGGACCGAGCCGCCACCTTTAACTATTTTCTGAACAGGTCCAGGGAGCTCGGCTTGGAGTTGGCGCGCCTGAAGAAGGCCGTAGCCGACCGGGACTGGTGGGTTATCGAGACAGGCTGGTCCCTCTCGGATGCTTCGAGCGGGGGGTCGGCTTCGGAGTCATTTCTTCGTGAGGCCATAGTCGAGAAGGAGCTGGAGATCCGCAGACTGAAGCTGGTGTTAGGCGCTGGTTTGATAAAAGGGGCCAGCAATGCGACCCCGGGGCGGTCTCCGATATTTCTACCGGATGGGGCGCAACCCGAAGATGCGGGAATCTCGGTGGCAGGAGTGTCTTCCCGGGCCGGTCCGGCCGAGCGTGATAGGAGCCCCAAATTTGAGTTCTCGGCCGAGTGAGTGAGTTGTGAGCTTTTTCCTTGTATTTCTACCGACGTTCATTGAGTTGTAAGCAATGAGTAATGAATAAGAACCTTTGATTTTCCACGCTCTGATCACCTTGGTTGTTAGGGACGGTTGCCGGGCTAGTTGTGCAGGGGTCGGCTCCGAGGTGACCTATTGCAACGGGCGCGACGGTCGCGGCGTTTAGCTTTTCGATAAGCAATAACTGGCGACATTTCGCATTCCCATGAGCATTTACGGTGACGTTTCGCCTTCCGTCGTTTCGCATTCCCAGATGCAATAAATGAGGGCCTCAGGGGGCTATATAATCCCCCACTCCCCTTATTGGTGGTCAGGCAGTGAGCCGTCTGACTCGGGTGCCTGCCAAAAGCGGGCGCCAAGAGAATAAAATATTTCTGAGTACTCCGGATCGGAGGCACACCGATCACCCTCGGACTATTCGGGGTTCAGGCTGTTAAAGCCGTGAGACCCCGGGTTGTTCGTTGGTGAGCGGTGGGCCGACCGATTGGTTCGGTGGTTCGGAAAGAGCCGAAGAGTGGTGGCTCTTCTGCCGTCGTCGAACAATTCGGGGTTTTGGGCTCATAAGAGCCGTAAACCCCGAGTTGTTCGGGGGCAAGAGAAAGGTTAGCTGAACAGATCGAAGGCTCGGAGCGTTTGTTCCGGGACGGAGAGAGCAGCGGGTCGATGGCCCCCTGCCATCCTCGAACAATTCGGGGTTTAGGCTGGTAAAGGCCGTAAAACCCTGAGTTGTTCGCGGGTGAGAGGGTGGTCAATAATTCGACACGAGGCTCGGGGCGTCTGCCGAAGGTGGACGCTCTAAACCTTAATAAAATTTTGTCAACACACGGTTGTAGGTCGTGACCGAGCGTGGTGGTCGAGCGGCTTTGAAGAAAGCCGCGGCCTTGCTTCGGTTCGTCGAGCCCCCATGTTTGTGAGAGAACCATTTGCAAGAGTGTCGAGGTCTCCGCCGAGCGTCAAGGTCGCGGTGCCTTGAAGAAGGCACCTGCCTTGCTCGGGGTCGACACCGAGCTCCAGCACATGTTGTCAGGGAGAGACGGTGCGGGCGTGGCTGGCGGATGTCACCTCGTACATAGGTTGATGAGCTTGAAGAAGCCCAAACCGAGCGAGGGACGGATGCCGAGTCCCCATACCGGTGAGAAAGACAACTGCGGGCGTAGCAGAGGATCGCCGCCGAGCGTCAAGGTTGCGGTGCCTTGAATAAGGCACCCGCATTGCTCGGGGTCGACGCCGAGCTCCAGCACATGTTCTCAGGGAGAGACGGTGCGGGCATGGCTGGCGGATGTCGCCTCGTACATAGGTTGATGAGCTTGAAGAAGCCCAAACCGAGCGAGGGACGGATGCCGAGCCCCCATACCGGTGAGAAAGACAACTACGGGCGTAGCAGAGGGTCGCCGCCGAGCGTCAAGGTCGTTGTGCCTTGGATAAGGCACACGCCTTGCTCGGGGTCGACGCCGAGCTCCAGCACATGTTCTCAGGGAGAGACGGTGCGGGTGTGGCTGGCGGATGTCGCCTCGTACATAGGTTGATGAGCTTCAAGAAGCCCAAACCGAGCGAGGGACGGATGCCGAGCCCCCATACCGGTGAGAAAGACAACTGCGGGCGTAGCAGAGGGTCGCCGCCGAGCATCAAGGTTGCGGTGCCTTGGAGAAGGCACCCGCCTTGCTCGGGGTCGACGCCGAGCTCCTGCACATGTTCTCAGGGAGAGACGGTGCGGGCGTGGAGGAAGCAGAGTTGTTTGATTGGATGCACGTTACCAAAAATCCAACCAGGCCGAGCCGCCCGAGCATCAAGCTCCAAGCTTGTACGAGAAGCTTTTTGGGCCCGCGATGTTATCCGAGCACCGAGCCCCAAGCTTGTAAGAGAAGCTTTTTGGGCTCGCGCTGTTATCCGAGTGCCAAACTCGAAGCTTTTAAGAGAAGCTTTTTGGGCTCGCGCTGTTATCCGAACGCTGAACCCGAAGCTTGTAAGAGAAGCTTTTCGGGCTCGCGCTGTTATCCGAATGCCGAGCTCGAGATATGTTCTTTATTTGTTACAAAATATGAAGCCGTGGGCTTGTTTTAAGAAAGCTGGCATATTTACAATATATTTGAACCTTACAAAAGACTAGGCATGACGTGCTGATTACAATCATGATAATTTACATGGAGGCTACTCTCCTCCTAAGAACTTGATTAAGTGTTCCGCGTTCCAGGGCCTCTTGATGGGCTTGCCTTCGGCACTGGTCAGGCGGTACGTGCCTGGGCGCACGACTTCAGATACTTTGTACGGGCCCTCCCAATTTGGTGCCAACTTTCTCTTCTGGCCGGGATTGGATACCGCCAGCTTTCGGAGCACAAGATCTTCGAGTTTGATGTCAGTTGGGCGAACCTTCTTGTTGTAGAACTTCTCAATTCTTTACTGGTAGATATTTCTTCTAAGGGCGGACTTTTTCCTGACCTCGTCTATGAGGTCCAGGTCGGCCCGCAGCTGTTAGGAGTTGGCAACTTCGTCGAAAGCCATGATTCGGGGTGAAGGGATCCCAATCTCCAAGGGAATGACGACCTCAGCGCCGTATGTTAAATTGAAAGAGGATTCTCCCGTGGGGATTCTCTTTGTCGTTCGGTGGGCCTAGAGAACGCTCGGTAATTCATCGACCCATAACCCCTTGGAAGAGTTATTGAGTCGTTTCTTGAGGCCTTCGAGGATTTGGCGGTTCACGTTCTCAGCCTGGCCATTAGGCTGGGGTTGGCATACTGAGGAGAAGCGCTGCTGGATCCCGAGATCTTCGCAAAACTTGTAGAAATTCTTACCCGCGAATTGAGTCCCATTATCCGTGATGAGCACCTGCAGAATCCCGAACTGACAGACGATGTGTTTCCAGAAGAACTGTTGAGTCTGTCGTTCGGTGATCGTTGCTAATGGATCGGCCTCGATCCACTTGGTGAAATAGTCGATCGCCACAATGAGAAACTTTTGCTGGCCCGTTGCTTTCAGAAATGGGCCTACCAAATCCATCCCCCACATTGCAAAGGGGGTCGGATTGGCCATGGACCGGAGGTTCGCCTGAGGAGCCCTCTTCACTGGGGAGAACCGTTGGCAGGGGCCACACTTCTTCACTAGGGCGAAGGCGTCTTGCAGCATAGTGGGCCAGTAGTACCTGTGATTTAGCGCCTTCTGTGCTAGTGAATGGCTTCCCATGTGACATCCGCCGATCCCCTCGTGCAGCTCCTTGAGGGCATACTTGGCTTCGTCTGGGCTTAGGCAGCGGAGGTAGGGTCTGCCATCTGTTGTTGTATAGGATCTTTTGAAGAGGGTAGCATTGATGATCGCGAACCTTTCAGATCGGACCCTGATCCGCCTTGCTTCAGCTCGGTCTTCGGGGAGCTCTCCCTTAACTAGAAAATTTTTGATAAGAGTGGTCCAGTCGTCTAGAGGAGCTCCATTTTCGATGCACAGAACCTCCGGGGTGTCTTTACTTGGCTTCAGCAGGACTTCAATTAGGACTGTGCGGTCGAGGCCTTCAAAGGATGAGGAAGCCAGTTTCGACAGGGCGTCAACCTGGGCATTCAGCTCCCGGGGGATTCTTATGACAGCCGATTTGTCGAATGACGACAATAGGCGTTGGACCATGGCCCGGTATCTGATCATCCAATCATCACGGGCTTCGTAGTCCCCGGTGATCTGGCTGACCACCAGCTGAGAGTCGCTAAAGGCCTGGATCTGTTTGGCACCGACTTGATGAGCCAGGTTAAGACCGGCGATCATCGCCTCGTATTCAGCCTCGTTGTTGGAGGCCGGAAAGTTGAGGCAGAGACAATACTGGAGGAGGAAACCATCCGGACCTTGAAGAATGATGCCCGCACCACTCCCTGTTTCGCAAGAGGAGTCTTCGACGTAAACTTCCCACGTCTGGTCGGCTTCTTTGTTTGCGGGTTGCTCGGAGATGGTGCATTCTGTAATGAATTCGGCGAGGGCCTGCCCTTTGATGGATGTTCTTGGTTGATAGCCAATGTCGTACTGGCTGAGTTCGATCGACCATTTAACTAGTCGACCGGAGCTTTCGGGTTTGTAGAGCACGGCCTTCAAGGGTTGATCCGTAAGTACCTGGATCGAATGCGCCTAGAAGTAAGGACGAAGCTTCCGTGCGGCTATGACCAAGGCGTATGCCACTTTCTCCATTCTGGAATACCGGGTCTCGGCGTCGAGCAGGACCTTGCTCACATAGTAGAGGGGCTTTTGAACCCCTTCCTCTTCTCGGATGAGGACGGCACTGAGCACATTCTCCGAAGCAGATAGGTAGAGCCAGAGTGGCTCCCCTGGTTTGGGCTTGCTGAGGAGAGGAGGGTTGGCGAGGTACTCCTTCAACTGTGCGAAGGCCTCTTGCTGTTGAGTACCCCACTCGAACCTTCCAGTGCCACGCAGTGCTTTGAAGAATGGGAGTGACTTCTCTCCAGATTTGTAGAGGAAACGGCCGATGGCCGCCAGTCGCCCCGTTAGCCTCTAGACTTTTTTGACATTCCTGGGAGGGGCCATGTCTATTATGGCCTGAATTTTTTTGGGGTTCACCTCGATGCCGTGCTGGCTGACGATGAATCCTAAGAACTTCCCCGAGGAGACGCCGAAGGCGCACTTAGCCGGATTGAGTCTCATGTTGTGGGTTCGAAGGACCCCAAAGGCTTCTTCCAGGTCGGCGACGTGGTGCTGTCCTTGTTGACTTTTGACGAGCATGTCGTCGTCGTATACCTCCATGTTACGCCCGATCTGATCTTTAAAGACTCGGTTGACGAGCCTATGGTAGGTGGCGCCGGCGTTCTTCAGCCCGAAGGGCATGACTCGGTAGCAATATAGTCCTTGGTCTGTGACGAAGGACGTCTCGGCGATGTCCGGAGGAAACATCCGGACTTGGTTATAGCCTGAGAAGGCATCCATGAAGGAGAGGAGCTCGTGACCCGAGATAGCATCGATCAGGGCATCAATGTTGGGAAGAGGGAACGGATCCTTGGGGCATGCTTTGTTGAGGTCGGTAAAATCAATGCAGATCCTCCAACTCCCACTCGCCTTCTTCACCATGACGACGTTCGCCAGCCACTCTGGGTAGCTGACCTCTTGCACAAAACGCGCGGACAAGAGCTTGTCCACTTCTGCGTTTACCGCCTGTTGTCGCTCAGGAGCGAACTTGCGCCACTTTTGGACGACTGGCTTCAACCCGGGAATCACGCTGAGTTTGTGCATGATGAGATCTTCCGAGATACCGAGCATGTCGGAGAGCTTCTAGGCAAAGAGGTCGACATTGCGCCGAATGCCGGCGATTAAGGCGGACTTGAGGTCGGGGGCGAGGGAGCAGCTTACACGAAAGTGCTTCGACGCATCCCCTATCTCGAACGAGACATCTTGCAGCTCGTCGGCCGGCTCTGGCTCTGGCTCTGGCTGGGTCCTTTCGGGCTCCAGCTCGACGGCATCGAGGGGAAACACACCGCTCCCGATCGCCGTCATATAGCACGAACGTGCTGCTTCCTGATTCCCGCGGACAACTCTGACGCCAGTATTGGTAGGGAATTTCATCTTCTGATGGTAGGCCGAGGGAACCGCCTGGAGGGAGCAGAGCCCCGGGCGGCCGAGGATGGCATTGTAAGCTTCCTTTACATTCACAACCATGAAATCCATGGACTCGGTCCTTCTGCTGGGCTTCGTGCCCGCCGTGACGTCCAGGGTGACGATCCCCTCTATAGTCACGGGACGCCGGAGAATCCGTGTAGGTTATACCCGGCTGGTTTTAGTTTCTCACGGGAGAGTTTTAGATTCTCGAATGCTTCAAGGAACAGAATGTTGACCGAGCTCCCGTTGTCTACGAGGATTCTCCGGGCGTCGAAGTTCGCCATGCTGAGGTTGATGAAGAGGGCGTCACAGTTAGGGAGCCGGACCCCCTCCAGATCTTCTCCTGAGAAGGAGACAGGGAGTTGCTGGACCGGGGGGGAGAGAGGATCCTGGACGGTATGGACATCCCGGATGAAGGCCTTGCGGGAAGTGTTAGATTCGCCCTCCGTGGACGCAATGCAGGATCGCTTGACCCTCAGGCTCCTCGGGATCCGGATCCCGCTGGGGACGCTGTCGGTGCCCTCGAGGAGGAGGGGAATCCCTCCTGTTTCTGTTGTCTCTCGGTTCCCGGGCGCCTTCTCTTCTGAACTCTCGGAGGTACCCTCGTTGGATGAGGGCCTCAATTTCGTCCTTCAGGGCGCAGCAGTGATCTGTGTCGTGCCCGTTGTCCCGGTAAAAACGGCAGTAGAACCGCTGATCCCTCTTCTTGCTAGTGTTGTTGGACGGTCGAGGTGGGTACTGGACGAGGTCATTGTCTTCAATCGCCAAGAGGATTGTCGACACGTTCTGCGTCAGTGGGGTGTACCTCTCGAAGCGGGGGATCGGCGGAACCTTCTTTGCGGAGCCCCCGTCTCTTGGAGCTTTTTTCGCCAGCTCAATCTCGTCGGCCTTGCGCTTCCCCTTCCCGGGAGCTTCCTTCTGGTCCTCGGGATTGAGGGCCTCCTCGGCTCGGATATATTTTTTTACCCGGTTGAGGAGGTCGGGGAAGTCTATCGACGGCTTCTTTGCCAGGGAGGCCTTTAGCTGTCCCTGTCGGACGTTGTGGCGGAAGGCTGCCGAGGCAACACCGGGGTCGAGGGATGAGACTGACCTCGCCTCGGCAGTGAACCTTCGGACAAACACCCGGAGGGGCTCCCCCTCCCTTTGCCGGAGTCCGAGTAGTGATGCACTCGTTCTTTCGGCCTTTCGGCTGGTTACGAAGTGGGCGAGGAAGCTGCCCTCTAGCTGGTCGAAAGAATAGATGGAGCCGGGAGCGAGCTTGGAGAACCATTCCCGAGCCGGACCCCGGAGTGTTGCGGGGAAGGCTCGGCACAGGAGGGGATCCGATGCGCTGTGAATCATCATGAGGGTTTTGAAGCCCTCCATGTGATCAGCAGGATCGCCCTCGCCGTCGTATGTCTCGAACTGAGGCGGACGGAAATTGCGGGGTATCTCCGCCTGCAGGATGAGGGCGGAGAAAGGGGGACGAACCGGTCGGTACCCCTGAGTTGCTTTTGGGTCGCCGTTACCAACGTGGTCGAGGCGCTCCTCCATTTCTTGGAGGTGCTTCAAAATGTCGCCATCATACTCTGGGGGAATTGTCGAGTGGCGAGACACGGTTGCCTCGGCCTGTAACCGTGTGTGGGAACGGCGGGCGTTCTCGTTGATGGGGACTCCTCGGAGGGCACCCAAGATTTCCCTTCGGAAGTCCTGGAATTCCTGGTGGGTAACCGGGGCCCCTTCGGCCTGGTTCAGTTGGGCAGACTGTTGCCGACCGACTCGGCTGAGCGCAGGCTCCCGCCCTTAGGACGGGGGTCTGGCATGGTTCGGGGCCCCTTGGAGTGGGGGTCTGGGATGGTCCGGAGCCGAGTTGGAAGTGGCTCCTCCCCTGCCACGGCTGGCCTGGCGGTTCGAGATTACCCCCCGTAGGTCGCTTTGGACCGGACGGGAGGCGTTCGGCTGGGGCTCGTGGCCGACCCTTTTGTTGTTTGGTCCCTGAGCATCGGCATCGATGCCTTGCGGAGGCACGTCGTGTCGGCGTGCGGAGGTAACAGCTTTTGCGGCTTTGGGCACCGTGTGAGCTCGGGTCGACGGGAATGCCGACAGGGGTGGATCTCGGGTCGGCGTCTACTAGGGTACCGTTGGAAGTGAGGCTCGGATTGGCGTCTACGATAGGCAGTTTCCCACAGACGGCGCCATCCTGATGCGGTTTGTTTTTTGGGAACGTGTGGATGCACCAGGCGTGAGTTCTTACTCAATTTGTATTGGAGGAGACACCTATGTAGACGACCCTTAGCTGGACGAACGGTACTGAGGTAGGCGGTATTGAGGTGGAGGCTGATGCTCGGCTCGGATCTTTGGGGATCGGATCCGAGGGTCTCGTGTACCTGCAGACGGTCTCGGAACACCGGGGTTGGTCCCGGTGGCAGACCCTCCGACGATCTAATCAGTCACTAAGAGAAAGTAACAGTAACTAGGGTTTTTGTGGGGAAAAGTTGATTACCTGGAGAAGGAGTAGGGGTCTGGTATTTATAGAAGATGCCAACCGGGTCTGGACCCGTTTGGGGCCGGGTCTGGACCCGGTTGCCCGTGTGGCTGAAGCGGTGGAAATCCGGGCGGTTTTAGGGCTGACGTGGCAGATGCCCGGGCGGTTTCCGGACTGACGTGGCAGCGGTCCGGGCGGTTTTCCAACGCTGACGTGGCTGATCTGGAGGATCGGGTGGTGCGCGCATCCTGAGGAGATCCTGTGGCCCAGAATGGACCACGTCGTTCCTAACCCATATCAGTAAGCATCGTGATTTATTAATAACGAAGTAATGCAACAAACCTGATAAAACTAGGTAAAGCTTACAACGAAATAATGCAACAAGGAATAAAAATATTGTCTCCTCGAAAATTTCTACGAGGATGGGAACATATTAAGGGAAAAAACAGAGAACGGAAGATTCCTCCAATAATGAAGGTGGGCGAACTACTCTAGTCGATCCCAACTCGATCTCCATGGCCTAGTGTCGTGTCCATGTATTTCAACTCACATTCAGTCTCAAGAAAATACGTAATATATATCTTAATCAGCCTCAATGATAATTGGTCATTTATTGCAGAAGCATAATGAGAGCTTGCTTCAAGCTCATTGGCCTCCAAATGCTTTGCTTCTGGAAATATACAAATGTGGCCTTCAAGTTTCTAACAACAATTAGCCGAATTTCTTGCTGCTTTTATGTGGGCACTGAAGAGCAGATGCCTTGACATTTTTAGCCGAATTTGAGCTCCTTTGGTTTTGGTTTTTGTAGGCTCACTGTGCAGGTTTTCTGTGAGTGTATCAGGTCCCTCTGATGCTCTGCTGTAGCCTTTGGGTCCTCCGATCCATACTGTAGCTTTGCGGTCTCTTTCGGTGGCTCCCTGTCTTGGCCTGCTCACCTGCTGATGGTCTTGTTTCGATCTAACGCCCTGTGAAGTCTTCTTTGCTCCGCTTGCTAGCAGCCTCGAGAGATTTCGCTGCTGCCCCCGATGTTTTCAGCCTTCTTTGCCCCAGACTATCGTCTTCTATTTGTTTAGTCTTATTTTTGTTTTCCGATAGTATTTTTGCGATTCTTTTCTGTGTTTTACCTCTGGTAAAACAGTTTATTGTATATACTTTTGGAGTTTATATATTATATTTTGGTGTGGCTGGAGTCGTCAGACTCTATCCGTTTTCATCAAAAAAAGTTTCTAACAACAATTGCTATACCAATTTTGTTTGAGTTCATATGGACGCTAGTTTGCAAATAGAACTGACATTAATTTCATGGCTAGTGGCTAGTGCGAGTAAATTTGAGGATCAACATTAAGGCATATATATATCTAATTACTCATGTTCAGGAACGGTCAGACAAACGATCTCTTAGCTGTTGGAGAATAAATCCTCAGCGGCCACTAACTTTATTTGCCGCTTGAAGCTCTACATGCTACATAATTTTGGGGGTTAAAGTCATGAAACCCCAACCTTTGATTGGAAAATTAAGAAACCCCCTAATCAATTAAATGACCGATCCCCCACATGATGTCATCTTCTCTTTTTATAACTAGTATGTTTGTGCACATACAATACACGTATAAATCAAATAAATATGAATGAATGAATGAAATAATACCAACAATAAATTTGATATATGATTATCAATTAGTAATTTTTCAACACAATATTCAAATAATACAAGTTATTCCTAAGATAGAAAAATATATAGTACATAGTTTATACTAAATTAATTATATCAAACAAAGTTGGAGTGCTAGTGAGTTACATGCAGAAGTAATATCTTGAATTAAAAATAATAATATAGTTTCATAATATTTTAGGTTCCAATCAAAACTTTTGTGCACGCTAAAGATCGCTCGATTACCTATAGTGGATTAAAAAATATTATTATTATATGTCATAAAGTTCAATTTTAACATAAATGGGTGCTCACGCTGAATTTATATAATCACATTTGATGTTCATTATTGTTGCACAGAGCCTATACTATAGAAGATCTACAAGTGGCTTTACTTGCCCGCCACTAGCCTCGCAGTTTTGGAAAGGCATCTTCAACCTCAAAGATCAATTCCTCATTAATGTCCACTGGGAACTTGGAAACGGCAACAATATTAAGTTTTGGCAATCTCGATGGCTCAATGGCCATAGCATAACCATCCTTTTTCCCTCCCTTGCTGCTGCTGCATGGAACTCTCAAGCTGAGGCCCTCTCACAAGGGTCTTGGATCAACGGTGTTTGGGAATGGCACCCACGGCTCAACTGCATTGCTACGCCACATATTTGTGAAGAGAAACATAAGCTCCTTCATGTCTTAACGGATAAACAGCCCTCAAGCGCTGGTGACAACCCCACATGGAGCCTAACGGCAACGGGGGCATTCACAGTAAAGTCAGCCTATAACTTCTTCATCATATCTGGATTGCGATCTTCTTACTACAAGGCGACATGGTCTTCACCGGCTCCCCTGAAGTGCAAGATTTTTATTTGACAATTGAGTCGGGGATGACTCAATTCGAAGGACTTTCTACGATCAAAAGGCTGGTCGGGAGACACTGCATGCACAACTTGTGCGTGCCCTGTCGAAACCGTCTATCATATTTTCTTCACTTGCCCCATCGTATCTGAAACTTGGAAATTCTTCACTTCGCTCTTTCACATACAATCCATGCACACCAACCTGCATGACTGCTTTACTTCATGGTGTTTTGGCACACGGACACATGGACACATTTGGCACCTACTTACTATCTCAATTTGCTGGAGCATTTGGCTAGCTAGAAATGACTGTGTATTTTCTGCTAAATCATCCACACCACATCTCATTTCTAATGCTATTTTCTGGTTTCGATCATGGATAGATGGGATCGGCAGCGAGAAGAGGAAGAAAGCTATGGAGAGAGAAATGGAGGAAGCTAATGTGCAGGACATCCTCCTCTGCCAGGCTCTCATCCGCATTGGCCAGGCCGAGAGCGAGGAAGGGAGTTGCTCAGGCTAGTCTTCCCATGAGAATATCTTCTCTTTAGTTCTTGATCAACTGCACTTTGTATTGGTTTTTGTTTTTTGGGGCACTAGCATATCATCAGCCCGAAGACTTCTTATTATCATGTTTTTGGTGGAGTAGCATCTTGATCAAGGGTTCAGTGAACTAGCTTGATCAGTTTTTGTATTATGACCCTGTATATATCTTTCTATAATATATATATTTTGTGAGGTAGGGAGTTACCCTACCTTTTCCCCTCAAAAAAAATTATTGTTGCACACATCACATTTGAATATCTATCGGACCAGAAAACAAAATATATTAAAACATATTTCCATATGAGAATTATAATATATATCTGAATCGGCTTTATGTCTTAGTACCTCCCAACCAAAATTTCAAATCATACACTTCATCTCCATGGGTCACTGACATCTTCTTTGGATCTAAACCCAATCCTTCTAGCACCAACTGCTTAACCTGAAAATTTTTAATTATGAAAATAACAAACAAAATATGTTAAAATTAACCGTACTACAATTCCAAGTAATAATGATATAAATTAGGATACAAAATACAGTGATGTACTTTCTTGCAACAATAGTCGACACCTTCCTTCACCTCACGGACTCATCTGTCTCTTCAAATTTTGACAATCTATCCCTCATTCCCTTACGTAGTAAATGAAACTCCAATATAAGATGTTCTTCAACACCAATCAATCATTTTTTTTCTCTGTCTCCGTAAGTGGTAATAATGAAGTATAAGAAGAATAAAGGTAAAAAAACGATTATATTGCAAGAGAAGAATATTAAAAGAGTTTAAAAGAATGATTGAAGATGTATTTTATAAGAAGGTTGGCTAATATGTCTATATTATAGTATTGTATTTTCAAATATGGAATTGATCTGTACATCCCTTATTTGTATATGTACTAGGTATGCCCGTGGGCACGTGCCTACGACACGTCTTCTGAACGATGCAACATATAAAAAATCATGTAAACAGTAACGGATGATTTATATAGATGTTTATTTGCCAGCAGACGTTGATATATTGATGTACTCTGAAGTAGGATTGTGGAGTGACCTTGATGTTTATTGGTTTGTATATTGCAGGATCATTTGTCAGCAGCTCGAGATTCAAAAATAGTATTGTGAATCTACAACAATAGTGGATCGGAAATTCCTTGCTATGTGTGACTTGAGCATAAAAGATTTCTTTTTTTATTTGGAGCCTGACATAAATAGCAATTCATTTTCTAATGCAGTTTTTTTTAGGGAAAAGGTGTAATATGACCACCCTGTTTCATTGATAAGAGTTTAACGAAACAAACCCAGAGTAGTGGGCCCAAGTACAAAATTACAGGCAGAAAATAAAACATACACGAAGCAACATGACGAGTACAAACAACAAATCCCTCCAATAATCCTGGAGGGTGGGCCGACAAACAAGCTCGGTCCAGCAAAATTGTAAGTACGTCAGTTTAGCTTCGTACAGTGCCTCCACGGCACATGCACACCCATCTGAAACAAGTCTGGCAGAATTTTATCTCCCGCCGATCCCTGCCTTCACCTCGCTAGGGGGACCCCATCTTTGGGCCTAAACCCCGCAGATCGAAAACTTACCCCACGGCACAAGCACAACGATCGCACCCTCCTACCCTCTCCACCACTTATCCTACAAATGTACCCGTAGTTCCCATAGCCGCTACCAAAGAGATAGCCGTGAAGAGGATACCTTCACCTCTCACACGATAGCGCTTTCTCAGGCGATTTCCCACCAAACAACTATCTCGCTCACCCTACCAAACATCACGCTCCAAGAGAGAGCCATGCAGAGGATACCTTCACCTCTCTCACGCTCAAGCTCTCTCCGGAAATTTCTCACCTCACAGACTTATCTCGACTCATACTCCCATCCGAGGAAAGATGTAACACCCCACAAAATTGGAAATGGCAATTTTGCCCTTGTGTGTTACGCACGTGAATTTTGTAACGTATTTTTATTACGTATTGTGATTTCTGACTATTTATACATTTTTCGTATATTTTATCCTATTTGGGTTAACTAAAATATTAAATTTCAATCTCTGGTTTTACATGCTTTTACGTATTTTTGATGCACGTATCGATTATGTATTTTCACCGCTACGTGGAATATTTTCTATGCATTTAAATTATTTATTTTATATATTCAAATCCATTTTATAAAATGAAAATTCATTTTCTTGCATTTTAATCTAAATATCTTTGTACGTGTAATGCACGTGTTTTCTACGTACATAACAATTACGTCGTGGAATGTATAAAATAAATAAATATATTTTCTTATATTGTATTTTTATTATCTTTAACATTTTTCCGTTGATAAAATCGATTTCGCAATTTTATATTTTACGTATGACGCACGTGTTTTCGGTAAACGTATTTAAGCGTATTTGTTTTCAAAAATAAATTTCGGAGTGTGTGTAGCACCCCGTAATTTTTAAAGATTATAAAATAGTATATATAGTATATATATGTGTGTTGACAAATAATGTGTGGCTGCTTGAATATATGCATGTATAGCATATTGAAATTTTATTGAAAAAAAAGTGGTGTTTGGTGGGGGCCCACGTGAGAGACAATAGCCAATGCTGTTGTTCTTGGCTGATGACGCCATTCATAATGGGGGCCCACCTACAAAATGTTGTGCTATGTATTTCATTTGAGTGAGAAACCGTATGGGGGTTTTGGAAGAGGAAGAGATGAGAGTTGAGTTTTGAAGAGGTGAAAAGGAGTTAGAAATATGAAAGGTTGGGGGTTTTGAGAGTTAAGAAAATGAAGAGATGGAGAGTTAATTGAGTAATTTATTAGGTGTGTAATTTTGTAAATTGAACCCTCAACTTGTCCTATAAATAGCACCCCTTCTCTTCTCATTTTCACACACCAAAAATTAAATCAAAATAAGAGAAAGAAAAAGAAAGAGAGTAGAGTGTTCTTGTACTTGGAGGAGTCTTGCTAGGAGAAGAAGGAAATTGCTAGGAGCTAGAAGTGGTGTTCCAACTTTCACATTGATTTTATTCTTCATAGAGGTGGGTGTTCTCATATTTTCTAATTATAGAACAATGCATGTGTAATGCCCCGAATTCCAAATAAGACCGAATTCGAGATTTTCACAGAATCTTTACTTCACTTCGTACAATTTTACAAGAAAATTAAAACTTTTCAATAATACATCAAAGTTCATTACATCTTTGTTTACACAGCAGAAGAATACAACAACAAAATAAAATACAACTTGTACAACTATAACAATGTAAATCATCCACTGCATCATAACACCTTCATGGAAGAGTCCATTATCTGCATATCAAGCTGTGGGCACGTCAGCCACTTACAACTGACGAAAATGTTATACTCGGCTATTCTCTCTATGCCATACATGTAACGATCTCATTACTTTAACAAACCACAGAAATTTGAATGAACAATAAAGTGTTAAATTGTGACTACGCTAAACATGTAAGTGTATGTCATGCCTTAATGCCTAATGCACACATTTATACTAGGATGATACTAATGCATACTTGTTCGGATTCTATGCATCCCATACTACATAGGTCCAAGGGCAAGTACCTACGTACTCCACAATAAAGGGTTCGATCTCTCACCATGACAACTACCCAGTAATAAGACAAGGTTTAGATCATTCCATGAATTTGAATCTCGGCCCCGGAGTCCACTGCTGACTGTTATAACATATCCCACATCGTGTGAATCATCCCGTAAGTGACCCTCTAGCCCCGGTATACGTATATACATTGGAGTATGGCAAAACTATCCGCCCAACTACTCAAGATCTCGGAGTCCACCGCTGACTCGTCCTCATAGTTTCGGATTTAAATATAAAAGTCTGTCTCCCACGGAGCAACCAGAATCCCGGAATCCACTGCTAACTGGGTCTATAGCCTCGGAATCCACCGCCGACTATATAGAGCACCCCACTTACGTTTGCTCAGGTTTACTACATCATCACTTATGTACCTAGTTATTTAGTTCAAGATATGAATAATTTTCCAAACTTAGAATTAGTCTTACATCCTACCGGACTTAGTCAACAAAATATGAGATAGCTCCATGGCTATAGACCCACCGCTAACTGGGTCTATAGCCTCGGAATCCACCGCCGACTATATAGAGCACCCCACTTACGTTTGCTCAGGTTTACTACATCATCACTTATGTGCCTAGTTATTTAGTTCAAGATATGAATAATTTTCCAAACTTAGAATTAGTCTTACCTCCTACCGGACTTAGTCAACAAAATATGAGATAGCTCCATGGCTATATCTCAAAATATATTTCAACTCTTTTCCAATCAATAGTGCCGGTATCCGAGGTCTCACTAACTCTAAATCACAACTTTTTCATGTACAAGATTCCATGGGTACACATACCCTTCAATAAACATGTCTTAAACTTAGATTATTTTCATCTTCAATTTCATCCACAATGATCAATAACTTGTCTTAACACTTATCCACAAAGTAATCATTTTCTTAGTCTTGACACTATTCATGATCTAGTTATTTATTCATATTCTTTATACAGAAAACATTCCTTTCAAGAACACAATTTCATCACATGAATGTTATAACAAATCTAAGTTATCACAATGTCTCAATTCACTATAAAAATATTTCTTAAACAAAATACAAGTGTAGTCTCTTTAAAAGGTCACTTCAAAATGCTACTTTTCTTTTCCTCACCACAAAATTCTCTTCTCAAAATTTCATTTCTTTTTATACTTCAAAATTATACATTAATACTAAGGTTTTATTCCAATTCAAACAAAACCATTCATGAGTAAAACCCCAAAAAAAACAAAAGAGAGACTTGGGTTTCGAACCCAGGACCTGCGGCAACACACAGCCAGCGCCTAGGCTCCAACCCACTAGCCATTAAGTCCATGTGGACTTTTTTAATAAACTGAAACGGAAACCCTTTATGCATTCAGTGCAGAAACCGAAATTTAGTTGAGTGGATTTAAAATAAAATGTGACTATCAAGTTTCGAACCCAAAAACTCTTATAAATAGTGCTCTGTGGTGCAGTGACTAACCAGTAAGTCCAAGTGTATTTTCTGTTTAGGTGTTGTATTAATATACTTTTATTTATACTGTTCTGAATTTAGTTCTTTTTCGAAAAACTCGTTTATCCAATAATCCAATTTTTAAGATATTGGATAAACTTCTCTTTTGGACTGAGATGAAATCTTAAAAAAAATAATTAACAAGTTCAAACTTATTTTTAGAATATAGCTTTATTTTCAAATAGATTTTTCCTTTCTTTTTACATACAATTTTACATTCTTCTCAAAACTCAAAATTAAGAAATCATGTTTATTATAACTAATTCATGTACTCCATTATGCTAGTTACATTTTTGTGATAAAAATCAAGCATGTCTTTTAATCAATCATGAATTTCTCAGAGAAATTCTTTCAGCAAAAATTGCATTTTTAACATATGTCGACATGTTTCATGGCAACAACAAAAAAATTATTTTTCTCTTTTCATTTCCTTTCTTAAACATCATGTCTCTAAGCATAAGCCGACAAATAACATTTTTTAACAATTTCTCATACATTCGACATACATAGATTTTCAAGTATTCTAACATGATTCACGTTATTAATTCTTTAGTTGGACTCTTCTTTTTAATTAGCATGATAACAATTATTTACTAAACCTCAATAAGATTATTGCATGTTATACTAGCATGGATTTTATCTACACATTTTTCATCATATTCAATTTATACTACTCATTTAAAATAATTAGCATGCAATTTCTACTTTATAAAGAAGGAGATCGCCCACCTCAATTGAAGATTGAACAAAGTGGAAGCACAACTCCTAGCTCCTAGCAAGTGCTTCTCCTCCTAGCGAGATTTTCTTCTATCAAGAACTTCTCCTCCTAGCAAGAACACTCTACTCTCTTTCTTTTTCTTTCACTTATTTTGATTTTGTTTTTGGTGCAAAAGAGAAAGATAAATGGGGTGCTATTTGTAGGATATTGTTAGGGTCTAAAGTGCAAAATTTTCAACCTAATAAATCACTCTCTTAATTCTTCCAACCCTTCACAATCCTAACTCCTAAAAACCCATACTCTTCATGCTCCCAACCTTTCAAAACTTAACTCCCATAACCCCCAACCTTTCCTCTCCCCTCTTAGCCCAAACCCGGCCTCCCCTAGGGTTCAAAACTGGCCAAATCAAACTAGTGTGCATATGCACACATGCACATACAAAATAAATACATTTTTGTAGTTCTATATGTTTACTAAAAGTTGTAACTTGTCATGTATTAATCCAAACTCAACTTAAATTAGGATTTTACTAATGGGCTTGATTCATGGGCTCTCTTTTTAGTTAACTAATTTAATTATTCTAGTGGGCTCTTCTTTTAATCAATCTAATGGGCTAGGATTTAATCTTTTAGGTCCATGGATTAATTAAAAGGCTAAATAAGATTATGCATGCTTAAAATTAGTAAATGAGAGTAAGAAAAGAGATGGATAAATTAGCACGTGCATCATACGTGCAAAAATCGAAAAATACATTTTTAATTAAAATAAAAATGTCGGGTGTTACAACACTCCTTCCTTAGAATAGTTTCGTCCCGGAACTACACTTAGGAGCGAGAAAATACAAAGAAACAAAAGAAGAGGTTTACAAAAATTTTAGTGGAAGAGTTCAAGGTAATTATTCATCATCTTTTTCTCTGATTCCCAGGTGGTCTCCTCAACAAACTAGTTCCTCCAAATGACCTTGACCATAGGTAACGTCTTGTTTCTCAAGACCTTTTCTCGACAATCCACTATCTCAATTAGACGCTCAGCATAGCTCAGATCTAATTGCAAACCTTCTGGCACATCTGGCAAATGATGACTCGGATCTGGGACATAACCTCATAGCATGGACACATTAAAGACATTGTGCACTTGGGCCAACTCTTCTGGTAGTTCTAACCGATAAGCTGTCTTCCCAATTTTTTTCAATATCTTGTAAGGTCCAATGTATCTTGGAGCTAATTTTTCTCCCCTTCCGAACCGAATCACCCCTTTGGTCAGAGACACCTTCACGAAGACATAGTCATCTTCATCAAACTCCAGGTCTCTCCTCCTGTTGTCGGCGTAGCTCTTTTTCCTGCTTTGTGCGTCGAGTGTTGTACTTTTTATTCCTGTAATTATTGTAAATGACTTCCGTTGTTTAAATGTAAATCAAGTTGTAACTTTGATGTAATGAAAGTTTAAATTTCCTTGTAAAATTGTATGAAGAGAAGTGTAAAGATCCTATAGAACTTCGAATTCAGTCTGTTTTGGAATTCCGGGTGTTACATTGGCTCTAGTTGATAATTCGAAACTATTTCGGTGTATGCTTTCTGTATCTTTCCAAATCGTATGTATAATTATCATATTTGCCTTACAAATTATTTTATGATATTAATTGGTATACAAAATTATTTTTATGTTGTCCATATTTCATTCTTGTATATTTTTCAAACTCTCATTCAAATAATCTTCTTTTAAATTGCTAATTTGATTTCGTTATACAATACCAATTCAGTTTGCGATCTTTCTACCGCTTATTACTTTAATGAATTTTGACTACTATATCTATTTATAAATTATCTATTGACTATGTTTTCATTACCACATTGTTTTCTGAACTATTCCGCAATTAATGACTTAAATGATTTTTCCTTTTATTTAAATATTATTTTTGTATGAAAATTTCTCTCAATCTATCCTATCTTTTGTCACATTTATTTTCTTATGCTATTTTCCTAGTTCCATTCTTATAAAATTTTGATACTCATACTTTTCTTATAAAGAGTTTTCATTGTTTTCCTCATTGCTTATTTTTATACTACATTTATTTTCTAGATGTTTACAGACAATATGATATTTTCTTTGGCATGTACAAAATATAACCTTTATCCTAACAAGTTCCAGGGATGGAACTATCCTAAGGGGGGAGAGTGTAACACCCTGCAAAATTGGAAATGACAATTTTGTCCTTGTGTGTTACGCACGTGTATTTTATAACGTGTTTTCATTACGTATTGTAATTTCTGACTATTTATGCATTTTCCGTATATTTTATCCCAATTGGGTTAACTAAAATATTAAATTTCAATCTCTGGGTTTTACATGGTCTTTACGTGTTTTTGATGCACGTATCGATTATATATTTTCACCGCTACGTGCAATATTTTCTATGCGTTTAAATTATTTATTTTATGTATTCAAATCCATTTTATAAAACGAAAATTCATTTTCTCGTATTTTAATCTAAATACCTTTGTACGTGTAATGCACGTGTTTTCTACGTACGTAACAATTACGTCGTGGAATATATAAAATAAATAAATATATTTTCTTATATTGTATTTTTATTATCTTTAATATTTTTTTATTGATAAAATCGATTTCGTATTTTTATATTTTACGTGTGACGCACGTGTTTTCGGTTAACGTATTTAAGCGTATTTATTTTCAAAAATAAATTTTGGAGTGTGTGTAGCACCCCGTAATTTTTAAAGATTATAAAATAGTATATATAGTATATATGTGTTGATAAATAATGTGTGGCTGTTTGAATATATGCATGTATAACATATGGTGGTGTTTGGTGGGGGCCCACATAAGAGACAACAGCCAATGTTGTTGTTCTTGGTTGATGACGCCATTCATAATGGGGGCCCACCTACAAAATGTTGTGCTGTGTATTTCATTTGAGTAAGAAACTGGATGGGGGTTTTGGAGGAGGAAGAGATGGGAGTTAAGTTTTGAAGAGGTGAAAATGAGTTAGAAATATGAAAGGTTGGGGGTTTTGAGAGTTAAGAAAATGAAGAGATGGATAGTTAATTGAGTAATTTATTAGGTGTGTAATTTTGCAAATTGAACCCTCAACTTGTCCTATAAATAGCACCCTTCTCTTCTCATTTTTACACACCAAAAAGTAAATCAAAATAAGAGAAAGAAAAAGAGAGTAGAGTGTTCTTGTGCTTGGAGGAGTCTTGCTAGGAGAAGAATGAAATTGCTAGGAGCTAGGAGTGGTGTTCCAACTTTCTCATTGATTTTATTCTTCATCGAGGTGGGTGTTCTCATATTTTCTAATTATAGAACAATGCATGCTAATAATAATGAATGAGTAGTATATAAAGTTTGATGTGATAAAGTAATCTATACTATTGTTTGTTGTAGTATTGAATCATGTTATATTTTATTTTCATCATGTAGTTGTTAATGAGAAAAGAATTTATTTTTGCCATGCACTAATATACATGAATGAACGAATAGTTGATTATATGAACATTTGTTAGAAAATTTTCTTCTGATAAGCAAATGAATTTTTGTAAAGTAAAATTGATATTGTTGAACTCATTGTTTGTTTATAAAAGATATAATGTGCTACTTTTGATTTAAAATGAATAAATGCAAATTCATGTTGTTAAGGAGAAGAGATAATTTGAAAGTTAGTTTTATTTTGTAAAATATGGATTTTTAAATCAGTGAGTTACTGTTAGAAAGTAAACTCAGTTTATATGAATTAATAAAATTTTAGACTAAATTGAAGAATCGAGTTTTATGAAATAAAAGGGATAACAGAAAGTCAAACAAAGGTCGAATAGGAGGCTTTATGTTGTTGGGTGCACCTAACCCCGTGGTTGGGCATTGTGCTGGTCTCCTAGTCGGCCTGGGTTCGAAACTTGTTAGCCCCAAAACATCTTTCTGTTTTGTTTTCAAAACTCTTCAGACCCGAGACTGGAAATAAGAGGTTTTCGATAAAGAAAATTGACACCAAGTCCACTTGGACTTAGTGGTTAGTGGGGTGAGTCTTGGGCACTAGTTGGTGTGTTCATGGGTTTGAAACCCCATAGCCACCTTTTATTTTTTGGGGTGTTTTAAAGTGATTTAGTGAGTTTAATTGCAACTAAAAATTGGGAAAAATAATAGAATTTTTTTATAAATGAAATAGAGTTTGTTAAAAAGAGTTGCAAATTTTTTCAAGTAAGATTTGAGATACAAAATGGATATTTGAGATAGAAAGTGAATTGTAACTTACGTTTTGATTAGTAAAGAGTATGAAATTTATATTTCTGAAGAAGAGAAAAATGTGTTTGTGAGAAGTGACTTCTTTTGAAAAGATTATACTATTACTTGGTTTAAGAATTGTTGAGATACAGTGTATGAACTTAAATTGTTAATAAGATTTCAAGTGATGCAAGTGTGTTCATGAAAAGAATTATTAGAGTTTGAATTTGTTGATAAAATTTCATGTGATGAAATTGTGTTCTTAAAAGGAACTATTTTTGCTATGGATGAATAACTAGATCATGAATAGTGTCAAGACTAAGAAATGATGACCTTGTGGATAAGTGCTAATACAAGACATTAATCGTTTGTGAATAAGTTGAAGATGAAAATATCTAGGTTTAAGACATGTTTACTAAAGGGTATGTGTACCCATTATTTCTTGTACATGAAAAGTTGTGACCTGGAGGTTTAGTGAGGCCCCGGGTACTGGAAAGTTAAATTAGTGAGTTTAATTGCAACTAAAAAATTGGGAAAAATAATAGAATTTTTTTATAAATGAAATAGAGTTTGTTAAAAAGAGTTGCAAATTTTTTCAAGTAAGATTTGAGATACAAAATGGATATTTGAGATAGAAAGTGAATTGTAACTTAAGTTTTGATTAGTAAAGAGTATGAAATTTATATTTCTGAAGAAGAGAAAAATGTGTTTGTGTGAAGTGACTTCTTTTGAAAAGATTATACTATTACTTGGTTTAAGAATTGTTGAGATACAGTGTATGAACTTAAATTGTTAATAAGATTTCAAGTGATGCAAGTGTGTTCATGAAAAGAATTATTAGAGTTTGAATTTGTTGATAAAATTTCATGTGATGAAATTGTGTTCTTAAAAGGAACTATTTTTGCTATGGATGAATAACTAGATCATGATTAGTGTCAAGACTAAGAAATGATGACCTTGTGGATAAGTGCTAATACAAGACATTAATCGTTTGTGAATAAGTTGAAGATGAAAATATCTAGGTTTAAGACATGTTTACTAAAGGGTATGTGTACCCCTTATTTCTTGTACATGAAAAGTTGTGACCTGGAGGTGTAGTGAGGCCCCGGGTACCGGAAAGTTAAATTAAATGATTGATATATTTTGAGATATGGCTATGGAGCTATCTCGGTTTTGTGATTAAGTTTGGTACGGGGTTAAAGCTAACTCTAGGGGTTGTAATTTATTCATGTTGTGAACTTAAGAACTAGACACATAAGTGAAGATGTAGTAAAACTTCGGTAAACGTAAGTAGGGGCACTCTATATAGTCGGGCGGTGTACTCCGGGACTGAGGTTGCTTCGATGGAGACGAGCTTTTATTTGAAATCCGGGACTATGCATAGTCGTACGGATAGTTTTTCGTACTCCAGTGCATATACGTATACCGGAGCTAGATGGGCACTTGCGGGAGATTCGCACGACGAGGAGTCTATATAACAGTTGGGTGGTGTACTCCGGGACTGGGATCTGTACTCGTGGAATGTCTAAACCTCGTTCTTATTATTGGATAGTTTGTCATGGCGAGGGATCGAACCCTTTATTGTGGAGTAAGTAGGTGCTTGCCATCGGACCTATGTAGTATGAAATGCATAGAATCCGAACAAGTATGCATTAGTGTCATTCTAGTATAAAATGTGTGCATTAGGCATTAAGGCATCGCATACACTTACATGTTCTAGAATAATCACTTTTGACACTTTATTGTTCATTCAATTTTTGTGGTTTGATAAAGTATTGAGATCGTTATATGTACAGCATAGAGAGGATGGCCGAGTATAACATTTTCGTCAGTTGTAAGTGACTGACGTGCCCACAGCTTAATATGCAGTTAATGAATTTTTTCATGAAGAAGTAAAGATATTATGATGCAATTGATGACTTACATTGATATAGTTGTATAAGTTGTATTTTACCTTCAATGTTGTATTCCTTTTATTCTTCCGCTGTGTAAACAAAATGTAAAGAACTATGATGTTGTTGAAAATTTTTAATTTCCTTATAAAATTGTACAAAGTGAAGTGTAAAGATCCTGTGAAATCTCGAATTCGGTCTTATTTGGAATTCGGGGCTTTACAGAAGAGGCGACGTTGTCACGAGCAAGTGGCCTAAGCTGAAGGAAGCTCAATAGCCTGATAGTAGGCGCTGTGAAGACTGTACCGGCAACATCGTAGGACACTCCAGACCAACCATACCCAAACCCCACACCCCATTACCCCCAACACCAACAAACTACCGGCCTGGTCCCACGGGCCCCAAACCGAACCATCGACCTCACACACTTGAACCCCAGATCCATGGTGTTCGCAACAACAGGCGCGAGAGGATTCTCTGGCGCGACATAGTCGCTCCGCGACAGTTGAGACAAGCACCCCGAAAGTTAAGACAAGTGAGCGCACAACACGGGGGCATTTTCTAATGCAGTTAACACCTAAAAATGCATGAGTTAGTTCACCTTTTTTGTTTTTTATGTAGTTAGCCATGTATTAATTTAAAAGTGAAAATTTATTGTGATGTATATGTGAAGTGAAATTGCAGCAAAGTAGATTAAGATACAATTTTGCAGCTACTAAAACCTAAAATACAGGTATTAAGCATGAATTTGTCCATAAAAGCACGATCAAGTAAGTCAATTAAAGAATTTGCAGCAATCTTTCAAAGCAGCAAATGCCCAAATATTCAAAAAAAAAAAAAACATACTCTGAAATTGCATAATAAAAAAAGCATTCTAAACAAATTAACTCACTGAAACATTATAATCTAAAACAATTACTCAGTGAAGTATTCTACAATCAAATCAAATATTGTAATTCAAAGCAATTAAATAGAAGTGAATGCTACGGAGTTACGAAAGCATAATCCGAAAAAATAATTTAAAATTTGAAATTAAAAAAAAATAATCCGAAATTGCATAACTAAAAAAAACATTCATTATTATTATTATTATTATTATTATTATTATTATTATTATTATTATTATTATTATTTTGACATACCTAGGTAAAAAAGGGGGAATAAAGAGATAGAGAATTCTGAAAAGGACCCTTTGATCTTGAGAGGGGGGGGGGGGGGGGGATTTAAGTTTTGGGTGGAAAATATTGGAGGGGAAAAATATCTTTTAGGAGCATAAATCTAGACATTTGATTTCCTTCCAAATGAATGACAGTCAATTAATAGTTTTTTTTCAAATTGTCTTGTGTTTTATTATATAGATAACATACATAAGAAAGTTTTTTTATGCATAAATGCATTAGTCTATATCTAAACAATAATTTAGTACATTTCTAAACTTTTGTACATGTCAATTTTTTTTTTTGCATGAATAAATGGGATTAGTCCATTTATAAATTATTGCACATGTAAGGATGTCTGTATTTAACAAGAGAAGAAACATGAGAGAGGAGAGAAGAGAGAGGAGAGACGGGAGAGCATGGCTGCCTTGGTATAAGAGCAGATCTTATGCTCAGGTGCTAATGGCTCCTCCCCCTCATCATTACTCTTCTCGATCCCCACGCCAAAACCCTTTACACCCCGCCCCTTCCACTTCCCTGCCAAAAATCCCAAAAAATCCCCTTCCTCTTCCCAAACCCTCCTTCCCCTCAAATCGCCTCTACAATCGCCGACCCCAGATCAAACACGAATATCGTCGTAGCAAGATGGAGACAAGATGCATGCAGTGTGGGGACATGGACCACCTGGCAAAAGACTACAGGAAGAGCGGTATACATTGCTTCAACTGTCGAAAGGTAGGTGATCGAGTCAGAGACTGTCTGATCTTCAACAGAAGGGAATCCATGGCCATCGAGCTCGCCCACAAGTCAGAGATAGCTTCGGCCCTTCCAGCGCTGCATGCAAGCGCTTTCCTTCACCTGATCAACCCCCGATCCAACCCAGATGCCGCAACAATAGAAAGCGCTCTCAACTTCGCCTGGAGGCGACAGGGTGGATGGTGGGAAGTAAAGAGGGTTTGTGACGGGGTTTTTCACGTCCAATTCCCATCAAAGGAAGAGGCCAAAAGAGCCATCACAGATGGGGTTTTTCAGTTCTCAGACTTTAATGCAACCTTCTCCCCGTGGTCGATGGACTTCGGAGCTAAGATGAAGCCTAAGCCTTGCTTTACCTGGATTAATGTTCCCCTGTTGCCATTCCACATGTGGAATCAAAGCTCCATAGAGCAAATTGTTCAACCATTCGGAAAGTACGTGACCATGAGTGGAGACATGAAAGCAGCAACCTCCTGTGACCAAGCCCTCATTTTGATCGAAGTCGATGATGTTGGCCTCATCCCCAAGAATCTACTAATCCATTATCAAGTGCCTTAGACCAAGGAACTGCAAGTCCATGAAGTTCCGATGCTTATTTACGGCAACCCCATCCCCTCAGCTGATGTTGCTAACGGCAAGGTAAGACTCTTTTCTCAAAACACTGCATCTTCCACCAGTTTCTGGCATCGGAGGGAAGCACCGCCGGCACAGCAAACAGTTGAAATCCCCCCGAAATTCCTGCTACGTGATCAAGGAGTGATCGGGGACAATAAAGGAAAGGCGAAAATCATAGAGGCAGTTGTTACGGTTAAAGATTTGGCGGCGCAGTCAGAGCCCCCGCAAAATCTTTCCCTTTTTGCCAATCAATTTTTGAATATCTCTGGCTTGGCGGATTCTAGTGCGAAGATTCCTAAAGTGGTCCCTCCCCCTCAGCAATTAGTGGAACTGGTTGTACCAAATCCTACCCCCCCCCTCATTGAGATTGACTCTGATTCGCCTAAGGGCAATCTGGATATTCCTTCTGCAGCGTCACAAACCCATCCCGATAGCTCTGCCAGCTCACATGACTTAGCACCTGAAGAAGAGATGTGTCAGATGAAATGGAAAGGCAGGACAGTCAGCATTCTCCAATCCTTATTCCTCCAAATCAAACCGGCAGTGGAATCTGTCCTTGAAGCAGAGGTCAGCAAGCGTGTCTCCAAACTTGAGACCTCTAAGAACTTCCACTTCAGCTCTGGTGCCATTGGAGCTACAGCCTCCAGTTTTAGAACAAAGTCCCTCATTCCAAGGCGTAACCTGAAACCCTCCGCCTCTTCCACAGGCTTTGTACCCCCTGAATTCGAAGAAGGAGCTAGCAAGCGCCGCAAGCGCAGCAGATCCGCAACAAAGGTTTCCTCCTCCAGGCCATTCCTACACCATCTGTGCACCTCCGTTAAGGCTGCCTCCCTCCGTAAATCGGTAGGTACATCCTCTTCGAAGCATTCTATTAACTATGCATGCTGCAATCCATTTGCTTTACTTTCTAATGATGATATCCTCGAAGTTGCGGAATCCGTGGGAGTGGCGGCTACTGGGCCACACTCAATCTCCAAGCTCAAGCAGGTTGTAGGGGTTGCAGTTGATCTCCCCGATCAACAGCAACAGCTCAATTGATGACTGAGATGGTTGCACCTTGCTTGTTTTTCGCAATTGTTGTGTGTTTTCACTTTCAATGAAGATAGGAAGTTGGAATGTACGGGGATTAGGCAACCCCTATAAGTGTGCCTTGATAAAAGACGGACTTCGGAATGCCCAAATCAATGTGGTGTGCCTACAGGAATCTAAGCTGTCTAAACCCTCCACTCGTAAACTCTCTTCCATCGGAGGTAATTACATTAATAATTGGCGATCCCTAGATGCTGTTGATAGCCCCGGTGGCATTCTTGTTGGCTGGAATGACAACTTTTTCGACTGCCTGTACTGTGCCATTGATTTATTCTCAATCTCCCTCTCTTTCCGCACTAGATCATCAGGGATTGAATGGTCCCTTACCTCAGTTTATGCTCCTTTTGAGCTTGATGATAGAGACCTCTGCTTCCATGAAATTGTGCAGCAACGTAGAGTACTTTGTGATGCATGGGTCGTCTGTGGAGACTTCAATGTGACCGTCTCCAATCAAGAAAGGAACAGAGGCTCCAGCTCTAGTAGAGACATGAAGAACTTTCGCAGTTGGATTCAACAATTACAACTCATTGATCTCCCGCTGGCAGGGAGGAAAAATACATGGTCTAACCTCAGGCAAAAATGCTTCTTGTGCGCGACTAGACAGATTCCTTATCTCAAGCCAGTTTGATCAGTCCTTCCCCTCTTGCGTCCAACACTCCTTACCCTGTATTGCATCTGATCATTGCCCTATTATTCTTGACTCCCAAGCAATTCAGAACAAAATCCACTACTTCAAATTCGAAAAAGCATGGGCCTCTCACAAGGATTTTAACCACAACGTCACTAGCTGGTGGACTAGTTTCAATTGTGTTGGATCCAAAGTTGATATCTTTGCTAAGAAGCTTACCCTCTTAAGAGAAGGATCAGAAGGTGGAGGAACGAGGTCTTCGGCCACATCCCTAAGCGCAAGGAGTCCCTGCTCCAAGTGATTCACAATCTTGATATTTTAGCTGATTCACAGAATTTAAACTCCACCCAATCTGCTGAGCTCAATGATGCTCGTTCTGAATATCACAAACTAGTCCAAGCTGAGGTCACATACTGGAGACAAAGATCTCGTATCACTTGGATCAAAGAGGGTGATGCTAATACTAAGTTCTTCCACTCCATGGCTAACAGGAGGCGACGCAAGAATTTCATCTTTTCACTTCTTCACAACAGAGACCTCATCACTGATCAGTCGGCGATCAGATTCTGCTTCGAGTCGCATTTCAAAGACATCTGTGGCAACAGCTCAGAGCCAGATTTTAGAATGAAGTGGCATCTCTCTATCCATCACCAATGTCTAATCTCTCTACACTTGATGCAGATTTCAGTAAAGAGGGAATCAAGAGAGCAATCTTTGATATGAACGGAGATAAAGCCCCAGGCCCTGATGGTTTTTCTATGCATTTCTATCAACAGCACTGGGAAACTATCCAAGATGACTTATGCAATATGCTTCTGGCCCTCCAGCATGGTGAACCTGACATCGATAGACTGAACTATTCTACAATTGTGCTCATTCCCAAATGCGAAGGAGCTTCTTTTGTCTCCGACTATCGGCCTATTAGCTTGCTGAATTGCTCCATGAAGATCTTCACTAAGATCCTTGCCAACAGGCTAAGCCCTTTACTGCATACTCTTGTATCATCATCTCAAAGAGCCTTTCTCAAGGGGAAATCTACGGTGGACTGCTTTCTAGTGGTGCACGAAGCAATCAACTTATGCTGTTCTAAGAAATCTGATTCACTTATGCTGAAAATTGATTTCCGCAAAGCTTTGATACGCTAAGCTGGGATTTCTTGGACCAATTGCTTAATGCCAGAGGCTTTGGCCCTCGTTGGTGCTCCTGGATCAAAGCAATTCTCCAATCCACCAAATCCAATGTTTTGGTCAATGGTATTGGGGGCAAGACCATCGGCTCAAAAAGAGGACTCAAACAAGGAGACCCTCTTTCTCCAATGCTTTTCATCCTGGCGGTTATGTGCTTGCACAAATGTTGCGAGTTGGCAGAGAAAATGGCACCTTCTCTCAGCTCAGCCTAAGGGGTTCCCTGGCCAGTCTCTCCATATTACAGTTTGCTGACGACACTCTGATCTTTTGTAAAGGAGACGAGCAAGAAGTTCTTCATCTGAAAGTGCTCCTACACCTCTTTGCTAATGTCTCTGGACTCCACATTAATCTCTCCAAATCATCCATCACATACTTTGGACACTCTCAAGCTAAGCTCAATGCTTTTTCACACATCTTAGGCTGCACTCAAGATACCTTGCCAACCAAGTATCTAGGAATGCCTCTTGCAAGGGGAAGGCTCAAGAAAAGAGAATGGCAACCCTTGCTCCTCAAGATTGAGAAGAGATTGTCCACATGGAAAGGCAGACTCCTATCCCGGGGGGGTTGACTCATTCTGATCAACTCTGTTCTTAGTGCCCTCCCTACTTACTTTGCCTCTTTCTTCAAGCTGCCTCGGTGGGTGGTAGCCAGGATCGACCAAATGAGGAGTAGATTCTTTTGGGTTGGAGGCGACACCAAGGCTATGGGGGCCTATGCCAGCCTAAGAAACAGGGTGGTCATGGTGTGCTTGATCTTCAACAATTCAATAATGCACTACTCATGAAATGGTGGTGGAAGCTCTATACTGACAACTCCCTATGCTCCCAAACTCTTAAGTCTCTTTATTTCAACCACACCACTGGCAATTTCCTCTGCAAGGCCCAGTCCTCAGACTTCTGGAAGAATCTGTTCAAACTTAAAGAACAATTCGATCAGGGGATCTCTTGGGAACTTGGCAATGGGATCTTGCTTAAGTTCTGGACCTCTAAATGGATTGATAGACAAAACATTGCCACCCTCTTCCCCTCCCTCTTTGAAGCAGCATGGAACAAAGAAGCATCTCTGAGATCTAAGGGCATTCTGCACCAAGGCATGTGGACTTGGAGACCTAGTCTGCACACATCCTCTACTAGTAGTATCTTGATGGAAAAGAGACTTCTTCTTCAGGCCATCTCCAATGTTCAGCGATCGCAGCAACCTGATCAAGCAATCTGGAACCATTATATCTCTGGGTGCTATTCGGTCAAATCAGCTTACACCTTCTATAGTGTCTCCGGCCTTCTCTCCCCCTTCTTCTGCACTTGTTGGAAGAACCGCGCACCACTCAAATGTAAAATCTTCATTTGGATGCTGTGCGGAGAAAAGCTCAACTCAAAGGATAGATTACATTCTAAAGGTTGGGATGGTGATCTGGCCTGCACTACTTGTGCATGTCAGATTGAAACCACCTACCACATCTTCTTTGAGTGCCCGGAGGCCGCTTAAACATGGCTACACTTCACACAAGCCTTCAACATCACCAATCTGCCGGAGTCCATCTCGGCATGTTTCACCACTTGGTGTTTTGATCACAACAACCACAAATTCACTCACTCATGGCATCTGGTCACTATAGCTGTCTGTTGGAGTCTTTGGAATGCTAGAAATGATAGAATTTTTCACAGCAAGCATACATCTGTGGATAAGCTGATCACTAATATAAAATTCTGGTTTTCATATTGGCTAGATTCAAGTGGAGAATCAAAGACGAAGACTAAAATCATGGAGGAAATAAGGGGGACGGGAGACAGCAACTTAATGAGGCCACGTCGAGGGGACACTGCCAATAGAAACACAAATTGATCTCTGATGGTTACTCTGTTTATGGTCTTTTATTTCTTGCTTTTTGGACTGTTATTTTTTGGGACTGTGTCTAGTCCGGTTTTGTAATCTTCACAAACTCTAGTTGTCGTCTGCTCTCTCTCGGCTGTTAGGAGGTTATTTTGTTTCAGGCTTTGTTAAGGGTGAAAAAGAGGGATGAGATCATGTCAGTGGATCTAGTAGAGGTGTACGACAATAGTCCACTACCCTCTCTACGATCCAAAGACATGCCATCTCGAACTTGGCTCCATCCTATGTTCGAGCAACCAACTACAGCCTCTTTTGTAATAATACTAGCACTTATTTTCTTTTGATATATATATATTTTCTGTGAGGTAGGACTATCCTACCTTTCCAGTCAAGAAAAGGATGTCTGTATTTATTTATTTCCAGGCATAAATGAATTGCATATGACAAGATGCCATTTATTTTATCTCTACTACTATAATGGGAGAAGGCCTTTGTCCTTAACCCAACCCGTGCAATGCACGTGTAGGTAAATTTTTTTTGCCCTTTTCATTCCTCCCAAATTTTTCCCACGTGCTCAGCACGTGTACAATAACTCTACTACTATAATGGGAGAAGGCCTTTGTCCTTAACCCGACCCGTGCAATGCACGTGTAGGTAAATTTTTTTTTGCCCTTTTCATTCCTCCCAAATTTTTTCTACGTGCACAGCACGTGTACAATACTAGTACCGTATAATGAGTATAGATTAATTAGGTGAAACCATGATTTAGTTTTATTTATTTCCTTCCAGTCCAGAAAAGGATGTCTGTATTTATTTATTTTCATGCATAAATGAATTGCATATGACAGGATGCCATTTATTTTATACCGTATAATGAGTATAGATTAATTAGGTGAAACCATGATTTAGTTTTATTTATTTCCTTTTATAAAATATTACATATGCAAGGATGCTTCTATTTATTTATTTCCATGCATAAATGGATTACATATAACAGGATGCTTCCTTCTTTCTTTTTTTGTGATAATAATGCCTTATTTCATCTATTCAATGCACGTGCATTATTTGGAAAATAATCATCCATTGAATATGATATATATTGATGATGATCGGAAATCAAACGTATGAAAGTTGCTATTTATAAAAGAAATATTTTTAGAATATTCTAAACTCCTACGTTTTAATGTAGTATAGATATAGATGTATAGATATTCTGATATGGGAAATGACCCAAATACCCCTAAAAGAATCTTCACCCATTCACCATAATTTTCTGATATATGAAATGTCCTAAATAACCCTAAACTATGTAGAATTTTTAATATAAATTAACTGTATTAAAAAGAATATATATATATATATATAGGGGTCGGTTCG
This sequence comes from Hemerocallis citrina, assembly GCA_017893485.1. Taxonomy (NCBI): domain Eukaryota; kingdom Viridiplantae; phylum Streptophyta; class Magnoliopsida; order Asparagales; family Asphodelaceae; genus Hemerocallis; species Hemerocallis citrina. Next base: position 184,436,939 of record CM030365.1, read on the forward strand.
GGTGAGAACCAACCCTGGGGTGAGAACCTAAGGGCCTCTCCCAACCACTCATCAAATCATTTTGTATGGTTGAGATTATGCAAGTACATAATAAGGTAATAGATCATACTGTACAGAATTTTTTTTGTGTGTGACGGTTAAGAAAAATTTGGTCAAACTGGAGAGAGAAATAATTTATTCCCGTTTTTTGTGTGTGACGGTTAAGGAAAATTTAGTCAAACTGGAGAGAGAAATAATTTATTCCCGTAAAATATTGGAGAAGATTTTGTATCCCAAATTAATAGCAACTGCAGAATCATTCACCAATTCGTTCCTTCACCAATTCGTTCACTATATAGCAACTGACGTTCCTTCACCAATTCGTTCACTATATAGCAACTGACTGTATTGTAAGTGGATACAACTAGTGCATATTTTAGCAGGAATATATATATATATATATATATATATATATATATATATATATATATATATATATATATATTGTTTGTTTATCAATTTGCAAACTTATGTTGTACATGCTGTCAGTTTCTATATAGCAACTGAATGTTTTTTTGAATAGCAACTAACTGCATTGTACATAGCAACAAACATTTCATATTTAGCAACATTGTACATAGCAACAAATGTTGTTCATCCTGATGAAGATTGTGGTTCGGCTGAAAATAAAATAAAAAAGGCAATATATGTTGCCTAATAATCTGTGATCTTCATTCCTTTTAAATAAAATAAAAAAGGCAATATATGTTGCCTAATAATCTGTGATCTTTCATTCCTTTTATTACGCGGTCCCTAGCGCTTAATTAAAGGGATTGACATCTTAATGCAAATATTAATTAATCTTATTGTTTAATTTTAAAAAATCTTGACCATTAAGATTACGCCGATGAATGGCTGGGATAGGCCCTTAAGTTCTCACCCCAGGACATGGTTCTCACCCGAACCTCTCTCTCTCTCTCTCTCTCTCTCTCTCTCTCTCTCTCTCTATATATATATATATATATATATATATATATATATATATACACTAGGTTTGCCCGTTGACACGTGCCTACGGCACGTCTTCTGAACGGTACATCTTGTTTGATCATATAAAATAGTTTTGGAGATCCAACAAATTAATTGAAGTAACAAACATAGAGCAAAAAACATATTATATAATTTTTTTTGATTTTTTTGAATTATTTTTAAACTTTTTAAATTTTTATTTTTTTAAGTTTTTTAATATTTTAAAATTTTTAAAATTTTTATTTTCTTAATTTTTTGAATAGAAGAGGGAGGGAGAGAGAGAGAACAAATTAAATAAATATAGGAGTTGTTTTGGATGGGATATTTGAATTTGAATTTTGGGGGGAACTTTTGGAGGGAAAATATGTTTTCTAAGATTAGATCTGGGCCTTTGATTTTTAGGGGAATTGAAGGAGAGCCACTTGATAGCTTTCTTTGTGTTTTATTATATAAATATATATATATAAAATAAATTACAAAGAAAGCTATCAAGTGGCTCTCATTCAATCCCCCCTAAAATCAATGGTCTAGATTGATTCTCACAAAACATATTTTCCTGCCCAAAAATATCAAACCCCAAAAATAAATTTTCCGCCCCAAAACTAAAAAACTCATTACTTTATTATTATCTCTCTCTTCTCTCTTCACTTTTTCATATTTCTCTCTTTCTCTCTCTCCGATTCTTTCTTAACTTATTTAGAAATTTAGATTTTAAGATTTTAGGTTTGTAAAATTTTCGGAATTTTTATGCTTTTTTATTACACATGTTATATTGAAAATAACAAATATCTCTTCAACAAGTTAAATTTCATCATTTTCCACCCTTAAAGTTCTAACAAATTGGATTTTACACCCTCATTTATAATTATTTTTCAACATATACAAATAGAAACCTGGACTTTTATTTACAACTAATTATTGTCATATTATTCAAACTTGAACTACATAATTGTTGTTTTACTGTTTACAGGGCTTTTCGTGTGTTGTATCGTTCCGACGACGTGCAATCCTCTAGTGTACACGGCGTGTGCACTTGGCCTTCGGACATTCATATACTCGATCTGAACCGTTCACATTGATCTACACATCTAAATTAGTCTAAATATGTAAAATCAAATCATTTGAAATTCATTTTCCCATCCATCATGTGGTTATAAAAAATAATGATTTTCGGCCATACAATTTTGTAATACTTCAATGGATGGGTAAATGAATTTCAAATGATTTGATTTTACATATTTAGACTAATTTGGATGTGTAGATCAATATGAACGATTCGGATCGAGTATATGAACGCCCGAAGGCCTAGTGCACACACCGTGTGTACTAGAGGTAGTGCACAACCGAAGCTTATATATATACTAGGTTTGCCCGTTGACACGTGCCTACGGCACGTCTTCAGAACGGTGCACCTTGTTTGATCATATAAAATAGTTTTGAAGGTCCAGCAAATTAATTGAAGTAGCAAACATATTATATGAGAAACATTTTGGGTGTAACACCTCGAATTCCAAAATACAACTAAATTCGAGATTCCACAGGATCTTTACACTTCTTTCGTACAATTTTACAAGAAATTTAAAACTTTTTACTTTACATCAGAGTTACAAGAAATCTTTACACTTTACATTTTACAGCGGAAGCAAAAATTACAACATTTATATAAATAAAATTACAACAATATTTGAATAATCTCTAAGCATCATTTCTTCTTTAATCTTTATCATGTCATTTATCCTGCATACAAAACTGTGGGTACGTCAGATTATTCAACCAGTGAATATTATACACGGCCATCCTCTCTATGCCGGAAACAGTATAATTGATTTTCCATATTTAACAACTAAAAACTTGTTCACATATCAAACTAAGGGGAATATCCTATTGATGTCGTGTTGTGATTGTGCACTTAGTCCTTAATGCAATTATTTACATTACATGACACTAATGCGCACTTGTTCGGATTCTATGCATCTCATACTACATAGATCCGAGGGCAAGCCTCTTAATCGTTCTTCATCTTGTAGGGTTCAACCCCTCGTCATGACTTAATCTACTACTGTAACTACGGTAAGTATCCTAGATGTTCTATGAGTACGAGCTCATGTACAGAAACACTGGAGGGAAATCCCACGTCATGTCACGACGCATCGTGAAGACTATCTATGGACAATTCAGCCTCCTTCATGACACACGATCCTCTCGCAGTCACCAAACACCCCACAAGCGTCGCCAAGATCTTGATAATTCTGGAGTAGTGCCCACGTCATGTCACGGCGCATCGTGAAGACAAACTGTGAATCACACTCACGGCGCCTCATACTTGTGTTTTTCTCTCACTTTCATCACCTCTTCACTATGTACTAATCCTTAATTTAATGAAATCATGAACAAAATCAATCTCTTAGGGTTAGCCCTTTCACTACTACCGGTCTTATTTCTTTCATTTCACATTGACCCAAACTTAGTCTTTTCAATTTCAATTATCATATTCATCACTTTTCACTTGCCGGTGTGAGTTTTGGCTTCACTCTAATTTTCAATTTCAATTTAGAAATTCACAATCTGAGTTGTCAAACTCAAGAACATTTCTCTTTTTCAATCACATGATTTCTAATCTTTTCATGAGTCAATAATCATACATGGAGTTCAATTATATATCATGCATTTCATAACCAACATTTATTTCCACATTTAAAATCATATCACAAAATATATAGTCAAAGTGAATATTCACAAACTCACTACTGTCACACTATTCTTTAATAAGAATAACTCATATAAAACTTCACATTTATACTTTCTTTCTTTCAATTTTCCTTTTCTAACACTTATCTCAATTTCGTCATAAAAACACATTTTAATGAAATTATACGAGTGTAATAACTATAGTTCCAATTACACTTTTACTTCCAAAATACACTTTATTTCATTCTAATAACTCCCAATAAATTTTCATAAGTCACACATGATTTTAGAATAATAATAGTATTTTTTTTTCGGAATTTTTTACACATCAAGAAAACCCAAAAAATCATTTTTTTAAACAAAAATAATATTATGGCCGCACCAAGAATCGAACCCGCGACCTAGGAGAAGACAACCGCACGCGCTAGCCATCTAGCCATTTGCGCTCAGCGATATAGAAGAGAGCCAGAGAGTTTTATACTCTCTGCTCGGATCTGTTTCGATTTTTAAAAACGCAAACAAAAGAATGGTGGACACAGGTATCGAACCAGCGACCTCAACACACACACACCCGCGCTACTGTAGCGCCAAAGGGCTCACCGACCACTTAAGCTATAGGCTCAAGTTTTCTCATCTACAACTCGAATTTCATTTAATTAAACTCTCTGTTCATTAGAACATTTTGATGTTCAAAAACTCTTATTTTAGTTTTGCTTTCACTAAAATTTCTGTAAATCTCCAGAATGTCTATTCTAACATAATTTAACACTCCAGTAATTTAAAATAATTTTTTCAGTAATTAAACACACATTTCTCATACAATTAATTTAAATTGCGTGCTAGTATTTTCATAAATTATTTTGACATTTCTCACACAACTTAGTAATAAAGATTTCTACATTAATTCCCTGTTTTTCCCTTTTTCATAAGCCCAAAAACATATTATAATTTATTCATTCGAAACAATATCACGAAAGTCCAACTAAACTCGCAAAACAAACAATTTCATCTACTAGCATTTTGTACTTAGTTTTGACATTAACAACAATTCTAATTCATATATTCCATAACTACACAACGATTCGCATACAACTTAAGATTTATGATAGATAACATGCAATCTATCAAGCAATCAATTTAATCAACTAGCGAGTCCTTTTTCCAATTAAGCGTACTCTTATTAGTTTCTTTCATGCATTATCATTTCAATCACCCTTAACATGGTATCTAATTAGAAATATAGAAAAACAACCCACCTTATTTGGAGAGAAAAATTCACGACACCTCCTAAACGAAAGAGTCCTTCTCGAGCTTGACAATCGAGTGCTCCTCCTCCTCCTTGATGTGCAAACCGATGCTTCCCAAGTGCAACCCGAACCTTCCTAGTAGCCGGCCTCCTTGTTGCAAGCACACACAAAATCCACTCTCTCGATCTTTTATTCTCACTTCCTACTAATAACTCACTACTAATAATTGTATTTTCTTACTATAGGTTTGGAGATTTAAGAGTGCAAGAATAACTAGGCTAGGGAGGATATTTATACTAAATTTTGGGACAAATAAAGGGCTAGGATTAATCTAGGAGTTAAGGATCAAAGGCTAGGATTTAAGGGGAAGTTGTAGTAACCAACCATGATCCAAACAACTACCTCCCACAACTCCACTTCTCTTTTCCTTTCCCTCCCATTCAAAACCGGCCAAGCTGGAGTGCACACTACACTTGTACGTGCAATGCACGTGCATTCAATAGTCCCCCATTTTAAAAGTTGTTCATTTTAATCTTTATAAAAATAATCTAAAAAATTGTCTACATTACAAGTTGTATTTAAAAGAGAAAATAAATTTATGGGACTTTATTTAATGGGCCAAATTAGTTTAAAAAAATAAATTAAGTTGGCTATAAAAGAAACTTATGTTCATTAAAGAAAAATAGGCTTTAATAGAAACAAATGGAGGAGACCTATATATATATATATGTATACTCATTTGTTTATGAAATAAAAATCATTATAAAATTTTATACTGCAAATTTACACGTGCATAATATGTACAAAATACTAATACACAATAATGATTTTCATAAATGAAAATTCAGGGTATTACATTGGGGTCTAGCAAAAAACATATTATATGATTTTTTTGATTTTTTGAATTATTTTAAAAGTTTTTAAAATTTTAATTTTCTTAGTTTTTAAATTTTTTATTTTTTAAAAATTTTTAAATTTTTTCATTTTTTTGAAATTTTAAAATTTTTTATTTTCTGAATTTTTTGAATAGAAGATGGAGGGAAAGAGAGAAAAAAAATTTTAATTAAATATGTTGTTTTGGATGGGGGATTTGAATTTGAGTTTTGGGAGAAAACTTTTGGGGGAAAAAATATGTTCTGTGAGGTTAGATCTGAGCCTTTGATTTTTGGGGAGATTGAAGGAGAGCCACTTGATAGCTTTCTTTGTGTTTTATTATATATACTAGGTTTGCCTGTTGACACGTGCCTACGGCACGTCTTCAGAATGGTGCACCTTATTTGATCATATAAAATAGTTTTGAAGGTCCAGCAAATTAATTGAAGTAGCAAACATTTTATATGAGAAACTTTTGGGAATCCGGCAAAAAACATATTATATGATTTTTTTGATTTTTTTGAATTATTTTTAAAGTTTTTAAATTTTTTAGTTTTTTTGGTTTTTAACTTTTGTTTTTTTGATGTTTTTTTAATTTTTATTTTCTTAATTTTTTGAATAGAAGAGAGAGGGAGAGAGAGAGAAGAAATATAATAATTAAATGAATATATGAGTTGTTTTTGGTGGGGGGTTTGAATTTGAGTTTTGGGGGAAAACTTTTGGGAGGGAAAAATATGTTTTGTAAGGTTAGATCTGGACCTTTAATTTTTTGGGAGATTGAAGGAGAGCTACTTAATAGCTTTCTTTATGTTTTATTTTATATATATATATATATATATATATATATATATATATATATATATATATATATATATATATATATATATATATATATTATAATTTTTTGATATATTAAATAACTAAAATATCCTTACACTATATTAATAAAAAGATAAATTTGAAAGAGATAAAGAAGTGGTTTTTCTTAAAAGAAAAATATTATGTAAATGTGTTTTGATCATTTCATATATCAGAAAGTTATAAAAGAGAAGATGATGTCACGTGGATGGTCATTTGATTAAAATAAAACAGTATGAGGTTTCTTTAATTTTCAAAACAAGCATTAGCAGGATTTCATGATACCCTAATTTTTTATTACCTAACTTTTCAGCTTCCGTGACAGAACTATGTACTAAAATTGATGAAATTCTGATAACTAAAGGATTTTCAACTTTGGAAAATTGAAAAAAAATCGCCTCTTTCCGATTCTCTTCCCCTCCCAGATCTAGAAGATTTACTCATCTTTTGCCCCTCTTCCTTCTTCTAATCTTGCTCTCCTCGTTTCCCTCTACAAGCCCATCTCCATTGTTGAGTTTTTCCCCCTCTTCCCATCGGAGCGCTTGGGGTCTGGGGTGTTTGCTTGAGCTTGGCCTCTTCTGCTTTATCTGTTCGTCTTTTGAGTCTCGTTAGTTCATGTGGCTTGGATCTGGACCAGCGTCCTGGTTTTAGCTCGCCGGAGTCAGCGGGGTCGCTCCAGCTTCAGTCGTTTAGCCTGTTCACCACTCCTTTCAGCTGGTTGGCGCTTTCGTGCCTGCTTCGAGGTCCTGGACTCTTCTGCAGTGATTAATCTCAGAGGTATTGATTGCTATAGCACTGTAAGTATCTCCTTAACTTGTCTAGTGTTGAAATTCCTGTGCTTCGATTGTGTGGTTGATTGTGCTCTGGGTACCCTCCTCTTAGCTGAGGGAGTGTTTTTGCCCGTGGTTCTGCTTTCTGTTCTCCGACTTTAAGTCGGTTGGGAGCGTATCCATTCTCCTCTTTTGTGGTATCGTAAGAGCGCAAGCCTTGCTGCTGCCTTAGCTAGCCACAATTACTGACTTCTCCACTCTTATCTCCTCTTCTGGAGAATCTTCTCTCTCCGAAGATTGATTAGCACTCGGCGGGGTACTTTTCAGTCCGCTCGACGTTGCTGTTTCTCTGCTCCCTGGCTTACTCAGGGACTCTTCTCCATTTCCTCCCTCTGTATTTCTTTTCGTGGGCCGGCTCAGCAGTGGCCCATGGACTCTTCGTGGGTGGAAGTTGTAAAAAGGAAAATTAAAAAAAATTTAGTAATCCCATGCTCTTCTGTCTTTGGGCCTGGTGCCCCGGCCATGTTTAGGCCCACATGCGGGAAGCTTCCATCAGGCTCTTTACCTTCCTCTTCCCGCCCTTCTTCTTCACGTCTTTCCCCCAAATCATCTTCTCCATCCAGTAGACAACTCCCTATCTGTTTCCGCTGTTATCAGAGCGGCCATATCAAGTCCTTTTGTCCCAACAAGATGAAATGCTTTTTCTGCCATAAATCTGGCCACGCCAAGCACCAATGCTATGCGCTTCAGAAGATCCTGGGGATTCCCATGGGAACGTCCATTTCTGATCAAATCCTTAATGCTGTGGATCTTCAAGCTCTCCGCAAGCAACTACCGAATTCCAAACCTCCTAAGCCCCTGAAACAGCTTGTTTCTTCTTCATCTACGCCGTTGCTTCCCACCCCCCCTTCGGAGAGCCGTATCTCTCTCAGCTCCCCTTCCCCTCCGCTGTAGTCGGCTCAGACTGATCGCCCCTCTAAACAGTCTATCACTCAGGTATTTCTCCCCAAGGCTGAGTTGACGGACCGTTTGGTATATTTCAGCACCTATGGAGTCGTTTCTTTCTCTGGAGGTTCAGTGCCTTTCTTCACTCTCAACTCTTTTCTTAGTAACTACTGTAATATCAGCGATTGGGATTGGGTTTTATACAACTGTTCTAACGGAGACATGGTCATTCATTGTCCCTCTCCTAAGATTTTGGAGGATCTTATATCGAATCAATCCCTCGCCATTGGCAGCATCTCGCTTTCTGTTAGTCAGTGGGTTCGTCTTCCTTCACCTACTCAATGTCTTGGCAGCTCTGACACCAAAGTTTCCCTAGTAGGCCTTCCTCCATTTTGTGACTCTCTTCGCTTGGTCGGAGCTATGGCTAAATGCGTGGGTGATATGGTTAACATCATTTCTAAGGCTAGACTGGCCTCTGGTAGTTTGCAGATCGAAGCTCTTTTTCAATGCCTCGCCCCTCCTGCGCGTATAGAGGCATTCTGCCTTACTGATGGTTTCTCTTCTTTCACCGTTTCGGTGCATTACCACGAATCTATCCCTGTTAGTAAGCTCCCTCCTCCGCAGTCCTTTGGATCCGACATTTCCTCTCACTTTCACCCCGGAGGGTCTTCCTCTACTAAAACTAAGGAATTGAAGGCGAAGGTGGGAGGTTTGGGGGCTCCGCGCAGCAAGCCTCTCATCAAGCCCACTGCCTCGCCGTCTATCCCAAAGATCTCCCCTTCGAAAGCCCCCAATCTGGTATGGATCAACCCTGAGAGGCTTGCTGCGAAAGGCGCTTCTAGTGTTAATAAAACTGCCTCTCCCCCTCCGCCTAAAAACTCGCAGTCTTCTTTGATCAATCCTACTGCTTCGCTTGTATCACCTTCCCCCTCTGTTAAGGATAAGAAGTCTACTTCTAACTGGCCTGCCTGGGAAGTTAATCCGAACTTCGCGTCGGATTGGGAGCAATTCCAACAACTGGCGCATTTTCCCACGCCGAAGAAATCGGATCCAGCTTTCTCGCCTTCAGGTCTTAAATCGACGTCTTCTCTCAGAGAGACAGATTGGATTGAGCAGGATCCTCTGTTATTGGAGGAAGAGGCGGAGTTGGCTCTTAGTCAGACTAAACAGGTACACTATTTTATTGCGATTAAGTTTTCTTCCATTAATTCTTATTTAGTGGCATTTTGTTTCTTTAAACTTGTACATTTGGGTTTCTTGCATTTTGCTGGTTTTGCTTTGCATCGGTTTTGGTCCAATATTAAGGCGACTCCATTCGGTTTTTCTTTCCGTGGATGGATTTCTCCAACCCTCGCGGATAAGATCCGGAATATAATGGAGCCCCCTTTTCCTCATCTTTTGAAATCATCTAAATGCATCCCCACTGCTCCCTCGGGATCGATTAAGACTGTTCTTTCTTCCCCTCCAGTTTCTCTCTCGGGTGCCTCGCACAACCTCGCTGCTCCCTGTCGGGAGCAGAACTTTCTATCTTTGCTTAATGAGCAATCCTCTAGTTCGCCGCATCGATATATCAGATCGAGCGCACGTCTTAAAGCTAAAAATATACATCGTTCCTCTCTAGTTGTTGCCTCTGCTAAGCCAGACGATCCCTAGGGTGACCGGCTGGATCCGTCGTCTCCTCAGTTACCGTTAATAGTTTATAATCAGTTAGGATCAATCTTCACTCCAATTTTTGATTCGCTATCCAATCTTGAAATTGCTGACTCTGCCCAAAACATGGGTTTTTTAATTGAACCTTCTGATTCTCTCTGCATTCTTGCCCTTAGGAAGAAAGAACGTGCTAGAGTCTCGGAGCATCGTTGTTTTAATGATTAGTGTTTCCTGGAATATCCGAGGCTTAATGTAATACCCTGATTTTTCAATTAATGGAAAATTATTTATTTTTGCACGTCGTGTGCACGTGCAATATTTTGGGTTGAATTATTTTTATAATGATGTGTATAAATATTTAATTAAGTATTCTCAAATTATTTTGTACAAAAAAAGTCTTTCTTTAAAGCCTTATTTTAATTTAATGAAAAGCCATTTTTCTTAAAAGCCCAAAAATGTATTTTATTTTATTTATTTTAATAAACTATTTTGGCCCAAAAAGAAAGCCCATGAATTAATCTCTTTTAATTAAACTTGTCATGTAGAAGACTTTTTTTTAACTAATTTATTTTTATAAAAATTAAAATGTACAAATTTTGGCCTAATTGCATGCACGTGCACTACACGTACACGTGCTATGCACACCCTAGATGAGGCCGGGATTCATTCTTTTTGGAGGGATTTTCAAAATTGATCATGGTGATCATGGTGGTAGATTTAGGAATGTGGGTAGTTTTTCTAACTCCTACTTTGATCTAAGCCCTTCATTCTACAACCAACCACTCAATCTTGGCCCTCCATTTCACCTATTCTCTAGTATAAATACCCCCCCTCTCATGGCTATTTTCATATGCAAACTATATTTCCAAACTATAGTCTTGTTGTTATAATAGTGTGAGTTATAAAAGATAGAGAGTTGTGTGAGTTTTGCTTGCTTGGAGTGGCCGGCTATCACCATAGGAAGCATTCGGGTTGTGCTAGGAGGCTTGGAGCTTGTGCGTGCTTTTGGCTAGGAGGAGGTGCTTTTTATTTGCAAGGACTTGTTGCTTTGTGTTTCTCTCCATTCAAGGTGGGTAAAACATTTCATATTTCTAATATAGGAGTCCATGCTAGTTTTTATTATCAACACTATACATGGAAAATACTAATAAGAGTCCACTTTAATTGAAAAGTTAGTGTATGGATGGATTGAAATGATGTGATTAACTTGTGTGTGAAATTCTAGCATGAAATTTAATTGTATATAGAATTCTCCATGATTATTAATTTGATTGAATGATGGTGGAATATTGCTAGTATGATGTATGGAAATTTCCAATTAAATTGCATGTAAATTGTATGGTTGAAGCATGAAAGTGATTAAGAAAATGACACACTTTGAAATTTGAATAGAGAGTTTCTTGAATGCTTGAGTTGTAATTATGTTAATTAATGAGTAGTAGTATATTTTGTGACATAGATGAACCAATGAAGTTACCTTGTTGTCATCAAAGTAGAACTACTCAAAAGTTAGTATTTTTGGGTTTTTACCTATTCATGTGCTAAATAAATCCTTTTGTTGATATGGGTATGGGTAAATCCAAAGATGTATGTGTTGTGAATAAAAATTAATAACAGTGAATTATCATAAGGCATTTGTGAATAAAAAGGGATTAGAAGACTAATTGATTATTCAATGTCGAAAATGAAAGGTATGGTAGTCTTAATGAACAATTTATTAAATTGTGTGGAAAAAATTATGTTTTTAGTACAAAAAATTATTTTATACTTGCTGTTATGAAGATTAAATAAAGATGATTTAATCTGAAATTTTCCAGTAGTTTTTATAAATGCAATATGAACCTAGACTAATTTGAACATCGAGTTGTTCTCTTAAACAGTATGAGTATGAAACATATGGATTTTGTTTGGGTATTGTGACAGCCCGAGCCACTAGCTCAGGCGGTCACTGACCGCGGTTTGCTTCTCTGGGTCGATCGGTTCGAACCCTGTGTTCACCACTTTTTTTCACCAATTGAGTATAAATATATATAACCTTCGACCGAAGCATATATACTAAATTCGCTCCTTACTTACCGCTAGCACAGTTCGGCCATACGGCGGGTGCTCTTGGCTCTCTTTCTGTTGTGACTGGGTTCGATTCTCACCCTTCGCGTTTATAAAAAAAATATTTTTTTGGGAGTTGTAGATGTCCAAAAAATGTGAAAAAAATATGGTAATTCTCAGAAAAATATAAGGAATTTTATAGGAATGATTTGAGTATTATTTGAATGAATTCAATTATGGTTTGGAGACAAAATGCATATATAGACATATGGTTTCATATAGATGATTAATATGAAACTATAACTTGAAAGAATAAGTAAATTGGCACATTAAGTGTTAACTTGGCAAAAAGAAATGTGGTTTGTGACATGATGCAATTATTTCCTCACAATATGTGAAGTGTGTATATTATTTGGTAAGGAGAAACTATCATGATGTGACAATTGATAAGTATATGCTATTTTGTGCAATGATGGACTAATGAACAAATGAGAAATCATGAATTGAAAGAGAATATACATGTGAGTTTGAGAACTCGATATGGAAAATTTTATGAATTGAAGATTGTGAAATGAAATTTGAAATAGAGTAGCTAAGTCTCACCGGCATCGAGAAATGAAATAAAATGAAATTAGACCAAGGTTGGTCATGATGAAATGAATGAATAAGTCCGGTTGATGGAGAGGCTAACTCTAGAGATTAATTTTGTTCATGATTTTTAATAAAATTAAGGACTAGTGCATAGTGAAGATGTGATGAAAGTAAGAGAAAAACATTGAGTATGAGGGCCCTGGGTAGCGGCGAGAGCGTATCCCAGGAATTCCCATGATGAGTCTGGGTGAGGATACTGTTCCAGAGTACCGTCCCAGTGGCGACGCTCGTGGGATGTTTGAAGACTACGGGTGGTGTCATGTTTATGGTGAGAGCGTATCCCAGGAATTCCCATGATGCGTCTGGGTGAGGATACTACTCCAGAGTGCCTAAACATGAGTTCGTAGGTCGGATAACATCTAGGATACTTACCGTAATTACAGTAGTAGATTAAATCATAACGGGGGATTGAACCCTATAAAGATGAAGAACGAATAAGGGCTTGCCCTCGGACCTATGTAGTATGGGATGCATAGAATCCGAACAAGTGCGTATTAGTGTCATGTAACATAAATAAATGCATTAAGGATTAAGTGCACAATCACAACACGACATCAATAGGGTAGTCCCTTTAGTTTGAATGTGACAAGTTTGTGTTTGCTAAATATGAAAAGTTAAGTTATACTATTTCCGGCATAGAGATGATGGCCGTGTATAATGTTCGTCGGTTGAATAAACTGACGTACCCACAGTCTGATATGCAGGTAAATGTTATGCTAAAGATTAAAGAGGATTGGATGCTTAAAGATTATATCAAGATGTTGTACTTGTATTAAATTGTTGTATTTTACTTCCGCTGTGCAAAAGAAAGATGTAATTTGATGTAATCTCTGATGTATGATGAAAAGTTTTAATTTCCCTGTAAAATTGTACTAAAGAAAGTGAAAAGATCCTGTAGAACATCTCGAATTCAGTGTATTTGGGATTCGGGGCGTTACAGAGTGGTATCAGAGCCACGCTTTCTACACTTTCACACTTGTACAAATTTATAGGGAACGACACCCTAGAAGTGGACATTAGAGTGTGTGTTTGAGTCTAGAGATTTAAATGTAAGTGACTTACATTTGTGTTGCTCTAAGATTTATGCTTCTTCCTCTCTATTTCTAAGATGGCTGATCACTTCGACCCTGCTGGAGGCGACGACTGGCATATCATTGAGAAAGAGTACCATCCTGGACAGGCTGATTCCGAGGACGAGTACTATCCAGGGCAAGCTGATTCTGACGGTGAAGAATGGCCTGAATCCCGAGAGATCACCCCACCTCCGGATTCATCTGATGATTCTTCTTCTGACGAGGAAGAAGTACCAGTTCCAAGTGGTCTTGTGACTTCTCTTCAGAGGCAAGTGAAAACCCTGAAAGAGAGAGTTGGATTGTTGGAGGCTCAGCTGGAGAAGCGGAAGGCCGACTATTCTGTTCTCAGTCATCGGATTTGGGAACTTGAGAAGAAAAAGAACCTAACTGATGTGCTGAAGGATGAGGTTGATGAACTGCGGGAAGAACTTCGAGCAGCGAAGAGGAACCGTAGGAGTTAGAGTGTTGTGGCTTCTGTTTCTTTCGTTCTGATGTCAAAAATGTTTTTAAATTCGAATGTATAAACTTTGGAATTCAATGAAATACAAGTTGGTTTAAATTCTTGTCATATACTTCGAATTTGACGGATCTTTTGCATCAGAATATGTCGAGAAGAGGAGCTAGGAATGGGGAAGGTTTGGATCTGGAGACTGAACTTGCTAGGGTCTACCAGACGTTGAATGCAGTGGCTCAGAACCAAGGTAGGGGGCCGGCAAATCCAGTGCCCGAGGCGATTAAGCTGGTGGAATCGTTCAAGAGAATGAAACCACCTGTATTCGAGGGAAAGTCAGATCCAGATGCGGCTGACAACTGGATACGGCAAGTGGAGACGATCTTTGAGGTGTTGGAGACCCCTGAGGGTAGCAAGGTCAAGTTGGCGACTTTGCAGCTGGAGAAGGATGCGGCGGTTTGGTGGCAATCCATGAAGAGGACCATGGGAGGTCTGTTGCTTGGCTGGGAGGAATTTCTGGAAGAATTCTGCAGTCATTATTTTCCCTCCGACGTCCAGGAGAAGAAGGCGATGGAGTTTCTGTCGCTTCAGCAAGGCAGCATGTCGGTGAGAGCGTATGAGACCAAGTTCACTCAACTCTCCAGGTATGCTCCAGAGCTGGTGATGGATGAGGCCAAGAAAGCTCGCAAGTTCGAGCATGGTCTAAGGCCTAGCTTGAGATCTCGTATGATACCTCTTGGTATCAGGCGATTCGATAAGCTGGTCAAGAGGGCGGCAGCAACGGAGGCGGATATGGAGCAATTCCATGTTGTTCAGAACAGAAAGAACAACTGGCAGTCTGGTAAGAGGCCTGCACATTCGGGGAGTTTCAGGGGGCAACCATCTGCACAGAGGTTCAAACCGACAGGGGCGAACGCTATTGGTGTAGCTGGAGGACCTGGAAACAATGTGGTGAGACCTTCTGCAGTGACTTGCTACAACTGTAGTGAAACGGGACATTACAAATCTCACTGTCCCAAACTACAGAGTGGAAACAGCAACGCACCAACGCAACAGGCTGGGAAGAGGCCGTACCAATCAGGGCGAGTATTTGCCTTGACAGAGGCTGATGCTGAGGAGGCAGATCAGGTCATCTCTGGTACGAGGGCTGGTGTTTAGAGTTTTTATCATTTCTTTTCCCGTGTTTAGTGAGACTGTTATGTAATGGTGTGTATTATGTAACAGGCGAACTATATCTTAATGGAATGAAAGCTGTCGTATTGTTTGATACTGGATCCTCTCATACTTTTGTGTCTCCAAAATTTGCGAAAGTGTTGGGAGTTGAGCCGAAGATTTTTCCAGGCAAGATCTTATCAGTAGCCACTCCGTCAGGGGAAACTTTAACCACTGATCGGTATTATGCTGATTGCGAGATTGTGATTGGGGATAGAATCTTTGGCATTGATCTGATCGAGCTGACCATCTTGGGAGTCGATGTTATCATTGGCATTGATTGGATGTCGGTGTACAGTGCGAGCATCGAGTGCAAGACCAAGACGGTGACAGTGAAGGCTCCAGGTGGACCTGAAGTCACGTTCCAGGGGAAGAAGAAGTGTTCTAAGCTGGTGGCAACTATCCGCAAGGAAGAGACTCCTGTGGAAGTGCAAGGGATTCCTGTGGTTCGGGACTATCCGACTGTGTTCTTGGAAGATTTTCCTGGGTTACCCCCGCATCGTGATGTAGAGTTCAGCATCACTGTTCAACCGGGAAGTGCACCCATTTCTAAGGCACCGTATAGGATGGCTCCAGTGGAACAGGATGAGGTGAAACGGCAGATTGAGGAACTGTTGGAAAAAGGCTTTATTCAACCTAGTGCGTCACCTTGGGGAGCACCAGTGCTTCTGGTAAAGAAGAATGATGGATCGATGAGAATGTGTATCGATTACCGGGAGCTGAATAAGGTCACTGTTCAGAATAAGTATCCGATTCCTCGAATTGACGACTTGTTCGATTGTCTACAAGGAGCAGCTGTATTCTCCAAAATAGATCTTCGATCAGGATACCACCAAGTTCGAGTGAAAGCTGAAGATGTGCACAAAACTGCGTTTAGAACTCGGCATGGGCATTACGAATTCTTAGTTATGCCATTCGGAGTGACGAATGCACCCGCAATCTTCATGGACTTGATGAACAGAGTTCTGAGGCCGTTCATTGATTCTTTCGTCGTGGTGTTTATCGACGATATTCTCGTGTACTCCAAGTCAGAGGAGGAGCACACCGAGCATCTGGCAGCAGTTTTGCAGAAGTTGGAAGAGCAGAAGTTGTATGCCAAGTTATCCAAGTGTGATTTCTGGAAATCTGAAGTGGCATTCCTAGGTCACATTCTTTCTAAGGAGGGAGTGGCAACTGACCCTCAGAAGATAGAGGCAGTGAGAGATTGGGCTAGGCCTACTACAGTGAAGGAAGTCAGAAGTTTCCTTGGGATGACTGGATACTACAGGAGATTCATTCAAGGTTATGCTCAGATAGCCGTACCGCTTACTGGACTGACCAAGAAGAATGTGAGCTTCAAGTGGACTGAGCAATGTGAGGCGAGTTTTCAGGAGTTGAAAGATAGGCTGACTACTGCACCTATCTTGGCTTTGCCTAGAGCTGGTGTTGAGTATGATGTTTATAGCGATGCTTCACATCGGGGGCTTGGTTGTGTCTTAATGCAAGAAGGAAGAGTAATCGCTTATGAGTCTAGGCAACTACGACCGCATGAGAAAAATTACCCGACTCATGACCTAGAGTTGGCGGCGATTATCTTTGCCCTGAAGCAATGGAGGCACTACGTGTACGGTGAGAAGTTGAATATGTACACGGACCACAAGAGCTTGAAGTATATATATCAGCAGAGGGATCTCAATCTGAGGCAGCGGAGATGGTTGGAAGTGCTCGAGGATATGCGACCTGAGATCAAGTATCATCCTGGAAAGGCTAATGTTGTTGCTGATGCACTTAGTCGCAAGAGCAGTTTGGCCAGTTTGATTACGACTCAGAGGCATCTGATTGAGGAGCTGGATCGAGCAGGTATTGAGGTTGTCTTGCAAGGATTGGGAGCATCTTTGGCTCAGTTGAGGCTTCAGCCTACTTTGAATGCTAGGATCATTGCAAGTCAGGAGGTTGATGCTGATATTTTGGAGATGAAGGAGCAGGTTGGTGCTGGCAGGTTGCCCGGATTTCAAATCAGGGATGGAGTGCTGTGGTTCGGAGATAGGCTGTGTGTTCCAAATCAGGCGGACCTGAAAGAGAGTATTCTTCAGGAAGCGCATGCTACTCTTTTGTCGGTACATCCTGGGAGTATTAAGATGTACAAGGACATCAAACAGCATTTCTGGTGGTCAGGTTTGAAGCGGGATGTGGCTGAATTTGTCGTGAAGTGTGAGGTTTGTCAGCAAGTCAAAGCCGAAAATCAGAGACCCGGAGGTCTATTACAGCCGTTACCTATTCCGGAATGGAAGTGGGATAACATCAGTATGGATTTCATTACGGGATTGCCTAAGAGTTCTAAAGGCAATGATGCGATTTGGGTTATAGTCGATCGACTTACCAAGTCCGCTCACTTTTTGGCGATGAAACTCACTGCGTCGATGGACAAGTTAGCTGAGATGTATGTTGGTGAGATTGTCCGACTTCATGGTGTTCCCTCGACTATTGTGTCTGATCGAGATGCGCGGTTTACTTCGCATTTCTGGAGGAGTCTTCAGACAGCTTTGGGTACCAAGACAGATTTCAGCACTGCTTTTCATCCGCAAATCGATGGGCAGACCGAGAGAATCAACCGTATTCTTGAGGATATGCTTCGGTGTTGTATACTAGACTTCGGAGGCCGTTGGGAAAGGCATTTACCTTTGGTGGAATTTGCCTACAACAACAGTTTTCAGACTAGCATCGGGATGGCGCCGTATGAAGCTCTGTATGGCAGGAAGTGCAGGACTCCTGTTTGTTGGTATGAAGTTGGGGAGCGTCAGTTGTTTGGTCCTGAGCTTGTGCAACTAACTTCTGAGAAGATTGATCTGATCAGGAAAAGGTTGGTGGAAGCTCAGAGCAGGCAGAAAAGCTATGCAGACAACCGGAGAAGGGACCTTGAGTTTGAGGTTGGTGACTTCGTCTTCCTGAAGGTATCACCCAGTAAAGGTGTGGTTCGTTTTGGCAAAGGCGGGAAGTTAGCCCCGAGGTTTATAGGCCCGTACAAGATATTGAAAAGGATCGGGAAAACTGCTTACCGGCTTGAATTACCGGAAGAGTTGTCTCAGGTACACAATGTCTTTCATGTGTCTATGCTGAGAGGTTATATTCCAGACCTGAGTCATCATTTGCCTGAAGTGCCGGAAGGTTTGCAGTTAGACCTGAATTACATCGAGTCTCCTGTTGAGATTGTTGATCGTCGAGAGAAAGTCTTGAGGAATAAGACGATACCGATGGTCAAGGTAGTCTGGAGAAACCACTTGGTTGAAGAGGCTACTTGGGAATCTGATGAGAGGATGTTGAAGGACTATCCTGAGCTTTTTGCTTGATTATATTTTTTTGTATCTTTTTGTTCTTGCTTGTTGTGTGTATTGTTTTTGTTTCTCGCTCTTAATTGTAGTTCCGGGGACGGAACTATTCTAAGGAGGGAGTGCTGTAATACCCTGATTTTTCAATTAATGGAAAATTATTTATTTTTGCACGTAGTGTGCACGTGCAATATTTTGGGTTGAATTATTTTTATAATGATGTGTATAAATATTTAATTAAGTATTCTCAAATTATTTTGTACAAAAAAAGCCTTTCTTTAAAGCCTTATTTTAATTTAATGAAAAGCCCTTTTTCTTAAAAGCCCAAAAATGTATTTTATTTTATTTATTTTAATAAACTATTTTGGCCCAAAAAGAAAGCCCATGAATTAATCTCTTTTAATTAAACTTGTCATGTAGAAGACTTTTTTTAACTAATTTATTTTTATAAAAATTAAAATGTACAAATTTTGGCCTAGTTGCATGCACGTGCACTACACGTACACGTGCTATGCACACCCTAGATGAGGCCGGGATTCATTCTTTTTGGAGGGATTTTCAAAATTGATCATGGTGATCATGGTGGTAGTTTTAGGAATGTGGGTAGTTTTTCTAACTCCTACTTTGATCTAAGCCCTTCATTCTACAACCAACCACTCAATCTTGGCCCTCCATTTCACTTATTCTCTGCTTGCTTGGAGTGGCCGGCTATCACCATAGGAAGCATTCGGGTTGTGCTAGAAGGCTTGGAGCTTGTGCGTGCTTTTGGCTAGGAGGAGGTGCTTTTTATTTGCAAGGACTTGTTGCTTTGTGTTTCTCTCCATTCAAGGTGGGTAAAACATTTCATATTTCTAATATAGGAGTCCATGCTAGTTTTTATTATCAACACTATACATGGAAAATACTAATAAGAGTCCACTTTAATTGAAAAGTTAGTGTATGGATGGATTGAAATGATGTGATTAACTTGTGTGTGAAATTCTAGCATGAAATTTAATTGTATATAGAATTCTCCATGATTATTAATTTGATTGAATGATGGTGGAATATTGCTAGTATGATGTATGGAAATTTCCAATTAAATTGCATGTAAATTGTATGGTTGAAGCATGAAAGTGATTAAGAAAATGACACACTTTGAAATTTGAATAGAGAGTTTCTTGAATGCTTGAGTTGTAATTATGTTAATTAATGAGTAGTAGTATATTTTGTGACATAGATGAACCAATGAAGTTACCTTGTTGTCATCAAAGTAGAACTACTCAAAAGTTAGTATTTTTGGGTTTTTACCTATTCATGTGCTAAATAAATCCTTTTGTTGATATGGGTATGGGTAAATCCAAAGATGTATGTGTTGTGAATAAAAATTAATAACAGTGAATTATCATAAGGCATTTGTGAATAAAAAGGGATTAGAAGACTAATTGATTATTCAATGTCGAAAATGAAAGGTATGGTAGTCTTAATGAACAATTTATTAAATTGTGTGGAAAAAATTATGTTTTTAGTACAAAAAATTATTTTATACTTGCTGTTATGAAGATTAAATAAAGATGATTTAATCTGGAATTTTCCAGTAGTTTTTATAAATGCAATATGAACCTAGACTAATTTGAACATCGAGTTGTTCTCTTAAACAGTATGAGTATGAAACATATGGATTTTGTTTGGGTATTGTGACAGCCCGAGCCACTAGCTCAGGCGGTCACTGACCGCGGTTTGCTTCTCTGGGTCGATCGGTTCGAACCCTGTGTTCACCACTTTTTTTCACCAATTGAGTATAAATATATATAACCTTCGACCGAAGCATATATACTAAATTCGCTCCTTACTTACCGCTAGCACAGTTCGGCCATACGGCGGGTGCTCTTGGCTCTCTTTCTGTTGTGACTGGGTTCGATTCTCACCCTTCACGTTTATAAAAAAAATATTTTTTTGGGAGTTGTAGATGTCCAAAAAATGTGAAAAAAATATGGTAATTCTCAGAAAAATATAAGGAATTTTATAGGAATGATTTGAGTATTATTTGAATGAATTCAATTATGGTTTGGAGACAAAATGCATATATAGACATATGGTTTCATATAGATGATTAATATGAAACTATAACTTGAAAGAATAAGTGAATTGGCACATTAAGTGTTAACTTGGCAAAAAGAAATGTGGTTTGTGACATGATGCAATTATTTCCTCACAATATGTGAAGTGTGTATATTATTTGGTAAGGAGAAACTATCATGATGTGACAATTGATAAGTATATGCTATTTTGTGCAATGATGGACTAGTGAACAAATGAGAAATCATGAATTGAAAGAGAATATACATGTGAGTTTGAGAACTCGATATGGAAAATTTTATGAATTGAAGATTGTGAAATGAAATTTGAAATAGAGTAGCTAAGTCTCACCGGCATCGAGAAATGAAATAAAATGAAATTAGACCAAGGTTGGTCATGATGAAATGAATGAATAAGTCCGGTTGATGGAGAGGCTAACTCTAGAGATTAATTTTGTTCATGATTTTTAATAAAATTAAGGACTAGTGCATAGTGAAGATATGATGAAAGTAAGAGAAAAACATTGAGTATGAGGGCCCTGGGTAGCGGCGAGAGCGTATCTCAGGAATTCCCATGACGAGTCTGGGTGAGGATACTGTTCCAGAGTACCGTCCCAGTGGCGACGCTCGTGGAATGTTTGAAGACTACGGGTGGTGTTATGTTTATGGTGAGAGCGTATCCCAGGAATTCCCATGATGCGTCTGGGTGAGGATACTACTCCAGAGTGCCTAAACATGAGTTCGTAGGTCGGATAACATCTAGGATACTTACCGTAATTACAGTAGTAGATTAAATCATAACGGGGGATTGAACCCTATAAAGATGAAGAACGAATAAGGGCTTGCCCTCGGACCTATGTAGTATGGGATGCATAGAATCCGAACAAGTGCGCATTAGTGTCATGTAACATAAATAAATGCATTAAGGATTAAGTGCACAATCACAACACGACATCAATAGGGTAGTCCCTTTAGTTTGAATGTGACAAGTTTGTGTTTGCTAAATATGAAAAGTTAAGTTATACTATTTCCGGCATAGAGAGGATGGCCGTGTATAATGTTTGTCGGTTAAATAAACTGACGTACCCACAGTCTGATATGCAGGTAAATGTTATGCTAAAGATTAAAGAGGATTGGATGCTTAAAGATTATATCAAGATGTTGTACTTGTATTAAATTGTTGTATTTTACTTCCGCTGTGCAAAAGAAAGATGTAATTTGATGTAATCTCTGATGTATGATGAAAAGTTTTAATTTCCCTGTAAAATTGTACTAAAGAAAGTGAAAAGATCCTGTAGAACATCTCGAATTCAGTGTATTTGGGATTCGGGGCGTTACACTTAAACTGCCCTTCTAAGCAAAGGGCGATATTTGACTTAATTTCCTCTTCCCATTGCGACTTGATCTCTATCCAGGAAACCAAATTAGAATCTCCTTCCCTCGCGACCTTAAGATCATTAGGCGGCTCCACTATCTCCAAATGGATCTCTTTGGACGTTGTTGGCTCAAGGGGAGGGATCCTTTTCGGATTCAAGGAAGCCCTCTTCTCGCTTATAGCAGTTCAACGTCTTAACTTCTTTCTCTTTTTCCATCTCCATTGGACGTCTATTAATTTCCCACTGACTGTGGTTTCAGTGTATGGCCCTTCTTCCTCTGAAAGATGCCCTTTATTCTGGAACGAATTTCTGTCGTTGCAGCAATTCTCCAGCTCCCTCTGCTTCTTTTGTGGAGACTTTAATGTTACTCGTTTTGTTTTCGAAAGATCGAATCCAGTCTCCTCCAACACACAATCTTGTCTTTTCAATGTTTGTATTCGTATTCTGCAACTATCGGATTTACCGATTTCCGGTAGGTCTTTTACCTGGTCCAACCAACGAGATCCTCCAACGTTGGCCAAACTCGATCGTTTCCTGGTCTCTCAGAGCTGGTTAGCGCGTTTCCATCAGTCTTTTGTCCAGGCCCTCCCTAATCCCTCTTCTGATCATGTCCCGATTACGCTGCATTCCAATTTCCAGTTCAAGTATCACCACAAATTCCGCTTTGAAAAATTCTGGTTACAAGACCAGCTCTTCGTTAACTTGGTGTCGGAATGTCTCGCCTCTATTACCGGTTCATCCGGTCTGGGCAACATTCTCCTAAAGCTCCACGCCATTAAATACGGTTGCAAAATATGGCGTGCTGAGAGACAATTCAACACCAACTTTCTCAAAAATTTTCTTTTGCAAACCATTGAATCCATTGATAAGATGGAAGAAATAGGACCCTTATCTGCTTCGTTCCAGTCGGAGCGACGGTCTTGCAAGCAAGATTATGCGGACATCCTCCATCAAGACCACATCAAATGGGCCCAAAGAGCTCGTGTCAATTGGATGAAGGAGGGTGACGCTAATACCGCTTTCTTTCATAACTTTGCCTCCCATAGGCAACGTTCCAATCGTATTTCTTCAATCTCCATTCAGGGAATGGAACTTACATCCGATGAGGCTATTCATCAGGAATTCCTTTCTTTCTATAAAAATCTTATCGGTTCACAGAAACATCGTGCGATTCAGCTTGATTGGTCCCATCTTTATGGTTACCAAACCCATGATCTTTCGGCGCTTGAGGCTCCCTTCACTTTAGATGAAATTAAAGCGGCAGTATTCGCTTTAAAAAGCGACTCTGCTCCTCGGCCCGACGGTTTTCCTGCCTTCTTCTTTCAAAAATTTTGGGAGTTACTTAAAACAGACCTTTTCAAAATGTTTCAAGACCTTCATCAGGGTCACTTCTCCTTTGACCGGATCAATTATGCGCATATTATTCTCATCCCCAAGATAGCGGGGGCTCACTTGGTTACTGAATTTAGACCGATCAGTCTTATCAACACCTCTTTTAAAATCATTATGAAAGTACTTTCTTCTAGATTGAGCGCGATCATCTCTCCGATGATCGACTCTGCCCAATCGGGATTCATAAAAGATCGTTTCATCCTAGATAGTGTTGCTTCGGCCCAGAAAATCATTTCTAATTGTCATAGGACTCACTCGGAAGGCATCCTTCTCAAGCTTGACTTCCAAAAAGCCTATGATAATGTGAACTGGGATTTCCTTCTGGACATCCTCATTAATCGGGGCTTCGGTCCCAAATGGATCGCTTGGATTAAATCCAGCCTTTTTTCTGGTACTTCATCCATCGTCATCAATGGGTTGGAAGGCCACAAGTTTAAAATTAGATGTGGCCTCCGTCAGGGGGATCCCCTATCTTCGCTTCTTTTTTCTCTTGTTGCTGACGTCTTTAGCAAGCTTCTCAAGAATGCATGGAATCAGCATATGATCGAGGGTCTTGGTAGCTCTCCCCTCTTTGAGGGAGTGCTGAACCTTCAATATGCAGACGACACTATCATTTTCATCAAGCCCAACGCCCAATCTCTTCGTAATCTTAAACTGCTCCTGTACTGCTTTGAAATGGCATCGGGATTATCTATAAATTTCCAAAAATCCTCTGTGCTATGGCTGGGCGGTGCCCCCAATCGCCAGGTGGAGATCTCCCAATTTTTTAATTACCCCATTGCTTCCTTTCCGATATCTTATTTAGGCATTCCCCTTCGCTGGGGTAAATTGCACAAACCTGATTGGTTCCCCCTCATTGATAAAGTGGAAGCCAGGCTCAACGTCTGGTTGGGTAAACATCTGTCTAGAGGTGGCAGACTAATTCTTATCAACTCTGTGATTTCGGCTATGCCTCTTTATCTGATGTCTTTCTACTTTTTGCCATCATGGGTGATCAAAAGGATCGACCAAATCAGGAGCAATTTTTTTTGGACGGGTTCTTCCTCCTTTAAACCTGGATCCCACCTGTGCCAGTGGAAACTCATCTGTACTTCCAAAGAGGAAGGAGGCCTAGGAGTCTTGGATCTTCGTAATCATAACATAGCCCTGTTAGGTAAATGGTTGTGGAAAATCCATAATTTTGATCATTTACCGTGGATTAAAAGCATCAAGTGTCATCGATCCACCTCGTCTAATTGGTGGGAGTTCCCCGCGGTTGCTTATAACCAAGCTTCTCCTTTCTAGAAAGGTGTTTGGAGGGCATCTGCCGCTTTTCATTGCGGAATCTATCGTACTTGCTAGGATGGCTCTAGAGCTAAGTTCTGGACCGATCTTTGGATCGGCAACACTACGCTAGCCATCGCGTTTCCTTCGCTATTTCGGGTAGCTGCCTCCCCGAGCGCTACAGTGGCAGAATCTGTTACCTCAGTCGGCAATGATCACCATTGGGTTATTCCGTTCATGGTTAATCTTCCTCTATCTTTAACTGAGGATTTTGATAATCTCATTTCTTCCCTCAATAGATACACGTGGAGGCCTTCTGAGGGTATTGCTTTGCGATGGTCTTCTTCGGGAACCTTTTCAGTTAAATCTTTTTATAGCTTCCTCAACTCTATGGGAGTTAAATTGCCGATAGCCACTTTTTTCTGGGACTCTTGTGCCCCTCTTAAAGTGGTTATCACTTCTTGGCTGGCTTTTAATAACAAGCTACTCACAATTGAAGTTCTTAACAAAAGAAATTTAGCCTGGGGTCAGCTCTGCTCGTTTTGCGAGGCACACTCAGAAGATGTTAATCATCTTTTTATCCAATGTCCCGTTATCATCCCGTTATGGAAGATTTGCTCTCTAGCGTGGAATACTGGCCCTATTCCCTCTACGTTAGACTCTATTTGGTCCGCTAAGCCTTTGAATGTCTCGCATCGTAGCGCTTGGATCTTATCGGTCCATATCATCATTTGGATCATTTGGAAAGAGAGGAACACTAGAGTGTTCCAACATCGCACATCGCCTACAAGTGCCCTGATTGATGATTTGTTATTTTTATTCAATCTCTGGATTTCGAGGTCGAAATCTGTAGACAACATTTCATTTGCTAAACAAAGAATATGTGATGCTTTTCTCTGTCTCAGCACCCTTCATGCTTTATAACTAAATGCTGTTCTGTTTATGGGCTCATCGCTTCCTCTATTTTCCCTCTCTTGATTGCAGGTCTGAGGATTCCCTAGGGAATTTGCTGGCTGTTCTTTTTGTGGTTATGTGGGTCTGTTGCTTTATCTTTGGGATGCTATGGCTATTGGCTTGTGGTTATTCAAGCGGTTTTGGTAACGTTTTGTGCCCGCAACCTGGCCTCTTTTCTTCGGACTGAGGCATGCTCTTCTCTGCCTTTGTTGCGATGTTTTTAACAGTTCTTATTACACTGCTCCATCGTCGATGTTCTTCTTTTTCTTGTGACTATAATCATCAGTTCATCTGTGGGACTATGTTTCTCTTTTCTCTATTATCCCATCTGTGGTTTAGCTGTTTGTTTTGTGGTTACTGATGGGTCTCTTGTTTTTATATTCATGATCTATGGTGATGACTGATGTGATAACTGATGCTGTTAGTTTGTTGCTTTGCCATGGTTGCGATCCTCATTTTTCTCTGATCTCTTCTTTGAGTGCTAGTTTTACTGTGCTGATATTATGTTGATATATGGTTTTTTGGCCGCGGTTAGAGTAACCAGTTGCTCTGGTCTCTTTTTTGAGAGCACTTGTTGTGTGGTGGATCTCTCCCTTCACTGTTGATGTCTGGTTGTTTTTTTCTCATTGTTGGCTTGTCCCCCATTTCTCAAGGGGTCTCCCAACCAGAGCTATATTAGCTGTGGTGGCTAGTTCATCGAGTTTTTGGTGGTGGCCGTTTGCTGTGGTATGCCTCCATACTTGTTGTTCGCGGGAGGTTACTCTGCTTGGTTTCGGCGATGTTCCATCAGCCTGTTGTGCTCATCTCTTCATCGGGTGCGCTCTTAGTCCCACGCCAGGAGTCTCTTCTGTCAGGGTGGTAGGATCCAGCGTTGTGTGTATCCCCGCAGCCCAATGTTCTTCGCTGCGTTGTTTCTCTGTCCCCTAGCTTATTTGTTATCTGGCTCATGTTTGTTGTTGTCTTTTTTTCCGATCTCTGTGTGCTTGTGGTAGTTTAGTATCTACATTTTACGGCTTGTAAAATACCGTTTATTATCTTTAATAATATTTTTGTGTGATGGCTGGGGTCGCAAGATCCTATCCGATTCATCAAAAAAAAAAAACTTTTCAGCTTCCGTATAACATGCATGGTTATTTTATACCAGATTTGCTCACTAAATGATTGATCTTTTGGAACATATTATATGTCATGATAAACTGCTTCCTAGGACGGTCCATTAACTTAACATAAGCCAAAACAGCCAAGTATTTGCCATATTTGCCCAAGTGTCTGTGCCTACAAACAGGTCCTAGGCTTATCATAACCGACACAAAAAACATACGAAAGAGAGATCCATACATAAATGACATGACATATGTCATCTGTAACTAATCGTTCCCACTCAAAATTTCATATTTGGGTTTTTCAAATAGAAGTTTTTAGTTGAGATTGTAGTATGTTAAAATCTAAATTTGGTCTAATGGTAATTAATTATTTTAATTTTGAATCTAAGACATTGTTTATAATTAAAAAAAATAATAATACCAAAACATTTATTAACAACTTTTTTTGTACGCATACGAACACATAGCCATTTCTATAGGCCTATTCCATTTCATCCTTGATCAATTAACCAAACTAATCTTAAATTAACTTTATATATGCATAAATAATTCGATAGACACTATTCCACAAAAATGAAAAATTCAAAATGGGGGAAAATCTGTCCCATTTTTTCGTTTTCTTTTCTTTTTTAATTTCATTATTGTGTTTGATTTCTTCAGCAAAATCATTTTGCGTATGACACTTTTTTAATTATTTTTTTTTTTATCGGATGCAAAATCATCTTGCGTCCAACTTGTTTAATTTTTAATTTTTTAATTCTTTAAATGCAAGATCATCTTGTGTCCGAATAAAATTGGATGATTATTTTCAAGATGATATTTTTTAACACTAACACTCTTGGATGATATTTTTTCCGAATTAAAGAACCGAAAATGCAAGATCATATATTTTTAGAATGGACGGAAGATTTTATTTTGATTCCCAATATATCTTATCTCAAATATAGGTAGCTACCGTTAATTTTTTTCTCCAAATTTTGGTTATATAGAAAACGACTACAGCATCTTATTTTTTATATTTTTTAAATTTTGAAAATAGAACGAGTACAAATGCTCTAATAAGTGCATTGCACTCACTCTATCTAACACCCGAACACTCGATCCTTCCCCTCATCCTAGCACGCAATAGACAGGCCGGGTACAAATTAAATAATCCGATCGTTAACCGGGTTGGGTTTTCTATCACACAAAACAAATTTCCCCAAACCCGGCCCATTTACATCATTCCTTAAATTCCTAAAGAAATGAATGTCAGTCTAAAGTAAAACCCCTCACTCGCCACATCGCAACTCTTTCATCTTCCTCTTTCGTCCTCGATCAATCAGACTCGAATCCATGGAGTTTTGGGGTAAGCGATCACTTCCTCTATCTACTCATCATCTATTATTCTCGTTTTGATCGGTTTGGTGTTCGATTTCGTTTCTTCTGCTTCTTCGATTTCTAGGGTTTCTGAATTATTCAAGTTTACGATGGCATTTAAGGTAGATAATGTTGAAAAAATGTTAGGATTGGTAAAGAAATAAATTCTCATTTTAGGTTGAATTTTAGGATATTTGTCTGAAAATTAGGCTACTACTAAATTTGGATTTTGGGCCTAACTAGTTACCAGTTTAAAATTTAATATGTTAAGTTCCCTAAGATTCTATAAAGCTAAGATGTTCTAGAATCTAGACTTTGCTACATTTTATTTGGGCTTTTGTCGAAATTCTAGTCATGTGAGGGTGTTTTGCAGTAATGCAAAACATGGCATTTCCTCTTTTGTGTGCAAGTGAAATTTTTACCCTTTTTTTTATCACTGCATCCAATCCTGCAATGTTTCAAATTATCGTTTCGATAACATGGTTGTTGCCATTTTCAGGTGTTGAAGTCAAACCAGGAGAGACGGTTAAATGTGAACCCGGTGAAGATAAATACATCCATCTTTCACAGGTTGATTTTGACAGTGTTTTGCTTTGGAAAATGTTCACTTAGTCTATATGTTTGACAATCCATCTGGTTTGTTTCAGGCTTCGCTGGGCGAAACAAAGGGCAAAGGAAGTGATAATGTACCGATCTTTGTAAAAGTTGATGATCAGAAGTTAATTCTTGGAACTCTTTCCACAGAGCAATGCCCCCAGATACCTTTTGACTTGGTGTTCGAGAAAGAGTTTGAGTTATCTCACACATCCAAGAGTGTTAGTGTTTATTGCTGTGGATATAAAACTGCTGCGCCGGGTGAACAATATCCTTTAGGATGTTTTCTTTATTTGTTCAATTTTAATAATAATATACGGTATTATAGTATTTAATTTTTTAAAATTTTGCTGTTAATGGTATTCTTCCTTGACTATCTCGATGCTTTGTCACATCTGATGGCGATGACTATCCTGGTGAGCATTGTTTTTTTTTTAATAAATATTTTTAAATTGTTTGCTCATTTCCCTCAAGTTGATAGTTGTTCTTGAACTTTCCAGAGAGCGAATCGGAGCCAGAAGATGTTCTTGTTGATCAGAATGCTAATGGTACAGTTATCCTGTTCATACTGCATAGTAGTATAGAGTAGCAGCTTAGTTACATTTTCTAATGGTTCTTTGCATTATATGATTTACGTGCCCACTTTAAGCATTCTATTTTTGATCAAAAGGATAGAGTCAAAAGACTCTAGCCCGGGCAATATTATATAAAAAAGAGAGAACTGTACAATGCAGGGAAAAGTAATACAAGCAGTAGAACAGGAAGAAAGTAAAACAAAGAGACTGCGGACACGCTAGGAAGTAAATAAGACATTTACAAAAAAGAGAAATCCGCAGCAAAAGCGAAAAGACCCAGATACAAACATAATAAAAGCCCCAAGAAGAGCGTTTAAGCATTCTATATTGAATGATTCGTTATTGTTTACTTTACAAATTTGCTTTGAATTTTGATAGTCAGTTTTGTCCTTTTATTGTTGTAATTTACTTGTTAACTTTGTTGTTCCCATTGAGTATTATAGCAGTTTCAATTGTGGTTTTATTGTTTACTGACCCAAAAAGAGAAAAAGGAAACTTAAGAGAAATAAATTTTTGAAATCTTAAAATAGTAAAGAATTGGAAATTTGGGGCCTTGCACGTATTAGCTGAAGGAAATGTATGTATACCTTCTCGTTCTTGCTACTTCTACAATTTGAAAATCACATTACTTTATTTTGTTGGAGTCTCACAAAATTTACAGATAGATCCACAGAGGATGAGGTATGTTGAGGTTTTCAGCATACACTCATGCTCCATACGCAACAGTAACTGATGTGCATTTTGTTCTCTCGTCTTGGGATATAAATGTAGTTGTTGAATGTTGCTTCTACTGAAACAATTTGACTATTTATGTATTTAACGTCACAAGTTGTAACAAGTCGCTATTTATGCACAAATTGTACCTAGTCGCTCTCATAATTGCAACTTTTGGTGCTCTATATTGTTGGAGTGTAACGAAGTTATAGAATGGTGGATGAGGTTTATAGATGCTTTCAGTATGCATTCACACTCGGACATGTGATTTGTTCTCAGGATACTACAGTGTAAATTATTATTTGTGGTATGAGAGAATTGAAGAGAACTTGGTTGATCTTCTAGTACGAGAAATGAAACGGATTGAAAGAGAAAAATACCACTTCTATATGATCAAGAGTCTATCAGCTGGTTTTATAACGAGCCAAACATCCATTTTGTTTTGTTTAAATTATACTGTCAGGATTATCTGATTTTCAAGATGGATTTTGGCTGTCTTTGATTTGTCCTGACTAACATCTTGTGATATGCTGAATACCTGGTGCTCCATCAGAACTTGAAAGCTGCAAAGCCCTACAACTTACTTTTGTCAATATAAATTTGTATTACTTACCAAACACACCAAATAAATTATTAAACTTTTGATTATTTTGAACCTGTGACCATTCACTGTTGTTCCCCATAACAACCAACTAGGTACTCTTTTTTTTAAAAGGAAAGAACAGCTAATAAGGATGTTGGTTTTGTAGTAGAATTTTGTTTTTTATTCTTATCTCTTTTGAATAAATAAGAATTCACCCCAAAGAATGAATACCCCCCCCCCCCCCCCACCCCCCCACCCCCCCACCCCACCCCACACACACAAAAAAAAAGAATGACTGACATAGAAGAGAAGGTGAATTAGAAGCTAGTGGAAGGACAGGATAAGAGAACTTGAGGAGGAGAATAGGATACACCTCCTTAGAGCATCCACTATTGTTTTGTAAAAACAAAAAATTTAGCATTTGAGTTTAAAAAAACCCTCACTATTGTTCGCTATATACCCAAAATTTAGAATAGGAGTGAACAGTCGTTCGCTAAACATAGAAATCGCTTTTGAAGAAATGCTAAATGTAGAAGACGGATGATCTTCATCCGTTTGAGAAAAAAATTCGGACGGACGGGAGATGATGCTCCATCCGTCCAATAATTTATTATAAAAAAAAATGAAAAGATGAGAGACAGATGAAGGAGCTCCGTCTCTCTCTGTTCTTATTTACAAAAATGCCATCACTATTTACCAAAATGCCATCTTCAAAAAAAATTTAAGGACGGAAGACCTTCATCCGTCCAGCACAATTCTTCTCAAACTTTCTTTTCAATATTTACGAAACTGCCATTTTCAGAAAAAAAAAAAATTTAAAGGACGGAAGATCTTCTTCCGTCCAAAACATTTCTTCTCAAAGTCTTCTTTCCATATTTACAAAATTGTCATTCACTATTTACGAAATTGCCATTTTCAAAAATTAAAAAAAAAATTTAAGACGAAAGATCTTCTTCCGTCTTTTCCAAATTTAGCATTTAACGATAGGAGACTACTCCCTCTATTGCTAATTCCCAATTGCTAAATATGCAAATTTTGTTTCAAACGACAGTGGATGCTCTTATATGGACAATTTTAGTTAACAGGGTTTTACTCCGAGTCCAAATTATATTTCTGCACTCAGGTTGCATATTTATGTATTTTGGTTGAGAATTGAATATGTGCCACATGCGATTCCACATATGCCAGTACAAACTAGATGCATTTGTATAGCACATATTGGATATGTAAATGTAATCACGTAGGCACATATTATACAATTTACATCTAGTAATAGATGCACCTAGAATCTCACATTGTAGGCATCCACATATGCAACTGTATATTCCTGGTTTAGAAGTTAAAAACACTGCTAAACTAAAGAGACTCCCTTGCATCTAATAGGCAACACTACCTTCATGTATTTTAACATAGTGGATCTATAATACTTGGGCGCATTCCTACTCAGATGCAGTAAATATTATTAGGTTAACTGATACTTAATATGAGTATCAAGTGCTAAGTAAGGTAATGTACACATCTTCTGATGTACCCTATCAAGCACAAACACTTCTATTCGGTGGCATGTCATGTCTGGACACATGTCAGGTCATTAAATAGTTGGGTCAGACAATGGAATCCAACACGACACTTGATATTATATTGTAGTTGCTTAAAATTTTACTGCATTCAATGTGTATTATGTCGCATTTTGTCTATGTGGGAGGTCTGTGGGTCCATGATTCTTAGGATGTACCCTTTCAGATACAATATATCTGAACTAGACATGTGTTACACCAACAACCTGCGTCTGCACTCTCGGTTTCTTCTTACTTAGCTTAGTTCTTAGATTCTTATTATAAAGCTACTACTTGTCAAGTTTGTAAAAGGTTTTTGATACAATTGCACATCAATAATCTTATATTCATCAGTGCTGGATTTGCTTCTGTTTCTTACTATAGTTTCATCTGAAACCTGTCATTGGGTATGCATTCGGCTGAATAAGATTTTGCTATGGTGGAGTTTACTACGATGAATTCTAGTAATTTTCCTCACAAGCAAAATTTATTATTTTGTCATAGAATATTTTTTCGTTGGCTAATCTGTTATCAACCTTTATGATTTTTCTTTCACAGCTTCAGCGTTCCCATGGGTACCTGCCATACTTGTCCTACGCCTTTTTAATTAGCTTAATTGAATTCTAGTTAACTTCTGCCGTCAGTACCATGACCACCTGTTAATCTAGTCATTGCATTTGATATGGCTGTAATTTCTTGTAATAGGCAAACCTATTGTCAAGCAGAATCAAGGTAAACAAGGTCTGCCAATGGCTAATGTTGTCAAAGAGGACAGTTCAGCTTCTAAGAAGGCTAAAAAGGCTGACGCAGCTAAAGCTGATAAGCCGAAGACAGAAGATGCTGACGCAGCTAAAGCTGATAAGCCGAAGACAGAAGATGATGAAGACGATGACGATGACGAAGATGATTCTGAAGAAGATTATGAGGAAAACATGGTACATATTTGTGTGCCTTTGTTTGCAATTTATGTTGCCTGATCTTCTTTCAAATTCTTTCCGCCTCGCTTTTCAATAACACATTCATTTCGTGGAGAAAACAATTACTAGAAGAAAAACATGAGGAAATGCTTGTGAATTAGTTAATTGGTGCATAAAGTAACTTAAGAATAATAATTTTTTTACTTACTTTAAATATTTTGACTTTGCAATACAGTTCATGCATTTGCTTAGAACAATGTTTACCGGAAGAACAACTCTTTTAGACATTAATACAACACTGTTTACAATATCTGTACACATACTATGAGCGCGTTTTAGCATAGAGAGGTTTAGTGCTCAGTGTTTTATTTCATTAGCCAAAAGTTACCCACCTTAAGCTTCATTTCAGTTATACTGTAGGCATATTAATAACTAGATTTGTTCACATTTTCCTTTTTCATGTATGGTACTACAGTTTTCTAGTATCCTTAGATTTGTTCACGTTTTCCTTTTTCATGTATGGTACTACAGTTTTTTAGTATCCAGTGTGTGCCTAAGAGAACCAAATTCATACAGATATGTTATATTGATCGATTTAATACTTCTCTAGTTCCCAATGTGTGCATGTGAAGGAGAAAAGCATGCTTGCCTGTTATCAAAAGAGCTTAGTTTTAGTTTGATGATGCTGCACAAGCTAATCACAGCAACATTATTTACTTTTTGTAGTTATAATAGTAGATATGAGGAATTACATTTTAGTGGCTCATTGTTTGATCACGTGAACAAATCACTGTACACCATGTGTAGCAAAGCTATGCTTAATCAAATATGTGGATCAAATCAATGTTTCAGGGCTTGATTGGAGCAGTGAGTGACAGTGACGATGAAGATGACGACGAAAGCTCTGAGGAAGATGAGGAGACGCCTAAGAAGGCGACTGTATAATTTTTCACATGTTAATTAGCTTTGTGGTTGTCTATTTTCAGCATCATTCTCAATTTCATGTCCACTGTGTAGGCTATAACTGGCAAAAGACCTGCTGAGTCTACTTCAAAAACTCCTGCACCTGCTCCTGAAAAGAAGGCAAAATTTACCACCCCAGCAGGACAGAAAACAGGTTATATTTGTGTGTGTCTGTGTGTGAGTGTGTGGGCAACCAAATTTAACATTTATAATACCATATTTTTAGCACTGAAAACGCATGACTTTTATTCTCTCAATATGTAATTGTTATCTACTATCAAATGTCTTTATGAGCCTCACTTATTCCTCAATACCCAATAATTATCATTGATTGAGAACGTTACTTAAAATTAGTTTGACAAATAAAGATGAAAACTCACTCTTGTAATTTGCATGGTAAACTCTACATATCCACATAACCATGGACTCCATCTTTTTAGTTATAACAGTAAAGATTTTGCCTTTATCACCCACCAAATTATTAAATAGGGCCTATTTGGTCGATACATTAAAGTAAATTATGAGCCATTGGATTGCAATGTCGCCTTTTTATTTTCTTACTCGTGGTTGTATGTAATCAAAATTTGAATGTGGTTATATCATTTTTGGGACCCCTAAAGTTGAATCAAATTTGAAGACATCCAATACTTTATTTCTAAACTTTAAGAAAAGTTTCTCGAATGTTTTTTTGAAGTAATAAAGATACATCCTATTGTTTAGGTAGTTAACACTTTTAACATCTGTTGTTTTGATGATTCATATTGACCAAAATGATGCTTTGGAGAATTTTCAAAGTTTTGTACTATATGTAAATTTGAAAGGACACTGTTCACCGACAAATATATTAAGAAAAAAACATTAATAGTGACAGTTCTGTGCAGAAACCAAAACAGGGGGTAAAGGTTATGCCTACAAGTGGAGAATGTCTTTTTTTTGTTTTGAAGAAACCTCAGTAAGGCATTCATTCATAATGAACCTTTTCTCCTAATGTAATAAATATAAGTGAATTCTAATTTTACATAGAAATTGCATTTTCTCATTTCTGCACCATATTAAGGGGTTGGATTTCATGACATGTTGAATGAATCCTTAGGACAGAATGGGCATAAGCTACTGTAGAGATAACTGTGATTGTTAGTGAAATATCCTATAAGCAATTAACACCTATTTTCTTATGGAAAAATGGAGAGACTATAATTTTTAATGGGAAATTGGTATCCTTTAATTCTGCTGGGCCCGATGATTAAGAATTGAAATCATATAATTTCAAAAAAGAATTTGGATGTGACATCCTCCAGTCACTATTTTGTAGGAAATGATGGAAAGAAAGGTGGCCATGCTGCAACCCCTCATCCAGCCAAACAGGTTGGGAAAACACAGGCAAATAGCGACAAGTCGAAGCAACAGACTCCTAAATCTGCCGGTTCAGTGGCTTGCAAGTCATGTAACAAGTATGCCTTTAACTCCAATGCAAAATAGATATATTTATATATATGTTGTAATTGTTACAACTTCTTTGTTTTCAACGAGTTTGTTTTATATCAAGTTCTTATATTTGCTTTTTGAGGTGTGTTTGACAAAGGATTAAGTAATAGGTTAAGGCCCAGGGTCCCTAATCCTTCATTGAAGCACAAAAAGCGACACATGGTCCACAAGGGCTGGGTTTGTCCTTTACCTTAAAAATACAAAAAATGGGGAAAGTTATTTAACCTATTTGAGGGTTAAAATGATTTGACTCCTCATAATGAAGGACCAAACTACCTCTTTGAACAGGTTAAATGATATCCCTTATACATTGATGAGAGTTTTATGATAAACTGCATTCCATCTATTACACATACATATTTAGAAGATTTTCTTAAGCTTTTCAGAGAGTAGATATAGGCAAAACCTTCCCTAATAATACTCTTGTTCAGATGTACTGCCCAACTTGGTTCTTCATTTTAAAGCATCTTTCTTAGCTCTATTTTTGAAATAATTGCCAATTTCATTATGCTGCTTTGACACATCGCAAATCTATTTCTGACAAAAACATCAGTGTGGGAACTAGTTAGGTCGGGAAAACTTTTTAGAATGAAAAGACCATTATACAAAATTGTGGTATTGAAGTTTGGTCTTGGAAATGGTAAGTACTAAGCACCAAACTGTGATTTGAATGGATAATCTTGTGCCCGTCTTCTTGTATTTTCTGTTGTGTATTTACGACTTTTGAGAGGCACCATTTCAGATTAATTTTTGGTATTATTTTTCACAAAACAAAGCTGGAGTATTGGGTATTTACAAAAAAATAAATATTAAGCTCCGAGGCTCTGTTCAAAGGTTTTCTAAGATTAATTCACACTTATTAATACTCAGGACTTTCGGCTCTGAAAATGCTCTTCAATCTCACACAAAAGCAAAGCATGGGGATGGCAAGTGAGAGCAAGGGTAACAGAAACAAATCCTGTCCAGTCAGCAATGGTAGCATGAAAAATATGTTGCTTATTTTGTTTGTGTTTGTTTAGATTTGTTATCCGAACTCTTTGGAAGTCAATGCCTGAAGGTTCTTTGTTGCATTTTCCTCTGGTTGAACTTGTTTTCTTTAGTAGATTGTACCTGAGAAGATTCTATATCTTATTCTATATCTTCTACTTATGTGCATTGGTTGAACTTTTCCTTTTGAGGTTCCAAGTTCTAGTTTCTTTCACTTTCAATGGGCTTTGCCTTTTGTTTTAGTAAAGCTGTGGACTAGATATTTTCGTTATATCTCAAAATCAAGTTAAGCAAGATCATTTGAAACATGGCAAACTACTCGAAGGCCGCGAAACCTGATTGGGGGTCTATGATATTGGTAAAAGTTGCAACAAATCAGAGTCGTATGATTATGACATGCATAGAATGGTAATTTAATATCAACTATAGGTAATTTAATATCATCAGACCCATTAATTCAACCAGGCAAGCAAGTAAGACTTATTTACAATCTAAGTAAGAGAGAATTTTCAGTATATTAGGGTTGTCAGTCAAATTCTCCTAGAGCATTCAACTCTATTTCTTCAGCAAGAAAAATTCAACTCTCTTTAGCAAGAAAAGTAACTAACTCTTTCCTTAACCATGAGTATCTGGAATTTAATCACCAAAAATTAATCTTTTAAGTCTATATTGTGGAACTAGCTCTAAACCTATAAATATCATCCACCTCCATCAAAGTCAAGTGATCAACCTTTCTCTACTAAAAACCCTAATTCTCATTTGGGTACTGACTTGAGCGTCACAGGATTTTTTGTTGGGGTCAACCTCAGTGCTTAGACTTCTATAAATTAGTTGGAACCGGTCAAAACTAAATCTGAATGACGGTTTAGATTATAAGTTTTTCCCTCAAAATTTGAACTCATTATCTGCACCGAAAAAAACCAGTAACAATACCCATTATGCCAACACTGGTCTAAATCTAATAGTGCACTTCCACGGCAGTACAGGGTTATAATGTAAACATGACATCTTAATGAAAACAGCTTGCCTTGGTTCTAATCACCATTATAAAAACAAGTGCATATTTTCGTCCAACCTTAGTTTCTTTTAGCTACTGCCTTTTTAATTGAGTTCATAATATTTGGATGGGCTAGAAGTTGATTTTATTTTAGGGTAAATTTCAAATAATCCTAGTGAGTTTTACAACTTTGACAGATAACCATACTCAAATTTTTTTTGGCATATAATCCTACTTAAGTTTGCTCCGTTAGGCAGTATGGCCTGCTCCGTCCATTTTGGGATTTTTTTTTGTAAAAGTGCTGTTGTTTTCACTTTTCAAAGACGAAAATACCTTTATCTCTATTTAGGTTTAGGACAAGGAGTTCAAACCGTAAAAAAGATTTGGAAGAAAAATTAGGAGATTATGCAGGAAATTTGGGGAATTTAATCAGTTGTTATTTTTATTTTATTTACTTTTATTTATTTTATTTATTTTTTGTAACACCCCGCAAAATTGAGTAATGACAATTTTGCCCTCGTGTGTTACGCACATGTATTTTGTACCGTTACGAGTAATATTCATAACGTATTTTTATATAAATGTCATATTCTGATTATTTATATATTTTCCGTTTTCTCAAAACTTATTTCAATTCTATCTTTAGCCAACTCAAACATTTATTTTAGTCATTGTGTTTTTACGTACACTGCACGTGTTTTTAATACACGTGACGATTACGTATATTTTTCGTTACGTGAAATATCTGTAACATTATTAAATATACATGTTTTATATTTTGACTGCTTTTCGTTCTCTCAAATTAATTTTTAATATTTAGCACGTGCATTGCACGTAAATTTTTATGTGCATGTTATTTCTAAAATTTCCTAAGATGTCATGCACAATTCTTTCTCCTTTTAATTTGTTCATCTAAGTTATTTATTTTGATTTTTAACCCGTAGGCCTAAAGTCTCTTTAAAAGCTCAATTGAAAATTCATTAATTAAAAAAGAAACCACTAATTAAAAGAAAAGCTCATTAGTTTATCTACATTTTTTAATAAACACTCTTAATCCTACACTTGTCAAGTAACAAGTATATACATTTAGGCTATGTACAAATAATTAAACAAATGAATGATATAGTGTGCACATGTGGAAAATTCAAGGGTTGGCAAATTCATGATGGAATGAGAGGAGGTGGGGGTTTGTATAGTAATGGTGAGTGAGTGATTAATTTTGATAATGGGTATTTATTTTGGGGTAATGAGTGTCTCTTCATTGACCCATTTAGCCCTATAAATAGCCCCTCATATTTTAGAATAATGCACACTAGAATCAAAAGAAAAGAAAGAGAAGAAAAGAAAGAAAAGAAAGAAAAGAAAAGAAAGAGAGTTAGAGCATTTTTTGGCAAAGAGGATGGAGGTTTGGCTTTGCTAGAAGGAGAAGACTAGTATCTTGTTGGAGCTCGGAGCAACATCCAAGGAGTTTTCTTCTACTTTTTCTTCTTCAAAATAAGGTGGGTGACTTCTTGAACTTCCTAAAATTTAGTATCATGCATGTGTAGGAAAATTGATATCTAAAATTGTTTATACATATGAGTAGTGGTTAATTTGTGATGATGATATTTAAATGAAATGCATGCTAATTAAAAGATTGTTATCTATAAGTTGAAATGATGTTGTTTGGGTGCATAGTAATACATTATATGATTTGGATATAAATTTGTACACGAAGTTGTTAATTCGTGCAAAGAAAAGTTAAAGTTTGAATTTTGTTTGCACATCAGAAAATTGTATTTAATAAAATAGTTGGAATTTAGAACTAAAACTTTTTGGGGAGCATCTTGTATATATCAGGAACATCCCTTTAAAATTTCATAAGATTTGGATGTTTAATAAAATCTAAACTCAGAACTGGTTAGTAGTTGACTGGTTGCTGGAAATCTGTACACATTTCGGTTTTTGATCAATTCAGCATTGTAAATAAAATAATTTGAGAAAAGTCAGAACTAAGAAATTATAGTAGACTTGTTAACCTTTCTGAAAAGTCTAAGAAATCAAATTTTCACAACGAATTGAATTTATAATGAATTTTCCAAGACTGTACAATTAACAGTATTTCAGTATTTCGACCCTATTGTATATTTCGAAGAATTCAACGTTATAGATACAGTATTTTGAGAAAACTTATAACTAAGAAATTGTAGTAGATTTGTATACCTTTATTTTAATATAACAAAGTTTCGTGAATTATATGATTTTCTATGATTTTTACAAATAGCATGAAATGCAATTTTCTAACTTTGAATTTATTATTTTTGCAAATGATACTTAAATGAAGTGATTGAGAATATTTCTCATTGTTTTAAGTTATATTTTTGGGAAAATAAAGATCATATTCATACTTAGATGAGATGCGAACTCAAGATATATATATATATACTAGATTTGCCCGTGGGCACATGCCTACGGCACGTCTTCGAAATGATACAGCATATGAAAGTCTTGTAAACAGTAAAACAATAATTATGTAGCTCAAGTTTGAATAGTAAAACAATAATTAGTTGTAAATAAAAGTCCATGTTTCCATTAGTATATGTTGAAAAATAATTATAAATGGTGGTGTAAAATCCAACCTCTTAGAACTTTGAGTGTGGAAAATGATGAAAGTTAACTGTTGATAAGATATTTGCTATTTTCAATGTAACATGAGCAAAAAAAAAATGCATAAAAAATCTGAAAATTTACAAACCTGAAATCTGAAAATATAAATTTCTGAGTAAATAGAGAGAGAATGAGAGAGAGAAAGAGAGAGAGAAATAAATAAATAAATAAATAAATAAAGGAGTTGTTTTGGGAGATTTGAATTTGAGTTTTGGAGGGAAACTTTTGGGCAGGAAAATATGTTTTGTGAGGCTAAATCTGGACCATTGATTTCAACCCAATTGAATGAGAGCCACTTGATAGCTTTCTTTGTGTTTTATTATATAGATGATTAAAGATGTTAAGATTGATTCAAAATGAATCAAGGGAAAATGATAAGATAAATTTTGAATGATGAATTTTTAAGAGATTATGTTTGAATCTTTATTAACTTGTATTGAGGAGGTTTTGATTAATATGAAAAGTGTGTTATGAAAATGAATAGTTTGAGATTGTTCTTAATTGATGAATAAATAAAAATGAATGGAAGAATTTGAATAAAATATGAATACATGAAATTGAGAATATGAGTTATAAGGGTATGCGTACCCCAGTTGTTGAACATGAAAGATGTTAGTCTAGAAGCTAGGCAAGACCATAGTAACCGACATTATAAATAAAGGAAATTGAGAACTAACCAGTGTGAGTTAAGTATCTCTAGAGAAGTAGCCAGTTTGGGCTAACTTTCTCTCATGTTGATTTAAGTCCGGTAGGGTAAGCTAGCTCTAGATTATGATGACTTAAACTAAAACTTAAGGACAAGCACTAAGGGGAGATGTGATGAAGTATGGACAAACATGAGTATGAGGGCCTAGATAGCGCAGTGGGAGGTATCTCCAGAATTACCAGGGTTGAGGCTTGCGGTGGGGAATATTACTCCAAAATTACTGGGATCAAGACGACGCTCGTGGGGTGTTTGTGTGATGAGGTACCAATGACAGCGCGGTGTGGGTTTCGTCTCCAGAATTATCGGGGTGTTAGGCGTGATGGCTGAAAATCACTCGCGATGGGAGAATGACTCTCAAGAATTACCGGGGTCATAGCTCGCGGTGTGGGTATTCACCTCCAGAAATACTGGGTGTGAGGCAGTGTGTCCAAAATCACTTAAAGTGGGAGTGCGATACTCAAGAATTATCAGGGTGGTACTAGATACTCACAGAATATCTAAAACATACATTAGTCACCGTAGTAGTAATTCATGGCGAGGGATTAAACCCTTTATTGTGGAGTACGTATGTGCTTGCCCTCGGAGCTATGTGGGATAGGGTGCATAGAATATGAACAAGTATGCATTAGTGTCATTGTAGTATAACATCTGCATTAGGCATTAAGTCATATCATACATTGGCATGTTTAGGATAGTCACTCTTTACACTTTTTATATGCATTCAAGTTTGTGATTGTTAAAGTAAGAGATTTCGTTATAATACAACATAGAGAGGATCGTTGTTTATAACATTGCGTCGGTTGTAAGCAACTGACGTGCCCACATATTTTAGTGCAGGGCTTGATTAGATTGACAAGGACTTAAAGACGATCGATGATAAAGATTATATTCATGAGTAAAGCTTATGTTATTAGAGTTGTATTTCATGTTGTATTTTATTTTAACTTCCTCTGTGTAACTCTGTAATAAACATTGTTATGTAATAAAAAGTTTCAGTTTCCTTATAAAATTGTATGAAATAAAGTAAAAGATCTTGCTGTACTATGAATTACATGTAAATGGAATTCGGGGTGTTACATTTTGTTTATTTTATTTTTTGTGCACGTGTTTTTAGTAGAGTTGGGGAGTGGTTGTTTATTTTATCACATCAAAATATCTGTAATTCAATTCCGAATAATTTTCATGAATTTATTTCGGTAATCTTCCACAAATCCATGAATAATAAACAATTGAAAAGTACTTTAGAGCACAAATTTCATTCCAATAACCGAACATAACAATTAAATAATTCATTCCGAATCATTTACAAATTCAACTGATTCCAATAATTACATATATGTACAAGTGCTTAAGAACACGAAATCACAAAAAACTACAAAATTGTGTAACCCCATGAAGAAATATGAAAATATATAAATATACAAATCAAACGAAAAATGTACTCTATAGATAGATCAAAATACAAAAAAAAAAGGAAAGTAAACAGATTATCCATATATGTTGACCAAGCTCGCCCCCACATAAAGATCATGATTCAATCATGTTTTGATAGCACAACTGTAATGAAGTCGTCAATGATGGATTTATGATGTGAGCATGATCTTAGCACCTTTGACAATCTCCCCGGAGAGGATGGAGTGATGTGTCTAATTTATATACAAATATTTGTACTCATTTACCTATTAAAATGGCTTGTTTTCGCTGATATTGTCTATAATTCATCTTATTTCTATATGATTTCATTTAATTAATTATTTTTGGAGAAATAATATTTTTGATGCAAAAAGTAAAGATTTGTGGAAAAAAATCAACAAACAAAGTAAAATAATGGATTTATCGATTTTTATTGTTTTGTTGAGTTAAAAGGACGACAAATAATTTTAAAAGGATTTTTATAAGCTAATATGAGTTGTAGTTAGTTTAATTAATTTTAAACTAATTTATTTTATTTTATTTAAAAATCCTAATTTCTGGTATTATTTTGTGTATGCAGAAGCACGTGGTTGGCAGAAAAGGAAGAAAAGAAAAAAAGAGAAAGAAATAAAGTTCAGATCAATTAAAGGAAGGAAATAAAGAAAAAGAGTGGGGTTTTCTGCAAAAAGTGCAAACCCTAATGGTTCTCTCCGTTCTCTATAAATACAATGCAAAGGAAAGAGGATTAATTAAGAGGTGACGGCTAATCATTAAACAAATAATAAATAAATAAAAAAAATTAAGAGAGAGAGAGCCGCTGTCTCTTGCGAGCGTTGAAGAAATCAAAGAGAGAGACGCTGCTCGTTTGACGTGGCTTTGAAAACGACATGAAAAGCAGCAGGTCGTGCGTCGTACTTCTTTGACGTGTGGCATGCGCAGCTAAGGACAAGACAGCACGTGGGCGACGAAGACAGCAGGCGGGACCACCTGCTAATGTGGCGGTCTGACCGGCTTTGTCTTCTTCTTCGACGTGACGGGTGTTCAGTGGAGCACAGACCTGCTGCGTGCTGCTTTGCGGCTCAGACATCCAGGCGATTCATACAGCGACAGCTGGCAGGCACAGCTGTCTTTTGACCGGCGCATCTACCCAGGCTGACGTGGCGCCTCTGGTTTTGGGACACGCGGCCCGACAACGGCAGTGTGACAGACTGATGCGTTGATGTGACGGCGCGTGACAGCAACACTTTTGGCTCCGACTTTTGAGACAGAAAAGGGGTTTGAATTAAATTTTATATTCTTTTGTATCTTTTCTTCTCTATATTTTTTGATGCAATCCCAAACAAATATGAACTGAATTTATTGTTCTAGAGGCTAAGGTGTAGCCAAGTTTTGTAGAACACAAATTTTAATTTCTTATTATTACTCTATTTTTCCTGATTGTGTTTTAATTTTTATTATTTATGCGTACAACATGGTGGATAGACATTTGTATGATTTTTCATAAAGAGACCGAACATGTTATTTGTGATTAATAAAAATTAACACCGTATATTGGAGGACGTGACCGTTAAGAAATTCAATTTCTCAATTAATAATTTGATGGATAGGCGAATAATTAGTTGAGAATAATTTTTAGACTACGTGGATAGAGTGGTTAATATTTTTAGGATTTTGGTCTACAATTGGGGAAGATAATATTTTTATTTATAAGGAATTATAATTTGTGTGTGTGATAAACGAGGTGAACCAAGAGTCCTAGAACTAATTTTACCATTAAACAAAGTACAAGAGCTTCATAGTTTCACAGCCCTCTCCCTCTTCACCAATTTAGTTAGATTTAATTAGATTAATTTAGTTTAGTTGTTTTATCCTTAATTAAA
This sequence comes from Hemerocallis citrina, assembly GCA_017893485.1. NCBI lineage: Eukaryota > Viridiplantae > Streptophyta > Magnoliopsida > Asparagales > Asphodelaceae > Hemerocallis > Hemerocallis citrina. The sequence goes on from CM030365.1 coordinate 184,481,236, forward strand.
TTCGATCTTCCAAATAGTGATTAATCTAGTAATATCAGTACTCAGTAAAATATCTAGTCCCTGTGGGTTCGACACTCTACTCACCTATCTAAATTACTTGTGCGATTTTGTACACTTGCAAATTCAACATCAAGTTTTTGGCGCCGCTGCCGGGGACTAGTTATTCTTTTATTGATATTGAAAATTGCTAGATTATTGCTAGTTTGGATTTTTTGTAATTATTTTTATTTTATTATTATTTTACATCTTTATTTTCTTTTGACTAACTTTTACCTTTTTTATTTTATTTTTTTAATTTTAGTTTTATTTTAGTTTTTCTATTTTTTTTCTTTTTCTTTTTCGATACTTATATTTCAGGACATACAGTGCATTATCATGGCGAACGATGAAAATAGGCCTTTGAGAGACTACGCTATGCCCTCAATTTATGAATCAAGCATAAAGAAGCCGATTATTGAAGCTAACGATTTTAAAATTAAACCGGCGATGATTCTATTGATTCAACAGACTGTTCAATTTTGGGGACTACCACACGAAGATCCTTATGCTCACATTTCAAATTTTCTAGAAATTTGTGACACTTTCAAACACAATGGAGTATCAGATGATGCAATTAGATTGAGACTCTTTCCTTTTTCACTACGAGATAAGGCGAAGGCTTGGCTACATTATCTACCACCAGGTAGTATTACTACTTGGGAGGGACTTGCGCAAAAATTTTTGGCTAAGTATTTTCCGCCAGCAAAGACAGCAAAGCTAAGAAAAGATATTTGCACATTTATTCAATTTGAGACTGAGTCTTTGTATGATGCATGGGAAAGGTACAAAGAGTTATTGAGAAAGTGTCCTAATCATGAACTACCGAAATGGCTGCAAATGCAAACATTCTATAATGGTTTGGGAGTTACACATAGATCTATCGTTGACGCAGCAGCTGGTGGTGCACTGATGAACAAAACTTACACAGCACCTATGATCTTTTAGAGGAGATGGCATCAAATCATTACCAGTGGTCTTCAGAGAGAGCAATGCCAAGAAAAGTGGCTGAAATTTTTGAATTTGATCCTTTTTCTACTTTAAATGCAAAAAATGATATTTTATCTAAACAAGTAGAAAATATGAATTTTAATGTTAATCAATCTAATATTATTTGTAATCTTTGTGCAGGAAATCATTCAAGTTCAGATTGTCAAGTGGGGAACCCTTTTGCTCCATCAAAGGTTGAACATGAAAATTTTGTGTCAAACTTTCAAATGCAAAACAATCATTATGCAAACACATACAATCAAGAATGGAAAAACACCCCCAATTTTCCATGGAACAACAACCAAGGAGCAGTTATACCACCTCAAAATTTTCCACAGCAAGAAAAGAAGCCGACGCTTGAAGATATGTTTGAGCATTACATGCAAAGGGCAGAACAATACATTCAAAAGACAGATTTGGCAATTCAAAATGTTGCAAATTCAATTTCGGCTTCCATTCACAATCTTGAGGTACAAATTAATAAATTTTCAAGTATTCTTAATGAAAAACCTGCAGGAACATTACCACGCAATATAGTTGTCCATCCCAAGGAGCATGTCGAAGCTATAACACTAGGAAGCGGGGGGACAATTGAACAACCACAAGAAGAAAATGACGAACAGAATGTGGTTGAAAAGCAAAGTGAGATTGAACAAATTGTGGAGGAACAAATTCAGCATGAGCAAGTAATGTATGATGTATTTAATTCCATAAATTTTCCTCCCGAAGAATAGTCATCTATTCAAGTAAGTGAAACTTATTTAATTGTGGGCGAGAAACATAAGGCTGAAACTGAAAAATCACCAATTGAAGTATGTCCAACAAGTGCAGAAATTTTTGAAACTAAGAAAGAAAATATTTTTGAACATGTCATGTATTTGGATGCTGAACCTTCTATTTATTCATTTTTTCAGCATAAATTCAAAGAGGTGGGGGAGTCAAAGACATCATCATCAAGAAGGAAACGCCTCAAATTAGAGCTTGAACCTGATCCACACAAAAAGAGAAAAATTAGAAAGGATGTTTTAATGTTGTTGGATCATGGCGTTACTTAACCATCTCACCCCCATGTCTGGCTGAAGACTTAAAACTTAGCGCTTCTTAGGAGGCAACCCATGTTTTATTTTATTGCATTTAGTTTTGATTTATATTTTAGTTTATTTTATTTTAATTTTTGATTTTATCTTGTAGGATTGCATGAATTTTGGAAGTCACCGGGCGGAGCTGTTTTGAACACATGCATTGATGGCTGTTTTTGAGCAGTATGGAGTCAGAATCTGGAAAAGTGATTCAAAGAGAAGTTGTAGACAATTGTCTTAGCTTTCCAGCAAAAAAAAAATCAGCCCATTTCGACATCTACAGCTCCAGATATCGCCAAAATACTGAACGCTGCGCGTGCAGAAATTTAAAGACGAATCAGGGGAGATATTCTAAACTTTTTGCATTCTTTTTGTTTTTCTTTTTCTTTTCCATTGAGGACAATGTGATATTCAAGTTTGGGGGGAAGGTTTAGAAATTTATTATTTATTTTTGAAAAGAAAAACAAAATTTTAAAAGAATTTCAGTTAGGCTTACCTTTACACTTTTGAGTTCTTTATTGTGATAAGCATTGAAACAATTTTTTTTTGGGATAAACAATTTTTTTTATAAAGCAATATTAAGCATACTTATTTACTTTAGGATTATTGAGTTTCAAAATTCCTTACAAAATTGTGTGGGTCATGCTATTATACATAAAAGACAAATGTGATGCTTTTTCTCGTGATTATCCCCTTTGATCTAATCCTAAACAGAGTTTAAGTAAACAGAGTAATAATGAAAAAAAAGTTTATGAATAAAGTCGATCTACTCCAATGTTTTGAGTTGCTTAGTAACTAGGGGTATTCATCACAAATGTCTACACTTACGTAAAACGGCAACTTGAAATATGAGTATGCAAAGCACTTTAAGTTTGTGACTTGTTGAGTAACCGGGTGAATTCATCACAAATGTTTTGCATTCGCGTAAAAAGGCAAGTGACAACTTAAAGAAGGGACTTAAAAAAAAAATAAAATAAAAATAAAAAAATAAAAATAAAAAAACAACTCTAGTTTGCTAATCGGTTTGTAGTAGAGAGAAGGGATAATCACAGATTGAGTTGTTGCATACTATAATTACATTAATTGCATGACAAATGCGATTGGGGTGGGAATTATGAATAAATAATTGCACTGGAGAAAGTGGGTATGCTTAGGTTGACTTTATTTGCAATTGTTTATACTTTTAATTGAAATTTTGATGCTTGCATGATAAGAATTCTTGGTGTGATAGGTTGAGTCTATTATTATTATTCCCTTATTCATGATTCTACTTTTTGCTCGAGGACAAGCAAAATCTTAAGTTTGGGGGTATTTGATGTGTCTAATTTATATACAAATATTTGTACTCATTTACCTATTAAAATGGCTTGTTTTCGCTGATATTGTCTATAATTCATCTTATTTCTATATGATTTCATTTAATTAATTATTTTTGGAGAAATAATATTTTTGATGCAAAAAGTAAAGATTTGTGAAAAAAATCAACAAACAAAGTAAAATAATGGATTTATCGATTTTTATTGTTTTGTTGAGTTAAAAGGGCGACAAATAATTTTAAAAAGATTTTTATAAGCTAATATGAGTTGTAGTTAGTTTAATTAATTTTAAACTAATTTATTTTATTTTATTTAAAAATCCTAATTTCTGGTATTATTTTGTGTATGCAGAAGCACGTGGTTGGCAGAAAAGGAAGAAAAGAAAAAAAGAGAAAGAAATAAAGTTCAGATCAATTAAAGGAAGGAAATAAAGAAAAAGAGTGGGGTTTTCTGCAAAAAGTGCAAACCCTAATGGTTCTCTCCGTTCTCTATAAATACAATGCAAAGGAGAGAGGATAATTAAGAGGTGACGGCTAATCATTAAACAAATAATAAATAAATAAAAAAAATTAAGAGAGAGAGAGAGAGCCGCTGTCTCTTGCGAGCGTTGAAGAAATCAAAGAGAGAGACGCTGCTCGTTTGACGTGGCTTTGAAAACGACAGGAAAAGCAGCAGGTCGTGCGTCGTACTTCTTTGACGCGTGGCGTGCGCAGCTAAGGACGAGACAGCACGTGGGCGACGAAGACAGCAGGTGGGACCACCTGCTGATGTGGCGATCTGACCGGCTTTGTCTTCGACGTGACGGGTGTTCAGTGGAGCACAGACCTGCTACGTGCTGCTTTGCAGCTCAGACATCCAGGCGATTCATACGGCGACAGCTGGCAGGAACAGCTGTCTTCTGACCGGCGCATCTACCCAGGCTGACGTGGCACCTCTGGTTTTGGGACACGCGGCCCGACAACGGCAGTGTGACAGACTGATGCGTTGATGTGACGACGCGTGACAGCAACACTTTTGGCTTCGACTTTTGAGACAGAAAAGGGGTTTGAATTAAATTTTATATTCTTTTGTATCTTTTCTTCTCTATATTTTTTGATGCAATCCCAAACAAATATGAACTGAATTTATTGTTCTAGAGGCTAAGGTGTAGCCAAGTTTTGTAAAACACAAATTTTAATTTCTTATTATTACTCTGTTTTTCCTGATTGTGTTTTAATTTTTATTATTTATGCGTACAACATGGTGGATAGACATTTGTATGATTTTTCAAATCATAAAGAGACCGAACAGGTTATTTGTGATTAATAAAAATTAACACCGTATATTGGAGGACGTGACCGTTAAGAAATCCAATTTCTCAATTAATAATTTGATGGATAGGCGAATAATTAGTTGAGAATAATTTTTAGACTACGTGGATAGAGTGGTTAATATTTTTAGGATTTTGGTCTACAATTGGGGAAGATAATATTTTTATTTATAAGGAATTATAATTTGTGTGTGTGATAAACGAGGTGAACCAAGAGTCCTAGAACTAATTTTACCATTAAACAAAGTACAAGAGCTTCATAGTTTCACAGCCCTCTCCCTCTTCACCAATTTAGTTAGATTTAATTAGATTAATTTAGTTTAGTTGTTTCATCCTTAATTAAATTCGATCTTCCAAATAGTGATTAATCTAGTAATATCGGTACTCAGTAAAATATCTAGTCCCTGTGGGTTCGACACTCTACTCACCTATCTATATTACTTGTGCGATTTTGTACACTTGCAAATTCAACATCATGGTGTCCTTAAGGAGGGAGACGTACAAATACACTTATCAAGCAAGGTTCACAAATACACTTCATGCCAGCAAAAATCAAATTAGAGAGAGATAGTTATCAAGCAAGTAAATAATTAACATAGAGTTAACATGGATGCCTGAATTGCTATGTCATAATGAACAAACTAATACAAAATGATAAACCAAGTATGACACAAACATGGACACACACAACCCTATGCAAGCGCAACCCTATACAAGCAGAACTCTATACAAACATAAATATAGAGAAAGAGAGAATAATTTAGTAACTAGTAAGAGGATATAAAATGAACTTAAGATTGAGTTCAATCTTACAAATAGTATAAACTACAAAATTTAGAGAATAAGCTTGCTAAAAAAGAAATTATTTAGAGAATAAGAAAGAAATTAAACAAACAAAGTATGTGAAGTGTGTAGTACAAGGAAATGTGCAGAGCTAAAGACTATACAGTATTACAAGCATGAAAGAGAGATTAACATTGTTGATGCAAGTTCTGGAGAATTGACACTACTGGCACTCCAGCATGGTTCTTCTACTCCCTAATTCTATCGCTAGCCTGGTTCAATCCCTCGGTTTTCATTAGTAATCTTCCCCTTTGATCAGCAGAAACCTGCAATATCTAGTGTTTTAAATAAAAAAACATAATCAATACAAATCCCCCAAATCAGAAACTCATAGAAACAATGAAGAGCTAAGCTTAGGGTAAAGAGTAATACAATTAGAGACTACATCGTTACAAGAATGAACAACAATCACTAAAGTACACCATAATTCTATTTTCAGTATTATATCAAGTTTCTTGAAAACAAGTTGCATCTATTCTTCAAGGTTGAATAATACATTCCGCAAGATCAAGTCTCTAAATTGAATAACATGGTAAATCATCACTCAGATAGAAGACAAGAGAAAATCTAAATGCATATGTAGTTGATAAATATTTGACAATCAATCCATAAGTAATTAAACTGAATTAAAACTATCCCAGTGAAGCCAACATGACCTATATAGACACAGTGTAAATGAGATAAAAGCTGCTCCCAACGTTCATAAAGTGAGTAGTCTCAATTACTTCCAGCCTCACAAACTAAGCAAATATTGTAGTTCTCATCACAAAATATGACATACTTCATAACAGAAAAAAGAGACAAACTGGATTGCATGGTTCAAGTATGCCAAGAAGTTTATTACCTATTAAGTTATACCAGAAAAGCATAATGAAAAAAAAGTCATTGAAGTTAAATGTTTGGTCTTATATTCAAGCCCCAAAAAAGATAAATATAAGAATAAAATAAATAAATAAAAATCCCAATCAATTATACCAATAGATTTGATTTAATTGCTCTAGGATGAGGGAATTAGCAGTGATCTCGATTCCCTCTTCTTGTCAAAACCAGTAAAATTGGCTCATGATAATTTCCAATGTAGCACAAATACAGGAAAAGTTTTTAAAGTACATAACATTTCACAAGAAATGTTCTAGGTTATGGATCAAAAACCATTTTACAAGGTTTTGAAGTTCAATGATTTGATAGAAAAAAAAATGTGACAGAATGGAACTTAAAAATTACTTTGGGAAATGAGTATTAGATGCAAACTAATTATGAGCATACACTATCTATTGATATCTTGCAAGTGATGCTCCATTGTAACAAAAACTAATTTTCATTAGACATCCATTAGTAAAATTTAGTTCTTCCATTAGTCCTCATATAAATTACATACAACCCATATAGGACTACTAATGCACATATACTCACCATGTATATATGGATTTTGGAGAATTTATGTGCCAACATTATCCGGCAAAAATCACAGTATTTTTTATACCTACATTATCCGGCAAAAATCACAGTATTTTTTATACCTACGATAGTGAGCGCAAATTAGACACTTGGTATTTTTCTGCTATTCAGTTTGATGAGATAATAAGTTTTCAGTGCCAATTTTATTTAGTGCAGCAACAAAGTAGAAGTTAAGATAACTGAGGGAACACAAGCTTGACCAGATATAAAACATGTATTCAGATAGCTAATTAAATAGAAAGAAAGATGCTTGTTTGATATAGGTATAATTAAGAATAAGGCATACATACAATAATTGAATTTATGACTTAGAACAGACCGTAAGACGCCTAGATAGCTCATTCGCATGCAGTATGTTAGATAGCTTTGATTGGCCATATGCAGCATAAGGGATATATCTGTCAATGGAAAGACTGAAATAAGTTCTATATGATCATTTAATTTTACATAAGATTGCAAAAAAGGAGTACACATATTAAGTGATTAGTTCAACACATGGTTTGACGATCAAAACGAATTCCTTCGCTAAAGGTACTCCAGTGTCAATGATCTGAAGAAACATTAACAATTCTTCTTGGGTTAGTACTTCTTAATACACTAATGTCAATTTTGCAGATTGATATTTGAATATGAACAAAATTGGTCATCATTGCATTTTGAAGAACATAAAAAAAAAAGAAAAAAAAGTACAAGGTAAACTAACTAGACAAGTTGAATTTTACCAAAGGAAAAACTAATAACTCTTTTTAGGAACTCTATATAATTCAAAGAGATCTCTTTCTCTTTGAACATCAACATAGCACAAACCTAGACTCTAACCCTAACCCTAACATCAAACCGAGAATTAGAAATTGACGCACAAATTTGAGGAGAAAAGGGATCGAGCTTGAGGAAGAAGAAGACGATGAGACCGAGGGTTTAAGGAACGGCGGGGAAGGCGGGGACAAGGAGCACGACAGGTGCGAGTGGGCGAACGTGCGATGGACGACGACGACGGTCGGTGGCGTGCATGGAAATAGAGGGAGGAGGGAATAGGGTTTGGAGAGATAAGGGACGACGACAACGAGGAAGGCGACGACGGGGAAGATGAACGACGGGATTGAGCAGAAGAGAGGGAAAGAGAGATAGAGAGGTTATTTTAGACATTTAGAGTGTGACTTGGGCAAAATGTTATATTGGGTTTCGACGCACAAATTTACCGGTTAAGACGGCCATCTAAGGTTATTTTAGACATTCCATGTTAAAGATAACGGAGTCAGTTAGTTTACTGGGCTCCTAACCGAAAACAAAATTCGATAGGATTATATGCAAAAATAAAATAAAAATTTGAGTATAATTATCTGTCAAAGTTGTAAAACTCAATAGGGTTAATTTGAAATTTACCTTTTATTTAAGAAATGAAGTGAAGAACAGTTATTAAATTTTTTATAAATAGGTTAAAATGGGTTATACTGTATATGCATACAAAACCCTTAAAACATACAGTGATACAACAATGCTATATTGTAGTTTGTTGCGATCAAGTTAATTTTCTTTTTCCTTTGATTTTTCAGGAGTGGTGTGAAGTGGGCATCAAGATGGGACACCAACCTCCTAATGAATGATGATCAAATCCACCAGTTCTCCATGGTTAACTCTCTCATGATTGTCCTCTTCCCGGCTGCTATTCTCATCAGCAGTCTTACTTCTCAAAGATTACCAATGAGGATAGCAGCCACTTGTAAAAAAAAAATTGTTTGAATTTTTGTTGTTTTTGCCGCTATTCATATCAGCAGCTACAGTATATATAAAGTCACTGATGGGAATAGCGACGTTGTCTCAATCATATTGAGACACTTGGTAAAAAGAAAAGAAATTACGAAAAGGTCGCTGATGGGAACAACGACCTTGACTATACATTGGTTGTTGTCCCCAACAGCGGCTACGTGTGAGACCCAACCTCTATTAAATGTTCGGACTCTCATTCTCTCTTTTTCCGCTTCACTTTACTTCATTTCTACTTCTTCTTCCCCAACTTCAACTCTGACCGCCCAAAAACCCTAACCCCCCAAATCCTCCCAAATCTCTAGTTATTTTCACTTCTTCAATACCTAGTCGGGTCTCCTCTCTCCCATTCACTTCACCTGTCCCATCTCTCTCCAACTTCGAATCCCAAATTCTTCAAACTCTACAAATCTCCAAATCCATCTACCAAATCCAAAACCATATAGAGATATGAATAATATTTACTACTTCTAATGTTTGATTGATATTGTTTATTGTTCTTGAAAATATGTTAAAAATTGAAGCCTCTTATTTAGTATTGAATGTTGCTTAGGCACTTAGCTTCGCAAATTTGGTGAATTAGCATATATATAGGACACAAATTTCGTAACAAGCGTCTTTGTCGGGGCGACTATATAGGTTAATTATACGGTCCTATCCTACTTTCGTTAGAAAATTAGTGTTAGTCACTCCGGCACAGAGGAATATTTGCAATAAGGTGATGATTGTGATGAATTTTTTTATGTAATGTCGGATATGAATAAATCAATATCGTGTTGTGTTGTGTTCACTGATATTGGAAAAAATTAAAAGCCTAAGTTTTTGTATTCATTGTATGCCATACACTGTCTTACTTGTTTATTCACTAGGTTTGCCCGTGGACGTGCCTACGACACGTCTTCGTGAACGATGCAACATATGAAAAGCCATGTAAACACATAAAGAAAATGCAGAAAAAGTAAAGAACATAAAGAAAATGCACATAAAACACATAAAGAAGTTAAAGAAAATCCAGCAAGCTAGTGTTACTACTAACCTTCGAACTGTTGAAGAATTCTGATTTTGTAGCTCCTCATTTTATGAAAAGTCAAAAGAAATGAGAGAATGAGAGAGAGAGGGGTCTGAAAAAGTGAAGAGATGAGAGAAAGAGAGTAATAAAGTGAAGATGATTTATGTTTTAGAGGGGATAATTTTTGTTTTGGGGAAAAAACTTTTAGGAAAAAATGTCTTTTGGGAGGGTAAATGTGAGCCATTGATTTAGTTTCAACTGAAGGAGAGACAGTTAACAGCTTTTTTTTCAAATTGCCTTGTGATTAATTATATAGATTATTCGACTAATATTTTTAATCATACTTTGTAAGGTCATCATTGCAAATATGATGCGAACGATGCGAAAGGGATTGGGTTAGAACATTCTCTCGTGTTACTGTGTATGTTTAATGTGTAGGTGTTCAAGGAAATTTGCTTTTACTTTGTTGGTTGGTCTAGTGTTGATTGTAGATGGAGATGGAGTCGGTTGCTTTTAAAGATGTTGTGATGTTGTGATAATGTTGTTGATTGATCTTTTTCTTATTTTGAAGATCATGTGTGAGATAATGTGTGAGATGTTGCTGTGAAGTTGAGTTGTAAATAAGGAAGCAATGATATTTAATTTTCAAATATCACTGCTTTCAATTGAGGCTGCTGGGGGGATTAGCGATCTTAATTGAATTAAAGTTGTTGATTGATTTTTTCTTGCTCTGTTTGTTTTGAAAAAGATCCTCTCCAACTAAGATCACTACTGTGAATAGTGATTTCAACTATAATATAGTCTCTAATTCAAATAACAACCTTAGTTGTATAATTCTTTTTCTCTCTCTGTTAACTCTCCGTTAGATTTGAAAAAAAAATATATTTCCAAACTAAGGTTCCTAGTGGGAATAACGATTTCAACTATATATTAGTCTCTAATCCCACTAACGAATTTTGTTGTTATTTTTTGTTTTCTCCTTGTTCTATGTTAGTTTTAGAAAAAATCATCCCCAATTAAGGTCGCTAGTGGGAACAGCGACCTCAAATATATTATAGTTGCTAATTTCACTAGCGACCTTAGTTGGAAAGATTTTTTTTTCTCTCTGCAATGAGGAAGTGTCTCAATATAAGACAAGGTCGTTGTTCCTATCAGAGACTTTATATGTACTGTAGGAGCCACTAGTGTGAATAGCGGCAACAATAAAAAAATTTCACAATTTTTTTTTTACAAGTGACTGTTATTCCCATTGGCGATTTTCGAAAGACAGAGGCCGCTAATAGGAATAACGACCGCTGTTGATGTGACGACATCAACTGGCTCACTCAGAAAAATAGTTTGGAAAGTGTTTTAGTTTGGAAGATGGTTTCAAAAAAGTGGCTTAGTACGGGAAAAATTCCTCTTCGGCATGGTCGCCATGATCATGCTCTGAACCCTATACCTCGACGTCTCCAAATTAAAGCAGCTTAAAACCGAAGAAGAATCTCAAGAAAAGACTGGGTGGAAGCTTGTCCATGGTGACGTCTTGCACCCCCTGCCAACTTTGACCTCCTCTGTGTCTATGTCGGCACTGGGGTACAGTTCTTTGGTATGCTCCTCATCACTATGATCTTCGCTTTCCTTGGCTTCCTCTCTCCCTCAAACCGAGGTCATCTCATGACTGCCATGGTCCTCCTCTGGGTCCTCATAGGCCTCTTATTAGCAGGCTATTCCTCTTATCCTCTTCCCGCCTCTATAAGATGTTCAAGGGCTCCGAGTGGAACAAAATTACTTTGCGAACCGCATTCATGTTCCCAGTAGTCGTCTTTACTATATTTTTTTTTACTGAACACCATTATCTGGGGTGAGAAATCATCTGGCGATGTGCCCTTTGTTGGATATATTGGTATATTCTTTCTATATAAATATTGTATGTGCATATGAGTAACACATGTATTGAACGTACAATTGATTGGATATTGGAACGCTGGTTTGTGGCTTATAACCCGATACCCAAACTAGTATTTAGGAATAAATACTGGCTTGTGATAACAGTCTAGGTATTCCAATCTTGATACCTAGGGTGAATATCTCAAGCAACTTAGATCTAGATATTAACCCTAATTCCCAATTGTTAATTTCTCACAAAACCTAACAATCTTGAGATATTATTAATCAATTTGTGAGATCAATGAAATCACTGTTCGTCGGGATTTCATCGATGCCGTCGTTGCCGCCACTACCGTGTGCCGTCATTGCCGTCGTCACCATCATGGTCGATTCGAGACGAAGTCGCCATCGTGGTCTTCTTCTTGCTTTTGGTTGGTTCTATTTGTCAGCCTGGTAGCCAATCACGTCGACACCCGCGCGGGCGCCGGTGCCGCCCAGGCCAGCCACCGGCGTCTTTGCTGTCTAATGATCCACCCCACCGCAGGCACTACACGTCGCCACATCTGGCGCCACCATCGCTGGGCACCGCATATGGCGCCGCCGCTGGGCATCGCATCTGGTGCCGTCGCTGAACATAGCCTCTGGAGCCGACGTCGCTGGCCACCTCCGCTGCCTCAGTGTCGAAGTCGCCAGATGCCACCACGAGCGATCTCTCTCTCCATCGATCTGTTGATCTTCATGAGATCAAATCAGTGAAGACTGAGATCCAAAAAATTGATTTTTTCGATTGGTGGATTTTTGTGTTGCATGTTCAGGCATAAGACCATATCTCTGTGTGAGAGAAAGATCTGATTTTTGATAGGGTATCCTTGTGTGCTGTCACTTTGATTCATATGTGAACAAATAGGGAATCTCATTGGTTAAGATCCGGTATTGTGTGTTCAGGTTGTTGGAGCAGATCCAGATTCAGATCCAGTCCAACAGTTGCTCTATTGGTTGGAGATTGCTATTTGGTGTTTGGACTGTTGGATCAGATCCAGATCCAGTCAAAAGGAATCAGATCTGGATCTAACCAGTGAAGACAATCCATTGAGTATTGTTTTGTACTCCGTGTTTGGGGAGAAGATTGGATCTACTGCAATGTATTTCCGATTCAGATCTAAATTAAAGATATGTTCTTCACCCAATTTAAACTGTTATTTAATTATTTGTTTGAATTTTGTTGCTGAGTGCTAAAGTTCAAAACCGTATTAAGCATTGTTTAATTATATACAAATCTGAATAACTGCTTTGGCTACGTGCTATGGATCAAATATTTATTTTGATAAATTATAGGCTTTGACTATAAAATTGATTCTCCAATTAAATTGTTGTGAATTAGATTGTGCTAATAATTTATATAATTGGCTAATCTTTAATGATTTGATGAATGTAGGAACTTCAAAGTTACTTACAAATTGTGTGTATTGGAGACGATAGATTTGCATCACGGTATGATAAGTCTGCACTACGCAGGCTTCTCAATCAAATTTGAAAAACACTTCTAGCTTGAAGTGTCGGTATGATCTACTCCAATCTTTCTTAATATTTTTATGTGATGAATGTGTTAACGTTTTGTGCATTTGATCATATGATTGAGAGTAGATCATAGTTATTCTCGCTTTGGAAAACTAGCATGTTTAGGGTTGTTAAGTGTTTTATTATACTATGTGTAAAGATATTTTCACAAATCCACTGTTTGCAATTTGTGTGAGATTACATATTTGCTTCTCTAATAGTTAAAAATAAAATAAAAATTGTATAAGATGTATAACAAATGTCTGTAACTTAGGAGAGAGCATCTCTTAATATAGAATATGACTATTAATTACGTTTTGTTCTTTCTCGTTCATTGTACTGTGTGTGCAAAGTTGAATTATAATATGTTAGTCATTATCTCATTTAGCGTTATGAAGATGATGAAGAATGAATAAAGGAAAGAACTCTTCACTCAATGTGTTTGAGCAGGTGGACATTGTTAGAACCATTAGAGAAATCAAATAATTTTGTAAAATGTAATAGAATAATTTTGTATTAACTCTTATAAAGTGCATATATTGTCAATCGCATGTATAAGTTGAGTTTAACAAATGAGACAATTAATAATAGTTCTAATTGTGTTCTTGAACATAGCATAATTGGCTAGGATTTGAGAACTATATATTCAATTGTTTGTGAGGAAATGTGATCTAATTATCAAAACTGTGGGGAAGTGGAGTTAAAAGCTATTGAGTAAAAAGCTTTAACATCCAAATTGGTTTGAAATTTAGAATCACTATGAACTATATATTAAATTGTTTGTTCTTTTTAAAACTCATAACTGATCAGTTGCTTTGTGACTATATGAGACGATAATTGGTTAGATGTATTTAATTACCTATGTAGATGATTATTGAATGTTTGTCATACATATATGGAGGATGTAGCTTTCGCTTTTGATGAATTAAAATGTAGTTAAATGCTAAGATCAAAAGGTTTCAGATTTGATAGAGGTGGTGAATATGTTTTAACAATTTTAAGAGAAGTTTGCATTTGGCAGAATCTCTACTACACTCTACTTACAACAGTCAAACGGTATTGATAAAAGTTAGAATCAAATACTTAGTGAAATGTTGAATTCTATATTATTGACTGTTGTTTATCTTGTGTAATTATGAGTGATTTTATTGTTAATCTTATCTCTAATGTATTACTACACTCTAAATTGAATACACCTTGTAAATCATGGCATGAAAACACAATAATTTTGTTAAAGTGAAAATTTGTGTTGTGATACATCTGTTAGAGTACATGACCCTAGAAGGCCTAAAGTAGGGCCTACAACAAATATTTGCGTGTGCTTACAAAGTGCAGAATATGGTTATATGGACAGATTTTAGATCTATCTAATTTGTATTAGTAGAATCTAGACAAACAAAGTTCTTTGAGAATGTGTTCATCAACGATAAGTGCATGAAATTATTTAGTCCTATTAACATAATCAATGATTCAACGATAAGTGCATGAAATTATTTAGTCCTATTGATATAGTCAATGATTCACTATTGGAATCAAGAACTAGTAATACTGACACTTAAACTTGAAATGACAAATGAGCTAAGAAGAGTCTTTAGTAGACAATGAGATGATTATGTGTCATACAATAATACTTTAATTTAGTTGATCTGCCGAAAGGGGCTAAAACTATAGTAAGTAAGTGGGGTTTTGCAGAAGAAACTTAATTTTGATTGTTTAATAGCAATTTTAATTCTTTTTAGTAGCTAACAGATTGGCTGAGAAAAATGGGGTAGATTTATTTGATGTCTAGTCACATGTTTGTCATATTGCTACAATAAGTATTCTTCTTACCCTTACATCTATTGAAAATTTTATCATTCATAAAGGATATTTAAAAAGTTTTGCACTTGATGTTTTGTACTGAACAGTTTTGTAGTGGAAAGTTTTGAACTAATATGTTTAGTGAACAAGATTTACAATTTAGTAAAATCATTATATGTTCTTAAAACATGTATAGCCGACGAATAAATAATTTGACAAATTTTTGAAAGAGCCTAGTATATAAATCAAGTAATTCAGATCAGTGCCTTCAACTTTGTGGTGTGTCAAATATAGTGGCTATTATTTACTTGTTTTGTTGACATGCATGTTCTTGGAAGTGACCTCTCTATTACAAATGAGGTTAAAATTGTGCTATCCAAAGAATTCAACATGAAAAACCTAGGTACTGTGGACACCATAGGTATAGGGGTGAGTTTCAGTTGGCAAGGGATAACTCTTAGTCAAACTCATCAAATCACAATGTGTTTCAAAAGTAGGAATATAGTGATTAAAAGTGTAGAACCCCGTATTTTCAAATATTATTTTAATTATTTGAAAAATGAATTTAAATGATTTTTGAGAATTTAATAAATATTTTCTAAGAAATTTATCTTTTGTACACGTGCAAAACACGTGCAAATGACTTTTGAGAAGTTTGAAAAATTAAGTTTTCTTTATGAAAAATCATTATTTATTATTTGAGAATTATTTAGTATTTTCCCAGGTTTTTCTGAAATTAATTAGTACTATTTGCAATTTTTGAGAAAAGAAGGACTTATTTGCAAAATTGACAATTTTGAGGGTTGAAGTGCAAAACGTATTTACTGGACATTCCGATCAGTATTTGTTGAGGTTTAGAAATATATTTTCTATTTGATCCTAATTTAAATGATATTTGATTCAATTTTCAAGAAAAGAATTATATATATGCAAGAAGTATTTTTTGGAAAGGATTATTTTGCAAAGTGGGAATAAAACCCTAATATACAATCCGGCATATTTAAGGGATTCTCTCTTCCCAGCCGTCATTGAGCATATTCAGATTTTGAGATTATTTGAGGAGCAAAAAGGAGGATTCTTGGATCTAGCAAGGAGAAGCTTTTGTGGATCTTTTCTTCAAATCAAAAGTGAGTGGATTGTTTTGTTTGTTTTGTTTTGCTTTGCTTTGTTTGTTTGATTGATGAATGACGTGAGACCTTTTGTTATGCCTATTTGTGATCATTATGCCATTATTTTGTTAGACGCAATGTATGTATGATATGGATCTTTAATTTGATATGGAGGATGAGAACTCTCATTTGATATTTGGATCATGTATGAGAAATATTAAGATTTGTTGAGGAAAAGTTTGATTGATGAGATCGTATTGTTGGGAGACATATTAGGAATTGATAATGTTGTGATCAGATGATAAACATCTGGATCTTGTGATTGTAAACCAGATTCTGATTAAGATGTGAAAGACATTTGTTGAGAAGAAGCCCCAATGGGAGAATTTAGAGTTTAGATCATGAGAATATGAGATTTGAGAAATTGATTGATTGAGTAATGTATCCATGATGGTGATTATTGAGAGTTGTTTATTAGCCTAGATACAATTGATTTTATGTTCAGTGAATCTTTAGAAAACTCCAGTTTGATTTTTGTGTTCAGACCTATTTTTAGAAATCTGTAGCCGACAGTCGACTGGACTATAAAGCAGTCGACTGGTACGAGCCTATTGTGTATTTTTAGTCTTTCAGATTTGTTCGGGACAGTCGACCTATAACCCCTCTCAGTCGACTGGTATACTTAGAATATTTTTGATGAGAATTATTTGTTTTTGTCTCGGGGCAGTCGACTGACTCCTTGGTGAGTCGACTGATCATGCCTTAGTTTATTTTTGAGAAATGTTGGATTATGTCCTCTGGACAGTCGACTGATGTGATATGCAGTCGACTGGTCCTGAAGGATCTTTGTATTTGATTATGAGATATTTTGTTTAGTGTTTGATTTTAAGATGTTCAGTTAAGAACATGATTTTGAGTTATTCAGTTGAGCCACTTGTTCAGTGGGAATTTGTTCAGATATTTGTTTTTGAGTCTCTAGAGGTATGTGACCCTAGTATACCGGTGTGAGATATTTGTTCAGTTATTTGTTGAGGCCCATTGAGGCACATTTTCAGTATTCAGATTTTTAGTCCGGTAGGGTACACTACTCTAGGAGATTTGTTCAGTAACCCAAATTAATAAGGACAGACATTAGTAGTGTCATGACGAATGAGAACATGAGTTATGCACCTCAGTATGGCTTTTGATGTAGGATTTTAATCTCCTAAATTATCCAAGTAGTTAACTTGTGATGTGTGATTTATCTCCGGAATTATCCAGGTAGTTAACCTGAGATGTGAGGTATTTCTCCTGAATTATCCAAGTAATTATCTTGAGATGTGGGATTGACCTACGGAATGATCGGAGTCGAGGCGATGCTTTTGGGGTATTATTGTGATGATGAGTCTATGTTTAGATGTGGGATGATCTCCTGAATTATCCAGGGAAAATACCTGTGATGTGGGATCAGTCTCCAGAATGATCAAGCATGGGCAAATTATCATAGTTTATCTTCATCTCTTAGTAGTCATCGTTGTCAGCATGTAGTCATGATGTTTTTCTTGAATCACTTTTATGCATTTGGATTTCCTGTTTTTACACACTTGGCTTTTGGTTTTGATATCACCCATCATTCTTTGTTGTTACTTCATACTTTAGTGATTGATTATTATTGTTGGACATTATGTTTTAAGTTCATTTATGTTATTTGTTTGATTTGTTGCCACTCACACCATTTATGGCTGACCCCGTAGTTTGGGGGTTAGGGTTCAACTCTAGCCTCACATGTTGCAGGTTATTGCTTAGATTGGAGGTTGGATGCTTGAGTGGGCAGTTTGAGATAATTGGACTATTTAGTGTTTTGTGTAAAACTGTAAAGGCATATTTGAGTTATTACCGAGCTGTAAATGAAAGATTAATTTGTGTTGAGATGTTTAGACTTCCGCTGTAATTGAAAAATTTGTTGAAATAAAAGAAAGAAAAATTTAGTGGTGTTGGTTATGTTTATTGTTGTATTGAAGTGGATTACTGGGATTTCGCCACGTATTTTCTAAGCTCTCATATTAGAAATTCGGGGCGCTACAAAAAGTGTGTTTTGAAACACCTTATGATTATGGTAAAAGGTTGACACCTAACTATGAGACAGGTAGATCATTCTAAAGGAATTGACAGTCTCATGTATACAAAGATCTGCACTAGAATAGACATAGCCTTTGAGGTAGGTATGATTGCAGATTCACTAATAATCCCATACACATTTGAGTATCCTTAAGAGGCTAATAAGATACCTGAGTGGTATTCAAGAGTTTGCTTTGTGCTACCCTTAGTCATTCTTCGAATGAATGGTTGATCTGATGCATTATGATGCTCAAAATTTAGTGAAAGTCGATAACTAGTAGATATGTGTTTACACTAGGAGAAACATAAATGTTATGGAAGCAAACAGGCACTGTGTTGTCATCCATAAGATCAGACCTCTATGTGTTATCCTCTGTAGGGAAAAAGACTGAGTGGATTGAAGAAATTGTTGCTAGTTATTCATTAAGAAGTTTAAGTAACTCTCTAATTCTGTTATGCGACTATCAAGCTACAATGCATTGTAGCTCATAACTACTTTATAATAGTAACAGGAGTATATTAAGGCTGAAAGAAGCCTAGTTGAACTTTCTCATAGATACAGTGCAATTGCGACAAGTTTGGCTAATACTCTTGCTAAGAGACTTGAAAGTGATCTAATTATCAAAACTGTGGGGGAAATGGAGTTGAAAACTATTGAGTCAAAGCTTTAACATCCTAATTATTTTGAAATTTAGAATCCAATTGGAGCCATAGAGAAGTTCAAACTTAAGCATCAATCATAGGCAGTTGACATGTTTTAGATAATTTTGATGATTCTACATAAATTCCACAAATATATAATGTCATTCCAATTTTGATGGTATTATATATCTAGGGAATTTACTTAGAATAATCATATTATTCCAATATGAAACATGAAAACTTGTCGATGTGTTTCCGATGTTTAGAATGTCGTTATATCATTCCAATTTTGATGATATATCTCTTTTATGGATTCTTGTTTCATTCCAATTTTGATGATTCAGAATTAACCATAATTGATTTGACTGTTCTATCATTTCAATATGAAACATAGTATAGTTCTTGTATAGAAACTATAATAGTTCTTGTTCTTTATTTAGTTAAAGAAACTTTATTGTGATGCTTGCGTTACATTTTTGCTAAGCTAATTATGAATTGTACTAAGTTCTTTTGTGGAACTAGATACTTTGTAAAATTCGTTGGAATTCTTAGAGATTTGTCTCTTGATATTCTTATTTTCAATAAGCTAGCAAAGATGGAGGAGTTGAATCTGTCATCATAGATTTCAAAAATAATGATTTGCTCAAAATGGAGGAATAAACATAAAGCAGTGTGCAAGGATAGAGTTTAAGTTTATTTCTTCTGAGAATAAATTAGTTACTTGCTTGGTAAAACTTCTGTTGAGTTTAAGACTCTTGTGTTCATGAGCTTAAAACTCATATTTTGTTCTTGAAGTTTATTTGCTTTGTTTGATTTTGAAACTATGACAGATTATTCCAGTTGGTTTAGTCTTTGTGAACTATTCTAAATTGGATATAGTTTGGAACTATTTAATTATATTGGTTTAGTCTTGATTGAACTATTCAGATTTATAATTATATTGGCCCTTATGAAACTATACCTTTATGATGCTTTTCTTTTTATGGACTGCTATCAGCCAGTCAGTTTTATACTGAACTGATGAGATAATCCTGTACTTTATATATTGAGAATATAGGAGGAGATTGTTGGATATATTGGTATATTATCTCTATGTAAATATTGCATGTGCATATGAGTAACACGTGTATTGAACGTACAATTAATTGGATATTGGAACGCGGGTTCGTGGGCTTATAACTCGATACCCAAACAAGTATTTAGTAATAAATACTGGCTTGTGATAGCAGTCTAGGTATTCCAATCTTGATACCTAGGGTGAATATCTCAAGCAACTTAGATCTAGATATTAACCCTAATTCCCAATTGTTAATTTCTCACAAAACCTTACACCCTTCACTACTATATATGTTCTTCTCGTTTTGCTCTGGTTTGGTATCTAGGTGCCCCTTGTGTTTGTGGGGAGCTTTTAGGGTGTTAAGAAGCCATCTTGCGATGATCCTGTGAAAACTAACAAGATCCCTAGGCAAATCCCCGAACAAGCTTGGTACATGAACCCCACCTTCTCAATTCTGATCGGCTGAATCCTACCTTTTGGTGCTGTGTTCATCGAACTTTTCTTCATTTTAACATCAATTTGGCTCCAACAGTTTTACTTATTACTTGTTCGGCTTTCTCTTCCTTGTTTCATCAAGCTCATGGTTAAATGTGCTGGGATCACAACTGTGCTCTACTACTTACAGCTCTGTAGGGAGGATTACTTGTGGTGGTGGATATCTTACTTAACTGCAGGTTTATCTGCCTTATACCTCTTCTTATACGCCATGTTCTACTTCTTCACAAAACTCGGGATCACAAAGCCAGGATTACTTGTGGTGGTGGATGTCTTACTTAACTGCAGGTTCATCTGCCCTATACCTCTTCTTATACGCCATGTTCTACTTTTTTCACAAAACTCTGGGATCACAAATCCACTTTCTGAGATGCTGTACTTTGTCATCTGTGATTTCAATCTTCTTGATTCAAACCCTTCTGTCAATTATTGGCTCTGGATGAATTTTTTAATTCTAAATTTATTCATTCATGGCCTAATTGTTAATATTTGATTTTTGTCAAAATCCTAACTTGCAAAAATCTCATTAAAATCCCAACCAAATTTGTTATATTCCTCTCTACAGTCATTATCCCCCTAAACAAAACCCTAATCTCTCCCTCTCCTCCTTCACTACATCCCGACCCCCTCCCTTTGCATCCCGCACCCCTCGCCGGAGCAGCCCAGTCGCACCTCCCCCACACGCCGTCGCGCCGCCACCCCGAGGTCCTCCCGCTGCGCCACCTCTCGAGCGCGGCAAAACCCCCCCTCCTTGGCCTGCATTCTCATTTCGCAAGCCACCACCCGCAACCTCTTGCTCCTCCCGCATATCGTCGCCGTGATTCTGCCGCCGCCGTTGCACCACCGTCCTCCCATCGTGTAATGCCCCAATTTTCATTTATGAAAATTATTTATTTTTGCACGTAGTGTGCACGTGCAATTTTTGTAGTATGAAATCTTATAATTATTTTTGTTATGAATGATGTGTGTTCTTTAATTATTTTTTATAAAGGCCCCTTTTCAAACTAACATAAGCCTTTCTTTTTAAAGCCCAAATTGAATTTATTTATTTTCTTTTTATAAACTATTATTTTGACCCATAAACTCAAGCCCATGAGCTATTTTTATTTTAAATACAACTTGTAATGTAGAATACATTTTAAAGATTATTTTTATGTAAAATATAATGTACAACTTTTGGTTAAATGGTGACTAATGCATGCACGTGCACTACACGTACACGTGCAAATGCACATGGAGCATGGCCGGTTTTGGAGCTTTTGGAGGGAAATGGAAAATTTCAAGTGGAGTCATGGGTGGTGGTTGCTTGATCATGGTTGGTTATTGTAACTCCTCCTTGAATCCTAGCCTTTTGTTTCTAACTCCTAAGTTAATCCTAGCCTTCTATTTACCCAAATTTTTAGTATAAATATCCCCCCCCCCTGCCTAGTTATTTTGTACTAATTATTCCTCCAAACCTATAGTTTAAAATATATTGCTAGTAGTTTAGTAAGTGAGTTAAAAGATTGAGAGTTGTGTGGGGAATTTGTGCTTGCATCAACAAAGAGGAGAGGCCGGCAATCAACAAGGGAGTGCTCGGGTTTGGCATTCTTGGAGCTTGTGTGCGCATCGACGAGGAAGAGGATCGCGCTCTTGGCAAGGACATTTGTTTAGGAGGTGTTGCTAATTGTACTTCTCTCCAATTGAGGTGGGTAATTTTCCGTATTTCTAATTAGGAAGCATGTTAGTATTAAATTGAATTGATGATGCATGAAAACGGATTAATAAGAGTACATTTTAATTGGAAAATTGGCCTATTAGTTGATTGGAATGTTGATATATAACTTGTATGTGATTCCACCATTAAACTTAAGTAGTGTGTAAATAAATTATAGCCATGGATTGCCTAAAGAAAAATTTATTGTTAGCATCAAAGACAATATGCAAATGTTAGTAGGCAAAAAATGTTGTTGCATGCGCTTGAACGTACTTTTGTGATAATGTTGCAATGAATGATTTAAAATATGATTTGTGGGTTTGTAGAGTGAATAAAAATAGAAAATTTATATAGAGATTATTGATGTCAAAATTTGATAAAGAATGTCGGAAAAGAAACATATTAGTAGTAGCTTGTAATTCGAATTAATTGTATGAAAATATGTGTTAATTATTGAAAAAAATTATTTTTAATATACTGGAGTATAAATTATGATGAGAATAGTCAATCTAGAAATTTACAGCAAGTTTAATAAGAATAAAAATCAAATGAGAGCTTTCTGAACATCAAAATGTTCTACTAAACAGAGAGAACTAATTTAATTAGAGTTTGAGTTGTTTTGAGACAACTTGAGCATATAGCTCAAGTGGTCGGGTGATTCTATTTCGCTACAGTGTGCGGGTGTCTCAGAGGTTGGGGGATCGAATCCCATCAGCACCATATATTTTGTTTGTATTTTCAAAGAAATATAGGTTGCAGCCGAAAGCATTTACAACTCTCAGCCCTTCTTTAGATCGCCTAGCGCGATTGGCCTAGTGGTCTGTGCTTGCGATTGTTTCTTTGTGGTTGTGGGTTCGAATACTGGGCTTGGCCAATATTAAATTATGGAAAAAAATATTTTTTTGGGGTTATTTTTGATGATTAAAATTATGGAAAAATTATGATTATTATTCTAAAAATATATGGGACTTATGAAAAATAATTTGGTTGTTATCAAAATAAAATAGAGTATATTTTGAGAACAAATGTACAAATTAGAACTATAATTCTACACTTGTATTTTTATGAAAGATGTACCTTAAAAAAGGACTCGAAATAAAATGTTAGAAAATAAATACGAATAAGAAAGAAATTATATGAAGTGATGTGATGTGAATTATTCTCATTGGAGAATAGTGTGAAAATTATGAAGTGTGAATATCCATTTTGGCCATATAAATTAGTGATGTGATTTTAATGTGGAAATAGATATTTCATGAATTACTTGATGATTCCATGTATGATTATGGACTCATGGATAATTTAGAAATCATGCTATTGGAAAAGAGAAATGTGATTGAGTACGAAAACTCAAACATGTGAATTTATGAATTGAAATTGAAAATTAGGGTGTAGCCAAAACTCACACGGACAAGTGAAAGTAATGAATAATTTGATTATTGAAGTTGAAAAGACCAGTTTGGGTCATCGTGAAATGAAAGAAATAAGACCGGTAGCAGTGAGAGGGCTAACTCTAATAGATTGATTTTGTTCATGATTTCATTAAACTAAGGACTAGATACATAGTGGAGATGTGATGAAAGTAGGAGAAAAACATGAGTATGAGGGTCATTGGATTGGCAGCGTGAGAGTATTCACAGGCTTTCTTCACGATGCGTCGAGACATGACGTGGATACTGCTCCAGAGTATCGTCCCGGTGGCGACGCTCGTGGGATTTTTGGTGACTGCGGGTGGTGTCATGTCCCATGACGGAGGCTGAATTGACCACAGGCTGTCTTCACGATGCGTCGTGACATGACGTGGGATTCCCCTCCACGCTGTCTGGACATGAGCTCGTAACTCATAGAACATCTAGGATACTTACCGTAGTTACAGTAGTAGATTAAGTCATAGCGAGGGATTGAACCCTACAAGATGAAGAACGATTAAGGGCTTGCCCTCAGACCTATGTAGTATGGGATGCATAGAATCCGAACAAGTGTGCATTAGTGCCATATAATATAAATAATTGCATTAAGGACTAAGTGTACAATCACAACACGACATCATTAGGGTATTCCCTTTAGTTTGATATGTGACAAGTTTGTGTTTGTTAAATATGGAAAATTAGTTATACTATTTCCGGCATAGAGAGGATGGCCGTGTATAATGTTCGTCGGTTGAATAAACTGATGTACCCACAGTTTTATATGCAGGGTAAATGACATGATAAAGATTAAAGAAGGACAGATGCTTAGAGATTATTCAATGTTGTTGTACATTTATTTAAATGTTGTAAATTGACTTCCGTTGTGCAATGTAAAGAGTAAAGTTTTTCATGTAACTCTGATGTAAAGTGAAAAGTTTTAATTTCCTTGTAAAATTTTACTAAATGAAGTGTAAAGATCCTGTGGAATCTCGAATCCAATGTATTTTGGAATTCGGGGCGTTACACATCGCGCTGCCGCCTCACTACAGTGTGCCGCCGTCGACTCTCCAATCTCGCAATGCCCTCTCGTGTTCGTGGATCTTTGTGTTGGTGTTCGTTGCCCGGGATCCATTCCCGTTATTCTATTCTTCCTGTCAGATTCGTCATCTTCACCATAAGGCATGTAACTCGTATAATATTTTGTTTGCATACAAGTACAAAATACCGCATGTAGTCTCGCTCTCGTTTTTGTGTTCGTTCCCATGATGATCGCTTCAAAATCTTGATTCCTTTCATTTGATCCATTCGTAGTCTTAATCCATCATCATAAGTTGTTACACACACACTACATGAAAAATAACTAGATCTAGATAGACTCTTGATATGGATATGTACTCTTTCGTGATTCATTGTATGTTATGGATTTTTGTTTTGTGATTGGTGTGCTAGATGTGTTACCTCGTAGTAGACTTGTCATTACCCATGATATGTTGATTTGAATATATAATATATCATGTTTTGCATTATATTCTAATTTGGATCTATTACATATGAGTTGTTTGGTTAAATGCATGAAAAGAGATTTCGTTTTGCTGCTGCCCTGTTTTGGTTCAACGTTTTAGAACCTGTTAAGGTCACTAAAATAGATTATTTTGTGAATATGATTCGTAGGCCTCGATTTCTATTTTTCAGAACTTTCGACGGATCTTAATTTCGATTTTTGATGTGTGAGTTATCGCTGTTATACTGCAGCTGTGTCGTGATTTCCAGATTCTGAATTTTTAAGATTGCAGCATGTTATATTATTTTAAAACTGATGTTAAATGTAAAATTTGGACATAATATTTTTCTGGATATGTCGAGACATGACTGGATCAACCCCTAAATTTTGTGGAATTGTTTAATAATTTTATAACTTATTTCATGCTTGTGAAACTAATCAATATATTTTCAAACTGCATGTTGCTCAGTAAATAATTCTGTTTTCAACTTGATTCTAGTCATTTTTGATAAAAAAATTTGTGAATATGAAATCTAGACTGGTTTGTCTATTTTACAACCCTTTTGACGGATTGGGATTTCGAATTGTATTTTGTGAATTATCTCTGTTTTGGTACTGCTGTGTCTGAACTTTCAGATTTGAAGTTTTGCTGCATTACTCTGCTTTCCGAATTAAATTGACTATACTACCTGTAATGGAACTTCATGAAATTTTATATGTTGAGACTAGACATGCTAGGGAACCTTCTAGAATTTTTCTAGATTTGAATATGTTGTTTTTATACCTTTTTCATGCTTATAAATTAAACTTTGCGATTTCTGGCTGAACTTGAATTCTGTGTAAAACGCTATTTTGAACCTTGTTGCTGTACTTGTTATGTGACTTGTGTATATGTGCTGGACTCAGCTGAGAGTCTAGTTTCAAGAATTTCTGACGGATCCAGGTTTGCATTTTTGTGGCAACGGGAATATCATGTTTTGTGTAGTAGTGTCTTGCTGTCCAGAATTAAAAGTTTCGTTGTCCTAGCCTATTAAGAGTTATTTCGTCACCCGTTCATGTCTTCTATCCAACTTGAACTTGTTCCTTGTTTCTTGCCATGTTATCTTGCCTTATTTTTGCACGTCCATGCTGGCTCTAATCATAATAACAAGAAATCAAGTCGGGGTTAAGGGAAAGATCTAGAAGTGGAAAATGTAGAAATGTGTACTCGGAAGGGGGTCCGTAGATCCTACTTGATACTTGATACTTGACACGAAATACTTGGCACGAAATACTTGACACTTGATTACTTGACACGTGACTACTTGATACTTGCTACCTGAGTACACGGCCCTAGATGATCCACTACAAAATCTAAACGCAACTTGTCTGAATGTAGCAACCATGTGGTAAAATTTGGAACACATGAAGTGCTACCTAGATAGGATTAGATACAAGACTTGAAAATAACATGGTTACTTGCTCATCCTTGTTACTTACTTGAACATGCTACTTGACACATGTTACTTGTTACTTGCTTGCATGCTACTTGATACTTGTTACATGCTACTTACACCCTGTTATCTTATCATGTTACTTGATTCTGTTCTTGATCTAGAGTTAGTTGGTCTATTTTGCTGTCACATTTCCTTCATGCTCACTTCAGTACTTGCTTCTTGTTGCTACTCTGTATTTTTGTTCAGCGGTTTCCATACTTTTTGCATGGACTACATGCGGCCCGTAACTTGCACTGACGGGTGTTTCGTTTCCTGTTCTCTTTTCCTGCAAATTGTCAATTTGCAGATTTCGATGATCAGTTGCCTGAAGGAGTAAGTGATTAAGTGTTCTAGGCTTGGTTAGAGCTCCAGCTAGAGTTTATTTCCGTTTTGAATAAATTGTAATTGCTGCTACTTGAATCTTGTATTGGGCGTTTTTGTCCCAAAACATGTGATTTGTTGTTCCAGATCTGATTATTTGAGAATTTTGTAATTGTTTCAAGTAATTCTGTTGATCATATTTGTAACCCCTATTCCCGTATATATGTATTTTTTCTATGTATTTTCCGTATTTAAAATTTTTATAACTTTCTTCTCACTTTTAAATTCTTTTTTTTTCAACAATTACATTTTCAATTGATCGAATTTTAACAAAATATTATTCTGGTTTTTAAGAAATTTTCTATTTCATTTTATTATACGAAAATTATATTTATTTCGAATAGCGGTGTATTTTAATTTTATTTTAATATTCCTAATTGATCGACTATTTATATTTTAGCCTAAACCAATTATATTATTGCTATTTGGATTTTAATAAAATTGTTAAACTCAAATCCCATTTTGATATGTATGTATATTATCATTATTGTTATTATTATTACTTTTGAATGCTTATTAAAATTCATCTTTCGTTATTTATTAAATTATGAAAGTCTATTGATCTCAATCGATATTTTATGATTATTGGAGTATGGATTTTGTATACCAATTGATTTAATTGTACTACTACATGAGTATTGATTTATTTATTGATATATTACTTATTATTTAACCCTATAAGCCTATCTCCTATTGGATCCTATTCAACCCTACCCGTTAACCCAATAACCCTATTCACATATATACCTTACTATTCTAATACCCTAACCCTAGAACCCTAACCTAACCCTCAGCCGCCAACCCTCCACTACTGTGTACCCCCCCCCCTCCCCAATTACTGCTCATCGTCTTCAACCCGCCGCTCTACCCCTTCGAGCCATCCTCCTCCGATCATTGAGCTCCGAAACCCATCGTCTTCCACCTTCGACTCCCTTCCTCTTCATCTCGTCATCCTCCGAAACTCATTACTCCTCAACCCTGAGCATCGCACCCTCGAACCACCACCGCAACATCCCCTCCGTCGCCACCGTCAACCCATCCCGTCGAACCCACCTCCTCGACTACCCCTGATCGCCAGCTCCACCGTCGACCGCATTTACCATCACCCTCCTCATCTCCCATGTTTTCTTCTCCAAAACAGGGCACCACCGAATCGAACCCGTCGCTCACCCTCCATCGAGCCTTTGCCACCAGTCACCGCTGCCTACGCCATCGCAGCCGCCATCGAAGATAGCCACCTCCCGCCATTGCCGTGAACTCCACTTTGAATCCTGGCCTTCTGATCCCCTCGTGATTGGGATCATCAGCATCATCATCAGAGTGATTCTCGGCCGTCAGATCTCCTCTAATCAACGCCATTTCCCATTGTTTGATCAATGAGTGTGATCCTTTGAATCTGGGCCATCTGATCCTTCATCGTGATCGTGATCATCATCAAGATCGTGATTATCATCTTGATCATCATCTTCATCATCAGATCTGAGCCTTCGATCACCCTTGATCTGGATCTTTGAATCTGGATCGTCCAATCTCGTAAGATTCCCACTCGTTCTTGAGTCGTTGTGTTCGTGCTCGTGTGCCGGGATCTAGTCCCGTTATTCTATTTATTGTCGGATTCGTCATCTACGTCAAGGCAAGTAACTTATATACTATTTTGTTGTATATACAAGTACAAAATACCGCATGTAGTCTTGCTCTCGTATTGTGGTTGTTCTCATGATTATTCCTTGATAAATTTTGATCTCGTTTCTTTGATCCATTCGTAGTCTTGACCCATCATAATAAGTTGTCACACACACTACATGAAAATAAATTAGTTCTAGTTAGACTCTTGACACATGTGTATATATTCTTAGTTCTAGTTAGACTCTTGATCCATTCGTAGTCTTGACCCATCATAAGAAGGATGGTAGTCATCGACTGTGCATAGATTACCGGGAACTGAACAGAGTTATTGTGAAGAATCGGTATCCGTTGCCCAGGATCGATGATTTGTTTGATCAATTGGGTGGGGCTGCTGTTTTCTCAAAGTTGGATCTTCGTTTTGGGCATCACCAAGTCAAGGTGAAGGCTGCAGATATACAGAATACTACTTTCAAGACTAGATACGGGCACTATGAGTATCTTGTGATGCCGTTCGGAGTCACGAACGCACCGGCTGTATTCATAAGTCATATGAACCGGATTTTCTCTTAATTCTTGGATATATTTGTGGTGGTCTTCATTGACGATATTTTGGTGAGTTCTCGGAATCAGGAAGATCATGCTGAGCATCTTAGAGTGGTTCTACAGACTTTGAGAGAGAATCAGCGCTATAGGAAACTCAGCAAGTGCGAGTTTTGGCTCGACAGGATTTCTTTCTTGGGGCACATTATTTCTGGCGATGGTGTTTCTGTGGATCCGGTCAAGGTTGAGGCTGTGAAGGATTGGCCTATTCCCAAGTCAGTTTCTGAAGTCGGGAGTTTTCTCGGTTTGGCTGGCTATTATCTGAAGTTCGTCCAAGATTTTTCGAAGAAAGCACGACCGTTGACTAAATTGACTGGGAAGGATCAGAAGTTTTGTTGATCTGATGAGTGCAATGAGGCTTTTGTTGAGTTGAAGAACAGATCGACGTCAGCACCTGTGTTGACTATTCCAGATGGTTCAGGCGGATTTGTGATTCACTGTGATGCTTCTGGTAAGGGTCTTGGAGTAGTTTTGATACAGAAGGGCCGAGTCGTTGCATATGCATCGAGGCAGTTGAGGCCGCATGAGAAGAACTATCCGACTCATGACTTGGAGTTAGCGGCAGTGATTTTCGCTTTGAAGCTGTGGAGACATTATTTACTTGGGGACCGAGTGGAGATCTTTACTGACCACAAAAGTCTCAAGTACGTCTTCACCCAGAAGGAGTTAAACATGAGGCAAAGGCATTGGTTGGAGCTTATGGCCGATTATGACATCAGTTTGCAATACCATCCTGGTAAAGTAAACTTGGTGCTAGATGCTTTGAGCAGGAGACCAGCAGTTTGTTTCTTACTCAGCAGAGTGATCTCATTGAGCTGATGAGGAGGTTGGAGTTGGTTGTTTTGTTGCCGAGTTCTGGTCAGAGTTGTTTGGCGCTCCAGCTGCAGTCGTCTCTTGTTGATCAGATCAAAGAGGTGCAGGCTGGTGATGTGCAGTTGCAGGGTTTTCGAGCTGAGGTTGAGTCTGGGTCCAGGACGAACGTGGTGATTCATGCTGATGGATTGCTTCGTTTTGGTTCCCGATTGTGTGTCCCTAAGGGTGAAGTTCGTCAGAGGTTGCTTGAAGAAGCTCATCAGTCTTCGTATTCTATCCATCCTGGCTTTTCTAAGATGTATCGGGATTTGAAGCTTCATTTCTGGTGGCATGGTATGAAGAGGGCCGTGGCTCGGTTTGTTTCTCAGTGTTTGGTCTGCCAGCAGGTTAAGGCAGAGCATCAGAGGACCGCTGGACTTCTTCAACCGCTTCCTATTCCTGAGTGGAAGTGTGAACACATCACTATGGATTTTGTGACCACTTTGCCGAGGAGTCCTAAGGGTCATAATGCCATTTGGGTGATTATCGACCGGTTGAGAAAGAGTGCTCACTGCATTCCTTTTCGTGTCGGTCAGTCTACTGAGAGTCTAGCTGAGAGGTATATGTAAGAGATTGCTAGACTTCATGGGGTTCCAGTCAGTATTGCATCCGATAGGGATACGAGATTCAGATCTCAGTTCTGGGAGAGTCTTCAGAATAGTTTGGGGAGTAAATTAAAGTACAGTACAATTTTTCATCCCCAGACTGATGGACAGTCAGAGCGGACTATTCAGATTCTTGAGAACATGTTGAGGTCCTGTATGCTTCAGTTTGGTGGGTCTTGGGAGGATCATTTGCATCTCGTAGAGTTCTCGTACAATAACAGCTTTCAAGCCAGTATTAAAGCTGCTCCGTTCGAGGCATTCTATGGACGGAAGTGCAGATCACCAGTGTGCTGGGATGACATTGGTGAGAGGCAGTTGTTGGGTCCGTAGTTGATCACCAAGACAGTGGTTGTTGTGGTTCAGATCAGGAAGTACTTGCAGGTAGCTTAGGACAGGCAAAAGCGATGGGGCTGATATCCATCAGAGAGCTTTGGAGTATGGTGTTGGTGACCATGTTTTCCTTAAGGTATCGCCGTGGCACGGTGTCATTCGGTTCGGTGGTGGGGGCAAGCTTAGCCCTAGATTTATTGGACCGTTTGAGATTTTGGAGCGAGTAGGCAAGGTGGCCTATCGTCTTGCTTTGCCGCAAGCGTTATCAGGGGTGCACGACGTTTTCCATGTCTCACAACTCAGGAGATATATCCGAGATGAGATCCACGTGATCGACTATTCTGAGTTGACCGTTCGGCCGGATTTGACTTGTGAGATTTCGCCAGTTGCTATTGTGGATCGGCGGGAGAAAGTGCTTAAGAACAAGGTCAACAAGTTGGTTCGTGTTGCTTGGAATTCTCACTCGCCTGGTGAGTCGACTTGGGAGCTGGAGGAGAAGATTCAGCAGAAGTTTCCTCATTTGTTTGGGTAGTTTTTCTTTTGTTCTTTTGGTTGTTTTGGGGTTACCCTATGTATCTTCTTTTTGAATTTCGAGAACAAAATTCTTCTTGTAAGGTGGGTAGGATTGTAACCCCTGTTTTTCTTTTTTGTGTATTTTTGGTGTACTTTTCTTTTCTTGTGTATTTGTATTCTCTCTTGTATTTTTTTCTGAACCGTATATTGAGTTATTTCAATATATTTTCATTTTCTTTTCTCATTCTTTATTTTTGCGAGTTATTTCCAATTTCTTGGTTGTTCTTGTTCATGGTTGTTGTTTTCACTCCTTATTGTTGTCTTTTGGTGCTTGTGGTGTGTTGGTGGTTCATTCCCCTTTTCAATCCCATTATTTTTATCCCAATTTGTTCACCAAAGCCTAATTAAACCAAAATCCTATTTGTATTCCTATTTGTTTGGACCCAAATCCACAACCTATTGGTAACCTATTAATACTCCTAATACCCAGTAACCCAATTACCCATAACCCTAATCCTCTATATATATATAACCCTCTCTAATCTCTCTCAACCCTAACCCTAATCTCACCCGGCCTCCTTCTCTCTCTCTCCCCTCCTTGCTTGCGCCGCACACAGAACCCGAAGCCACCCCAAGCCGCCGACCCCTTCTCCGACCCTCCAACCCGCACACAGCCAGCCCAGGTCGAGCCTCACCTCCAGGCCGACAACCCCCTCCCGGCTTCATACCTCCCGGCAACACCCCACACCCGAGCCCACTTCTCCCCAACACCCGAGACCTCATCCCCTTGGCCGACTACCTTCGCACCACCTCGCACTACCACATATTCCTTCGTCTCTCTCGTGGTGTTCTCTTGTGGCCACAAGCCACTATTGTCATCATCCCTCTTGGATCACCTCTCACTTTGTGGAGTTTTGTTCGTATGGAGATTCTTGCTCGAGTTTGCTTAGATTCGTTGATTCGCGGATTTTCGTTCGTGGGTTTTGCTCGTTACTCTTGGTTTTCGTTGTTTTTCATCTCGGTTAAGGCAAGTAACTTGTACTCCAATTCATTTGTTTGATACAAGTCAAAAAAATACCACCTATAGTGTAGTTGGGTCTGGAGACGACTCTTATTTGTGATATGTTTGATAGATTTTATCTCTATTGTGAAAATTTGACTATAGATGACTCACGACACAATATGGACATGAATTAACTTAGGTTTTACCCATTTTTGATTTTGATCATGTATGTGAGACTTTTGTGAGAACTCGTGTTTTGGTTGAGACCCATATGATATATTTGGTGTGGACATGCTAGATACCCTAATTCATGGTGTTTGGACACTTGGTAGACTCGATTTCATATTTGGTTGTGTTTTGAACAAATTTTGTATGACATATGTTGAGTTGTTGTTGAAGGGGAAAAAATCTGTATTTTGTCGCTGATCTGTTTTGTTTGCTGTTTAGGATTGTTTTAAAGTTAGTATCTTAATTTCGGTATAAAACATGAGTTTTAGATAATTTCGTCTATTTTCAAACCCCTCTGACCTTGCTTGATTTTGTTTTCGTATGACTGAGTTATGACTGTTTTACTACAGAGGTGTCGATCTTTTCCAGATTTTGCTTTTCGATGTTCTTGATGATTAAATGATTTTATTAACTGTGCTACACATATTATTTTGATCCAAAACTTTGGTTAGTATTTCTTTATCTAGTTAGGGATTACCCGGAATTTTGGTGAATTTTATTGATGCATTTTAGATGTCGTTCCATGCTCGTTTATGAAAACTATATTTGTTGTATTTTACTTGCTGTTTTGTAAAGAATCGTATTTTCACCCTGATTCCTTTTACTGTATGAAAAATGTTTGTGAAATTTGAAAGATAGTGTATTTTATCTATTTTCGTATGCCATTGGAGGAATTGGATTTTGTTTCACTGGTTGCGAGATATCATAGTTTTCATACAGCAGTGTTGGGAATTCCAGATTTGCCAAACTATGGTTTATTGATGTTTTCTTATTTTTGATGACTGATCTAATTTCACTAGAAATTATGAAACTTTATATTTAAATACAATACATATAGAGGAATACCCCAGATTTTTCGTGGATTTATTTAGTGTGTTTTCTTGCTGTTTTCCTGTTTTTGAATTCGTTTTCCTAATTTCTGGATGAACCTATTTTCTGTATTAAAATCAGTTTTGAGTTATGATTTTGTAAATTAATATATGACTTATTTATATTCGCTAGATTCGTGTGGAAGTCTATTTTCCAGATCCTTCGACGGATTCAGATTTGGGTGTTTGTAACACTGGAAATCACTGTTTTACTACAGTATGGTCTTGATGTCCTGAACTTGAGATTTGTTTATTTTATTCTTTTATGAGATACCTTGCATACATACATATTTATCTTACAACTTAAACTTTTTAGATGACCATGACGTGATATACTTGATATGTTTTGCACACCTACATGCTTGTTGGACACTAATAATAATAAATTAACTTAGCCGGGGTTAAGGGAAAGATCTAGTAGTGGATAGTGCAGAAACGTGTACTCGGAAAAACCTAGTGGTTATTGGATCTTGTTTACATGTAGAGTTTGACACGATATACATGACACGTACACACATGACACTGGAGCTTGTTTGGGTTTTGGTGCTTCTTTACATGATACTTGGAGCTTGTCCCTGAGTACAATGCCCTATATGGTCCCCTACAAAATCTAAAGCAAAATTGTTTGTTGTAGCAACCATGTGGTAAAAACCGAGATGCATGAAGTGCTACCTAGATAGTAATAACTACAAGACTTAAACATGACACTTGAACATGATACATGCCCACTTGACACTTGACTACATGATACATGAGATTTGATACTTGATCAATGCTACATAATTACATGATTCTTGATACTGGTTACTTGATGCATGACACTTGTTTACTTGACACTCGACACATGCTATTATACTTGATTTTTTTGCCATGTTATGATTTATATCCTGTATTCATGATTATACCATGCTAGGTTTGTTACTTAGATTTACCTATCCCATGTACTTGTATCCTTCATTATAAGTGGTCCGTAACTTGCATTTGACGGGTACTTGTTTTTCTTCTTCATTCTCCTGCAAATTTACTAACTGCAGATCAGGATGGTCGGTTGCCAGATGGTATTCGCAAGATGATGTATTAGGGCTGGATTTTCTGTTTATGATTTTTATTATTATTGTTGCTTGAACTTGAATAAGATGTACTTGACTACTTGGATATTTATCTTGTATTTGGGCGATGTGACCCAGGATATCTGAATTGTTCAGAATTTAATTATTTGAGATTATTATATTCGGTTTCAAGTAATTTCTATTGGTATCTTGTTTCAATTATGCATGCCTGGTTGTATCTTTTGCTTTCGACTCTAATTATCTTGTGAAATATTGTAAAGATTCCTGAACAGCTTATGGATGATGAAAATCATTCGCTGGGGTTTTGTCTCGTATCCGTATTTCGTATTCTTTTTGGGAAGCGTGACACAACCAAAAGCGTCTTCGTATCGATTAATGGTAAAGTAATCTTACTGTTGATAAATTATATTCCCAATATTTTGCTTATGTTAGTTTAATAAAAGTTTGGTTTACTACTAATTATTTTTGTTCGTAATGTAGATTGACAACACATGGGATATCGCAAGGAAATATGCTAATGTCTTGAAGAGCAACGCTTCAAAGGCATGCAAGGAATTAGCGAGAGAACTCCTATATCCGTGTCGTACTTCTCTTGAAGAAGTTGGTGACGGTTCGCACTTCGATGCCCTTCTACGCTCAAGTGAACTTCCAACTCAAACGGCCCGAACAAGTATTATTCGAGCCCCACCTCCACCACAAGAAACAGTTGAAGTAGAACCTCCCGCCGCAGTTCGAAGACAACCACAAACTCCTTCACAACCTCCACGAAGGAGTAAGAGTGTTCGCTTATCTCCAACACACAGTGAATTGGCAGCTCCTGAGATTGAAGAAGTTGAAGGTGAGCTAGAAGGAGATGTTGGTCCAAGCGCTCCTGCGACACAAGAGATTGGGGATCGTAGGAGGAAAGTCCCGGCCCGAAAGAGGAGAAAGCCACAAAATTATACGCCTACTTAGTGTTTTCATGAATGAACTTTGTGAGTCGGTTGTTGAACTTTTAATGAAGATTTTTTGAAATATTAGAAAAAAGATGATTTCCCTCCATCATGGGTTGTATGAAGTCTGTTGTTGTATTTATTAGTCGGTTGTGTCCACTGGTGAGTGTTTGGGTTGTAGTATGTCTGTGCTTGAATATGAAATATATGAAATATGTGGTTAGTGTTGAATTGATGTATTTATGTGAATTGTAGTGATGTTTTGATTCAATTGAAGTCTATGGAAAATGTTGATGAATTGATTATTTCAATTGTTCAGAAAACTTGAATCGAAGTGTTGAATTGATGAGTTCAATTGTGTGAAAAATGTTTTCATGAATTGATGATTTGAATTGTGTGAAAAATGTTTCTCAATTTAGTGTAAGCTGAGCTCTGTGCATGTTTGATATGAAAAACAGGCATAACAGATGCCGTTATTGCAAATAACGGCATCTGAATCCTGCAACGTTCTTTAAGATAACGACATCAGTTAAATGGGAAAATTCGTAAAGTTGGGACATCTGCCAAACTTTCTGTCTTCATAGTCGTTCTCCAAAATAACGGCATCAGTTAAGGATGCCGTTATCTTGTCGTTATTCAGAAGAACGACATCTGTTATAGGAATAGTAGTGCATGTTTTTGTGCATGTTTTGTGGATATAAATTACTGAAATCAAATTTGCTCAAATTCAACAACCTTTCACTCCACATTTCTCATTCTTAACTATTTAAACATAAATTATGCAGCATAAAACAAAAGTTCCCTATTTCTTACTAACTTAACGATAGATTTTACAACATTAATATAATAACAGGATACAAGTTCAAGTGCCGGTAGACTGGAAAGTCCCCACACTCTGGACATTCTTACAACTCCGTCTATTGTGTCCACTCACTTCGCATTTCGAACAAACTTTCCCAGTGCTCCCACCTTCTCGAGCATCCATGTCATTGCAGATACGAGTACTTTTTGGTCGCCCTTTCACCCGACGAAGACTTGAATCGGCTATGAGCACCGGTCCACTTTGTGTCTGATACGGCTAAAAATGGGGTTTAATCGGAGCCGTCCAAATCAAGCACGAATCTTGATGTCTAAGGGTAAAATGGTAACTTTTCCTACCAATAGGTTTGAAGCGGGTACTGGTCCTCCTCCTCAAAAACCCACTTACCCGCAAACGGACCCACCTCAATCGGGCGCGGGTTTCAACCAGCAGAAAGTCCGATCCAGAGGGATAGAATTAGGGTTTCTGATTAGATCCTAATCAACGCCCTGATTCATGCCTATCCCTCCACTGGGAATTAGGGATTACATTCCTAATCTGTTTACAAGGAGAATATTCCTTATCAGATCACGGGGATTACATTCCTAATCCAGTCCCTAAGATGCCTATAAATACCCCCCATCCATCTCCATTAAGAGATAATCAATCTCTAGCCAGTTTTACGCTCTTTCATAATCTTCCCAGATTACTGACTTGGGCGTCGGAGGGTGCGTCGCCGGGAACAACCCCGGTGTCTCGCACTTTTTGCAAGTGTACGGCGGGAGTCAGCGTCAAACTCCGACGGAACAGGTATACAGGTTTGCTATTCAAAGTTTTCCAAGAATCCACAAATACTATTGGTTTGCCCCCACACCAGATTTAGCGACAACAGATTGGCGCCGTCTGTGGGAAACTAACGAATAGCAACCTCCCCTCTTTCCGTTGGTCAGATCCGCTCCGGCCATGCCTCCTAGAAAAGTCAGATCCAGAGGGTCCAACAGAGGACCCAACCCCGATCAGCAGCAAGAAATCCCCATCCAACCTACCCAACAGCAGGGGCAACTTCCTCCTCCAGCGGAAGATCCGCTCCAACAGGACCTTCCTCCTCCTCAAAACCAACCTCCTAAGGGTCCTAACCCTCAGAAACAGCCTCTCCACCCGGACCATGTCTCCATCCACAATGCCTCTTCAGATTCTATGGCCTCCCATCATCCCCGAGCCTCCGGTCTCCATAACATCGTCCTCAATCGGCAGAAGGATGAGGATCTTCGTCGCCATCTGGAGGAAAAGCGGGCCCGAGAGGGAACCTCCCGCCAACACCGTCCGGATGAGCGATCTCCTCACCGCCGAGAACACAGAAGGTCCCCTATCAGAAGGGGGCGGAGAGAGTCCCCCGAGCATCACAGAGGGAGACCACACTCCCCCGCAAGTCGGCAACAGCCTAGGAACGATGAGGCACCCATCACCCGTGCTGAGTTCCAGCAGTTCCAAGCGACCGTCCTACAAGCTCTCAATCTCCGTCCAAACACTAATGCTCTGAAGATTCCCTCTCCTCCTCCAGTCCTGAGTCCTCGCCGACGGTCCCCATCTCCTCCTCCAGCTCCCAGCAACTCTAGGCATGAACCAAGTCCTCGCCGTTCCAGGAGCTACCGTCATCGTAACTCCCGCTCTCCCTCCTATGAAGACGAGTCTAGGGGCTCGGCTGATTACCGTCGAAGGGACGATGCTATGTACCGCCATCTCCATGAAATGGAGAGGCGCTTGGGTCAGTTAGACCGAGAAGAAGAGCTCAGAGGAAGGACCCTTCGTCCTAGCAGACCTCCTTTTTCCCGAACTATAATGGATGCACCCGTGCCAATCGGCTTCAAGCCTCCTCAATTTGAGACCTACTTCGGGGAGACTGACCCCGTCGATCACATCGAAAGCTTCAAGATCCTAATGCTCATCCATCAAGCTTCCGATGCCCTCCTCTGCAAAACCTTCCCCGCAACTCTCAAGGGTCCAGCTCGAGAATGGTACTCACGCCTTGCCCCATCCTCAATATTCTCCTTTGAGCAATTCGAGACCCTCTTTGTCACCCATTTTGTAAGTAGCCGTAGAACTGAGAAGACCAGCATCTCGCTACTGTACCTCCACCAGAAGAAGGGTGAGAAGTTGAGAGACTATGTGAAGAGGTTCACAGCTGAAGCCAGGTCCATAGCATCCCTCGACCAGTTGGTCGCTGCAGCAGCATTTCAATCCAATGTCCTCAACTCCAGCCTCCACACCTCCCTCGCCAAGAAGCCCCCACAGAACTTTTCTGATCTCCTCTTCTGAAGAGAAAAATACATTCGGGCCGAGGAAGCCGAGCACCGCCCTAACTCGGAGGAGTCTTCCTCTGGGTTTAAGAGGAAGGGAACAAAAGATGAAGGAGCAAAGAAGCTCCAGAAGGATAATGCCGGCCAGCGCCGACCTCCTCCCAGATTCGAGAAATTTACTCCTCTCACCACCAACGTCTCTACCATCTTGATGGAAGTTAAGAAAGAAGGAATCATACCATCTGCTCCAAAAATGAACACCCCGGCAAGAGAAAGGATAAGGAAAAGTGGTGCCGCTATCACCGGGACCATGGCCACGACACCAATAATTGTCGGGCCTTGAAGAATGAGATAGAAGCCCTCATCCAGAGAGGACAGCTGACCAGATTCGTGAGAAAGGACCGAGCCGACCTTCCTCCCCCGCCTCGGGGGGCTAATAAGCGTCCGGAGTGCGATGGGACGCCAGACTTCGAAGAGGAGTGCGTCTTGCACCTCATTCATGGGGGCCCAATGGGGGGCTCCTCGAACTCCTCTCGAAAGGCATTCATTAGAAAAGTCAATTCAGTCCGCGCCACCCCTCCTCCTAAAGGCCTCGGAGTGCCCGTCACATTCTCAGACGAAGATCTTGAAGGTGTCCGCACCCCTTACTGTGACGCACTCGTCATCAACCTCCACATGGCGAACTTCAAAGTGGAGAGGATCCTAGTGGACAATGGCAGCTCCGTTAACATCCTCTTTCTCACCGCTTTTAAAGGCCTCAAGCTGTCAAGAGAAAGACTTAAGCCCGCCGGCTACACACTCCATGGGTTCATGGGAGTGCCAGTGACTATTGAAGGGGTGATCACCCTCGATGTAACCGCTGGCAAAACTCCTACTACCCGAACGGAGGCATGGATTTTATGGTTGTGGATGTTCCTGCTGCTTACAATGTTATCCTTGGCCGACCCAGCCTAGCAGCTCTAGAAGCAGTTCCTTCGGCGTACCATCTCAAGTTGAAGTTCCCTACTCGGGCCGGAGTAGGGGAAGTAAGAGGCAATCAGGAAGCAGCCCGAAAGTGCTATATGACCTCTACCCTCGGTCCAGTCCTCTCCCTAGAAACTCTGGAAATCCCCCAAGATACTGCCCGGCCGACGTCCGAGCCGGTGGATGAATTGGAGGAAGTGCTCTTCTCTGAGCAGGATCCAACTCGTAAGTTCTTTGTTAGCAAGACCCTCCCGTCCGCCCTATGCTCGGACATTGTACAGTGCATCCGAAGGAACCGAGACCTCTTCGCTTGGTCAGCTGCAGACATGCCCGGAATTTTCGAAGAGCTCCTAGTCCATCACCTCAGTGTTACCCCAGGGTCCAAACCGGTCCAGCAGAAGAGACGCAAGTTTGCCCCTGAGCGCCAGTTAGCTATAAAAGAGGAGGTGGACAAGATCTTGAAGGCCCGGTTCATACAAGAGGTGAGCTATCTTGAGTGGTTGTCAAATGTAGTAATGGTGAAGAAGTCCAACGGGGCTTGGAGGATTTGTATTGATTTTACCGACCTCAACATGGCTTGCCCCAAGGATCCCTTCCCTCTTCCGAGCATTGACACTCTGATTGATGCCACCTCGGGACATGAGCTCCTCAGCTTCATGGATGCCTTCTCAGGCTACAATCAGATCCGGATGTTCCCCCCGGATATCCCGAAGACCTCGTTTGTGACCGACCAAGGCCTCTATTGCTACAGAGTCATGCCGTTCGGTTTGAAAAATGCAGGTGCCACATACCAACGCCTCATCAACAAGGTTTTCCAAGCTCAGATCGGCCGTAATATGGAAGTGTATATTGACGACATGCTTGTAAAAAGCATCCGAGGTCCCGATCATGTAACCGACCTCCAGGAGGCGTTCGATGTTTTGAGAAAGCACAATATGAGACTCAATCCGAACATGTGTGCGTTCGGTGTCTCGTCAGGGAAGTTCCTCGGCTTCATGGTCAGCCAACGAGGAATTGAAGCAAACCCTGAGAAGATCAAGGCCATACTAGACATGGCCCCTCCCAAGAATGTTAAGGAAGTTCAGAGGTTAACAGGCCGCCTGGCCGCCATAGGGCGCTTTCTCTCGAAGTCCGGGGAGAAATGCCTCCCCTTCTTCAAAGCCCTCAGGGGGGCTGAAGGTTTTGAATGGGGTCAACAGCAACAGGAGTCCTTCGACCAGCTCAAGGCTTACCTCGTCAATCCTCCCCTCCTCAGCAAACCAATCCCTGGCGAACCCCTCTACCTCTACCTGGAAGCCTCCGAGCAGACCCTCAGTGCCGTTTTATTAAGGGAAGAAGACTGGGGGCAAAAGCCCATCTACTATGTGAGCAAGGTACTTCGGGACGCCGAGCTCCGCTATCCGAGAATAGAAAAGATGGCTTATGCCCTGGTGATGGCCGCGAGGAAGCTCCGCCCATATTTTCAGTCCCATTCGGTGGTCGTCCTTACCGACCAACCGCAGAAGCAGGTCCTCCATAAGCCAGAGACCTCGGGCCGCCTTATGAAGTGGTCCATCGAGCTGAGCCAACATGATATAACCTATCAGCCTCGGACCGCTATCAAGGCTCAGGCCCTGGCTGAATTCATAGTTGAAAGTACCATTCCAGAGTTTAGCCAAGCAACGAAGGAGCCACCGGTCTGGTCAGTCTATGTGGACGGGTCCTCCTGTAACGAGGGAAGCGGAGCAGGGGTCATTCTGGCAGGCCCGGATGACTTCATCCTCCAATACTCCCTCCGTATAAACTTCAAGACCTCGAACAATGAAGCAGAATACGAGGCACTCATAGCCGGTCTTGGGATGGCTCGAAATGCAGGGGCGCAATGCCTCCGGATCTTCAGCGACTCTCAGCTAGTCGTAAATTAGGTTCTCGGAGAGTATGAAGCACGTGATGACAGGATGGTCAAATACTTAGCCAAGGTCAGGTTCCTCATGGCACTATTTGAAGAAGCCCTCATCCAAAGAATACCCCGAGAAGAAAATACTCAGGCCGACGCCCTCTCCAAACTAGCCTCCTCATCCCTCCAAGGTCTCGAGCAGACCGTCTTGATAGAGGTTCTTCTGAAGCCGAGTATTGAGGATGAAACTCATGACTCTTTAGAGTCACTGCCCGTCCTGCTTGAGGATAACTGGATGAAGCCCATCGTCGAATTCTTAAGGGATAGACTACTCCCCGAAGATCCCAAGGAAGCTCGAAGAGTCAGAACCCGAGCTGAGCGTTACACACTGATCGGAGGCATCTTATATAAATGCTCCTTCACACAGGTAGATGGCAGGCCGTACCTGAGATGCCTCTCCCCCAGACAAGCCGACTACGCCCTGCA
The DNA here is from genome assembly GCA_017893485.1 of Hemerocallis citrina. Lineage (NCBI taxonomy): Eukaryota > Viridiplantae > Streptophyta > Magnoliopsida > Asparagales > Asphodelaceae > Hemerocallis > Hemerocallis citrina. Next base: position 184,523,177 of record CM030365.1, read on the forward strand.
AGAACTTTACGAGGGCATCGGCGGGGCACATTCGGGGTCCAGAGCTCTAGCCCGCAAAGTGTTGAATTACGGATATTTCTGGCCCACTCCTACGAGACGCCGAACGCCACGTTCGGCAATGCAGCTCCTGCCAGAAATATTCCGACATCCGATGCCTCCCACAAGCTCCACTCACTTCCCTATCAAGTCCGATCCCCTTTGCGATGTGGGGGATGGATTTACTAGGGCCGTTCCCACCAGCTCCCGGCCAGTTCAAATTCCTAGTCGTGGCGATCGACTATTTTTCCAAATGGATAGAGGCCGAGCCCTTAGCCACGATCACTGAAAACAAGGTTGTTCAGTTCTTCTGGAAGAGCGTGATCTGCCGATTCGGCGTCCCTCGGGTCCTGATAACAGATAACGGAACCCAGTTCACCGGGGCTGCTTTCCGAGCCCTCTGCGAAGACCTTGCCATCCAACACCGGTTCTCCTCCGTTTCTCATCCCCAGTCGAATGGTCAGGCCAAAAATGCCAACCGACAGCTCCTCTCCGGCATTAAGAAGAGATTGGAGAAATGTTCCAAAGGCCTGTGGGTCGATCAGCTTCCCAACGTGCTATGGAACTACCGAACCACAAAGCGGACCCCCACAGGAGAGAGCCCATTTAATCTCACCTATGGGTCCGAGGCCGTTATCCCCCTAGAAGTCGGAATACCCTCTCCTCGTCTAACGGCTTATGAAGAAGAGCAAAATGCCAGGGAGCTCCGAGCGGAGCTAGACCTGATAGATGAGATCCGAGAAAGAGCTGCCATCCGTCAACAAAGCTACCGAAGAAGAATTGAGTTGGCATACAACAAGTGGGTCCGCCCCACGGACCTCAAAGAAGGGGACCTGGTCCTCAGAAAGTTGGCCATCTCATTCCCAGGACAGAAGAGCAAATTGGCCCCAAATTGGGAAGGACCTTACAAGATCGCAAAAGTAATTCGGCCCGGCACATACAAACTAGAAGATCTCGACGGCAGGGAGACCCCCAGGACTTGGAATGCCGACCATCTCCTAAAATACCAGGAGGAGGCACCAACGCCTCTCTAAGTATTTTGGGGACGTCGAACCGCTCCACTCCCAGTACTTGTCTTGCTTTTCTTTTATTTTCTCTCTTGTAATAACGGCTAGCAACTTTAGAAGCAGCCAACTATTAATCATTAATAAAGGAAAGCTTTCTCATACTTTACTATTGTTTACATCTCTCCGCCTCTACTCTTCAATCTAACGATGGTTCGGAGTCCAACACTTGGCTCGATTCTACTTCGCAAGCTCGCTCCTAAGCGAGCAAGAAGTAGTTCGCCATTCGGAATTGCTCCCACAACCGTTGAACTACTCTAACGATGGTTCGGAGTCCAACACTTGGCTCGATTCTACTTCGCAAGCTCGCTCCTAAGCGAGCAAGAAGTAGTTCGCCATTCGGAATCGCTCCCACAACCGTTGAACTACTCTAACGATGGTTCGGAGTCCAACACTTGGCTCGATTCTACTTCGCAAGTTCGCTCCTAAGCGAGAAAGAAGTAGTTCGCCATTCGGAATCGCTCCCACAATCGTTGAACTACTCTAACGATGGTTCGGAGTCCAACACTTGGCTCGATTCTACTCCGCAAGTTCGCTCCTAAGCGAGCAAGAAGTAGTTCGCCATTCGGAATTGCTCCCACAACCGTTGAACTACTCTAACGATGGTTCGGTGTAACTCCTATTTCCCCGTATTTGTATTTTGTACTGTTTTGTGCCTCATTGTACTCTCTCGTCTATTTTGATATCATGTAATTTCTTCTGATTGAATGGAATTATTATTCTTGTCTCAACTCGAATTTGTGGGTTCTTTTATCAAATTCGATTGTGTGCCACTTGCACCGTTATTCATGAGAAATAGACCGATTCTTCTCGTTTCTCTCTAATCCCCATTGTTGTGCATTTTAACCATTTCTTCTGTTGGGCTCTTTTTGAAACGGATCCCCAAAACCCTTGAACCCGCAAACCCGCTAACCCTAGTATATAAACCCCTACCCTAACCCTAATCACTCTATACTGTTTAAACCTAATTCTCTACCGCCGCTAATCATCCCCACACCCCGTTCCCTTCTCCGTATCTTTCGCAACCACCTCCTCCACAACTCTGACCTCCATCGCCCATACCATTCACCTCGCCTCCAGCACACCCCTCTCGACCGCTCTACCCTCTCCGCTGCTTCGCCAGACGCCGCCGAGCCCAAACGCCACTCCCGCTCTCACCCTCTGTTCGAACCCACGAACAGAGCAGCCTCGCCATCGCCGCGCCGTCGCTTCTCGACGTCGTCGCCGCCGTCGCCGCACTCCGTCGCTGCCGCAGTCACCGCCAACGAAGCACCCCGCCGTTGCTGCTCTCTCTCGCGCTCTGTTCGATCGGACGAAGAAGAAGGAGGAGAAGGCGGGAGCGAACCACAGCCGTCAGATCACGTCAAGATCCGCGCCGTGATTGCTATTCGGTGTTCGTCCACACTGGATCCGAAGCTGCTGTACGCTGTTCTGGTCTCAAATCCGCTGCTTCACAGCGATCTGATTCGCCGGCTTCGCTGTTTCCTGTTTTGGCCGCACCGGATCCTACTTGCTGTTCGCTGTTCTGGACAGATCCTGTGTGCGGGAAAACGCGATCTCCGATCAATTTTTGCACGCGCTTTTTGAGGACATCTTCGGGATTTCTTTTTCTACTTAAATTGCTTCAACAAGCGGAGTTTATAATCGTCAATTTAAGGCAAGTATTCATCTTGTACATTTTATTGCTCTAGTACAAGTTTTCTTGAAAATACCACATATAGTTAGATTGTGACTCCCTTTGAAATATCATTGTAAATCAATTTTGAACCTTCAAACCCACAATTCTAAGAGTCACAAAACTTCCTCGTATTAAATAATAATCAATTGGACTCTTTTACCCCCTTGAACACATGAATCACATGGACATATGAATTAAGGAGCCCTAAAATTTGAAGATGCATATATATTTAGTATTTTGACGAATTTGCGACTATTATGACTTGAAAAATATTTATTAGTTGCTGTTTTGACATCCATGATTAGGTATTTATGCTACTTAATAACGTAGACACCAAATTACATATTTCCAAGAAATCTACATTAGTAAATAAATTCTGAGTGTTGCTGTCTGAATATTCTTTTACGGTTTCGACCCTTTTATCATTGGAATTTGGGCCCGAGCCCTGAATATAAAATGTAGATCTGGATGTGTAGATATCGATAGACTCCAAGTTGATTGAATTTGGAGCTACGGTCTAGGAGTTATGGCAGTTATACTGCAGCTGTGTCAGTAGGCGCAGTTTTGCAAAAACTGCTGTATATATTTACTTTGCGAATTATTTTAGCTGTGTAAACAGCGAGCGTTTGACCCCAAATTTTATATGTAGCTGCTGGACACTATATAGGACATCCCCAAATTTTCCTAGAATTAAATCACAATATATTACACTTGTATGCTTGCTTGATAAGAGTTAATAAAAGTAACAAGCCGGGGTTATGGGAAAGACTATAGAATGGACAATATAGATAAGTGTACTCGGAAGGGGGCCCGTGTTTCCCAATACTTGGTTCATGAACTTGTTGTATCTTGTTCGATTCATGGAGTCGGTTACTCGGCTCATGAACTTGTTTGATTCATGAACGCATTGTGCGGTTCTTGAACTTGCTTGTGGATTCGCGAACTTCCTTCGTGAACTTGTTATTTAATTTTCGATTCATGAACCATGGCTTGCTTGATACTTGATACCTGAGTACGCCGCCCTATAAAATCCATTACTAGGTCTAAACGAAATTGTTTGACTGTAGCAACCATGTAGTAAAAGAATGGATGCATGTCGTGCTACCTAGATAGTAATCACCACTAGACTTGAACTTGATAATTTGAACTAGATAACTTGACACTTGAGACTAGATAACTTGATAACTTGAGCTAGACAACTTGATACTTGGACTTGACATTTGAGACCTGACATTCAAAATAACATATGACACTAGACTTGAGATTTGGCGCTTGATATTAAATAACCCTATAGGTATACCTGACATGTGTATCACCACTAGCAGTTGTTATCCAATCTAGTTATTAAGATGTTCCCTCTTGCTAGCTAGTCTTTGAATTTGCCTACTACTTCTTATAACTCTGCTTATTCTTGATTCCAATTCTTATTTTTCCCTTACTTGTACTTGCTTTCACTATTTGTGGCCCTAGCTTGTACTAAGGGCATTTTCTCTTGTTTCCCTTCTTGTTTTCCTGTTTATATTTATTAAACAGACTTTGGAGACGAGCTACCCGCGGGAATTGGTGAGCAAAGGTTCTAGCTTCCAAGTGGAGAAGGACCTGACTAGAATATTTAATTCTTGCATTATTTGTTTATTTTGGATTATTATTTCTTGAGATTTGAGAATTTGTAACGGGCTGATGTTCCCGAGTTTACTTTGATTCAGACTTGAAACTACTTGGATGTTTTATCATATTTCAGTTGTTTCTGTTGCTAATAAAGTATTCATGCATGCTTGGTTTTATATATCTCTCTTGTTATATACTTGTTGTGATGCTGAGTCGATCCTACAGCTTATGAATGATGTTAAGATCATTCGCTGGGCTTCGTCATGCACTCGTATTCCGTATTTTGGAAAGCGAGGCGTGACAAGGTTTTTAGTGGTATCAGAGCCAGGTTTGGCTAATGTGTTAGTTAACTAATACATTAGAAATGCCTGACTCAGTCAGGGTTAACTCAGCATTTGACAGGCCATGAAATTGCATGAAAAATTTTATTATCAACTCGATCTGGATCCTGAATATTTTGGGTTTGTGCAGGACATGGCTCGAAGGAACGCTTCGTCTTCCCAGTCTGGGGGTGATCAGGCAGATCAGCCCGCCATTGCGCAGCTGTTGCAGATGCAACAAGAACAAAATGAGCGTCTCGCGCAGCAGATGATGCAGATGCAGCGAGACCATGCCGAGATGATGAGGGCAGCCTTAGGAGCTGCCAACAGAGAGCCGCTTGCACCTGCACCCGGGGGATTGCCACCTAGACCGGGTAATGTAGCCGATTTCATGAGGCTACATCCCGACAAGTTTACGGGAGCTGAAGGTCCACTGGAGGCTGAGCAGTGGCTCATCAGGACTGAGCAGTTGTTGTTCGCTGCCAGGATAGCTGACGTGGACCGAGTGGATGTTGTAAGCATCCAGCTGGTGGATCTCGCCCATATCTGGTGGCGATCTGAGATGGAGAGACTTGAGCGCCCCGTCGCCTGGGCCGTTTTCAGGGAGAGCTTCCTTACTAAGTTCTTCCCTGATGTCATCAGGAACGAGATGGAACGACAGTTTGTTGTGCTCACCCAGGTTCGTCAAATAGTGTTTTATATGCAAAATTTCATTTGTCAGTCTATGATATACTGATGCTTAACTAAAACACTATCTTGAATCAGGGAAATCGGACCGTGGACGAGTATGTCGCGGAGTTTACCCGTTTGAGCCGTTTTGCCACGACTATGGTGGCTGATGATGAGGCCAAAGGCCGTCGCTTTTTGCTGGGCTTGGACATCGATATCCAGGATCGTCTGGCTGCTTTGAGGCTTCGTTCCTACCCTGATATCTTAGAGGCTGCTAGGAGCCAGGAACAGACCAGCAAACGGAAGCGTGCTATCAAGCAGTCTGCCCCGCTCCCTGTCGCTGCTAGGCCCACTGGAGGGCCAATCAGGAGGCCAGTTCCAGCCCACCCTGCCAGGGCTGCTCCTTACCCTGCTGCTCCACAAAGGGGGAACTACTGTGACTTCTGTCAGATTCCCGGGCATGTGCGCAAGGATTGCAGACGGGCTAACCGTCGATGTTTTGAGTGTGGCGCTGGAGATCACACTGTTCGGGATTGTCCGCAGAGGAGGGCTGCGCCAGCTCAGGGTCAGGCCAGGCCACCACTTCCCCCTCAGCATCAGATCGTCGGTCAGAGGACTGCTGCCCTGAGGAGAGGTCAGGCCTTCAACCTGACTACGGAGGAAGCTGAGACCGCGGAGGAAGTCGTTGCAGGTATAATTGTATTTTATTGCGTGTTATTTATTTTATGCTCTATTGTTTATCTTGCATTATACCTTGTGTAGTTCCTTTCACATCAGTATTTACTATCCTTTATTATCCGCATATTCATCCCTTCCCGTATTTTGACTCCATCATAGGTATTATCCTAGTCCATTCCTTTCCTGCCCATGTCCTATTTGATTCCGGGGCGACCCACTCTTTCGTTTCCTCCCGCTTCGTGGATCAGCATCAACTGGAGTGCAGTGATATGCAGACGGCTTGGAACATCACTACAGGTGGCGGTGTTGTCGTTTGCTCCAAAGAGTGTAAGCAGAGTCCCTTGATTATTGGGGACAGGGATTTCAAGGCAGACCTGATAATGATTGGCAATTCAGGTTTCGATGTGATTCTCGGTATGGATTGGCTGGGGAAGTCTCATGCAGTCATCGATTGCCGAGCAAAGAAGGTTGTATTCAGGATTCTGGAGCATGATGAGTTTGAATTCCATGCTGGGGAAACACCTCTTGGGCGAGGTAAGAAGGTGGCTAATGATGAAGATTGTGCAATGGAATTGAACACAGGCTGTGAGGCTGCGCCTCTTGTAGTGCGGGAATTCCTGGATGTATTCCCAGAGGAATTGCCCGGGTTACCTCCAGATCGAGAGGTGGAGTTTGGTATTGACGTTCTGCCAGGTACAATGCCTATATCGAAAAGCCCATACAGAATGGCGCCAGTCGAGCTTGCAGAGTTGAAGGTGCAAGTTCAGGATCTTTTGGATTTGGGTTTCATCAGACCGAGTGTGTCACCGTGGGGAGCTCCTGTGTTATTCGTCAATAAGAAGGACGGAAGTCGCAGGTTGTGTATGGATTACCGAGAACTAAACAATGTTACTGTGAAGAATCGATATCCACTACCCAGGATCGACGACCTATTTGATCAGTTGGGCAGTGCTGCAGTGTTTTCGAAGTTGGATCTTCGCTCGGGGTACCATCAGGTGAAGGTGAAAGCAGCGGATGTGCCGAAGACTGCATTCAGGACCTAGTACGGGCATTATGAGTTCTTGGTGATGCCCTTCGGTGTCACAAATGCCCCAGCAGTATTTATGAGCTTGATGAACAGAGTCTTCTCCCAGTTCCTTGACAGATTCATGGTGGTCTTCATAGAAGATATCTTAGTGTATTCGCGGAATCGAGAAGAACATGCGGAGCATCTGAGAACAGTCTTGCAGACTCTAAGGGAGAACAAGCTCTATGGAAAGCTCAGCAAGTGTGAGTTCTGGCTTGATCGAGTTCCATTCTTGGGACATATTATCTCGGGCGAGGGAGTCTCAGTTGATCCGTCCAAGATTGCTGCAGTGAAGGATTGGCCAGTGCCAACGTCAGTTTCTGAAGTGAGGAGTTTTCTCGGGCTAGCAGGGTATTACAGGAAGTTTGTACAGGATTTCTCGAAGATTGCTGGGCCGTTGACTAAGCTGACAGGGAAGGATCAGAGATTTGAGTGGAATGAGGACTGCGGTGAAGCTTTCACCGAGTTGAAGAACAGGTTGACTTCAGCACCCGTGTTAACTATACCAGATGGTTCGGGTGGCTTCGTTATTCACTGCGATGCTTCAGGCAGAGGTCTAGGTGCAGTGCTGATGCAGAAGGGTCAGGTGGTTGCTTATGCATCCAGGCAGTTGAGGCCGCACGAGAAGAACTACCCTACTCACGACTTGGAGTTGGCAGCAGTGATCTATGCTCTGAAGTTGTGGAGTCATTACTTGTTGGGAGACCAAGTGGAAATTTTTACTGACCACAAGAGTCTCAAGTATGTCTTCACTCAGAAAGAGCTGAATATGAGGTAGAGGCGCTGGTTAGAATTGATGGCTGACTACGACATCAACTTGCAGTATCACCCTGGTAAGGTGAACATGGTGCCAGATGCATTGAGCAGGAGACCAGCCGTCATGTGTTTGACTCAACAGAAGGAACTTATTGAGCAGATGAGGAGATTAGACCTGAATGTGATTTTGCCAGGCACCGACCGCAGTTGCATGATGCTTCAGTTGCAGTCATCTTTGGTGGAGCAGATCAAGGAAGCTCAGGCAGGTGATGAGCAGTTGCAGAAGTTCAGGGCAGAGGTTGAAGCAGGTTTGAGGACCGATATGATCATTCACTCCGATGGATCACTTCGCTTTGGGGCTAGGCTGTGTGTCCCAAAGGGTGAAGTCAGGCAGAAACTGCTCAAGGAGGCCCACCAGTCAGCTTATTCTATTCATCCCGGTGGTACCAAGATGTATCGGGATTTGAAGCTCCATTTCTGGTGGCATGGCATGAAGAGGGCAGTGGCCAGATTTGTGTCTCAGTGCTTGATCTGCCAGCAGGTGAAGGCAGAACATCAGAGAACTGCCGGTTTGCTCCAGCCTCTTCCCATTTCGGAGTGGAAGTGGGAGCACATCACCATGGATTTTGTGACCGTCTTGCCACGGAGTCCCAAGGGTCACAATGCCATTTGGGTGATTGTCGACAGACTGACGAAGAGTGCTCATTTTATCCCTTTCAGAGTTGGTCAGTCTACTGAGACTCTAGCAGAGAGATACATGCAGGAGATTGTCAGACTCCATGGGGTCCCAGTCAGCATCGTATCCGACAGGGATGCCCGGTTCCGATCTCAGTTTTGGGAAAGCCTGCAGAACAGTCTTGGGAGCAAGCTGAAGTACAGTACAGCATTCCATCCTCAGACAGATGGACAGTCAGAGAGGACCATTCAGACCTTGGAGGATATGTTGAGGTCGTGCGTGCTTCAGTTCGGAGGATCTTGGGAGGATCACCTACACTTAGTTGAGTTCTCGTACAACAACAGCTATCAGGCCAGTCTTAAAGCTGCACCGTACGAGGCATTGTATGGTCGGAAGTGTAGGTCGCCAGTGTGCTGGGACGACATTGGTGAAAGGAAATTGTTGGGGCCAGATTTGATTATCAAGACAGTCGACGCTGTAGAACCCCTTATTTTCAAATATTATTTTAATTATTTGAAAAATGAATTTAAATGATTTTTGAGAATTTAATAAATATTTTCTAAGAAATTTATCTTTTGTACACGTGCAAAACACGTGCAAATGACTTTTGAGAAGTTTGAAAAATTAAGTTTTCTTTATGAAAAATCATTATTTATTATTTGAGAATTATTTAGTATTTTCCCAGATTTTTCTGAAATTAATTAGTACTATTTGCAATTTTTGAGAAAAGGACTTATTTGCAAAATTGACAATTTTGAGGGTTGAAGTGCAAAACGTATTTACTAGACATTCCGATCAGTATTTGTTGAGGTTTAGAAATATATTTTCTATTAGATCCTAATTTAAATGATATTTGATTCAATTTTCAAGAAAAGAATTATATATATGCAAGAAGTATTTTTTTGGAAAGGATTATTTTGCAAAGTGGGAATAAAACCCTAATATACAATCCGGCATATTTAAGGGATTCTCTCTTCCCAGCCGTCATTGAGCATATTCAGATTTTGAGATTATTTGAGGAGCAAAAAGGAGGATTCTTGGATCTAGCAAGGAGAAGCTTTTGTGGATCTTTTCTTCAAATCAAAAGTGAGTGGATTGTTTTGTTTGTTTTGTTTTGCTTTGCTTTGTTTGTTTGATTGATGAATGACGTGAGACCTTTTGTTATGCCTATTTGTGATCATTATGCCATTATTTTGTTAGACGCATGTATGTATGATATGGATCTTTAATTTGATATGGAGGATGAGAACTCTCATTTGATATTTGGATCATGTATGAGAAATATTAAGATTTGTTGAGGAAAAGTTTGATTGATGAGATCGTATTGTTGGGAGACATATTAGGAATTGATAATGTTGTGATCAGATGATAAACATCTGGATCTTGTGATTGTAAACCAGATTCTGATTAAGATGTGAAAGACATTTGTTGAGAAGAAGCCCTAATGGGAGAATTTAGAGTTTAGATCATGAGAATATGAGATTTGAGAAATTGATTGATTGAGTAATGTATCCATGATGGTGATTATTGAGAGTTGTTTATTAGCCTGGATACAATTGATTTTATGTTCAGTGAATCTTTAGAAAACTCCAGTTTGATTTTTGTGTTCAGACCTGTTTTTAGAAATCTGTAGCCGACAGTCGACTGGACTATAAAGCAGTCGACTGGTACGAGCCTATTGTGTATTTTTAGTCTTTGAGATTTGTTCGGGACAGTCGACCTATAACCCCTCTCAGTCGACTGGTATACTTAGAATATTTTGATGAGAATTATTTGTTTTTGCCTCGGGGCAGTCGACTGACTCCTTGGTGAGTCGACTGATCATGCCTTAGTTTATTTTTGAGAAATGTTGGATTATGTCCTCTGGACAGTCGACTGATGTGATATGCAGTCGACTGGTCCTGAAGGATCTTTGTATTTGATTATGAGATATTTTGTTTAGTGTTTGATTTTAAGATGTTCAGTTAAGAACATGATTTTGAGTTATTCAGTTGAGCCACTTGTTCAGTGGGAATTTGTTCAGATATTTGTTTTTGAGTCTCTAGAGGTATGTGACCCTAGTATACCGGTGTGAGATATTTGTTCAGTTATTTGTTGAGGCCCATTGAGGCACATTTTCAGTATTCAGATTTTTAGTTCGGTAGGGACCACTACTCTAGGAGATTTGTTCAGTAACCCAAATTAATAAGGACAGGCATTAGTAGTGTCATGACGAATGAGAACATGAGTTATGCACCTCAGTATGGCTTTTGATGTAGGATTTTAATCTCCTGAATTATCCAAGTAGTTAACTTGTGATGTGTGATTTATCTCCGGAATTATCCAGGTAGTTAACCTGAGATGTGAGGTATTTCTCCTGAATTATCCAAGTAATTATCTTGAGATGTGGGATTGACCTACGGAATGATCGGAGTCGAGGCGACGCTTTTGGGGTATTATTGTGATGATGAGTCTATGTTTAGATGTGGGATGATCTCCTGAATTATCCAGGGAAAATACCTGTGATGTGGGATCAATCTCCGGAATGATCAAGCATGGGCAAATTATCATAGTTTATCTTCATCTCTTAGTAGTCATCGTTGTCAGCATGTAGTCATGATGTTTTTCTTGAATCACTTTTATGCATTTGGATTTCCTGTTTTTACACACTTGGCTTTTGGTTTTGATATCACCCATCATTCTTTGTTGTTACTTCATACTTTAGTGTTTGATTATTATTGTTGGACATTATGTTTTAAGTTCATTTATGTTATTTGTTAGATTTGTTGCCACTCACACCATTTATGGCTGACCCCGTAGTTTGGGGGTTAGGGTTCAACTCTAGCCTCACATGTTGCAGGTTATTGCTTAGATTGGAGGTTGGATGCTTGAGTGGGCAGTTTGAGATAATTGGACTATTTAGTGTTTTGGGTAAAACTGTAAAGGCATATTTGAGTTATTATCGAGTTGTAAATGAAAGATTAATTTGTGTTGAGATGTTTAGACTTCCGCTGTAATTGAAATTTTTTTTGAAATAAAAGAAAGAAAAATTTAGTGGTGTTGGTTATGTTTATTGTTGTATTGAAGTGGATTACTGGGATTTCGCCACGTATTTTCTAAGCTCTCATATTAGAAATTCGGGGCGCTACAGAGATTGGTATCAGAGCTCCGCTTCAATGTAATAATAGACTTAGTATGACAACCAACCTAGGTGTGGACACTAGAGAGTGAGTACCTAGGTGTGGACATCAGAGTGTGAGTATCACATAGAGTTAGAATATGATGTTTGGTTTGAAATTATGGTTTGAGATGCGGTTATGAGTTTGCCATAGGGCATTGATATGAGATTGAATTGTGTGTGTTACTCTAACCTTACCCTCGTTTTGCAGTATTCAAAATGGTTGCACCCAGAGGTAGAAATGGTGGCAACAATGAGGATGGATCAGGTAGTTCTCGAGGAACGGGGATCGACCTAGAGGCTGAATTCGCCAAGGTGTATCAAACACTGAATACGTTGATGGCATTCAACGTGGCGCAACAGCAGCAAGCTCAGCAGCAACAGAATCCGCCGCCAAATCATGGAGCTGGACATGGATTGGTGAATGCCGACCCCATCAAGCAGATTGAATCCTTTAAGAGGATGAGGCCGCCAGTCTTTGAGGGGCAAGCTGATCCAATAGCAGCAGATGATTGGATTAGAAAGATGGAGACGATTTTCGAGGTGTCAGAGACTCCGGCAGCTAGCAAGGTGAAGTTAGCTTCGATGCAGCTCGAGAAAGATGCTGGTGTCTGGTGGGAGTCACTGAAGAGGAATTTGGGAGATCAGCAGTTGACATGGGAAGCTTTTCTGGAGGAGTTCAGAGATCGCTTCTTTCCTCTGGATGTACAAGAAAAGAAGGCGACCGAGTTCATGAACCTTCAGCAGGGCAGCATGACTGTTCGGGAGTATGAGACGAAATTTGCTCAACTTTCGAGGTATGCACCAGAGTTGGTCATGGACGAAGCAAAGAAGGCCAAAAAGTTTGAGCTAGGATTGAGGCCAAACTTGAGGTCAAGGATGGTTCCATTGGGCATTAGAAGATTTGACAAGCTGGTCAGGAGGGCCGCGATGACTGAAGAGGATATGGACTTGTTTCAGAAGAAGCAGGATTCTTGGAACCGAAACAAGAGGCCAACATCGGGCCAGAGTGGGAAGGAATTCCCCGCGAAGCAGGCAAAGTTCAGTGGACCGGCGCAGAAGGCATCTGGAGCTCAGGGAGTGACCTGCTACTACTGCAAGGAAGTAGGACATTACAGGTCAGCATGTCCGAAGTTGGCAGAGCATGTTTGTTCTCAGTGTGGGCAGACTGGACACTCAAAGCCCCATTGTCCACAACTGAAGAAAGACGGTTCGGGTGGAAGCAAAGTCCCGAAGAGGCAAGGGCGAGTATTTGCATTGACCGAGGAGGATACGAGAAACTCGGAAGATGTAGTACAGGGTATGCAGGAATTTTGATTTCTTTCATTTTTGAATCAGTGTAATGAATAAAGCTTTTATTTCAGAGCAATTTAAGATTGAGTACCATTCTTATTGTAACAGGAGTTGTTTTAATAAATGGAATTAAAGCAAAGGTTTTGTTTGACACTGGTTCATCGCATACATTTGTATCGCCAAGTTTTGCAAGGATCTTAGGTTTGGAACCTAAGATATTTCCAGGCAGGGTCTTGTCGGTGGCAATGCCGTCAGGTGAAGAGCTGGTAGCGGATCGATATTACGAGGGCTGTGATATCGAGATTGGTGGAAGGATGTTCGGCATCGACTTGATCGAACTTCAAGTGTTGGGAGTGGATGTCATTGTAGGCATCGATTGGATGGCTATATATGATGCCACAATTGATTGCAAGCAGAAGGAGGTGTTGGTGAAAGCACCAGGTAGACCTGCAGTAACTTTCCAAGGGAAGAAGAAGATTCCGAAGGTGGCTGCAATGGTATCTAAGATGGCAATCTTAGATGAAGTCAAGAGCATTCCGGTTGTTCGAAATTTTCCTCAGGTGTTCTTGGATGATTTTCCAGGATTACCGCCACAGAGAGATGTAGAGTTTTGCATCAATGTTCAGCCGGGAAGTGCACCGATTTCCAAGGCTCCATACAGGATGGCACCTGTAGAGCAAGATGAGGTGAAGAAGCAGATTGAGGAGCTTTTGAGCAAAGGGCTTATCAGACCGAGTTCATCTCCGTAGGGAGCGCCAGTGTTGTTGGTCAAGAAGAAGGATGGGTCGATGAGGATGTGCATTGACTACCGGGAGTTGAATAGGGTGACTATTCAGAACAAGTATCCGTTGCCGCGGATTGATGATTTGTTCGACAGGCTTCGAGGAGCAGCGGTGTTTTCGAAGATTGATCTGAGGTCGGGATATCATCAGGTGCGAGTCAAGGAGGAAGATGTGAGTAAGACAGCTTTCAGGACTCGTCATGGGTTGTATGAGTTTTTGGTGATGCCATTCGGGTTGACGAATGCGCCAGCAGTTTTCATGGATATGATGAATCGGGTGTTGAGACCGTTCATTGATTCCTTCGTGGTGGTCTTCATCGATGATATCTTGGTGTATTCGAAGTCGGAGGAGGATCATTCTAAGCACTTGACAGCGGTATTACAGACGTTGCAGGAGCACAGCTTGTATGCCAAATTGTCGAAGTGTGAATTCTGGAAGTCTGAGGTAGCTTTCCTTGGTCATATTCTTTCTAAGGAGGGAGTGGCTACTGATCCTCAGAAAGTGGAAGTAGTGAAGGATTGGCCCAGGCCGACGTCAGTGAAGGAAGTGAGAAGTTTCTTGGGATTAGCTGGGTACTACAGGAGGTTTATTCAGGGGTATTCTCAGATTGCAGTCCCATTGACAGGTTTGACCCGGAAGAGTGTGGCATTTGTGTGGACAGATAAGTGCGAGGAGAGTTTCCTTGAGTTAAAGGAAAGGTTGACTACTGCACCTATATTAGCATTGCCGCAAGCAGGGAAGGATTATGATATCTACAGTGATGCATCTCTCAGAGGTTTGGGATGTGTCTTGATGCAGGAAGGCAAGGTCATTGCTTATGGTTCGAGGCAATTGCGTCCGCATGAGAAGAATTATCCGACGCATGATCTGGAGCTAGCAGCTATCATATATGCCTTGAAGCTATGGAGACATTATATTTATGGTGAGAAGGTTAATATGTACACTGACCACAAGAGCCTGAAGTATATTTATCAGCAAAGGGATTTGAATCTTCGGCAGAGAAGATGGTTGGAAGTTTTGGAAGACATTCGTCCTGAGATCAAGTATCATCCGGGCAAGGCGAATGTAGGGGCTGATGGACTTAGCAGGAAGAGTAGTTTATCGAGATTGATCACTACTCGAAGAGAGTTGGCAGCAGAGATCGACCAGGCAGGTATCGAGGTGGTACTGCGAGGTTTAGGGACATCTTTGGCTCAGTTGAGGCTGCAGCCGTCCTTGAGAGAGAAGATTGTGGAAGGTCAGAGATCAGATTCAGAGATCCAGAAGATGTTGCAGCAGGTTTCAGAAGGCAAGTTATCAGAATTTCGTGTCCAAGATGGAGTTCTTTGGATGGGTGAAAGGTTGTGTGTTCCAGATAATGCAGAGTTGAGAGAAAGTATCTTACAGGAGGCACACAGTACATTGTTATCAGTTCATCCAGGAGGCACGAAGATGTACAGGGACATCAAACCACATTTTTGGTGGTCAGGTATGAAGCGGGATGTAGCAGATTTTGTGGCAAGGTGTCTGACTTGTCAGCAGATCAAGGCAGAGAATCAGAGACCTGGAGGTTTGTAACAGCCATTACCCATTCCGGAGTGGAAGTGGGAGAATATTAGCATGGACTTTATCACGGGTTTGCCTAGGAGTTCGAAGGGCAATGACTCGATTTGGGTTGTTGTGGACCGATTGACTAAGTCAGCTCACTTTCTAGCCATGAAGATTACTTGGTCGATGGACAAATTGGCTGAGTTGTACATTGGGGAGATTGTGAGGCTTCATGGAGTTCCTGTGTCGATTGTTTCGGACAGAGATCCAAGGTTTACTTCGAGGTTTTGGAAGAGCCTACAAGCAGCTTTAGGCACCAGAACTGATTTCAGTACGGCTTTTCATCCGCAGACAGATGGTCAGACGGAGAGGGTGAATCGAGTGCTGGAAGATATGTTGAGAGCTTGTGTTATGGACTTCGGTGGTAGTTGGGAGAGATACTTGGCATTGGTTGAGTTTGCTTATAACAACAGTTACCATGCAAGTATTGGGATGGCACCGTATGAGGCTTTGTACGGGCCGAGGTGCAGGACACCTGTTTGTTGGTATGAGGTTGGCGAAAGGCAGATGTATGGACCTGAGATCGTGCAGCAGACGTCAGAGCAGATTGAGCTGATTCGCAAGAGATTGGTTGAAGCTCAGAGTCGGCAAAAGAGTCATGCTGACACTCGACGAAGAGACTTGGAATTTGAGGTTGGGGATGCAGTCTTTCTCAAGGTTTCTCCGACCAAAGGGGTGATCAGATTTGGAAAGGGAGGCAAGTTGGCGCCGAGGTATATTGGACCGTACAAGATTGTGGAGAGGATTGGCAAGACAGCATACAGATTAAAACTTCCTGAGGAGTTAGCGCAAGTACATGATGTGTTTCATGTGTCACTATTAAGGAAGTATGTGGCCGATCAGAATCATCAGTTGGTAGGAGTTCCTGAAGATCTACAGGTGAACTTGAGTTACAAGGAACAGCCTGTTGAGATCATTGATCGTAGGGAGAAAGTTCTTCGAAGCAAGGTGATACCTATGGTTAAGGTATTGTGGAGGAATCAACAGTTTGAGGAGGCTACTTGGGAGCCAGAGGATCGCATGCTGAAGGATTTTCCTGAATTGTTTGTATAAGTGTATTCCTTTTGTATGATTGTAATTCTTTGAATGATTGTACTATTGATTGACATATGATGTATTCCTTTATTGATAGTGATGTTATATGAAACTGTTTGGATTATGTTCTATATGAAATATTGTTTCCTCTTGATAATATGTGTTTGAGCTCATTAGTAGTAGTTCTGAGGACAGAACTCTTCTAAGGAGGGAGTGATGTAGAACCCCGTATTTTCAAATATTATTTTAATTATTTGAAAAATGAATTTAAATGATTTTTGAGAATTTAATAAATATTTTCTAAGAAATTTATCTTTTGTACACGTGCAAAACACGTGCAAATGACTTTTGAGAAGTTTGAAAAATTAAGTTTTCTTTATGAAAAATCATTATTTATTATTTGAGAATTATTTAGTATTTTCCCAGATTTTTCTGAAATTAATTAGTACTATTTGCAATTTTTGAGAAAAGAAGGACTTATTTGCAAAATTGACAATTTTGAGGGTTGAAGTGCAAAACGTATTTACTAGACATTCCGATCAGTATTTGTTGAGGTTTAGAAATATATTTTCTATTAGATCCTAATTTAAATGATATTTGATTCAATTTTCAAGAAAAGAATTATATATATGCAAGAAGTATTTTTTGGAAAGGATTATTTTGCAAAGTGGGAATAAAACCCTAATATACAATCCGGCATATTTAAGGGATTCTCTCTTCCCAGCCGTCATTGAGCATATTCAGATTTTGAGATTATTTGAGGAGCAAAAAGGAGGATTCTTGGATCTAGCAAGGAGAAGCTTTTGTGGATCTTTTCTTCAAATCAAAAGTGAGTGGATTGTTTTGTTTGTTTTGTTTTGCTTTGCTTTGTTTGTTTGATTGATGAATGACGTGAGACCTTTTGTTATGCCTATTTGTGATCATTATGCCATTATTTTGTTAGACGCATGTATGTATGATATGGATCTTTAATTTGATATGGAGGATGAGAACTCTCATTTGATATTTGGATCATGTATGAGAAATATTAAGATTTGTTGAGGAAAAGTTTGATTGATGAGATCGTATTGTTGGGAGACATATTAGGAATTGATAATGTTGTGATCAGATGATAAACATCTGGATCTTGTGATTGTAAACCAGATTCTGATTAAGATGTGAAAGACATTTGTTGAGAAGAAGCCCTAATGGGAGAATTTAGAGTTTAGATCATGAGAATATGAGATTTGAGAACTTGATTGATTGAGTAATGTATCCATGATGGTGATTATTGAGAGTTGTTTATTAGCCTGGATACAATTGATTTTATGTTCAGTGAATCTTTAGAAAACTCCAGTTTGATTTTTGTGTTCAGACCTGTTTTTAGAAATCTGTAGCCGACAGTCGACTGGACTATAAAGCAGTCGACTGGTACAAGCCTATTGTGTATTTTTAGTCTTTGAGATTTGTTCGGGACAGTCGACCTATAACCCCTCTCAGTCGACTGGTATACTTAGAATATTTTGATGAGAATTATTTGTTTTTGCCTCGGGGCAGTCGACTGACTCCTTGGTGAGTCGACTGATCATGCCTTAGTTTATTTTTGAGAAATATTGGATTATGTCCTCTGGACAGTCGACTGATGTGATATGCAGTCGACTGGTCCTGAAGGATCTTTGTATTTGATTATGAGATATTTTGTTTAGTGTTTGATTTTAAGATGTTCAGTTAAGAACATGATTTTGAGTTATTCAGTTGAGCCACTTGTTCAGTGGGAATTTGTTCAGATATTTGTTTTTGAGTCTCTAGAGGTATGTGACCCTAGTATACCGGTGTGAGATATTTGTTCAGTTATTTGTTGAGGCCCATTGAGGCACATTTTCAGTATTCAGATTTTTAGTCCGGTAGGGTACACTACTCTAGGAGATTTGTTCAGTAACCCAAATTAATAAGAACAGGCATTAGTAGTGTCATGACGAATGAGAACATGAGTTATGCACCTCAGTATGGCTTTTGATGTAGGATTTTAATCTCCTGAATTATCCAAGTAGTTAACTTGTGATGTGTGATTTATCTCCGGAATTATCCAGGTAGTTAACCTGAGATGTGAGGTATTTCTCCTGAATTATCCAAGTAATTATCTTGAGATGTGGGATTGACCTACGGAATGATCGGAGTCGAGGCGACGCTTTTGGGGTATTATTGTGATGATGAGTCTATGTTTAGATGTGGGATGATCTCCTGAATTATCCAGGGAAAATACCTGTGATGTGGGATCAATCTCCGGAATGATCAAGCATGGGCAAATTATCATAGTTTATCTTCATCTCTTAGTAGTCATCGTTGTCAGCATGTAGTCATGATGTTTTTCTTGAATCACTTTTATGCATTTGGATTTCCTGTTTTTACACACTTGGCTTTTGGTTTTGATATCACCCATCATTCTTTGTTGTTACTTCATACTTTAGTGTTTGATTATTATTGTTGGACATTATGTTTTAAGTTCATTTATGTTATTTGTTAGATTTGTTGCCACTCACACCATTTATGGCTGACCCCGTAGTTTGGGGGTTAGGGTTCAACTCTAGCCTCACATGTTGCAGGTTATTGCTTAGATTGGAGGTTGGATGCTTGAGTGGGCAGTTTGAGATAATTGGACTATTTAGTGTTTTGGGTAAAACTGTAAAGGCATATTTGAGTTATTATCGAGCTGTAAATGAAAGATTAATTTGTGTTGAGATGTTTAGACTTCCGCTGTAATTGAAAATTTTGTTGAAATAAAAGAAAGAAAAATTTAGTGGTGTTGGTTATGTTTATTGTTGTATTGAAGTGGATTACTGGGATTTCGCCACGTATTTTCTAAGCTCTCATATTAGAAATTCGGGGCGCTACAGACGCAGTGGCTCAGATTAGAAAGCACCTTGTAGCAGCTCAGGACAGGCAGAAGAAGTGGGTAGACATTCACAGGAGGCCATTGGAATTTGAGGTGGGAGACCATGTGTTCCTCAAGGTATTGCCGTGGAGAGGTGTTATCCGGTTTGGAGGTGGAGACAAGCTAAGCCCCAGGTTCATCGGGCCCTTCGACATTGTAGAGCGAGTAGGCAAGGTGGCCTATCGACTCGCGCTGCCACCGGCCCTATCTGGAGTGCATGATGTCTTCCATGTCTCCCAGCTCAGGAGGTACATCAGGGATGAGAGTCATGTGATTGACTACTCGGAGTTGTCGGTACAGCCAGATTTGTCTTGTGAGATTCCGCCGGTCACTATCTTGGACAGGCGAGAGAAGGTGTTGAAGAACAAAGTTATCAAGCTGGTTCGGGTTGCATGGAATCCTCACTCGCCGGGTGAGTCGACTTGGGAATTGGAAGAAGAGATCCAGAAGAAGTTCCCGCATTTATTTCTGTAGTCTTGTTGTTCTTTCTTTTCTTCTGGGGGGTTACCCGATGTACTACAGGTCTGAATTTCGAGGACGAAATTCTGCTTGTTAGGTGGGTAGGATTTGTAACTCCTATTTCCCCGTATTTGTATTTTGTACTGTTTTGTGCCTCATTGTACTCTCTCGTCTATTTTGATATCATGTAATTTCTTCTGATTGAATGGAATTATTATTCTTGTCTCAACTCGAATTTGTGGGTTCTTTTATCAAATTCGATTGTGTGCCACTTGCACCGTTCTTCATGAGAAATAGACCGATTCTTCTCGTTTATCTCTCTAATCCCCATTGTTGTGCATTTTGACCATTTCTTCTTTTGGGCTCTTTTTGAAACGGATCCCCAAAACCCTTGAACTCGCAAACCCGCTAACCCTAGTATATAAACCCCTACCCTAACCCTAATCACTCTATACTGTTTAAACCTAATTCTCTACCGCCGCTAATCATCCCCACACCCCATTCCCTTCTCCGTATCTTTCGCAACCACCTCCTCCACAACTCCGACCTCCATCGCCCATCGCCTTGCCTCCAGCACACCCCTCTCGACCGCTCTACCCTCTCCGCTGCTTCGCCAGACGCCGCCGAGCCCAAACGCCACTCCCGCTCTCACCCTCTGTTCGAACCCACGAACAGAGCAGCCTCGCCATCGCCGCGCCGTCGCTTCTCGACGTCGTCGCCGCCGTCGCCGCACTCCGTCGCTGCCGCAGTCACCGCCAACGAAGCACCCCGCCGTTGCTGCTCTCTCTCGCGCTTTGTTCGATCGAACGAAGAAGAAGGAGGAGAAGGCGGGAGCGAACCACAGCCGTCAGATCACGTCAAGATCCGCGCCGTGATTGCTGTTCGGTGTTCGTCCACACCGGATCCGAAGCCGCTGTACGCTGTTCTGGTCTCAGATCCGCTGCTTCACAGCGATCTGATTCGCCGGCTTCGCTGTTTCCTGTTTTGGCCGCACCGGATCCTACTTGCTGTTCGCTGTTCTGGACAGATCCTGTGTGCGGGAAAACGCGATCTCCGATCAATTTTTGCACGCGCTTTTTGAGGACATCTTCGGGATTTCTTTTTCTACTTAAATTGCTTCAACAAGCGGAGTTTATAATCGTCAATTTAAGGCAAGTATTCATCTTGTACATTTTATTGCTCTAGTACAAGTTTTCTTGAAAATACCACATATAGTTAGATTGTGACTCCCTTTGAAATATCATTGTAAATCAATTTTGAACCTTCAAACCCACAATTCTAAGAGTCACAAAACTTCCTCGTATTAAATAATAATCAATTGGACTCTTTTACCCCCTTGAACACATGAATCACATGGACATATGAATTAAGGAGCCCTAAAATTTGAAGATGCATATATATTTAGTATTTTGACGAATTTGCGACTATTATGACTTGAAAAATATTTATTAGTTGCTGTTTTGACATCCATGATTAGGTATTTATGCTACTTAATAACGTAGACACCAAATTACATATTTCCAAGAAATCTACATTAGTAAATAAATTCTGAGTGTTGCTGTCTGAATATTCTTTTACGGTTTCGACCCTTTTATCATTGGAATTTGGGCCCGAGCCCTGAATATAAAATGTAGATCTGGATGTGTAGATATCGATAGACTCCAAGTTGATTGAATTTGGAGCTACGGTCTAGGAGTTATGGCAGTTATACTGCAGCTGTGTCAGTAGGCGCAGTTTTGCAAAAACTGCTGTATATATTTACTTTGCGAATTATTTTAGCTGTGTAAACAGCGAGCGTTTGACCCCAAATTTTATATGTAGCTGCTGGACACTATATAGGACATCCCCAAATTTTCCTAGAATTAAATCACAATATATTACACTTGTATGCTTGCTTGATAAGAGTTAATAAAAGTAACAAGCCGGGGTTATGGGAAAGACTATAGAATGGACAATATAGATAAGTGTACTCGGAAGGGGGCCCGTGTTTCCCAATACTTGGTTCATGAACTTGTTGTATCTTGTTCGATTCATGGAGTCGGTTACTCGGCTCATGAACTTGTTTGATTCATGAACGCATTGTGCGGTTCTTGAACTTGCTTGTGGATTCGCGAACTTCCTTCGTGAACTTGTTATTTAATTTTCGATTCATGAACCATGGCTTGCTTGATACTTGATACCTGAGTACGCCGCCCTATAAAATCCATTACTAGGTCTAAACGAAATTGTTTGACTGTAGCAACCATGTAGTAAAAGAATGGATGCATGTCGTGCTACCTAGATAGTAATCACCACTAGACTTGAACTTGATAATTTGAACTAGATAACTTGACACTTGAGACTAGATAACTTGATAACTTGAGCTAGACAACTTGATACTTGGACTTGACATTTGAGACCTGACATTCAAAATAACATATGACACTAGACTTGAGATTTGGCGCTTGATATTAAATAACCCTATAGGTATACCTGACATGTGTATCACCACTAGCAGTTGTTATCCAATCTAGTTATTAAGATGTTCCCTCTTGCTAGCTAGTCTTTGAATTTGCCTACTACTTCTTATAACTCTGCTTATTCTTGATTCCAATTCTTATTTTTCCCTTACTTGTACTTGCTTTCACTATTTGTGGCCCTAGCTTGCACTAAGGGCATTTTCTCTTGTTTCCCTTCTTGTTTTCCTGTTTATATTTATTAAACAGACTTTGGAGACGAGCTACCCGCGGGAATTGGTGAGCAAAGGTTCTAGCTTCCAAGTGGAGAAGGACCTGACTAGAATATTTAATTCTTGCATTATTTGTTTATTTTGGATTATTATTTCTTGAGATTTGAGAATTTGTAACGGGCTGATGTTCCCGAGTTTACTTTGATTCAGACTTGAAACTACTTGGATGTTTTATCATATTTCAGTTGTTTCTGTTGCTAATAAAGTATTCATGCATGCTTGGTTTTATATATCTCTCTTGTTATATACTTGTTGTGATGCTGAGTCGATCCTACAGCTTATGAATGATGTTAAGATCATTCGCTGGGCTTCGTCATGCACTCGTATTCCGTATTTTGGAAAGCGGGGCGTGACATTCGGAGTCCAACACTTGGCTCGATTCTACTTCGCAAGCTCGCTCCTAAGCAAGCTAGAAGTAGTTCGCCATTCGGAATTGCTCCCACAACCGTTGAACTACTCTAATGATGGTTCGGAGTCCAACACTTGGCTCGATTCTACTTCGCAAGCTCGCTCCTAAGCGAGCAAGAAGTAGTTTGCCATTCGGAATTGCTCTCACAACCGTTGAACTACTCTAACGATGGTTCAGAGTCCAACACTTGGCTTGATTCTACTTCGCAAGCTCGCTCCTAAGCGAGCAAGAAGTAGTTCGCCATTCGGAATTGCTCCCACAACCGATGAACTACTCTAACGATGGTTCGGAGTCCAACACCTGGCTCATTCTACTTCGCAAGCTCGCTCCTAAGCGAGCAAGAAGTAGTTCGCCATTCGAAATCGCTCCCACAACCATTGAACTACTCTAACGATGGTTCGGAGTCCAACACTTGGCTCGATTCTACTTCGCAAGCTCGCTCCTAAGCGAGCTAGAAGTAGTTCGCCATTCGGAATTGCTCCCACAACCGTTGAACTACTCTAACGATGGTTCGGAGTCCAACACTTGACTCGATTCTACTTCGCAAGCTCGTTCCTAAGCGAGCTAGAAGTAGTTCGCCATTCGGAATTGCTCCCACAACCGTTGAACTACTCTAACGATGGTTCGGAGTCCAACACTTGGCTCGATTCTACTTCGCAAGCTCGCTCCTAAGCGAGCAAGAAGTAGTTTGCCATTCGGAATTGCTCTCACAACCGTTGAACTACTCTAACGATGGTTCAGAGTCCAACACTTGGCTTGATTCTACTTCGCAAGCTTGCTCCTAAGCGAGCAAGAAGTAGTTCGCCATTCGGAATTGCTCCCACAACCGATGAACTACTCTAACGATGGTTCGAAGTCCAACACCTGGTTCATTCTACTTCGCAAGCTCGCTCCTAAGCGAGCAAGAAGTAGTTTGCCATTCGGAATCGCTCCCACAACCATTGAACTACTCTAACGATGGTTCGGAGTCCAACACTTGGCTCAATCGCACTCCGCGAGCCCACTGTCGAGCGAGGCTCGACTCATCTCGCAAGTTCGTGAGATTAGGTGACCGAGGAACACCTCGGCACCACTGGCCGAACGCTCATTACGCCGACCTCCAAGCGAGCAAAAGGCCAGCTCGAGGACCTCGGCACGACAAACACAGTCACAAACAAAACAACCACACAGAGCTACAAAGAACATGCAAGTTCGAAAAAGAAATATTATTAATAATTGGGACTCTACCGTACAACGTGATTACAAGAACCAAAATGACAATGCCGACCCACTACACTTGCCCTAAATACAAAGGCTTCAAAAACGATCATCAATGCCTCCGAGGCGCGGGGATGTTCCTCTTCAGCGACACTCGAGGTCAGCGACGTTTGCCTCTGGAGCCCGACCCCAAGCCAGCGAACTGGGACGTGTCCTCGGCACTGCTCCTAGCTGCCGCGCCGACGGATGCCCCACTCGACGAAATGGCCACCGAGCTTTGCGCATCTCCCGGGCTAGGATGGCCGAGGGGCAGACGGGTCACCATCTCGTAAAAAGTGATGCCCCGATCACTCTCTGCGCGGGTACACGAAGTGCTCCTCACATTAATCGGCCCCGAACTAGGCTTGAGGCGAGCCACCTCCGCCTCCAGCTCTGAGATCCGGCCTCGCAACGAGTCGTCTTTGACACTGACCTCGAAGCGGGGAGGTATCGCGGAGCTCGGGACCTCGGACCGACTGGCGATAAGATGGCGAAGGTGGGTTACTTCGATACTCTTGTCCACTGTGGCTCTCTTCAGGGCGTCGACCTCGGTCGTCAGTTCGTCCCGTTCGGTCGTCAATTTGGCCACCTCGGCCGTCAGCCCCTCTCCCTCCTTCCGAAGCTCCGCCTCTACCGATTGTAAGTGGCGAATCTCAGAGAGCAGATCGTCCCTTTCCGCCGTTATTTTTGACAAGTTGTGCTGAATGCACTTGATCCGAAGCCCGTAGCTGAAGGCGGTCGACAAACCTTCATCCCCACCTAAGGGGGTCATCTCGGCGATCCTGCTCTCCAGACGCCGGATCTCGATGTCTCGCCGACCTAGGATGAGCTGAAGATGGTTCCGCTCGCTTTCGGCTCGGCGCAATCCTAGCTCGACTTCATAAAGCCGCTTTCGGCATCTCGCCAAGCACAACCTCATCGCCCCCAAGCCAGCCTCGGCACAGGCATTGTCATCCGAGCGAGTGGGCTCGACGTCTTAAGCAACCACCACGAGCTGCAAAGAAGTTGAGACAAGCAACAAAATTTCAAACACTACCGAAGTCCAACACTTCAAGAATTACAAACAAGAAATTTCAAACTTTCAACGATTAGTGAAAGAAGACAAAGACACAGTCGAAACCAAAAAGACAGTTTTTCATTCATTTCAAAACAGCGGTGGCCAGTCCGCTATTAGGCGTTACATTTCAAAAAGAAAAAAGAAAGAAAAAGAAGAAAAAACAAGCGGAGTCAGGGCGCGACCTCTTTCCCGGGGCGGCGAGCTTGGGTGGGGGTCAGCGTCTCTGAAGGGGGCCCCATCGACAGCAGAGTAACCGTGGTGCTCGGGACCTCGCCGATGACTTCGACCTCGGTCTCGTCCTCCCCTTCTTCCTCTTCCCCCTCCGATTCGGGATCGAAGCCCTCGACATGTCCCGGGAATAGTCTCCATCCCGAGCATTCCACGTCGGGGTACGTCTCCGTCACCCGGGTGATGGCTTGAGCATAAGCCTTCGCCATGTTTTGGGCGAGGTAACCCTGCGCCTTCGCCAGGGTCGCGTCCTCTGCCGCCTTCACCGCCGCCGCTCTCGCCTCTTCGGCTTCGGCCAATTGTTTGGCTGCATCCTCCTTCTGGCGGAGAAGTTCGCCCTCCAGCCTCGCCACCTCACCCTCGAGGTGCTCGACCCTCGCCTTCCTCCCTTCGTGCTCGACCCGGAGCTTGTCGAGCTCGTTTCCCATCCGAGCCGCCTCTTTTCGAGCCTGGTCGGACTCCTGCTTCAGATCTTTCTCCAGAGTTGATAACCTCTCGGTGAGGTGTCCGAAGTGGACGACGATCTGCGACAAAGAGAGAAGAACTTAAAGAGTTAGGAAAATTTCAAGAGGTTCAACGACGATAAAAATGAAAAGCTTACCGAGACGGCCGAACGAGCGATCTCGATGACGTCGTCGCCCTCCTGCCCGGCCTCCATGGCGGCGCGGTCCTTCGGCATCGCCAGGTGCTTGACGGCCTGCATGCTCGCCAAGCTGTTGCCGAGGAATCCATCGTGCTTCCGAACTTGCCAGTCCGGAACGTGGATCCTCCTGTGCTCCTCGGTCAGGAGCTCCTCGGCTGTCGTTGAAAGCGGTGGCGTCGTCATACCAAGGGCTGCGGCGATGGGGAACTCGCCGATCCCGGTGGATGTCAAAGCGCCTGCACCGACGACAGGGCTGTCGAGGGTCTCTACCTCGACCGAGGCAGTGACGCGCGGAGTCTTCGGGGTCGGCAACTTTGTGGCCACCCTCTTGTGCTTCTTCGGTGCCTTACTGGCGAGGCCTGCCCTCAAAGCCAGCACCGCGTCATAGTCCATCGTCTCTGCATTAAAGACAAAAGCTCGTTAGCACAACACAACCCAGGCAAAATAAAATATGAAAAACAAAGTAAAAAGAAGCCGCGTACTGGGATCTACGCGGCAGAGGCCCCCGTTGAACAGGACGTCCTCGGTCAGCTCCTTCCAATCGTACTTCGGCCGATCGAGAAGCGTCTGGACTGCCTCTTCTTCCTCGGGGCGAAGCTTGGGCGGTGCCCTCGTCCTCTTCGGCACCCCTTCAACCCAACCGGAGGGAATCGGCCATGCCTCTGGACTCCGCACTATCAAGAACTTGTCACGTTAATGCTTGATGGAATAGGGACATATGACGAGCCTGCCGCCGTGCCTCGGAGCCAAATAATATCGGTACTCCGACTTATTCCCTTGGTGGAGCCGATAGAGTGTCCGAAGCACGTTCAGCTCCGGCTCGATCCCCGCAGCTTGGCAGTGTAGTACGAAGCCATTTATCACTCTCCATGCGTTTGGCATGAGTTGGATGGGGCTGACTCCGAACCAACTCAACACTGTAACGGCGAACGTATGGAGAGGTAGCCGAGCCCCGGCGATGAAGGTGTCGACCGGCCAGCAACACATGTTTACTGGCAGCGGCGAGTTGGCCCTAACCCCGGGACCCGGCAACATGAGCTCGTACTCATCCGAGATCTGGAAACAGTCCCGGACCACTCCCAAGTCCTCCTTGCGAAGGATCGACACCGTCTCGTTCGCCTCCATCGTCTCCCTCGCTGCATTCTCCTCGAAGGACCTCCCCCTCCCATAAACAATTCGCTCGGCTTGGTCCTCCGGAAGCTCCCGAACTCTGTGGAGCCCAGTCAGCTGTCCCGGCAACCTTCCGAACTCCCCCATACGCTTCGGATCCTCCACAGTCGAATCTTTGCCGAACACCTTCTTGCCCTTGGTCGGAGCATGGTCTTCGATGACTTCAAGGGAGGGCTCGGACCAAGAAATCGACTCGGAGACAGAAGCAACAGACATAGTTTATGAAGTGAACTAAGGATAAGTTACCTTAAAAGATTAGCTGCCGGAAACTTCACCAGAAAACGAACGTCGACCACCGGAAACACTCGCTGAGCACAAAAGATCGCCTGATCAAAAAGAGAAGAGAAGTGAAAAATGAGAGAGAGGGGTGGGGTTTTATAGAGAGAGGTGCGCCTAAGGAGGTTAATGGGCCTGTAAGCGACATCAATCGGCGCCTTGTTTATCACGCCGAGCCGTACACAGCATTAATTACTGTCCCATTTGACGGAAGCTCGGAGGTCACAGCATTAAATGCGCATCTCATCCGTCAGAGCTGTCAGAAGTTCAGAAGCCATCACATTTAATGACTGCCATGTCCACTAGCTACGTAGAGGCCACCAACTCAGCAGAGCGCTCTACGTCAAAAGGCCAAGTCTTGGACCTCGGCACCAGCTGCCGAGCGCTCTTGACACTGACCGCGTTATGAGGAAAAATTAGGGTTCGGCACCAGCTGCCGAGCGCTCTTGACACCGACCCAGTTACGGGGAAAAATTGGGGTTCGGCACCAGCTGCCGAGCGCTCTTGACACCGACCTAGTTACGGGGAAAAGTTGGGGTTCGGCACCAGCTGCCGAGCGCTCTTGGCACCGACCCCGTTATGAGGAAAAATTGAGGTTCGGCACCAGCTGCCGAGCGCTCTTGACACCGACCCAGTTACGGGAAAAAATTGGGGTTCGGCACCAGCTGCCGAGCGCTCTTGACACCGACCCAGTTACGGGGAAAAGTTGGGGTTCGGCACCAGCTGCCGAGCGCTCTTGGCACCGGCCCCGTTATGCGGAAAAATTGAGGTTCGGCACCAGCTGCCAAGCGCTTTTGACACCGACCCAGTTACGGGGAAAATTTGGGGTTCGGCACCAGCTGCCGAGCGCTCTTGACACCGACCCCGTTATGGGGGAAAAATTGGGGTTCGGCACTAGCTGCCGAGCGCTCTTGGCACCGACCCCGTTATGAGGAAAAATTGAGGTTCAGCACCAGCTGCCGAGCGCTCTTGACACCGACCCAGTTACGGGGAAAATTTGGGGTTCGGCACCAGCTGCCGAGCGCTCTTGACACCGACCCCGTTATGGGGGAAAAATTGGGATTCGGCACCAGCTGCCGAGCGCTCTTGGAACCGACCCTATTACGTGGAAAGATTGGACCTCGGACCTCACCAAACTTCCCCTCAGCACTCACAACCCTGCCGAGGTCCCTCTCGCCTTCGGAAAGAGGTGCCGAACTGCATACAGACCTCGGCCTCCTGGGCAGCGAGAGCCGGAAGGGGTCGGAAGTGTGAAACGAGTATTTAGGTCACACAACGAAGGTAAGAGGTGCCGAACCGTCCACCAAGAGATTGCGAAAAAACAATCAAAAATTCGGGAAATTAAGGAAGAACTCCTGCAACGCAACTGTAGAGGTGGGGAAGCATTTTCTAGTCCCCAAACAAGCAATTATTGCCAAGAGCAATCTTCGAAGACCCCCGAACGACGAATTGATGCCTCGCAAAGTTAAAGGGATATTCCTACGAGAACACCATACGACCATGAGAGCTCAGGAGTGACTCGGAATCCAATCCACTCGAGAAATCACCTCACTACCTTCTTCAAGATTCAAAGCCTTCCATTTGGGCTCCGATACAACTCCACTAGCCTTTAAAACAGTAAAACTACTCCTCAAAGGCTGATCAAGCTCAGTCTTCGGGAGTGGGGGCTCGTGATACGGCTAAAAATGGGGTTTAATCGGAGCCGTCCAAATCAGGCACGAATCTTGATGTCTAAGGGTAAAATGGTAACTTTTCCTACCAATAGGTCTGAAGCGGGTACTGGTCCTCCTCCTCAAAAACCCGCTTACCCGCAAACGGACCCACCTCAATCGGGCACGGGTTTCAACCAGCAGAAAGTCCGATCCAGAGGGATAGAATTAGGGTTTCTGATTGAATCCTAATCAACGCCCTAATTTATGCCTATCTCTCCACTGGGAATTAGGGATTACATTCCTAATCTGTTTACAAGGAGAATATTCCTTATCAGATCACGGGGATTACATTCCTAATCCAGTCCCTGAGACGCCTATAAATACCCCCCATCCATCTCCATTAAGAGGTAATCAATCTCTAGCCAGTTTTACGCTCTTTCATAATCTTCCCAGATTACTGACTTGGGCATCGGAGGGTGCGTCGCCGGGAACAACCCCGGTGTCTCGTACTTTTTGCAGGTGTACGGCGGGAGTTAGCGTCAAACTCCGACGGAACAGGTATACAGGTTTGCTATTCAAAGTTTTCCAAGAATCCACAAATACTATCTGTTTGCCCCCACACCAGATTTAGCGGCAACAGTGTCGGCCAATAAGATTCATCTGGAATAGGATTGAAAGTTGGTGCCCACATTTGTGCTAATGAACCGGTAGAGTAAAAGGCATCAATGTATGGTTGATAATCAAGTGCACGGAAGCACATGCCGCTAACACATGAGAGCATGGAATGTGATATAGTTGGAATTTGCCCCAAGTATTTGGCTATCAAGGTCTACCGTGTGCCAATGTCCACCCTTTTGATATCCATTATCCATTGTAATGCCCGTTTTCACCCAAAAAACACCTGACCGATTATTAAACATTATTGCCTCATGTAAATTGTATTTTTCACGACGTACATCAATAAGATCCTGAATGCATGGTGCCCATAATTTACCTTCACTGATAAGCTTCGGTGCGGCTTCAAGGCGATCAGTAAAATACATGTTTAGATGAAAAAAATCTGTTCTGCAATTGCGGTGACAAGCAAGCTATGAACACCTTTTAGAACCGAATTGAAAACTTCCGATAGATTTGTTGTCATCATACCATATCTACGACCCCCATCGGCAGAAAGTGCCCACTTCTCAATCGCTTTCTCCTTCAACCAATTAGCCCCATCAGTATTGGTCGCTTCAAGTTGTGCCATCTTTTCCTCAAACTTCTTCCACTGATTTTGACACGCGATTACCTTCAACTTACTCATCAAAAACTTACAACCAAATTTTTTATGGAAATTGCTAGCAAAATGCCGCATACAGAACCGATGATATGTAAATGGTTCCTTCCATGTACCGAACTCATTTTGCATTACTGATAAAATACCGGCATGGCGATCAGAAATGACACATAGACCTGCACGATCTGTGACGAAGCACCGAATACAGTTCATGAACCATGTCCACGTGTCTATACTTTCACCGTCAACTAGTGCAAACGCAAATGGAAACAACCTACCGTTTGCGTCTGGTGAAACAGCAATCAATAAATAGCCTTATATTTCCCGTACAAATGAGTACTGTCTACACTTATAACTGGTCTACATGCCTTAAATCTTTCGATGGAAGGATCGAATGCCCAAAAAATACCCTTAAAAGTTTCTTTCCCCGGACCGGATGCAATCTTTGCCCAATGGACAATCGTACCCGGATTTGAAGCTTGAATTGCATTGAGTAGATATGGAAATTTAGTGTAAGCTTTTTCAAAAGAACCATATAGTCGCTCAGTTGCTTTATATTTAACCTTCCAAGTTTTCCAATATGAAATTGTGTAATAGAACCTACCCTTCACTATTCCAATTATGGCTCTTGGTGTTATTGCAAGTTGTTCCTTCACAACATCCATTATGACCGTCGATACAACCGTGGAATCAATTTTGCTGTGATCCTGAGTCAATGTAGGATTCACACATGTGTGTGCACCTTCAAGCTTCTTTACCACGAAATAATTCCGACCTTTTGGAACAATTGCACGCAATTGCCATGGACAACCAACTACATTTTGAAGTGCCGAATTTTCTGCAATGTCCTCAGCTGAATGGTTGATAGGTGCATATTTACATTTCATATAGTATAGACCGGGGGATGATTTTACCGTCACGAATTCCCTGTGGTTCTTCACGGCGTACATCTTCACTTGATGTTGTTGAGCATCTTTGGTTGGAAATCTTTGACCAATGAAGAATTCATTCAAATTGGAAGAGCCAACGGAGGATTGTCCATGTTCATGTTTGGTGGCACGAGACATCCATTCATTTGATTGGGATCCATGCATAGCTGCACTTGTGTCCTGACTTGGCAACACACGGGTATTGTTAACCGACACATCAATATTGGCATTAACAACCGAAGCTTCAACGACAACCTCCTCCTCATCATCTTCAAGACCGTTGATTTTCACACTCATTTCACTTCTATCACAACTGCCCACCACTGGCTACCTCTCAAAAGTTAGTTAACCGATTAGGTGACTCTTGATCCTGAGCCATTCGTATTTATATATTATTTTATTATGTGAATTTATCGATATGATATCTTTCTTTACTATTTCCCAGCTCTCTCTCGGGAGTACCCAGAGCCACGTCATGCATGCTTGTTGACGCAGTCAACAGTTATACAACAGCCAAAGCAAAGCAAAGCATGAATGCTCACGTGGGACCCCCCATGCAAACTATTCACATTCCAAATCATTTCCATATACAATTTGCCATCGGGTAAAAGGGGTATGAGCAACTTGCTCATTTAGTAAATAAGCAATTGATGATGTGGCATGCATGTGATTGGAAAATCCTTAAAAGGGTTAGTTGTCCAATGTATCACATGCATGCTACATAATCACTTGCTCATTTACTAAATAAGCAACTTGCTCATATCCCTTTTACCCTTTGCCATCAGGTATAACCAATAGCAACTTATATATTCCATATATATATATATATCTAGATATATTATTATATTCTTTTTGAAACTACGGGGATGTTACATCAACATCACTATAAAAATATTCAATTTTGGAATCTTTAATTACTTCTTCCCCAAAATATAACCAAATAGAGATATCATATTCCATACCTAAGCATTAAAATTCAAACATGTTCAATTCGTTCACTACTCATAATAAGCATATCATGGGAATACATATCAAACATACGGTTAAAATAATAATACCTTCAAATTAGACCGTACTGTCGCTAGCTTGAAAAATCGTTGTGGACGAAGAATGAAATGAGAGTAGGAGTACGGAGGTATGATATATTAAATTTTAGAGCACTCCAGTGGTTGGAATTTTTTAATTTAGGGATCTAGGATTCGTGGGTTACGGGAGTGAAGAGAGAGAGAGAGAAAAAAATGAATGACAAGGGTTAGGAGAAAGGTTTGGGGGAATATGAGTATAGGTAACTGTGCAAATTAGAAACTATCTGATGCCATTATTCAAAATAACGGCATCAGTATAAACCTTGCCGTTCTCTCAGAGAACGACATAGGTTAAATTCGTTTCACACTTGTCCCTCAACAAAAATTTGATACTGTTTGCTTTTTCGACTAAAAGCAACAGATGCCGTTATTTGCAATAACAACATGAAACTTTTTTTTCAAACAGATGTCGTTATTGGAAAGAACGGCATCGAAGTGACCTATGCCGTTCTCCCCAAGAACGTTTGTTGCTGACGTGTCCATAACTGGGTCAGTTTGCTAATTGTTTTCAGAAGTAGGTTAAGGCGCCAAATATATTCAAAAAGTGGGTCAATACGGCAAAATTTTCTACGGAGACTTTCTGGGGGTGGCATAGTCAAACCCAACCAATAACCCAACAAACCCGACCCCAACCCGAATACAACCCGACCCAACCCAAGAAATAGGAGAGGTTATTTATTTGGGTCATAATTGGGCCCAATAGCCACCTCTACATTTTTTAATATTATCTTGGGCCCTATGGGCTTTTTGATGGGTAAAACTCAACCCAATCCATTAACGTAACGGGTCCGGTTCCCAGATCTCCAAAGCCCGAATCAAACTTGGAGATCTCGTCTACGGTCTACGTACCATATTACGTTTCGTTTTCTTCGTTTTTTCATCGAAAAATATTCTTCAGATTTCGTGCTCAAATTCCTCATCAAAACTCTCTCCTTCCCTTCTCAATTCCGATCTTCTTCTCCGATATCTCATCAATTGTCGCGCTCCGATCATCATGGTCAGTAAACGCCTCACCTTTTTATTCTCTACTATTAGTATTGAGTAAAAAGTTATGATCTTTTGTTGGGGTTTAGTTCAATCATGTTGGGAAATTGAGCCGATGATCTATACATAGTTGTTGTTGAGTTTTATCTGATGATGGGAGCTCAATTTAGGTTCAGAACTAGAATCGGATTGCGCTACTTAGTTGATTTTGAGGGGGGAAAGTTTGTATCTTGTGTTGTGTTAGTAGTTAGGGAAGTTGATCTTGAGATGTTTTAAGATTTGGAGTAGTTATTGATGCGTATAGTTTTATTTGAACCTAATTATCATCAAAATTGGGAATTGGGTGGATTTTGGGGTTAAAGATAAGTATTTTTGGTATGTTACTTTCCATGAATTCAGGATTTAGGCATGCATTTTGTTGGACTGTTAAATGAATATCGTTCTCAATTTTAGTGGCCAGGAATTTGAACTGCATCTAAAATGTACAGAGAATTGGAAATTTGGTTAGTATTTCTTTTCTTTAAATGTGTAAAGTAGGAGAAGTTCATTGGTCTCAGAAAAAGAGGGGATAGTTTGGGGTTTTAAGGTGGCCTAACTGCCTAAGCCTCTGATCAAACAATTCTGTATCCTATCATAAGAGATGCAAATTGACTGTAATAAATTATGTAAGGAGCCAACTGATTCTGTATATGGTTATACACTCAAATGTTCCTTCTTAAACTATATAAATTATCTTCTGCTTGGAGCAAGGTTTCAAATATTTGTGAACAAAAACACATACCTTAATACTACTAAGTTATCTTTTAGGACAAACACATATTTTATCTGTACAAGCAACTTGCTTAATTCATTCATGAAAACAGCTTGTAGAGTCAAGTGTGTGCTCACTTGTAAAATATTCGTAGTATTCAATTGAAAAGAAAACCATTTAATTAAGAAGAAGAAAGCACAAGTATGATTTGCATTGGCTGGCCAAATGTATGCATGTTCTTTAGATTCTTAGATGATAGTTTGAGTAGCAAAAGTTGAAAGAGTTGTCCATCTTCACAAGCTCTTGACTGTGACTACTTAGATTGCTGTTGTTCAATTCCTTTAGTCATTCTGTGAAAAAGTATTAGAATGAATTGTGGTATTCTTATTGTTTGGTTGTTCTTTAGTTTTTTGGTGCACTATTAAAAATGCTTCTCTCAGTTTGCAGTATGCCTTTTCTTGTAGAAAATGCTATTTACAGTACTTTGCTCCTACTTACATCCTTACTTTGAATATTGTAGTTTTTTGACGGATATGGTTACCATGGGACTTCCTTCGAGCAGACCTATCGATGCTACCCGGCGTCTTTTATTGAGAAGGTTTGAAATTCATTTCATGTATTAATAATTTACACGACCATATAATTTATGAAATTAGAAAATTAGAAAAAATTGATCTGTCAAAAATTTCCTTATCCAGGAAAAAGATTAAAAAGCAGCTGAAGCCCTTATAAACAATGTGCATTTATAAACAATGGGCATTTAAGTATATATGTACTTTTGCTTAATTTTTTAATAAATTCTCTTAACTCTTTTATCTTAGTTGTTTTTGTCCATAATTTTCTCCAAGAAATATTTCTACTTGTATTTTTTCTTATCATGCAGTTACCTACCTTTTTTTTCCTTCTCTTTATTTTGTTATTATTATTATAAACAACTTATATATATGTTTAGTTACTTATTATTACTACTACTTTTTGCTTATGCGTAATCACATTTGTCAGTTACTAGTATCTTTATAAATGATGCTACTTGCAATAAATCTATCTGAAGTTAGGTCTTTTGTTAAGTAGCTGCCTTTTGTGTTTTGCTCTTATATCTCTGTCCATTGAATCTTTGCATTTCATATGTGTAAGTATATAATGTTACTTAATAGGGTTTTTCCCATAATGGCACCTGAAAGATTTGATATTTCCAAAATAGCACCCGCAGTTTTCATATTTTCAAAGTAGCAACTATAACTCTGTATGTATTTCATGTAGTCCAAAAAACCATCTGACGTTAACGTTACTAGATCTGTTAAGCTAATGGAATATTCCTTAAATGTTTTCCTTGTTGGGTTTAAACCCAATAAACAGCTTCTGAAATGACAAAAGTACCCTCTTCTTTCTCTTTTAATGTTTCTCTTCTCATCCCAATCTTCTTTAATCTCAATTTCCTAGTAAAACCCAAACTTAAATCCATTCAATTTCTACGCACTTATCACCTAACCCACTTTCTTTTGTTCTTCTCCTCCTTAAATATCTTCTTAAAACCCTAAATCTACTGAAAAAGAGAGGGACTAGAAAAAGTTAGCACAGAAGTGAAAATTTAAGGGCAATATGGTCATTTTAACCCATTTCCGTCCAAAACGTAACACCAAGCAATGTTAGGTGGTTTTTGGAATATATCAAATACTTATAGTTGCTATTTTCGGAAATATGAAAACTACTCGTGTTATTTTGGAAATATCAAATCTTTTGAATGTCATTATGGGAAAAAAAACCTAATTTAATAATAACCCAAGTTAAAGAGGCAACATTACTTTGAAAAGCAACTTATTGAGGAAGCGTAGAGTCCTATTATTTGTGATAATGTATTTATTAATAGTGGTAGGCGTAGCATTATTACTTTTTGCTATTTTGATACTGTGAGGATTGCTATGGGTTGGGTTGTTACTTAGTAATGTGACAACTCTGTTATCACTATTTGTTGTTTATTACAATAAGAATTTATAAGCTGGATGCTAGACATAATAATAAGGAGATTGCCGTTAGAATCTTGAAGTAGTAGTATTTCATAATTTGCATCCTGGATGTAGTGCAGTTCAGGTGATACTGCCATTTGATACACATTGGATTTGGATCTCTCACTCTTATTCATTCATGTACAAATAAAATAATAATTTACTCATCCACTTAAACTAAATGAACTTTTCTATACCGAACTCTTTGTTCCTAAATCTGACATATGTTTAGAAGTTAGAATTCTTGTATTGTTCGGACACTGATCTCTAACTTAAACTCCTATTTCTGCAGCCACAGTTGGAAGCTGGAGATAAAAGTATGGTATCCCTAATTATATTTTACTTCTAATTTATTTTCTTAACTTCTTTTCTTTCTTCCTAACCTGATATGACATTATATGCTCTGATTTCAGTTATAATGCCCCCTTCCGCTCTTGACCGTCTTGGTAAGACTAATTTTTTGAATAAATAAAGGGTTAAATGCGAAAATCACCCATCATCTATGAGGTCAAAGCGCTAAACCCCCTAAACTTTCTGGCAACGCGATAACCCCCTTCCCCAACTACAAAACACAATCAAAATCCGTACGGAAACTCTAAAAACCTATATGAAATGTCAAAATTATCTCTTATATTAATATACCAAAAAAATAAAAAAAATTAAAAAACTCTCTCCCCACCGGTAGCGCGCCCCACCATTGTCACCACATCTCCACCGTCATCTCCACCACCACCTTTGTCACCACCACATCATCATCGTCAGCCCGCCTAGACTCCACCATCATCATCATCACCACCACCGTCAACGTGCCCCGACTCCACTACCGTCATCCTCACCACCACCGTCAGCAATGCCCCGACTCAACCACCATCATCATCACCATCAAACCCATCAAACCCAGATGATCGGGATTTGATTTTGGATTTGTTTTTTGGAATTTGGAATTTGAATTTGGATTTGGATTTGGATTTTGACGGTGGTGGTGGTGATTTTTTTCCCAAAATGACCAACCTTTTTAAAGTATTTACCAAACCGACCCACTTTCGAAACTAATTACCAAAACGACCCACAACAAGTTTAGTGAAAACACTATCACTATCTGAGATAGCGAGTGTATGGTGAGGTGTTTCTCCACCACTTAGAAAAAAAATTGAAAAAAATACCAAACTCGCTATCTCAGATAGCGCGTGTGTTTGTACTACACTCGCTAACTGAGATAGTGAGTGTATGATCTTGAAGAAAAAATACCAAGTTTAGACTTGCAATCTTAGATAGCTCGTGTTTGTACTACACTCGCTAACTGAGAAGAAAAAATACTAAGTTTTCTAACTAAGATAGCGAGTGTCGATTGGAGAGTTTTTTACACTGTTTTGAATTTCGGCCGATACAGCAGAAATTTCATTCGAAATTTTATTTCAGCTAGCTTGCCGATACGAAATCACATATTTATACTACATATCATTTTGGACCGAAATGTGTAGATTTCGACCGAAATTACCTAAATATCGGTCGAAATATTGCCGAAATTCCTGAAATATCGGCCAGAATAGATACTAATGTTATTATGAATATATAACTTTTTTTGTTTAACTTGTTGCATAGAAGTCTTTCAATATAGGACCTTAAGCTAAGATAATGTGGAAATTTTCTATTGTTTGTGTATATGCAATGTCAAGTCTATATTAACTAATACATTTTTTCTACTCAATACAAATTCAATTTAGTTATATACTTATATTATATTCTCTTTTATATTGCTGTTAAATTCTGCAAATATTTACCGCGATTAATTCATGTCATTAGTTACATTATACAATATTTTACATGAAAATTAACATGTAGAACACATGATATCTTGTTTAGGATAAAAAAATATGTTTATTGAGTGTCCAAAATGAAAATCCGAGATGATCACATTTTTCCGATATCTCCTCCGATATCTCCGATCCAATACGAAACACCCCTTGTTGAGATGAGTCCGAAATCCGATATTTAAAACCTTGGTTTTTTAAATACTCGCTGTTTCGCTATCTCTCTCACTTTTCTCTTTCCATTCTCTATCGTCTCTCCCAACTTCGAAAGAAACCCAAAACCTTAGTCTCCCAAATTCGTTATTTCTCCAACAAAATTCGTCCAAAATCTTATTGAGATCCACTTCATCACTCACAACCTTCTCTACTCCCACTCT
Source organism: Hemerocallis citrina (assembly GCA_017893485.1). Taxonomy (NCBI): domain Eukaryota; kingdom Viridiplantae; phylum Streptophyta; class Magnoliopsida; order Asparagales; family Asphodelaceae; genus Hemerocallis; species Hemerocallis citrina. The sequence continues at coordinate 184,561,567 of CM030365.1, forward strand.
CAAAATCCTAAACCCATAATCCAAGATCTTGAATTTTGTTGATTTCGGGAAGGGTAAAGAGAACTGCGGCGGAAGTGAGGGCATTCATCTCATCCTCATTTTCTACCTCATAAAACACTCATCTATCGTACGGTAAGTCTTCTTACTTTTGCAATTTGATTTTGAGTAAATTATGAATGTGCGTTCAATTGAACGTAATGTTGAGAGCTCATGATCTGTGGGATGATTAGTTAATAGATAAATTTGGAATATATTTCTGTATATTTAGTTAAAAGTGAAATGCTACTTTGAGATATAATTTAATTTTGATATAAATAGGATTATCGACATATAATTTAACTTTGCACTAGCATGTTGAGAGCTTTTAATATGAATATAATTATTAGATATTTGTCCATATTATTATTGAATTCTTCAATTATATGTGTGTTTTTTATTGGTGTTAAATTGTTTGTTTTTAGAGTATGCAATCAGGGGCAGAGGCAGTAATGGGCCAGGGGGCTCCTCCTGGATTTCGCCAAGCCTTTTTAAAAGCCCAAAGCATTAAAACCCTGCTCCCCCTCACCCGATCCAAACCGCTCACCTCCTTGGCCCAATCCCATGCTCCCGCTCCTTGGCCCAAGCCCCTGCTCCTCTTCTTCCAGTTCCCTCGATCCGCTCCCCTTCTTTCTTCTTTTCTTTCTTTCAGTGCTCGAAACCCTAGCTGCTAGCTCTCTCAGCCTCTCTCGTTTAATCTGGCCTCCACTGAAACCCTAGCTCTCTCTTCTTTCTTAAAATTAAAATCATAATCAAAATCAAAACCCATAACCATAACCCTGAAAACCATGTCATGCTTGGTGGCCATGGCGAGCTCCCCGGTCTTCTCCCCCTCACGCCTCCCCCTCACCTGCAAAACTGCCACCTCCCCTCGCATTCCGAAAGCCTAACCCTAACCCTTATCCCAAACTTCCCCCCTCCGCCACTTCCCCCATCAAGTCCCCTTTCAAGTCCTCCTGCTTCAAAGCATCCCTCTTCAAATCCCTGTCTTCGCCAACGAAGGCGGAGGCGAAAGGCCTGAAGAGAAAGTGACCGGCGATGAGGATCGACATACCGGCGTTGGTGAAGGATGCGTTGAGGTTTGAGATGGAGAAGGTGGGGTCGGATGGGAGGATCGGTTTAGAGTCGATCTCGTTCTTCGTGGAGATTCGCAATTGGTACTGTGTTCAACTCGCACTGTGTTTTTTTAGATATAAAGTTGGGATTTTTATTGTAGAGGAGTGTCTATAGTTTGGTAGGTTTTGTAGTGAAATAGTTTACATGCATTTTGCTATTCGGGAATAGCTCAAGCAAGGTAGTTACTGTCGAAAAATTGGGAGAATTAGAAAAGGGATCGTATATAGTTCTGATAAAAACCTAGTAAAAATGCACGCTAGGGTAGTTTTTGTGAAAAAAATGCTGTTCATATAGGCAATTGGAAGGTACTGAATGATATTGTCAACTTGTAATGTTGCAAAATTATCTAAGTCGGGAGGATAAACATTAAAAAATTATCATATTACTCTTTTTCAGAGAGTTAAGGATTCTTATCGGACTACAGCTGGATGAAAAAGTATAGTATAATTATCTAAGCCCGATTCTTATGATTTTTTTCCCTACATTTTTTTCGGAACACTGCATATAGTATAATTATCTAAGCCCGATTCTTATGATTTCGCTCCCACTGGATGAAAATCCTGGCTCCGCCATTGTATGCAATTATACTATACCAAAATACATATAAAATTGTAAGATTCTCATCGCTATTAGATATGGCATGAACACGGAATATTCATGAAGAAGGAACGAGTAGTAGACCCCCAAGTAACCGAGACCGCGGGGGGCCATGAACTAGTTATGGACGACCCCCAAATAGTGGTTGCGGGGTTTGACAGAGACACAAATGTAAGATGATTGTCTTTATTCGATTAATTTAATTTTGCTTTAATAAAATAGTATATTGTGAAATTGATGTTTATTGTTATTTGTTAAGTAGGTCGAGTCGGGTCCGTCTTCTTCACCAAATCAGCCGGGTCCGTCTTCTTCGCCAAATCAGCCGGGCCTGTCTTCTTCATCTTATGTTCCACTGGTGGGTCCCGGTCCTCTCGACCCAAGGCTCTTGACCTTGCAAGGGCAACATCGTTTGAAAGACGTGTGGGACAGACAATCAAAGAAGTGTTCTTTTTGGGGCACGTCACTTTGTCAATGGATCTACGTATCCACGAGTTGTTACAGGATTGCATGTTATATGGCATCGGTCTCATGAGTTCAATTAAGGCCGACCGTCCTTTTCTAACTGCCCTTCTTGAATGTTAGCATCCCGAAACACAGTTTTCACTTGCCGGTAAGGGAGATGTTTGTCACACTAAGGTCTTCCCATCAATGGACATGTCGGTAACTAGAACGATGGACTTCAAACCACTATTTTTTATCACATAATATCTTGGGGTTGAGCTGAATCCTAGGACTATTGTCGGGAAGTCGCATCGGTTGAAATGGTTGAAGATTACTTTCAACAATAAGTTGAATGAAGATTCGAACGACTTCAAAGTTCAGTGCTATTGCAGAGCGTACATTATGCCATTGTTTGGAGGTGTCATGTTCCCGAACTCCACCGGTATTTTTATTCCCCTAATGTCTTACCTCTAATCGCAGATCTTGAAACCGTTGGGGCGTACAGTTGGAGTAGTGCAACATTGGCTTCATTATATCTGAGTTTGTGCAACTGCGCTCTCGGTGCGAGTCAGATAAAAGGACCGATGTTGTTGCTACAAGTATGGAGTTGGAAACGCATAATATTGGTAGACCCGTAATTGTAGGCAATCATCAAAGTGGGTGTATGTTCACGATGACCCTCACATGAAATCACCACAAAGTGTTACTGGACTGGATCTCTAACATGGAAGGCTAACCTAACGAGTTTAATACGTTGACGGATGACTGTGTCAAGTAGGTGCCTTATACGGGGGAGCGTTTAGCGAGATTGTCACATGTGTATACAGCGACTCGTGAGCTATGGTTGACAAGAGAATCTCTTGTCAACTTCGGGACAGTGGAGTCCTATTTTGTTGATAGAGTACATCAACAATTTGGCCTCCATTAAAATATTCCGGTCGCAGAACCATTTAATATCGATTTGCATGGTATTATCGGTATGGGTTGACAGCCCAGTCACAATTGGGCCTCTTGTTTGCACACCCACGTCTTTATATGGAACAATCATCGTTGTGATCACGCGATTGTTAATATTCCCCCATTCGATGCCGATTTATATCGACCGTATATCACGTTGTATCGGAGAATGACACGACTTTATATATCTCCTACCTCCCAAATGCCTGCGGGTGTGAAAGTACCGACTCGACGACGAGCCGCTGATCCAGCTGACGACTATTCCGTTCATTTACCAATGTTTCAACCGAAGTCAACGTTGATTCAGAATCTTGTAAGTTTTATTTTGTATTTTTTCGTTTTACATTACACATATACATGTACATTATACATTCTCTCTTTAATACATGTTATTTGTTTGAGTGTAGATAGCCCAAACATGGATTCAAGCAAAAGAATGCGCGAAGGTGTTAAAAGAGCAATGTTGCAGAACGAGTAAAGGAGTTTGCACGAAAAATGGTTCATTTGTGTCGGGCACAAGCAGACCTTGTTAGCGAAGGAAATAGACTGGACGCTATATTGTCGGGTCTGGTGCACCGAACGGATCGTCGAAAGAAAGTTGCCACAAGACCACCGTATCGTCAGAGAGTATTCGAAGAACGAGGAGAGGAGGAGCACGTCGATGAGCCAGAAGAAGATGATGATGACATTTCTCGTTCCGGACTTACTCAAGCAACTCCAAAGCATCCTAAATGAATGCGGAGACATCCAAACTTGTTCTCCCCCGATCCATGAACACCTAGATTTGATGTATGATTATTATTTAGTTTGTTATATTTGGTAAAATGTATAAATTTGGGACTACAAGTTTAAGTATTTCTATCTGTGTTTGTTTGATTTTTTCTTTTTTTTTTTCCTGGTTTGGTTTGCACTAAGGTTGTTTCCAGGGATTTTGTTATTTTGTTTGAGTTTGTTTTTTTTTTCATTGCTTTGCACTGAGTTTGTTTGTGTGATTATTATTTGGTTGATTGAATGCGATGTTTGATGATCCGAACTTTGGGATTATGAGATTATATGTTTGAGATTATGAGTTGTGTTATAGATTATGAGATGTGGGATATGAGTTGTGTTTAAAATATATGAAATTATATGTATACAGGGAAGACTTTAGGATGTTGAATAACTAGGTTGTCAAGATAACTAGGCTCGCCATCTCAGATAGCGATCCTGGTTCAACCAGGGTCGTTATCTGAGATAGCGACTATGAGAACTTTTGATTATCCAGAGTCATTAAATCTCAGGAAAATCTAAAGTTCTCACAGTCGCTATCTCAGATAGCGAGCATGGTACAACCAGGGTTGCTAGCTGGGATAGTGAGTGTGAGGACTTTACATTTTTCAGAGACTTTGAATCTCTGGAAAATGTAAAGTCCTCACTGTCGCTATCCCATATAGCGAGCCTGGTTGTACCAGCGACTGTGAGGACTTTAGATTTTGGATTATGGGTTTAGGGTTTTGAGAGTGGGAGTAGAGAGTAGAGAGGGTTGTGAGTGATGAAGTGGATCTCAATAGATTTTGGACGGATTTTGTTGTGGAAATAACAAATTTGGGAGGCTAGGGTTTTAGGTTTCTTTCGGAGTTGGGAGAGACGAGAGAGAATGGAAAGAGAGAAGTGAGAGAAATAGCAAAACAACGAGTGTTTAAAAAATTCTCCAATCGACACTCGCTATCTTAGTTAGCGAGTGTAGTACAAATACACGCGCTATCTGAGATAGCGAGTCTAAATTTGGTATTTTTTCTTCAAAACCATACACTCGCTAGCTCAGTTTGCGAGTGTAGTACAAACACACGCGCTATCTGAGATAGCGAGTCTAAACTTAGTATTTTCTTCAATTTTTCTCCAAGTGGTGGAGAAACATCTCACCATGATAGCGATGATGTTTTTGGTAATTAGTTTCGAAAGTGGGTCGGTTTGGTAAATACTTTCAAAAAGTTGGTCATTTTGGAAAAAAAATCCGAGGGAGGTGATATGATGGTGGTGGAGGTTGGGGGGAGGTCGGGGTGGTGATGCTGATGGTGGTGGAGGTCGGGGGAGGTGATGCTAATGGTGGTGGAGGTCAGGAGAGAGAGATTTTTTTTTGTATTTTAAAATTGTATATTAATATAAAGGCAATTTGGACATTTCACGTAGGTTTTTAGGGTTTCCGTACGGTTTTTGACTGCGTTTTGTAGTTTTTTTTTTTTTTTGGGGGGGGGGGTGGGGGTGGGGGTGGGGGTTATCGCGTTGACAGATTTAGGAGGTTTAGCGCTTTGATCTCATAGATGAGGAGTGTTTTTCGCATTTAACCCATAAATAAATTTTAAACATCAACAATTGCTTTCTTTTGATGTGTATTAAATTGTTAATTTTGCTATCAATTCTACAGCTTCCCTGCACATTGATTACCCAATGTTGTTTGAACTACGAAATGCTGCGACAGAGCGAGTTTCCCATTGCGGAGTGCTTGAGTTTATTGCAGAAGAAGGCATGATTTACATGCCATATTGGGTAGGCATCAGCCCATTTTCACTTGCACATTCTGCTGGTTTGACTTGATACTTTTATGTAAATAATGCATTGTTTCTAATTTTTTGGATTTAGATGATGCAAAATATGCTTCTACAAGAAGGAGATATTGTGCTAGTCAAGAATGTGACCCTCCCCAAGGGCACATATGTGAAGCTTCAGCCTCACACACAAGACTTCCTGGATATATCAAACCCCAAAGCCATGTAAGTCTGAGATGGTAGCTTCTGTATTTGTTTTATTGTATTTTTCATATATGACCCCCATAGTTTACAAGTGTTCCATGTTTGATCTTCAATAAATGCTATCACCTGTCAGTACCCTAAGTATACCAACATTATTCAGAAGAGTTCCTTTAGAGTACTGACCGAACCGTAATTATAAACTTATCCGAATGGAGAACAATGACAATGATTTTCTTTCTCTCTATTTTTCTTGATCCTGTTTCCACAAATTCCTTTGATTTGGAACTTAGGTTATTTAACAAGTTAATTAACTATAGGGTCCTATTGTTAAAAAAAAAAAAAAAAAAGCTGAGGGACCTAATCAATGTTGGCATCATTTCGTTGGTATAGTAAAATACTAGTAAGGTAGGGGTCCTATATGATAAAATCCTTTGGATTATTAATTTTGGGATATTACATTATTGTTTGTATCTACTAATTGATGACATGTTGTGGTAATTTTTTTAATATGTGCAGCTTGGAAACGACTTTAAGAAACTTCTCCTGCTTAACTACTGGTGATAGCATCATGGTTGCTTATAACAATAAAAAGTACTATATAGATATCGTGGAAACAAAACCATCTTCAGCTATAAGTATCATTGAGACAGACTGTGAGGTGGATTTCGCACCTCCACTTGATTACAAAGAACCTGAACGACCTCAGCAACCTATTCCTTCAAACAAGGCAGCAGCTCAAGGTTTATTTCTAGTATCCTATCTGCCATCCTCCTTTTTTTTTCATCTACTTCACTCTTAAATATTTTTACACTTTAAGTGCTAAGTATGCTTGGTTATACAAAATCTCTGAGCTCTTATGAGCTATGATCATTCTAGTCATTCTCCCATAACGTTAATACTTCTCTTTGCAGTTTGTAAGAGTTGAATTGTCGTCCCCCCACCTCTAAATTTTTACGTGAGCTGTTATCATCTGGGGGGATGCAAGTTGTAGACACGTAACATATGCTGACATATATAGTTTGGGAAAAATCATTTTATAAGAGGATACAATTCAATGTGAAAAAGAGAAATGTATGTTAGTTATGAAAGAATTGTTACTGTGGTCTAATTTCCACATTCATAGAGTTAATTATCACGAATTGAATGTAAAGTACATATTCAACTTTATCAACAAGTTGGGCCGTGTAGAAGAAAACTGTTTTTGGAATGGTGTTATTAGCAATTCATTTCTTGGATGTCAGATCTCTCTCTCTCTCTCTCTCTCTCTCTCTCTCTCTCTCTCTTTTATTATGTTCATTAAAAAAATATTGTGTCATTAGTTTTGCAGAATTTCAAAACTAATTAAAAATTTTGCGTAGTTTTTTGCTTCTGCATACAAAACTGTTACTGGATCATCCTACTGAAAGCGAGTTTTACCAGTTATAGTACCTACTGATTATCATCAAAAAAAAATCTTAAGTCTTCTCTTGAAATCTATTTTTCAAGCTTTCCTTCTTTGGCCTTCACAAGTGTTTTAATTTATTAGCTTGAACTAGTTACTCCCTGATGATAACATTGTTGCTGGGTAGAAGGCTACAAATCATCAATATTGGAATCAAGTCAATGAAGATTGATCAAACCTTTAACATTAGAAGTTCTCGTTTTAATACTTGAGCAGCATGAGTATATGAGAGAGTTATGGTAGATTGACTAAGCTGATCTTTATTGAGTTGAAGAGAACGAAAATTGATGGAACACACATAAATTGGAACCTCTCTCTGGTTTATGATGATTGTTTAAGAAGAGGAACAAAACCTTCTCCTTCATGTCAATTCTGTGATATATTTGCTATGTGATAAAAACTGTTTTTAAAGTTGAGTGGATACTTACCTTTGGAATGCTGAAGGATTCTGGTTACATAATCAACTAATGGACAACTTCCATCACAGCTACTAAAACACTAACCTCACATGATCATCACAATCAACCCAATGGAAACAGTAGTGTAGTTATATATCACTAGTTGGAGATGCCCAGTTCTGCCTTTTAAGTTTATTTGGGCATTTGCTATTCTGAAAATTCTTTTCAGTTAGTGAAGGTCTTTTCTGAAGATTAGTGGGTACTTTGTAATCAGAAGTTAGGAGAGTAATGCAAAGTTGCTTGGAAGGTAGTTGGAACTTCTGTTGAGATCCTAAGGTGGTTTAAATCTGTTGGGTTTGTATTGAAGTCAACTAGCAAAGTGAGGGAATACAATTAGGATGTTATCGTTGCTGTATTACTATTCATGTGAAAAGCTACCTTTTCCCAGGACCTGTTTGGACCAGTCCAGGGATAAATCTTTGACTTTATCCTTCTCTAAAAGCCTATTAGAGGCTGGACTTGAGCTACTTATGTTGTAAGTAATATTTTATTTTAGAGGAGATAAGAGATCTGAATGAAGAAAATAGGTTGGCGGAGCCAACCCCAATAATCTATGAGACAGGAGGACTAACTCAACCCTTTAACCTTCCAAGTGTTAAATATGAAAGTTCAAAATTTAGCTAAGGCTATTATATAATTTCTCTTCAATTGATCATTTATAAATTGTAAGCCTATGGATTTAAAGTTGCATGGAAGTTAGTTGGAACTTCTGTTGAGATCCTAAGGTGGTTTAAATCTATTGGGTTTGTATTGAAGTCAACTAGCAAAGTGAGGGAATACAATTAGGATGTTATCGTTGTTGTATTACTATTCATGTGAAAAGCTTCCTTTTCCCAGGACCTGTTTGGACCAGTCCAGGGATAAATCTTTGAGTTTATCCTTCTCTAAAAGCCTATTAGAGGCTGGACTTGAGCTACTTATGTTGTAAGTAATATTTTATTTTAGAGGAGATAAGAGAACTGAATGAAGAAAACAGGTTGGCGGAGCCAACCCCAATAATCTACGAGACAGGACGACTAACTCAACCCTTTAACCTTCCAAGTGTTAAATATGAAAGCTCAAAATTTAGCTAAGGCTATTATTTAATTTCTCTTCAATTGATCATTTATAAATTGTAAGCCTATGGATTTTTGTGGATCATCGTATACCCTTTTAACTTTTACATGCTAAAAAATGTCTACAAAGCTAATCCATTATGCATATGTACACTTCTCGTTTTGCATCTGGTTTAATTTAGGTTGTAGAGTACTAAAAATTTATTAATTTCTTATTAGGGTAAATTGCAAAAAGCACCCCTCATTTATAGGGTCAAAGCAAAAAACCCCATAAACTATTGGCCAACGTGATACCGCCCCCCCCCCCCCCCCCCCTCCCTCCCTCCCTCCCTCCCTCCCTCAAACTCAGAATTGCAGTCAACTTCTGGTAGTACGGAAACAATGTGAAATGTCCAAATTGCCCTTAAAGTTTCACTCTCCCAAAACCCCAAAAAAAATATTTTAACCCTCCCCCCCCCCCCCCCCCCCCCCCCCCCCCAAAAAACAGAAAATTTCACTCTCTCTCCCAAATCCAAAATTCAAATCCAAATCAAAATCCAAGTCCAAAAAAATTGCCTCATCACCACCACCGACCTCATCTCGCTCATCATTAAAACTAATGCTTCTTTTTAATTTTTTTTTAATTTCTTGCTTTGGTTGATGTATTTGTAGAATGGTGTCAAATGGGTTTTGGAGTTGGAGAAGATGAGGAAGAAGATGATGAAGTAGGTGAAGATGAGAGGAAGATGATGATAGAGGTGAAGACGGTGGGATGGAGGTCGGGTTGGAGGCCGTAGGGTGATGATGATGATGGTGGAGGTCGGGGATGATGATGATGATATAGAGGAGGCCGGGGGATGGAGATGGAGTTGTTGGTGGAGATGGGGTTGTTGGTGGAGGTGGGGATGATAGATATGAGGAGGTTTGGTGGTGATTTGGATTTGGATTTGGATTTAAGAGGGAGAATGAAAATTTATGGTTTTTTGGGTTTTTTTAAAAAAATGGTTTTTGGGAGAAACAACGAAAATTTAAGGGCAATTTGAACATTTCATATAGTTTTTGTGCAAGAGTTGAATGCAATTCTGAGTTTGGGAGGGAGGGAGGGAGGGGGGGGGGGGGGTTGGCCAATAGTTTAGGGTTTTTTTTGCTTTGACCCTATAGTTGAGGGGTGTTTTTCGCAATTTACTCATTATTATTATTAGTATCACAAATACATGTTAGCTACTGCCATTGTTCCAGTGAAGGACCCTAATTAGACTGCTTTTTGTATATATACATGTTTACCTGTGTAACATGCTCTCTTGCATAGTTCGAGTTTGTAAAAGAGAATGCAATTTTGATATTTTCCCCCTTTTCATCTTTTAGGATATGTCAGTTTTTCGACCCCTTCAAATTAAATTTTGGAAGCTTATTGGATTCATTAGCATCTGATTGCTGAGATGAATATGTAATAGAGTGAGGACAATTATATTTGTGTTAGTGCAGGTACTACTGATTTCAAATAGTGGTTAATGGTTGTTCTAGTATAGTTGATTGGATATCACATTCTAGATTAGAATTTTTCATTATAATCTGTGAACTTTGTCTGTTGATTTAGAGTGGTAATATTTGTAAATTGTTTTTCAAGATTGGAAAAGAGTTTATTTTTATTTAAAATGGTATAATTGGAGATGCTAATGTGAATTCTCTGAAATTCAGTTCAGGTGGCCGCACCAGAACCTGAACCAAAGTTCAACCCCTTCACTGGTGCTGGAAGGCGATTGGATGGGAAACCTTCCAAGCTCCCAGCACAACAGGCCAGCTCTCTGCCGAAGCAACCTCAGGCGGAAGCAGGAAGTAGTTTGAAGGAACCAATTGCAGCTCCATCAACCGGTGCTTCTTCCAGGCAAACTCCTGGAAAACTTGTTTTTGGCTCCAATGCAAGCGGCACTGCAAAAGATGCACCAAAGGTGAGAAAACTGCTCTTCTTTCGTTATTTTAACTTTTAGCAGTGCGATTGTGTCTTTACTTTGAGTTTCAATACCAAAACAACTGTATATGCTAAATTTGTATAATGTCAAGGACTTTGGCACCCTCGTCATGTGAGTTTTGATATCTTATTTAAATTGAGATGTGACCTATAGGACTATCTTGCATGGCTCGTTGTTAACTTAAAAATTAGCTGCTAGAAATTGATGATTCTTTATTCAATTAACATAATGAGATGTAATACTTCTTATGGTTCAGTATAGGTGGTAAGAGGTGGTGATGGGTTGAGAAAATCCCATGCCTGAGATTAAGAATGGTGTGCAAACTTCCTAGTGTTATTGGCCTATTCTAGGTCAGAGCCTTAGGTATGGTATGACTATTGGCTTATCATTATCATAATTGTCTAGCAATAGGAATTCTGATTCGGTAGCATTATTGTCTCTTGGTGTCAGCTGTTTGGAATCTTTGGAGTCTATTGTCAATTTTGTAGGAAGAATGCAAGTCATGTGATTATATTAGCTGATATTTTGGATATTACTACACTTAAGTTGCCTGTTGCTCCTGTGGCTTCAAATGGTTTGATCTTACTCATTAAACTTGGAGAAATTTGACTAGTTTAATTTCTCACTATTGATGCTATTTTTACCTGAAGATACTTATGCAAGAGGGCATTCTTTTGACAATATAGATGTTCAGCTGGATATTGGGTGGCAGATTCATGATTCATGCCTAGATTACAGAGAAGGAATAATCCACCATAGTTTCTCCTATAACCAGTAAACCTGCTTTTACATTGTTGATATTGTATTATGATAATAAATATGGTTACTGTGGTAATAAATGGGACTTCAACTGGAGCGCTGTAAGAAGCTTTGCTAAAACTCTTGGTTTTAGTCCCTTAGCTGCAGTTTCGCTAATATTTGAAGTAGTATTGTCTTCTTAAGTTGTTTTTTTAACCAAACCCAAAAAAGCTTAAGGTTTTTTTCCTTCCTACTTTGCTGTATTTTGTAAACCTTAACCACATTATGACAGAATAATTATTTAATTTTATTAAGGCACCTGCGAAGGAAGCCAAGGCAGAGCCCTCGAAGGCGGAAGAGCCAAGGTTCCAACCATTCAGCGGCAAGAAATACTCGTTGAGGGGTTGACCAACATATTATCCACTGGTGTATGGATTAAGGGAAAGTGAAGAACTGAAAATTGTCTTTCTTTTCTTTTCCTATTTAGTATGTGATATGTGAAAAAATAACTTATTTTTTACGAAGCTATATGGTTCACTTGAAATGGGTGTCCGTTGAAGTTAACGTTTTGTTTTACTTATAAGTTACCTTTTTTTTTTCTTCTCATATTTGTGCTATAATACCTAAAAATGCAGCAAGGTATAAATTCCTGATAAAAGGAAATTTTTTTTATATGCCATTTTTCGAAACTATTTATAGAAAGACGATTGTTGCTAAAGTATTTGCGCTCGTGGGCTCAACAATTAAACTCGTTGTTCCCAACGGCGAGTTTAGTTGTTTCGTGCTCACTGTTGGGACATGTCGAGTTTAGTGCTAATTTTTTGAGAAACTCGTTCCCAACAACCAGTTTAGTTCAAAAATTTTAAAAAAGACTCGTTCCCAACATTGAGGTACTTTGTACTATACTCGCTATTTGGACGGCGAATTTAGTTCAAAATTATCAAAAAACAATACTCGCCGTTCTCAAGGGTGAGGTTCTTTATATTAGACTAGCTATTGAGAACGGTAAGGATATAGGAAATTTCACAGTGTTGGATTTAGTGAATTTTTGAAATAAACTCTAGAGAATTTTTTTTTAACTAAGCTTGTCATTCCCAATAGCAAGTTTAGTATAATTTTTATCACCGTTGAAAACAGTGAGTTTTCATTGAAAATTTTGAACTAAGCTCATTGTTGGGAACGACGAGTTAAAAAAAAAAAAAAAAAAAAAAAAAAACTCGCCATGTCCCAACGACGAGCATGAAACAACTAAACTCGTCGTTGAGAACGGCAAGTGTAGTTGTTGAGTCCACGAGCACAAATATTTGACAACTATCTTTTTTTACAAATAGTTTCAAAAAGTGACATAAAAAAAAAAAAAATCTGATAAAAGCTAGATATGCTAAAAGCTTGCCTCGAAATTAGATTTGAGGCACGCATCTCAAAGCACCTGTCAGTCTAGTGGTGTTTATGCCTTTAGTTTACAACCTAACAAATGCAGGTGGTGCTTGGAGTGTAATTTGTTTGTGTTGCTGCTGTTAAAATATAGTTGGTATGATATGAACTGTATATTTTGTTTCCTAATTTATAGGGAACCGATTCCCTCAAATCTCTCATCTTCTTAATCTTCTCATCAATCAATTGTACTTCTTCTTCAAGAATGTAATGTATATATAAAGAGATAACCAATAGAAGAATAAAATCAGAAAATATAATTTTTTCCATATTTGAATTCAATATGGTATCAGAGCCTAAAATATCGTAGGCTACGTGAAGAAGAGGAATAAGAAGAGGCGCTGTACAGCCTCACCGATCACCAACCTTTTCCCCAACTTTGGATCCAGATCCGAACCCGAACCCCGAAACCCGACTTCATCTCCCCGAAACCCCGATATCATCCATCGTCTTCATTGACAATCTGGGTGTAATGACGATGGTAAGGTCTTTAATATTTCTGCCTCTGTTATGAATAATGCATGGATAATTGATTCGGGTGCTATATGTAGCGCCCCGAATTTTCAATAAATAAAATTAGAAATACGTGGCACAATTTTCATAATCAACTTCAATGTAATCATAAACATAGCAACTAAATACAGGAAAAATTAAAACTTTATATTACATCAATTGTTTACAAAGCACAGCAGAAAATTAAACACCTTGAATTACAATATCTTTCTTTACAACACATTTTTTTACAATTTACATACGCCCTATCATCATTTTACCACAAGCATCCAATCACAAGTTAACAGTACCTACCTGTAAAATACGAGGCTAGAGATAACCCTAACTCCCAAAACTACAGGGGTCAGCCATAACGGTGTGAGTGACATCAAAAGAAATACAACATGAATAAAACATAAAGAATAAAGTCATAAACAACATATATCAACAGTAATAATAATGGAATATGAAATGACAATAAACAAAACATGAAAACATCAAGTGAAACTAGACTGTGTCAAGTGCAGGAAAATAAAAAACATCATGCATAAAACCAAGTCAAGAAAACACAAATGCACGATGATGACTCTCTAATGCATACTTGTCGGATTCTATGCATCCCATACTACATAGGTCCGGTGCAAGCCCTTATCATTCTCCACTTTATAGGGTTATATCCCTCGTTATGCAACTAATCCTACTACGATGACTACTACGAGATTTGGATAAACTGTGAGTATCTAGCCCATGCCCCGATAATTCCGGAGGTCAATCTCTATCCACAGATAATTCCGAATATACTTTCACTCACACCTGGGAATCTTCGAGAATACCCCACACTGCAAGCTATGGCGCCTCATCACACGAATACCCCATGAGTGTCGCCTCGACCCTGATAATTCCGGAGATCAATCCCACACCGCAAGTAATTCCGGAGACTATTTCACTTACACCTCGATAATTTTGGGGATTATCTCACACCGCAAGCCATACTGAGGTCCATAACCAATGTTTGCACTCATTTCATCATATCACCATCTAGTGTCTGTCCTTATCTTATTAAGTTAATTAATTGCTTACGAATCTCCTAGAGTTGGTGTACCCTACCGGACTTAACTCAACTGATCAACAACAAGGCCCCACCTAGCCAAATCACAAAAATCTCAACTGCCGGTGTACTAGGGACCCACACACCCTCTAGAGACTCACAGATCAATCATCAACACAAAATCTTTCATTAAAACTCTTAACCCATTGTCAATACTCATATTAAGAAAACTTCTTAAAATCAACAAATCCAAATTTATTTTATATACTCACAAAATTTCTAGAACTGAAATAAACTATTAAATCTATTTAATAACTGAAAATCATATTTTGAAGTCGTAGAAAGTCACAAAACATCAATTTCTTCAAAAACCATACTTATTTCGCTTTATAAGGCAATAGTACACAATTTGAAGATCTATTTTAATGAAGACGTAACTCTCTGTGAAATATTGTAATTTGTAGTAAAAACATCATCTAAAACAGTAGATCAATAATCCATAAGTTCGAAGAAATAATCGTTCAAGAAAAATGACAAAAAACTCACAAAACAGCCAAAAACAATGATGTCGGTCGACCTTGCAGTCGACCTTCATGTCAAAAACAGCCCATACAGCAGCTTCAAATTTCATGCACCTTTTTATTGACACTTAGTTAAAACATTGTAAAATCATAAATTTGCAAAACTAACTTTCCGAGATGATCAAATACAACTTGTATAACATACTAGAGTTTATAAAACAAATCAAAATCACATCAAGATCTCAAAGAGTAATTTTTCACAAAATGCTTTAAAACAGTGCATATATGTATGTAAGTGTGTATATGTGTATATTTGCATCAGTTAAAGCATCAAGATCTCTTCAATTAGAGGTAGTATCATGTACAAAACTATCTCAGTACCAAATAACTCAAATCCAACTCGTAAACTTCACAAATCACCAAAAAGTTACTTTCGGCCATACACCATTCGACCCAAAAGTCACAACCCTTTCTTTACTTCAAGAATTGATCTTTTTAACGCAATGACCCTTCCACAACACATCATACACTTACTCTACTGATCACAACAATTTACCCATGAATACATTCAATTATAACAAGTATATAATCAAGTTTTAGTCATCAGAAATACCCAACAGTGTGTATGCATACATAATCAACAGTCCAGGTTAGGTTTTGTTCACTTTTTGAAATAATCATTATGCAACTCAATTTGTAATCAAATTAGTGAGGATACAATACAAAGACAACATGCCCGTGACACATATTAATCAAGTTATACTCATCAAACATCAAGAACAGTATGTATGTCTATATAGTATATACACAGTAAAGGGCTCAACTTTATTCACTTTTATGCAATATTCATCATGCAGCTCTTAGTATATGTTCAAATCAGCAAGCATACGAAAGAAAATAACCCACTCATGATTTCTATTAAGTTCTTAACAATCTCAATTCATCTATATGAAGTTTTAATCATCAGAAGCACAGGTTTCACGAAAAGACTAAATTTTTATTCATCCCTCAATCAATAATTCATTATATCTTCATACCAATCCCTAACATGCTTTCTAATAGACAAATCACCACATACAACATGCATAGAAAAAAAAGAAATCAAACATATGTCACTCACCTCATTGAAGAAATCAACCGAATTAATAAAGAATAAGAAAAAAACCTTTCTTTTGCAAAAAATCCAAGATCCTTGCTTCGAAACTCCAAGAAAACCAATAGTAAGATAATATTTTTGTTTTGTGTAGAGGGAGGACTGCTGTAGCAGCCATTATATAGCCGAAAATATGAGTTTTTAGGGTTTTACAAGTTTATGAAAATATCCCTCAACAAATTATTCCTTTACATATATAGACCTTTCTTTAATAAAGTAGTTAAATAAGTTAAATAAATTAAAATAAAACCAAATACCTTTACTACTGAGTTATCCAGCTATCAAGTATAGCCCAAAATTTAAAAAAAAAAATCGGATTTGTACTCAAGTGGTAATTTTGCACAAAAGTTCATCTCTTTGTAATATTTGCAAATATGCTAAATAAATATCAGAAAAATCCATAAAATTCATAAATAATGCCTACTAATAAATATTAGGTTTTCAAAATAAAATTTCTGAATTTTAGTTTCCAAGAATTATATTTGCACAAGGTCCAACTTAAATTCCATATTTGGAAAAATACCATATATGTTTAAATCTTTAGAAAATAAACTCTAAATATATTTTAAATAGATTTTATCTTTAATAATGACCATGTCCAGCCCAAAAAGAAGCAAAAATGGATTTTCATTATTTGTTTGAGATCCAATCGGCTTTTTACATAAAAGTCCATTTCTTTCGAAGTATTTATAAAAATTAGTTTCTTCATTCAGAAAAACCCAAAATTTAGGATATACTCCTTTATAAATAGGAGAATTTATTTAGAATTTTAAAATTGGAAATTTGCACAAAAAAATATTTGCACGTGTAAAATTGACAAATTCATAAAATAGCCCAATTAATTCAAATAAATTTGAAAAATTAAAATATCATAAATAAATTAGGAAAATCAATCATTAACCATAAAATTTTAAGAATTCCAAATTTTCTGACTTTGCACGTGTGTTGCACGTGCAAAATTACAATTTCAAGAAAATAGTCAGAATAGTCAACTTTACCAATTTAATATTATTTAATAATATAAAATAAATCATTTTATTTTGCGGGGTGTTATACTATCGAACATATGACTTTTGATTCTAGAATAGTCCAGACCTTACAACAATCCACCAAATCACATGTGTCCACTGCCACCATTCTGGAGAGGGTTCCATATCTCTAAAAAAAAAACCTAACCTTAGATACTGTGTTTGTTGTGCCATCTTTGAATTTTAATATATTATCTGTTGCCCAAATAACTACTTCCTTATATTGTATTGTGATTTTTTGGCCTTCCCAATGTGTGTTTAAGGATATTCGGACTCGAAAGACAATTGGTTATGAGGTTAGACACGGGAAGCCCTATTACCTGGATTTAGAATCTGAAAGTTCAAGCACGTTGACTCATGCTCTATCTTTGGAAGGATCCGAGGGGGAGAAGAAGAAATCAGAGATTTGGCTTCGGCATCGATGTCTAGGGCATACTTCTTTTGGTTATTTGAATAAATTATTTCCAAGTTTATTTTTGAAGTTGGATATTTCTACCTTTCGGTGTGATGTGTGTGAACTCACAAAAAGTCATAGTGTCTTTTTTCCTCCAGATCTAAGTAAAAGCTCTCACCCATTTATGATTATTCATTATGATGTTCGGGGTCCATCCAAAAACATTACTTTTAGAGGAGCAAAATGGTTTGTGGCATTTATTGATGACTGTACTCATATGACTTGGATTTGTTTGATGAAGTCTAAAAATTAAGTTAGTGGTTTATTTCAGAAATTTCACAAGTGGTTTATGATGCAGTATAAAGCGCAGATTCAAGTTCTTAGGAGTGATAATGGCGGCGAGTACCTGAGTTCAGATCTGCAACAATATTTGGTGAAACACGGGATTGTTCACTAGACCACATGCTCGTATACACCTCAACAGAATGGGGTTGCAGAAAGAAAAAATAGACACTTTCTCGAGGTGGTCCGTGCTTCCCTTATTCAGGGCAATATACCACTCATGTATTGGGGGGAAACTCTTGCTTTTGTTGCATACTTAATCAACCGAATTTCCTATAGTATCAATTTTATCACGCCATTTCAGGCATTAAGAGAAGCTGTGAATGCACCAACAGTCGTCAATCTGCCACCTCGTGTGTTTGGGTGTGTTGCATTTGTCCACTTTCATCAACACGAGTGAAATAAGTTAACTCCTCGAGCTCTGTGATGTGTTTTTGTGGGATATGCAAAAGATAAGAAAGGGTATCGGTGCTATCACCCACCAACTCAAAGGATGTTTGTGACTATGGATGTTGTGTTCTATGAAAATGAGATGTATTTTTCCTCTGAGGTTGAACTTCAGGGGAAATACCGAAGTGAAGTTCAGACTCTTACCTATGATGAAGTGGTTATCATTCAGACTGAACAATTGGATACAAGGGGTGAAAATCTGGGTGTATGTAGTGACGATCACTCAAATGAAGATTTGGTTAATGGAGAAGATCACCATGATCACTCGAATGAAGATTTGGATGAGGGATAAAATTGCCATAATTACTCGAATGAAGACTTGGTTAAGATCGCCACGAGGAACTGCAATCAGTGTCGAACCTCCTCGAAGATGATCCGTCGGGATCCATGTCATCGCTCGTGTCTTCTCCACCACCAGCATCGTTAGAACCCCAAAAACAATCGTTGTCGTTGTCCGAAGCTTCAAGAAGAGAATTCTCAAATTGTCCTACTAGAGGTATCCCAAAACCTACTTATGAGCCGGATCCCACTAGTAATGTCCAGTATCTCATGAGTCATTATGTGTCCACTCACCGATTGTCTGAATCAAATAAGTTATTTGTGAATCAATTATCTGTTGTATCCATTCATAACAGTATGCAGGAAGCCTTAGCCAACCCAACGTGGAAAATAGCTGTGGATGAGGAGATGAAGTCCTTGAAGAAGAATGAGATTTGAGAGATAGTCGAACAGCCATCAGGAAAGAAGCCGGTAGGATGCAGATGGATTTATGCGGTGAAGTATAAATCTGATGGTTCAATAGAGCAATTCAAGGCAAGGTTGATTGCCAAAAGATACACTCAAACTTATGGAATTGGTTATGATGAAACATTTGCACCTGTGGCAAAGTTCAACACTGTTCGAGTTCTACTGTCACTTGCTGCAAACCTTGACTCGCCGTTGGAGTAATTCGATGTGAAGAATATTTTTTGCATGGGAAATTGACAGAAGAGGTTTATATGGATCTACCACCAGGATCAAATAGACAAGTCCAACACAGTAATGAAGTGTGTAGGTTGAAGAAAGCATTGTATGGTCTCAAGCAGTCGCCAAGAGCTTGGTTTGAGAGATTTACAAAATCAATGAGGACATTCAAATATTGTCAGAGTAATTTAGATCATACTCTGTTCCTAAAAAGGAAAGAATGTAAGATTACTGCTCTCATTATATATGTGGATGATATGATAATAACTGGAAATGATCCTGAGGAGAGAAAGGCATTAAAGAGCTATTTGTCACAAGAGTTCGAAAAGAAGGATCTTGGCCATCTGAGATATTTCCTTGGTATCGAAGTATATCGCTCTATAAATGGTATATTTCTGTCTCAAAGAAAGTATGCTCTTGATTTATTGAAGAAAACAGGAATGTCTGCTTGTCAGCCTATTGATACACCATTAGAAGAAGGACCCAAACTGTGGAATGATCCTGATCATGTGCAGTGTGATAAGGAGAGATATTAGAGATTGGTAGGAAGACTAATGTATCTTGCACATACGCGGCCAGATTTGTCATATGCCTTAAGTGTGGTGAGTCAGTTTATGCATGCACCTCGTGAATAACATATAAATACGGTGATGAGAATTCTGAGATATATAAAATTTGCTCCATGAAAAGGGGTCATGTTTGCAAAACATGGTCACTTGAAGGTTGAGGCATATACTGATGTTGATTGGACATAATTTATTGATAATAGGCACTTCACTTCAGGATACTTTACCTTTGTTGGAGGAAATTTAGTTAGGAGAAGCAAAAAGCAAAAAAATGTTGTTGCACACTCTAGTGCAAATGCTGAGTAACGCGGAGTAGTACTGAGTATAACTGAAGTTTTATGGCTTAAACTTTTGTTACAAGATTTATGTTGTGGTCCAAATGAGCCTAAGGTGTATTATAACAGTTAGGCAGTGTGTGATATTGCAACCAATCTAGTCCAACATGATAAGACGAAGCATGCAGAGGTGGATAGATTCTTCATCAAGGAGAAATTAGATGAGAAAATTATTGAGATGTCTAAGGTGAAGTCAAAAGACCAACTCGCAGATATTCTTATCAAGACAGTTTCGAATTAGCTCTTCTTGAAATTTGTGGACAAGTAGGCCATGTTCAATATCTATGCGCCAACTTAAGGGGAGGGTTAAAATATAGTTGGTATGATATGAATTGTATATTTTGTTTCCTAACTTATACGGAACATATTCCCTCTAATCTCTCATTTTCTTAATCTTCTCATTAATCAATTGTACCCTTTCTTCAAGAATGTAATGTATATACAGAGATAAACAGTAGAAGAATGAAATAAGAATAATATTTTTTTTTTAGATCTGAATTCAATAGCTGCAGATGCTATTGAGGGAAACATATATCTAATTGCTAATTGATGATGTTGATTTGTGTCACTGAAGAGAGAGAATAAGATGGCATCAAATTGATGGTGTTATGCAAACAAACACTACTTTTTTGAGTTTATTCACTAACTGCAGCCCCTGAGTTCGTGAAGAATTGGAACAGTTCTAGCAAGAACTAGCTGAAGCCAATTTATATTCTGTATCAATTACCTAGTGATTTCTCTTATCGCATTCCTTGGACTTCTGATTAGTTGTAGCTATAACAGACTGCTACGTATGGGTTGTGACGTATTAATTGCAGTTATGAGTTGAAACAAGGAGGCTGGTTCACAAAATTTGATAGTTTTAATCACCGGCGCATTCTTACACCTCGAAATGCAATCTATACAATATATTTTGCTAAACCATTTTTGTTTAGGAATTTTTTCTTTTTTTGTTATTAAAATAAAAAAAGAGAGCAAATATAGGAGATAACTCCCCACTCTTATTTCATCCAAATTTTGAATTGAAATCTTATCTCTTAATCAAACCTAAAAAATTTTGCAATAATGTATAGATGCTATTGGATGAATTTTTCAAAAATAGTTTTATTATTTTCTCATTTTTAAAAGTTATGTGCAATATTGTACAGAGTTATACTACTTATACAATATATTATGCTAAGACCACTTTTAATCCAGATGTTTTTTTTTCTTTTTAAAATAAAAAAAAGCGTAAATGTAGTAGGTAACCAGCATGGTCACAAAAATCCGAAATCCGGAACCAATCAGGATACGACATTGGATCAGAATCGACTGATCTATTGCTGGTAGGGTTTGGGTCCTAAAATATGACACGTTTCATATTTTCGGAATGGGTCTGGGTTCGCTAAACATGAACCCAACCCATACCCGGACCCAGACTTGGTCTATTGCAGGTAAGGTCTGGGTCCGAAAATAGGACCCCTTCATATTTTCGTGTTGGGTTTGATTCAGCTCAAAATGGACCCGACACAGACCCAGCCAAAAAAAAAAGAAAAAAAATCCTAACCTCCCAATTAAACCAAAAAGGGAAAAAAGCAACAAGGAGCAGAAACAGCAGGCCCAACCTCTCACTCTTGCCTGATGCCACCCACTCGCAGCTACCCGGACCTGATGGGTAACATTTTTTTAACAGGGCCCGGGCCCAGTTCTCACGGGTCGGTCTGGGTTCAATATTTAGACCAGTTGAGAAGCAAGTCCGGGTTCGGTAGTGCAGGACCCGACCCGGCCACTCGATAACAATGCTAGAGGTAAACCTTCCACTTGCTCTTTATCCTTAGAAATTTTAAGCTAGAATCATACCCGTTAATCAAATCTAAAAATCTAAAAATATTGAAATATTGTATATATGTTATTATATGAATTTTTTATAAAAAAAAGCTTTGTTATTTTCTCATTTTTAAAAAATTCTGTGCAATATTACACAAGGTTATATTAGTGCTAATTGGAAAAAATTCCTGAGTTCCTCTCCGTTCTTCCATCTCCAGATCCGGCCGACCTACTTCTCTTTCTCCCGTCCTTCTTTCATTAAAATTGTCCATCTCATCCAGTTCTCCAGACCCAGATCATCGTTTCTTCTCCTCCCCGTTCTTGGCGATCCACTTTCTCCCCCTTGGAGTTTCGTGCCTCGTCCCTCGCAGCCACCGGAGTTGGCGGCACTTCCTGGTCCTCGTTCAGCGTAGCTTCAGCGCTACTCCCTCTGGTGGAGCCTCTACTCCGGCAGCTTTCTGGCTTGCCCTATTACTGTGAGTTTTCCATCCGGTGGAGGCCCAATTCCTGCTGCCATCCAGGAGCATTATTTTTACCCTATCCCTGTGAGTTGTACTAATTAAATTGTTAGCTTAGTTTTCTGTTAGTTTTACTTTCGGGTGGTTCATTGGGGCCTCGCTACAGCCTTTCCGTTTATAGTAAGTTCGGTAGCGGATTCCCTGTGGTGAGGTTCTTTTGGTTGTTCTATTGTATTAGCTTGTAATCGTTTTCCCCTTCCTCCGGCGGCTCAGTCCGTCAGTGTTTGGTTCAGCTTCTAGCTGCTCCCTGAGTAACAGTTTCACAAGTTCTGTTAGTTCTGTTATTCTTCTCTTATTCAATTTATCTCCCTCCTATTTTCTCTCTAATTTGAGGGTATTGTTGCCTCTCCTTGTGATGCGCTGGTTTGTTCTTTGGTGGTGTTTTGGTGAGTTTGGATCTGTACTGCCTTTGGTACTATTGTCCTGTGCCTTATTATTTATCGGAGTTTTGCTTTGAGGCTTTCTTAGGCTGGTTTCAGCCATGTATCTCATCTTGCCTGAAGCTAGATCTAACAGTTTAGAGACGGCTCAGGATTTGAGGAGTAACTTGTCTTCTCCTCTTTTTGCTAACACCTATCGTTCTCGGTGCTCTCCCATCTCCACTATTTCCCCTTCTTCTTGTAGGTCCGACCCTCATCTGGTTTGTTTTAGGTGCCTCATTCCTGGGCATTTTAAATGTGAGTGCGTGAATAAAATGAAATGCATTTTCTGTGATAAGCTCGGTCACTCGCGCAGTCGATGCTTTTCCCTTCAAAAACTTCTTGGATTTCCCAGAGGCAATGCCATACCGGCCAAACTTCTTGCCTTTCTTAACTATCCCCTCTTAAAGTGCAAGCTTCATGCTGGCTTGGGAAGGAAGTTCAGTTTTGAAGCTGTAAAGGATCTGGACTCCTCTACGGTTGTTCTCTTACCAGCTTTGAACTCCACTATTTCTTCCACTGCTTATTGTGATTCATTCGCTACTCTTCAGCCTCCTAATATTGCTAACCTTTTTAAGGATCGTAAGATTTATATGAAACTTGTCTCCTACCCTCGTTTGAGTTCTTACAAGGCTCGTCCCCATTCTATTTCGGTGACGCCTTTGTTGAGATTGAGTATGGGTAAAAAATTCTGGTTTGTTTAAGCCCTTTGTCTCTTGTCATCCTTGGATTCAAAGTGCGATGGGGCACGCTCAGCTTCACAGCATTTCAGACCCTCAGGAGCCTACTGTCTTTGCTAATGTTTATTTTAAGGCTCCTGCTATAAGTCATAATTCTCCTTGTTCTATGATGATTTCTTCTCCCAACATTCTACGTTCTCTGTTCATTTTCCTGGTTGCTTCTTCTCGATTTATCAACAATTAGGGGTTCAATCTTGTCTCAATCATCTCCTGATGGAGGTTATGCATATCCACCTCTCTTTTGCCATCAAGTTCGCCTCGAATCTTGATGACTCTTCTTTATCCCGTTATTCCTATCATACTAACTCCATCCCAATATCTTCATCAGTTTCATCCAATTTTCTCTTACCCCCTTCTTGCCGCATCAAAGACGAAGCTTGCATGCCTGACCATGCTGTAATTTCATTCCCATTGGTGAAGGTCATCCCTCCTCCCGTTAAGCGGAAATCCAATAAGAAAGTCTATAATAATTTTTAGACACGTGTGAGTGCTCGTATTCAAGCTAGGAAAGAAGCTTCGGTGTCGGCTCATCATCTTGGGCACAGTTGACTTTTGGCTTCGCTATGCCATCCTCTGAGTAGGCAGTCGGGTTTTTCATTTTTGTGCTGCTAGTGTTCTTTTGGGCAAGTGGTTCGGTTTCTGCTCTGTTAGCCTATTCTTTCGCTATTTTGTGGCGTGCCCGGTCTCCGCCTAGCTTTTTCTTCAGCCTTTATTCTTATTCGGTGTATGTTTCTTTTCCTTTGTTGAGTCTCTCTGTAACAGTACGCCTTCTTTCCGTCTTTTCTCTTATTTGTATCTTTTTTTTTGGCGTTTGCTTGTTATCTTATCAGTATTTTGTGGTTGCTGCCATTGTATTGCACACTCTTTACTTGCTTCTTTGTTTCGATTTTTTTGCGTTTTCTCTCTTTTCTTTTCTGTGCAGGTGGGGTTTGGTGTCCTCGTGTGGGGATGTTTGGTCTTCTGTTTCTTGGCTCTGTCTCTTGGCTCTGTTCCACTTTTTTCGCTCATGTCGTTGAGTCGTCGGTGCTCCGGGATCTCACTTCATGCTTGTTGCAAATTCTTTTGCCTTGCGGAAGTGAGCATTAGTGGGAGTACGCACTACTCTTGGGTGCGCCTGGGTTGGCTGCTCCTTTAGACGCATTGTTAGCCTGTCTGTTTGCTCCGTACACTTTTTCGGTGTCGGTCTACTTTTGTATCGTAGATCTCTTATTTGTGTGCTTTTCTACAGTTTTTTTATTTCCTTTTTGTAATCTTCTTTTCTATTTTATAGCTTGTAAAATTCTTGTAATATTGTCTGTAACTCCCTGTTTTATTGATTTATATATTTTTTTATGGTTGGAGCCGTTTGGCTCTATCCGCAATATCAAAAAAATATTAGTGCTAATTAAAAGAAATCCAAACTTGCGAGTGCATTGATAGTGAGCAATAGGCCGGGAGTCGAGGTCGGGTTGAGCCATTCCTTTTACTATGAATAAGAATTTGTATGTGTTGTTTTAGCATTAAAAAAAAAGTAGGCTTACAGTTCGACAACAAAAACAACTGGTTCAACCATATTAACAAAGGAGCAATATGTATACGTCGGTCTGCCCATTTATATTTAGAGTAATGCTACATCCACTATCAATTTCACTATCATTTTGTTCACTACCTTAGGTGACACACTCCAATAGGTAGAGAAAGATAGAGTAGGTGGGAGAACTCTCCAATAGAAATATGCCACCTAAGGTAGTGAACAAAATGGTAGTGAAATTGGTAGTGGATGAAGCATTACTCTTATATTTATAACCTACATTCTTGTTCATGTGATTTTATCTTTATATATAAATCAGAAGTAGCAATCCTATTAAGTGCTAATCATCAACCACCAAAAAAATTTAAAATTTTGAAGAAAATATTGGCAAAGAACTTGCAATTCTCTCTCTGTCTTCTCTCTATTTTATTATTGTTTTCAAATAAGAAATATCTTGCACCAAAAATATTTTTCTCATAAGAATTATGTGATGTATTCTGTTTTAATTGTCATGCAATTTTGTTTCTCATAGTCATACAAATTGATTTCTCATGTTTGTTAATATTGTATATATATTTATCTTTCATTTTATTTGTTAAATATAATTCTAGTCTAAATATTGATGGTGCTTCCAAAAAAAAGAACTTTGTATTAATGATACAAGTAATTATTTACATTTTATAAATCATGGGCTATTGGAGATAATCAAAAGATATTCAGTATTTTTAAGGCACTTGCGAATGAAGCCAAGGTCAATTTCTAGAGAAGGAAGAGCTGAAGTTTCAAGCTTCCCAATATTTAAGTGAAATAAGCTTGTTTTCCAAGCGTTTGTTTTCCAAGCCTGCAGATTGCAACAGGAATGAAGTAGCAATTTCTAAGCTTGTCGTGTTATATACAATGGGAAGTACATACTTAGTGGATGATCATCATGTGATCACTAACTTGCTCATTGGCTTGAAAGGATATCTTTTCACTTGTTACTGTCAGGAGTTCCGTTCATAGATTGTCGAGATTTCGCCATGGATGAAAGAAATCAAGAAGTAGGGTTGAGATCCGGGGAAGAAATTTGTGAAGAACAATTCAATTCATTTCATAAACTTTCACCCCATTCGGTTACACTATTTAAAGGCAGTTGGCACTAGGCAACAACTCCGGCGAGCACATGCTTAACACGTAAAAGAAACAAACAACTAATACAATCGAAATTAGTGCGCACCGCACATACAAAACAGATACATCTGATACAAACATCACTTATTACAGTTAAACACTGTGACTCTCTTCTGTCTAACTCTCTTATGACTCCAGTGGCTCTCCTCCGTCTTGATCAATACTCGTGACTTAAAAGCAACCCTGACAACTCCCTGCCCCTTGTGAATGAACTTGACCCAAATTCAATTGAAGGAAATTTCCGACGGAGCTCTTCCACATCAACCCAAGTAGCATCTTCAAAACCAGATTTCTTCCAAACCAGATTGTTATCCCTTGTGCACTCATTATAGGCCCAAAATAACCTATAGACTCTTGGCCAAAATTGGATCTGCTTTCTTTGGCAATGAGTTGGTTTTTACTGAGTACTTCCAAGGCTTAGTTAAATGCTTCAAATGGCTATCCCAACTTGGACTATAAATGAGAATATCATCAAAGAAAACAAGTAAAAAATCTCTGAAAAATTCCTTGAAGATGTCATTCATGAAACATTGAAATGTAGCTGGTGCATTTGTGACCCCAAAGGGCATTACCACAAACTCATAATGTCCCTGATGCGTTCGAAAGGCAGTTTTGGGAATATCTATAGTTTTGACTCTGATTTGATGATACCCCAATCTCAAATCAATTTTAAAGACATATTTATCCCCATTTAACTCATCTAGCAACTCATCTATAACTGGAATTGGGAATTTGGCCTTAATATGAGCAATGATCGATTTGATCCAACGACCAATAAGCTCGTTTGCAACGGGTCTGTGCAAAAAGACTCATTTGCAATGGAGTATTGCTTATATATATATATATATATATATATATATATATATATATATATATATACTCCATTGCAAACGGGTCTCGTGCAAACAGGTATGCAAACCACTGAAGTCGTTGTTCCCAACAACGGCTTAGGTTATAAACCTAAGCCGTTGTTGGGAACAACGACTTAGGTTATATTAAGCCTGAAGCCGTTGTTCCAAACAAAGACTTCATTGTCATTGTTCTCAACAACGGCTTAGGTTATAAACCTAAGCCGTTGTTGGGAACAACAACTTCAGTGGTTTGTAATGGAGCATTGATGTATATATATATATATATATATATATATATATATATATATATATATATATATATATATATATATATATATATATATATATATATATATATATATATATATATATATAGGGCCCTTCCGTTGTGCACTACCCTCCGTGTGAATTTTTTACACGGTCATCACATGGATGATCCGAACTGTTCACATTGATCTACACGTCTAAATTAGTCTAAATATGTAAAATTAAGTCATTTGGAATTCATTTGTCCATCCATTGAAGTGTTACAAAATTGTATGGCTGAATATCGATTTTTTTTGATGACATGATGGATGGACAAATGAATTCTAAATGACTTGATTTTACATATTTAGACTAATTTATACGTGTAGATCAATGTGAACGGTTTGAATCATCCATTTGATGATCGTGTAAAAAGTTCACACGGAGTGCACGTAACACCCCGCAAAATTGGGAATGACAATTTTGCCCTCGTGTGTTACGCACGTGCATTTTGTAATATGTTTTCACTACGTATCTTTATTTTCAACTCTTTATACATTTCTCGTATTGATTTTATCTTATTCGTGTCAACTCAAATGCAATATTTCAATCTCTGTATTTTTACGTGCTTTTTATGTGTTTTCGATGCACGTATCGATTATGTGTTTCCACCGCTACGTGTAATATTTTCTATGTATTTAAATTATTTATTTTAGGTATTCAAATCTATTTTTTTAAACGGGAATTCATTTTCTCGTATTTTGATCTAAATACTTTTGTACGTGTAATGCACGTATTTTCTACGTACGTAACAATTACGTCGTGAAATATATATAATTAATGAATATATTTTTTTATATTTTATTTTTATTATCTTTAATATTTTTCCGTTGATAATGTCGAATTTCGTATTTTTTATATTTTATGTGCAACGCACGTGTTTGTTTCGGTGCGCGTGAGCGTACTCGTTTTTTCGAAATAAAATTTTGGAGTGTGTATATTTATTTGTGCATGAAAAATTGTAATTTTTAATTAAACCAATTTGTTACATACATATTATGTACTTATATAAATGTCTATGTTTTCACCTATACACACTAATCCCCTTTCTTCGACCTGTCTACATCCGAACCAATTTGACCCCTCCCACTATTGTCTACATACCTACCAGGTTACCAAATATACCCATAGTCATTTGTACAATATATATCTATATGTATATATTAAAATATATATATTTGTACACATGAAGTGGAGTTGGTCTTTCTGTGATTGACCGGTTGGAAAATGGAGAGCTTGGCCGGGTAGGAGTTTGGGATGTGGAGAGGTTGGGAGTATGGGTTTTGAAAAGGTGGACACATGAAGAGTTGGGAGATTTGGGAGTTAGGATTTTAAAGGGTTAAAAAATTAAGAGAGCAATTTATTAGGTGGAGATTTATGCAAATTGAACCCTCACATAGTCCTGTAAATACACCATCACTTTTCTTCTCATGTCACACCTAAACTAAACAAAATTAAGAGAGAAAAAAGATAGAGTGAAAAAGAGTACCTTGTGCTTGGAGGCTTGCTAGGAGGAGAAGGACAAGGAGGTGCTAGTGGAGCTACGAGCTAGGAGAGGTCTCTTCATTTGTAATATTGTCATTCTTCCTAAAGGTGGGTGATTTCTTGCTTTCTAATGTAGAGAATTGCATGCTAAAATTACAAATGAATGGTATAAGTTGATGTTGATGTGAAATATGTAGATAAAATTCATGCTAGTGTAATATGCTATGAATGAGAATAGTCTTGTTGTGATTAAGTAAATAATAAATACCATGTTAATTAGAAAGAAGAAATTTGTCAAAAGAACTAATACTATGAATCATGTTAGTATGCTTGTAAATTTTTTGTACATGTTGAGTATATGAAAATTTGTTGGAGAATGTCATATTCAAATTATGCCTTAGAATCATGATGACTAAGGAAGAAGAAAGAAAAGCAAAACAAAATTTAGTTAGTGCCATGAAATGTGTTGACATATGTATATTTGCCATGTTGTATTTGAAATTATAAATTCTTGCATGAAAGAGGTTTTTGTGAAATTCTCATGACTGAGAGACATGTTGGTATTGTTATAAATTTTTAATTTGTATAAGTGAGAACATAAACTAGTTTTTATGAATACTATTATTAAATTCAAGTTTTGAGAAAAATACAAGCCTATGTGTAAAATGAGAAGAGGAATTATTTAAAGAAATGGAAATATGGTTTTAATGAATTTGAAACTTGTTGTTTACTGTTTTAAAAATTCATTCCCAGTCAAAGAAAAAGTTTATTTCAATATCCTAAAAGATTGGATCATTGGATAAACGAGTTTTTTTGGAAAAAAACCAATTTCTGAACAGTATGAACAAAAGTATATTAATAAAACTCCTAAACAGAAATTACACTTGGACTTACTGGTTAGCTAGTGCAACATAGAGCACTCTTTGTAAGAGATCTTGGGTTCGAAACTTGATAGTCACATTTATTTTTGCTTCTTCTAATTAATTTCCGAAACCCGAGACTTAACTTATGAGCATTTCGGCAAGAAATTTTGACACCTGACTCCGATGGACTTTTTGTCTAGCGGGTTTGGGCTTTGGGGCGTTACTGTTGCTCCTGGCCGGTTCTGGTTCGAAACCGAAAGCCAACATTTTGATTTTTTTGAGTTTTGGATTTTTTTTAAAGACTTTAAATGAGAATAAAAAAATTGAGAAAAATAATAGAATTTCTATAAAATGAAATAGAGTTTATTAAAAAGAGTTGTAAAATTTTTCAAGTATATTTGAGATACAAAAAAATGGAAATTGAGATAGAAAGATGAATAATGTGAACTTCAAAATCTATTATTTAAGAATAGATCTTTCTTTTGTGAAGAAAAGTAAAATATTAGTTTGTGAAGTTATTTCTCTTGAAGAGATTACACTCTTATTTTGTTTAAAGAATATTTTGAAGTGAGTTGAGACATTGTATGAGCTTAAATTTGTTCATAAGATTTCATGTGATGAAATTGTGTTCTTGAAAGGAATGATTTGCTTATAAAGATTATGAATGAATAAATAGATCATGAATAGTGACAAGATATTGATCATTTGTGAATAAGTTGAAGATGAAAATATATAAGTTTAAGATATGTTTATTGAAGGGTATGTGTACCCATGGATTCTTGCACATAAAAAAGTTATGATTTAGAGTTATGTGAGACCTCGGGTACCGGCACTACTGAATTGAAAAGAGTTGAGATATATTTTGAGATATGGCCATGGGGCTATCTTGTATTTGTTGATTAAGTCCGGTAGGAGGTAAAACTAATTCTAGGTATGGAAATTTATTCATGTCTTGAACTTAAGAGTTAGGCACATAAGTGAAGATGTAGTAAACCTGGGCAAACGTAAGTGGGGCACTCTATATAGTCGGGCGGTGGATTTCGAGACTATAGACCCAGTCGGGCAGTGCATTCTGGGACTGTGGTTGCTTCGTGGGAGACGGCCTTTTTATTTCAAATCCGGGACTATGTGGAATCGACCAGATTCTACCGAAGTCGACTCAGAAGCCATTCTCCTTGGGTCTCTCACCTGTCTGCTTTCGTCTATTCTCTTATAATATAATAAGAAGAGAAGAGTCAAACTTTCTCTTCCGGCAGTACCCACCGCAGCCGTCACCTTCTCTTGCATGTTCTTGAACGAAAGAGATTGGCTCGTTGACTTCCAGCGCACGCTGCATGAACCACGCATTTGATTGAACTTCAAAGTATAGCAGGAAAGAGGGACGTGCCTGGTCAGCCGTTCGTCATAGAACTTGTGCCTCGTCGCGGCGAGCCGACGGGGGATAGTTTATCGTTCTTCAATGTATATACGTATACCGGGGCTAGAGGAGCACTTGCGGGATGATTCGCACAATGAGGGATCTGTTATAACAGTCGGGCGGTGGATTTCGAGACTGGGATCCATATTCGTGGAATGATCTAAACCTTGTCTTATTACTGGGTAGTTTTCATGGCGAGTCATCAAACCCTTAAATGTGGAGTACGTAGGTACTTGCCCTCGGACCTATGTAGTATGGAATGCATAGAATCCGAACAAGTATGCATTAGTGTCATCCTAGTATAAAAATGTGTGCATTAGGTATTAAGGCATAGCATACACTTACATGTTTAGAATAATCACTTTTGACACTTTATTGTTCATTCAAATTATGGTTTGTTAAAGTATTGAGATCGTTATATGTACGGCATAGAAAGGATGGCCGAGTATGACATTTTCGTCAGTTGTAAGTGACTGACGTGCCCACAGCTTATTATGCAGGTAATTGACATTTTCATGAAGAAGTAAAGATGTTATGATGTTGTTGATTTATTACATTGAATAAGTTGTACAAGTTGTATATCATTTTCATTGTTGTATCTTCCGTTGTGTAAACAAATTGTAAAGAACTCTGATGTATGACTAAAAGTTTAAATTTCCTTGCAAAATTGTACGAAGTGAAGTGTAAAGATCCTGTGGAATCTCAAATTCGGTCTTATTTGGAATTCGGGGCGTTACAGTGCACACGGAGGATAGTGCACAACGGAAGGGACCTATATATATATATATACTATTATTAAGCAAAGCCCTGTTTTAGCTGCTTTTTACTATCATGCCCTCATATACATAACATACCTAAAAAATAATGTAGGGTTAAATTAGTCAAATTTTACCCTTGAACCATACACAAAACAAGGTCACAACCGTACTTCTCACCCAAATCAAACTCTCTCTCTCTCTCAAAAAAAAAAAAATCCCCCCATCCCGTCGATTCCTCTCCCTCTCTCTCAAAATTTCCAACACCTCTCTCTCTCCTCATCGCTCACCTCGGAATCCTTCTCAAAACGTCCTCGATCATTCCGCTCCTCTCCACCCAGTCCGTGAACCCCACCAGCACCCAGCCCCTGACCAGAACCCGCCGCTTGATCTTCTTGAGGAGTGGACGATGACGTGCATGAAGTTGGCCTGGGAGGCGGCGACAAGGCCGAGGGCTTGGCAGCTGAGTCGAAGGAGGAGAGCAAAGGGAGAGAGGAGGAGGATGAGGAGAGGCTTCTTGATTGCAATGGGGTTTTTTTTATTAGGGTTTTGGAAGGGGGAGGGGGTTTGGGGTTGCGAGAGGCGGCGGCAGAGCCGTAGAATGGGAGGGAGGAGAGGCGGCATTGGAGGGAGAGAGGAGGGAGGAGGAGGAAGGACCGGGGGCGAAGGAGGGATAGGGAGGGTGGCATGGCTAGGGTTAAGGTTTTGGGAAATGGAGGTTGAATGTGAGGATAGTAAGAGTGGAAGAAGAAGAACAGGGAGCGGGTGTGGTAATGGTACACTTATTTTAAAATTTTTTTAGTATATTTGTTGAAATCTTTTTTTTATACATGCCACTTTTTGAAACTATCTATACTTACTATTATCAAGCAAACTTATTAATAAATATAATATTTGAGAAATATTTTAGATCTTTGGTAGTGTAGGTTTTGATTGAGTGTAATATTGTTAGAATTAGGGTCAATTCTTTTTTTTAATTCTTTGTTGGAGTTTTGCTACTTGCTCTACTTAATTCTAACCTCTAAATGCTGAATGTTCGAAATATCTTGCTCATATTTTATTGAATCATAGTACGACTGATACAAATTAATCTAGGGCTTAATTCAGATGTTAAAGCTGTGGCGTATCTTGCATTAGCGTTAAATTTATTGTGTACTGTTATGCAAATGTTAGAATGCCAGAATTTTGAATATTATACTTTTCATGTCCTATTCTTATCTTGACTTTCTTTGCGTTGGTGTTAAAATTTAAGTGAGTTTACATGGGACATATGCCATGCATTCATGTGTCACAATTAAAACTGTACTTTAAAAAAAAAAACTCTGATTGTTTGAAGCTCCCTTCACGTGATGACATTTAGTATACAACCCAACCCATAGTACAACAGTTATTGACAATCGCAGGTTTGAACTGCATGGTTTAGATCTTATAATTTGATGTTGAAGTTGAACATACTATAATGAAAGAAAATCTGGAAGGTTTACAGTTTGTTTTGGGATAAGATATATTAAAGTGACTTATAGTTCATAATATTTGTTGTTTTAAATACTTTCAACATCGTCATTCTGCTGCTTATCTCTGTTTTCTGGGGTGAACGACATACAATGAAGCGTTCATATAAACTGCAGTTATATACATAAACATCTAAGTTTTTGGTTATTTTTACTGTTTAAATTTAACCTAAGGTTGCTGATATCGAAACATAAAAGCAATATTCATTAGTTCTCTATAGATCTTAAGTTTGTTGATGGATTAAGCAACTGTCGTGACCAATTAATTGATTAAGTGCTACAAACCAGGTTCAAGATCAAGTTAGTCATGACATTTTCTTTACTTTTCTTTTCAAGTTAGTCAAGATTATCTCCCACATGATGTTGTATTTCCTCTTATGAGTAATGTCATGCATTCATGTGTGACATTCATGTCTCAAGTTTTCAAGTCATGTGAATATGCTTTATGTACGCATGCATCGCACGTGCATTATAGTAGTGTATATATATATATATATATATATATATATATATATATATATATATATATATATATATAAGCAATGCTCCATTGCAAACGGGTATACAAACCACTTAAGTCGTTGTTCCAAAACAACGTCTTAGGTTATAAACCTAAGCCATTGTTCGGAACAACGGCTTAGGTTCAAAATAAACAAAGCCGTTGTTCTGAATATAACCTAAGTCATTGTTCGGAACAACGGCTTAGGTTCAAAATAAACGAAGCCGTTGTTCCGAACAACGGCTTAGGTGGTTTGCAATGGAACATTGATATATATATATATATGTATATATATATATACACACACACACACACACACACACACACACACACACACACACACACACACACACACACACACACACTAGGTATGCCCGTGTGCACGTGCCTACGGCACGTATTCAGAACGATGCAACATATGAAAAATTATGTAAACAGTAAGAGGTGATTTATATAGATGTTTTTTTTCTAGTAGACGTTGATGTATTAATGTACTCTGAAGTAAGATTATGGAGCGAGTTTAATGTTTATTGGTTTGTATATTGTAGGATCATTTGTCAGTAGCTCGAGATTCAAAAATAATATTGTGAATCTACAACAAGTGGACCGAAAATTCCTTGCTATGTGTGGCTTGCTCAATAAGAGATTTTTTTTATAATTGGAGTAGCAATTCATTTTCTAATGCAATGAACACCTCAAACTGCACGTTTTTTGAAAGAGCCATGTAAACAGTAAAATATATGCACGACTTTGTAAAGGATGATTTATATAGATGTGTATTTGGCAGTAGACATTGATGTACTCTGAAGTATGATTAAGTTGTTTATTAGTTTATACATATTGCAGGATCATTTGTCAGCAGTTCGGAATTGAAAAAGAGTATTGTGAATCTACAATAACAGTAGATCGAAATTACATCTGCTACGAATTTGGAGCCTGCCATAATTAGCAATTCATTTGCAAATGTAGTTATCGCCTCAAACTGCATAAGTTAATTCCCGATTGTCATATTTTCATGTAGTTAACCATGTATGATTTTAAAAGAGGTAAGAGAGAGAGAGAGAGAGAGAGAGAGAGAGAGAGAGAGAGAGAGAGAGAGTTTGTTGTGATGTTCATGTGAAGACCTTTTGTTAAATGTGATCAAGCACAATTACATCTCCATATGAATAAATCTATATCATATATTGGAGAGTACTGCAAATTTAGTTTGAAACATGCTTGTTGCCCCCATTTTTTGATATATTCCAGTGTATGAGATATTTTAAATTCTTGACAGAGTGACTAACAGGGACAACAATTTTTGATATATTTAAAAAAAAAAGATGTACATGCAGGTAAAACTAATAACAGAGATGACAACATTAGCCCCAACTTGCCAAAATAATTACAGAGTGATTAACACAAAACACATAAGCCCAACTATCAGGATTTCACCAGTAAAATAGACAGTAATATAAAGAGAAAAAGAAAGCATAACAAACATTCTGAGAAATGAAGATTGCAGATGGATAGACGACTAAACCCGCCATAATGAAGAGACCTGAAAAATCACGATCAAGAATGAAAAAATCATTTTAATGAAAAAGGAATCATTCAAGTCAAAACCAATGAGAATTTATAAAACCAACACTAATTACTAATGTACAAAAAAAATTATTTTCAAACCAATACGTTTCAAAATGACTGATGTACAAAAAAATTTCCTTCAAACTAGACGGTTTGAACAAAAAATGCTCTCCATCACCCCAACATATCTGCATAAAAATGCTCTTTATTACCATGTATGATTGTTTTTTTAATTTTTTTCTACACCAACTCAAATAAATTCTCATTTCTATTCTAGAATACTAATAGGATTTTAGTAAAAAATTCGGCAAAATCTCCCCTAAAATATTAGCCCTTTTACAGAAATTCCTTACGGAATTCTACTAACAATTAAAAATATCACATCACAGGCAGTTAATATCAATCCTCCCCAGGCCAATCCAAGCAACATTACACAGGCATCATATATATAGGGCACTGGGGGCAAAAATCTTCATATGATGCAATATACAAAATAAAAACCAAGATTTCGTTTGAAAACGTAATGGATTTTTAGAAAAACCTTTGAAAAACCACACACAGAACCCAATACTCCACAACTTTGCGGGTACGGGTTTTAACAAACTATATCCCATCACTATATATCATTATTTACTTACATACTTTACTGACATAAATATTACACATATTTTCTTGACTACCCTCATTATACATAACTTAAGTTAACAAATTATACAACTAATAACTCATCCACCAACCCTATTACCGAAGAAAGTAAAACTACCAAAAAAAAAGAACATAAAAGAACTGCACCTGTAATGGAAAAAAAAACAATTTTGAATGTAAGTGGGAAATTAATTAATTTGATAAAAACACAATAAAAAGCTTCACTTACAATTTTTTCCAAGTCAACATCAACCTGTACGGTATGAAAGTAAACATTATAATGTGAAGAACATAAAAGCAAGAATTTTTTGATCTAATATGAAAGAGTTGTAGATGTCATAAAAAAAGAGAAACTTACATGGCCATATACTTTATCAAGAATGAGATTCCATGTAGTTTCCTTTTCTATTTCACCTGTTAGCAGGAGATTATCATGCAACACGTCATTTACAAACTATTCACAGATTAATTTCTGACTACAATTCTTCTAAATTTACCTAGGTTTGCCCCGTGGACAATTCTAACTACAATTCTAACTACAATTCACCTAAACTACAATTCACCTAAGCTACAATTCTAACTACCAGTGATGGGTCTTTCCCAAACAAAGCCTATAAGCTACAATTCACCTAAAAATTCAATCTTTACATGAGAATGAGCATCAAAATTGAAATTTTAACTAACTTGCCAAGCCTTCGAGGGAAGAGCTTCTCATTTGACCGAACCTTATTCAACCTCTCTTCAAAAGGAGTGGCCAATCAACATTTTGATCCTACCACTTAAACCTCTCTCGAAATGAACATCATCTTCATCAACATTACAGAAGAAAAATTGAAAGAACCAACACCTCCTATCACCCTCATTGAATTTTCTCCCAACACAAATACTCCAAAATCTAAAACAGCAATGATTATAAAACCAGATTAACAATCAGAACAAACCCAACTATAGCTATCAACTACAGGATAAAATAAAAGTTGAATACTTATAAGAGGGTTCCATTCACATTTAATATATACGATCAAACTGAAGGACTAAAAATAATAATAATAATAATAAACTTAATCTAATCGAGCTATTTGAAAGTAAATATACAAAGAACAAAAAACTGTAAATTATGTTCAGTCGTCTATCTAAGTAACCAAGTCTAAAATGCAACAAACGAAGGTTCAACATCTAGGATATACTATAAACAGAATGTTTTTGAAGAAAAAATACTGTAAACATGATAATACCTAATAGTTGTGATTATTGTAAACATCTAATGTACATTATTAAACCTGTCTCAAATTTACAAAAATTTACACATTTCTACTCTCAAATTCAGGGCTTAAACTCTTCTTTCATGCCATTAATTAAACCTCGATAGCTCTTTCACGCAAAAAGCCTTCTCAATTAACCTAAACCCTAAAAAAATTCCTCTTTTTAACCCCAAATGCCAAAAGTATGTGAGATTTTAGGGTTTTCAACCAAAAAGGACGAAGCTTTCTGGACTAATTGATGATAAAAAGCAGTTACCCTAACAAAATTGATACTAAAATTGATGAAATTACCTCAAAATACTGCAAACATTTCTACACTCAAAATACTGTAAACAAAATCTGAAACATGATAATACTTAACAAATAAGTATGATTTTTAGTTGAGCCCAAAAAAGTTGAAGCCTTAGTGAAACCAAAAATTCAATTGGCCAGATAATAAATGATAATGATTGATACACTAAAATTATTAAAGATGTTGCTAATAATTTGATAATCCTTGAGGTAACAAATTATTATAGAGATGACTTATTGGCATCTTAAAACTTTCGGAACCAAAAAACCTATCCAGACTCTTCCCTGATTCACTCGTTCTGAAAGAGCTCGCTGAAGAGATTATACGCAAACTTGGTTTCAAAAGTTCTTGCAATTCATACTTGGACCTGTGGACCAATTAAAGAACATTTGTATTAGAATTGGTCTTCACATTATATATATATACCCTGAATTTTCTAACTATCTTATGGGGAACTCTAGTAAGAATTTTGATTTTAGATAATATCAAATCATCATGCAACTTGGGAGCATATACATGTGATGATAAATCATATTAGTAAAGTTAAGAATATAGTAAGAAAAATAACATTCAATAATTTGGAATTTCACTTACATGGTCTGTAAGCCACATATGAAAAATTTCATTCATCATATTATTTTGGTCATGTGGTCTCAATTTCATCGTTCTAAAATTTTATTTCATTTCACGAATAAATTCTCTTGAAATATTTTAAACATCTTAATTAGGTTAACATCTTTCGAAGCGATTTTAATTAAATATAAACCAATCCAAATCCGACTTACTCTCGAAATGGCTCAACTGTTGCTAGATGATCAAACACATATCGATGTGCTTGTTCACATGTTAAGTTATCTAACTCAAACGTATCATCTCTACCGATAGTAGTGCTAGCAGTCTGGAAAAAATAATGTCTCACCAGGATTTGACCCGACTGGGTTTCTCCTTGGTCTAGTAAGACATGTCTCGACAACCTGAAGATTGTTAGTAAAATATATTCTCAAGATTATTTATAATAAATATGGTTGAGATTAAATGAAGAATAGAATGATCAATTTTTCATGATTCATGTAATCTCAACCATATTTATTATGAATAATCTTGATAAATATTTTACTAATAATCTTTAGGGTATTGAGGCATATCTTACTAGACCAAGGAGAAACCTAGTCGAGTTAAAACTTAGTGTGACACATTATCTCTTCCAGACTACTAGCAATACTATCGGTAAAATTGATGTGTTTGAGTTAGATAACTTAACATGTGAACAAACACATCGATATGTGCTAGATCATCATACAACACTTGAGCTATTTCGAGAGTAAGTCGGATATGGATTGGTTTATATTTAATTAAAATTTCTTAGAAAGATATTAACCAAATTAAATTTGGATGTTTTAATATTTTCAGAGAATTTATCCATGAAATAAAAAGAAATTTTAAAACGAGAAAATTGAGACCACGTGACCCAAGTAAAATGATGAATGAAAGATTTCATATGTGGCTTAAAGACCAGGTAAGTGAAATTCCAAATTATTGAATGTTATTTTTCTCACTATATTCTTAACTTTATTAATACGATTTATCATCACATGTATAGGTTCCCAAGTTGCATGATGATTTGGTATTACCTGCAATCAAGATTCTTACTGGAGTTCCCCATAAGATGTTTAAAAGATTCAGGAATATATATATATATATATATATATATATATATATATATATATAGGGAAAAGGGGTATGAGCAATTTGCTCATTTAGTAAATGAGTAAGTGATGAGGTGGCATGCATGTGATTGAGAAATCCTAAAAGTGGTTAGATACTCAATGTATCACATGCATGCCGACTCATCAATTGCTCATTTATTAAATGAGCATGTTGCTCATATCCCTTTTACTCATATACATATATATATAAATATATATAGTCATGCTATTATAAGATGGTGAGATATATATATATATATATATAGTCATGCTATTATAAGATGGTGAGATGGGTGAGATGACAATGTTTTTTAGAGATAAGCGATTTGAGTCATCTGAATCTCAATCACACCGTTCACATCACTCTCCATCTCATCCAGATGATGTGTGTCAAATTTCAAGCAATTCAGAGACCTATAGCTTATGCATCAAGACGTTCAAATAAATGCATATATATGTATTTCGTACCACCTTCATGATGCGTTGAATGTTTTGATGCATAGGCTAGAAGTCTCCAAATCGCTTGAAATTTTATACACACTATTTAGATGACATGTAGAGTGATGTGAATGGTGTGATCGAGATTCGGATGACTAAAAAATTGCTCATCTCTCAAAAAATTATTTTCATCTCATCCATCTCACCATCTCATATTAGCATTATATATATATATATATATATATATATATATATATATATATATATATATATATATATATATATATATATATATATATATATATATATAAATAAAATAATAATAATAATAACAATAAAACACAAAGAAATCTATCAAGTGGTTCACCTTTAATCCCCTCAAAATCAAAGGCTCAGATCTAACCTCACAAAACACATTTCCCCCCCAAAACTCAAATTCAAATCCCCCTCCCAAAATAACTTTTTTATTTATTTAATTATTTCTCTCTCTCTCTCTCTCTCTCTCTCTCTCTATGTTTTTTTTATATAAAAAACCTCGCAAAACTTTAGTTTAAAAAAACACACTAACAGAGTTAGGGTAAGGGTTAGGGTTAGGGTTAGAGTTAATTCAGGGGGGTTTATTTAAACATATGATTAGTTAAGTGATGTTTTTTTAAACACAAATAAAAGATGAAAGTGGTTTTTTTTAATTTAGCCTAACGGAAACATAACTCCGTTAAAGTGAGTTTTTTTAAACTATAGTTTTGTGCGATTTTAAAAAAACAAAAACTTAGTGCGATTTTTTTGTTGTTGAATTTTCGTGATTCGATGTAAACATAGCAGATGCATGATAACAGGAGCCCTTATTGGCTACGCACAAATGGAGAGCCAGAAGATGTATTGGATAATATTAAATTATAATAACTTCATAGTTTCCATGTATTATTATAACTTTTGCCATTTTCTGTTAATGATATGCTTAGGTATTTCATTGAATTTTTCTCATTCCATATTTATAGTAATATTTAGTTTCCCACGTATATACTTGTTTTTTCTATATAGATCAATTGTACATTTAATTTTGCCATGTTATACTAATTTGTATCTTATTGTTTTTATATAGCGATCAATTGAAAATTAAAGTTTACCTTGTTATAATAATTTGTTTCTTTTTGCTTTTTATATATGGATCAATTGTGAATTAAAATGTGAGAATTGTTATACTAATTTGTACATTCTTTCTTTTTGTACACATGTCTGAATTATGCAGGGAATAAATAGGAAGCTTAGTCAAAAGCATGTGGAGCCTCTCAACTAGGGGGGTTTCACTTAGAGGCGGGTGAGGGAGCACCCAGCCTATCAAAAAGACCTGGGGGAGCGACGAAGTTGAATGATGTCTGAAAGCTTCTGCGACGTCAAAGAATCCACGTGGAGGTGAATGAGGATATTCAGCTTGTGCATAAAACTGCCGTATTATTCACCGTGTTCATAGGGTTAATTTCTAGGAATGCGGAATACCTTCCATGTGTTACGATGGATGGATAAAAATCTCAGCAGCAAAAGGTATTATCTTTAACACTGTCACATTTACCCGATACCCGAACCCGACCCGGACCCAATCCGGACCCGACATTGGATCGGAACCGACCTGATCTCTACGGGTCCGGGTCCTAAAATAAGACCCGATGCACTTCCGGGTCCGGGTCCGCTCAAAATAGAACCGACCCAGAATATCAAAAAATTCCTAAAAAATATGAAATTTGAATAAGAGTGTTATAGGGATATACATATAAATAGTAAATGTTAAATGTAGATGTGTAAATATAATATTTATTCATCTACTTAACTGCAAAAATTGTTGGACCCGTAGGATATCAGGTGTAAAATACTTACTTGAAATACTTACTTGCAAATATTCATTCCCCGCTATCGGATCCGATGGGTAATTTTTTTAACTAGGCCCCGGACCCGGTTACTCGTTTCTTGCAAGTCCGGGTCCGGGTCCAATTTTTGGACCCGTGAGATATCGGGTCCGGATCCGGCTAGTGGAGGACCCTACCCGATAGGATCCGATACCAGCTCTAATTATCTTTATGCAATTGTGGGATATATCATATTAATTTTTTTTGGCATAAAGGCAATGTTAAAATTAGTTATTAATTTCATCGTATTAACGTCCATTATTACATAGCTTATTCTGAAGCACCATACACAATTGCTTTTTTTTATAGTAGTAAATGAACATTTGAAGCTACTTCAACTTAATTGTCCTGATTTATAAATTTATGATGTTTTTCATAAATGAGGTATATTATGTTTTTGCTTTAAGGAGTCATTATTCTTGCTTTCTGCAGTGGTTAAGAGTTTTTGTTCTATTGTTATTGAAGTTGTTTCCTGATGGCAATTGTAGGGACTGTTGGTCTTGAAAAACACTGGTTAGTTATGAAGTTACTAGTTAGTGTCAATGCAGATGTAGTTGATAAACACTTTAAAGAGTTAAACATGAACAAGAACAACAAAATTTCAACACTCTCCGCATCAAAAAATTGATAACATATAGTTTAAAAGATGCATGGACCCTCCACATATAAAAAAAAACATAGCCACCATCAACTTTGCTGCTGATTTGGTCGTGGATTGTACAAACTTAATCCAAGTGGATCATCTGTTGGAATTAGTTTTTGCAGTTTTCCGGGCCGGATTCCGGCGAGCTCCGGCCACCGGCGGCGCCGGAAAATGAGTGGATTGCGATCCTCTCGTCGAGTACTATTCCGTAGTATACTCACTTGCCAAAAACCAATTCCGTATGAATGAGAAATGTTGATCCAAAGTTGGGTACTTGAAAGGTACCAACTTAACAAATGGATAGTCCCATATCGGAAATTGGGAAAGATTTTTACTAGTATATATACTAGAAAACTGGACTAGAGGGCGTGGCCCGGGGGTTACCACTAACGTGTAGTGGAGAGAGGACTTAGCCAAAATGACAAACACACACGCGCGCCCGGCCCGGGCCCCGGCCCCGGCCCCGGCCCCGGCCTGGTTTGGCCTGGCTTAAATTTTTTATTTTACTTTTTGCCCAGACAGCCTCTTCCCCTACTGAACTGAAAAGACTTTTCAGATTCAGTAACTGAGGCCATTACTCTGTAACAGCAGAGTAATGGCTCACCAGTTACTAAACTGAAGAGTCCCCATTACTCTGCTGTTACAGAGTAATGGCTGCTGAACAGTCTCCAGTCCATCTCTTATTTATATATCCTGACCCAGACATCAACTGATATACAGTTACAGAAAATTTTTCCACTTTAGTCTTCCTCTTCTTCTTCCTCTGCTCTGAGTCAGTGTCTGTCAACTGAGAGTACACACAGACAGCAGTTCGTTGTCTCTGAAGCAAGGGTGCTGCATTCTTCAGAGAAGGTACAGTTGTATCCTGGGAAGCGATTTGCCGGTAACCGTCGCACTACGGGGCAAATTCTGCTTTAAGGACAGAGATTCTTAAAAATCTCGACTCTGTACAAGTTTATTTCCTTACTGTTTTCCTTTCTGTATTTGAATTCTTCACAACTTTGTTGGAAATTAGTATTATTTTATATTCAGGTTCTAACAATCTTAAAGCAGAATTTTTCCTCACAGATTCTAACAATTTTTGTGAAGTTTGTTTATAGGTTCTGTTCGGAAAAAATAACTAATAGTTTCTGTTTCAACCAATTTCAGAGAACAAAATCAAAACATGGAAAACACACAAACTGAAGTTGCTGCTGGGCTTATCAGTACCCAAACTCCGGTGACCCAGAATGTGACTGCACAATCGGTTGCGGCACATTCGGTCGTTCTGCCCACGCACATAAGCGTGGGAGAAAAACCGAAAAAGTTCAATGGAACTGGGTTCAAAAAGTGGCAGGGGAAGATGCAATTCTACCTGACCACATTGAAGCTGGACAGATTCCTCAATGAATCTGCCCCGATGCTGGCGCCAATGGAAGCACACTCTGTTGCTGCAGTTGACGCGTGGACTCAGGGCGACTACCTTTGCAGGAACTACATCCTGAATGGCCTAGTAGACTCCTTGTATAACGTCTATTGTGTCTTCAAGACGTCCAAACTCCTGTGGGGGTCCCTGGAAAAGAAGTACAAAACAGAAGACACCGGGTTCAAGAAATTTGTTGTCGGCAAATTTCTGGACTATAAGATGATTGACTCCAAAACTGTGGTGAGTCAGGTCCAAGAACTGCAGGTTATAATGCATGACATTGCTGCAGAAAACATGACGCTGTGCGAACCATTCCAGGTTGCAGCGTTCATTGAAAAACTTCCACCTGGGTGGAAAGATTTCAAGAACTATCTCAAACACAAACGAAAGGAGATGTCTCTTGAAGACCTAATTATCAGGTTGCGAATCGAAGAAGAGAATCGCAAGGCTGAGAGGTCCTATGGAAATCAGTTCATAGAAAAGGCCAATGTGGTGGAGCATGAACAGAAGGGCAAGAAGAGGAAGTTTCAGCCACAAACCTCAAGCAAAAAGCCACTTGCAAAGAGGTTTGCAGGGAAATGCCACAAGTGTGGTAAACTGGGGCACAAAATTTCAGAGTGCCGCAGTAAGGACAGTAATTATTCAAAAACAGGACATGTAAAAGGAAATGAAAAATCCCATGTACACATAGCTGAGAACTTGTCCACTGGTCTCTCTGACCTGGACCTCTGTGCTGTTGTTTCAGAGGTAAATCTTGTGGGGAGCAATCCTCGTGAATGGTGGTACGATACTGGGGCCACCAAGCATATCTGCTCGGACAAGGAAATGTTCACCTCCTACCAGAAGTGCAACAAAGATGAACATCTGTTCATGGGAAACTCTTCCA
This sequence comes from Hemerocallis citrina, assembly GCA_017893485.1. Lineage (NCBI taxonomy): Eukaryota > Viridiplantae > Streptophyta > Magnoliopsida > Asparagales > Asphodelaceae > Hemerocallis > Hemerocallis citrina. The sequence goes on from CM030365.1 coordinate 184,606,404, forward strand.
CCTCCAAGATTGAAGGAACAGGGAAGATAGTGCTGAAGATGACTTCAGGCAAAGAGCTAACACTCACAAATGTGCTGCATGTCCCAGACATTAGAAAGAACTTGATATCAGGTTCTTTGCTAAGTAAGAATGGGTTCAAAGTTGTACATGTTTCTGATAATTTTGTACTGTCCAAGAATGGGGTGTACTTGGGGAAAGGATATGTAAAGGATGGACTGTTCAAGTTTAATGTAATGACAGTCATCCCAAAAACTATTGTTCCTGCTGTTCCCAAAGTTAATGAAATAACTCCTATTGCCTATGTCGTTGAGTCTTATTCTGTTTGGCATGAAAGACTAGGCCATGTTAATGTAAATTCTATGCGTAGATTAGTTAACATGAATCTGCTACCAAAGTTTAAGGTAGATAACTCAGAAAAATGTGAAGTTTGCACGGAGGCCAAACTCACTAAAACTCCATCACGTTCTGTAGAAAGAAACACAGAAACTCTAGGTCTTATTCACACAGATCTGTGTGACTTAAAATACGTGCAGACCAGAGGTGGCAAAAAGTACTTTGTGACTTTCATAGACGATTGCACAAAATTCTGTTATGTATATTTGTTACATAGCAAAAATGAGGCTTTGGATAAATTCAAAGAATATAAACTTGAGGTTGAGAATCAACTTGGCAAAACGATTAAAATCGTTAGAAGTGATAGAGGTGGAGAATATGATGCACCATTTAACATGTTCTGCTCGGAACATGGAATAGTTCATCAGACAACTGCTCCCTACTCACCCGAATCAAACGGTACTGCCGAGCACAAAAACCGAACTCTAAAGGAGATGATGAATGCCTTGTTGTTGAATTCTGGCTTACCCCAAAACATGTGGGGGGAAGCATTGCTGACTGCCAACTACATTCTCAACAAAATACCTCACAAGAAAACCGGCAAGACACCATATGAATTATGGAAAGGTAACTTACCTTCGTATAAATACCTCAAAGTGTGGGGGTGTCTAGCAAAAGTGGCAGTACCTAACCCGAAACAGGTCACCATCGGACCTAAGACGATTGATTGCATATTCATAGGCTATGCACACAATAGTAGTGCATATCGGTTCTTGGTATACAAATCGGATATACCGGATATCCATGTAAATACAATAATGGAATCAAGAAATGCTTCATTCTTTGAACACGTGTTTCCGTGCAAGGATACTACGTACCCTAAACGTACACGTGAACAAGGGAATGCAAGCACTTCTGTTGACGAACCAGAACAGGATACTGATGAGCCTAGACGAAGTAAACGGGCTAGAACATCAAAATCATTTGGTCCTGACTTTGTGACGGCTTTTCTGTTAGAAAATGAGCCCAGAACGTTCAAGGAAGCCATGTCTATGCCTGATGCTCCTATGTGGAAGGAAACAATCAAAAGTGAAATAGACTCCATTATGCAAAATCATACATGGGAGTTAGTCGATTTGCCTTCTGGATGTAAAGCTCTAGGATGCAAATGGATTTTCAAACAAAAATTGAAACCAGATGGTTCAATAGAGAAGCATAAGGCTAGACTTGTGGTACAAGGATTTAGGCAAAAAGAGGGCCTAGATTTCTTCGATACATATTCCCCAGTTACAAGAATAACATCCATAAGAATGTTGATAGCTATTGCAGCTCTACGTAACCTGGAAATACATCAAATGGATGTTAAAACTGCATTTCTAAATGGGGACTTAGAAGAAGAAATATACATGAAACAACCTGAGGGTTACGTAGTTCCTGGACAGAAAAATAAAGTGTGCAGGCTTGTAAAATCACTGTACGGCCTGAAACAAGCTCCAAAGCAATGGCATGCAAAATTTGACAATGTTATGATGTCAAATGGTTTCAAAATAAATGAATGTGATAAATGTATCTACATCAAAGATACTCCAAACGGATACATTCTGGTCTGTCTATACGTAGACGACATGCTCATTATTGGAAGCAATAACGACATTATCAAACAAACTAAGAGCATGCTTAGTGGCAAGTTTGACATGAAAGACTTGGGAGTTGCAGATGTCATACTAGGAATCAAAGTCTCCAGGACATCTGAGGGAATTACTTTGTCTCAAGCTCATTATGCTGAGAAAGTACTTGAAAGATTCAAGAATTATTCCAATGGGACAGCAAAAAGTCCCGTCGATCCAAGTCTTCACCTGTTCAAAAATACAGGCGAAAGCATATCACAACTGGAATATGCACGTGTAATTGGTAGTCTGATGTACCTAACAAATTGTACAAGACCAGACCTAGCACATTCGGTAAACGTACTGAGCCGATACACGAGTAATCCAGGACGAAGTCACTGGAAAGGAATAACTAGAGTATTGAACTACTTGCGACATACTCATAGTTATGCGCTGCATTACACCAGATATCCAGCAGTACTGGAAGGCTACAGTGATGCCAACTGGATATCGGACTCCAAAAATTCAAAATCCACAAGTGGATATGTCTTTACACTTGGTGGTGCAGCTGTGTCATGGAAATCCTCTAAACAAACGCTATTGGCCAGATCCACCATGGAATCTGAATTCATTGCTTTAGACAAAGCGGCAGAAGAAGCAGATTGGCTTCGCAACTTTTTAGAGGATATCCCTATGTGGGAAAAACTAGTGCCTGCTTTATGTGTACACTGTGACAGCCAATCGGCTATAGCACGGGCACTGAGTTGCATGTATAATGGTAAGTCTCGTCATATCAGAAGGCGACACAAAACCATTAGACAACTGCTCTCAAATGGAGTAATCTCTATAGAATATATAAAATCGGCCGACAACCTAGCGGATCCATTTACTAAAGGTCTGTCGCAAGAGCAGGTTGTGAGATCATCAACAGGAATGGGTTTAAAGCCTATGACGAAAGAGGATACTTGATGGAAACCCTACCTAGAAATTGGAGATCCCAAGATCTAGGTTCAAAGGGATAACTAAATCTTGTTGAATCAACGAAAGCACTTAGAGATTAACATCTCATACCCATTCTTACGATGATAAAACAAGTGCTGCCTGCAAATAGTTAGGATAAGCTTGGCTTTTAATGATTCCCATAGCTTTGAAATAAAAGTGGGGTATAGCAGGACACTCTTTATGGGAAATCACCTTGTGAGTGTGAAATGGGGCCGTTTCTAGGAGAATGAAGAGAGGCTACATTCTCCAAGTTCACTCATGATTAACCAGGGATGTTCAAGGCCAAAATGAACACAACAAGAAAACTTGGTTCTGTGAGGAGATGAAACTGTGTGATAGTTATTGTCTAGGTTCACATGAACGTCCGGGTAGTTCAAGACATCATGATCACTACCTGGTCAAGTGAATCCGATAGCTAATTACTAAGGGTGGTTCAAAGTTGAAAAATTACTACCATTCCTGATGCAGTGATTTTCCAATTGTACTCTCAGAGTCTTTCTGTCATGTTTTTTGTTTTTCTGTCGTGTCTGGATTACATGGTCTGGTAATTTCCATTCATGTGGGGGATTGTTGGAATTAGTTTTTGCAGTTTTCCGGGCCGGATTCCGGCGAGCTCCGGCCACCGGCGGCGCCGGAAAATGAGTGGATTGCGATCCTCTCGTCGAGTACTATTCCGTAGTATACTCACTTGCCAAAAACCAATTCCGTATGAATGAGAAATGTTGATCCAAAGTTGGGTACTTGAAAGGTACCAACTTAACAAATGGATAGTCCCATATCGGAAATTGGGAAAGATTTTTACTAGTATATATACTAGAAAACTGGACTAGAGGGCGTGGCCCGGGGGTTACCACTAACGTGTAGTGGAGAGAGGACTTAGCCAAAATGACAAACACACACGCGCGCACGCGCGCACGCGTGCCCGGCCCGGCCCGGCCCCGGCCTCGGCTTGGCTTGGTTTGGTCTGGCTTAAATTTTTTATTTTACTTTTTGCCCAGACAGCCTCTTCCCCTACTGAACTGAAAAGACTTTTCAGATTCAGTAACTGAGGCCATTACTCTGTAACAGCAGAGTAATGGCTCACCAGTTACTAAACTGAAGAGTCCCCATTACTCTGCTGTTACAGAGTAATGGCTGCTGAACAGTCTCCAGTCCATCTCTTATCTATATATCCTGACCCAGACATCAACTGATATACAGTTACAGAAAATTTTTCCACTTGAGTCTTCCTCTTCTTCTTCCTCTGCTCTGAGTCAATGTCTGTCAACTGAGAGTACACACAGACAGCAGTTCGTTGTCTCTGAAGCAAGGGTACTGCATTCTTCAGAGAAGGTACAGTTGTATCCTGGGAAGCGATTTGCCGGTAACCGTCGCACTACGGGGCAAATTCTGCTTTAAGGACAGAGATTCTTAAAAATCTCGACTCTGTACAAGTTTATTTCCTTACTGTTTTCCTTTCTGTATTTGAATTCTTCACAACTTTGTTGGAAATTAGTATTATTTTATATTCAGGTTCTAACATCATCTTGTAGGAGTGTAGGCTGTAGGAGAACTCTCCAACATCATTGGAATGCATGGAGCTATATGAAGAACCATTGAGATCCTATTGAAAAAATTATAACTGCCATATAAGTTCACCACAAATGACATAAACACTAATTAAGAAAGTAAAAAATTTACCATGAATTGGTAATGGACAGGATTGTATCTCATATTTAAGTCAACACCTCCAATTTGCTCCACATCAGGCTGCATTATCGACAATCAACATATAAGCATTTAATGTAATAAGGATGACAAACCAAATAAAATGTCACAATGAAGATACATGGAACGTACATTGCCACAATATGGTGTATAATATTTGCTCTCTTTGTATGGGGGAACTCTAAAGATACACTATCTTGTGTTTGTGCTACCTAACAAGTTCAAAATATGTTTTTAAGTACAATGTTACACTAAAATAATAAACCATAAATGCACCTTTTTCGATAAACAAAGTACCTTTTGTTCATTAACCACACTTGGTGCACCATTTGATTTTGTCCGCTTGGAACCCCTCCCTTGTTTCGGCGTTTTCACAACTGCGAGGTTAGAAAAATGTTACTGTTATTTTGTTTGAAAGTACAAAATAATACCAACAAAATGAATTTATTTGGTCATAAAACTATATGCATACCCTTAGCTTTTTTTGCCTTGACCACTTGTTTCTCAACATGCCCCACAATTCTTTTGTTAGAATTACGACCCTTTCTTTTAACAACTCTTGGATTTTGAATATCTGTATTGTTGCTTGGAACCGCCACATCATCAATGTGCTTTTGAGGATTAGTGCCATTGTTAGGAGATGTACTATTGCTTCCCTATCTTGACCTACTTTTGGATAGTTTATTCTTTTGACATTTCAGCAACTCCATAACTTCATGAGAATCATCTTCATCCATCGATGCCATTCTGCAATTTCGGTGAACATAGTACACATCTCATTGTACCGTTTATATTCATCGGTCACAACCTAACCACTGTCTGTAATTTGAATCCTCGAGTGAGGTTTGTTCACATCTTTCCTCCACCTTCTAAGTATATACTTATCTGGAGTAATTTGACCTTGTTTTCCACTAACACATAAATAGCATGCTTACAAACTGTTCCTCTATACTCAAACAAGTGGTAACTGCACTCAAATTCAGTTAAATTGCTATTGTATAAAACAGTAAAGGTCTGATCTTCCTTACCCTCTCCAGACATGTTGAGTTGTTTAATTTCATACACCGAAGATGTGCCCTCTATTCGTGTGGAAGTGGTACGACAAAATATCTGCGCATTCATTTGATCTTGGAATTCCTTGAACTTTGAAATAGTATATACACTTTGAATCTTCTTCTCAGCCCCAAATGATGAGGTATGAGAGATCATCTTAAAATTTGACTTATAAGAGCATCCACAATGGCGTTTCTTATTTTTTGGCAAAATGGCAAGTATAGAAATGGAATAGATCGAAAGGTCTGCAGTGGTTGTTTTCGATATTTTGCTAAATTTTGAGTAGGACGAGACAAGTTGTCTCGTCCGTTAATTTTTCCTTTTTGAAAATTTAATTAATTACCAATTAAGTATTAAAATATGTTAATTAAATAAATTAAATATTAAAATATTAACCTAAACCTATTTAATAATCTACTAAACCTAATTAAACTACCTAAACCTACTTAAAAAAATCCCCCCAAACCTGGTCAGGACATCATGTCCCGTCCGTTTGGTTTTTAGTTTTTTTTTTATTTATTTTTTTCTCACAAAATCTCACCCGTTGGATTAGTTGAAAAAAATAGGGGAAAAAAAAATTACAAAACCAAAAGGGACGGGACATCAGATCCTATTTTAAAAAAAAAAAAAAAAAATTTAATACGGGACGAGACAAGTTGTCTCGTCCGATTATATTAAAAAAAATTAAAAATATTGAGACGATACATGATGTCTCGTCTTCTATAATTTGAGATCCGCAACTTCGTTTCTCATATTTGAGAAGTCACTGTAGCTCGTTTGCTATTTTATAAGAAAATAGCAAACGACTGCAGCGCTTCTTTCTTGTAAAATTCTCATAAAATGAGAATATGGGAAATATAGCAAACGACTATATATGCTCTAATCATCTTGAGTTTCTTTTTCAATCTTATACCTCAAAGCACTATCGTACTGTTCCACAAATTGCTTCAATGTTGTTTTGTGATGGGCATATCCATCAAAGAATGCATTTATGCTCTCACTTCGCTGTGTGGTAGACATCCCGATCCAAAAGTTTGTTTTCACATAAACTATACCCAACGAAGCCTCTCCTCATACAAACAACTAAGCCACTGGTTATCCTGCAAATCATACTTGTGTATCATTGTAATCCAACTATGTTCAAAATCCTCTGGCCGTTAAGAATCATACACAGACCTGTTGTCACGCCCTGCTTTCCAAAAAGGAATACGAAATACGGATACATGACTAAGTCCAGCGAATGATTTTCATCATCCATAAGCTGTCAAGATATTTACAACAAGCACAAGAATAATCAGAGTAGGAAGCAAGAGAAATCAACCACACATGCATATATGAATCAAAATACCAACAGGAATTACTTGAAACAAAATATATTAATCTCAAATAAACTAGATCTGAACAAGTCAATAATCCTGGATCATATTGCCCAATACAAAATGATCCAAGTAACAGATATAATTATTCAAATAAGCAACAGAAAGTAATAATAGCAAAACTCCAGCATCTAGAATCTCATACCACCTACTCCATCTGGCACCTGATCTCCAAAATCTGCAATTTAACAAAATTGCAGAAAGAGGAAAAGAAAACAAAATGCCCGTCAATGCAAGTTACGGGCTGCTTGTAGTGCAGGCACAAGTACGGAAAAGGGGTAAACAACATAGCTTGGAATAGACATGATAAAAAAATAGAACAACTAGCATGAATCATGAACCGAATCAAGTAATGACAGGGAATATAACATATAATAGGTAACAGGTATCATGAAAGCAGGTGGACATGTAACAGGTGAACAGGTATACAGGTAGCATGTACAGGTAAGCATGTAACAGGTAACATGTTATATCATGTCTTGTATTTATTTCTATGTAGGTATCACTTCATGCATCCCATCTATTTATCACATGGTTGCTACATTCTTACAAGTTACATTTAGATTTCGTAGGGGTTTCTATAGGGCCGTGTACTCAGGTATCAAGTAATCCAAATCATGTTAACCAAATCATATTAACCAAATCATATACCAAATTTCAAATTATCCAAATGTAATCCAAATCATCCAAATGTAATCCAAATCATATCATGTGACCAAATGAGGGAAACACGGACCCCCTTCCGAGTACACTTTTCTATATTGTCCACTACTAGATCTTTCCCTTAACCCCGGCTTGGTTATTTGTTATTATTATTAAACAGACATATACGTACACAAAATAGGACAAGAATAATATTGTATGAACAAGTAACAGGTTTGGATTGGAAGACAAACATGTACAGGTGATAGACAACTCATAAAAGAATAGAACAACAAAAATTTTAGTTCAGGACAGCAAGATAGTACTGCACTAAATCTGGAATTTCCGTTGCTAAAAAAATGCAAACCTGGATCCGTCAGAAAATCTGGAAAATAGACTCTCTTCCGAATCCAGCAAATCTATATAAGTCATATGGTATTTCACAAAAACATGACTCAAAACAGATTTGTATCCAGAAAACGTGTTCAGCCATAAATCAGAAGTTGTATTCATAAACAGGAAAACAACATAAAAACTTAATAATTAAATCCACGAAAAATCTGGGGTTTTTCCTAGTATGTTTAGTAACAGAAAATAAAGTTTCATAATTTTTCAACATAGATAGAATAGTTTAGTAAAATCAGAAAGTATCAAGATACAGGAGTTTTGTAATTCTGAAATAATAAACACTGCAGTACTAAAATAGCAGTATCTCACAAAATATAAATCAAAATCCAGATCCGTCAAAAGGGTGATAAAATAGATACAGTAGGCTATAATTTATATTCACAAAGTTTTTATAGACAGCAAATAGAATCAGGTCGAAATTATGTATCTTTACTGAACAGTATGAAAATTCTGCATGTATAGTAGTTGTTCACAAGCACAAAATGGTTTATAAAAGTTATCAATTAAATCCACAAAAATTAGGGGTTCATCCCAATCAAGTCTAGTTGTACTCAGAAAAATATTGAATCAAAATATTATCTTTAGCATCAGTATAAAAATAAATAGTCATACAGAATTCATATGAAACTAGATCTGGAATTTTAAACACATCTGTAGTAAAATAGTCATAACTTGCAAATCATAAATCGAAACTGAGATCTGTCAGAAAATTTGGAAAGTAGACAGAATTATCTATAATTCATATTCACAAATATTTTTCATATACTGACCTTAATAGGGTCTAAAATATTGAACAAAAAAGGGGAATCGGAAAAACAGAAAATATCCTTCATACAACCAGTTCATGTGAAACTCATCCAAAACATAACCAAACGTGAAATATAGTGTACTAAATGTCCAAGCAACATGGTATAGGGTATTTATCAAGTATACAACAAGTTATACTACATCGAACACATCATGCATACAAGATTACAGAACAAGTCATGAATCACGAACAATATGCATGTATACAACAAGAAGTGGTCATTCCTAAGTTACAAGAGACAAGATAAGATACAACATTCATGTAATGAGGCAACTACGGGCGGGACAACACAATAGAGACAAGATACACGAACTGTCTATAGAACATAACTACACTACAGGTGGTATTTAGTACTTGTATTACACAAAGAAAAGAATACAAGTTACTTGCCTGAGAGACGATGATGGGAACGACGATGTAAAAGCAAGAATAACGGGAACGGATTCCTGGGCACGGACACGAACACAACGAACGGATCACGAACAATCACGAACACAATCGAACGACACACGAACGAGATGATCATGAACAAGATCAACAACTGATCGCGAACAAGATGAAGACGATCGAGATCACCAACACAATCGGATGGCTGAGATCGAAGATCAAGATCAAGATGATCGGATCAGATCGGACGGCCAGATCAAGGCTGATGGAGATCATGATGATCAAAATCGATTAGACGACTGAGATCAAGAGATCAAGATCCAACGGACGACTGAGCTTCAACATGATGAAAAATTAATGGCCCAGATCAAAGGAGGCTGATGATCAAGGCCATGATCAAGGATCAAACAGCAACATTAAGGGCTTGGCTCTAGCATCAGAAGAGCATGAGGAGGAGGAGAGCTCCGGGGCTGTTGCAGTCGTCGAGGTATGCAGGTGGCGCTGGGGTCTGGTGCTGTTGCTACTTGCTGTCAACGGAGGCAGGAGCCCGGTGACTAGCTGAGGTGTCGAGGTTCGGTCAGTGCAGTGCAGAGGGAGGGGCATCGGGAGGTGGCAGGCACAGGAGGGGTGAAGCGATGGGAGGGGATTTGCTTGCGTCGGAGCTGGTGATGGGATAAGAGGAAATTGCCGGAGATAAGGGCACGAGCAGGAGGGACACAGGGCGGTGCTAGGGGGCATGTCGCGACTGCAGGTGAGCACGATGTAGCTGCCGAGGTGCCGACGGCAAGGAGGGAGCAGCACAGGAAGCTAGGGGAGATCCGAGAAGGGTTGAGAAGGAGGCAGTGTTGAGGCACAGGGCGGAGCTCGGGGGTCGGCGACGATGAGGTGGTGGCATAAGGGTGGCACTGGGAACAGGTAGGGAGAGCGGGAGAGAGAGAGAGGAACGGGAGCAGGAACAGGGTAAGCATGGGTATAGATAACGGGTAGGGGTAAAACAGATGGGTATATATAGTGGATGGTATAATAGGGTAACGGGTGTGGGTTTGGGTTTGGGTTATAAACAGGGTTTTAAAAATCCAATAAGAGAAAAATAGGGTTTAGGAATAATTGGATTAAAATCCATTAGGGAAATAATAATAACCAATAAAAAAATATAATTAAACTTAGAAAATTTTGGGGACATTAAAAGCAAAATTTAGTAACAATAATAATAATAGTAACAGTAACAATAATAATAATAAAAATCAAAGTAATATTAACAATAATAAAATTTGTATAAAAATCATAGGAAATAGTTACAAATAAAACTATTGATCAAAAATAGAATTTAATAGAAGATCCAACAATACATTTTGATAAAAGAATTTGAAAGCGAAAAAAAAATAATTTACAAAAACTTTAAATACAAAAAATACAAAGAAAATACGTATTTGTGAAAACAGGGTTACACCCGTGCATATCTTGAACAATTGAGTGGTAATGAGTGTGACCATTAAGTTTCTCAGGCAATTTCGTCAAAATATGTCATAAACACCATTGATGTGTGGTATTAGGAAAAAGTGATTATTCCTTGTGGAGCACAACCCTCCATGCAAGCTAGCCAAGTACTAAACAACCACACAAAAGTATCTGTGGTCTCATTTGACACCAATCCACATCCAAATAACATCGACTGCCCATGATGATTTACCCCAACAAAAGGGGCAAATGGCATGTCATACTTGTTTGTCAAGTATGTAGTGTCAAAAGTGACAACTTCTCCAAACTCCTTATAGGATAATCTACTCCTCACATCAGCCCAAAAGTCATTCTCCAATCGACCTTGTTCATCAATGTCCATAGTGAAATAAAACTGTTTATTCCACTTTTGCATCTTCATAAAATAATTTTGAACTGCGGTTGCATTTCCTTCTCCAAGTCGTAATCGCCTAATCTTTTCAACAAAATTTCTGGCATCTTTTGAAATGTATAGTGTATTTTCATATCCCCCAATTCTTCAACACTTGCTCTGAAACTTTTAGGATCACTAATGCCCACTTGATCCCTTATTGCAAGATCTCTCTTCGCTTTCAAAGTTAACTTTCGATTGCACCAAAACAAACGTGATTTTGATGGACTACATTCATGAGTATGGTCAAGTTATATATTGATAATATGCCATTTTCCATTTTCCACAAAGAATTTTGTTAAAACTTGAACCTTGCAACCAACTCCACTCATCGGTCTAGGCCTCAAAGAATCGCTACTTTGACTTTGGGGGAACCCTTCACGAGCACAAGAATATCTAACATATGTTAACACCCCATCTTCGTCTTTGGTGCTTGATCTTTTTCTAACAGGAAACCCCTTTTGACGTGCGTAGGCCTTGAATAATTCGTACAACTCTTTGGCAGTATTAAACCTCATCCCCAATTTGATCTCAATTATTTCATCAGCATCTTCCTCTACGTCTTCATGGAAATCTATGTTAAATTCAGAATCCTTATCTTCAAAATTTTCCCCTAATATCCCATCAATTGAGTGTCCCATTTCCATTCCTACAACCAATTTTTTTTTTTTTGAAAACCACCTACTACTAAATAAGAAACCAAGAAATCCAGAAACATAAACCACTACACTGAACTATATTGAAAGCTAAACATTATGAATTTTTCCAACAATTTAATTTAGCACAAAATAGGACTCAAGATAACATGAATTTCTACTTTGAACATATGTGCTACAAAACCCCCAAGTACTACATCAGATCTTTCAACAAAAACAACAACAACAACAAAAGAACTAATAATAATAATAATAATAATAATAATAATAATAATAATAATAATAATTGATTACCTAGAGAAATGCTACCCAAGTGCTGTTGGCGGCTCGAGCGGGAGCCATATGAGGGGAGGACGAGGATGAGGATGAGGTCGAGCCAAAGGTGGAGCGAGGGTAATGGCGACTGGGTGGATGCGGGGCGAAGCAGAGGAAGAAGGCGACGATGGGTTGATGATGCGGGGCGGAGCAAAAGCAGGAGGGTGACAGGGCTTCGGCGCTCGGGGAAGAGGAGGAGCGGCAATGGTGTTGGGTGTTGTTGACGACTCGAGCGGGAGGCAGATGAGGGAAGGACGAGGATGAGGATGACGATGCGGGGCAGAGCAGGGGTTGGAGTTGATGACGAGGAGGAGAACGGGTAACGAGATGATGTTTGCATGATGGCTGTTGCTGTTCTTGATGTGGGTTTTGGATTGTGTAAAATCAAACTGGGTTTCACAATCCAAATGGGTCAGCACTTACCCATTAATTTAGATTTGTCTTTTAGCAAAAATGGGTTGCACAGCATTAAATGGCATATGTTTGGGGTAATATTTGATGTAGGTGTAGCATTTCTCTAGTAAATATTAACCTTAAAGCTAGTATTTGGCCATGGCCAGTTTACACGCAAAAAACAAAAAACAAACAAACATACATACATAGGACATGCGGATTACTAATGCACGTATCCCAAAAAGAAATAAGAGACTAATATCATATCTCTATTACTAATGTGTGACATGTCAGTGCGTTTTGTAAGAGAAAAACTTTAATATAATTTCGCGGTAAAATACTGGTTTGTTGTATCAGTTATATATTTTAATCTATCAATGTGCATTCTTGTCCAAATTTTCATCCTTATTCTTAATTATTGCATTAACCTTGTCATGTTCATATACATCAAAAATTTGGTTGCCCGGTGGTTCTTGATGCCGATTAAGTAAACAAATCTATGTGCAAGAAGTTAGGAGATTATAAGGTTGAACTGAACGCGGAACATTACGACGAAGACCAGACAATAGCGGAAAACACAAGAGTTATCTCGAACAATGTTGTGCGTTCAGATTGGGAATATCTTTGTCATTTTTGGAGTACACCGGAGGGGAAGTGATAGGGGTAAAAAATAGCAAGACACATATGGACCGTCTGATCTCCTCAGGATCCACGCGCTCCAGATCATCAGGTCAACGAGTCCAACAGGCCGTCTGCAACTCCAGGTGCACAGGCAAACGGGTCCAACTCGGCCCATAGAAGCTTCAGACCCGTTTGCCCCTGCCTATAAATACCAGGCCTCCTCCTCACTTTCAAAGGTAATCAAAATTTCTCCACATGAACCCTAGCTGCTCAGTCTTTTTTCCAGTGACTGACTAGATCGTTGGAGAGCCTGTCGCCCGGGATAACCCGGTATTTCTAGGCCTTTTGCAGGTACCTCGGCCGACCGGCCACCAACAGCCTCGTCCATCCGAACCGCCGAAGCCGACCAGGATCTGCGGTTGAGATCTGTCCCTTTCTACTTCGCAAATTACAAGAACTCATACCTGCTGCTCTCACCACTTAAATCAAGCAGCATCAGGTTGGTGCCATTTGTGGGAAATCGGCTATAGATCCAGCACCAGAACCCAGACAACTATGGTATCCTCCTCGCTCGAATGGCCCCCAGGTCGAGAAGCCCCCACCGGGGCGCGGCAGGCCAAGTCACATCAACCGTCTCTCGGTGGCCGTACGAACACCCAAGGTTCCCAAAGACACTGACCTGAGGATCCTGTGGGTCCGGGTCGGAATGCCTCCCGATCAGCCCGAAGACCTTCTGAACGTCAGGTACTCGAGGATAGGAAAGTCGTCCCCAGCAACACTGACCTGCGACGAAAAACAGAACGCTTGAGGGCATGATTTGCCACTCTCAACAGGCTCTGAGCCCTAGTATTCACATGTCCTAGGACCAAGAGCAACATTCCAGCCACTCTCCGAGAAGCTGTTGTTGCTGCTAATTTTGGTGTGGGTACAAACAAATGAATTTGTGGATTCTTTTTGGAAACAATAAAGCAAACCTGTTGACCTTCACCAATGTTTGACTAGTTTCTTGCCACTGCCGTTGACCTGCAAAAAAGTTCGATACACCGGGATGGATCCCGGCGACGAACCCTCCGACGCTCTTGTCAGTAATCAGAAAGATTATGAAAGAGCTTTATGTGGAAAAAGATTAATTACCCTATTATGTTGAATGGAGAGAAGTATTTACAGTCACCTTAGGACCCGTTTCGAGATAAGGACTTATCTCTAGTTCCCGGTATTTTTGGATAAGATGTAGAGTTTAAATCGATTCATAGAGATAACCATGAATTTGAATTACACTTTAAATATCCTGAACTGGTTTGTAGCAGGCTGCTACCCATACCCAATAGAACAGATCCATTTATGGGTTATTGGGCTTTGAAGAAAGATCCAGTTCCCATTTCAGACCCATTTGTAGGTGAAATTACTGTTTTACCCTTGAGAGCTTTAAGATTCGTGCCCAATTCGAACGGTCCCAATTTAATCCTATTTCTAGCCATATCACGACCCCCCCTCCTGAAGACTGAGTTTAATAGTTTTTGAGGAATAGTTTTGTTGTTCTAATGGCATACAGGATTTTATCGGAGTTCTTAAGGGAGTTTGGATCTTGCTCGAGGTATAACGGTGTCAATCTTTGTTTGTAAAATACTCAAAATTATTCTCAAAATTTTTTGGATTTTTTGTGATTTTTCCAGATTTTTCTAAATTTTTTCCAACTTTTAATCATTTTTTGAACTTTTTATTCAATTTCCAAATTTAAATAATTAATTATCGAAAATCTTAATTAATTATTCTAATTTAATAATTATTATTTTCAGAATTTTAAAATTATTTTCCGAATTAATAATTACTTTTAGAATTCTTTTAATTAATTTTTTCGATTTTTAATTAATTTTTCGGATTTTTTAAATAATTAATTCAATTAAATAATTAAATACCTGAAGATGTGGTGCAATCCTGTGCACTGATCACGATCAGGGAGCACTCATCGCAAAGCGGCAGTTTTTCCCATTTTTTGTTCCGAAACCCTTGTGTTCGACAGCTTTGTTTAACGCACGATGTGAACGTTCTCCGCGCTGACACGTGGAAGTCAACGGCGTCCCATTGATTTTTTTTCCCGCCTTCTGCTTTGTTTTCCTTCTTCGAGCTCTCCCCTTCAGCAAAACACCCAAACCCCTTCGTTCGTCTTCGACCTCTCCCCAATTTCGTCCTTGCCCCTTATTCAAGAGCTCGTCGCATGTAGCCGGCGAAGCGAAGGGATGCTGATCGTGGGAGCAGCTCGCTGATGGAGGAGTTGGGCGTGGGAGGGAGCTCAACGGCGAGGCCTGAGCTCGGGACAGTGGAAAGATCGGTGAACGAAGATGAAGGTCAATTGGAATGCAGTTATGGCGACGAGCAAGTGAGGCAAGCTCGATGAGTTCAGTGATGGGTTCAACTTTGGCAATGAGCTCGACGATCGTGAGCTCGGCGAACGATCGAACTGGACGTGGCGAGGGAGAGTTTGGAGCTTCAGGAGTTTGGTGATCTCGGCAAACGAGAGACGAGGGTCATTCGGCGATGGGTTCAGCATTGGCGATGAGATCGGCGATCGTTGGAGGTGAGCTCGGTGAACGATCGAACTGGACGTGGCGAGGGAGAGTTTGGAGCTTCGGAAGTTCGGCGATCTCGGCGAACGAGAGACGAGGGTCGTTCGGCGAACGAGAGACGAGGGTCGTTCGGCGATGGGTTCGGCGATGCTCGAGGAGTGGATTCGAAGGAGTCGATGACTTGGTCGGGGCTCGAGGTTGAAGAGGGAGCTCGACGTTGGATAAGATCGGCGAGGGAGGAGCTCGACGACGAATTCGGCAGTGGAGGGATTCGTCATTGGAGCTTGGGTTGGAGCTCGACGGTGGCGTAGACGAGAGTTCGGAGGTTGAAGGAGCTTACGGTTGGTTTTCGACGAGAAATCTAAAGGAGAAGAAGAGGAGTATGGGTCACGGGCTTGGGCCTCTAATGGGTTCAAACCCGACCCGTTAACCCTTTAGTAAAACCCCTCTTCTTTTTTGTTGTTGTGTTTAGGGCAAATTTGAGCCGTTGATCTAGGTTTGAGCACGGACCTTGAGGCAGAGTTTTTCTCTTATTTTTTGTTTGGATCCACTTCTGCTCAGCTCGATCTGGCGATCACGGCAAACGTTTGGAGAACGTTTTGAAGAATGTTGGCGAACGAACAGGCGAATCGCTGGCGAACAATTTTGGCCTCGTTTTGTTCGGTTCTTCTTTTGCTCGGTGTCTCTCGGCAAATGACTTGGCAAGCTATAGCTGAGCAATACGTGGCACTAACCGTTGGCTGGTCAATGCTGCCATTGACCAATCAACGCCATTTCGCTCATTTTTCAATCGGATCAGTGTTTGCTCGGCCAGCTCAGACCGTTTGGCAAACGGTTGTGGAAAGCTTCACTGTAACTAATTTTTGCGGAGCTACGGAGGTCCGATCGGGGCGTGTGACCCCTTATTTCGAAGCTGACTCAAAGATCTACAATTTCTCTTCAGAAGTCAGTTGAAGAATCACCCTTCTTCATGGTCAAAATGGTACTGCAATATCTTTGTCTTCATGAAGTTAGGAAGTGCTTTGTATGGCTCTTGGGAAGATCCATTCTTGGGGGTCAGTTGTAGGAGCATCTCTAGATGAGTTAGGCTCCGAACTCTCTTGGAAGAAGGCCGATCAAGAGGTGAATGAGAGGTGGATCACCGCCAGGCTTTAGGAGAGAGCCATTTGGAAGACAAGTTTGGGGAGCAACTTTAGGGAAGAGTTGAGCTCTGCACTCGTAGAGAAGAAGGCCACTCAGGAGACGAGCGGAGCGATGAGCTTCACCAGGCTCTAAGAGTGAGCCATTTGGGAGACAAGTTTGAAGAGCAATTCTAGGGAAGAGTCGTGCTCTGAACTTGTTGTTTAAAAGAGTTTCAACAGTTGTGGGAGCAATTTCGAATGGTGAGCTACTTCGTACTCGCTCGTTCGCAAGTAGCTAAAGCGGCATCGAACCAAGTGTTGGACTTCGAACTTGTTGTTTGAGGGTGTTTAACGAGTTGTAGGAGCAATTCCGAATGGTGAGTTGCTTCGCACTTGTTTGTTTACAAGCGGCTAAAGCGGCGTCGAACCAAGTGTTGGACTCCAAACTTATTGTTAAGAGAGTTAACGAGTTGTAGGAGCAATTTCGAATGGTGAACTACCTCGCACTTGCTTGTTTGCAATCAGCTAAAGCAACGTCGAACCAAGTGTTGGACTCCAAACTCGCTTTTTGAACTTAGTAAGTTGTGGGAGCAGCCCTGTAGGACAAGCTGGACTCCGAACTTGCCGTTTAACGAGTCGTAGATGTGACTCGGAGAGATAAAAATGAGGCAAATGCAATAATTTTCCATAGAAAAATGCTAAGTTTTATTAAAACAAATTAAGTGGCCGCTTCAATAGGGCGAGCCATTATTACATGCTTTTGGCCGTATTACAAGCATAGACCTTATTGAAAACTGAAAACCTACTTCTATGATAGGGTGAAGGCCTCTTGGGAGGAGTTTAGTTCTCCTCCCATTGGACCTCCATGGATAAGGTGGAGGACGGCCCCAGGTTCGGAATCTTGGAACTCGGCGGGCCTCTCTGTTCACTTTTAAGCTCCTCGGGGTGGAAGATCGGCCCCGTCTTTTCGGATGAACTTGTCTAGGTGTCCCCCTATATGAGTCTTCGATCTCCTCTTTAAGAGCCCGACAATCATCTGTGTCATGGCCGTGGTCCCTATGAAAGCGGCACCATTTATCCCTATTTCTTTTTTTTTTTTTAGGGAATCCTATTTCTTTTATTGCCAAGGGTATTCATTCTAAGGGGAGCATGGAGTAGCCCTTCCTTGTCCACCTCCATAAGAACTGCTGATATATTAGCATTGAGGGGGGTGAACTTCTCAAAACGAAGAGCTGGGCGGTGTTGGCCATTGTCGTCCCTCGGTCTGGAATTTCTGGGACCCTTTTTTGCTCATATTCTTCCATTTGTTCTCGGAAGATGATTTCTCGAGAGTGGGGGGGGGGGGGGGGGGGTTGAGAGCCTTTTCCACTCGGATGTAATTCTCACTCCTAAGCAGGAGTTCTAAGAAGTCCCGAAGAGGCTTCTTGGTAAGGGACGCCTTGAGGTCGGCGTTGGTGACGTTGTGCCTGAATGCCGCAGAGGCTATTGATTGGTTGAGGGAGGCAATAGACCGGGCTTCGGCGGTGAAGCGCCGAACGTAATCTTTTAGGCATTCACCCTTTCTTTGGCTGAGGGTCACCAAAGATGCACTTGTTTTCTCAGCCCGGTGACTGCTTACGAAGTGGGTGAAGAAGAACTTCTCAAATTGTTCGAATGAGAAGATGGAGGCGGGGGTTAGACGGGAGTACCACTCTCGCTTTGGTCCCCTCAACGTTGCTGGGAAGGCCTTGCAGAGGAGTGCATCCGAAGCTTGATGAATCATCATGAGAGTTTTAAAACTCTCAACATGATCGGCTGGGTCTGACTCCCATTGTAGGATTCAAAGTGGGGCGGCCCAAAGTTCTCCGAGATCGGAGCTTCCATGATGGCCCTAGAGAAGGGGGGGTCTGCTTGGGCAGAACTTATTGGCCCGTTGTTCCTCTTTGGGATTGATCTTATTGAGGTGCCTCTCCATCTCGTGGAGACGGCGGTGGACCGAGTCATCCCTTCAATCGGATCTAGTCGACTCCCGGGACTCTCTTTCATGAGTGGTGGTATGGTGAGGGTTAGGGCACGCTGATCCTGACCCATGGCAATATTAAGAGCTCGCATGATATCTTGTTTGAGTTCTGGAGCTCGGCCCGAGTGACTGGTGCCCCTCCAGCTCGACGATCCCTATGTGTGGCTCGGCTTACTGAAGTATGACTTCTCCGCTAATGATGTTGAGGGGACTATCTTCGCCTTCTAGCGGGAGGGGATCTTCTGGTCCTCGGCCTATGGGGGGTCCAGACTCTCGAGGCCCCTGGGTGCTCAGGTTGATAGACTCTGTCAAGGGCTCGCCATCCATTCAAGTGAGTTCGGAGGTCACCCCCTGCTGGCAGTTAACAATTATTTAATGGAGATCCTGCTTGGGAGGGCTTTGAGAAGCTATAAAGTCAACTGAAGGATTGTGGACCGAGACATGGTCATGAAAAGGATGTTGCTTTGGACAACTCCGACGAGAGCCCCCCTGGGCAGCCCCCAAGATCCTGGAGGGGCCTGTTGAGGGGGAGGCTGTTGAGGAAGAACATCTTGGACTGGAGGAGGAGCAAGAGGAGTGGCTCTACAGTTGGAAGTCACTGCCTTCCCTTTCTCTTTTGGATGCATGGTTTGAAAACAACTTTCGCTGATGAAGTAAGGTTGGATTGCTTTTTCGGTTCCCACAGATGGCGCCAATCTGTTGCTACTAATTTTGGTATGGGAGCAAACAGATGAATTTGTTGATTTCTTTTGGAAACAATAAAGCAAACATGTTGACCTTCACCGATGTTTGACTGGTTTCTTGCCGCTGTGTTGACCTACAAAAAAGTTTGATACACCGGGATGGATACCGGCAACAAATCCGCCGACGCTCTTGTCAGTAATCAGGAAGATTATGAAAAAGCTTTATGTGGAAAAAGACTGATTACCCTGTTATGGTGGGGGGAGAGGGGTATTTATAGTCACCTTAGGGACTCGTTTCGAGATAAGGACTTATCTCTACTTCCCGGTGTTTTTGGATAAGATTTAGAGTTTAAATCGTTTCATAGAGATAACCATGAATTTAAATTACTCTTTAAATATCCTGGACTAGTTTGTAGCGGGCTGCTACCCATACCCAATAGGACAGATCCATTTATGGGTTATTGGACTTTGAAGAAAGACCCAATTCCCATTTCAAGCCTGTTTGTACGTGAAATTACTGTTTTACCCCTGAGAGCTTTAAGATTCATGCCCGATTCGAACGGTCCTGGTTTAATCCTACTTTTAGCCATATCAGCCGTCGACCACCAGTAGGTCGCATCGAAGAGGTCCCGGTCACATTGACCGAATTTCGGGATTTTCGGAATGAAGTCCTACAAGCCATCAGAGATGGCTCCAGGACAGAGCGTCATCACAAGGATCATGCTCATGAGGAAAGGGACCGGCATAACAAGTTGCACGGCTCTACCCGACCATTGAGGGAGGATGACAATGTCCTCAAGCGACTGCTGGATATGGAGAATTGCCTCGCCCGAATCGGTGAAGGGGGTGGGCAATCCAGCCGGGGGCACCATCCCATCGGACCCGCCTTCCCTTCTCGGATCCTGGACGCATCTATCCCCGGTAACTTCCGATCCCCTCAGTTCGTGACGGGGAAAGTGATCCCGCTGATCACATGGAGGGATTTAAGACCCTCATGATGATTCACAGCACTACGGATCCTCTTCTCTGCTGCGCATTTCCAGTCACCCTGCGTGGACCGGCCCGGGAATGGTTCTCATCCCCCAACTCTATTTTTTCCTTCGGGAAACTAGAGACGAGCTTCCTGGCCCACTTGTGACCAGCAGGAAGGTCGAGAAGACGAGCGCTTCTCTCCCAAACCTCATGCAGAAGGAGGAGGAGTCCCTATGGGATTTTGTTCGTAGGTTAACAACTGAGGCTGGGGCAGTCTCTTCCCTTGATGTTGGTGTCGTGTCTACTGCTTTCAGGCACAATGTATGCCACGGTCAGCTGAAGGCCTCTCTTGCCAAAAAACTGCCGATTGATTTCCCCGACCTCTTGAGCCGGGTCAAAAAATACATCAAAGCTGAAGAGGCCTTACACCTCGGAGGAGTCACCGAACCATCCTCCAAGGGAAAGAGAAAAGCTGAAGGGCCTGATCCTACGAGGAAGAATCAGAAAGATCTCCCTGTTCAAAAGAGGCCACCTCCGGTCCCTTGCTTCGAGAAATTTACGCCACTAACACACAGTGTGTCAGCCATTCTCATGGAAATCGAGGATAATGGGACCATCTGCCATCCTCCACATTCCAGCAACATCAAAAAGAGGGACCGAAGATTTTATTGTCATTTCCATCGGGACCACGGGCACGATACAAACACCTATCGCGCCCTTAAGGACGAGATCGAGGCCCTCATTCAGAGGGGATACCTTCGGGAATTCACTCGCCCCAATCAAAGGGATTGGAGGACCTCTCCTCCACACACCCAACCAGAGCCAGAGCCCGAGCCTGAGCCCAAGCAAGATGGTGGCCCGGCAATCCTATAATGCATCCATGGCGGCCCCATGGGTGGAGAGTCTAACACATCCCGTAAGGCCTTCTTGAGGGAAATCAATTCCATTTGCAATGAATCGCCCCCCAGTAGCCAATGACTGGCGGTGTCATTTTCCAACCATAACCTGGTGGGCATCCGCATGCCTCACTGCGATGCATTAGTGATCAGTCTCACCATGGCGAATCACGAGGTCCGCCGCATTCTCATCGACAATGGCAGCTCCGTCAACATCTTATTCCTAGCAGCGTTCGAGGACTCAAATTTTCCCATGAAAGGTTGAAACCGGCAGGATATACGCTGCACGGATTTTTCGACATGTCTGTACAAATCGAGGGAATCATCACACTCGATGTCACCACCGGAACTGTCCTGACCATACGGACGGAGGCCATGGACTTCATGGTGGTAAACATCAAAGCTGCCTACAATGTAATTCTAGGCCGACCGGGCCTCTGTTCCCTTCAGGCCGTACCATCAGCATACCACCTGAAGATGAAATTCCCCACCAAGCATGGAGTCAGAGTGGCAGAGGGAATCAAGAATTTGCTCGGTCCTGCTACACGATCGCGCTGGGGAGCGCGGTGTTGCCCCTCGACGTAGTCGAGCTACCGTCAGAGAGAAACTCAATGGGCTCAGAGCCCGTAGACGAGTTGGAGGAAATTGCCTTTCAAGACGAAGACTCCACAAAATGCTTCCGCGTCAGTCGATCGCTCCCTCCGGACCTCATGGACGATCTCGTTGAGTACATTCGGAAGATCCGCGATCTCTTCGCCTGGACACCCAGTGACAGGCCTGAAATCTCGGAAGACCTTATCATGCACAGGCTCAGCGTCTGGCCAGACTCAAAGCCCATTCACCAGAAGCGCCGCAAGTTTTTCCCTTGAAGACAGCAGGCTGCGAAGGAAGAAGTGAGCAAACTTCTTTCAGCACGTTTCCTACAAGAGGTCACCTAACCAGAATGGTTGGCGAATGTTGTGATGGTGAAGAAACCAAACGGAAAGTGGAGGATCTATATAGACTTCACCGACCTAAACAATGCCTGTCCGAAGGATCCATTTCCCCTCCCAAGTATTGACACCCTGATAGATGCAATGTCGGGGTATGAACTGCTGAGCTTCATGGATGCCTTCTCGGGATACAACCAAATCCGAATATTTCCACCTGACATTCCTAAGACTGCATTCATAACCGATCAGAGCCTCTATTGCTATGGGGTTATGCCCTTCGGTCTAAAGAATTTTGGTGCCACCTACCAGAGGCTCGTCAATAATGTTTTCAAGCATCAAATTGGCTGGAACATGGAAGTCTATGTCGATGACAAGCTCGTCAAAAGTTGCAAAGGTTGCAACCACATTTTCGACCTTTGAGGAAGCCTTTGGGGTCATGCAATCCCATAACATGAGGCTCAACCCCCTCTAAATGCGCCTACGGCATTTCATCTTGAAAATTTTCTCGGGTTCGTGGTCAGCCACTACCTCCATCATCACCCACTCGACCCGCGACCTTGTCGCACCCTCGTCGAGCCACCCTCTCCTCGTTTCATTCCCCTACGATAAAACCCATCAAACCCATCACCAAACCCCTAGACCTTGCCTCCACTCACCTTCGCTTGGACCTCGACCCTCTCCGCTCATCCCCTACATCCACCGCAGACCCCTACCGCACTCGTCATCGCCGTCCAAGCCCCATCGAAGCCTAGTTCTGTTTCCCCTGTTTTCGACCGAAAACAGAGCCGTCGCTCTTGTGGTTTCGTCGCTTCCCGACCAGCCGCCACCGCCTCGCCCCGTCGCTGTGCCGCAGAGTCGCCACCGTCGCTGCCGTCTCTTTATCTCTCTCCTTGCCGAGGAAGAAGACGACCAACTAGTGGTTGGATTCGCTGTTTCGTGTTCGGCCCAACGGATCCTGGCTTGTTGTCCCCTGTTTTGGATCCAGATCCAGTGTGAGGAGAAGGAAATCGACTGGCTGCTTCTGGTGTTTTGTGTTTTGGCACTTCGGATCTGGATTTGGTGTTACCCGTTTTGCCCTGATCTGCTGTGAGTGTGGAGCTTTCAACCGAGAGCTGTCCTGAGCTACTGTTGTTGTTGCTGCTTGGGTCTTCTCGCACGTATTACGCACATGTTTTTGGGATCGCTCCACATGATTATGATCCCGTTATTCCGTGTTACTTATATTGAACCGTCTACAAAAAGGCAAGTCCACTTGAACTCATTTAATTTTTCTAGTTCAAGTTTATTGACCTCCCACAAGTAGTTCCCTTCAATTATCTTAAATTTGCCTTGTGTCCTTTCCGTTGAGAGTATCGATGGTTTACACGAGCTAACCCGACGTACTCTTGACATCATATTATTATCCATTGACTCAAACCCAAGCCTATATACACACATGACATGAATAAAATGACTAGAACTTGCATATGAGGAAATTACAGTGTGATTAAATACATGTGGATTAATTGAGATCTTGTGACTTGAACATGACATGATAAATTTGACTTGTACACTGAAAAATCCATTCTACTTGCTTTACATTAGTGTAATACATTTCATGATACAATAATGTATTGATTATCGACTTTGATGAACATGTATGTGATAGCTTTTTATGAATTTCCGCTGTCTGTACTGTTTTGCACAGAGGTTTCGACCCTGTTTCCATAGGAATTAACACACACAATACAAAAGAGAGTTTTAGCTTACTGAGTCTAGTTTCCAACCCAATTGACGGATCCTGATTCCGAGTTACGAGCTGTGAGATATCACATTTTTAGTCTCTGCTAATCTGCTGATCTGCACTTTTCAAATCGCAGAATTAATGTAACACCGACACAATTATTAGTGAAACACCATGTTAACAGTATTAGAATGCCATGAAAATCTCCAGGAACTTTATAGATGTGCTTAGGGTTCATCTCTAATTTTTGTAGATTTTTATAGTGACTTTATACCATGTTTCCACACATTAAATGTTGATATTAAGTTGCTGCCAGAACAGCTAAACTGCAAAGAATAGGGTGTATGACCTAGCTGCAGTCAGAATTAACCAAACCTTACTGAATATAAAATGTAGCCCTAAGTGTCTAGTTGTTGATAACATTCTGGAACTTCGAATTCCGAATTGTAGTCTATGAGTTATCACTTTTTTAGTGTTACTATGTCGGCTATTTTCAGATTCACTATTTCATGTATATTATTGTACAGTACATGATGTTGCTGCATTCTTATAATCCCCTTAACATCTTATACACACTTTCATGGACATGAATGACTTAATAAAATACTGAAATAAGTCGGGGTTAATAAGGGTTGACTTAGTAGTGGATAGTCTCAGAAAATGTACTCGGTAGGACCCTTCGTGTTACATGAAAACTTGACATGGAAGGTGGAGAATTACTTGTGAAGACGTGAATTTGTTATCTTGTTATCTTGTTACCGTGATACACCGAGTACACGCTCTGTAGATCCCACCACGAAGTCTAAAACAAACATTGTTTTGCGTGCAACGAACCTGTGGTATGGGACGCAGTAGTACATGCACTAGATAGGATAAACAACATGCTGATAGATATAAGTTGACACGTATATACTTGATCATGACCATTGTTTATTAATACCATTATTGTTTTTGTAAATTGATCTTGATTCATATTCCTTCATGTACCTTATTCCTTACTCTCTGTTTTTCACTACTTGTTGTCCGTACTTGCTCTAACGACATTTCTTTTTCACCCTAGTTGACCCAGCTACAGGTGAACCAGGAGATTTTCCAAGTGGCATTGGCGATCAGTATTTCTAGGTTGGTGCAGGAGCTGCATCAGAATAAATCATCTATTTCTATGTTTTTCTTCATCATACTTCTATCCAGTTGATTAAACTTTGTATTCCGGTCTCTCGACTAGTAACTGTTGTTTGTTTTCTCAGTATTGGTTATTATGTTGGATTATTGAATACTTAATTTCAGTTGTTGTTGTGATGATATTATCTGCGTAGTTGTGATTATTCTTTTTGCATATTGTTAAGTTGAAACTGGTACAGCTTATGAATGGTGTTAATATCATTCGCTGGGCCTTCGTCACGGGCTCGTATTCCTGTATTTTGGGAAGCGGGGCGTGACAAATATACTGACCTCAATCAAATTGCACACATATGTTGAGGTAAGTATGGCATACACGTGTAATCTACTCTTGGTTAAAAATCATGAATTATATTTCTAGTGTCTTACTGATCATGCCCTGTAGTAGATTGTGCGGTTCAAGAGAGAGGATGAGATGCATGAACAAACCCTAGTAATCAAAAGAAACAAAAATTTGTTACATAAATATAGAGTAGACTACAGTACTACTACAAGTCTACGACAACAACAACAACAAGATTCTACCATATTACCAAACCCCCCAATATACATCAGAGTCAGACGCCACAGTACATTTCTAACTTCATTTTATTACTTGGTAATTTTCAACAAGCTAGCTCAATCTCTACTTGTTGATGTGTCGTCCTTCCTCCTTGCCCACAACCACCGTTTTCGCGAGGTCCTCGTGGGTGGTCCCGGGCTTGGACTTGTAGTAGAGAGTGAAGTAGCCAATTGCACCGGCGATGAGGAGGCCACCAACTGCCATGGTAGTTGGTTTGTAGGGTAATTTGCTCCGCTGGTGAAGCACACCCCTGGCTTCTGCTGTTTGCCCTGGCGATGGCTGCTTCCTCGACTCTCCCTCTCCGCTAGTTGACGACATCTTTGCTTTGCTGTTGGTATTCTTCTTCCCCTGTTTCTTGAGTAGTATTTTGATCTTAGCTGATGAGATGAGAGGAGGATACAGCTAGAGAGCAACAAAAGGGAAGATGGAGATGGTTTGTTTTGTTGTAGGGGAATGTGTTAGGTTAGGTTAGGTGTCACCCATGCACAGTTTTTGCAAGCCCTGTGCATTGACACGTGGGCCTGCACGTGTCAGTTTGAGTTCATATTTCATCTTAAATTTGGGCCCATTTCAGCACCGTATTTAGAAACTCTCTCCTACGTTACGTTAGAATTGTTTGCATAAACACACTATCCATCGTTCAATTTTGACAACAATGGTGTGTATTGAATGCACTTTAGATAATTTTTCAGGGCTAAATATAAAATATAAAAAAGGTACAAAGTTTTGGGTCAGTTAAAAAAGACATTAAGATTTTTTTTGTTTAAATAAAAGACGCAAAGTTTCAAAAAATTCCACTGGGTTAGTTAGAGTTAGGATTGGTTAGGGTTTGCAAAAACCACTTTCATTTTTCATTAGTGTTTAAAAAAATTGCATTCATATTCTATTTGTATTTAAAAAAAACATCACTTAACTAATCAGATATTTAAATACCCTCTTCCCGAACTAACCCAGTGGAGTTTTTCGAAATTTTGTATCCTTTTTTAAAACAAAAAAACTTTAGTGTCCTTTTTTTTTATATTTAGAGCTCTGCTCAGGTAAATCTTCCATATTTTCAGTCAAATGTTAAACAAATATGAATAAAAGTTTTTATACCAATTAATGACTGTATCCGCATCACAATATACACTCAGCCGAAGCAGATATAGTTAGATAAATGACATATTCATCAGGTATCAATCACATCCTCTTTATGATCTTATGAAGACGACTAACAATTATTCAGGAAAACAGAGGTTAGGTTTGTACAATCTGATAAAATTAATACAATAATTTAGATGAACACCAGTGTCATAGTACAACTATATTCAGGTAGTAGAACACAATAAAAAAATAAATAAAAGTAAAAAAGATTACAGATTTATATAATAACTGATCACAATTCCTTCTACTAGTTTACAAAATTGAAGTGCATTTTGTTGTCTTTACTGATTTGAAGTCTATAATGACACGCCCCTCGTTGCTTTCACTTTAGTCCTTCACCCATATCTGGTGGCATCCCAAGGCTTTGGGCAAGGTTGCTCATCCTCTCTTTCATGGCCTGGATGGAAATGATTAGTAAAATATTTCAGATAACAAATCTAGTTATAAAGATTACTGAACAGCATCCCTTCTGATGTTACCTGAACACTCTTCTGATGGGCATCCTTGTAGGCTTCAGTTACCAATAACGAGACCTTCTGCACGACAACGGAGGTATAATGAGGATCCATGTCTTTTTAGAGTATATTTATATACATATATAGACTCATCTGAGGAAACACGTCAACTGCGCACGAATAAACTAAACATGGAGAGAATTAATTATGTCAATAAATGAGCAGAGATAATTAACATATTAGTATGCAGGAATAACTAAAAAGGAGAATGATGACGTTGAGGAGACAAGATTTCCTACAGGAATCGAATCTACTTAACTCTTTACGGCTAGAAATAAGATCTCGTAAACAATGAAGTACACCTCTCCTATTTTAAAGTGGTTCCAGATCGGACAGTGGACACACATATGGGGAACAAGGCTTCCTATTTCAATGTAGTATTTTATAAATAAAAAAAAAAATTGCTTCATATTTTGGTGATGTTCATGCCTGCCTGTATGTGCGTGCTCCGTGCTTGTGCCTCTTGGATGTTGGATCATAAGTGGAAAGAATAATGTGGAACAAAGTAGAAAGGTAAGGTTTAGGCTGTAGGTTTCTGCATTTTGCAGCAAAAAGTGCAATGGTTATTTTAAATAATTTTTTTAAAAAATTATATATAAGAAACATAACAAAGGAAGAATTTGAGGTAAGTGAATAATAGATAAAGCAATTTATAAAAATAACACTGAAACGATACCTTAGAAGAAAATAATGAATGTAAACCTTGTAGCGGGTCTAACGTGTGCAAAAAAGCTAAAGCTAACGTTTCTTATGATGCTTTGGACTCATATATGCATCTGGTTCTGAAATGTTAGTTGTTGGTCACACTAAGAAACATACAATTGTTCAGATTTATAAAGCTCCCGGAATTCTTGTTACAAATGAATTAATTAGACTATCATAGTGAATAGTAAATGCATTTGTGCAGTAAAACATTTACCTCAGCCCCCAGCTCCATTGCAGCCTCAGTGATTTCAGTGCGTACAGGTTGTTGGTTTCCGGAGAGTGTAACCTAGTAGCAAGATTGATCACAATTATATACAGAATCTTTTATTTATTAATAATTATAAAGAATGCATGGTATTTATCAACAAAATAATTAGCCTTGCCAACTATTGAGGTAATTACGTCAATAATTTATGCATTAATTTATTATAGTATCTTCTACTTCAGTCAGCAGGCTCATGTCCTTCGGCTGTAGCCAATCCACGTCAGATAACAATCCCCTTAGGCAGGACTCAAGCCCTTGCGCACCCACATAGGACCCACATAGGAGTGCAAGAAACATTTCATTGACAGTTCAATAGGTAGGTCATGTATTAATCTTTTATGTTCACATAATCTAAACATGTAATATCTAAGTTTTCATCCAGAAGTTTTGCAATCAACTTCTATTAAAAACTACATTTGTACTCCCTCGGTCCCAAAATGTTTGTCATCCTAGCCTTTCTTTTTTCCCCTAATTTTTTGTCACTTTAGGTTTTCAAGGGAGATGACATAACCTTACTAAATCTACATAAATGTTTTTCCTATGAGACGT
Source organism: Hemerocallis citrina (assembly GCA_017893485.1). Taxonomy (NCBI): domain Eukaryota; kingdom Viridiplantae; phylum Streptophyta; class Magnoliopsida; order Asparagales; family Asphodelaceae; genus Hemerocallis; species Hemerocallis citrina. Next base: position 184,635,408 of record CM030365.1, read on the forward strand.
CCAATAATGCCTTTGTGTAGCCACTTAAATTTTCACCTTAAAAAAATTACAATTACTCCCAATAAAGTCATAGGCATATTCCCAAAATTCTTAACTGGTTTTCTTTCCCATACTGTGCACATCACGAGGCACCTTAACTCTTCTTCTTCATGCAAAAATGGCTCCTCCTCTTCTTCATGTAATCTCAACAATATTTATTATAAATAATCTGGAGAATTTTTTTACTAACAACCTTCTCTTCAACTTACTGATTGAATACCATGTCCACAAAAATAGTTTTTGAATTAATCTTAATTTGCAACCCTATGATTTGAATATTTCCCCTATCATGGAAAATCTGGATCCAACCAAAATTTTGGTTATAAAGGATAATCCGGCTCCAATGGGAAACTCTCCGACCGAATACTCAGATCGATGGAAGAGCGGGCATTGGAAAATCCTTCATAATTTTACATGATGTATTCACAAGCAGAAAAGGAAACATTGACTTGCGCATGTCCAATGCACAAGCTAGAGACCGCAATGATGTCAGTTGCCATAACTGAACCTCACGAACTCGAACTCGATTAATGTCAGTTCCATAACTGAATCTCATGAACTCGATTAATGTCAAATTCTATTATCTTCCGGCCACAATTCTTTTGTCTTTTACTAGCAAGATAAACATATTTGCCATCTCGAATGCTCTCTTTTTGCCCGATGCCATATGTGTTGCATCTTTCGAGGTGATTGAATTTAACGAAGCAATAACACGAATAGGGCCCTTTATCGATTTTCCGTCAACACTTTTCTTCCATAGAGCTTTGATAAATACATCGAATTTCATCATCAGTTGATTCTTTTTACTTCATGTTGAACCTTGTCCTTGAGAAACATCTAAATAGGAATCTGAAAAAGGAGAATATGAAAAAATATTTGAACATCAAAACAGATAGAGTAGATGCGGAAAATAGAAAATCTCGAAGAGGCAAGTGTAGATGTGTACTTATGAAATTTCATAGAACATTATAGTTGTAACTAGAATCTTTTTACCAATCAGCAGTGTGTTTTTTGTTCATTTGTTTGAAATATTTAACTAGATATAACGCATACAAGCTTAGGCTAATGACGAAGTGGAAAGGCTTCTCAATTCACAGCCAGTATCTTCTCCTCAATTCAGAAGCTTTCCCACTTTATCATTAGCGTTAGCTTGTTAGCTTGTATACGTTATCTCTAATTAAATATGTCAAACGAACAAACAAAAAAACTCACATTGGTAATCAGAGAAAAGATTCTATTGCAACAATAAAGTTCAATGAAATTTCCTGAGTATGCATCTATACTTGCCTCTTCGAGATTTTCTATTTTGAGCATCTACAATATATGTTTTGATATTCAAGTATTTTCCATGTTTCTTCTTTTTCAGATTCATATTTGGATGTTTGTCAAGGGACAAGGTCCAACTAGAAGTAGAAAAGTATCAACTGATGATGAAAATTGATCTTTTTATCAAAGCACTATTGAAGGAAAGTGTAATTGAAAAAGAACACTACTCGTGTTCTTGCTCCATTACATTCAGTTTTTCTTCGTGTTCTTGCTCCATTACATTCAGTTTTTCTTCGAAAGGTGCAACGCATATGACAACAAGCAAAAGAGATGTCCAGATAACGAAGGTGTTGATCTTATAGTAAAAGACCAAAGAATTGTGGCCGGTAGAGAATAGAATTTGACTTTAATTAAGTTCATGAGATTCCTTTACGGCAACAGACACCATTACAGTCTCTAGCTTGTGCATTGGAGAGGAGATGCCTAAGGCAATGTTTCCTTTCATGCTCTTGAATACATCCTGTAAGTGGTTGAAGGGTGATCTGCCGCCCCCTCTTCCATCAGAGCCGATTTTTCAGTCAGAGAGTTTCTCACTGAAGCCAGTTTTCCTTATCGTAACCAGATTTTGGTCAAATGGAAATATTCAAATCATAGGTTTGCAAATCAAGATCAAATTCAAAAACAATTTATTTGGACATGGTTTTGACAGAAAATTGAAAAGAATGTGTCGGTAAAATTTTGCTCAAGAGTATATTTATTTTTAAAATTGTTGAGATTACACGAAGAAGAGGAGATATTTTTGAATGAAGAAGAGTTAGGTACCTCGTGATGTGCACTGTACTGGGAAAGGAAAACAAGTTAAGAATTTTGGGAATATGCCTACGACTTTATTCGTAACTGGGAGTAATTTTTTTGGGTGAAAAATTAAGAGCGTTTGGTTGGAGGGGAATGGAGGGGAGGGGAGAGGAGGGGAGGGCTTTTTTTAAACATTTCTTGTTTGGTTCATTTTTTATGAGGGGAGGGGCGGGGAATGTAGGGGTGCATAACCCCTCCTGAGCCAATTTTGGCTCCCCTCCAATATTGGGGGGATTTGGAGGGGAGGAAAACTAGGTCTAAATGACTGGACTAAACTGCCCTTTTTCATATCCAAATTCCTAATCTAAACCTAAAAACAAATCCCTAATCTCTCTTTCTCCCCCTCACCCTCCCGCTCATCCTCTCACCATATTTGTGATTTTAATTTCTTTACCATTAAAAAGTGTATATATTGGCCATGTAGAAAATGAGAAAGGAATATTTGATGCTATAAAGGCGATATTGACTTTGAAAGCTCACCATGGTCATCTATATCAAACGGCGCCAAGATAAGGATAACAGTGGGTAAGTTGAGTTTTACTACATCAGAGAGCATTAATGGATTTGATCTAATGTATTTCTCACATATTTCTTGTAAATCTTCTTTGTAGGTTTATTACAAGGGATGAGCTGGAGTTGACAATGAATGAACATGGATTAGGTGATGATGCTACAATTAAGGAAATAATTTCTGAAGTTGACTCAAATAATGTAAGCCAGTTTGGATTCAAGGCTATACTGTTTCCATATTTTGAAGAAGGACATTGATGATGTGAAATTTTACTGATTGTATTTTATTAATGCGGGATGGAAGGATCAACTACGAAGAATTTTGCGCTATGATGAGAAGTGGATCTCAGCCGCCGTTTATTTGTATTGGGACTAATTGAAATTTTACTAATTGTATCTTCCTTCATTATTGTGTTTATTGGTCTTCATTATTTTGTTTATATACCAAGTTAGAATTAGAAACAGTAATGCATAGACTCTCCTAAAATGTAAAAGGGTATAAAAGTAATTTAATTATAAAAATCACTTCCCTCCACTTGTGAACCAAACAAGAAGATAATTATTTTCCCTCCCCTCCCCTTCTCGAACCAAACAGAAAATATGATTAAAATCCCTCCCTTTCCCTCCCCTCCCCTCATTTGAACCAAACAGAGCCATGACTACACAAGGGCATAATTAGAAGCCTCATAGGAAAAACATTAGTGTACTTTTAAAAAGATTAAGACATCTCCCTTGAAAACCTAGAGTGACACAGTGAAATACAAAAAAATCGAGGCTAGAATGACACAATGACAGAGGGAAGACCATATGCATTAATCTGTTATAAGGTTGCATGTAAATTCTAATCTATTTAATATTAGACTTTAATACATGCACTGATTGATGGGATTAGTTGGCATTTAGAACATTTGCACATTAGTTAACATGTTTGATGAAAAATGCATGGGACCTAACTGGAGGTTCAAGTGGATGACTAGGATTTAACAAAGCCACACTTACTGGAAATGGGATTTGAATAGATAACTAGGACATAATAGTTACACTAACAATGTCGACAGTGCACATACAACTCTTTAGTTATTCTTCGTTAAAATATAAAGACCGAAAAGAATACTCTATTCGATACTAATAGTTGAATACACTGTCTCTTATATATAGGAGAGTACAAAAAGTAATCTAACTTTATTTCAGATGTGGGACTAAACTAAGAGTACTTTAACACTCCCCCTCAAACTAGTGCGTAGATATTGTCAAAGCCAAGCTTGCTCAAAAAATTTTGAAAAAGCTTAGGAGATAGTATTTTAATGAGGATATCAGCAAGTTGTTCACCGGACCAGACATCAAAATGAAATCACCTTCTTCTCTTACTCGTCTCGAACAAAGTGACAACCAACTTCGATATATTTTGTGCGCTCATGAAACACAGGATTTTCAGAAATATGCATAGTAGTCCTATTGTCACAGTAGAGAGGAATTGGAGATAATATTGGGATTGGCAAGTCTCGAAGAAGACATCTGAGCCATAACACCTCAGAAACCAAATGCCCAATGGCTCGATGTTCAGACTCTGCACTTGATTTGGCCACCACGGGTTATTTCTTACTTTTCTAAGCTACGAGATTTCGTCCAAAGAATATAAAGTACCCACTAGTTGAGCGTCTATCATCAACCGATCATACCCAGTCAGCATCAGAATATCCTCGTAAAGAAATAAAATCACCAAGCCTAACGAGAATTCCTTGCCCCGAGGCTCTCTTAAGATAGCGAAGAATGTGAATTATTGTTTCTCAATGAGTGATGGTCGGTGCATGCATAAACTGGCTGACTCGACTAACTGCAAAGGCATATCTGGCCTAGTCACCAAGAAATATATGCGTTTGCCAACCAGCCTGAAATATTGTCTTGGATAAGGCTGTAAATCGGACCGGACGGGATCGGACAACCATATGTTCAAGCTCGGACCGAAATTCTACTCGGACGGACTTATGTCCAGCTCGGTCTAGGTCGGACAAAATTTTTATAGTCCGGACTTGGTTCGATAAAGCATCGGACCGCAATAATACTCGGACAGACTTATGTCCGGCTCGAACTCGGTAAAAAATCGGACCTAATAATTTATTCGAGTTCGGTTCGTATAACAGTTCGGACAGTCCACGGTCGGACCATTTCTCGAGCCGGACTCGGACAGACGACGGACCGTCCTGTTCATTTTACACCCCTAGTCCTGGATCAGAGAATAATGCATCATTAGAGAATGACAGCTTAATATTGGGATCCATAGATGTCACTGGGGTGACATCTCAACATTCCTGTCTCAGTAAGAATGTCAAGGGCATACTTTCTTTAAGAAAGAAAAATATCTTCCTTTGTATGGGCAACCTCAATGTCAAGGAAGTATCGAAGCGGACCAAGATCCTTTGTCTGAAATGTTTGAGCTAACCACTGCTTGATGTCTGCAATGTCTTCCAAATCAGTGTTTGTGATAATGATATCATCAACATAGACTAACAAAATAACAATGTATTTGCTTCCTTTCTTTGTCAATAGAGAATGGTCTGCCTTACTTCTTGAGAACTCATAAGACCACACAGCTTAGCTGAACTTTTCAAACCAAGCTCGAGGAGACTATTTGAGGCCATAAAGTGACTTTTTTAGCGAACTTACAAGATTCCCCCCCCCCTTTGCTCAGAACCAGGAGGCTGCTGCATATACATCACCTCTTTCAAATCTCCATTGAGAAATACATTCTGGACATCAAGATGATGAGGGGGTCAAGAACAATTGGACGCAAAAGAGATAAGAACACGAACAGACATGAGTTTCACAACTGGAGAAAATATCTCTTCATAGTCGACCCAAATTCATGTGTATATCATTTAGCGACAAGGCGAGCTTTGAGTCGTTCAACTGTACCATCGGGATTGTGTTTGACCGTAAATACCCACTTACAACCGTCTTACCACCTACAGGGGGGCGAACCAAGTGCCAAGTACTATTGATGAGGACATCAAATCTTTTTTATTTTATTTTGAGATTTAGCAATATGTAGTTTATTTGAGATATTTATTTTAGATTTGAGAGATTTGTTTTAGATTTGTTTGTGAATTGTTTTTGATTTGTTTTGAGCCTATATATAGGCCTGGAGAATAATGAGAAAATATGTTATTCTTGATTTAAAAAATTATTGTGTTGAATTATTGCTCTTCATCCTCTTTTTGTGTGACAATTGAGAGAATTATTAGGCTTTGTGAGAAGTCCTAATAAAATTTTAGGGTTTGTGATAAACTCTAAAACTACCCCCAAATCCCTAAATAAAAAAAAATCTCAAAACCCTAATCCCCAAATCCAACTCAAAGTCAAACCCTAACCTCGTCTTCTTCCTCCTCTCTTCTTCCCCTGATCGACTCCGAAACCCATCCCCACCTCCGTCGACTGCTTCTCTCCTCCACCTCGCCAACCCGTCACAACCACCACCCGCAATCTTCGATAGCCACCCCTTCCCTCTGTCTTTTCCCTCGTCGACCCGAAAGCTCCCCACCGTCGATGCCTCTAACATCGATGCCACCACAATCACCAACCGGCCACCCTATCGCCCGCATCCCGATCCCCTGTCGCTCCACCTTCCTTTACTCCCGTACACCGAAGCCTCCCATCACCACCACTACCTTACCACTCCACCCTCGTGCGACTGCCACCATCCCGAAACCCAACCGACTGCAACACCCAACCCGCACCCTTGCTGCCATCCCGCTGCCACCCACCTCCGTAGACATCGGCCCCCACCACCGATCGGCTGTCCTTGTTGTTCGTTGCCTCGATTGCACAAGCCGACCACCGTAGCCGCCTCCTCACTGTTCTGCCATCGCAACTCCTCTTCACTGTACTCCCTATTTGCAACCTCGGTAAACTATTTTCACTTCTCAAATATTTATGTTACTGCCTTATCATCTTTATTATATTATTTGATTTATCTGTCGTCCACAAATATTGAGTGAGCATTTCTGCTTGCTAATTAGAGTACGAATCTTTATTGAATATCTTACATGCTAAGAACGATTAAGTATTATTGTTGATTGATAGGATTTAATCTTTAATTGGGCTTGTTAAACTTTAATTCAATTCTTGAAAATCTATCGAACCGATTAACTGTTTTAATTTTTAACTTGATCCGCATTACGTGTTGGTAAATTTAATCCTTTAAAATACTTGGAAATTCTCTATTTAGGGTTAAGTTTTACATCAACTATTCTACTGAAGAGCCTGTATTCCCTCTTGCATGGCTACTGTCCAACTAGGGTGCTTGAATGCTTCATGAACATTGTTAGGAATCAAGCTGAAATCCAAGAAGGAGATAAAGGCTCGATAAATATCTGTTCAGTTTAGAAGAAGAAACAAACTGGGCAATAGGATAGTGAGCACAAGAATGATTAGCCTTACTTTGAGTAATCGGTAAATCATTTGTGTTAAGGATATTGCCGACAGAAATGGTTGGCACTGGTTGAACAACAGAGAGTACTGCTTGGATGATCCGAGTCTGAACGAGTCTTACGTCTTTTGACATAAACCTGAAGTGGCAAAGCCGGTGGTGGTGGCGATGGTGATGGTGGTGGCGATGGTGGTGCCGGTGGTAAAAGTGGTGGTGGTGGTGGGAAATCAAGACTCTCAACAACCCTTAGTAAATCTGAAGTTTTGGAAGAAATTTGTTCAAAAAATAAAATATCTGCCGAGGTAAACATTTTCTTTCGTAAAGGGCAATAGCAAGGATAACCTTTCGAAAAACGCGAATATCGAAAAAACACACATTTAGTAGCACACGGGTCAAGTTTATCAGTGCCCGGTTGGAGGTTTTGAACAAAACATGTGCAACCAAAAACACGAGGTGGTAGAAAAAATGAATCTTTAGATAGAAATATTAGTTTGAAAGGTGACTGATTTTGAAGGATAGGGGTAGGCATATGGTTAATAAGAAAACAAGAGTGAAAACCGCAAAACTCCAATAAAACTTTTAGATGTTCATTTTAAACATAAAAAAGCGAGCAGTGTCAAGTAAATGTTGATTTTTGCGTTCTGCTACTCCATTTTGTTGAGCTAAGCTGCAAAAGATTTGGTGTATTATTCCATGTTGAGAAAAAAAATTATTGAAAATCAGAACTCATATTCTTTAGCATTATCAGAACGAAAACATTTATGAGTAGTATCAAATTGTGTTTGTATCTCAAAGAAAAATTCTTGAAAAACTTTAGAAACACTTCAGAACGATCTTTTAAGAAAAACAACCATGTCATGCGAGAGAAATCATCAATAAACGTAACAAAATAATGATATTGATTAAACGTGGGAAAACCAATAGGGCCCCAAATATCAGAATGCACTAAATTAAATAAATATTCACTACCTTTATTAGATATCATGGATAGGAAACTCGATAAAGTTAACCTAACTCACAAGACACACAAGATAACTAAAAATAAGTCATAACCGGAAACTAAGTGCTTGAAGTAGTAAGGGAGGGATGCCCCTGTCGCCAGTGCCACAATTCGTGATCAGTAGAAGAATGAAAAGTCAAGACTGGAGAATCTAAGATGTATAACACATGTTGTTTACGACCGGTGTCAATCACCTTCCTCGTCGTAATATCCTGAAACACACAGTGAGAAGGAAAAAATGTTGTTCAACAGTTTAAATCCTTACAAATTTTAGAACCAATAACAAGCTGTAAGAAAATGCAGAAACACGTAAAACAGATGTAAGAGAGAGATCTGGAGAAAAAGAGATATCATCATTCCCTTCAACATGGACAGGAGATCCATCGGCAATACGCACATGATAATTGAAAAGTAAAGAAAAAGAAGAAAGCGGTAAAGGCGACATGTTCAGAAGCATCTGAATCAATAATTCATTGATGCGAAGTAACATGACAATCAGTACCTGAGTGAACAGAATTACCAGGAGACAACAAATTGCGGAATGTCTGATACACTTCAGCATAAAGGGTATACTGGGAGGGGGTTGGCACGTCTGTAGGCGCAGTAGTGGAAGACGATTCTACAGTGGAAGACTGATGAGCAGTTGGAGGACGACCAATGCATTTCCAACATGTACTCATGAGACCGGTCCTGACAATATGTACAACACTTAGTGTTGCGATGACTGTCACCACGGCCGTGACCATGATTACTACAGTCTCATCAAAAATAAGAACCAAGACCCCTAGAGGATGAAGAAAACTGTTGCAAGGGATAAAAGAAACCACGACCACGACCAGAGACGAGTGCAGACGGTATTGGGATTTCAGTAGGAGCAGGAGGGGGCACTCATGGTAGCTGAACATGAAGATAACGGGGAGAGGGACTGGCATTGGTGGCGAGGAGAGAGCAAACACCTTCAAGATATGAGCAAATATTACCCAAAGCCAGAACGGTGAGAAGGGCCTCACTCTGCTAGTGGACAACAAAATTGGCAGAGTATGAGTGATAGATCTTCCATTCTTCTAAGAACTGATTAACAAAGATAGATACGCATGAATGTCATCATCTTGCTTGGCCTCGATCTCATCGCGAAAGTTATCATAGAGACGCTACATATTGGATGAGTACATGTGATGAAGGGTATTCCAGATCTCTTTGGCTGTGTCGAGGAAAGTGATGGAGGTGTAAATATCCCGATTCATACAATTGGTCATCATATTGATAATCAAGTTATCATTGCAATCTCATAATTTGAATGTAGGATCTGTAGGCAGAGGAGCTAGCTCAGTGAGGTGATGGTACTTCTCGCGCCCTTTGAAGAAATGCATGACAGAACAGAACCATGTCATGAAGTTGCTGCGACCGGAGAAATTCTCGATGGTCATGCAATCGGCCTTCAAGAGAGAAGGAGAATTAGTCGTCGTTTGAGGGAGTCGCCATTGGAGGAGAGGTTGTCGTTGAAGTATCGGGAGTCGTCATAGACTCATAAGAGCAGATCTAGATTAGATCTGAAGAAAAAAAAAGTGAGAATGAAAGATGATGATTGAATAGGGGATAAAAAACCAGCACAGATTACAGAACATAGCACATCTTGAGGCATTGGAGGGGACTTTTTTCGACTTTCTTTTTTTTAGAAAACAAGAAAAGAAGGGGGGTACGGGTTCAGGGTGTGAAGGAGTTTGGGTTTCGGGTGCAGAGGAGGGGAGAAGGTAGGTGTTGAGTTGCGGGAGCAGAGGATGGGGGCAGTTTGGAGGGAAGTGGACCCGAAGGAGGGCGATGGCAGCGGCTGGCAAGAAGAGTAGAGGCGGTGACAAGCAGGGAAGGTGGCTGCGGTGTGTGTGAGGGAGGGTAGCAGCAGGGCAGAATCTGTTAGGGTTAGGGTGTGGCACAGAGGAGGGCTACGATGGCAGAGGAGCAGGAGGGCGGCTGCGGGAGAGGATGGTTACGGGAGGGAGCAGAGGATTAGGATTAGAGTTTTGGTTTTGGAGGTTGAAGAAGAATCAAGGAAGAAGAAGTGGGCTAGGCTTTTTTTAGACTGAAAAAGAAAACCCTATTTTTTTTTGAAAATTGTGTAAACTTTTCGGCCTTTGATACCATGTAAAAGTATAGAGACAGAAAAAAATACTTTATTGAATACTAATAGTTGAATACACTGTCTCCTATATATAGAAGAGTACAAAGAGTAATCTAACATTATTTCAGATGTGGAACTAAACTAAGAGTACTTTAACATTCCTAATGGAGAGATATATTTGCATGAGCTCTTTTTTTCTCCGTAGTCTATAATTATGATAGGAATTGGTGAATGATGCTTAGAAGCAAAATACATTAGTGATGGCCGCTACTTCCCATATGTACTTTGAGAAGATAAAATCACATTAATACTAATAGATTCTATCAAAAAATATGAATATAAATGTAGGATGCAATAAATAAATGAAAGACTAACAAAACTGTGGGGTAGAAGGCCAACCACCCATGAAGCACGGATACTTCACGGAGGGTGACGTCCTCGTATCATGTACGTATCTGATAAGTGATACGGTCGGATACGTACAAGATACGGCTGAAACGTGTCCTACATTTTTTATTAAATGGATACGACGGGGATATGCGACAGACAGGGTGGAGATACGTCGGACACAGTGGGGATACGGCTTGGAATTAAAATTGTTAGAATAAAATAATGGAGAAGCATTTGCTATATTTTCATACTTGTCCCACTATTTAATTTGTCTGCTTATGTTATATTGCTTATGAACTTGATTTGTTTACTTATGTTATTGCATATGCTTATGAACAATTATTGTTAGCATTTATAGATTATCTTATTTATGTTTAATGAATGATATTTACCATTTCCTTATTAACAAGAGATATTATTTAGTTATGTGTAATTATTCACATTATATATATATATATATAGGGAAAGCTTCGGTTGAGCACTACTCTAGTGCTCACCGCGTGAACACTAGGCCTTCGGGCGTTCATATCGAAAATCCGAACCGTTCACATTGATCTACACATCTAAATTAGTCTAAATATGTAAAATCAAATCATTTGAAATTCATTTGCCCATCCATCATGTGACTATAAAAACAATGATTTTCAGCCATACAATTTTGTAACACTTCAATGAATGGGCAAATGAATTTCAAATGATTTGATTTTACATATTTAGACTAATTTAGATGTGTAGATCAATGTGAACGGTTTGGATTTTCGATATGAACGCCCGAAGGCCTAGTGTTCACGCGGTGAGCACTAGAGTAGTGCTCAACCGAAGCTTTCCCTATATATATATATATATATATATATATATATAGCCGTATCCCAGCAGTACCGTGTATCCTACTTTTTTGAAAATTATCGTATCCCTCGTACCCATGTTCCCGTACGTATGCGTATCGCCGTACCCGTATGGTACTTCATAGCCAACCACCAATGACAAACCTCAAAACCACCACCACCACCACCCCCCCCTCCCCCCCCCCCCCCCCCCCCCCCCCTGCAGTAATATAGAGTATTGAATCAAGTTGCACACAACTAAATGTTCACAGCTCAAAACTATCCAATCTTTCTCCCAGGTTGAGCTGTGTAGTGTTTTTCTAGAATTAGTCACACATTTGAGATATAGATAGAATTAGATCTACCTTCTTCAAGAGTATTCCTGGGATGGATCACCATGTCCTCAGTAATTTAAAATAAATATTGTGGTTCAGAAACTTAGTATCGGGATGGGTATGGGGTGGGTTGTAAGAAATCAGTATCAGTATGATGGGTTAGTAAAAAACTGGATCCTGTATGGCTAGTTGCCTCGGCACCACCCATTGTCATCTCCCCCCGTGTTGTGATTCCTGGATTCTAGCTCTTGCTCTATCTTTGTTGGTAGTAAAGAAACTTCCAACCCTTTTATGGGTCTGTTATCTTATCTAGTAGTAAATACCATTATAAGAGTTATTTCTGGATATTTTAATGTAACTTTGTAAAGCTATGGCAGATTGACATAACGTAGTAACTTTAAAAAAAACAGACAGGCACTCAAATACATCTATTGTTCATGGTGAAATATTAATACTGAAAATTATTCTAGTTCATAAATGGTGAATTGAAAGGAGTTTTAAATTTATTTTTTTACGTTTCATTCTAAAAATACAATTAAATAGGAATGGATGATCAAAATACAGAAGACTTAAAAGTCATGCCTACGTAGTCTATTTGGAAAGTTAATAGAACCAATGATGAGCAACAAGTTTAAAAGAGAAAAAAACTATGATCTCCTTTATAAAATAAGTGATTTATGCTGAAGAACTTATTAAGGGGAAATCAAACTCCAGAGCGTGGCAGACTGAACACTCACACTCTAAATAAAATTATTATAAAAATACAATGAAATTGGAAATACCTTGATTAGCTCTCCTTCACAATAACCATCAAACTCAGCACTGAAATATTAAAAAAAAAATTGAAGGCACATATAAGATTTCATGTATAACAATAGGAAAATTATATCATAGAAGTAATGCATACGCTGCTAGTTCTTTTTGTACACGAACAGCTTCGACCTGGACTACCATTTGTGCCTTCTTTACCGTCTCAAATAGATTTTGCATGTTTCCCAAAACACCTGCCTACGATAATAAATGTAAAGGATCAAATAAATATTTGATGGTATGAAAAATCTACTTTGGTTTTAGGTAGTAAAATTACAGTAAATTACAATTTGATGAAGATTTATGACATCTTTCACAGTATTTATTTATTACATGTTCTATGTGTCTGATCAATGTCCATAGAAGATAGACACTGACATGCACCTTCACTGTCAGTCTGAGTATAGAGACAAACCATCACAACTAAGAAGCATGGATATGGAAATGCCAAACCAGACCCGGTGTGACCCAACGGACCAAGAAAAATCTCTGAAAAACTATACTGTAATATCTAGTGTGGAAAAATATACATTTTTTTGACATGGCTGTTAAGCATGAGTCTAACATGACACGGCTTCTAGATAGAATTGTATGTTCTTCAAAGGTTCCAAGTATGTTTAAAAGGAAACCAGTACAGGCAAAAGTGTCATCTAAAATAATTTTGAACATGGACAAAATGGAAAGATAAAATACCAAACCAAAATTGAAATAGGTAAGAGCATCCACAGTCGTTTTCTAAATCTCCCATTTTGCCATATTATAGCAAACGATGCGCTGCAATCGTTTGCTATATATGCCATTTTTTCCATTTCTCTTAAATTTGTTTCTCAAATTTGAGAAACGAAGTAAGAATTCTCAAATTATAGAAGACGGGGAATCATATACCGTCCGAAGGATTTTAATATTTTTTAATCGACTGAGACGGGGAATCATATACCGTCCGAAGGATTTCCAATTTTTTTTTATTTAAAAAAGGGTCGGACGGGGAATGATACCCCGTCCTTCCCTTTTAAAATATAATTTTTTTTGGAAAAAATCCCCAGACGGGGAATCATCTCCCGTCCAGGAGATGATAACCCGTCCAGGGAAGATTTCCCCTTTTTTTCCTTTTTTGGGTTTGTTTTCCCAAATTGCCCTTCAAACCAATATAGAACGAATGTAAAAGTCCAGGGGTAATTTGGTCGTTTGCCAAATGAGAAAAATTTGAGAAACGACGACTGCACGATACTCCCCTATATGCTATTACTGTAGCTGGCATATTTTGGCAAATGAGAAAAACGACTGTGGATGCTCTAAAGAAATATTCACATTCTCACATTTGAAGGTTTGTCATCGCATTCTTGCTTTTCTCGTTCCACCACATAAACCAAAATACATGGAAAGACAATGTTCTCATGTGGGTCAATTAATAGATCAACTAAAGAGTGTACTTATTTCCAATTACACTAACCTAGGATGTTTTTTAATAAGAATGTAAAAACCTTAAATGACTTTTATTTTGAAACTGAGGGAATATTATGTATCAAATGAGGGGCCACATTTAGTTAAATCTGCTCAATCTAGTTAGAAAATAAATATTGTAGTAGATATGATGATCCTCTACAATCTTACATACAAAAAAAAAATGTTAACTTAGAATCTTAGATACAAACAACACCCACATGTTAGGACAGTGGACCCCGCCGTAAGATTTCTCGTTATCTATTCTCTTATTCTCTCTCTCTCTCCTATGACTCAGCATTGACCATATTTGACCTTGATGACTAAATTTATAAAAAAAAATAGAAAACCCTAAACTATCCCTCCCCTTTAATTGAGTAAAATCGCCCTAATTAAAACACCAAAAATACAATCATCATCTTCCTCCTTCCTCTCCTTCCCACAATTAAACAAACCCAAACCTTCCAAACCCCGAGTTCTCCCAATGTGGAGCCCAAATCACCAAATTCCGAAATCTAACAACCCATTATTCTCCTTTTACACTTCTTTTCCTACTAGTCGATCTAATTTTTGCTTCATCTCCTACATCCAAAATTCCCAAATTAGTTCATCTTCTATTCACACCAATTTGATGGACATGGGGGTGTTGAAGGGGTTAGAGTGGAGGTATTAGGACGAAGAGGGAAATGATGATGATAGTGATGATGATGATGATGATGGGTTGAAGGGGATAGTGATGGTAGGGATGAGAATGTGATTGGGTGTTTGAATTTGGTGGAATTGGGTTGGTTTGTAATGTAGGTGGAAGATGATGATTCGAGTTTTGGGTTGATTTGTATTAAGCCATTAATAATGAAGATAATAAGGACGAGGGAGAAGAAGAGGTTTTAGGATTGTTATTATTTTGCTTTTATTTACTTCACTTTATGAAGGGGAGGCTGTAATACCCCAAAATAATTAACAATTATTTTGGTATAACAATATTGTATGAATAGTATTGCATTATTTTACAACAATAGTGTGCTAATAAAATTGTATTTGCATATATATTACAAGTATATGCATATATTATCATACATATATATGGGTTAGAATCTTCCACGTCTCCCCATTCTCACCCACACATCTAACCTAACTCAACCTAACCCCCACCCTAACCCTCCAAGCATTTGGCCAGCCATTTCTCCACCAAATCCCCCATACTCCATTTCATATATGAGTGTGATGAATAAATTCGAACTCATTTTTTCTTTTTCTTCTTCTTCCGAGTTCATTTTTCTTCTACTCCAATTTCCAAACTATTTTCCTAATTATTTTCTATACTTTCTCCATTACAAAAAAAAACTTCAATTCCAACTACAGTTCAACTCTTTCTACTTCAATTTTCTACAAATTTTCATACACTTCAATTTCCATGCAATTCCTATTCAAATTCATTTATTAAAAAAAATACCTACACTTCCAAATCTTTTCATTTCCAAAAAAGCAAGGAGAAACCCTACACATGTGGATTTCGGCCAAGCTTGGAAACAAGAGCTTTGGAGTTTGGAGGCAAGAAGAAACTAGAAAGTGAAGTTTGTGTGTTCAATTCTTCAAGAAAGGTGGGTGTTCTTCATCTTTTAATTATAAAAGTTACTTTTCTTTTTAATGAGAATGGTAGTAGAAGAGTAAAGATGGAATTTTTATGACTGATTATGAAATAAAAATCATGTCTTTGGAGTAGTAGCTTGATTGTTGATTGTAGAATGTAAAGTTGTGATTTTTATGATGATTTTGTGTGGTAGATTGTTCATGTTAGTAAGTTTAGCTTAATGTTAGTAAGCTCTTACTCATTTTAGTAAGCTTTAGTCATGTCAGTAAGTAGTGATCATGTTAGTAAGTTAGCAAGATGTCATGTGAAAAAAGTTTATATTAGTAAGTAGAATTGATTATGTGAGTAAGTTAGAAAGTTGAAACGTGGACATCGATTATGTTAATAGACTCAAATGTAGACTTGACTCGTGTTGCTAATTGGAAGAATTGTAGATTAATCGTGAACGAAGCTTGAAGGTTGAGTTAGTAAGATTGAAGTGTTACAAACTAATCATGTTAGTAATGTTAGTAAGTTGTTAGTAACTTAAGTGTGAAATTGCTCATATTAGTAAGTTATTAGTAAGCTTAAATATGTAGAAGATCATGTCAGTGAACTAATTGTTAACTAATTTTTCATGTAGTAAGCTAGTTCATAGTAGTAAGTTAAAAATGCAGACTTGATCATAGTTAATTAGTTAGTAAGCAAATTGGTATATTAGTAAGCAACTTAATCTTGGTAGTAAGCTTGAAGTGTAGTTTGATTTTAGCAAATGGAAGTATGAACGTTGCTATATAATTATTGATGGAAGTTATCCTATTTATGATAAAATGTATGTTGTTGTTTGGAGATCATGTTAAAATTATTAGTGGCTTGAAATTGCAAGCAGTAGTAGCCTACCTTGTTAAGTAGAATGTGTTAGTAGTAATTGCTATGGGTGAAGTTGAAGTCATGCTTTTATTTTAAGGAAGTGAAGTTAGGTGAAGGATAGTAGGTGATCATACTAGTAAATAAGTGAAGTGGTAGTAGTTAATCATGAAGTTAACCATGTTGCGTTAGTATTGTAGCTACTTGTTAATCATGTTGAACTCGTTTAGTGGCTTAATGATGTGGTTGTAGCTACTTGTTTAGTAACTACTTGTTAAGAGTATTATCTTGATGAATGATGATGAATTGCACATAGATGCGGTGATATAACATATGTTTTCTGGCGATTGTCATTCTGATGAGTTATCATTGTTGCCTGGCTATATGAGCCAGATGTGGGCCGAGTTGGGCCAAGGTTGGGTACGCAAAGGCGACCCAATAACCCTAAATGTGTTGTGGGTAAAATATGTTAACTCTAGATAGTGTGACTCGTGATTGTAAAGATAGACACTAGTTACAGGCGTGTACTCATCCTATCAAAAGGGACACGTGTGGTGTGGTCTTGTCTGGAACACGTGCGGCGTGGTCTCGTCTAGGACGTGTGCAACGTGATCTTGTCCAGGACACGTGCGGCAACATTTCAACTGTAAATTCTGGGAATTAGTGATGAGAGCGGGACGCGAACATAGGTTGCAGGATCTGTTGGAGTTTAGGGGATGGACCCCAAAGCTTTCGTCAATGTTCTTAGCTATGAGAACTTGGCAGAGCAAGTACGAGTCTTGCTGATTCGCCATATATTCATGGCAACTTTGTACAGGTATGAGTGGAGAAAGACCACTGATTCCGGCAGAGCCGAATAATCATCTGCCTGGAGGAAGTGGAGAAAGACCATTGATCCTGACGGAGTGGAGAAAGACAACCAGACGTCTGCCGAGGCTGACGGGGTGGAGAAGGACCACTAATCTTGACGGAGTGCAAAAAGACCGCCAGACGTCTACAGAGGCGGAATAGACTGTAACACTGCAACTCTACCGGTCACTAGATTCATGTGAGGAGCAAGAAAGAGTACAAGAATATGATGCATAGCGAAGGATCGAACCCTGTGATCTAGAGACTACGAACTTTTTGGAAATTATGTAGTATGAGATGCATACGTTTCCAAATAAATTGCATTAGAGTAAGTGCATTGTGTGCATTTGGAATTATGCATTAGACTCTAGGACATAACATACACTGACACTTGTGGTTTGACTTCACGTTTTTTTTTCTTTTTGCATTAAAAACTATTTGCTAAGATTGGAGATCACGGGTTTCATCCCCATTGCGTCAGTTACATTTAACTGACGTGCACACAGTTGTCAGTTGCAGGATTGCTTATTGAGCTGAGGATTCGAGCTGCGTGGAACATTCAAGAGATTATTGATATAAATATTGATGTAACTCATTATTGAAATTGTGTTGTAATTTATTGTAAAATTTGTGCATAAAAGTTTTTAATTTCCTATGATAATTATGTGTTATGTACTCATTTGAAGGAAGATCCTGGTTTGTGTCTTGTCCCTGTATTCGGAATTCGGGGCGCTACAAAGGCCAATATAGGAATTTTGGATTTTTTTTATTCAGTCAACACTGTGTCATAGGAGAAAGGAGAGAGGAGAGAGATAACTAAAAAAACTCAGTGAACGGGCTCACTTTGTACTTTTTGCTAATGTGTGGGTGTTTTTGTATCTAAGTCAAACATTGGGGGTTTCTTGGTATTTTATCATTTTTTTAAAAATAGAATAATAAATAAGTAAATAAAGAAAGTAGCATAAAGTAAAATTTTGAGATGACATGGACTATAAATCCAAAATCCATGGAATTAAAACAAACCCCCTATTTGTTTTCACTCAAACAAAAAAAAAGAAAAAATTAAAACAGTGACATTGCCAGGGACGGAGCCCCCTTGGAGCAAGGGGAGGCTCACGCCCCCCTAAAATTTTTAAGCACCCCCCCTCTTAAATTATAAAAATATTTTATTCCATGCCCCTTCATCTCACAAAATTTCATTTAAGCCCCCCCCCCCCTACTTAGTTTATTTGCTACTGTCACTTTGATTATATATATTTAGTTAGTAACCCTTTCTAATATAATTATCATACATATTATAATATTATTAAAGTTGTTGATATATTTTCTATTGCTTTCTCAACTATGTCGAATATTGATAAGAACAAATAAATTATTACTGGTTAACAATAATAAAAATCTTATATATGCTTATAAATTATATTTTCTTACTTGTAATCTCTTTTTCAATATTTTTCTCTATGTTTGTCACTTCATACTTAACTGTGAAATCAATTGATAAGTTTGCTGATTAGCCCCCCAAAGAAGAAAAAAATTGGCATTGTCCCTGGACATTGCTTTGAGATGTGTGCTTACATAGGAACCTTTTTTACCCATTGTAAAAGAGCTTCTTCAGCGTGACTCATAGTTGACACGTAGTAAATGCACATCACTTTCACCTGTGAAGAACCAACTTTCCCAACTTAAGAACACTTGGTTTATGATTCTAATAACAATAATCTTGAATAATTGTTGGTTGTCATGCAAAAAGTGCTTTAGGATGTTATTTTATTGTTTTTCTCAAAGGTAGTCATTTTTTTGTGTAGAAGCAAGTGTTAGAACCTTGAAATTATGGGCTAGTTTAATCTGGTAAAAGTTGTGGTGCTATTCTTTTACGGCCAATGCAACAATACTACTTATGCTCCCTATAATTGAAACTTAGACTCTATTTGATTGCAACCTAAATTATAAAATCAAGTTACATTCCAATAGAGTTATTATCACTTACATGCAGCACTACCTTAGTAGATATGATGACCCTCTACAATCTTACTTTTTTATAAAATAAATAAATAATAAATAAATAAACTAGCATAAAGTAAAATTTTAAGATAACATGGACTATAAGATTCAAAATCCATGGGAATTAAAACAAAGCCGCTTAGTATATAGTAATGCTATTCATATTCACATTTTTGTACTCAACTTGTACTCTACCTATATTGTGGCTCATGATATGGCATTAAATTAGGTAGGTGTGTGGCACGTCAAAACAAATTATTGTCTCCCTTCATTTATTAACTATTAAAAAGTTAAATTTTAAAAAACACCAACAATTCATCATTTTCTTTCTAGCCCCAACTGGCAACAACCACTCTCTCTCTCCACAACCTCCACCACCACCACCACCACCACCACCACCACCTCCTCATTCCCGCTTCCACTTAACCACCATCACCCACATCAACGACCACTTGCTCCCCCTCCTCTCTCAATTTAAATTAATCTCAGTTTTCACACAATCATAATTCAATTTTGATCTATTAACTAAAAAGTCTAATTATTAGTTCTAATTTTTTGTAAAAATTTCAATGAAATTCGAAAGTGGAGAAATAAAGGAGGATCCAGTTGTGGCGGTGGAGGGTGAGGAAGCTGAAATCGGGGGCACAATCCAAATCACCATGATTGTGACTCGGAATCATCTTAGGATGAAATAGGGGTGAAGTTAGGATTATGAGTGGGTATTGGTGCAAGTTCAAAAACGAATTAGTGGTAAAAGGTGGAGTTTTTTAGAGTTGGAGGATGAGGATAAGGTAGTTGTTGAAGTGGGTAGGAGGAGGAGGACGACGACGAGCAGCGGTAATTGTAGGGGCTGCAGGCAAGGGGGAGGTGTTATAAGGGGGATCAAAAAGTACGGGTTGGAGCAGGAGCTGAGAAAGTTTATGGAGAGACTGCCTTCATTCCATCTCCCCTTCTACTTCAACATTGAGAACTAAGGTTCTCCAATTGAGATTGTGAAAACTTTGTGATCCATGGTTTGTATGATGTCATACCTCTCAATGCATTTTCTTGGAGGTAATAATTTATTTACCCTTTATTGGCAATGACAAATTTCTTTACCCTTTCTTTTAGCTCAATGTTGGAATTATAGTCCACACTAAGAGACCGTGATGATTATTATTATTACACAATAGTTTGAAAGAAAGTGATGTTGTTCCTTTGAGTTACACTACATGTTATATAATAGCAAATCTCAGCCTCTGTTTCTTATTCTTAATAAAAATTTCCATGAATCTCAGCATGCTTGATTTATTTTGTTCCTCATACTTCATTGGGTAAACCTTTTGGTTTGGAATAAAATATTTGTCATGTTGGTAATCTATTTTAAGAGTAAATTATGTTTGTGGTTTTCATTTATTTCCCCTTCGCTAACTGTTGGATGGTGAATAAACTACTGCTAAGAGAAAATTTTCTTGGAAGTGTAAACTTTTTTGTGTTTTGTATTGTTCATTTGTTTTTTCAAACATCATAAGCCCTAAACCAAAAAAGAGAACTCTTATTTTTCCCACTTCCCACCACACGCAGGGGGTGTGCACGGGCCGGGTTGGGCGGGTTTTGAGTAAATTAAACCTTGCTAGAAACCACGAGTTAGTTTTTAAAAGATTTTAAACCTACACATCAGAGTTCGTGGGGAGTTCAAAATCATACTGGCTTCATTCTTTCTGTCTATCTAGAACCATGTTATTGCTTGATTCTGGATTTTGGCCTATTCTTTTATGAATTTCACAAGTCATGCTTCATATTTGGGTACATTGTTAATGGCAATGGCTTGGATATGCATGGGCAGAGTTAAGAGGAGCCAGCAGGAGCACCCCCCCCCCCCAAACTTATGAATGACTTAGGGACCCCTAATGTACATCTTATAGTGACCCCCCTTAGTTTCTAAAATCTATTTTTTATTTAATATTTTCACTATATAGCTAGAGAATAGTTGGTTTGTCCCTCCTTTTCTGTTGTTGGAGGTTCTGGATTCAAACCTAGCAGCCTTAAAAAAAATCTTCGTTTATTTACTGTAGTTTTAATGTGATAGTTGTTAACATTATCTTTTAATGTTACTTTAACCTAGTAGCCTTAAAAAAAATCTTCTTTTATTTCCTGTAGTTTTAATGTGATAGTTGTTAACATTATCTTTTAATGTTACTTTAACCTAGTATTAGGGTTTTTTTCTCTCGCTATATTTTATGGGTACCCCTCACTACCTAGCAATCCTAGATCCACCCTTGTGGATATGGTTGTGGTGACAGCGGTAGTGGAGCAAAATTTATTGCATTATGCATTATGTTTTTCTCATTTTACATTTCCAATTTATAGTAATCTTGTCCATTCGTATGAAGGAAATGATGATTTGCTTAAAGAAAATAAAAAATGTAGTTCTATTTTCAAATCTGGTTCTCAAAGAATTTGTTACTTAACATTTGAAAATCTATTTTTATGGCATGGGCCTAGGCAGTTAAAATCGGTTTTTGGAACTAATTGGTCTATGAGTGATTAGTGATTAATCGGTTAATCGGAAAATAATCGGGGATTAAATCGAAAAAATTACGTATATATATATATATATATATAATAAATTGAGAATGATTCTAGTCTAGTTCATGGCCTATTAGAAGACCCCCACTCACTTGGACATTAAAAAAATAACCTATCCTCATTATGTAGCGACCTTAAACCCTAACATAAAACTATTATGAGATTATCAAATCAGAACATATAGTTATAGAAAAAAAAAAGTGTATTTAGTTTAAGCTGA
Organism: Hemerocallis citrina; assembly: GCA_017893485.1. Taxonomy (NCBI): domain Eukaryota; kingdom Viridiplantae; phylum Streptophyta; class Magnoliopsida; order Asparagales; family Asphodelaceae; genus Hemerocallis; species Hemerocallis citrina. The sequence continues at coordinate 184,657,494 of CM030365.1, forward strand.
GTTTCAATTCTGGATGTGGATAGGGTCAGATCGGGTTTGCTGGTCGGTTCCAGCAAACAAAAATAATTGGGGAGGAGCAACGCGAGCAGCAAGGGAAGGATGTGCAGTAGATGGGGGTCGGGTCAAGTTTGCGATGGCACACGGAGACGGCGGGTCGAGTTTGGGTTTGCTCGAAGAATAAGAGAATTGGTTTCAGATTGGGTTTGCGCAAGGAAGAAGAGAGCGGCGGCGGGTTGGATTTGGGTTTGCGCGAGAAAGAAGAGAGCGGTGACAGGTCGGGTTTAGGTTTGCGCGAGGACCAGAAGGGGGTTGAATTTTGGATTTGGATTTGGTTTTGAGTTTGGGCCGGATTTAGCCCAAATAATGCAAACAAGTATGAAAATTAAAAGAGAATATTCAGTCGGTTAATCGGCCACTTAAAATCAGTTAATTAACTACTAATCGGCCGACAGTGTTCTAAAAGTCGCTAGGCGGTAGTCAGGCGGCCGATAGACGCCTAGCACCTAGACCTTGTAAGCGGGGCCTAGGCGGCTAGGTGCTAGGATTTTTTATTTTATTTTATTTTATTTTTGCCCTCAATTTATCTTTTGGTTTTGTTTTATTGTTCTGCCATGCATTATTTTGTTGTTCACTACACTCCATTTTTACTCTTGATTTTCCTCCTTGCTATTGCAAGATAAGCTTTAGATAGTCTAAAAGACTAAATTGTATAAATGTATTGGTTTTGGTAATAAATTTGGATAAAGCGATGATTTGTCAGGATAATGATCAGAATTTTTAATGTCTTAATTAGATGTATTGAGAAAATAAACTATTATAGTAGTTCTAATCAGTCTCTTTTAAAATCTGGATTGACTTATCTTTTCATAATAAAAAGCATCAGTAGATTTGATATCTTGGTGGCAAACAATGTCGTACTACTGGTTTTCAGTGAACTCCAACTGACAATTTGTAATGTTGGACTGTATTCTCCTTCTATGAAAACAATTTCGGGAAAAAAATAACATAAGCTATCTCTTCCTAATCTGATGATTGTCTAAATATGTAGTAGCTATTTAAGTATATATATTTTTGAATATAGGAAGACTGTTGTCATCTCGTTTCATTGATAAGTTGATATCGGAACAATAATGCTAAATTATCAAGTTAAAAACAAACAACTAGACCACACCTACTACTACAAGCAAATGACACCACCTAAGAACTATTACTACTACTACTACTAATAATAATATAAACCGAATCTCTAACTCCTTCTAGACCCGAAAATTATTTTTAAACGGGTCTGGGTCAGGTCAGATAGGGTTAAGCTCTATTTTATGATCCGGATCTGCCTAGCTATCTAGAACTGCCTGGACCCTGCCTGGACCCGCCCAATAGGTCAAACCAATTTTTCACACGCCTAAGGCCTAGGCGAGTCGCCTGGGGACCACCTAGCGACTAGGCGCCACCTAGACCGATTTTTACAACAATGTCGGCCGATTATATCTGATTAAATCGCAAACTATTGAAATATTGAAAAACACTAAAAATAATCACTTAGCCTCCGATTAACGATTAATTGGAGATTAATCAGATTTTAACTACTTAGGGTATGGCAACATATTATGGTATGGTTAATCACATGCAATTGTTGGAACCACTCCTTCATAAAAAATAGGAAAAAAACAAGGATTGTTTCTCTATGGATCGTTTCGAATCTGGAACGTCCCATTCACGCAGCAAACAGGGAACAGCATTTTCCCCATACAGCGAGAGATTCTCACGACTGACGTGGAAGGATTCGACAGTACGAGGGTAGACGTGGACTGGGAAAATTTTCAAAATCCAGGGCGCCGAATTGGGAAGCGTATGTCAGTGCCCTTCCATACCGCAGGACAGCTATCGACGCGCGAAGTCCAAGGAGGAAAACAACTTGGTTCTCAGCTTAAGCCAAAAGATACAACGGTCCTTCCATTCAACCCAATACATGAAGCAACAGAGTCGCATCAACAGGCTACGGCAGCTAGACCCTCTGGTCTATTAGGCGGAATCTTGAAAAGAAATGAAGACAGGTCAGCGGGTATTGTGGCTAGTAGAGCATTGGGTATTGGAGTGGAGGAATGGAACAACTTTACTAAAGAAGAAGTAGAGGAGTCTATTAGACTTGCTATGTCCTCCATCATCAAAAAGAGAGCCATTGAAAGTCAAATCCAAGAGCAACAGCTAGTACAGGATAGTGAAGAGGGGAAGCAAGTCAACTGTTCCTCCACAAATATGCAAGAAGATAAACAACTTAACAGTCAGGGTGACAAGCATGCGTTAATCGAACATGACGACCGCGGAGCTATGATTGGCGCCTTGGACGACATTAGGGATGATTTCTTAATTTCGGAGACCGAAACGGAGAGAGGCGACAAAGAGCTCAGGGGCAGTGTGGGCAGTAATAGCAGTAAAAAATTCAATGAATATCAGAGGAGAGGGAAGAGGCAGATTAATGTGGGGGAATATCAATCGATCGTTCATGAAGAAGGAGCCAAAGAAACGCCAATTCTCAAGGAGATGGAGAAAGACACAGGAGGTACTTCTAATCCCAACTTTTCAATTCTCAATTCATTAAATGATGAGTCGCTTATATACTTTGCTAGTCTTTACGGTCTAGCCATGGGGTCAACCAGGGTAGAACAGCTTAATAATGTTGCTATTATTAGAGGGGAATCGATGGCTGCTTCAGCCTAAGGTTGTACGATAGTAGAGGGGGGTAGAGTGTAGGTGTCCACATAGTTGTTATTATGTCGTACATCTTTTGGAACGTGAGAGGAATGAGGCAAAAGAGTAAAAAGAGATTGATTTCGCTATCTATCAACAAAATTAGGCCGTCTATCTGCGGCTTCCAAGAAACTAGAATTGAAAACAACTCTTTAGAGGAATTCAACACGCTTAGATGGGCGGAACACTTCGATTGGAAATTCAAAGACGCAAGGGGGTTTTCTGGAGGGATAGCTTTAGGAGTGGATTTAAGAATTTTTGAGATCCTCGACGACTTTGTTGGGCAATTTTCGGTGTCTATTAAACTTAGAAGGAGATGCGACGACTGGGAACACGTAGTCACAACGGTTTACGGTCCCTATGAGTCAAGAGCGAGGAAAGAATTCTGGAGAGAATTGAAGTACATCAGAAATAGATGGTTCCAGCCATGGGTGGTTGGGGGAGATTTCAATATCACGCGTTTCCAAGACGAGCATAGAGGTAGAGGACACGCCCAGTCAGAGCAGGATAGCTTCAACCAGATTATCGAAGAATTGGAGTTGTTAGAGCTGCAAACGGCCGACAGGAAATACACATGGTCTAGCATGAGCGCTAATCCGATTCTGGTCAAGCTGGATAGAGTACTAGTTACAAACGATTGGGAGGATATGTTTCCACGAGTCAAGGTCCGATCCGTAGTCCGTTATACGTCGGATCATCTCCCCCTGATTATAGAGTGCGACCAAGATTATAAACTTAAGTTCCATCCGTTCAGATTCGAGAAATCATGGACCACATTCGAGGAGACAGGGCAGGTGATTCGCGAGTCCTGGTCTCGCCCTACAAGTCAACAGTCAGCAGTTGGTATATGGGTGGAGAAAGTAAGACGCTTAAGGAAGGACCTGAAGACCTGGGCAAAGATGAAATTCGCCAATGCGGGAGTTTTAAGAGAGACGCTAGGTAACAGGATATTCGAGCTTGAATCCATGCAGGAGGAAAGAGATCTGACAGATCCTGAGAAGGAGGAACTGAAGCTCGATAGGTTGGAAATTCTCAACATCCAAGCAAGAGAGGAAATTCACTGGAAGCAGCGGTTGCGAATTCAATGGTTGAAAGAAGGGGACGCTAACACTAAGTTCTTCCATAAAATCGCTAACGGTAGAAGAAGACAAAACCACATCGGAGGGCTTCTAATCGAGGGAATCTGGATTGAAGACGAAGAGATTATCAGACGACATTTGGATGACAAATTCCACGAGATGTTGGGAACTAAAAGCAACGATAGATGCAGTCTAGTGTCGGACATGTGGAGTGAGTCGAAAATTGAGGGAAGTAACGGGATCGAACATCCGTTCACGGAAGAGGAAGTGCGAGAAGCAATTAATAACCTAGGTCAAGACAAGGCTCCAGGCCCCGATGGGTTGCCGATTTTCTTCTACAAGATCTACTGGAGGATTGTTAAGGAGGATCTGATGAACATCTTCACTGAGCTTCACAATAATACCACTACCCTCGAAAGACTCAACTACGCTTCGATCATTCTGGTACCCAAGAAACAAGAAATCCGAACAGCAGAAGACCTCAGACCAATCAGCCTTATTAACGGTTCATTTAAAATCATCACAAAAGTTTTAGCACAAAGATTAGCACCTAATATTCAGGATGTCATTGCGCAATCACAAAGCGGCTTCATTCGGGGTAGGGACATTATGGATAGCATAGCAGCCGCGCACGAAGTCGTGTTTAGAGGGAATAAAGGAAAGGCAGACGGATTTCTGTTAAAATTAGATTTCAAAAAGGCCTACGACTCGGTTAGCTGGGAATGTGTGGAGGAGGCGCTCCGCCTTAAAGGATTCGGGGAGAAATGGAGAATGTGGATGAGAAGATGCGTTCAAGGAGGAAAGTCGTTCATCCAGGTAAACGGTTGGCAAGGAAAGGAAATCCGCTGTAAAAGAGGCCTAAGACAGGGGGACCCACTATCCTCACTACTGTTCGCTCTAGTAGCAGACGGCCTAGCAGAGATGATAAAGAGAGCACAGGTCAACCAACAGATCAAAGGAATAGAGATAAAAGGAATTGATCAAGCCATGACCATATTGCAATACGCTGATGATACCCTGCTATTTGGAAAGGCTAAAGTAGAGGAAGTAGTAGCGATGAAAGTGGCACTAGCATGCTTCCAAGGATGGTCGGGGTTGAAGATCAACCTCCAGAAGAGCTGCGTTATTCCTATTAGCAGTCAGCTATCCATTTCGACCACAGTGATGTCACAAATCATAGGTTGGGTAACGGCGGATTATCCCCTAAAATACCTAGGGACCCCAATTAGACCTGGCCCGTTGCTTAGAGAGGATTGGATGCCATTGATAGAAAAGGTCACGAAGAAATTGGAAGGGTGGAAGAGTAAGTTCCTATCGCTCGGCGGAAGGATTACCCTGCTTAACTCGGTTATCAACGCAATTCCGTTATACCTCATGTCCATTTACGAAGTCCCTAAGTGGGTCATCCAGAGGATAGACAAAATGAGAAGACGTTTCTTATGGAAGGGGTCCGGCGAAGGCAATAAAGGTTTTCATCTCGTCAAGTGGGGTAGGGTTTGTAAAAAAAGAGAGTTTGGTGGACTGGGTATCCTCAATCTACATGATATGAATCGAGCTTTGCTAAGCAAATGGTGGTGGAAGATCTACAGCAGAAAGCAAGGGTGGTGGTCACTATCCTTTGATCTATACCGAAGAAGGAAAAAATATCGGTTTGGGGGAACAAGTACGGGACGTAAGGTATCCTTGCTTTGGAAAGGTATTGCCAAACAGGGAGAGATCTTCGCCACAAACACTAGATGCAGGGTAGGGGACGGCAAAGATACCAGTTTTTGGAACGACAAATGGTGCGGAAACAGAACTCTTAGGAATTTATTTCCGCAAGCAGCAGAGGTCGTAGAAAATCCGGACGCCCTGGTAGCAGACGTATGTAGAAATAACCATCTCAAGTTCACGGTTAGGGGCGATCCAACACAAGAGAGTACGAAACAATTCGAAGAACTCAACAGATTAATTCAATCAGAGGGGAGCTACACAACCAACGAACCAGATGAGAGGAGCTGGAACCTTCACAACTCAGCGTCGTTCTCAGTGGCGTCTATGTACTCATGGATAAATGATGGGGGGATAAGGTGCGCAGTGGAGAGTAGGATTTGGGCTACCCGAGCTCCGCTAAAAGTTAAAGTGTTCGGCTGGTTAGTGCATAACGACGCGATTCTTACAAAAATTAATCTCAGGAGAAAAAACATGCAGATAGACGCCAGATGCACGTTTTGCCTACAGGCGGACGAGGATACGACTCATTTATTTTTCATGTGTTCTAAGGCTGCACACACGTGGGAAGTTATCTGTAGAGGGTTTGGGTGCACTCGGTTCCCTAACTCCACCTCGGAGTTATGGGGCACTTGGAGGGACGAGTACATTAGATCACAGGATAAAAGGGCATGGGATTTAGCAGTAGCGGCTACTATCTGGAGATTATGGCTAGACCGTAACGACGCATGCTTTAGAAATGTTAATCAATCTTTTAATTCTTCTATACATAACATCTTCCTCCTAATTCATGATTGGGCAGGTAGGGCGGGGCAAGCGAAGAAGATCAGGTTGTCAGAGGAGGGGCAGTGAGCCAGGTCAGGCTGTAGGTCTGCAGCGATGATGGAGTGGGCTATCCTTTGTTTGGATGTTATATTTCTTTCCCTGTTTTAGTTGCGTATGTATGGATGTATTTTGATGCTTCACTGAGACTAGTTGGACTATAGTCAGTGCAAGCGGGTTAGGATTTAAGGTCCTATCTTTCGGATTTATGTAATTTGTACTACTTTGTTTCTTTAATGCTCGTTAATGAAACGATGACAGAGGTCATCTTCTTATCAAAAAAAAAAAAATATCTTCATCTTTAGTATTGTAACTAGAGAGTTCGACATGCATTGTATATATACATGCATACACTTTCATATAAAGAAAGAGAAGGAATTGCTCTGTGAGCTTCACTATGATGTAATATAACAACATATCTGCGCCTCCACTGCTTCTGTTTTCTAATACTATTTCATTCATCTTTTCCTTATCCCTTTATTTTTTCGAAAAAATATTGAATGTCATTGTCTGCATGGTTAACGTGCTTTCTTTGTAGCACTTCACAAACACTATTTTTCAAATTTGAGAAGATTTCTCCATATGTGACTTTTGTAAAGTGTAAATTCTGTTCTTGAATCTCTTTGTCCCCAAGTTGACCGAGATTACATGCTTTGGTATACTATCTATTTATGTTTTCACGTATGTAGTTAAATGAATGACATTTTTTTAGTATTATGTTTTATGCTGGCCAACATGAGGTGCTAAGGTACCTCTTACCAACTTGCTATCTTAATTGTAAGCAATTAAGCTTAAAATTTTAATTTTGCAAAGGAAAAAGTAGGAAGGTAGGGGGTAGCAATGTTATCGAGTAAAATCAAGTAATGAGATAACCGGACCCTACCCTATGACAAGGGGTCTAGGTCTAGGTCCGGGACTAATCATTATATTGGTAAAAGATTAATACTATGAACAATAGTGTATCCCAAACACCTAAAATCTAACTCAACTTTTGGATTAACAATTGAAGAAGTGTTTTGGGTCAAATACATATTATGTTCGTATTTTTCAAACACTTATTGACTCTATTAGATGTTTTTTAGGGCTAAAAATCAATACTACATTACATTTACAATCGTTCATTTGATAGCTCGAAAGCCGGTGTTTGAAAGATTATTGATCTGGTTGGCACTGTTGCATATTGTTATATCTTATCAGAAATTCCAGCAGTGTGAGAGAGTTTACACTTCACGGTATTAATCTGTGAAATTATCTAAACCTAATGTTCATGTCGGTATTTTAAGCTTTCTTTCTTTCTTTCTTTCTTTCTTTCTTTCTTGCTGAGATAAGTATTTGAGCTTCATGACCATGTTTTGTACATGTCCCCATTTAATATTAGTCATTGAGCTGTTTCTTTTTGCACCTTTTTGTGCATGTTGAATGTGTGTTTTCTTTTTTCTTCGAAGTACAAAATAACTAGGATAGCTTTTGCAAGGATGGCAATATGGCATCCCTTTAATAGATATTTATAAAAGGCATCATCATTCTCAGTGCTTCAACTAACAAACTATTGTTGTATTTTTTAATATATAATAATAAATTGTTGTTGTAAATTTGGTCGATCTTTTCATGCTTACATTGAATTTTTTAGTGAAAGCATCAACAGATTTAATACTAAGTTACTAATCGAAGAATTCAATTACTGTGTTGGACCAAAGCATTGATCTTACTAAAACCCGTGGCTGAGTTTAATAAGTACAACTGAAATCATTCTTTAAAGATGTGCAGCATTCTCTTGAAAGAAGTATATACTGATGATTTGTTTTGTTTATCCGGCTGCTTAACCTGTGTCTAACATGACACGGCTTCTAGATAGAATTATATGTGCTTCAAAGGTCCCAAGTATGTTTAGAAGGAAAATGAATATCCATGAAGCCCAGTACAGACAAAAGTGTCCTCTAAAAATAATTTTGTGCATGAACAAAATGGAAAAATAAAATACATAACCAAAATTGAAATAGGTAAAGAAAAATTCACATTCTCACATTTGAAGGTTTGTCATCGCCATTCTCACTTTTCTTCTTTCCTCCAAATAAACCAAGTACACGAAAAGATGATGTTCTCATGTGGGTCTTTCTGCTACAACGCCATGATGGAGATGGAGTGGCATTTAGTTGACCTAACATATGTCAAAGATCATAGAAACATGAGCTTGTGATATAGCTAAACCTAGTCTCGGACCGGTTAATGCTAGAACTACAAATAGAGGACCAAGACATTGTATGAAATAAAGAAGATTAATCATGTTTCGGGTGAGAATGGTAATGAATAAAAAACAATAAAGTGTAATAAGAGCAATATATTTCTTTTCGTATGCATCACTATTGAAATACTGGAATTGGTATTATTATCAGCCAACCATAAATAGATATAGAATGTCCAAACACTTGGCACAACCTTTGAGCATGCATGTAGATGCATGCACAAATAAGAAAGGGAAATGTAAATACACTACATGCATGCAAAAATAACAACGGGAAATGTATATACACTACACATAAACTGTAAGCACAGTGTGACAAATAAACTAAACAACATCTACAAGGATTCATGTTGTTCTAGATCTTAAACTAATCCTAGAACCTCGAAGAAGTAAAAGAATGACATACACTTATTAGTTCACTTACTTGAGTCCTTGATGAGACAATATATTATGCTAAAATGAATTTAAGAAGAATGGTACTTACAAGAACCCACATCCTCAAACCTTTGCATGAGAAGTTCAACTATATTTCAAAAGCTAACAAAGCACTGAGGAACAACAATTGCCAGGTTTAGTTAGACCAACTCTAATTGACTACTGACTTACCCATCCACTCCGGGTAACCAAACTTTGCTTTATTACATTGATGCATAGATAGAACTGCTCCGGTCACTATCCAAACATGATATACCAGTAGTTAACTGAAGCCAAAACTTGAGATATATCAGACATTCAGACATCTAAAATAAATTGGACTACATTTTTTTCCTGACCTCTGTTCACTCTCCCTACCTCAACTTTGTTCCAAACCCATTAAAAAGGATAAATTAAGTTACGTGAAAGGTTATGCAAATGATGGTTTGTATACCGCTTTACCTCCTATCAAAAACCTACCTCAATTTATCAAAACCATAATTCTAAAAAGAGCTCAAACTAAACTTTCATTCTACTTTCCTGTTTAGATGCACCATAGATTTATTTCCATACAATGTTAGGTTAACATTTTTGTTTTAAAAATCTTAGTACCAAATTGGAATAGTTAAACCACCTCTCCATCGGTTCATCGACATTACAATTAATTCGTAAAATAAAAAAGTACTAATAAAAAGTGAGGTTTAATCAAAAATCCGGAAAAAATAAATCACCAATAATCAAGTAATTCAAACACCTCATTTTAGCTATTCACATGTAATAAAATTCACCACACTAACTAATCCAATTTCATTCTGCTATCAAACAAATCCCTGAATCACCAATTGAGAAATTAAGGATTCTTATACATCAAAGAACTTACACTAATATCAAGTACTTGATTCAACTCTAATCTACAATTTATGAACACGCAGTTAACAGTTAAAACCCTAATTGGAGTGGTGGCGATAAAAAGGGGTACTTACAAAAGGAATTAGAGGAGAAATTGAGGTTTCTAGTGTCCCTTGAAAGGAGCACGTGCAGAAATTGACTAGTGAGTAAAGTGTTTGACGCCATTAGAGCGAGGAGTGAAAGCTTGGGAGAAAAGGAGAGATCGTTTTTGAGGATAGAATGGAACAGACGATTTCTGTGATGAGGCTGGAGTTAACGGGTCGAATCCGGGTCGGGTACTAGACGATCCGCCGTATTGGGGTGTACCTACCAACTGGTCTACGGTATGGTATACCTATCAATTAGCACTGCTATCGGTCGGATCAGGTACTGAGATGCCTGAACCTTGCCCTATGGCAATGGTCCGGATCTGGGTCCACTTAAATTTTTCCGGGTCGAGTTCGGGGGCAACCGGTTCCCGGGTATCCAACGGGTCTAATAATATATGACGAATTTTTTTTTTTCAATGTTTATAAAAGTTTTCAATATTCAAATTCTTAACATATTTTTTTATTTAGAATAAGTACTACATTCTAGCTGTTTTACCGCTGGTAAAAGGGCTCTCTGTTGTACTTTTATTTTATTATATACTAGTATTATACACGTGCTCTGCATGTGGGGAATTTTTTTTTTTTTTTTGGGGGGGGGGGGGGGGGGGGGGGGGGGGGATGAAAAGGGCAAAAAAAAAATCACGTGCTTTGCACGTGGGGAAATTTTTTTTTTGGTGGGGGGAATGAAAAGGGCAAAAAAAAAATTTACCAACACGTGCGTTGTACGGGTTGGGTTATGGACTAAGGCCTTCTCCCATTATAGTAGTAGAGATATTGGGCTGAAGTCTGATGACTCTATCCGTGTTATCAAAAAAAGAATAAATACTACATGAATTAACTGCATACTGAAAGTAAAAGTAAAATTAATTAATATATAAATGAATATAATTAAGTTTATTTTATAAAGTAAATATTATGAGATGTAAATTGGGAGTAAAAGAAAAGATTGCACACTCTTTATGAAATTATATGAACATATTAAGCTTTACTTTCTATCAAAAAGGTTTTTTTTTTTAAATAACACATACAACTATCTTGTTCTAATATATTAAAAATTAAGTTATTGGTCTACTAAAAAATTAACACATACAACTATCTTGTTCTAATATATTAAAAATTAAGTTATTGGTCTACTAACGGGTCCATGGGTCGGGTCCGGGTCGGACCGGGTCCAATTGGGTCTAAAATTATCGGACCCTAATACTACCTATTTAGAATCGGGTCAGTTCTGGTCCAATATCGGATCCGGATCGAGTCCGGGTCCGGGTCTCGAGTAATGTGACTGTGCTACAATCAATCATTCAATTAAAAATAGACCAACAAAATATTTTTTAAAAACTAGTATTTTTTTAAGGAAATGCTGGAGTATAGCTACCTGTTTCATTAATAAGAAGTTAACAAAACAACTCAGAAGACTGTGCAAAGTACAACAGACACCAGCTAAGAAATTAGTACATAAATTAATACATAGCACCTCCAACTAACATAGGAGGGTGGAAACAAAAGCACCAAAACATAGAATAAAAGGAGTACAATCAATACATATGGGGTCCCTCCAACAAATTTCTGGAGGGTGGGAGCTTCGAACACTAGAGCTCACTCTAGGGTCGGCTCAATAACAATCTCCTCATCGTCATACTCCTTTACCTGGAAGACCTTTGCAATCTTTCCTCTCAGTCCCGACGCAGCTGTAGTGGCCCAAAAAGAGAGGAGATGTATAATATGAATTAAATTACTAGAAATACTATTACTAGTCCCATGAAAGAAAGTTATTCATATCAAGCCAAAGAACCCAGGTCGTGCGGCAATAGCAATATAACAGGTGTCTCCCATCTCCCTTCTCTCGGCAAAGAACTTCGGCTCAATCCAAAGATCCTCGTAGATTAGGTGATAAGCATTTTGTGCCAAGTGCCCTTAAAACTTTGATTAAGACCGCTTTGCTTCTATAACATTCTAGGAAAAGATGTTCTCTGGACTCCATATTAGTGTTATAGAAACTGCATGAGGTCACTAAATTTGGTTGTTGTTTAGCCAAATTTTCTCTAGTCAATATAGTATCATTAAGCACAAGCCACATGAAGATTTTAACCTTTAGGGGTGCCTTGGCTTTCTAGATTATGGTAGACCATTTCTGTCTACACCCTCGAAAGTGTAACCGATTGTACATAGACTATACCGAGAACTTCCTATCTTTTTCCAGCCCCCAAACTTTCTGATCTGGGCCAGCAGAACATTTAACCCCAACTAGTGCTACAAGATTTTGAAGTTCCTCTAGTCTCATTTTCAGACGCAGCTTAAACCCAGGTTTCCATGAACCCCTTTTCCACGCTTTAGCCACCATGATGTGTGGTTGTGAGGTAAGGTCATATAGATTCGGGAACAAATCTTTCACCAGGTGGTCGCCGCATCATTTGTCCCACCAAAATTTAGTTAAATGGACGTTTTCAAAGACCGTAGAAATCCCTCTACAGAACAAGGAAGTTCTAGGTCCCACCCTGAAACCCAGGTATCGCATTCCTTTCCCATGTAAATACGATTGAACGAACTCCTGCCATCCTTCACCATTGGGATGGTACACTTTCCACCACCACTTCCCGAGGAGGGCCAAGTTCATGTTTCGCATATCGATAATTTCCAATCCTCCATGGATTTTCTTCATACAAGCTTTTTCCCATCTGATCAGATGGTAGCTACCCCTGGCTTCAGCTCCCTTCCATAAGAAACGTTTATGAATCCGATCTATCCTATGAATAACTCATCTCAGCATTTCAATGAATTACAAATAATATGTTGGCAGATTAGATAGTACCAACTTGATGAAGGTGACTCTCCCACCCAGGGAGAGGGGTTTTCCTTTCCAACCGACTAGCTTATTCTCCACCCATTCGATGATTGGGAACCAATATGTTTTCCTCAACTTAACTACCTAGTCGTACAGGTAAGCCTAAGTATCTGATAAGGAAAGCTATCGACTTAGCAATTTAGGATGGTTGTGTGTACCCCGGCCTCCTCTAAGGACAAGGCGATAGGTATTAGCACGCTCTTTGTGGAAGTTTACCTTTAGTTCAAACTAAGCTTCAAAACTTTAGAGCACACCTTTGAAAATGATGGACTTTCCCATATCTCCATTACCAAACAATAGTGTATCATCCGCATGCTTCAGGATGGTACACCCAAGGTGATTTCTTCCATTGGCCGCCAAAGTGATCCACTCTACCCGCCTACAGTTATACAACATGACTGTAAGTGTATCCGCCACAAAGGTAAAAAGGAGAGGGGACAAAGGGTCCCATTTTCGTAACCCTCTTTTGCACGAGAACGGTTTCCCCTTTGAGTCATTAACAACAATGGTAGTTTTACTAGTGGTGCGGCAATGATGGATCCACCCAATCCATCTATATCTAAAGTCGCAACCTTTAAGTGCTTCCAGATGGAAATCTCATTCCACCGAGTGGTAGGCTTTCTCAAAATCCAGCATGAGAAGGTAACTTTTTCATTATATATATGGCACTAATTGATGGTTTCCTCTGCCACAGCAACACAGTCCAAGATACAACAACCTTTGATGAAGTCAGTATGTTCCTATAGATCAACCTGTCCATCATTTGTCTTAAACGAATGGCGAGGATCTTGGTGATTATCTTAACCAAACATTTAAGCAGACTGATAGGTCGGAAGTCCCCTACCCAAGTCACTTCTTCTTTTTTGGGAATAAAAACGACTTTAACATAGTTTATCTGCCCTGTGATCATGGAACTCTACCAACACGGCAAGCAGAACATCCTTGATTTCTTCCCAGAAGATTTGGTAGAACATGATCGGGAATCCATCCGGACCATGTGTTTTCTCCCTCCCATTTCATCTGTGTAATTACCTCCTTTACCTCCTCCTCTGTGAACACTCCTTCAAGCGACCTCAACACATTTCCCAAGTCGTTGGAGCTATCATGCCAAAAATCTATTCTAAGGGGAACTCTAAAGTATGCCTTACGCCCTAGAAGTTCCTTGTAATAGACTTGAAAAGCCCTTTTGACTTCCCCTTTGTCATGTGACACCCCATTCTCTGTATAGACGGAGTGAATCAAGTTGGATCGACGTCTTGCACTGTCAACCATGTGGAAGAATGAGGAATTCACATCTCCCTCCTTGAGCCAAGAGACTCAAGATCGTTCTTGCCATTTTATTTCTTCAAGTTTATATAACTGGGTAATTTCCTCCCTAAGCATCAAAAGTTTATTTCGTTCATCATGAGAAAGGTCTCTAGTTTCTTCTAATTTCTCCAGCTCATCGAATCCTTCTAGGATTGACTCTTTAGCTCTCCAAATTTCACGCCCCGCTTCCCAAGAAGAATACGGAATACGGATACGTGACAAAAGCCCAGCGAATGATTTTCATCATCTATAATCTGTTCAAGAATCTTTACAACATTCACAATAATCATCAGATTCGGAAGCAAAAGTATCAACCAACATGCACATATAAACCAAAATACCAACAAGAATACTTGAAACCAAATACATTAATCTCAAATAGTCATGAACTGAATAAAACAAATATCCGGGGTCACATTGCCCAAATACAAGAATAAATCCAAGTATCAAAAATACAATATTGTTCAAGCAAGCTACAAGAAATAATAATAATAAAATTCAGCACTAATACTTCATGTCACCAATACCATATGGAACTTGTTCTTCAAAATCTGCAATTCAACAATTGCAGGGAAGAGGAAAAGAGAAAACAAGTACCCATCAATTGCAAGTTACGAGCCACTTATAATGTAGGATACAAGTACATGGAATACGTAAATCTAAGTAACAAGCCTAGCATGGTATAAGCATGATAACAGAATATAAATCATGGCATGGCAAGATGAGCAAGTATAATAGCATGTGTCAAGTGTCAGGTAAACAAGTGTCATGTATCAAATAACCAGTATCAAGAATTATGTAACCATGTAGCATGTAGTCAAGTATCAAGTGGGCATGTATCATGTTCAAGTATCATGTATCAAGTCTTATAGTTATTACTATCTAGGTAGCACTTCATGCGCCCCAAAAACATAACACATGGTTGCTACAACAAACAGTTTCGCTTTAGATTTCATAGGGGACCATACAGAACAGTGTACTCAGGGACAAGCTCCAAGTATCATGTAATCATGTATCGTGTAAACAAGCTCTAGTATCATGTGTGTACGTGTCATGTATATCATGTCAAGCTCCACATGTAAACAAGCTCCAATAACCACTAGGTTCTTCCGAGTACACGTTTCTGCACTATCCACTACTAGATCTTTCCCTTAACCTCGGCTTGGTTATTTTATTATTATTAGTGTCCAACAAGCATGTATTTGTACAAAACATATCAAGTATAACATGGCATGATCATGTAACAAGTTCAAGTTGTAAGATAAATATGTACGAGTGCAAGATAACACATAAAAGAATGAAATAACCAAATCTCAAGTTCAGGATAGCAAGACCACACTGTAGTAAAATACTGATTCCCAGTATTACGAACATGCAAATCTGAATCCGCCGAAATGTCTAGAAAGTAGACTCCCAACCAAATCCATCGAGTATAAATAAGTCATATATTAATTCAAAAAAGCATAGCTCAAAACTGATTCGAATACAGAAAATAGGTTCAGCCAGAAATTAGGAAAACAAATTCAAGAGCAAGAAGACAACATGAAAATTCATTAAATAAATCCACGAAAAATCTGGGGTATTCCCCTATATGTCCAGTATCTAAATATAAAGTTTTAAAATTTTTAAGTAAAATTAGATCAGTCATTAAAAATCAGGAAACATCAATAAACGATAGTTTGGCAAATCTGAAATTCCCAACACTGCTGTACGAAAACTATAATATCTCGCAACCAGTGAAACAAAATCCAAATCCGTCAAAGGGAGACGAAAATAGACAATATAATCTAACTTTCATATTTCACAAATATTTTTCATAAAGTCAAAGGAATCAGGGTGAAAATACGATTCTTTACAGAACAGCAAGCAAAATACAGCAAGTATAGTTTTCATAAACGAGCATGAAACGGCATGTAAAACTCATCAATAAAATCTGCCAAAATTCTGGGTAACCCTAGATAAGTATAGAAAAACTGAACAAAATTCTAGATCAAAATAATATGTGTAGCACAAGTATCAAAATAATTTAGTCATCAAAATCACCAAGAAACAAATCTGGAAAAGATCTACACCTCTGTAGTAAAACAGTCATATCTCACACATACGAAAATGAAATCGAGCAAGGTCAGAGGGGTTGGAAAGAAGACGAAATTCTCTACAAATTATGTTTTATACTGAAATTAAGATTCTGACCTTAATATGGTCTAGATTACTGATCAAGATAGACTATCGGCAAAATACGGAATTTTCTTAAAAACCAAAATCAACATAGATTTAACGAAACTTGATCCACACACAATCAAACATGAAATAGAGTCTACCAAGTATCCAAACAACATGGATTAGGGTATATAACAAGTCCACAACAAGTTAATCACATGGATCTCAACAAATAGTCAAATTCTCACAAATAGTTCACATACATGATCAAGTCAAGAACGGGCGAAAACCTAGTTGTTTCATGTCGAATTTGTGTCGTGAGTCAACTATGGTCAAATAACACTATAGAGACAAAACCCAACAAGACTAACACACAAGAGTCGTCTCTAGAACCCAACTACATTATAGGTGGTATTTAGGACTTGTATCATACAAAGGAATTTGAGTACAAGTTACTTGCCTTAACCGAAGATGAAACCGACAAAAAATCAAGAATAACGGGAACGGATTCCTGGGCACAAACACGATTCCAACGGATCACGAACACAAGGAACAACAGATCACGAACACGATCGGACGACTGAGATCAAAAGATCAAGAGATCAAGGCGATCAGATCAGATCGGACGACTCAGATCGAAGATCAAGATCAAGATCAAGATGTGATCAGTATCTTGATGATGATGATGATGATCGGATTAGATTGACGATCAGACGACCACCAATCAAAGTGATCAAGAACTTCAAGATGATGATGAAGATCATGATCCAATCGGACGGCTTTGGATGAACAAGATCAAAACTCATGATCAAAACAACCCACCAAGAGAACAACCAAGGGGGAAAGTGCTCTACGGTCGGCACAGGGCAGTAAGGCGGCAGCTGTGCGATGGCAAGGGCATTGCAGTCGGGGCTGAGCACAGCACAGGGAAGCAGCGCTGTGGCAGTTGTTGCTGACGAAGTTACTGTTCTGGCTGGTGCTCGGAAGGAGGGAGAGCTGCGCAGTGATGCAGGGGAGTGCTGGTGTGTGGCGTTGCAGGCTGCGTCGGGGTAATGCATGACGCAGGGCGGAGAGGAAGAGGGAGCACAGGGATGCAGGATATCGGGATAGGGTGACGGCGCCTGCATTGCGGTACAGCACCGCTGCAGGAGGCAGGCGTCGCGACTGAGGGGATCGCGAGGGAGGAGATGGATGGGAGAGACAGGGAGGTAGGGGATGAGGAAGGGATGAAGACGGCTAGGTTAAAGAAGAAGGTGAATGGGTTGAAGAGGCGGCTGAAGGATATTTATAATAGGGTTAGGTTTATATATAGGGATTAGGTTATGAATAGGGTGGGGTTTATGTGGGTTGCGGGTTGGTTAACAGTTGGGGTTTCGGGTATAATGGGTAATAAACAGGGTAATTGGGTTTTAGGTTATAGGGTATTTAAATGGGTATTGGGTTTGGGTAAAATCCAATAGGGGAAAATATGGTTGATAATTTCAATAAAATAACAAATAAAAATATTGTTTATAATAAAATGTAATTTTTATTACAAAAATAGAATTTATTTAAAATAGACACAAATACAATTAGCACGTAGAAATGAATTTTTATTAACCAGTCAAAATTAATAATAATAATAACAATAATAACAGTAATAATAATAAGAATAATAATAACAAAATAAGAATTGTAGTTCAATATAAAACTCATGGAAATAGTTACAAATAAAGTTATTGATCGAAAACAGATTTTAATAGGGGATCTAATAGTACAATTTGACAAAAGAATTAGAAAGCGGAAAACTAATTTTAAAAAAAAAAATTGAAATACAGAAAAAACAGAAAATACATTTTTGGGGAAACATGGGTTACACCAAATATAGATGAATCTCGTTCGATTCCATTTTTGTAGTCTGGTGCGCACCCTATGTATTTTTTCGCACCAAACTGCTGCTACCTCGGTTCCCTGAGTTAGAAGGGCCCAGCATTCCATGATCATGTGGTGAAATCCCTGGATTTCCAACCAAACCTTTTCAAACCTATATTTCTTAGGTCTACAACCAATTAATTTGCCCGACGATAGCATTATAGGCACATGATCAGACGTTGGTCTCGGCAGGGATTTAGCACAAGCTAATGGGAATTTAGCCTCCCAGAACGACGAAACCATAACTCTACCCAGTTTTTCCATAATTGGGGTAGCATGCATGTTGGACCATGCGAAGAGATTGTCTGAGACTGGGATATCAACTAGTACCAGGCTAGTAATAATGTGGTTGAATTCTTCTCTATCGACGTCACTCGAACTTCTACCCTTATAACCCATGTTTTTCATTTTATGTATTTTTGACTGTATTTTTTCATTTTTGGTGTATATTCCCCCCTTGTATTTTTCTGAATCGTATATTGGATTTGTTTTCAATATATATTCGTTTTATTTCATTTTGAGCTCCTTGTGTTTGATTGATTGTCTCTTTTGTTCGTTTTTTCATCATTTTGGTCTTTTACTCATTTTTGGTCTCGATATCTTTATTTTTATTTTTCGTGGTGTTGTGGTGGAGTTTTGGTGGTATTTTCCCTTTCCCATGATTTTTGACCCCTAATAAGATTTTTCAAGAGCCAAATAATTCACTCCTAATTGTATTCCTATTTGTATTTGACCCAAAATCCAAAATCCATTTGTATAACTATTACTAGCTACTAATACCCATTACCCATTAACCCACATTTAAGCCCTATATAAATACCCTAACCCTCCTAATTCTAAACCCTAATCCTAACTCCTAAAACCCTAGCTTCCATCTCTCTCTCCCTCTCTCCTTCCCGGCCTGCTACACCCGAGCCCCCCAACCCGAGCACCTCACCATCCCGGCCTCTCACCATCCAGACCCTACTCCCCTAGGCCGACCACCACCTCCGGCCTACCCCACTCCACTTCGGCCACCCACAAACCTGACTACCTCCATCCCTTGCTTGGCAGATCACCATACCACCATCAACATCATCATCTTGCACCATTAAACCCTTGTACTCTTTCGTCGTGGTGTTCTCGAAGTGGGCTCTAGCCACTTTGATCGTTGCTTCAAGGAGTTCGATCGTGAGAAGATTTCGTTCGTAGTTGCTTGGATTTGTGCTTGTAGCGGATTTCATTCGTGGGTTTTGCTTCTTGGATTGATTGCTTCGTTCTCCATCCCCAAATTAAGGCAAGTAACTTTTACTCCAATTTATTTGTTTGATACAAGTACCAAAGTTCACCTATAGTGTAGTTGGGTCTAGAGACAACCTTAGATTGTGTTTTCCTTAATGGGTTTTGTCTCTATTGTGATATTTTGGCCATAGAAGACTCACGACACAAATCGTGACATGAAATAACCTAGGAATCGCCCGTTTTTTTTAATTTTAGTCGTGTATGTGCGATTATTGCGTGATTTTGTGTTTTGGTCGATACCCATGTGAAATAATAGGCATGGACATGTTAATAACCCAAATTCATGATGTTTAGACATTTGGTAGACTCGATTTCATATTTGGGTGTGTTTGGATCAATTTTCTTGAAGCTATGTCGATTTTGGTTGTAAGGGAAAAATCTGTATTTGTCGCTGATCTGTTTTGTTTTCTGTTTTGGACTATTTTTAAGTCAGTATCTTGATTTCGGTATAAAATATGTATTTTAGATAATTTTGTCTATTTTCAAACCCGACTGACTTTGCTTTATTTGAATTTTGTATGACTGAGTTATGACTGTTTTAGTACAGAGGTGTCGATCTTTTCCAGATTCTGTTTTTGGGTAATTTTGATAACAAAATATTTTCAAGAACCATGTTATACATATTATTTTGATCCAATATTTTGTTCATTTTTTCTTTATGAAGTAAGGGATTACCCAGAATTTTTGTGAATTTTATTGATAAGTTTTATGTGATGTTTCATGATCGTTTCTAAAATTTATACATGCTGTATTTTGCTCGTTGTTCTATAAAGAACCCTATTTTCACTATGATTCCTTTTACTATATGAAAAATGTTTGTGACATGAGAAAGTTAGTAAATTCTATCTATTTCAAGTACCTTTGGCAGAATTGAATTTCGTTTCAATGGTTGCGAGATATCTTAGTTTTTGTACAGCAGTGTTGGGATTTCCAGATTTGCTAAACTATGTTTTCTTGATGCTTTCTTATTTTTGATAACTAATCTACTGTTACTGGAAAAATTCTGAAACTTTATATTTTGATCCTGGACATATAGAGGAATACCCCAGATTTTTTGTGGATTTATTTAATGTGTTTTCATACTGTTTTCATGCTCTTGAATTTGTTTTCCTAATTTCTGGCTGAACCTAATTTCCGTATTCGAATCAGTTTTGAGCTATGTTGTTGTGAATTAGTATATGACTTAATTATACTCGCTGGATTCGTGTGGATGTTTATTTTCCAGACCCTTCGACGGATCCAGATTTGCTTGTTTGTAACTCTTGGAACCACTGTTTTACGACAACATGGTCTTGCTATCCTGAACTTGAGATGTGTTTATTTTGTTCTTTTATGGGATATCTGGCACACGTACATGTTTAATTTGCTACTTGCACTTGTCACATAATCATGCCATGCTATTCTTGATATGTTTTGCACATATACATGTTTTGTTTGACATTAATAATAAAATTGACCAAGCCGGGGTTAAGGGTAAGATCTAGTAGTGGATAGTGCAGAAACGTGTACTCGGAAGAACCTAGTGGTTATTGGAGCTTGTTTACATGTGGAGGTTGACACGTACACACATGACACTGGAGCTTGTTTGAGTTTTGGAGCTTGTTTACATGATACATGATTACATGATACTTGGAGCTTGTCCCTGAGTACACTGTCCTGTATGGTCCCCTACAAAATCTAAAACGAAACTGTTTGTTGTAGCAACCATGTAGTAAAAACCGAGATGCATGAAGTGCTATCTAGATAGTAAATCACTACAAAACTTGAGACATGCTACTTGAACATGATACTTGACCATGATACATGCTTTCTTGATACTTGACTACATGATACATGAGACTTATTTACATGAGGTTGAAACATGACATTTGATACATGTTTATATGATACTTGACACTTGATGCATGTTTACATAATACTTGATTTCTTGACACTTGATTTATGCCATTTACACTTGTTCACTTTTGCCATGCTAGTTGTTTATGTTGGACATCATGATTATACTATGCTAGGTTTGTACTTAGATTCACCCAATTCCATGCACTTGTATCCTACACTATTTGTGACCCGTAACTTGCAATTGACGGGTACTTGTTTTTCTCTTTCCTTCTCCTGCAAATTTACTAATTGCAGATCAGGATGGATGGCTGCCAGATGGAATTGGCGAGATGATGTACTAGTGCTGGATTGCATGCTTTATTTATTATTATTATTTGTTGCTTGAACTTGAATAAAATGTACTTGATTACTTGGATATTTTCTTGTATTTGGGCGATGTGACCCAGAATATTTGACTTGTTCAGAACTTGATTATTTGAGATTATTGTATTTAGTTTTCAAGTAATTTCTGTTGGTATCTCGTTTCAATTATGCGTGAATGGTTGTGCATTTTGCTTCCGACTCTGATTATCTTGTGAAGTATTGCAAAGATTCTTAAACAGCTTATGGATGATGAAAATCATTCGCTGGACTTTTGTTACGTATCCGTATTCCGTATTCTTTTTGGAAAGCGGGGCGTGACAACCCTAGTGTTCGAAAGCAAATCTAGTGATAATATAATATCCTCCTACAATCCAGGGTTACTGCCATCTTAAATGGGTGGATTGGAGCTCATTCCAGAACACCACTTGGGTTGCGGCATTATTAAGCCCATAAACAATAGTGATTAATTGAGTCCAACTATCAGTTTGGCGTTGAAGCAGAATTGATAATGAAAATTTTCCACAGAATTAGTCTAAGCAAAAGAAAGTCATAGGATTGAAGCCAATAGCGATACCTCCTTAAGCCCTAACGGACATGTGGATTCTCCATTCCTTGATCCTACTGCTACCCAGCTTCCTAAGTTCGGCAACATGGACCAGTTTGGTTTCTTGGAGACCAACAATATTTGCTATCGAGGTAGAAATGAGGTCTCCAACCATCTCTCGTTCGCCCCCCTCCCCCCTCCTAACCCTCTAACGTTCTAAAGAAGGATAATCATTAATAATATGAACTGGGTTACATTCCGGGATGGCTATGGGGAGTGAGCCTAGATGCTCTCTTGCCAAATCCTACCCTCTAATCCTATTGTGTAGAAACACATTTTGATCAATATCGTTAACCGTCAGACCACACGTTTTGGCAAGAGAGAATATTTTAGCATCAGTCATATAATTTAAAATGCAAGCTAGCATATTACGGGTACCTCCACCATCGAGCTTAGCCGTCTTGGCTGTAACACCCTAGATTTTTAAATAATATTTTTGAGATTAATAAATAAATTTAAATAATTTTTTGGAGATTTAATAAATATTTTTTTTCTTTGAAATTGTCCTTTTACATGTGCAAAACACGTGTAAATATTTTCTTAGGAAGTTAAAAGTCAGAAATTATTTTGGAGAAAACTAATATTTATTAGTAGGCATTACTTATGAATTTTCTGGATTTTTCTTATATTTATTTGGCATATTTTCAAATATTATAAAAAGATGGGCTTTTGTGCAAAATTACCACTTGGAGTGAAAACTCTAGATTTTTCGGTTTTTTGGGCTGAGCATGATGGCTAGCTAACTCAGAGGTAAAGAGTTTATTTTTTATTCTAATAGATTTGGTTTATTTCGCAAATTTTTTAAGGAATGGTCTTTTTGCAAAATTGCCAGTTAGAGGCAAAAATTACAAAATTCGTTTTTCTAGGTTTGAAAAAAGTGCCGGCCAGATAAGGGTAGTGATTTTTTATTTTAAATCCCAAATGAATTAGTTAATCTAATTTCCAAGTATAAGGATTTATATATGTAAAGATATATTCAAAAGGGATATTTTGCAAAACCTACTCAAAACCCCAATACCCTAATTTCCGGCCTAATATAAGAGAGGTGCAGCCGTCTCTTTGCTGCACTAAACAAAAGGTTTTCTTTATTATTGATTTCTTGGAGTTTCGAAGTGAGGATCTTGGATTTCTTGCAAAAGGAAGGACTTTTCTTATTCTCTTTATTGTTCGGTTGATTCTTCAATAAGGCGAGTGACATATGTTTGATTTCTTATTGTTCTATGCATTTTGTATGTGATGATTTATCTATTAGAAAGCATGTTAGAGGATTGTATGATGACATAATGAATTGTTGATGGATGCATGAATAAAGATTGAAACTTTTCATGAAAAACTATGCTATTGATGAATAAAAATTATATATAGCTGACTTGAGATTGTTAAGAACTTAATAGAAATCATGAGTGGGTTGCTTTCTTTCATACACTTGCTGATTTGATTATATATAATGAGATTTGTATGATGAGTATTGCATAAAAGTGAATAAAAGTTAACCTTTGCTGTGTATGTATATGCATGATCTGTTGGGGGTATTTGGATGAGTAAAAACTTGATGAACGATTGTTATAATTGCATATATTCATGGGTAAACTAAGGTAATCAGTTGGGGTAGGTGTATAACAAGTTGGAAAAGGATTTTATGGATTTAAAGAATCAAGTCTATAAATGTGCAGGCCGAAATTGATTTTGATGTTTTTTGTGAAATTTTGGTTGGATCTTGAGTTGTTTTGGATACTGCGATTGAATTGAAACATTATACTACTCTTATTTGATGAATCTTGATGCTTAAACTGAGGCTTAAATCCTTATATGCATATATACACATTCATGTATACTGTTTTGAAGAATTTGTCAAAAATTACTCTGTTATGATCTTGATGAGGTTTTGATTTGTTTTATAAACTTCAGTATGTTATACAGGTTGTATTTGATCATCTCAGGAACTTTGTTTTGCAAATTTATGATTTTACAAAGATTTAACGAAGTATCAGCAAAAATATGCACGATATTAAAGCAGTCAATTTTGGAACTTGACAGTCAGCCGCACGAAATTGCACATGAAATGTCGGTTGACTGGAAGTTATTGGGTTTTTGGAATTTGGTTTGACAGTCGACCGCCCATTTTTGAACTATCTTTGACAGTCGACTGTCAGCTGCTTGGCTGAGTGTTTTGTTGAGTTTTTTTTTCGTCTTTCTTGAACGGTTATTTCTTCGAACTTATGGTTTACTGATCTACTGTTTTAGATGATATTTTTACTACATATTGCTATATTTTACAGAGAGTTGTAATTTTATTATAATAGAATTTGAATCATATTTCTATGACTTTATAAAGTGAAATATATGTGGTTTTCGAAGGAATTGATGTTTTGTGATTTTTTCTACGACTTCAAAATACGAACTCAGTTATTTTGTGGATTTAATATTTTACTTCAGTTCTGGAAATTTTGTGAGTGTTTGAATAAATTTATATTTTTGTTGATTAAAGAAGTTTTCTTGATATAAACGTTTTGATGATGAAATTAAGAGTTTTAATGAAAGATTTCATGTTTGTATTCGATTTGTGAATCTTTAGGAGTTGAGTGGGATTCCTGTGAACTGGAATATGAGATTTTGTGGATTTTGACCAGTTAGGATCGTGGGGTTGTTTGTGGAATTAAATTCGGCAGGATACACTAACTTTAGAGATAGGGAATTTATGTATTAATAATAATTAACTTAAGAACAGGCACTAGGGGAGATGTGATGGAACTTGGAAAACGTAAGTATATGCTCTAGGAGTCTAGTCCAACAGATGCGTTCCAGGACTGTGTGTTGTTCTGTCTCGAGAGGACATTTGGTATGTTCGCATGTCGAAGGTCTGTAGGCCTATTCACGGAACATACAGGTGCATTCGCATGTCGAGGGTCGACGGGCCTATTCATGGGATGTACTAGTATATCTGCTTGTCGAGGGTCTGCAGGCCTATTCGTGGGGTACACGTCAGGGAGGTGATTCTTCTTGAGGGTCAGACCTGTTCTTACATGATGCTTGCACGTCGAGGGTTGTTAGGCCTATTCGCGGAGTATTCTGGATCTTATTTCTATCACCGTAGTAGGGTTAGTTGCATGACGAGAGATCTAACCCTATAAAGTGGAGAACGGTAAGGGGTTGCACCAGACCTATGTAGTATGGAAGCATAGAATCTGAAAAGTATGCATTATAGAGTCATCATACTGCATTTGTGTTTCTTGACTTGGTTTTATGCATGTTTGTTTTCTATTTTTCTACCCTTGACACTTAGTCTAGTTTCACTTGATGTTTTCATGCTTTATTTATTGTTATTTTATATTCCATTCGTTACTACTGTTGACATATGTTGATTTATGACTTTATTCTTTATGATTCACTTATGTTGTATTTTCTTTTGATGTCACACACACCGTTATGGCTGACCCCCATAGTTTTGAGAGTTAGGGTTATCTCTAGCCTCATGTTTTATAGGTAGGTACCTATAGCTTGGGATTCGGATGCATGTGGTAGAGTGATAATGTGGCTTATGCAAATTTGTAAAAGAAAGAAATTGTAATTCAAGATATTTAATTTTCCGCTGTGCTTTGTAAAGAATTGGTGTAATAAAAGTTGAAATTTTTTCTGTGTTGTTCTATATTTACTATTACATTGAGGTATATGCTGGGAATTGTGCCACGTATTTCTAAGATATTATACTAGAAATTCAGGACGCTACATAGAGTGGTATCTCAGCATGCTTCAATAGTAATGATAAACATGGTATAAAAATAAACCTAGGTGGACATTAGAGCGTGAGTACCTAGGTGTGGATATTAGAGTGTGAGTATCACATAGAATTAAAATAAGATGAAATGATTTGGGGTATGATTGAGGTTTTGCCATGGGGTATTGATGTGAATGTGAATTGTGTTGTGATGCTCTAACTTTTCCCTTATTTTGCAGTATTCAGTATAATGGCAGGATCCAGGACCAGGAATGGTGGAAATGGTGATGCGGCTGAAGATTCCCATGGGGTTGGACTTGATCTTGAGACTGAAATTGTCAGGGTGTATCAGACCTTGAACATTCATGGTAGCCAACATGGCACAGAATCAGAATCGGAATCAAGGGGCTGGATTAGTGATTGTTAATAATGATCCAATTAAGCAAGTTGAGTCATTCAAGCAGATGAAGCTGCCTATTTTTGAGAGGCAGTCTGATCCAAATAAGGCTGATGATTGGGTTAGACAGATGGAGATGGTCTTCAAAGTTTTGGAAACCCCAATAGCTAATAAGGTGAAATTGGCTACAATGCAGTTAGAGAAGGACGCTGGCATCTGGTAGCAGTCAGTGAAGAGGACTTTTGGGGATCAACAGGTGACTTGGGAGGCTTTTCTGGAGAAGTTCAGGGATCGTTTCTTTCCTCTGGATATTCAGGAGAAGAAAGCAACGAAATTCTTGAACTGCAGCAAGGCAACATGTCAGTGCGCAAATATAAGACTAAGTTCGCCCAGCTGTCAAGGTATGCCCCAAAGCTGATTGTTGATGAAGAGAAGAAGGCCAAAAAATTCGAGCAGGGCTTGAGGCTAAATTTGAGGTCGTGGATGATACCGTTGGGCATCAGAAGGTTTGATAAGCTGGTCAGAAGGGCAGCTATGACAGAAGAAGATATGGAGCAGTTTCAGAAGAGGAAGGAGACTTAGAACAAGAACAAGAGGCCAGCAGCTAGTCGGAGCATGAAGAAGTTCCCAGTGAAGCAGGGCAGGTTTAGTAGGCTAGAGCAGAAGGCACCCGCAATTCAAGGCGTGACTTGTTTCAACTGTGGAGAGGCAGGCCACTATTAGTCAGCATGCACCAAGCCACTTAAGGCGCGGGTTTGTTATCAGTGTGGTTGTGAAGGGCATCTCAGACCAAACTGTCCGTAGTTGAAGAAGGAATGTGCAGGCAGAGGCAAATTTTAGAGGCAAGGGCGAGTGTTCGCATTAACTGAGGAGGATGCGGGTAACTGCGAGGATGTGATCCAGGGCTATGCACAGATTACAGTTCCTTTGACAAGGTTAACTCGGAAGAATGCGGCATTCACTTGGACTGATAAGTGTAAGGCGAGTTTCCTTAAGCTAAAGGAGATGTTGACGACTGCACTTATCTTAGCTTTGCCACAAGCTGGGAAGGAATATGATATCTTCAGTGATGTATCTCTCAGGGGTTTGGGGTGCATCTTGATGCAAGAAGGGAAGGTTATTGCATATGGTTCAAGGCAATTGCGTCCACAGGAGAAGAACTATCCGACGCATGATTTGGAATTGGCAGTTATTATCTTTGCCTTGAAGCAGTGGATGAATTATGTATATGGAGAGAAGGTCAACATGTATACCGACCACAAGAGCCTGAAGTATATTTACCAGCAGAAGGATCTAAATCTTCGGTAGAGAATATGGTTGGAAGTGTTGGAAGACGTTCGTCCTGAGATCAAGTATCATCCAAATAAGGCGAATGTGGTGACCGATGGGCTTAGTCGAAAGAGCGGTTTGTCGAGTTTGATCACTACTCAGAGCAAGTTGGTAGTGGAGTTTGATCAGACAGGTATCAAAGTGGTATTCCAGGGTTTGGGAGCATCTTTGGCTGAGTTGAGGTTGCAGCCTTCTTTGAGAGAACAAATTATGGAAGGTCAGAAATCAGATGCAGAGATTCAGAGGATGTTGCAGCACGTTTCCGAAGGCAAGTTAATAGAGTTTCGTATCCAAGGCATTGTGACGCTTCTGGCAAGGGCCTAGGTGTAGTGTTGATGCATAAGGGTCGAGTTGTTGCTTATGCATCTGGACAGTTAAGGCCGCACGAGAATAATTACCCTACCCATGATTTGGAACTAGCTGCCGTGATTTTTGCTTTGAAGTTGTGAAGGCATTATTTGCTTGGAGACCGAGTGGAGATCTTTACTGACCACAAAAGTGTCAAGTATGTGTTCATTCAGAAGGAGCTGAACATGAGGCAAAGGCGAAGGTTGGAGTTGATGGCTGACTATGACATCAGTTTACAATACCATCCTGGTAGAGTGAACTTGGTGCCAGATGCTTTGAGTAGAAGACCAATCGTCATGTTCCTAACTCAGCAGAGAGAGCTTGTTGAGCATATGAGGATGTTGGATTTGGATGTGATCTTGCCAGGTTCTGTTCAGAGTTGCATGATGCATCATTTGCAGTCGTCTCTTATTGAGCAGATTAAGGAGGCCCAGGTAGGTGATAAGCAATTGCAAGGGTTCAGAGCCGAAGTTAAAGTGGGTACGAGGACCGATATGGTTGTTCACTCAGATGGATGTCTTTGTTTTGGGTCCAGGTTGTGTGCTCTGAAGGGTGAGGTTCGTCAGAAGTTGCTTGAGGAAACCCACCAATCGTCGTATTCTATTCATCATGGTGGTACGAAGATGTACCGGGACCTGAAGCTTCATTTTTGGTGGCATGGTATGAAGAGGGCTGTGGCGAGATTTGTGTCGCAGTGCTTAATCTGCCAACAGGTGAAGGCAGAGCATCAAAGGACCATCGGACTTCTTTAGCCTCTTCCCATTTTGGAGTGGAAGTGGAAGCATATCACCATTGATTTTGTGACCGCTTGCCGAGGAGTCCTAAGAGTCACAACGCCATTTGGATGATTGTGGACAGGTTGACCAAGAGCACTCACTTCGTTCCCTCTAGAGTTGGACAGTCTACTGAGAACTTAGCTGAGAAGTACATGCAAGAGATTATCAGACTTCATGGAATTCCAGTCAGTATTGTATTCGACAGGGATACGAGATTCAGGTCACAGTTTTGGGAGAGTCTTCAGAGTAGTCTGGGGAGTAAGTTGAAGTACAACACAACTTTCACTCTCAGACAGATGGACAATTAGAGAGGACCATCCAGACTCTAGAGGACATGTTGAGATCCTGTGTGCTGTAATTTGGAGGTTCTTGGGAGGACCACTTACATCGCGTAGAGTTCTCATACAATAACAACTTTTGGCCAGTCGTGAGGCTGCTCCTTTCGAGGCACCCTATGGTTGTAAGTGTCACTCCCCAGTGTGCTAGGATGACATTGGCGAGAGGAAATTGTTGGGCCCGGAGTTGATCACCAAGACAGTGTATGTTGTGAGTTTGATCAGAAAGCATCTTCAAGCCGCACATGACAGACAGAAGCGATGGGCTGATGTTCATCGTAGAGCCTTGGAGTTTGAGGTGGGAGACCATGTTTTCCTTAAGGTATCGCCGTGGCGATGTGTCATTCGTTTCAGTGGCGGAGGCAAGTTGAGCCCCAGGTTCATCCGACCATTTAACATCGTGTAACGAGTAGGCAAGGTGGCTTATCGTCTTGTATTGCCCCCGACTTTATCTGGAGTGTACAGTGTCTTCCATGTCTCGCAACTGAGGAAGTATATCCATGATGAGAGCCACGTGATTGACTACACGGAGTTATCTGTGAAGCCGGATTTGTCTTATGAGATTCCGCCAGTTGCTATTGTGGATTGGCGGGAGAGGGTTTTGAAGAACAAGGTGATCAAGCTTGTTCGTGTTTCTTGGAATCCTCACTCGCCGGGTGAGTCGACTTGGGAGCTGGAGGAGGATATCCAGCGGAGGTCCTCATTTGTTTGTGTAGCTCTTGCGTTGCTATTTTGCTTTTGTTATTGTATTTTTCTTTTCTTTTGGGGTTACCGTATGTATTTTTGGTTGAATTTTGGGGAAGTAAGTCTTCTTGTTAGGTGGGTAGGATTTGTAACCCCTATTGTTCATATTTGTATTTTCAATTATATTTAATAAAATTCTTGATTATTTATTTTTATTTTTGGTTGTATTTAATTTTCTTTTCATTGTATGGTGCGTTGTTCTTTTCTCTTTTGTGATTCATTTTGCATTGATTCAGCTTTTTATTCTCATTTATTTGGCCTACAATTTGTTCTTGATCTCGTCTATTGTTTAAACCTATTTCATGACCTAATTGTCTTTTATTGGATTCTTTTTACCCTATTGGATACTACCCAGTTCACCTAAACCCATATTGTCCCTATATAAACACACTAATTGTACCCTAACTCTAATTATCAAACCCTAATACTCTTTCTCTCTCTCTAGCCGTCACCCTTTCTCTCCCCTCATCCCGATCTACCCCGACCTCTTCTGCCCTTCGCTGTCGGCGTTCCTGGTCGCCGGCGACAGACCACCCCGCACCCCCCTCTTTTCTTCTTCCTCCCGTGCTCTCTCACCCCCAGGCAGACCCCCCACTGTCGTCGACTTCTAGGTGGTCGACAACACCCCAGGCGACGCTCTGATTCGTTGCTGCCGTCGTTTTGTCCTCGAGCAGCCACGACGCACCCTAGCCATCGTCGTCGTCTTCCCTGGTGTTGCGGCTGCTGCTGGTCTTGCTGTTGTTGGCTGCTGTCTTTTGGTGTGTGTGCACGTACGTCGTGTGTACGTGCTTCTGGTGTTGGATCTCATCTCTCATCTCTCGTTTGTGTGTTCGTTGTTTGGGATCCGTTCCGTTATTCTATTCTTCGTTTTCGTTGTCTTCATAATCCGGCAAGTAGCTTGTATGTGTTCTTTTTGTCATACAAGTTAATATCGTAAGTAATCTAGTATGAAAATATTTGTGCTCTCATGATGATCCATATTTGTTAGTTTAACCGTTGACATCATCTCTTGATCATGAGTAGTTACAATAATTGACACCCGTTGCATGAAAATAATTAGATTAGTGGACACCTTGATTGTATATTGTTGTGACGCACCGTATGTGGTAAATGTAACACCCCGTAATTTTCAAAGAAATATATATATATATATATGGAAAAAGGGGTATGAGCAACTTGCTCATTTAGTAAATAAGCAATTGATGATGTGGTTGGAAAATCCTTAAAAGGGTTATTTATCCAATGTATCCCTTTTACCCATATATATATATATATATATATATATATATGCCTATAGGGATTCCCATGGGAGAGTTCTATAGGGGAATTAAATAAGATGGGGAGATGGAGAATGTTGTGCTTGACAGCTGGCATCATGATGACTGCCGTGGGGCCCGCCAGAGGGGAAAAAAGCAGCATTTCTGTCGTGCTTGGCTGACGTGGCCAGCACGCGGGGGCCCACATGCTGTCTTTTCACGGAAGAGAGAGAGAACATGGAAGAGTGGAGGAGATTTGTCCCATATCGGGAGATTACATGAATAAAAATAATATATAAATACTATTGCCTATGATCAAGAGTCACCAATTCGGTTAACCACCTTTTGAGAGGCAACCTGTGGTGGGTAGTTGTACTACATAGTATCTAATTTGTCTTCTAAATTGTATAAATTGTCTGAGCTCGAGGCAGGGTGTTACAAATGGTATCAGAGCCGACTTTCGACACTGATTGTGGGTAAGAGTGGGTGAGATGTATGCCTGAGATGGAGCTAGCAGATGTACGGGTAAGTATGCCTGAGAGGGAGCGAGGCTGGGGCCGGTCGCCCAGGTAGGGGACTGTACAACCAGTAGAATTAGGTTACTGTGCAACTAGCAGAATCAGGGTGCTCCACTCCACATCGGCTAGAAAAAAGATCCTGCACTAGGTTGTGCATGCCCCGTGCTCAGCGAGGACGCTGATTTCTGAAGGGGGTGTGTGTAACACCCCGTAATTTTCAAATATATATATATATGTGTGTGTGTGTGTGTGTGTGTGTGTGTGTGTGTGTGTGTGTGTGTGTGTGTGTGTGTGTGTGACTGTTGCCTATAGGGATTCCTATGGGAGAGTTTTATAGAGGAATTAAATAAGATGGGGAGATGGAGAATGTTGTGCTTGACAGCTAGCATCATGATGATTGTCGTGGGGCCCGCCAGAGGGAAAAAGAGCAGCATTACTGCTGTGCTTGGCTGACGTGGCCAGCACGTGGGAGCCCACCTGCTTTCTTATCACAAAAGAGAGAGAGAGAACGGGGAAGAGTGGAGGAGATTTGTCCCATATCGGGAGATTACATGAATAAAAATAATATATAAATACTATTGCCTATGATCAAGAGTCACCAATTCGGTTAACCACCTCTTGAGAGGCAGCCTATGGTGGGCAGTTGTCCTACATAGTATCTAATTTGTCTTCTAAATTGTATAAATTGTATAAATTGTCCAAGCTCGGGGCAGGGGTGTTACAGTAGATGCCTGTGCATAGATGATTGTTGGATGTATATATTATCTCATTATAGACCATTTATTCACATGCCATGCTGATTTGAGTAACCCACATATACCATGCTTTGTATGACATCTAGATTGGACCGTTTGTAGTTCAGTTATTTGATAAAATGCCGAAGAGAACTTTTGTTTTGCTGGTGCCCTACTTTTGTACAGTAATTTCGATCCTGTTAACATCAGTAAAATAAATAAGTTTATGAACATGATTTGTAGTCTCTAATTTCTAGTTTCCAGAATTTTTGACGGATCTGAATTCCGAGTTTTGATGCATGAGTTATTTCCGTTTTACTACAGTCATATCGTCTATTCCAGATTCTGAACTATATGTATTTAGTATGGAATTTTATTTTAAAACTAATATTAAAAGTAGAATTTGAACTCTATATTTTTTGAGTATGTTTAGATATGACTGGGAGAAATTCCTAATTTTTGTGGAATTAATTAATGACTTTGTATCTCATTTCATACTAATGAAACTAGACGATATATTTCCAAACTGCATGTTGTTCAGTAAAAATTTATGTTTTCAGCCTGATTGTATTCATTTTTTATGAAAATTTTGTGAATAAGAAATGTATCCTGATTTGTCTATTTTACTACCCTTTTGACGGATCTGGATTTTGAATTATATTTTATGAATTATCTCTGTTTTGGTACTGCTGTGTCTAAACTTTCAGAATCAAGATTTTGTTGCATTACTCTGTTTTCCCAATTTTGTTGACTATACTATCTGTAATATAAATTCATGATATTTTATATTTTGAAACTAGATATGTTAGGGAATCTTTCATATTTTTCTCAGATTTAATTATGATGATTTTAAACTCTTTTCATGCATATAAACATGATTTTGCATTTCCTGGCTGAACGTAACTTCTGTATTAAATGCTGTTTTCGACCCTGTTTATGTGGCTGATATTTGACTTATATATATATGCTGGAATTGGCAGAGATTCTAGTTTCTAGATTTTCTGGCGGGTCTGGATTTTCTATTCTGTAACAACGAGAATCTCAGATTTGGTACAGTAGTGTCTTGCTGTCTAGAACTGAAAATTTCGTTGTTTT
This sequence comes from Hemerocallis citrina, assembly GCA_017893485.1. NCBI lineage: Eukaryota > Viridiplantae > Streptophyta > Magnoliopsida > Asparagales > Asphodelaceae > Hemerocallis > Hemerocallis citrina. Next base: position 184,691,062 of record CM030365.1, read on the forward strand.
GACCATTATGAGTTGTTTTTTATCAACCGTTGCAATCACTATTTCATCTTACACTTATTTCATGTTCTTTCCATGTCTTTAGCCTGTTTGTTTTTGTTCATGCATGTTTATTAATAATAAATGAAATTAAGCTAGGTTTTTAAGGGAAAAGATCGAGTAGTGGACAATATAAAAATACATATTCAAAAGGGACTCGTTTCTCCACTGTTTACTGTGGTACCTACTGTTTATATCTGGATGCATGAGGGCATGATCCATGATACCATTTGTTGTTATTACTGTTACTGTTACTGTTTGTCAGAATATATTGCCCTATAGAAGTTCCACTACAAAATCTTAAAGCGAAACTGTTTGCTGTAGCAACCATGTGATAAAATCTGGGACGCATGAAGTGCTACCTAACTAGTAATGAAAATTAGACTTAAGAATAACTGTTTACACTGTCATATCCTGTTACGATTACTGATCTTTACTGTTACTATTGATTACTGCTACCGTTGACACACTGTTACTATTGATCCTTACTGTTATTGTTTTGTTTCGGATCTAGTATTTGTTGGAACATTTATTATTGATGCAATAAATATTATTGAGATATGATTGTTTTTGCATGCGCGGTTGGAGTATACTGTTATATTTACTGTTATGATGAGTCAAGCAGGTCCGTACAGCTTATGGATGGCGAAAACTATTCGTTGGGCTTAGTCGTGTACCGTATTCCGATTCCTTTTGGGAAGCGGGGCGTGACATTTTACCCTAAAGATGGATGATTCTTCATATTACTCCTCAAGAGAAATTGTAAATCTTCAAGTCACCTTCGAAACAAGGGGTTACACCCTCCAATCGAACCACTGTAGTACCGGAAAGTTGGTTACAATACAGCTACGCCGAGCCAACAAAAAGTTGACCGAGTCAATGGTCAACAGTCAAAGCGCCACGTGTCAGCATGTCGAAGCATCATGGCGGTTCAGAGTCAAGCACCGAACAAACATGTCCCTGATCAAAAAATCAAGGAAAACTGTTAACTGGTCAACGGTCAACAGTCAATGGTCAATGGAATGCGTGTCGCGCAACCGAACCACCTCTAACGTTCAGTGGCTTGCGCCGAACAAATGTGTCCCTGATCTAAAATCAAAGAAAACTGTTGACTGGTCAATGGTGGGACACGTGTGGCGCAACCAAACCACCTCTAACATTCAGAACTTGCCGAACTTGCCGAACCACCTCTACTTTCGCCGAACTTGCCGAAGTTGCCGAACTCCTCGTCGGACTTGCCAAAGCTCCTCACCGAGCACCGACCCATCTCCGCTAGAGCTCGAATCCTTACCGAGTTCCAACAGTCGCTGAACTCCCCTCCTTCACCGAGCTCCAATAATCGCCAAGCTCTTCTTCATAACTCTTCCATGGAGAAACTCCTTATCGTAGATCCCCGACGCCCAGACTGTTCTCAACTTCACGGAAGCAAAGACATTGTGGGTCAGTTTTGTCCCTCAAGATGGGGGGATTCTTCTGCTGACCTTTGAAGAGAAATTGTAGATCTTTGAGTTAGCTTCGAAATGTTTTCAATCGGACTTCTATAGCACCGAAAAAGTTTATTGTACTGCAGCACCATGTAGATCTCTCAAAATCGCACCACTAAGTTAAATAAAGTGCGATAGCTAACTTCTACAAGAAAGCGAGTTGGTTAAGTGGTTACACTACTCATCCCCCTTTACAAATAGCTTGGGTTCGATTCTGTACAAATCCAACTTTGGCGGCTTATTTTGCAGCCGAGCTACATATTGCACGTGCACTGCACGTGCTATTAAAGAACAAAAAAAGAAGCTGCAAAAGAGAAAAAACGGTCGGATGTCCTCATGATCCGCACTGGCACGATCGACGCTTCAGATTTTGCCACATCATCAGCTTCGAAAAAGCTCGTGTACCGCACATAATACGTTGAGCTTCGAAAAAGCACGTGTACTGCACATGCTATGCCGAGCAAACGTGCCTCTGAACTGAAAATGGTGCAAAATTCTCTTCAAAATTTTGCCAGATCGTGATCAACGACCGAGATTCGATAAAAAAAGCACGTGTATCGCACGTACTACACCGGTTTCGAAAAAACTCATGTACTACACGTGCTACACCGAGCAAACGTGCCCCCAAACTAAAAATGGAGCAAAACCCTCTTCAAAGTCTATGCTAGATCATGATCAACGGCCAAGATTCGATAAAAAAAATACATGTACTGCATGTGCTACGCAGAGCAAATGTGTCTCCGAGCTGAAAATGACGAAAAAATTTCTCCTTTCGATCCACGCCCGATCTTGATCAAAAGGTTGAGATTTGATATTAAAAAAAGGTTGAACGGGTCAACATTCATCGTTGACTGTTGACCGGTCAACGACACGTGTTAACACGCCGAAGCTCAGTGGCGCGCGCCGAGCGATCATGATCAACGTTCATGATTAACGTTCATTTTCATGCCCCCGAGCTGAAAATGAGAGGAAAAATATACCTCCCGGTCCGTGCTCGATCATGATCAACGTTCATGATTAAATAAAGGTAATTTCTTTTATTTAATTCCTTTATTTAATTATTAAATTGAATTAACTATTTAAAAATTCTAAAATAAAATAATTAAAAATTCTAAAAATAATTATTAATTCGGAAAGATATTTTTTCTGAAAAAATAATAATTTAGAATAACTAGTTAAAAATTTCGAAAATTAATTATTAAAATTAGAAAATTGAATAAAAAAATTCAAAAAATGATTACAAATTGGAAAAAAGTTCAGAAAAAACTAGAAAAGTCACTAAAAGTCTAGAAAATTCTAAAAATAATTTGGGTATTTTAAAAGCTCAGAATAACTCCATTACACCTCGAGCAAGATCCAAACTTTTTCGAGAACTCCGATAAGTTCTGTAAACCATTAAAAACGAAAAAACTGCTTCTCAAAAGCTGTGAAACTCAGTCTTTCGGAGTGGGGGGCTTGTGATTTGGGTAAAAATAGAACTAAATCAAAATCATTCAAACCGAGCACGAAACTTAAAGCTCTCAGGGGTAAAACGGTAATTTCACATATAAATGTGTCCATGAATAAAAATTGGGCATCTTTCAAGCCCAATAATCCAAAAATAGATCTATCTTATTGGGTTGTCATAACAGCCCCATGCAAATGAGTCCAGATCATTTAAAAAATGATTTAAACTGATGATTATCTATAAGAGACGCTTCAAAAACCATAGCTCTTATTTAGAGGAGAGTTTAAAACTCAAATCCCTTCAACTACTTTTATCTCATCATGAAGAAGAAATAACTAGTTCAATCCAAAAACACCGGGAAATAAAGATAAATCATTTTCTTGATACTGACCCCCACGGCGACTATAAATATCCATCTACCTCCACTAGAACAAGGTAATCAGTATTTTGCCTCTAAAAACTCTCTTTCTATTATTGAGTTCTAACTTGAGCGTCGAAGGGTCTGTCGCCGGGGGTCTACCCCGGTGTTTCAGACTTTTGCAAGTTAATCGGAGCGATTGTCACCATCAAGATCAGATCCAACGGTGTAAACTAGTCAGATTCAACGGTCAACAATAATTGGACACAGTCAATATCGACGAGAGTCAAAAAGGTCAGCTTTTTATTATTTTTAAAAAACTCATATTATCTGTTTGCTCGCACACAGAAAGTAGCAGCACACTAAACCAACCAAGAGAATAGCTAGAGAAGTCGAGATTTATAGTGATGTTCTAAATATTAGAGAGAGTTGTCCTAGATATAATTACTAAATTTATCAATTGTTGAAGAAAAACAAAAGGTGCGCACATACATCTACGATCGCTTAATTAATCACTCTATTATTATTGTAATAAAATAAAGTAATTAAAATATGGTGAATAGGCTAGGGAAGGAACTGAATGTTCCAAAACTAAGTGTGAAGG